>CM060676.1:47748666-49224500 GCA_030686995.1 Artemisia argyi
TCACCATAAAATTATTCTTCAAACTTAGCACATCGGCTAACAACATATCTCATGACTTTCTTTATTCATAATAATATAACACATTGGCTATATTTGTCACCTTATAGTTGCGATGACTTTTTTTTTTTTTTTTTTCACCTCCCCCACACTTCGCATAAGCATACACCATAAAAAATACAAAATACGAAGTTACGCACCTTCATCTTTGTTGAAATGGCACACACATGAATTGTGAAGTGTGGCTAACTAATAATCATCAAAAACTAACCAACAACCAAGCAACTAGCAATCCACCAATTAGACTTTGACAAGGGTTAGGCTAAGGTTTAAAGTGTAAAATCTTTTTGTATTTTTCTGGATTTAACAAAATGAAAAGGATGGCTCAGAGGGTGAAACTAAGGGTATCTAGCGCAAAGATAAACGCTAACAAATGGGTTCCAAATACGAGGTTAACTAACCAATGTGGTTAGCAAAAATTATTTTGTAAACGGATGGCCATTTGGTTTTATTCCTAAGTTTGCCTCTTATCATATGAATATATCCTTATCATTCGAAAATGATTTTACCCGTAATGCATAACAAGTACAAGTTCTAGAATTAACACAACCACCGGCACACTCATCATGAAATATGTAAATAGTATAAGAAATACTATTCTCATAAAAAAAACTAATCCTCACAATTTAAAGTAATAAGGGTATAAGATTGTGCTAGCAAATGTTATCAATTCCGAGACGAATTACTCTTTAAAACTTGAATTTATTCTCCAAAAATATCATTATTATATACCATGAAATCAACCATATTTTAACTAAAATATGAAAGGCGGACTACTACTAGTTACTAAAGTTCACGACTTTCAAAAAAACTTTAATTTAAAACGAAAATTTAAAAATTAAATTAAAAAATTATGCAATTTTTCTATTTTCTTCCTTCCCCCACACTTAAGTTTTGCATTGTCCTCAATGTAATAAAAAAAAAAAAAACTTCGAAGTAAAGGAAATGGAAAAATTTAGAAAATACCGGAGTTAAATACGCAACATGCATATTTAATCATAATAAGCAAATGAGTTTACCGACTCCAAATGTTGATCAACTATATGCTTCCGTAATAAAACTCCTGCAAGAAAACTACAAAATATACGAAACAACCAAACAAACAAACAAAAACATATCTAAACCAAATAAATAGAAAATTAAGTTACGTTATAAATCCTACAAGAAATAGTTAAAGATAATAGAAATAGAAATTGTTCAACACATAATTGTTTTTTTAAAAACCAACCATAATCCATGTGATCAAACGTCACCATCAATAACTCACATCGGAACGAACGAACTCATCCTCGCTTTCCTCTTCATCCTCATCAACATCTTCTTCATCGTCCTCTTCCACCACTCGTCTCTTCTTCTTTCTAGCTCTTGATGACGAACCTCCAACATCATAACTCGATCCTCCAGGATTAAAACTTGGTCCACCCACATTAACACCTGAACTACCATACTCGGGAAGTCTACCGTATGGAGGATGTGGCTCGGGAAATGGTGAATAACCAGGATAAGGATAGGGGTATGGTCCAGGATATGGAGAATATGGTAAAGGGTATGGTGGAACATTTGGTGGATTGTAGGGAGGTACCTCATAATTGGCATCTGTTATGAATACAATTATTCCTATAGAAGACTCGGTCACCTAATCGATGTAATAGCATTTTAGTTAGCTCGTAGTTAGTTAATTATATGTATTAGTTAGTTTAGTTTAAGTAACACCGTGGAAGAAGGACGGGTCTTTACCCACTGAATGCCTGATCCACAGCCCGGGTGTGGGTGTTTGTAGAAAACTATATATACCCCTCTCCACATGTGGAGAGGGTTGGAGCTTCTATTATTCTCAATCTAATCTTTCACATTTTCTCTAATCTCTTTCTCTCTCTAGGAATCCCTCCCAACTCTCTTTCTCTCTCTAAATTCCAATACAATTCGAATCATAATCACATAAACCATTCTAGTTTATATTATGAGAATCCTACAATTGGTATCAAGAGCCATGGTTTCATCTTAGGACTGGTGTTCTCGAATTTGCACTTGGTTTTGTGGTTCTATTTTTTATTCGAATTGTATATCTAGATTAGTTTGGTTGTATCTCGTGGTGTTTGTGAGTTTTGGTGATTCTTGTGGGCTCATTGTGCTTGGTTATTCTTTGCAAGTTTTGATATTGGGCTTATTTTTAATTCGTTGCATATACTTGGTCATTGCTCACTTTTGTTTCCTGGTTGCATTTAAATATTCAGCTTAGAAATTACTTTGAGTTTTTTTGTCCATAAGTGTAATAAGTCAACAATACAAGACTGTGACTGTTTTGTATTTTTGTAACCTGCGGTTACCATCAATACTTGCGGCTATCTCCTGGTTGCGATTACCCCTATCTTGCGTTTACTTCATTACCATACTGCGGTTAAGTTATCAGACCTGCCCTTTATTCTTGTCTCTGCGTTTAATTTTCTCATTGCGGTTAGCTCATCTTCAGTTTGTGTTTATGTCTGTGTTGCGATTAGTACATGATATTCAAGGTCCATATCTACAGCTACTAATTCAAATCTACTCTCAAATCCATCATCCTTTATTTCATTTGGTCTAAGATAAATGTAAAACAAAACAAGAATCATCACAGTCCATTTGGCTTGGCTTGGTATTTTAATATCACATTAAACTAGATCACTTATCCAAACCCTACACAGATACATAAACAAGTTATTCAAGATCTCAGCTTCTTTTATTCGTGGCTTTAATTAAATCTCGAGACCTTAAAAAGATCCAATCCACGCATAAGAAAATCATCATAGATCCATACTTTTGACAATATTCGAATTATTCAAAGATAGTACAAGAACGAAAATAATTAAGAAAGGGTTATAACTAGTTTGTTACACTCTTTATTATTATTCGGTCAAAAGAGAAACGAACAAGGAACAACGATCTCAGTCAATCTCTTGTAATATAAACGGTTTATCAAATCACCAAGAGAAATTAATCATAGATCGATTTACTGAAGGTTAAAAATTCTTGTGAATATTCGAATGATTTTATAACAAGCTTGTCATCACTCTTCTTTTCATTCGGTTCACAATTTTAATTCAATACACATGTCTACTTACCTGTGTTCGGATTTAGTTGAGAATCAGAGGGACAGATGTGTTTTCTTGGATCTACTTTTCAGTTTGGTGAGTGAAGCAGGATAGTGACTGCGGGATTAGGATTAAAACAATCAGGGTTAGTTTGTGATTAGTGTGTATTATATAGTCAGTGAACTTAGGGTGTGGTACTGTGGTGAATTACACTTGGGCCGTGTTTAATTTGGCAACGTGATTTGTGATCTGGGCCTCATCTTCAGAATTTTTTTTGGGCTTTTGATAACTTAATGTGGACGTGGGTTTGCACTATTTTCGTGTATCCACTTAAAATGAGTATTTTGGCTGCGTGAGTTACTTTGAGACATTTGTGATGTTACTTTGTGATATTATTTGTGATATTACTTTGGAACGAGCCGATACTCTACCACGATTTTGATTGAGCTTCGCAAGAATCCGAGATTGTGAATCATTTTGGGTGGTGAAATTTTTGGACTTATTGGATATTACTACGGGGTTTATTTGGATTTCGTAACATGAACGTTGTCTGAAATTCACTGTGACGTGTCTACTTTATCACTCAGACTCACTTCAACCAAACCAAATCAATTCTTCGGTGTCTCACGGTTTATTCTTGATTTTGTAAAATCCCGCGAAAGAATCTATTTCTCGGTTTCATAGAATTGTAAAATCCCGTGAACGATCACAACATGTCAAACTCTTCCAACCTTGTACAACAAATAGAGGTGTTTGATTCTAAAATTGCTAATATGGAATCTTTGTGCTCTAATTCGCAAGGGCGAGAGTTGCTTCAGCCACAACAAGTGCTTCACAATGCAAATGAAAGCTGCATAGAATGTTTTCGACAACTTCATTCACATCTCTCGGTACTTTTAGAGGGAACTGGATTCAAGATGGGATTCGAACGCGCATTTGTAACACTCTTTGGTCAAGATGTTCAGACTTTCACATGCACAATGATTCTTAACTTGACCAAGGAGAATTTTCCAAAATGGGATCCATGGCTGCCCTTTGTGTGATCAACAAACAACTCCAAGTGTTCTTTGATTCAGAATTCACTCTGGAGTATGACCATTATAGTGAGATGACGAAAAAGTGCTTTGCTGATCACACGGGAATTGAGGTTGACACGTTCAGAGACACACTTGTCCAGCTTATGGATAAAATGAAAGGATTCATTAACGAAAAGGCACAACATATACCTGCATATGATGACAAGGTGAAGGTATGTAGGGTACAATCATGTGATGGTGTTGGTGACTCGGGTATAGCATCGGATGTTGGGTCAGGTGTCACGATATGCAAAGAATCAGAGACTGATAAGCTTGACACACCCTGCGACTCAGTGACTAGAGATACTCCAAACATAGGCACTGAATTAAAACCAGTTAATGAGCAAGTGTCTTGTGCTGAGGTACCCCTAACTGAACATCATAATGTGCTTTCTGGTGAACGATTGCATACTGATCAAGTTATGCCCAGTTATGACACATATTTGTTGAAAAAGACTGATAGCAATACCATTTCTGATTTAACAAATATGAATCATAAAGGGGGAGAAAGTGATCAGGATGCTGAACGTGATGATGTGTCAAGTTCTTTGTTTATGGCTGAGTCTTTTAAATCACATGATGTGGTTAATAAAGAAGGTTTTAATGAACTTTCAAACAAATTTGCACAACTTGAAAAACATTGTGTTAATCCTTTGTTTGTTGCTCAAGATGTGGTTGATAAAGAAGTTTTTAATGAACTTTCAAACAAATTTGCACACCTTGAAAAACATTGTATTTCACTTGAAATTGCAATGCAACAAAAAGAAGAAAGTTTTCAAAATAATCAACTGTGTAAAAATCCGGGAACTTCCTGATTTCCGCGAATTCTTTATGATAAATGATTTGAAAGCTCAGCTGGAAGCCAAAAACTTGACAATCAACAACCTGAAAAAATGTATTTCTGAGATGTGTGATGTGTGTAATGAAGTTGAGAATAATCATGTCAGTAAGACTTTTGCAAGAAGAAATTTTGAATTGGAACAAGGTGTGGCTAAGTTACTTAAGGAAAATGAGACTTTGAAAATTCATTGTAAAGACTTGTGTGATTCAATCAAAGAAACGAAAACTAAGACTATAGAACAGATAACCGCTTTGATTGCCAAAAATGATGAATTAAAAGCTCAAATTCTAGAAAAAGGGTTCACAATTACAGCATTAAAGAACAAGCTAAGAAAAGCAACAGGGAATAGTGTGAACACTAAGTTTGCAAAACCATCAATTTTGGGGAAACCAGTTGTACAATCCAATAGAAACCAATCAGTGGTTAGACAACCGAGTGCTTTTAGATCTGAACGACCAAAATTTTCAAAAACTCAGTTTGCCTCCCAAGTTGATGCGGAAAAAGTTTTGACAAAACCAGTCACTACACATTATTGGCCTAAGATTATTGCCTCTGGTTCTGCTAAGCCTCAACAAGTAGTTGCTCCTACACCCAGCTCCTCTAGGATTAGTTCTAAAACTGTGTCGAAACCTAGCATTAAGGTTCAAAGCACTCATGATATAAATGACTTGCACAAGAACTATGATCTAGAAAAGGCTAGGAAAAGGGCACTACTTCATAAGGATGGAATCTTAGGTTCACAACCCTGTATGATCCCTCCTAGGATATTGAGGAACAATGCTAAGGTTCAACCTGTTATGTCTAGGATTTACAGTAAGTCATCCACAATGCATAAGAAGCAAAACATACCTATAACTTCTCCTAGGTGGATTCAAACTGCTAAATCTTTGGAGACTAGGAATATCGATAAGCCTTCCACTGTGCATAAGAAGCTTAACAATCCTAGACCTTGCCATAAGTGGATTCCAACTGGTAGAATTTTTAAGGACGCTGGACTTAAGTGGATACCTACCGGAAAGATACTTACCAATGGCAATACCTTGGTTGACCGTGAAACCCCCAAGGGTTTGGATACTTTTGTCACTAACCCATATATATGTAATCAAGTTTGTAATGTTAGTGCAGGTAGTCCTTACTCAGTTGCAGGTACATCAATCATTCACCACACGAGAAGACTCAAAGTCTGGAGGCCTAAAGCAAGCATATCTCCTACTTCAGGAGGAAGGTCAATGTTGATGTATGTTCACAATGACGTCTGAATACCACAGTTCAGGCCTCGTTCTTCATCGACTATGACGTTTGAACAAATTAGTTCAAGCCTAGGTTCTCAATTTCATCATTATGGTGTCTGCTGACAACACTTCAGGCCCCATTCATCAAAGAAAAGAAAGGTGTACGATTCAGTGCGCCTTATCTTGGGAAGAAGAGAAATCTTCTTAGTCTTGACCATTCTCAACAACGTGCTTCATGCTTTCTCCATGCTCATTCAGTCATCAAGTGGATTTACTTATCTTGGCTCGTATTCGTATTCACTTGCTCTTTCAAAAATGGCAAACTTCGTATGCAATTTTTGAGGGGGAGAAGGGTGAATAAACTACATGATTGAGTGTATTTTTATTCACATGCTCAATCAAAAATGGCAACCTCGTATGCAATCTTTGAGGGGGAGAAGTGTGAATAAAATACATGATTAATTGTATTGTTATTCACTTGCTCAATCAAAAATGGCATACCTCGCTTGTAATTTTTGAGGGGGAGAAGTGTGAATATACCACATGGTGATTAATGATTGTAGAATGGTCATACGATTTGTCATACGACTCTCCTCCAACACCTAATGTTCCATTAACTAAGGATGATTGGGATTTATGTTTGATGATTACTTCCAAGCTTCAACAAATGATGATTGATCAAGATGCACCATCTAGAAGTATTATGAATGATGATTGATCACTTGCTCAAGTAATCCAATCTCTAGTTATTCCTCAAGGTGTTGATGATGACTATCATGATTACGAAGTTGCACACATGAATAATGATCCGTCTTTTCGTTCTTAAATCAAGGATTGTTGCTCCTACCAATGTGCACTTTGTAAATCAACCCGAAGAACATTATGGAAAATGTCGGTTAAAATGTCTAAACGGCTAACAATTTGGACATGAAATGTCAAGTGATCACGGAGTTTATTTGGCATCCCTTAATTGAGATTGAAGAGTATTTTACGAAGGCGTCTACTTATTTCATTATCGAAACTTCATGCATCGATTGATGACTTGCGTGAACTCTTAAAGTTTATGATTGGGACTTGGATTATCTAGTTATACCCGATGGAAGGAGTTACATTGTAGTACTCACGGGTTATGGCTATCACTTCAAGGAGTTACATTGTAGTGCTCAGTGTCACACACAAATGCGAATGTGGATAGTCTCAAGAGGTGTTGTACTTATTCTTCTACATCGTTCTTTAATCAACAACAGTGCAAGCTTAAGTTACGGATTTGGGGAATTCTTCTTCAGTTTCAACTTTGGTATATCGGGTTTACTTCATAAGTGGTCACTTCAAATAGCCTACATAAGGGTTGGTAAAGATAGTCAGAGAGAGTTTTTGTAGCAGTTGATTCTCACCAGATCCAGTTAAACCAATTTTGTTCTTCTCACAAGATTTCAAGTAGATTTGCTTATAATGTGTTGCTGATTCTGAGGTATCAAAACCAGCAAGGGGGAGGAGACATACATCTTAATGCATAATGAGTACACGTGATGAACTTAATACTTCTTCTTAATTGAAGTTATCCCGGGAAGACAAATGTCATAGCCGCAGAGAATATCAGTGTATTAACTTGTGGCGTTTGGTGTATTATTCCAACTACATGGGGGAAGTGGTCTTCTAATACTTGTGGTATGTATTACTTCAGCTTTCAGCGTGAAGAACTATGAGAAGAATATTTGGAGCGTGAGATGATATTGCTTATCGACATCTTCATAGGAGCTGATATGGTTTATGGTAAAGTGCTTCTGGTTAATGCTTCATGTACACAATGTTATGCTGATTCCGATGAGATCGCAACCATCAGGGGAGAGATTTGTGTACATCAAGGACGCGCAACAGGTTCACGTGATCGGGCTTAATCATATATTCCGGAGGTGATATCCGTAGAGATGATCAGTGCTTCAACCTGTTACTTTGGTGTCATCGTTTCTTCTTGTGTTGAATACATGCGTACAATATGGATTGAGTTGGTATGTGTAAGATAACTGGAAAGCATTTGGTGAAATGAAGACGTTGATATCTGATTCCCCCTAATAGACAACTGCTCCAAACCCTAAAGTAATGTGTACATTGGGGATGTACAACAGGGTCATGTGATCGGGCTTCATCATAGATTCCGGGATTGATAACCACAGAGATGATCCATGGTTCACCTTGTTACTTTGGTGCTATCATTTCCTTTGGGTCTTTGAGCGTCATACAATGAGGCTTTTTGCATCACTTCAACTACTTGGGGAAGTGGTCTCATGTAAGTGATTGTTGGTTTGGGGGGAAGCTACCAAAGCTTCACATTGAGGAGGCAATAAAAAATTCATCGATTTGGTGGGTGTCTAGCGATCAACTCATTTGTGAGATTCTAGTGATTTGTGAACTACTTGTGTTTGGTGAATTGTTGTGACTTAAGTCGTTTCGATTAGTCTTATTGTAATTTGACGTTGTGAGTTAATCTTTACGACTTGACTTATTACAATCGGATCTATTGTAACTTGACTTGTCGCGACTTGACACTTGATGCTAATTGTCACTTATCCAAGATCTCTCTCTAAGTTTAATACGCATATTACATCTTTCGGTTTCTTTTGTTGACTTTAGTAAAATCCCGGGAAAGATTCGACCTCTCGGTTTAAGTCACAAGAGTTGTAAAATCCCGTTTAAGATTATGTCATGGCATCTACCGCTTCAGACGATTATTCAAGAGCCTCGAAAGCTTTGGTGGTGAAAGTTTAAGAGATGTTGACTACTGATTTCTACAACGAGCTGAACGATACTACCATTTTTGTACTCAAGTCAACATCTTCTTAAACTGATTAGTATCCTTTGTACATATATTATACTAAATTGTAAATAGAAAAATATAAAACCTATAAAAACCATAAAAATCTGAAAAATCATAAAAAATCCAAAAATACTCTTCTTACGACATGTCTCTTGTGTAATCAATATTATGTACGTTTCTAGAAATGTCATTCAACAATGACACGGAATCATACATATGCTTGAGCAAGAGTTTTTCGGTTTCAAATAATGTTTTTCTAAAACATGTCGTTTCTCAAAACTTCAAAAATATGGCTTACAGTCATTTCCGGCTGTAACCCGGACTTAAAATCATGGCTTGCAGTCATTTTAGACTGTAACCCGGACTTAAAATTATGGCTTGTAGTCATTTCAGGCTACAACCCGGACTTCAAAATTATGGCTTGCTATTACTTCAGATAGCAACCCGGTTTTCAAAATGAGGAAAACACGTCGCCAAAAAGACGGTTGTTCCTAGCAAAGGGTGCCGTTCATCCGAGCGTGAATTACTTTATATTCAGGCACCCTCGATCTAATGTATGTTTCAGTGCATTATTTCTTGATAAAGAAGAGAAGTCTTCTTTTTATCGTCAAATACTTTCTCTTCTATGATTTTTCCGGAAAGTATTTGTGCATAACTTGGTGGTACCATGAGATTTTGATTAAAAATCAAATTGAACTCAAAAGTTTGATAAAATTTTTCACTCAATCAATGACTTTAATATTTTATGAAAATTTTTCAGTTTTAACATCCGTCATTGATTGAGGGGGAGAGTGATTTCTCAAAATTTTATGTATCATCAAAAACTCCCCACACTTTGTACAAAACCTTGCAATAAAACGATTTGTGATGGTTATGTGTCAAAATGAGAACATTTTAAAAGAGTTTTTGTTAAAACTTTATATCTTTTGTAAACTCTTCAAATCTGACACATAACAACCTCCCTCACAGATTGAGGGGGAGCAAGAAAAAGTTCCTTTTAATTAGAAAAGATTAAAATTTACCGAATTTCTCTCCCAAAAGCTTTCTAACTTATTTAAATCAATTGAGATCCAAAATCTCGAAAGATTTGAAATTTTTGATCGGGGGAGAGAATGTGATTTAAATATGAAATCTGATAATCAAAAGTGATCTTTTGGACTCAATAAATAGGCTCCCACATATGTGCTAAACACTTTCGAATATCGATGCACATATTGAGGGGGAGCAAAAGGCGTTTGTGGAAGTTATACCAAAGACCGACCATTTATCTTTATGCATGGAGTTATAAGGTTGGTTAAGGTTAGGTATGAATTCCCATGATCCACCAGAACCGGAAGGATCTTCCCAGGGACAATCCTCTAGATAGATTAGAAGTCCTTAGGAATGATTGAAAAAAGGAGTAAAGTGAGAAAGGGAAGAGTGCGGACTGAGATAGAGCTAGGACTGGAACAAACCCAACAAGGTTCTAGTGGTGAAGTCTCGGTAAGCACTGAAGGGGTTGAAGAATGAAAAAGAATTGAAATGAGAAAGGGTGAAAAGAAATAGCCCTCCAAATATTCAACCTTAGGGCAGAAACCGGGTTCAATTCATAATCTACTGGCGGTTACTAAGGTAACACCGGTATTGAAGACAAGACGTCATGGACCCAGTGACGCACTGCACTAAACTTCCCAACCACTCAAGTTCTCTTAAAAGATCTTGTTTCATTCTCACGGGGAACCCTGTGCAATGTATCGACCGCTCATTGCGAGCCATGTTGATACCTAAAACAGGAGACGCCTCCCCAGTCTCCAGGAGCGGATCAAAACGCACTATTGAGTCTAGAGCCATGAGATCATCCATAAATCTTGATAGGACACATTCCAAATATGCTTATTATTTCACACAATGTGGAAAAGAAGATAAAATATTTAGAGTCCTACGCATTATCCTTGTGGTATTGCCAGAACGTCCGAGTGATATGTAAATATTCACAATGAAGATGGAAATCCTTCTAGAGCGAACATCTCTCAAGCTCTTGGTAGGTGACATGTGAGATCCATCTTGGATCAATGATCAAGTGACAAGTGGAAAGCAACAATGGTGCGATTCAACATTGAATCAAACTTGTTCCAGGAAATGGATTGACGGATACTTTTGCAAAAACCTTTCAGTGTGCTCACAAACTAATTTTCGAGCACATTGATTGTGTAATATCTTTCAAACAAAAGTATTTTTGATGGAAATGTGATTCAAAGTATAAAACTCTCGTCGTGTCTCAAAAATGTTTATCATAGGACACGCGAGTGATTTCTATAAATCTATTTCTCATCAATCCGTGAATATTTATTCACCGATTCACTCTATCGTGCTTTCTGCTTTGACACGTTCCGGTATGAGAACATGCTAAGGATGAAGATTCCAAAGTGGATTCTTTGGAAAATTCATTAATACAAGCTGGAAATTCCTGTCAAGGAGAGTCTTCTTTAAAAGAGACTCTACCTGATCACAGGTCGGTTTTCACAAAACCGGAGGGTAGTCTGTCCTCGCAGAACGAATGACAAAGCCATGTTCGTTCTCTATCTTTATTGCTAACTGTTTTATTTCAGGGACACATATAAAGATGGTGTTGATGGCTCCAGTTTCCAGCTAAATCGGGTCAATCCATACCTCATGCTCACACATCCTCCACACTATCAATGAAGATGAGAGACTTGCTACAACAAATGTTGAGAGACTACCAACAACGTTTCCGCAACTCTGATGAAAAAGTCTCCTGATCCACAACTCTAATGCAAAGTCTCTAGACACAGAAGGGTGTGAGCATGATGGTCCTTAAGTCACTACATCACATGAAGGCAATACGACTATGGATGAGCTTGGAGATTTACTTTGGCTGATGATCTCGAAGAAGCCTCAAACATCACATATCATAAAGGAACTTAAATTACAAGTTCGTTTGCTTGAAGTACAAAGTGTGCAGAAAAGTGAAGAAGGACGGGTCTTTACCCACTGAATGCCTGATCCACAGCCCGGATGTGGGTGTTTGTAGAAAACTATATATACCCCTCTCCACATGTGGAGAGGGTTGGAGCTTCCATTATTCTCAATCTAATCTTTCACATTTTCTCTCATCTCTTTCTCTCTCTAGGAATCCCTCCCAACTCTCTTTCTCTCTCTAAATTCTAATACAATTCGAATCATAATCACATAAACCATTCTAGTTTATATTATGAGAATCCTACAGCATCTTGTGCCAAATGTTGGATCATAGGCATGGAATAATCATAGTTGTAATTATTCCTCATTTGCATTGAATCTCTCCAAACATCCCTACACTCAATAGCATTTAATTCACGGTTCCAATCACCCCATCCTGAATCAAAACCACTTTGGGTACTACCCGGAAAACTCCCCATTTAAGGTTGTGATGGCGCTCCCGCATAAGCTCCGGATTGTGTCCCCATACTTGGTTCGATCCAAGGTCCCAAAGTCTTGTTAATCCTATCCAATGCTTTCCCAAAACTAAAAGCATCCCATATCTCACTCTCCAATCTCACTCTACACTTCCTCAACTCATCATCATTAAAATACCCAAGATTTTTAGCCAACGTGGTCACATCATGACCTCCACAAACATCACTTTGTTTCTTAATCCCCGATGCTCTCTTAGAAAGATACTCGGCAATAATCCATGCCACATTCCCATTCTTGTCTTCCTCCAACAACTTCATCACCCATAAGTCCGGTTGACTACATTTGTCTTGTCCACCGCTCCTATGTATCAATCCCCAAGAAATCGACTTTTGTAAAACCTTCAACAATGGATTCCTAATCCTAGAAGAATTTCTCCTAAGACAAGTTGGATCACCAATTCTATTCCAATATTCATCAATACCCGTGTATTGATCATTACCTCTAGCTAGACTCACAAAATGTGGTCCAAACAACCTATGTTGAATCTCACTATCCTCATACAAATCAAGTGCAACTGCAAATTTTGGCAAAGATAAAGCATGTTCGCGAACACACAATCTAAACCAAACACAAACATCCCCAAGAACATCATTTACCTTTCTATCAAAGTAGAACGTAGAAAAGAACTCGAAACACCATTCCTTGTAAACATCTTCACGAATACTAAAAGCTCTTTCCCAAGAATAATCTTCAAACCTATCTCCATCACCAGGATACACATAAATCATAGTCATCATGCTCCTCAATTGATCCTCACATTCATACTCCTCAAGCAATTCCCAATCAATCAACCTAGGCTTAGCAATCTTCCTCTCTTGAAGTTTTGAAAGACGTTCCCTATATGCATTCTTCTCATCTTTGTTTTGCACATGAGAAAACTTGACATTTTCATTAGACTCCGGTTTCAAACTGAAAGTAATCCTCTTCCTCTCGTTCCTTTTCAAATACTTGTTAACAATCGGATTTCGTCCCAATTTTGCAACATTTCCCTGAAAGAAATCTCAAATTATGTTAGTATATAAGTATAAGAACTAATACCAATCAATTTATAAACTAGAAAACACATTTTCAAAAATTGTCAAAAATTTTTCCGAGGCGTCCATCCGATCGGTTTGAGGTCCAACCGAATCGGATGCAACTTTGGCACACTCACAACCGATCGGCTGCAACTCGCAACCGATTCGGTTGGAGTTTTCTGCAAACTACATTCATCCTTAATCCATCCCAAACGTTTCCCAATCAATCCGAACTTCTTTCTAACTTGTAATCTCCCATTCTTGAGTACTTTTAACATTCAAACTCTCCTAACAATGATTCTTAACATTTCCAATCATCAACATAATGATTCTATAAAAACCAAGAACATCATCTACTAAAATCTTCTAATTAGTGCTCTAATCAACAATGCAATAACCTAACATCACTAATTATCAATCAAATAACTTCTGGGATTCATCAATTGCAAATAAACTAGCTCCAAAGATTATGCCCAATTCAATCCGAAAATTCAATCAATGAATTCTTACTCAAAACTTAACCAATTGATCTAATTCTTTTTGCAATACCTTCTCCTAACATCTAATCACTTATCCCCAAAATATTACATCTCAATTCGAACTAATTCAAAAATACCCAATTCGTGACCTAATTTCAATCATCCGAACTAAAACTTAATTGAACAAAATTAATGATATAAATTACTTGACTTGATGCCATTAATGATTAATTATCACTCCTGCAACCTTCTAACAACTTCTTATGGTCGAATTTTTAACCCCAATTTTTGGTGGATTGTGTGTATGTGTTTTTCTTAAGTTTTTGAAAATTTTGGTTTATATATTCAACTCCATCTGATCAGTTGTGAATCCATCCGTTCGGTTTAGTATGAAATTGATTTTTCAAAGTTTTTTCTCCACCACTAAACTTGACACAAGTGCTAGTAGTTTTTTTCTTTTCTCAAACTTATAATCTTGTATGTATTCCAACACACTTTGTCTACCAAAAATTTTGGTCATCTACTTCTACTTCTAAACTTAAAACTAAAACATAACTTAACCTCTAAAAACTAAAAACTAAAACTAAATAAAAAGATAAATAGATAAATAAATAGATAGATAGCTAAATAAATAGATAGATAGTCTCATTCAAACATGAAATGCATAAAACCTAAAATCATGAAATAAAATGCATGAAAAATAAAAGTACGAAACAAACAAACTAGCACAAGATGTGCTTTATTCTTGTGATCATTCTTCTTCATCCATAGAAATATTCATTCCTAAGAATGTCTTCTCCACGATACTTGTTTGCCAACTTCCTAGTAGTCTTGAGTTTTGAAA
Source organism: Artemisia argyi (assembly GCA_030686995.1). Lineage (NCBI taxonomy): Eukaryota > Viridiplantae > Streptophyta > Magnoliopsida > Asterales > Asteraceae > Artemisia > Artemisia argyi. The sequence continues at coordinate 47,763,551 of CM060676.1, forward strand.
GTTCGTGCAAAGTTCCTTCCACTAGGACATGTGATATCAAATTTGCAATGCCAATCACCATCTCCTTCTTCTCTTTTGTAAATGCTATGACCTTCGGAACCCCATTCCAAGTTCTTCAATTGGACCGGTAAAGATCCAAGAAAATCTGTCAACTTGTTAAACACAAAAATATTTTTAAACGGATTAAAGAAAGCCTCCATTGCTAGAGCTCTTTCCATTTCATCTTCAATATCAAAGAAACTAGGTGTGCATGGACCAAACTTAGGTCTACCATCTTCATTCCTTCCTACTTCAAAGCAACCAAGGTAATCCTCCTCTTGGTCCTCATCATTATCATCTCCATTACTACCCCATCTAGGCTTTGGATAGTAAGTATTCTTAAGAACTCCATCATCAATTGTCATGGTACCTCTTCCCATATCTATTATAGCTCCACAAGTTCTTAAAAATGGTCTACCTAACAACAAATGTAGTTCCTTATCAACCACAACATCCAACACAAGAAAATCCGCCAAGAATACTTGATAACCAATTTGAACTCTTGCATTTCTTACTTCTCCCATTGCTTTTGCCTTAGAATTATCCGCCATAGTGAGTTTAGAATTGTTAGGTGTAGGGTCTCTTAATCCTAACTTATGATACAATGGATAAGGCATAATACTCACACTAGAACCCATATCGGCTAATGCATATAAAGGATTTGTCCCATTAATTTTAACCGGTAAAACAAAATTTCTGTGATCATTCATTTTCTTTGGGAGCCCATTCTCAATTATCCTTCTCTCCTCTACTTCATCAAAACTATTATCCTCAAACTTAGACTTTGCCAACATAACTCCATCTAACTTCTTCCTATACTCCATATAAGTCCTCAACACCTCAATGACCGGTTTGTTTTCCATCAATTCACTAATTTTTGCTTCAAGATTTTCCAAGATAGCTTGTTTTTGCTCTTTGGTTAAAGGTTTGGTACTTTTTGGTGAATTAGGTGGTGTTTTGGATGATGATGATGATTTGTTTTCTTTTTGGGTGGAGGGTTGGGTTAATTTGTTCAATAGTGTTTTGTTTCGGTTAGCTTTACCCATCTTACAAACTTCATCCCTTCCTTCCTTCATCATTTCCATTCCTTCCCAAACATCAACAAGCATATCATTCACACTCTTCCCTTCTTCCAAATCACTTATGTTAATTCTTAACTCCCCAAGTGCAAAATCCAAACTACACTTGGTATTCACTAAAAAAATCTCTACCAAAAATCACTTCCGGTTCATCTTCATTAGTATACTCCAAAACAACAAAATCAACTTTAAAGGTGTGACCATGAATATTCACTCTAACTCCTTTCACTTCCTTCTTACCATAACTTCCATAGTCAAGCCTAACAAAACCAAGTTTGTCAAGCATTTCTTCCGAAATGTAATTGTCTCCATATTCCATATTCAATTCCGCATCCCACGCTTTAACTCCTTCCACCGCACAAGGTGTAGAATACCTCATGTGTGGAGCATCATATTTCTTAGGTGGTGCTCTAGTGAAAACAACAACTTTTCTCTCCTTCTCCTTCTTTGGGTAACACATTTCATGTGGCAAATAAGAAACATTGTCACCAACAACCTCTTCTCCTTTTAAATCCAACTTGGCTTTTTCCAACATACTCTCCAACTTTTCCAAGGAATCACCGGAATCCTTGAACATATCTTCCAAGTCTTTCAAATATGCTGAAATCTGACTCAAACTCTCCATTTCAACTTAAGCACTTACTAACTATAACATAACCATTAAAAAAAAGAAAAGAAAAAATCCAAAGCATTAGCATGAGGGTTAGTTATAATCAAATAACTCTTAAAATGAAATAAGAACAAGTAAATTAACTAAATAAAACACTAATAATTGAAAATAAACTAAAAATTAAAAATGTCTAAAATTTTACCGAGACGCCCAACCGATCAGTTTGTAACCCATCCGAATCGGTTGGCACAAATGACCTCCTCCAACCGATCGGTTGGAACCCGCAACCGGATCGGTTGGAGTTTTTTACACTAAAAAAAAATTATTATTTTTTTATAAAACTAATATTTAATAAAACTTTAATTATGAAATTAAAAACAATGAAAGCATTAACTAAGGTGTCTTAAAAAATTACTAAATCATTAATTGAAATTAAAACTTCTAAAACATTAAAATGTCTAATAATTGCAACTTAAAACTATTAAAAACTAACATTAATTATATAATTATTAAAACTAATTAAATAAAAATAGAAAAATAAAATTAATTAATAAAAACAGAATCCTATAAATTTTACCGAGATCACCAACCGATCGGATGGTTATCCATCCGATTCGGTTGGTCAAAACCAACTTTTTTTTTAAACTTTAAAATTTTACGAATTACAAACAATTTTATTACTAAAAACTAAGAAAATTAATCAAATCCCCGGCAACGGCGCCAAAAACTTGATGTGCGTTTTATTAGTACAAGTTTTAAAATTTATAAACACGAATTATCCGATTATTATCTAGCACATACGAGCAAGTATACTCGTCCGGTGTAATAAAGGTGGGTAAGTCGAGATCGTCCCAAGGGATTTGGTGGTTTTAGTAATAAGAAAAATGTTTGTTAAATAAGGGTTGTCAATCCAAATTTATGTAAAATCTTAATTTAAAAGAAACTCAATAAAAACTAAACATATACTTGTGTATAATTCCTTGATTGGTAATTAGGAGTATCGTAACAATTTGAGTACGAAGTTTGGTGTAAAACTTGTTATGATGCGCAACTAAAAATGAGTAGTTATACAATCTATGATGTATGTCATGTTTTCACTACTACTAAGAATTCTATCACCTAAATGACTCCTTTCGGACATATCAAATTAGTATGACAATCCTATAAACACATGGTTGTTTAGAAAATCAATTCTTTTCTTATGAATTCCTACGAATCCTTTCGGTCCTTTTTCGTGATGAAATCGTCTCAAATCTATTTTAATAAGTAAATAAGATGGTTGTCAAGCATCCTATTCCATACTAATTTGGTGCATTAATATTTTGGAATAAAAACAAGTTGAAAATCCTTTCAGACCTATTTTTTCAAGAAATTGTTTTTACCGACAAATTAAGCAAGAAAAGATGTTATATAAACAAACTCATAAAAATAGATATGTTTTCATGAATCACCTTTTTCATAAAATAATACTCCATTAACCAATCACATCATATACACAAGTATATCACAAATTACTCCATAGCAATCATATTAAAACACAAATAAATAAGAAAACTTTCATAAAACTTAAAGTAACAATTGTTCATTATAAGTATCAAGGTGTACCTAGTCTTGAGAATTACAATGAGTAAACATGTGGAACTATAGCAACCACACTCCTCCAATTGCTCACTAACGTAAGTAAACAACTCCACACTCGAACCAATGCTTGAGACTCTAACTCAACACGTTCTGGACGTTTTTACAACACTTAGTAAACTTTCAGGCAATATAAGATAAACTAACAAGATTTTGTGTAATACTAAGTTAGATAATGGTGGTACAAGTAACTCTAGGCCCTAAGTGCTCATTATATAGCTTAATGACACTTATCCTTCAAGTAAAAACGTCCATCCTCAGTAAATAAGCAGAAATGATCAGCCTCACATGATTATGGGGAGTAAATTCGTCAATAAATGCAAAACTTGTAACTTCAGTTATCACCATCCGATCGGTTTCTCGCCATCCGATCGGATGGTCAATCTTGGCACGTTTCCAGCCGATCCGGTTGCGGGTTGCAACCGATCGGTTGGATTTAGTCTGAACATGTTTATATGTCTTTTCTTCGTCGTTTTACGTTGCATGCAATATTTTTCTTCGTGGCATGACTTTGTCCATTAGAACTTGATATTTCCTTGATAATTTCGTGTAGTAAACTTGTCTTTATCAAATCCTTTTGTCCATGCAACATTTCTTTCTTCCTTGATCCTCTTGAAACTCTCCAAAAATGCATGTCCACTTCATTTCTTCATCTTTTAATCATTTTTACCTGCTTTTGGCTATATTTGCATATATAAACACTTTTCCACGATTAAGTAACAATTATATACAAATATGACCAATTTCCACTCATAAATCAAACAATAACGTGACTAAAAATATGTTAATTTTGAGCGTTATCATCTTCACTCTTCAAACTTCAATCAATACTTCTTTAGTTGTTGATGAGTCTTGGGTGTTATTGTCATCCTCACTGAACCATCACCTTCTTCTTTGGCTTAGGTGCCATCCACTGAGTTCCGTCTCACTGAATGGAGAGACTTTATTCTTAGACTCGCCCTAGGCATCCTGAAGGTGACTCACTGAGCAACTGTTCATTCAGTGACTTGATTGCGTTTAATGATTTCCAACACTTAGGTTAATTTGTGTTCAGATCCTTGTTTAACGAGACTTGGGTACGGAATGAACCCAATACTAAAGTATAACATTATGGTGTCAATTCAGAACATAAAGCGCAAGCGGAAGACTTAGCTCAATAAATTACAAATCTAGAGACTAAAAGAACTAATAAAACAATTACAATCAAAACCAGCTTCTAAAAGAAATGAAATAATCAAACGTAAATCTTAAATAAAATCCATAAAGACTAAGGTAGGGTTGGTTCACTAAAAAGCTTCTACTCTCATCACTCAATCCCGGCCTCCTGCTTGATACCTGCCGCAGGGAAAAGAAAGCTAGCTCCAACGTACCAGAAGTGAAATGGGATGCATGAAAAGCACTACCAATCACTAAGTCAATCAATATCCAATCATTCATTTTACCTAGTATGCATCCATATGCTCTTTGCAAAACAGAATACATATGCAAGTACGAGACTATGCATACATATAACAGAATGACCATATGCACCATAATCATTTATAACATAAGGGAACGCCGTGGATCAATCACACCTCCACATAAAATGTCATGCCATTGGTGCCTCAATGACATGGCCATGGTACCTCTGTAGCTAGATAATACTTTGGGCAATGGTTCAATTCAAACGGATCAAAATAAAGGGATCATAACAATGGAATCATATCAAATGGATCATATCAATGGTTCAAATCAATGGGTTCATATCAAAAGGTTCATATCATAATAAACAACTCAAAGTCAATGCATATGAATCATGAGAAACCTTTACTGATAGAAGGTAGAATATCTGTACCGATACGAAACAAACAATAACAATAGTACATAGAATCAGAACCCTTACTGAGAAAGGGTAGAATCTACACGGATTATGGTTCATAATATATTTATTAGCTCATTACTGTTTTAGGGTTTCCATAATGTAATAATTATAATTAGGGTTTCAAAAATATATTATAGTTAAATACAAATTAGGGTTTATTCTCACGTTAATTAGGTTTAGGGCTCAAAGTTTAGGGCTACCGTTATCGCACATACAACAAGACATTAAAGTGTCATAATTAGCATTTAAAACACAATTTAGGGTTCAAAACACATCAAATATTATTAATTTACAAAGACCTAAGTTTCTAAACAAATTTCTGATTTTAGTATACTTTTACCTTCACTTATCGAATTTTCAAACAATACAGAATTCAAAATAAAAATTCACAAAAATTGTTACAGAAATTTTAATGTCTTAAGAGTCTACTTGAATTTTCCCAGAATTTATTACCAAGTGTAAATACCCTTTCAAAAACCGTTTATCTATTTTTACCCGGAAAATTAACTGCACATATATGCAGAAAGTTTGCACTTGGTTAACCCATTTCAACACTTCAGAAAAATCCAAAATAATTCTAGGAAGTCAAACATAACCTATATTTAATCTCTGTATAAGGAGAGCTCCTAACTCCTTATAGTTTGAAAAAGAAAAATCAAAAAACCATCTTAATTTCAGACACGATTACTCAGCTTTGACACTTAATCACACATAAAAAAAAAAAAATAAATAAATAAATAAAATAAAATAAAAATAAAAAAAAAAACATGACCAATACATCTCCAAATCACTCCAAACCAATTAGAGAACTTATCTAAGACCTTAAACTAGGTTTACATGCAAAATTACAGTATTAACCATTTATGAAACTCAAGCTATAGTGTTTACAAATCCAGACTACAAAACTGTCTCGATCAAAATCCCATTTAAGACCATTATATCACATGTTTATTTACATAAACACAGACACACAAGACTTTTATTCATCATGAGACCTGTTTTAACCATCATGTTAACACACATGTTGAACAGCCTTATGTGATCAATATACGCAGGATACATAAATAGACATTTAACAAGCCGAGAACGGACCCTTTCACACGTGAACACATAAGCTACTTGTCTCATTCGACCCTCATTAAACACGCCTAGGTTTTCAGGTTTTTATGCCCCATTAATGATCAAGTACAACATATTTAAGGGCTCGTTTTAGGGTTACTTCTAGGTCGACAATAAGGCTGAATACACAACACAAAATAATCACTTAGGCATATACATTTTTAGGATTTGTTCCATGATGATATTAGGTCGATTAGAAGCTAAACCATGGGCATCAAAACAGTCTATAAACACGACACAAAATAGATTTGGCATAGGCGTATAGGTTTTGTTATTTCATGTGACTCTTTTAACAAGTTTTATATAATACAAATTGTTACAAAATCTTTAGATCAGATATATGTTAATCATTTAGGTTTTAGTGTTTGCATGATAACTGATTCAAAAGGTAAAACAGAAACAAGGGTCAACCTAGATTAACCAGGTATTAATCATAACATATCATAGACTAGTTTAACTCATGTGTGTCGTATGTAAGATGGTTTAGGACATACTGGAATTAGGAATACCTTCTGTCGAACAGAAAAAGAAACGAAGGAAACAACTATAACCACAACAAGGCTGTCACGAATGGAGACCAAGGTTGCACCAATCAACACCAACTTGCTATCTTCTTTCTCTTAGCAGCAAACGAATGAGAGATATATGTTTAGTTCCTGGTTGTTTTTGGTTCGGTGTAAGGAGAGAATGCAGGAGAGATAAAGGCCGTATCTTTTGTGAGGAGAATGATATAGGCGTTTTCTTTTTATTCTCATGTTAGGAAAGGAGCGTTGCTCCATAAGGTAAGTCTTAATGTGTCGTTAATTAGTGTTTAATGGAAATCAATCATGTTTCGGTTATAGATTTTAATGAGGGGCCGAATATTAAGCTAGAATTCCTGTAATCACGTTATCTAAATTAAGACTAAATATAATTATAGTAATATTTAAATTTGTGTACAATATATACTTAATGTAATTTATATCTTAGGTTTATATAATTTCATTATTAATTAAAATGTATAAACTATAGTTTAGGGTTCTATTAATAATATTTCAAAGTTTAGGTATACGGAATTTAGGTTTTCAAATTTTATGGTTTTACACTTCGAGTCATGTGAAGCCAAAGATCATGTCAATATTTGATCTTGTAAACCACATTGGACACTGTATTTCGGAGAAAAAATGTGATCAGCTATTACCTTTCTTCGAGAATGTGTCAAGTGGAGTCGACCAAAATGATATGCTCTAGAATATATCACTAATTCTACTAAATGGCACCTACTTGACAACAGCTTCTGATGAGAAAAATCTTATGTCAAGAGTAAATTCACTGTACACCTTTATTTAGGATGGTAATGACTATATGAACATTGACGACGGGAAAAATCAGAATGATGTGCATTATGTAAATGACTATCCTAATGATGATTGCAACCCAGTACCAGAGATCGAGATGGATCAAGGCTGGGAAGGGGATTTTGGAATGACAAGGAATGACTCTTTGAATGATTTGCTGCGTCATCTTCCTAGAATTGCATTGCTCCCCAAGATCTATTTTGACATTTAGAAGAAGCTACTTAAAGTTTTAGGTATAAACTAAATACGGGGTATTGAACTGTGCATATAGCGCATTTGGTGAAACCTCTCTATATTTCATTTTAACTTTTATTATGGGGTTCACTTGGTTATTTTTTCATCATTTATTGATGTTGATTTTGTCAATAATTTTTTGCATTTTGGATTGTTTACTAATGTTTTTGCGAAAGCTTGACATGTCTATTGATGTTGTTGAAATTAAGTGTTCATTCGAGTTTAATGCTTTTCTTTTAATGTGATTCAGTAATAACTAAGAGATAGTTTAACTATTGGAGCTACTTGTCTCCTTCAGTAAGTATTGGTCTTTTGAGGTCATGTTTTGGGTGTTTGGTCTTCCTTTCTTTCTTGTTCTCAGCCTATATATAAAGGTTCACTTTCTATGCTATGGCACATATCAATAAAGCCTCAATAAAACATTGATATGCAGTATCAATTTACATATATACTTCCGCTGTCCTTTGTTGTTAATCTCTCAAATAACCAACATTCTGGAACCAGAGCCAGGTTGTGATGCGGTGGTTGCAAATCTTCACACGAAATTTTACTATCCTCCTAGGCAGTGTACCTAATCGTTATAGTGTAGTATATAAGTAAGTCTCGGGGGATTGATCTTTCTCTAGGGGAATAGTGTCGGTAGGTCAAAATGTATGTCGAGATAGGTCTAGAGGTGAGGGATGATTCTTTTTGTAGTTTTATATTTTATGAAAAGCATGTAAAAATCTCGGGTTTTGAAGAGTGGGCGGAATTAGTTACTAATTAACTAACCGAAAACTACAATTAAACTAATAACAAGAAAAGTAAATTGGTGACTTCTTATGATAGGAAAAAACGTGTTCACTTAGATATCCTTACTCCCTAGTTATCTCTTACTGATTTGTCGAATTGTCACGTCCTTTTTTTAATTGAAGCGTTGTATTCGTTAATATTGATCGTGGGGAGGTGTCGAAGTCCCCAACTCTATGAACATTAGGTTCCCCTAAAACCCTTAAAGTATATTAAGTTTTCTAGGATCTACAACCCGCAATTTACGAAATAAATACAACGAGAAAATTATGCACTCTATGGTTGCGTTTTATAAGACGTTCAAGCTAACACATATAAGAAACTAGCCAGTTTTCTTATCCTAACGCGAGACAATCAACTAAACTCACACTTAAAGGAAGGAGCCACATTTTCCAATTTCACTACAACCCAAGCTCGAGAAGAGGAAATCCCGACTTCCTATTTGATAACATCTTAGACGAAACTCCTGAAATCGTACACCTAAATAAAACAGGCGAAAGCCACACAAGTTAGATAAACAAACAATATGTCTGCTTTCCAAAAATACATCAAGCTATGTAAATCCATATTGATGTGGAGGTATTTGACTTAAAAGATACCTAAAACCAAAACTAAAGGGTGTAGTAATCGAGCTATTAGCTGGTTCGTTTGCCTTCCAACTCTATGTAAATCCAAATTACTACCTCCGTCCCATATTAAGTGTCCACTTTCATAATGCACAAAGTTTTAGGAGATTCCACTAACTAAACTCTCCACCAATCAAATATTACTTTTACCCACTAAACTCTTATCTTATTGATTGAAAGGTACAAGTGGACACTTAATTTGGGACATCCAAAGATTTCATTGTGGATACTTAATATGGGATGGAGGGAGTAATTTATTAGTGGTTAATTATATATTCTACAATAAAGCTACTAAAAATTTTTGGCGCACCATTTTTTAAAACAGAGGGAGTCGCATCAACACTAACACATCAGTCATGTAACACAGCAACAACCCTACCAGTAGCTCTTGAAAAACTTATTTGGATTTACATAGAGTTACAAATGAGAGGTCCCAAGTGTTAAGTTACATTTTTTACGAAGTTATCGAACGATAAAATATGATGCATCCTAGTCTTCAAAACATGTTGTGCGACTCTAATGCTCCAAACCAAAGTTATTTTTTATGGACTTGAGAAAAGACATGCTATAATTGTCAACACAAAGGTTGGTGAGTTCATAGGTTTATTGTAAATAAGATGAAAACCTTTTTAAGTAAATCATCATGACAAGTATATGTCAACCTAATCCTGTTACAAATCCCGCCCATATAAGACTTGTAACATCTTAGGTCTACATATAAATTCATGAAGATAAATGTAAATATAAAGTGAGGACCACAAGAAATAAGTGTATATGACCATTATAACAAATACAATGTCATATATAAAATGTGTTACCATTGCCCTAAGTTCCTGACACCAAAGCCTTAAGTTTTATGGTTTCTAGTTTCTGGTATATGTCCACCTAGGACACCCAAAGTTCCTCAAATGATTATGCATTTGTTTAACATACCATTCAAGTGGGGAAACAACCCGAATGGGGGAGTTCAATCCCAATAGATCTATTCACAACATTCGCACTTACTACGTAATTAACTGTTCAAAACTTAGACAAATGTAATAGTTTAGTGTACTTATGTCCGTAAGTAAATGCAAACCATTTATTTAAATAAATCAAGTATTGTGTTTTTGTAAATGAGTAAAGCGTAGATGCATTAATCCGCACCTAGGATATGGAGAAGAAGTCCGGGTCTTCAAGGGTGTTCGGATCTACTGACGTGCTCCGAACCTCGAGTAACTTCGTATCTCCTGCTAAGTCTTAAGATGTGATAAGACAAGTAACACACGTTAGCCTCGCCCGGGTGTTTAGTCCGATACCCAGCTCTGGTGTGAGAATGAGTATGGGTGATATGATTGAAATATGAAATATAAAGTATAAGTGCTAGTTCGGTTCGGAGTAATTGCTCTCCAAAATATCCTGCCCTCAACTGTGAATAGTTGGGGTTATTTATACTACTTACTTATTCCGAGAATTAAGCATGGGCTTGATGGGCCTGTCCGTACAGCCCAATAGCTATGACGTCCTTTTCATAATGACGTGGAGCTTGTCAGCTAGTGATAACCCTTTTGGTTCGTCCTTTCGGTTCATCACTTGGTATCGTCCTTTTGAATCATCAGTGTACTTTGGTTCGTCAGTGGATCACACTCGTCAATGGATCATACTCGTCAGTGGATCACACTCGTCATGGGAATCGGGTCTTCCGAGACCCGATACACCGTCATGTCCCCCTAGTATAATATCGTCAATCATAAATTGACGATGTTATACTCAATAATCAATTAAATTCTCGAAAAACTTAATGTTATGTTTTCATTTTTTTTTTTCTTTTCTTTTTTTTCAAGCTTATATAGGTTATGTGGGCTTGTGATGAAATAGCATGGCCTTTTAACATAAATGGGCCTAAAGCCCACTGTATCTCTCCTTATATATCTTCCTCTCCTTTTTCTTTTTGAAATTTCATGTCTCTCATTTGGAAACATGTTTCCCCAACACAAACAATATAGCAACCAAAGTTTTCTTCCCTGGTTCGGTTGTTTTGACCAGATTTAAACACGTCCGGTTTATTCATGTTCAACCCTTACACACCCGGATCATATACATTCAGTTCACGTTCGGATCATTTCATGTTTAGCTCGCTTCACGTCCTGTAATTCATTTAGTTTGCAGTTTCGTTCGGCTTGGTTCGGGGATTTCATTCAGTCATTTCATTCGACTTCGGTGTGCTTCGTTCGGTATTTGGGTTAAGCTCGAGTTCATTCAACATTTTGGGTTCAGTTTTGAGACGTGGTTTTGTTCAGCTTGCTGTTTCATTGGGTTTGGTTCATTCGGCTTAAGTTACAAGTTTTCCCAGGTATGTTTTGGTTATCCCTCTTTTCGTTCGGTCACCTAAAACATACCGACTGTGATTGTTTTAATTCATGCTGTTTGGTTTGGTTGGTTCCGACCCATTTTTGCCCACCTTGGATGAAATGAGTAGTAAATGGTTATTAATACTACTAACGAACAAACACAAAAATGTCTGAATGCGTGGTTATGTTAAAATTTCTTTTAAGGAGTACCACAATATGTTTAATGAATTTTCTCTTTCCCATAACTTTGTAATCGAAATGACCAATCTTTATCACCAAAGATAGCAAGCTTGCCTAAGCTTTTGATCTACAGCCGAAGTGACTTACTTTGTAACTAGGTGAAGTGAAGACAGGTTAGGATATTGTTCAACATGTGAGTGTAGGTTTGTAATAGAGATGATAAAGTCACAAGAATATCTTTTGTTGTTTAGTACTTAGGATAGAAAGTTACAAGAAAGGTGAGAGAAAAGGGCTCAAACAAACAATAGGCATGTGCAAGTTTGATAGATGAGTTAGACATGAGTACTAACAAATAGCCTTTGTTGTTCACGTGTCAAACAAAAAGAAAGTTATTATAGCTTTTTGTAGTTCCCATCCATGCCTTATTATTTCTTTTTTGACTTATTTACAATATGTAACTCTGTATACTATTAGTCTATGACCATGCATGCATTTCAATGTTTTATACATACGACTCTTCAATGTTGCTTACACGAGTGATATAGCTGTCAACTATTATTGAATACCGATTACCCCATATTAACTAGGAAAATGCTACATCCACTCACAAATTCCACACAAAATATCCACACGCTGAGGTGTCAGCCACTGATTGGTGGGATGAGATATACTTCTCTCTCATCCCACCAATCAGTGCCTGACACCTCAGCGTGTGAATGTTTTGTGTGGGATTTGTGAGTGGATGTAGCATCCCTCTATTAACTAACCATATACAATAAATCAAACACTTTTAACATATGACATTTTTTATTAAAACATCTTATAATAATGCAACATTAGTTAGGGATTTGCATGGTGTTTTCGCATCCTTTGTTAACGATTTTTTTCTTTTTAGTATGTTACACAAATCCGACACTTTCTGATATATGCCAACTATTATCTTGTAGGTTTCATGTTTTCCTTTTTCCTTTATTGACTGTTCCTACTTGGCATTTCATATGGCTGGTTCCACCACTCTAGAGGGTTCAAATGATGAAACAATTGAGACCGTGCAAAAACAAGATATGCATGTGTTTACCTCTAGGATGACCCAGGATGACCTTGACTCTGATGTTTCTGACTTCAGCTTCCCCGAGGATTTGCACCCGCGTCTTCCTCCTTCTAGTTTTGTCATGAGCGATATTAACCCAAGTAAAGTGATTGGCCTTTATTACCATTTTTTCACCATATCCGGAGTGCGCGTCCCTTTTCTAAGTTTCTATTGAATGTGATAAAAATTTTCAAGGTGCACATCAGTCAAATTGCTCCTCTTGGTCTTAACCGTATTACCAATTTTGAGATTTTTTGTCGTGCTCTTCGTATCATACCTCGAGTGGTCTTTTTTCGTGTTTTCTACACGTTGTGCAAGCAAGGTAAGTGGTTTTCATTTTCTCGTCGTCGTGGTGCTCCTCAGTGTTTTTATGAGCGTTGGACCGGGTTAAAAGAGTGGAAAGATCATTTCTTTCTTATCGACCGACGAGCTATTCCAATGGCTATGCCATGGCGGCACCGCGATTCATGCGTTAAATTCCTCGCTCCCAAAAAGAGCGATTATTCCATTGAAGAAGTAAGGTTACTTTCCAAGTCCCCAATAACCCTTCGGAGACCCCCTCAGGAGTTTCTCGTGAAAATAGGTCTTAGTAAAGTGTGGGATGATGATTATCTTAAGCCGGTCATGGAAGATGCCGATGGGAATGGTATGTCCACCCCTGTACTTATTTTCATATATGTCATGTTCTCATAATTGTATATCTGTTTTGTTTGTTTTGCAGTGTTGAGCATGGCGAGATTCCTTCGTTTACCTTCTTTGCAAGGTACCAAAATTACCACTGAGCCGATGTATGAAGGAGACCCTACTGGTCAGCCCATCTTTGTTCAGTCGATTGGAGATCATACTAGGACTCCTGGTTTTCCCAGTGATGTTATTCCACCATTGACTTCTGACCAAGCCAGGGTGACTCGACCTGATCCCCGGTCGAGGTCCAAAGGCAAAGGTACTTCTAGTCCCATTCCTCAATCTAGTAGGCAGAAGACTGGAATTACCTCGGGGATATCTAGTGCACAGAAGGGGGCTTCCAGAAAACGTAAGCTAGCGGTGGTTGATTCTCAGGAAGCGAATGATGATGTTTCGATCGATATTACTGAGGGAGTTGCACACAACCATGATGTTACTGATCCTCGAGGTGATTCCTCGACTGAGGAATCTTCAGAGGAGTCCGAGCGTGATCTTTCCCCGAGAGAGACTCATCGTGCTAGTAAAGGTATGTCCATTGTTTGGTTTCCTTCCTTCTTATGAGTTCGTTTAATTAAGTGTTTCTATTTTTGTTATGGTAGGTTCAGATGTGACTGGGGCATCAACTGAGGTTGCAGGTGTGGGTACTTCAAAGCAAGTTGCGAGCACATCTAGGGAAGGTATGCATATATTTCCTTTCTCTTTGTTGGTTACTAATGACTTTTAATATACATCTTAAGCTAACTTAATATGTATTTCAGGTTCCGACCCAAATCCTCATGAACGTTTTGTGCCAGATTGGGAGATTACATCAGATGATCAGTATAACACAAATGCAACTTGTCGCGAAATGCTCTTACAGCTGTCTACTTTGGCAGAGCAGAAATTTCAACGCAGCTTCTCTCATAAGGATGCTCTTCGGCGTTGTTTTTATAAGCTAGGGAGAGGTATGTCAACTGTTGCTGACCTACTTGACCAGGATGAGGATTTGTGGTTATCCCATGAGGAGCTTAAGGAGGAGCATGAGAAACTTAAAGAGAAGTACGAGGAACGCAAAGCTCAGGTTCTTTCGTTATAGCAGGAGAAGAAAGATTTGGAGGTTAAGTTGGACAAACGTAATAAGGAAGTCAGTTTAGAAGAATCTCTCAAGAGGTGTATGAACGAAAAGATTATAGGTCAGAAGAAAAATATTGCTTTACTTGAAAGTGAGAAGGAAAGAGCTGTGAGAGATTTGCTTCCAACTGTTGTGTCTCGTCTCCTGAAGAGTGAGGAGTACCAGAAATATCATGCTCGTATTCAATCTTTATCTTTCTCAACAGGTTATATTAGGGGGTTAAAGATAGCTCGTTCCCGAGAGGTGTATGAGGAGTTGGTCGCATCTGCAATTGATTTGGACGTAGATGCCGAGAAGACATTTGAACCAGCCTTCGAGGAGCTCTTTGACACCACCTATTCCTAAATCAAGCAAGTCAGTGCTAGTTATTCTTCCTCTGTTACTGAGCTTCTCGACATCCATCCCGAGTATGTTGAGCCAGAAGGCGCTACCGAGACTTGATGTGACATTTGTTCCACCATCTTTTATGTTTACATTCACAAACTTTAAGTCATGATATTTGGTTTAATTTGTAATGACTTGATTATTTCTGGCATTTGTATTCACGAACATACTTTGTCGTGAGCTTTATCTTGCTTTGTAGTGGCTTTGTTATTTGTATTTAACTATGATTATTATGCCATTCGAGGTTACTTATGTGATTCCTCATTCCTTTATTTTTTTTATTTTATTTTTTTTACGAGTTTGTAGACTTGTACATTAAATTGACCAACCACATGTTTCGTTCATCCTTTGTGAACAGCACATTCGGATTTTTCATTAATCCCATGTGAATAGCACATTAGGTATCTTAAAGAACATGTTAAATTGACCACACAAAGACTTAGTTCATCCTTTGTGAATAGCACGTTCAGATTTTTTGTTCATCCCATGTGAATAGCACATTTGGGTAACTTAAAGAACATGTTAAATTGACCACACAAGGACTTAGTTCATCCTTTGCGAATAGCATGTTCGGATTTTTTGTTCATCCCATGTGAATAGCACATTTGGGTAACTTAAAGAACATGTTTAATTGACCACACAAGGACTTAGTTCATCCTTTGTGAATAGCACGTTCGGATTTTTTGTTTATCCCATGTGAATAGCATGCTTGGGTTTTAGATAACCTTTAGTGAATAGCACTTTTAAAGGATAGACATTGACTACATCATTCGACAGAAGGTAGCTAACCATCCTTCGGAGTCGCATAATAATTTGTCTAAGTTCACAACAATCTCTGGGAAAATTGCCGAACCACACACGGGTTGGCTATATCATTCATTTTCATTAAAATAAGTGAACTACATAAGATGCACAAAGCATTTCATACAATAGATTTAAAGATAACACTTTCGGAGGTTTATTGCGTGCCACTTTCGTGGTATTTCGTCGCCCTCCATTGTTGCCAACTTGTACGACCCACTCTGGAATGCTTCTAAGACTTGGTAAGGACCTTCCCAAGTTGGGCCTAACTTACCTTGATTTTCAGCTCTACTAGCCTCGTTCCTTCGGTACACATATTCGCCTGGGCAGAACGACACTAGGCGAACCCTCTTGTTGTATTCTTGCTCCATTTTCTTCTTATACTTGGCCTCCTTGATTGCTGCCATATCTCTTCGTTCTTGCAAAAGATCCAAGTTTAACCGAAGTTCATCATTGTTAAGGGCTTCGTTAATCATCATGACTCGGTGTGTGGGCATCCCAATCTCTGCTAGTATGACGGCTTCACTTCCATAGGTTAGGCTGAAGGGTGTTTCACCGTTGCTTTGTTTATGCATAGTCCGATGCGCCCATAACACATTTGGTAATTCGTCAACTCAACCTGCTCTGACCCGGCCTAACCTTGTTTTCAGTCCTTCCATGAGACTTGATGAGTGCTCAAATACTCATCATTTTTTATCAAATCTGAACTGCAAAACATACAAAAACATTCAAAAAGTCATCAAAATACTGAAATTATCCCAGGGATTGTGTTTTATATGTTTTAGATGCAAAATGAGTAAAAACAGATGAAAAACGTACAAAGTTTGCAAGATTGGCAGTTTCAGTCCCCCAACTTTCATAAAATATCAAAACTAGTCCCTGGTTTTTCATAACATTGAAAAATATCATAAAAGGTCCCTGGAAAGTCACAAAAGTCACTTTTGGTCCTTGGTGGGAAGTTTGGAGAAAATGTCAATTTTGGTCCCTCAAGTTTGGCAACTTGGCACATTTGGTCCCTAGGGTTTTAAATATTAGAAAATTACATTTTTTGGACCTTGGGTAAATGAAAGATGGCAATTTTTATCCTTGTGGCTACTTTGGAGGATTTACAATTTCAGTCCCTCACTTTCGGATAATTACATCTATGGTCCTTGTGTATTACTATCTAACCAAATGGACCCTTGATTATTAAACGCCCAAAACTACAACCTGATCCACAAATAAACCCCAGCCCAACTCCTTACCCAGGCCCAAACCCCACACCCTTTTAATATTACTCCCCGTTTGACCTCAGTTAACACCCCAACCATTTCCACTGTTCACCCTTCCCCTTCCCCCCAATTCACGCTCCCCTGTCTCATCCCCCCTCCTCTCATTTTTCCACCAATACTTCCAACTGTCATTAAATACCTCTCACCTACACCAAACCAACCCCCTCCTCATAAATGCACCCACCAAACCTACTAAAACTGCCAAAAGTGCTTTTCCCGCCAAAAACCATTCAACGGCATCATTCAAAGCTCATCCAATGGCTGAAGAAAGAAGTGGGAAAGGAAGAGGAAGTACCCAGGGCTTTTTTAGTAAAAAAGAATGAAGAATGAGAATGTGTTGTAGAGTTGTTTTAGTTTTAGTTTTAGTTATGTCGAATTAAGCCTAATTTCATTTTCAGTGTTCTTTTTAGCATTACAGTTTGTAACCTCAGCTTATTTAGTGTAAATTGAAGTTCTATTAATCAAAATTCCAGTTCACCTTGTTAATTCAGATTTGGCTCAAGATTTGTTCAAAAGCTCATTTGTCCTTCAATGTTGTTAAAAGTTGTTAGTTAGTGACTCAATTAGTTCCATTAAGCTCAATTATAAGTTTTTAAAAGTTTTCAAGGTATTTAAACAAGTTTATTTCAGTTTCACCAAAATTCCTCAAAAACACTAGAAAAATGTTTCAAAAATCAGAATTCAGTGGGGAGTAAAGAAGAAAGTCAGGGAAGCTGTAGATTATGGATTCTATTGGTTTAGAACTCATGGGGAGTAAATAGGATGGGTTTTGTCCCTTGGTTACATGATCTCAGTCCTGAACCAATTGTAAGTCACAAATCTGAGTTTTGCAAAAGTCTTGTTCTTATTGTTATTTATGGTAGGTTAGAGATCATTTAGCTTCTACTCATTGTACTAAATCTGTTTAAAGCTTAAAAGTGGGTAGTTGTAGCCAAGAATCATAAGTGGCAGTATAAGTTTGGACTTACAGGAGTGTTTGGCTTAAACTTATTCTGTGTGCTCTGGTTGTTTATTAGTCTTGTTTGTTGCATAACTAGTTTGCATTAGGTTAGAATAAACAAGTTTGGTCATAAAGTTTGTAGTTTAAACACCAATAGTCAAAATCTCATTTCCACTTGCATTTTGCATACACTGTCTAGATTAAAGGTCCCATAATCCCTATAATCTGTCAAAAAGTTGTTAGTTTAGTCCATTATAGCCTTATTACATCTTATCATTATGTTCACAGTTCATTAGAGTGAATCAAAATCCACCAAAGTCAAATTAGTAGCAAAAATCAAAAAGTCAATTTCAACTTTTGTGCAGAAATGCAAAAATGCTAGGATTTATTATGATTTTTGTGTTGTGTTTCAGGGTTTGAAACTTTTAGGATTTATAGAACCTCAGCTTAACTTTAGGAATCTATAAGTGCTTGATTTTTAGGATTTTTCTTGAGCTTGTTTGAGCTGCTCAAAGTAGCCTGCAGGGGAAGGCATCTCCCCTGCACCACAGACCATGATCAGACCTTCTTTTTCATTTGCTTGGCCTAGCTTCCATAGTGGACCCCACCTTCTGATTATTGGCTTATTGTAAAGCAAATAAGCCAAAATCTAAGGACCAGGGCTTATTTTGAGGCTCATGGCTTATTTACTTGGGCTGCAAGGTCCTTGTCTTTTGTCCATTTCCTGATTGTAAGCAGAGCATTCAGCTTGTGATCCAACTTTCCATACCCTCCCCTGGATTCATAGTAGGTCCCAGGGGGTGAATCCTAGTTTTTAAGAAAGCCAATAAGCTCAGCTTATTGGCTTAGCTTATTGTTTGGGCTTCCAACTTCCCATGTGGGCCCCACAGGCCTCCCAAGTTGCCTCAGTTAGCCTGTGTTGGACTGTGGTGAATGTGGGATTGCTTATTGCCTATTTCGAGCTTATCACTTGTGCTTTTCTGTTTCAATTAGCTTATTTCAAGTTCCATTACACCTGTCTTAGCTTATTTATCCTTGTTGTGGCTTTTTGTTAGCTTATTCAAGATCAGACAAATCCTAATAAGCTAAATTAGCCATCTGCCTATCTATTTAGGTTTCTATTTGCTTATTTACAAGCTTTCAAGCAAAGTTCCTTTTTTAAAGTTTCATATTTTTAGTATTTAATCAGTTTTTAAAAAGAAAATCCAGAAAAAAAGACAAAATTCCAAATGGTGATAGCTTCTATTTAATATCTTTAGCTTATTTTCAGCTTATTTATTAAGCAATTTCCATTTTTATATTTTTCCTAGGTTTCTTATAACTTAAAATAATTTTAGTAATTTTTTCAGATTTTTCTATATTCATTTGGTACTTTTTATAATTTAATTTAGTTTTTATTATTTAATAATTAGTTTTAATTAATAATAATTATTTAAAAAGTCTTAAAAATATATTTTCTGTTTTAAAATTAGTTTCATATTACTTTAGATTTTTCTAAGTTTTAATTTTATTTTTCTAGGCTTATTTTACATTTTCTTATTATTTAGTGTATTTTTAAATAGTTTAAATTAGTTTTTAATTAATAATAATTATTAAAAAAGTAGGAAAAATATATTTTCAGTTTGAAAATTAGTTTTATAACATTTTAGATTTTTCCAAATTTATTTTTCATATTTTTAGTGTAATTTCATAATTAGTTATAATTTAGGTTAATTTAAATAATTAATAAGTAATTAGAAAATAGTATTTAATTAATAATAATTAATATATTAGTGTAAAAATTAATTTTAATTTTCCAAAAAGTTTCTTTTATTATTAGGATTACAAAAATGTAATTTTCATATCTGTAAGTATTTTATTTCACCAAAAGTCGCGTTTTATTTCGTACGTTCACGTAACTTTAAATTGAACGTACCCGTTTTTAGGTTTTACACGTTTCAGATTTTTCTCATTTCACGTATATGTTGATATAGCTTATTTAAGCTATTTCCTTGTAGATTCCTTAGTTTAATCAATCACAAACCCCTTTCTGTTCAAATTCACCCGATCACAAGCCCGTTTAATACCTTTGCACACCTCGTCAGGACATAACGACCCGGGGAAACACTATATTCCGCGGAGCATTGACTCTAGGTAGTTTGACCTTGTTGACCATCACCTGGTCAATTTAGTTGGCCGTTTGGAGCCAATCAAATTTTGGCGCCGCTGCCGGGGAGGTTGTGTGCGTATTCAAACGTATTTGAAGATTAGTGATCTTTGGATATTCATTCCTTTGTATATTTACCATCCTTGTTCATATTTTCATAAAAACAAAACGGTTCCCGAAAACATTTTAAAATCAGTTTTCAACGAACACAAAAAACCCAAAAAGATTTTTTTTTTCTTATAAAATGTTTCTCAAAAAGTCCAAAAATATTCACCTTTACCCTCTCACTTCTTTGATTCTTCATCCCTACCCCTCTATGAACCTTTGATTATTTCCTATGTCGTATCCACACCATTTTGGTTGCCAATGGTGTGGTGGTCCTCATAACGGTGGTAATTGCCCCAGCTGTGGCATGGTAGAGTCAGGATACGGGTTTGTCTATAACCAGGATCCCTATTCTCATCATGTCACGACTGATTTATTCCACCAGCCACCACACCATAAGACACTGACATATTCGTGTGAATATTGTGGAGGTCCTCACCAAGGATTTGAGTGTCAATCCGGAAACACGTTTGTCTATGAACAGCTTCCTGATAACACTCAGAATTTTGGAAATGACCAATATCCATGTTATTCACCAAACCAGTCACAACAATCATATTGTTGTGAGTACTGTGGAGGTCCACACTCTAGCTCGGATTGTCGAACAAGGAATCCATTTCCTTGTAACAATTACGACTATTCATTTTCAGACCCACCTCCACAGTACCAAATGATCCAAGCAACTCCTCATGATATTGAGCAAGACCTTTTACTAAAGGCTCTTGAGATATTGAAAGAACTTAAGGAGGAGTTGGTTACTACATCGTTTCAAGACTCTCGTTAGAAATCTATGGCAGAATTACTTGCTGAAGAACGAGAGGCTAGAAACAAAAAGAGTATGGAAGAATTACTTGTCGAAGAACAAGCAGCTATAACACGTGCCAAATTTCGTAAAGCTGCTCTTCTCGATTGTGATGATGATAGTGATAATGAAGATACCCTTGATATCCTTCAATTTTATAAGGGTTCGTCAGATTCATCAGTTGTGATTCCTTCCATGGAAAATCAGGGAGAACATAATGTGACGGAGAAATTACTAGCAGAAGATCAAATGGAACTTGTACAATCCATGAATGCTAGCTCCTCTCAACTCCCTCAGTCTGTTGTTATCACACCCGAAGTTCACACTCACTCTCTAAACATGGGGGATGAGCATCTTAGCACTGTTCCTGATAAGGAATCGGACGAATTGATAAAGTTTAGTGTTTGTCCCAATCCCGAGAGAGTCATAGGGAACTTTTGATCAAGTGTGTGATATTCCTTTCCCCCCTGATAATCCAAATGATCAAATTGAGACTGTCTCTGATTCCAGTGATGATTGTTTATCTTATGGAGACATTGAGTATGTTGATGCATCCCTTCCCCACTCTAATGTTGACTTTCTTCTCGAGGAGTTCGCTGATGAACTCACTCACACCAATCCACTTCCATCGGGAGGTGATGATGATCTCTTTGATTTCAAAGATGATCTGGAAGAAGTCGAAGCATTCCTTGCCCTAGATAGTTCAACTTCGTATGAAGTTGATGATAACTATCTTGATTCTGAGGGGGATATTCTTTTCCTTGAAAGCTTATTGAATGATGATTCATCACTCAATTCCTATCTCAACACCGGGCTTAGTGATTCACATACTAATGAAAATTATTTATCTTATGGAGACATCAGTGATGTTGATGAAATACCTTCTGAGCCCATCATTGATCACCTTATCATGACTCCTCCCGAGTATGATGGCAAGAAACATCATGATCGGGGGGAAAGATTCTCAATCATGAGAATTTGTATTTCTATGACAAATTATCCCACCCTCCCGCCCGGGATGTTTTCTAACCCTAAGAGCTTAACCGACAAAATCCAAATTCAGGAAACTAAACCTGATCTTGAGGATGAGCATCTTTTCATGATTGTTCTCATGACATTCTTGGTGACTTCCTCTCTTCTTCACTCCTTCGGGAATGAAGACACTATCTTTGACCCCGGCATTTCTATTTACCATTATATTGAGCCAGGTCTCTTTCTGTATATCTCATCGATGTGGAACTTTCACGTGCTTCAAATGTTTGTCCAAACATCTTGAATGAAAGTCCGATGGAGATTGTCTCTTCCACATCATGCTTCCCCATGAACCAATAAATTCGGGGTTGAGTCAAGCTAGCGGCTCGGTAAACAAAAACAGTAGCATACATATAGGGTTTTCACCCTAAGTGTGGGGGAGTTACCCCTTCTGTGGTTACAAATAAAGTGAAAAATGGTATTTCCACATTTAGCTTTTAATGTTGCCCTTTTACGTTCAAAGAATCGGCATAATAGCCGGGACTTTGAATATTGAAGACAAAATTCAATTCTAAGTGTAGGGGGTATTCTAGCGAATTTGATCACATTTTACTATCTAGTACCCCCGTTTTTGCCAAAAATTTTAAATTTTTTTTCACTTGAGTTTCAAAATTTTTGTGGTTATCAGTCCGCCATGTCTAAACGACAAAAGGATTGGCTAATCCAGGAGCAAACGGCTCTTGGTAAAGATATATCAAATCTGTTTATGGCTTGCAATTTGCCCAAAATTGTATGGTACTCAGCTCACCATATCCTAAAAAGTAAAGAGTTGGCTAGCCCGCAAGATTATGGCTTGTGGTAAAGGCAGTGGAAAACCGTAATTTGTAATCAGCTCACCAAGATGTTGACTATGTCCATCAAGAGTTGGCTAGTCCAGAAGCAAACGGCTTCTGGTAAAGGCAAATCAAATCCGTTTACAGCTGGTGGTTTGCTCAAAATCACATGGTTATCGGTGTACCATAGTTCTTACTTGAACTGAAACATTTGGCTACTCCAGAAGTAATGGCTTTTGGTAAAGAGATTAAAATCCATTAAGTTTTCTCAAAAAGATTGCTAGGGACTAGCAATAGTTTAGTGTGGGGGATTGATGAGTGCTCAAACACTCATCATTTTTATCAAATTTGAACTGCAAAACATACAAAAACAATCAAAAAGTCATCAAAATACTGAAATTATCCCAGGGATTGTGTTTTATATGTTTTAGATGCAAAATGAGTAAAAACAGATGAAAAACGTACAAAGTTTGCAAGATTGGCAGTTTCAGTCCCCCAACTTTCATAAAATATCAAAACTAGTCTGATACGTGGGAATCGCACCAGGCTTTACCTCTCAAGGGATCTTGAGAAGCTTACAACCCCCACCAGGCAGTGTACCTGATCGTTGTAGTATAGTATAGTGACAAGTACCGGGGGATTGATCGTTCAGCTAGGAATAGTGTCGCTAGGATTAGAAAACCTAAATACTAGTTCTAAAGATGAGGGATGATTATTTTTGTATTTTTATATTTTTTAGAAAGCAAGTAAAAATCTCGGGTTTGAAGGATTTGGGCGGAATTAGTTGCTAGTCAACTAACCCAATACTAAAGATGCAATCAAAATAAAATACTAGAAATGAAAATAAAACTAAGTTAAACTAAAGTTGTGAACAATAAGTGGAGAAATTGTGTTTACTTAGATTTCACTACTCCCTAGATATCTTTTACACGTTAATTACTTGTTATAGTTGCGTGGATGACGGATTGTATTCCTTAATACCATTCATGGGGTGGCGCACTTAATTCCCCAATCCTATGAGTGCCTACTTCACTCCTATGTCGAGCCGGCTAAGAAGCTCCTAACATGGGATCATTATAATTTACTCATGCATTAAATACAACCAATAAAACCTAGTGCACGTCAGTTCATGTTTCCTAAGACGTTCAAGCATGTTACCAATTGGAGATCTGCCAGTTTTCTTAAGCCTAACATCGAAATCATTCATCCAATACAACCATAAACAAGTAATCAACACATAATTAACATCTAGGTTTCATTAGATCTAAGCAAACACAAGATAGATCTAGCCTAGCATGATGGAATTAAGACAAGAACAAGATATAGACAACCAACACATAGACATATTGATTGAATTAGAAGAATACTTATCTCAATTACACATGAAAGGGTTCAAGGGCTGAAAACCCTAGAAAAACCTGTAAAATTCGTACTAAGTTCGGCCTTAGGGTTTCTCCAAAACTTCTCTCTCTTATGAATGAAAATTAGAAAACTATATATAGGAAATTGAGGCTAACGACGTCAAGACCAAATTGGTGACGCCGTCATCTCGCCGCCAAAATACTTCTCGGACTGCCTTGATCTACATCTGACGCCGTCACGTTATAACATTTTCCAGGCCGTCACGTATTTTACTCTTGACGCTCTTCCTTGTGACGCCTTCATTTCTGTACTGGGCCGTCATGAAAATTACTCTTGACGCCGTCAGGATTTTCCTCTTGACGCCGTCACCTACAGTTCTCAGCAAGGAAAATTAAGTCTTTGGCGTTTTCTTCACTTTTATGCTCCAAAAACGTCCGAATTGCTTCCTTTTCCAGATTTCACTCCCAAAGTACCTAAAATCACAAAAGGAACGATTTAGGGCAATATTTGATCAAATAAATTCAATTCCGGCCTTAAATGACCCCCTAAAAGTGGTTCATTTTTCGCCTCATCATAGTCCCTGGTTATTCATAACATTGAAAAATATCATAAAAGGTCCCTGGAAAGTCATAAAAGTCACTTTTGGTCCTTGGTGTGAAGTTTGGAGAAAATGTCAATTTTGGTCCTTCAAGTTTGGCAACTTAGGAGATCTGGTCCCTGGGGTTTTAAATATTAGAAAATTACATTTTTTGGACCTTGGGTAAATGAAAGATGGCAATTTTTATCCTTGTGGCTACTTTGGAGGATTTACAATTTCAGTCCCTCACTTCCGGATAATTACATCTATGGTCCTTGTGTATTACTATCTAACCAAATGGACCCTTGATTATTAAACGCCCAAAACCACAACCTGATCCACAAATAAACCCCAGCCAAACTCCTTACCCAGGCCCAAACCCCACACCCTTTTAATATTACTCTTCGTTTGACCTCAGTCAACACCCCAACCATTTCCACTGTTCACCCTTCCCCTTCCCCCCAATTCACGCTCCCCTGTCTCATCCCCCTCCTCTCACTTTTCCACCAATACTTCCAACTTTCATTAAATACCTATAACCTACACCAAACCAACCCCCTCCTCATAAATTCCCCCACCAAACCCACTAAAACTGCCAAAAGTGCTTTTCCCGCCAAAAACCATTCAACGGCTAGCATCATTCAAAGCTCATCCAATGGCTGAAGAAAGAAGTGGGAAAGGAAGAGGAAGTACCCAGGGCTTATTTAAGTCAAAAAGAATGAAGAATGAGTATGTGTTGTAGATTAGTTTTAGTTTTAGTTTTAGTTATGTCGAATTAAGCCTAATTTCATTTTCAGTGTTCTTTTTAGCATTACAGTTTGTAACCTCAGCTTATTTAGTGTAAATTGAAGTTCTATTAATCAAAATTCCAGTTCACCTTGTTAATTCAGATTTGGCTCAAGATTTGCTCAAAAGCTCATTTGTCCTTCAATGTTGTTAAAAGTTGTTAGTTAGTGATTCAATTTGTTCCATTAAGCTCAATTATAAGTTTTTAAAAGTTTTCAAGGTATTTAAACAAGTTTATTTCAGTTTCACCAAAATTCCTCAAAAACACTAGAAAAATGTTTCAAAAATCAGAATTCAGTGGGGAGTAAAGAAGAAAGTCAGGGAAGCCGTAGATTATGGATTCTATTGGTTTAGAACTCATGGGGAGTAAATAGGATGGGTTTTGTCCCTTGGTTACATGATCTCAGTCCTAAACCAATTGTAAGTCACAAATCTGAGTTTTGCAAAAGTCTTGTTCTTATTGTTATTTATGGTAGGTTTGAGATCATTTAGCTTCTACTCATTGTACTAAATCTGTTTAAAGCTTAAAAGTGGGTAGTTGTAGCCAAGAATCATAAGTGGCAGTATAAGCTTGGACTTACAGGAGTCTTTGGTTTAAACTTATTCTGTGTGCTCTGGTTGTTTATTAGTCTTGTTTGTTGCATAACTAGTTTGCATTAGGTTAGAATAAACAAGTTTGGTCATAAAGTTTGTAGTTTAAACACCAATAGTCAAAATCTCATTTCCACTTGCATTTTGCATACACTGTCTAGATTAAAGGTCCCATAATCCCTATAATCTGTCAAAAAGTTGTTAGTTTAGTCCATTATAGCCTTATTACATCTTATCATTATGTTCACAGTTCATTAGAGTGAATCAAAATCCACCAAAGTCAAATTAGTAGCAAAAATCAAAAAGTCAATTTCAACTTTTGTGCAGAAATGCAAAAATGCTAGGATTTATTATGATTTGTGTGTTGTGTTTCAGGGTTTGAAACTTTTAGGATTAATAGAACCTCAGCTTAACTTTAGGAATCTATAAGTGCTTGATTTTTAGGATTTTTCTTGAGCTTGTTTGAGCTGCTCAAAGTAGCCTGCAGGGGAAGGCATCTCCCCTGCACTACAAACCATGATCAGACCTTCTTTTTCATTTGCTTGGCCTAGCTTCCATAGTGGACCCCACCTTCTGATTATTGGCTTATTGTAAAGCCAATAAGCCAAAATCTAAGGACCAGGGCTTATTTTGAGGCTCCTGGCTTATTTACTTGGGCTGCAAGGTCCTTGTCTTTTGTCCATTTCCTGATTATAAGCTGAGCATTCAGCTTGTGATCCAACTTTCCATACCCTCCCCTGGATTCAATAGTGGGTCCCAGGGGGTGAATCCTAGTTTTTAAGAAAGCCAATAAGCTCAGCTTATTGGCTTAGCTTATTGTTTGGGCTTCCAACTTCCCATGTGGGCCCCACAGGCCTCCCAAGTTGCCTCAGTTAGCCTGTGTTGGACTGTGGTGAATGTGGGATTGCTTATTGCCTATTTCGAGCTTATCACTTGTGCTTTTCTGTTTCAATTAGCTTATTTCAAGTTCCATTACACCTGTCTTAGCTTATTTATCCTTGTTGTGGCTTTTTGTTAGCTTATTCAAGATCACACAAATCCTAATAAGTTAAATTAGCCATCTGCCTATCTATTTAGGTTTCCATTTGCTTATTTACAAGCTTTCAAGCAAAGTTCCTTTTTTAAAGTTTCATATTTTTAGTATTTAATCAGTTTTTAAAAAGAAAATCCAGAAAAAAGACAAAATTCCAAATAGTGATAGCTATTTAATATCTTTAGCTTATTTTCAGCTTATTTATTAAGCAATTTCCATTTTTATATTTTTCCTATGTTTCTTATAACTTAAAATAATTTTAGTAATTTTTTTCAGATTTTTCTATATTCATTTGGTACTTTTTATAATTTAATTTAGTTTTTATTATTTAATAATTAGTTTTAATTAATAATAATTATTTAAAAAGTCTTAAAAATATATTTTCTGTTTTAAAATTAGTTTCATATTACTTTAGATTTTTCTAAGTTTTAATTTTATTTTTCTAGGCTTATTTTACATTTTCTTATTATTTAGTGTATTTTTAAATAGTTTAAATTAGTTGTTAATTAATAATAATTATTAAAAAAGTAGGAAAAATATATTTTCAGTTTGAAAATTAGTTTTATAATATTTTAGATTTTTCCAAATTTATTTTTCATATTTTTAGTGTAATTTCATAATTAGTTATAATTTAGGTTAATTTAAATAATTAATAAGTAATTAGAAAATAGTATTTAATTAATAATAATTAATATATTAGTGTAAAAATTAATTTTAATTTTCCAAGAAGTTTCTTTTATTATTAGGATTATAAAAATGTAATTTTCATATCTGTAAGTATTTTATTTCACCAAAAGTCGCGTTTTATTTCGTACGTTCACGTAACTTTAAACTGAACGTACGCGTTTTTAGGTTTTACACGTTTCTGATTTTTCTCATTTCACGTATATGTTGATATAGCTTATTTAAGCTATTTCCTTATAGATTCCTTAGTTAAATCAATCACAAACCCCTTTCTGTCCAAATTCACGCGATCACAAGCCCGTTTAATACCTTTGCACACCTCGACGGGACATAACGACCCGGGGAAACACTATATTCCGCGGAGCATTGACTCTAGGCAGTTTGACCTTGTTGACCATCACCTGGTCAATTTAGTTGGCCGTTTGGAGCCAATCAAGACTCTTGTTTGCTCGTTTCACCAGACCATTAGCTTGGGGATGAGCTACTGCTGTTTCATTTGCTTGATGTTCAACCTTTCACACCATCCCCAGCTCCATCCTCACCGGATGCTCCATTAGTGAAAAGTGTCCACACGTCCCCATCGTTTTCTTCCTGGTCTATCTCCATGTCTATGTCCGAGACTGCCATGACAACAAGTGGTCCATCTTGTCGCCCGGATTGCCTTGTTGAATTGGCTCCACCGGCATTTCTGCAAGAAAATCCGCTAACGCTTGACCTTTGACAGAGTTTCTTGGTTTATATTCAATGTCAAATACCTCGAGCTCTATGGCCCATACCAGAAGCCTTCCTGACGTTTCTGCCCTACTTCAGAATTTTCCTGATAGGTTGATCAGTGATGACTCTTATGGGGTGTGCTTGAAAGTACCTCTTGAGCCTTCGAGATGTGTCTAGTAGAGACAAGGCTAGCTTTTCCATCAGAGAATAATTGATTTCTGCTTCATGTAATGTTCTACTAACGTGATGAATTAGGACTTTCTTGCCCCCTCGTTCGTCTACCAATACTGCGCTTACTGCAAACTCGACTGCTGAAAGATAGATGAACAACTCTTCCCCTGGTTTTAGGGTTGTTAGGAGAGATAAATCGGATATGTGTTTCTTCATTTCCAAGAAGGCGTGCTCCGCTTCCTCTGTCCATTTGAAGTTGTCCTTCGTGCATCCCTTCAATGTCTCAAAGAAAGGGAGAGAACGTTCAACACTCTTTGATAAGAACCTGTTCAATGCTGCTAGCTTCCCACTAAACGTTTGCATTCGCTTTAAACTCATAGGCGATTGCATGTCCATGATTGCTTTGGTTTTCCCAAGATTTGCCCTAATCCTTTATGAAGTGACTATATATCCAAGGAACTTCCCCTCTTCCATGCCAAATGAGCACTTCTTAGGGTTGAGCTTCATATTAATTTTCCTAAGTGTTTTGAATGTTTCCTCGACGTCGGCCAACAACCCTTTCTCGTCATGACTCTTTATAACCATGTCATCAACATATGCTTCTAAGTTCCTTCCAATTTGATCTTTAAATACCTTGTCTACCAACCTTTGGTACGTAGCTCCAGCGTTCTTGAGCCCAAATGGCATCTTGGTATAGCAATACGTCCCTTGGTCAGTGTAAAACGCCGTTTTTTCTTCATCCTCCTTGGCCATTTGTATCTGATGATACCCTTTGTATGCATCGAGGAAGCATTTGAACCTGAATCCCATTACCGACTCGATCTTCCAATCGATTTCTAGGAGGGGGTAATGATCTTTGGGGCATGCTTTGTTAATGTCTTTGAAGTCAATGCACATCCTCCAGCTCCCATCGTCCTTCTTTACTAACACAGGATTCGAGATCCACATTGGGTATCTGACTTGAATGATTCCAGCCTTTACCCATTCTTGAACTTCTTTGGTCACAGCTTGCCCTCTCACTAGAGCTAAAGTCCTCCATTTTTGCCTAACCGGCTCTCTCGATGGATTGTCATGAAGATAATGCTCAGTTATGTGCCTGGGGATCCCTGTCATGTCAGAGGGCTTCCATGCAAAGACATCCAGGTTAGCCCTCAGTAACTTCTTCAACTCATACTTACATTATGGTGAAAGTCCAGCATTGATTGTAACAAGTTGCTCTGGGTACTTGTCATTCACCTTAACTTCATCGGTTTTTTGTTCAACAATGTTACAACCCGCCAAGACTCCCTCATTCGTCTTAGATGTCACGTCCGGTATGCACATCTTTTCAGCTCGCCGGCATTCTACAATCATGGATGGTCGAGTGATGATGGTTGCTACTCCTCCAGGAGTTGGGAATTTGAACATAGCATGAATGGTGGAGGGAACATCCTTCAAGATGCTAATCCCTGGCCTGCCTAGCAAGACGTGGTATGGCAAAGCTGCACGTACGATTGCAAATTCCATGGTCGTCCTTCTCGACCTTGTTCCTTCCCCCACAATTACTTCTAAGTCAATCACTCCGAGTGGCTGGGAGATTTCTCTTGAAAATCCTACTAGCTGGGTGTTGGATGGTCTTAACCAATTTTGTGTCCAGGAGTCTAGGCATCTAAAGCAGTGTTCATACATTATCTCCGAACCAGCACCATTATCCACGTAAATTCTTTGTACCAAATACCCTGCTATCTCAGCTTGAATGATGACTGGTGACTCTTTTGCATTTGCTCGAGAGACTGGCGGGAAAGTGATGTCCATGTTCATCCAGCTTTCCTCGACCTCCTCCGGCCTTCTCTTCCTCCCATAGCCTGATGATCGTACCATGTTGATGACTTTCCCTCTCCTATTCTGGTTTCCTTTGGCTTTATTTTTAACCTCACGGATCAAGTGATTCAATTTTCCTGACTCAAGGGCGGTTTCAAGTTACTTCTTCAGTTGGTAGCAATCATCAGTGTTATGTCCTTTCTCGCCATGGTATTCATAGAACTGATCTAGATTCTCCTTCCGAGGAGTACGAATCAAGGGAGGTGGACAAAGCAGGTTTAGTTGATGTTCACTGGTTAGGATCTCCGCTGGGGTTTTGTAAAGAGAGTTGATCGTCACCCGTTGAGCAGGTCGATGTTGTTGATATGGAGCATGAGCTTCTCTTAGATATGGACGACGAGTGTCCCTTGAGTGAGAAGAATATCCCCCTCCATAGTGATTATGGGGCTTATTTGGTTTCCTCTTGTCCCCATACGACCTATCGTTCTTATAGACGTTATTCCCTTTCTTTTGGGAATCTATCGCCTCACCTCGAGGTGCTTCCGTAGTGTCGAAGGCTTCTTCCGACATGAGGAAGTCATCCACTCTC
Source organism: Artemisia argyi (assembly GCA_030686995.1). Classification (NCBI taxonomy): domain Eukaryota; kingdom Viridiplantae; phylum Streptophyta; class Magnoliopsida; order Asterales; family Asteraceae; genus Artemisia; species Artemisia argyi. The sequence goes on from CM060676.1 coordinate 47,794,839, forward strand.
TCCATCATTTCATCTACAGTCCTTGGGATCTTGTCAGCAAACTTCTTTGAGAGCTCGAGACACTTGTATCCATACATGAATGCTCATATCTGCATGATCTTAGGAACATCGAGAATACGCCCACTTTCCTCGATGAATCGTTTCTTAAAGGCCGAGAGATTCTCGTTTGCCTTCCTTTGGATCTTGTGAATCTCTATGGGATTGATGAGGCGAAAAGTGTACCGCTTTTAAGGGGTCATTTAAGCCCGAATTCGTGATTATTTGATCAATTATTGCCCTAAATCGTTCCTTTTGTCATTTTAGGTACTTTTGGAGAGAAATCTGGAAAAGGAAGCATTTTGGACGTTTTTGGAGCATAAAAGTGTAGAAAACGGCAAAGTCTCAAATTTCCTTGCTGGAACAGTACCTGACGGCGTCAAGGCTCTACAAGTGACGGCGTCAAGAGTTACAAAAGAGGTGGATGTGGAACTTATAACGTGACGGCCCAGAGAGTTTTCAAGCATATTGGCCTGACGGCGTCACCAAGGCCGTCAGGGTCTAGTGACGGCCCAGAGTGATTTCCTACATGACGGCATCACAAATGGATCTAGGCAATACGATTTTTATCATGGCGAAGTGTTGACGGCGTCACGAGCTAATACATGACGCCGTCAAAGTGTAAAGTCTATATATAGTTTTTCAATTTTCATTCATTAGTGTGCAACTTTGAGGGAATAAACCCTAGACAAATTTTATCAGCTTTTCAAGGGTTTCAACCCCTTGATTCTTCCATGTTCAATTGAAGATAAGTACTCATTCAAATCATTCAATATGTCTATGTATTGTGTGATTATATCTTACGCTTGTCTTCTCTTTAACATGCTAGGCTAGATTTTTATTGTGTTTGCTAAGATGTAGTGATACCTAGATGTTGATTATGGGTTGATTGTTTGTTTATAATTGTTACGGATGATTGTATTCGATGTTAGGCTTAAGAAAACTGGCAGACTTCCATTGGTAACTTGCTTGAACGTCTTAAGAAACATGATCGGAGGTGTACTACGATTTTTGGTTGTATTTAATGCGTAAGAGAATTCTAATGATCCCATGTTAGGAGCTTCTAACGGCTCGACATAGGAGTGAAGTAGGATCTTATAGAGTTAGGGAAAATTGTACACGGCCCTACGACTAGTATTAAGGAATATGACCCGTCATCCATGTAATTGTAACAAGCTAATCAACCTGTAAAAGATATCTAGGGAGTAATGAAATCTAAGTAAACACAACTTTCCTCATCATTGTGTTGGGATTCTAGATTTGATGTGACAAAATAAATAAAAGAATGAAACAAGAAGGGCTAAAGTTGACAAAGAGAGAAAGCTACAAAGAATAAAGATACACGAAATATTCTATTATGAAGAAACGATTTTGATAATATTCTGTATTTAGTTTTATTCTTATCTCTTTGTAAACCCTAATATCTCTCTATATAAAGGGACATAGGGTACATGTTTTCATAGGTCTTCCACAATGTAAATATCAGAAAGGGGGGTGTGTGTGTTCTAGGGCGTGTAAACTATAAACGCCTAGAACTAGTTAGTGTTGTTCGTATCCTCTAAGGTCTGAGATGTCTTAGATCCTTGTTACAATTGGTAACACGTTATTATTCTGATCAAATAATAATTGAAGGTGATTGGGAAAAACCTTGTTGTCAATAACTTTGATTTGTTCTTATTCCGCTGCATGTTATTATCATTGTTATTGTTAACCCTAGATGCTCAAAACGGTCCAAGGAGTCTAACAAACTCCACACATTGTTTCCACCACATTAGTATATTAGTTTTATTTTCATTTTTGTTATTTTATTTTGATTGCATCTTTAGTTAATTGGGTTAGTTGGCTAGCAACTAATTCCGCCCACTCCTTCAAAACCCGAGATTTTACTTGCTTTCATAAAAATATAAAAATACAAAAAGAATCATCCCTCACCTCTAGACCTAGTTTAGTAGGCTTTCTAATCCTAGCGACACTATTCCTGAGTTGAACGATCAATCCCCTGGTACTTGTCACTATACTATACTACAACGATCAGGTACACTGCCTGGTGGGGGTTGTAAGCTTCTCGAGATCCCTTGAGAGGTAAAACCTGTTGCGAGGGGGCAATTCCCACGTATCAGGGATCCTTGAAGCATTTTTTCCTTTGTGAGAAGCGGATGGGGAACCTTCTCTTCAATTCAAACCATTCGTCAATACACCCATTAGGGAGCTTGTTAAACCATCACCTCGCCCTATCTTCCAATGTTTGTTGAAACATATGGCACCATACCGGCATGGCCATTCATTGTTAATAGCAGCTCCTGAGAAGAGGCTAAGGTGATCCTCCGGGTCCTTCGACCCATCATACATTCGGATGTGCGGAGGCATTTTGCACTTGGGAGCTGAGAACATGAGGATTCGTGAGGAGAATGGAGACTTAAGTTGTGCTTCTTTGAAAGGTTTGCTGAGATCTTCTTCCTTTGTCCGATAAGTAGGAGCCACGTCTTTGTACTTGTCATCCACATATTCACTTCCTGTAAAAGGACGAGACATGTCATCTTCTTCGAAATCAAGTTGGATGGGACGTATGCCACTCGTTCCTTCTTGGGATTGCTTGATCAAAGCTTGTAAAGCCTTGATGCTATCAGTGATGAACGCCTGTTAATCGACACCGGACGTGTTTGTTCCTACTTCGGTATTATTCTCCTTCGTAGGAGGGGTATCAAGATTGTCGCTTGTACCAGCCATTGCTCACTTAACTAGGTAGAGTGAAATAGCGGTCCCACGGATGGCGCCAGTTTGTAGATGCAATAATCCGCACCTAGGATACGGAGAAGAAGTCCATGTCTTCAAGGGTGTTCGGATATACTGACGTGCTCCGAACCTCGAGTAACTTCGTATCTCCTGCTAAGTCTTGAGCTGTGATAAGACAAGTAACACACGTTAGCCTCGCCCCGGGTGTTTAGTCCGAGACCCAACTCTGGTGTGAGAATGAGTATGGGGGATATGATTGAAATATGAAATATAAAAAGTGCTAGTTCGGTTCGGAGTAATTGCTCTCCAGAATATCATGCCCTCAACTGTGAATAGTTGGGCTATTTATACTACTTACTTATTCTGAGAATTAAGCATGGGCTTGATGGGCCTGTCCATACAACCCAACAGCTAGGACGTCCTTTTCATAATGACGTGGAGCTTGTCAGCTAGTGATAACCCTTTTGGTTCGTCCTTTCGGTTCATCACTTGGTATCGTCCTTTTGAATCATCAGTGTACTTTGGTTCGTCAGTGGATCACATTCGTCAATGGATCGTACTCGTCAGTGGATCATACTCGTAAGTGGATCACACTCGTCATGGGAATCGGGTCTCCCAAGACCCGATACACCGTCATAAAGTATCTCAATAAGCGAGTACAACGTTTCAGAAAATGTATCAAGTGTCAGTAAACTAGTAAAGTGTTTTAGATAATCAAGTAAAGTGTGTAAGTAAAACAAGCATGCATTCTCACCCCAAAAATAGTTTAAAACGAGTAAAAGTGGGGCTATGAAACTCACCATAAGCAAATGTGATAAGCAAAGTGCAAATAAAACGATGAATAAGCCGAGAGAGCCCTACGAGCAACCTAAAATAATGCTTGTGTCTTAGGTTTTAAAATTAATGTAAATATGCAAATAAGTTTTATAAAGTTATTATGTTAATTATGCCATTGTATATAGAGTTTATAAAGTTTATAACAGTTCAAGGACTAATTTTGATAAGTATATGGAGTTTTACGAACCCTAAGTAAAAAGCTACTTGGTTTTTAGAAAGTTTACCTGACTCAATAAATTCGTAACTCCTAAACCGTAAAGAGTTATAACTCGGTTTTTACGTCCTCAGAAAGGTATTTGAGTCAACCAATGAGATTTATGGGTCCCACTGTTCCAAAAATTACATACCCTAAGTGAAACTACCAATTTACCCTTAAGTACCCAAGCTGATTTATAACAACATTAAAACAGTCCCACTAAAATGGTGATATCTTAAGTTCTACAACACCATTTCATTCCGTTCAAAAAGCCACGTTTAAGTTAAAGTGTTATCTATATTGTATCTTTTTATAATAAAAGTAGGTTTAACACAAAATAATTGACTTTTATACGAAATAAATTTGTTACTCAGAATTGGAAAATTTCTACCGTTTATTTTCTAACTAAATCATCGGGTGGAGTTACAGAATTAGCCACCCAACGAAATGATCACAAGACCTTGTACTACAACCCTGTATTTTTACTTTAAAACTCTAAACTCACTGATTAGATCAATTAATTCCATTTTTGCCCCTAGTCCAAAACAGTATTTACAAATCAAGTCCAAATCATGTTTTCTAGTGTTAGAAATCATGTACAATGCATAACAAAGTCCAATAAGTGTATAAAACATATAAAATGTATTGCTGCATAAAATACAGATGTGAGATAAAAAGACAGTGAAATATAAAATCTCCATACGACACAAAAGTACTATATTGAAAAGGTGGCAGTCTGCTCCAGCCTCCGCTCACTAAACCATAACGTACTTGATTAAGTCTAGAGCTAATGAGATTCAAATATAAAATATCTATAGGACACAAAATTACTATATACACTTGTTTGAGACAAATAAGAACACAAATTGTACGAGAGTCCTATGCATATCCTAATAATATTGCCAAAACGTTCATAGTAGTATTATTGAACAGAAAACCTGTCTGTGTCAACACAAAAAACACTGAAAGCATGGCACTTATTTATTCTTTACGGATTAAGCATAGTGTTAATTGGAATCTACGAATCTATGAAGTTGTCATATGGTGGTAAACGATCCACAATCGTAGAGGAAACTTCAGCAATTCACCTGAAATCGTTGTAAGCATACTTAAGGCATCCGATCTAGGAACGACATGTGGGGAAATTCGTAAGAATTACCTAGCACTTCGACCTGGAAACCATACTAAGGAGATTCCTTATGAATTGATTCTTGATGACGTAGGTCTATACTTGAATCTATCCAATGTATTGTTAACGGTCCTCACGGAACTGGAGGTTAATTCTACCTACCTAAGGTGAACGAAATCAAGACATTTCTATCAAAACAATCATAGAGGAATTATTATTTAAGAAAGTCTAGGAGGATCGTTTGGTCTAACACCATTTCTTACTACTTTTTGTGACAAGTACCAACGATGAAAGTCCGCATACTCATAATCATATGACTAATCCACATTACTTTCAAGAAAAAGAAAATCAAGATAAAGAACTACATCAAAGTAAATAAAGTCAAGAACAAGTCAAGATGAAGTTAAAAAACAATATGATGAAAGGCATAAGAGTAAAGCTCAAAGATTAATGACAAGTAGTATGAATATGTTGGACAAGACGTAAGGACAATACTTGAAGATGTCGATCAAAGACAAGAACGGGAAAGAGATTTCACTAAAGATCACAATTCATGAATGGAACGAAGAATCAAACAAGTATATTACACAAACTAGGTTCGTGCTCAAGTATCAAGAACTGAAGATTCTGAAGATTCAAGAGCCAAGAAATGAAGAAAGAGTTTTTGATAAATGACCACCCCTTAGGGGGAGATTGTTAGCTTTTAAAGTGTTAGTCATTTATAGTTTAACGAACCTTGTAATAGTATATAAACGTGTATTAGACTAGTTAAGGGTAAACGGGCTTGACTTAATCTAATATTGTATACGCTTATGTCTAGTCCAACATTAAAGCCCAAGCCCGACCCAATTCCTTATTTTTTACCTAATGTAACACCACAATATTTGGCGTGGTGTTTGGATTCTCATTTTCTCATCAATCTACCAACTTTCCCTCTCTCTCTAAACCCTCCTCCTTCTATCTACTTTCTCTATATCGTTCTTCCTCTTTCTCTCTTTAAAACTCATTCTTGTGATTATAATGTGTGTGAAATGATCTATTGTGGAGACCTACACATTAGCAAAATATCTTGACGTGACATGTACATGTGGATTTCCAAAAACTGTTTCGACCAAAAAGGTATTATGCATGCAGGGAACAAATTTTGAAAGTTGATAACAAAATATGAAACAATTTTTATTTCAGGTACAATTACGGTAAATCAAAGAAAGTGCACCATTATTTTTTGTCGGCTTAACTAGTTCAAGATCTTACTAGGAGGGTGTTTGAGATTGTTTTTATCTATTTATTTTTTTTCTATTTGTGCTTATGCACTTATCAAACATTTTAAATAAGCAAAAAATGTTTGAATTCTAAAACTGAAATTTTGCTTAGAAAAACAGATAAACTGGAAAAATAGCCAATGCCAAACATCCACTAAAACCAAACATTAGGGGTGTTCACAAAACGGGTAATACCCATAGGAACCGAAAACAAAACCGAACAAAACTAAACTTAATTTGTAACCGAACCGAATTAAATATTCGGTTTTCATTTTTGATATGGTTTCGGAAAAAATGTAAAACAAACCAAACCGAAAACCGAATTCACATAAATATATATACTTTTTACATATTTAAACTCTTTCCTATTATAAATATAACATTAAATTATTAATTTGTTTTAAAGGATATATAATTAAAATAAAAAATATATACAAATTATGTAATTCGGGTTATTCGGGCTAACTCCAAAACTGAACCGAATTTAAATTTAGTTTTTGTTCTGCTTAATACAATTTAAATTCGGCTGAGTTCGGTTTTACCTATAAAAGTTTAACCGACTAACTTAACCAAATGGGAGGTGATTTGCACACTCTTTTAATTAATTGACACAATCTAAATTAGAGTGTCTTGACATTTATACCCTCACAGGATGAAAATGTATAAAAGAAATGTGAGGGTATATATGTCAAGGCAATCTAATTTAGAATGTACCAATCAATTTGGAGAGTGTGCAAATCACCTCCCCAACCATATATATATATATATATATATATATATATATATATATATATATATATATATAGAAAAACAGATAACTAAACCGATGAATACCCTTAGGGCTGTAAATGAACCGGGCGAGCACGAACAAAGCCTTGTTCGTGTTCGTTCATTTAATTTTAACCGGACAAATAAACAGACACGAACGCTTAAACGGACGAATTTTCTTGTTGATGTTCGTTTATTAAGAAAATGAGTTATTCTTGTTCGTTCATTAAGACACTAAATGAATTGTAAATAAACATAAACGATCGAACATAAATGAAAACAGACAATCAAATATAAACTTTGTTAAATTATGCACAATATATTGTTTTATAAGTGTTGTTTTGTTTAAATAAACCAATTTTAAAATTATACAATTAAAAGATATGATATACAAACATAAATAAATAAATGAACATAAACGAACGTCAACAAACACATAATCGGACGTTCACGAACATAAATGAATGGACGCGACTTTTGTTCATGTTTGTTCATTTAACTAAACGAACATAAAATATTGTTCTTCGTTTATTTAATAAATAAACGAACGTAAACGAACTTTTTATCGAACTCATGAAATGTTCACTGAACGTTTTGTTTTTGTTTACAGACCTAAATACCATGCATAACATGACCAGCAGACCAGGACCCAGGTTATACATAAAAAAAAAAAAAAAAAAAAAAAAAAAAAAAAAAAGCTCATAATGGGCCATCACTGACATCACTTACCAGCCCACAACACCAAGCCCCAAAAAACAACCCCACTTGAGAATACAAAAGCAAAAAAAATCCCCAAAAAATATCCTCTCGCACAAAACAACCCTATCTTTATCTATAGGGTCTGTACGCTCCACCAGTTAGGGTTCCACTATCAAACCCTAACCCTAAACACCAAATTCAAAATGATGCAACAACAACCAGGCAACGGCATGGCCCCACCACAACCACAACAATACCAACAGCCACAACAACAACAGTGGATGATGCCGCAACAACAGCCGCCACACATGTGGGCCCAGCAACAACAACAAGTGGCCCCACAACAAATGATACAGCAGTATGGCGGTGGTGGTGGGGGTGGGTCAGGTGATGAGATAAAGTCGTTGTGGATTGGGGATTTGCAGTATTGGATGGATGAGACTTATGTTTCTAACTGCTTTTATACTACTGGAGATGTATATATATTTTTTACCCTTTTTATTTTATGTTATTTGATATGTAGTTATTAAAAAAAAAAAAAAAAAAAAAAAAAAAAAACTACCTGGAAAAACTGCTTTTATGCTTAAAGAGTTAAAGGTAAAGGTGGCAAAATGGGTCGGGTCGGGTCACGGGTCTAGATGTGTTTGGGTCTATATGGGTCCTGGTGTAGATGGTCTTCTAGAAACATGGGTCTAAATGGGTCCGGGTGGGTTTTGATCTGGCCAGCAAGATTTTTTTTTTTTTACTTATTATTATTTTTGAGTAAAAGATGAAAAGAAAAAGTAATTTTTTTACCCGTTGGGTAATTATTATATAATTGCACTTTCGATCAAAAGACCAAATTAGGCTCATCTATAATATTTTGAAAAACCCAACTAGACCCATGTTTAACCAATGGGTCTCAAATTGACATCTCTACTTAAATTAAGCAAACCCTTTAGGTTTTGACGTTTTGTACATATTAGCTGCTTAGTTATGATACCTATCATGTACATAAGCACTTGTTGAAAACTTGAAATAATTTCTTATTTTATGATATTGGTTTATGGTATTACTTTTGTGCACATATGTATATAATTGAGGAACTTTTTTTGATAAGAATTTATGTTCATTTGTATGTGGCTCTTGCTTGTTTGGGATTCGCCTAAGATATTTATCTACATTTATTATGTACAAGTATGTAAAATTAATCTCATAAGTGGGTTAAGCTCGGACTTTATGCTCAAGGCTTGAAACTAGCTGAGCTTCGAGCTTGTTTACGCTTATAGTTAAACATTTTCATTGGAGATTTATGTTGTCTTTTATTTGTTGGACCTGTTTAATTGTGCTGTTGAAGCTATATTGGGCACTGATGTAATTGTGCTGTCTGATTTTTGGAATTACGCACAATTAAGTGATATAGTCAAAAGTTCTGAAGTGTATTTTAAATTGGTATTCAGGTTGCCACAGTGAAAATTATCCGTAACAAGCAAACTGGACAACCCGAGGGATATGGTTTTATTGAGTTTAGGAGTCGTGCAGGGGCTGAAAATGCTCTCCAGACCTACAATGGGACGCCTATGCCAAATAGTGAGCAGAATTTCAGGCTCAACTGGGCTACCCTGGGTGCTGGTGAGAGACGTAATGATGATACCCCTGACTACACAATATTTGTTGGTGATCTTGCTGCGGACGTTTCTGATTACGTCTTGCAAGAATTGTTCAAAAGCAATTATCCATCTTGCAAGGGAGCTAAAGTTGTCACTGATAGAACAACTGGACGCTCTAAGGGCTATGGTTTTGTTAGATTTGGAGATGAGAGTGAGCAAATGCGTGCGATGACTGAAATGAATGGAGTTGTTTGTTCATCTAGGCCAATGCGGATTGGTCCAGCGGCTAACAAGAGTGGTACAGGAGGTGGGATGGGTGGGATGCAGAAAGGTACGTTTTTTAAATGCTGTAGCATGTTAGCTCTTGTGAAACTGCATGTATTGATTGTTTTTGTCTCAATGATTACTTGAGTATTGTTACATAATCTCCTATCTGCTTCCTGTGTTACTTTAGAACTTGTCTAGTTTATGTTTCTGTCTATTCTACACCTTTTTAATAAAGCTTATGGTGGTTTTAGATCTGGAAATTACGTCACGCGTTCTAGTTACTTCCATTAAAGTTACATTTATTAGCCTGGGAGCCTTTATGTCAAAAACATGTAAAACTTATAGAAGCTCATGTTGTCTTAAAAGCAGGACCCAGAGAGGCTCTCAGTTTTGGGTGCCTGGAACTGATTACGGCCGAAATGATTCCACTTATTGCAGTGGCCTTGTTTAGGTCAGTGGTTTAGTTTATGTAATGAGCTTCTTTCCTTATTACAGTTCTTTTCGCGTTCCGTGTTCTACATTCGCCTTACTTTTCAGCTCCGTTTCATTTAGCTTTTAAGGTCATTTTTGTATTTATTTACCAGTCACTTGTACACTGCTTTTTACCCTTTTTACGTAAACTGCTTTGTTTCTTTCATAGTTGCATTCCTTTCTTTTCGCTCAGTTTTGTTCTTCCCATTAATGTCAGTTCTATCATTTTTATTCTGTATTCGTGCCACTTTGAGTCTTTAAGCATTTATTTATCAGCTTTGAGTTTTAGGGTTTCTTATTTTAATTTTTAGGATTTCTTATTTTGTCTGGTTAACAGTGTAACGATGACTTGATAAGTGGTACTGCTATTACACACTGTTAGAGTTTGTATGCAGTTTGACAGTTTTATTTTTTTCTCATTACAATGAGTCTTTGATCAACGACCACTGGTTACAGGATTCTTAAAGACAAACACATTGTTTTATCTTCCATCTCTTATTATTTGCTTGCTTTTAGTTTACTATTTGATTGAATAATTGATGGTAGGAGCGGGTTGATAGGCCAATGCTGTCTTTGTTTAGTTTCAGACATGATCTGTAATTATGTTAATGGTGTGTGTGAACCCCATTTGTTGATTATTGGTTTTAGTTTGGTGTCTCATTGTTTCAGTACTTTAGTCTTTATGGCGCTTGTATAATGAGTAGGTTGCAAGTTTAATGCTTATGTTTCACCTGATTGTAATTATATTGAGATGTGAAGAGTTGGTAAGCTCTTGCGTGTTGAACAATGACAAGTGTTGGTATAAGCCAGATTTTTTTTCTCGACAACTTGGCTTGTTTTCAGCTAATTCGTTACCTCTGATATTACTTTGTCTGAACATTTTTGAAACGTGCAGCTCCTTATCAGAGTGCTCAAGGAAGTCAGGGAGAAAGTGACCCAAACAATACAACTGTGGGTACTTGGTCTTTTATCGTTAGTTCTTGTTTCTATGCTGCTTTGCTAACAGTTGACCTTCTTGATACCAGATTTTTGTTGGTGGTTTGGATCCAAGTGTATCTGATGACGTCTTAAGGCAGGTATTTGGTCAATTTGGTGAGCTTATTCATGTGAAGATACCAGTGGGTAAGCGTTGCGGGTTTGTTCAGTTTGCTAACAGGTAAGATTATTTAAAAAAAAAAAAAAAAAAAAAAAAATCTTCATCAGTTCTCAGTGCTTACCATTTGTATGTTTTATTCGTTTTTCAGATCTTGTGCTGAGCAAGCCTTATCGATTCTAAATGGTACTGAATTAGGAGGCCAGAGCGTCCGCCTTTCCTGGGGACGTAGTCCTTCAAGCAAACAGGTATGGCCACTTGATCTTTTTGTTTAATCTTGTCCGTATTAAAATTCTGCAACATGAGTCTGGCAGATTGGGCAACAAGTCAAAACAACCAATTTTTTTTGTGTTCAGTGAAGCTAGCAATTTGTGTCCAAAACACTTTCTGTCAGAAAAAGTATTATATTTTTTACTTTGTTAAATGTTGTTTTGAAACTTCATTGCTTCAGCAACTAAAAGTTTTTTTGTAATAATCTAGTCATCTTCGTGGTTTTATGCATGAAAATACACTTTGAGCGTTGCTTCTTGTTTGACCTTTTAGGTCATATATCTCTTAAACTATTTAGTTTCATTTACATGATAGAGATTATATATGTAACTCAGATCAACTTATTTATAAGTAATAGGGTCATAACTCGGAATTGCTCGTCAAGATTTATCTAACATTTTGGCTTGATTTCAGGGTCAGGCAGAACAGGGACAGCAGTATGGTGGTGCTGGTGGTGCATATTATGGTTATGCACCACAGGGATACGAGGCATATGGGTATGCCCCGCCACCTCAAGATCCAAATGCTTATTATGGAGTCTACGGTGCCGCAGGTTATGGGGGTTATCAACAACCACCACCACAGCAGGTATTGTATAGTCCTGCTCTTTTTGTCTTATCATCTGCTTTGCTTTTCTAGATCCGAAGGTTGACATAGAGTTGTATTTGCAGTGATGTGTGATGGTAAATTATAATGACGTTGAAGGCCGACTTTGTGTTTACTTGTGAGCTGTGACATGTGGGGTCTGTAGTATACCGTCATGGAGTTTGATATGCCAAGAGAACCTATTGTGGATTGTTACCTGACATTATATTTTTTTCCTTGATCTTTTGTTTGTTTTTCTAACTTTGGTTGAAGTTGTTAGAAAATACTTATTGAGGATATTTGATTGCTGTAAGCCTTAATGTTTTGGAAATGATCGTTCTTTTCTAAGAAGCGTTTTTGTTAATTTCTAAATTGCTCTTTGTTTTATTTCAAGAAGGTCGCGTGGTAAAATTATGTGGTTGCATCTAAATGCCGACTGACATTGTGTTTTTTCTTTGTCCATCTTTACATGAGAGGTTTCTTTTCACTTGCATCTCTTTTAATTAGTAAAGTATATACTTTTAGAATTCATGTTTCGGTGCCCTGTGAGATCGATCATGTTGAGGCATATTTTCTATATACTATAAACCGCTTTCAGAATACATCGGCAGGTTCAGATGTAAACCAACATGTATATTGTACTTGCTTCGTTTTGTGATCATGTATCGGCTGATTCGAATCTGAGTTCGAATAACCTTTATTCAAGTCGAGCTTAAATCAAGTGGTGTAGTGGTATAGTCCAATATTCTTGAGCTCTGAGTTGAATCTTATTCATCCACAAGAGACTGATTTTTGTTTTAACCGTCATCTGATATTTGAAATGAAAAATGTCAGTCATGAATTCACGCAAGGTGGATTGTCTTCTGGTTGGCATGCTTTTATTTACATTTTTTTTTAAAGTAACAATCTCACGATATTTACGCAAATGTTCGAGATGGGGCTTGGGCCTACAACTTAGTTACGAGCACCTCATGGTTACCGCTGGACTGCAATCCCACTGATTACCGCTTACAAGCACCTCATGGTTACCGCTGGATTGCAATCCCACCGTCACATACGTATGAGTGAATGTTAAATTTATGGTGTAAAGAGTTGTGTAAGGGTTGCAGTTCTGTGCTAGAACATGAATTGTCTTTCTTGACCGGGCTGTAATACACATACAAAAGTTTGTTACTTATATCTTCACATTGTTGATTGTTATGTCGCTTTTTAGCTTTCTCCACAAGTACAGTTTTTATCATTTTAAGATAAAATAGTAAAATACCATATACACTATACTTGGATGAAATGATAAACGGGTGAAGGTTTCCCAGTTCAGTTACCCAAGGACGAGTATTTAACAAAGTGAATGTGTTAATTGTGTTTAATTATAAACAACATACATGCATATGGTAAGGGAATTGATTTGCACACTTTGATTTTTTTATTAGGACACTCCAATTAATGCATCAGACAGTTGTACAGTATTTAGATCATGCTTTATTTACTTATACATTGAGTGTGCAAATAAAAAGGTGGAGTGTGCAAATCACCTCCCGCATATGGTAACTATTAATCGAATATCACACATCACGACCATCGTAAGTTACACCACATTCTTTCCAAATTTTACGATGGATCTCTTTTATCATATCCGTTTTCGACTTAAACTATTTATTTATTATTATTATTTTTTTTTTCTTTCTATCAAAATGTGAATTTTATTGCCACCAAAAATATAAACAGCCCAAACTATGGCTTACCATGGACAATTCCCATTGCCACATTGAAAGGGAAATACAATCATAAATAGTTAAATACAACAGAAACCTATACAACATACAAGTATTCTCTATCAAACATTAAGATCAGACCAAACTATAGCTGAGAATACAAACTAGCTCCCAACTTCAAAATGGTTAGTTCTGAAACTAAACCAGCAGCATTAAGCATTCACTGAATATCAGATTTCAACAAAACATAGTAGGTAACTTACCTTATGGACTGATATCTTAAGCTATAAGAACAGGCAACCAAGCTATAGTCATGTATTCAAATCCCTTGACCATACATGCCACATATCAAACCAGTCAAATACGAAAAAAAATAATAAAAAATAAAAAATCATAATTGTGCTTCAAAGTTCAAACTATCAATTTGCTCTGTGTCAAATCATCAAAGTACAACTTTGTTTCAACCCAAATCATTATATTGAATTTAATAGATCAAAATACAAGTACTATTAGCTTACCAAGTATCTTAATAAAGGGCATTCTCTTGACAATTAAGGGCAAAAGCGATATAATTTTCATTATCTAATCAACCCCCCGAAACATGTTCTCATTCTAACAAAATTTGGACCTCAACTATTCGATAAAAGCTTATCAGTGCATAGAACTCAATAACTTAAGGGCAAGCTCCTCTTGCTCTGCTAAAGAGATGGCATCAGTCTTCAACGCCACCTTATCTTTCTTCTCATTGTCACTATCACTATCGAAGTATACCTTTGATCTTTTGACATTCTTGGTGTCTTTATCTGACCCAGAAAATTCATCATCGTCTTCATCCTCAACTTCTTCATCTCGTGCTCTCTTATATTTCTCTTTCTCCTTTATTCTCTTGTCTTTACGTCGTTTACGGTCCAATAACTTGTCCTCCTTGTCATGTGTTTTCATATCTTCTCTTAACTCCGCAAACCTCTTCATTACTGCAAGGCATAAAAAAGTAAGCAAAAACACATCATTTAAGCTCCTTTTGGTACACTATCTTCATATATCTTGGAACATTCGCTAGGAAAATGAAACTAGAATTCTAAACTATCTAATTGAGCAAATGAAATTCTATGAATTTCTAAACTATCTATAGTTGTCAAAGCCCAATATATTACATATATAATGCTGAATATCTCCTAATCAATCTATTAACGAAAAATGAATTATTAGTGTCGTGATATAGTGAGTAGTCTGGATATGCCGGCTCACCCAGCCCTTTGAGCCATACCAAAATCATGTAACAGTACTTTGAATAAAGAGTGTTTCTCACCTTTATCTTTATCAAGCAGGGCATAGTCAGTGGCACTCGTGTCAGCTAATGTTGCAAGTGGTGGCAGCGTATTTCCTTCTTCATCAAATACAACTCGTGTACCCACTGGCCTATGGACATTAATCTTCAGCTTCTTTTTCTTAAGAATCCTTGTTGTAGGCCTGCATAGAAAATTGAAGGAAAACATCAATGAAATTCGACCAACAAGCATTGAAGAGCATAAAAATTTCTATGAAAAAAATTCCTAGTGGATGCATCTACCACTCATTTACTTACAAATTGGTGAACATTGGCCATGCTTATCTCTTAAGGGTCAATGGGTAAAAAACTAGCTTATAAAAGTATGTCGAAAGTAACCCAAAATATCAATTTATTGAGGCTTTATTTATTATAATTGAATACTAGAATTTTGTATTCATACGAGACACACTAATTATCTATTGATAAATTATAGATTATCGACAAAAAAATGTTTTAAGGTTCAACCAACTCAGCCTGCAAAAAACCATAACTGACCAGTTTATCCAACCTGCCTGACCCATCTATACCCCCAACATTACCCATCAGAACAAATAAGAAATTAAGAAGTGCAAAATAACATACACCAAATCGTCTATTTTGTCATCAGTAGTTTCCTTGCTATGAAGTAGATCGAGTGTCTCATCATCTTCAGAGTCCTCGAGTAAGTTGTTACTCTCCTTTGGTTTTATCAGATCTTTCTTTACAGGAACTTCAGGTACCAAGCTCGGCTCTACAGGGGTATTTTTGTCCACCTTTTTACGTTCGAGGTACCGGAGTTGTGGGGTCATTGGGAGACCCAATGATGCTGAATACTCATCAATGGGAAGCTTTGTCACATCAAAAATTTCTTTATCTTTTTGTTTGTATATTGATTTCAAGTATGTTTTGAAGGCTCTCTGAGCTAAAGGCTGCAGATCTGTGTACTTAGCTAGCAGAGCAGCTAACAAACCAGAAACAGATTGCAATCGTTTTGTGTTTGGCTGTAGCACATCAAAATAGAAATCAAGATTACAACAGTACTTCCAAAGGCCAACACACAGACACAAAAAAAAAGATTGTCATTACTCGAAGTGACAAATTTGAGCCATTTACTTATAAATGGGTTGATTTCTCAACAGGTCAAAAGGAACAAATCAAAAACTTCAGCTAAATACTCATATGGGTAAAATGGGTCAAAAGTCGCCCAAAGTGTAAAGATTTAGACTAATATTGTAACAATAACTAACATTTAACTACTTGAATACAAAAATGAACTTCAGCAAAAAAAGTGTTTTGGGTCATTTAGACCATTGCACAAAGAAAATACACATTTTGTTTCAAAATAATTTTTGACCCATTGCCGACAACCCACATGATGCACCCAATTTGTCACCTCTAGACACATACCTTGTCAAACTGGACGGGTACTTTTTTCTCTTGCAATCTCTCGAGCATCTTCATCTCTGAAGGCAAAAGGAATAAGACGGACTTCCCTGCAGAATCATAACGAGCAGTACGCCCGACTCTATGTATGTAACTTGCCACATCATCGGGGCAATCCACCTGAAAGAAGAAAATCAGATTGATATTCACAAAAAGGCACAGCAAGACTGAAAATAAAAAAGGTGGCAATTCCGACCAATTTAGTTACATATGGGTTAACTCGCGTTGTGTTTTAAATCAGACGGGCCAAGAAAAAATGAAAACTTAACTAGAAAAGGAAACGAGTCATATGGGTTGAATAGAGTTAAAACTCTCATGTCTATTTTTTAAAGAATACAACCTCCTATTCACAGGTTTAGATTACTATTGAAATCATAATTAACACATCTATTTGTAAAAATGACAAAAAAGTATTTGTGAGCAAACCCAACCCATCTCGGCCAGTTTTAACCTGTTTAACCTTATAAAGAATGCCCCGTTACTCAACCCATCTATCTTGCAACCTCTACTGAAATGTTTAGTTTACCTGGACAACCCAATCGACCCCCTTGTTGAAATCTAGACCTCTTGCAGACACATCTGTCGAAAAAAGAACTGATCGTTGCTCAACAAACTGTTTCATTATGTACATCCGTTTTATTTGTTTCATCCTTCCGTGCATGCACTTTAAAGGAATCCCGGGACGGAGCTTCTTGAATGCTTCATATACAAACCTAACCTAATAAAAAATATATATATATACAAAATCCATACATCAAACATCAACAAAAGGGACAACGGTTTCAATTGATCATTTCACGTAAAGCATAAATTAAAAAGCTACCTGCTTGCAGCTGGAAAGAAAAACAAGAATTCTTGAATTTAAATGTGCCTTTATGAAGCTCCATAACATGTCTAGCTTCTGATCAAGAGGGACAAGCATGACTTTTTGCTGAAGACGATTAGGAGTAGCAGCTATAGCCTCCTCATCAACAGCAATATATTCAGGGTCCTTTAGACTGAGTCGTGCAAGATCTTTAACTGATTTTGTTTGTGTTGCAGAAAAAAGTAGAGTTTGTCTCTTTTTTGGTAGTTGTGAAATTATTGCATTTACTTCTTTCTTAAAACCAGCATCAAGAATTCGATCTGCTTCGTCAAGTACCAAAACCTGTTGATTGGCATAAAGTATAGACCCAAATCAGTGAACTGGCAAAAATATTGAAACATCCAATTCCTTCCCCGTTATAAGTTTAATAATTTCGACCCATTTGGTTCGCACTATATTTGGTCTCTAACGAACTAAGTAGATAAGAAAAATCAGGTAAGTTGCCCAATCTATCTTCAAATCTTACTACCTCATAAATAATTTTGCTCAAAAATTTGTAAGAATTATCTTAATAGTTCAGTCTATGCCATCATATAAAGATCTAACTATATTGATTAATGACTTTTGTAAAGAAAATAAACTATTGAGTGGACAGCTGATTTGACTGACCAACATTAAAAGATACACAATATAACTAAGGATTGCAAATTAGGCGGGTTGGGTTGACCTGCTACATTTTTTCAAAATACTTAAATTTAGATGGGTGAATTTAAAAGTGTCTCTACTTATTGTTGAGTACCAGTTTGGATCCACTTATCTTTTTGTGGGATGTTCAATGCTTTACAATAGAAGCTTTGGAATGACAGGAGTACAGGACCCACCACCCGGATGACCCATAGCGTTACAACAGGGTCACAAATTTATCCCATTTAAACCCGTTATAGATGGCGAGTTAATGGCGCATTGGCACAACCCAACAACAAAAACATTATGACAGGTTCCCAAATCAACCCAATCTTTTTTATGCAGGCAAAAACTGTGAGACTAAGAGGTTTTGACCCATTACCCACCCATTTTGCAACCTATGATCCTATTCTTACACATGATCAGCACGAGAATTTCAACATAATTACTCATATGTCCAACCAAATAAAAGAGCTTGAAAAGAAGTAAAAGCATGCAGGTAAAGGAAGAAAATAACAAAACAAGAAAAAGTAAAGAATGTGGACGGATAAAGTTTGACCTGTAACTGTGAACAATCAAAATTTGGAGTTGTGTCCATGTGCTTGAGAAGCCGACCAGGTGTACAGATCAATATATTCAACACATTCACAAGATCCTTCTCTTCATCATATTCATTACCACCGATTAAAAGACCAGCAGTAAATCCATGATGTTTTCCAACTGATTTCAATACACCGAAAAGCTGGTCCGCCAATTCTCTTGTCGGAGACAATATAATGCTACCAACTCCATCCTCTGGACCCCATCTTGCTTTGTATAACTTTTCGAAAACCTACCAAAATAGCAGGTTTTTAAAATCAAATAGAATTTTGAGCTTCTTATGAAAAAAAAAATGAGTGTCGCATTTCAGAATCCATTTAAGTTACAATAATTTGGTCTGCCATTGTTCTAGAGATGATATAAGCTACAGCTTGTGGTATCCATAAGTTTTGGTTATATGAAAGTCAATGTCATTATAAATAAAACAAATTTCAAGAAAATATATGAAATAATAAAAAGATCAGCCCATAGTATCCATCATCCAACATCAAAACAGGGAATGAATCACGATTTAGCATGAAAAAGCACTTTACATAGCCAGGTTCAAATTCTAAACCACAAAAGAACCAAATATACGAAATTCCTAAAATATATTTTTGTATGGTCCCTTACCCTAGACATATTAAACATGCCACCAAAGTACTTTTTTTTAAAGGCAAATATCATATTATATATGCCACCAAAGTACTAATATTAATTAAACCTAACTGTTGTTTTTGATAGATAACTCATGCCTAACCAGTTCCATATATCTCTCAAGAGCCAACATGATACTCCAATTTAAGCGCGCCAAAATGAAGCATAATTTCACCTATTTCCATCGTATGTAACATACTTCCAATTTCGAACAAGTCGTATGTAATTACTTTACATTAAGGGGTTGTTTATCTTGGTTTCATTGATGGACTTATAAGCTTACTTTTAATCACTTATGAGCTTTTCCACCGGAGCTTATGAACTTTAATAAGCTCATAAGCCCATCAAATAAGCTAAGACAAACACTCCCAAAGTTGTATACAGGGTACATATTGTTGCAATTATTTTACATAAAGTGGTAAAAGACGGCAGCGTTTTTTTCTTTTCGGCTGAACTAGTCCTAAACTTTGATTCTCCACACAACTTCACTAGAGCCAATTATTTAGACTACTAATGCATCAAATATCAGACATAATCACATAACAACACAAACAACATTATAATTACGGATACAGCTACGCTACCAAAAGCAACGTTTAAACGCTCCTATGTAAAACACTATTAAAAAGTGTTTCGCTTTAAGTCAAATTACACTTTATAATTACACATACAGCTACGCTACCAAAAGCAACGTTTAAACGCTCCTATGTAAAACGCTATTACAAAAAGCTTTTACAAAACAAACATTATACAAAAACAAAAACTCACAGGAATAATAAAAGCAAGAGATTTCCCAGAGCCCGTTTTCGCAGCGCCTAAAATATCTCTCCCACACAAAGCATGAGGCAAAGCAGCTCTTTGAATACTAGTCATATTCTTGAACCCACTTTGCCTCAACCCATCTTTCAAATTCTTGGAAATGGGCAGCTGTTGGAACTTGGCGCAACCCGCATAACGCGAGAAGGTGTTTTCGTCTATTCGGCCGACCGGGGACTTGGCGGGGAGAGGGGGGAGGGATAAAGGGTTGGTTCCTGGGTCTGGTTTGCAGGATTCTGTCCATTCTTTTAGAAGTTGGATTTCTTCAAGCTCTGTTGTGCGTGTTTGGAGCTTTTGTTGTTTTGATTTTGGTTTCTTCATTGTTTGGGAAAATGGGGGTTTTGGGCGGTAGGGTTTTGGGAGTGAAAGGTTTATTAGGGTTGATTTGTGCACCTGAGCATATGTGCTTTCTAGAAATTTAATTTTTTTATTTTTATTTTTTCATGTTAAAGAGTGTTTGTTTAACGTTATTTGCATATCTAATTTCGGCTTATTTCTCATAAGTTTATTTCTTCCCCTTTATTTCGGAACCTATAAGCTCAATAAGCTTACTAATCGTAAACTCATATAATCTTATAAGCCGAAAAAATTAGAGATTATGAAAAACTAGACGAGTACCCGTGCATAGCAAGAAGATTTTATATATGCACGGAGATTTTATAGCGGCAGATATTTTTGTGATAAAAAAAGTTTATGGGTTATAAACGAAAACTAATAAAAATTTGAGGATTTGGGGATTAAAAACATAATATTTTGAAACCCGGTTCGACCCGTGTGGTTCAACGGTTGAACCGTTCCGGTAAAAATCCGGTCAATATGTCGAAAAAACGGGTCAAATTAAACTGGGTCAACCAGTGGGGTTTGAAGTGTCCCGGGTCAACCCAGTTTCTGATGTATATTAACAGTTTCCTTTTGAAGTGTTGCCATAATAGAGATTCAAAACATTCTTTTAATATAAAGTTTACTTTATTGTGATGTTTTAAGTTTTTTCTTGCCGAATATAAATTTTTCAACATTACTTTTTTACATTGACCATTTTGCTTTTATATGTAGTATAGAGCTGAAATTACATACAAATAAAGCTTAAACCAACACCTAAAGGTCTTCTTTTCTTATAGTTTATCATTGCAGTTTAAAGTTTTTCTTGCTTGATTAATAAATTTTTCCTATTAAAATTTTAATATCATAATTAATAGCCAATTATTACAATATTGACTAATGTTCAACCAACTTTGTATTTTTTTTTTTTTTTTTTTTTTTTTTTTAAGCATTTAGTTGTCTTTGTTTTTTCATGTCTCGTATGCAAAACAAAGTATGTAAAAGAATTGGTAAATATAAGTTTTTTAGAAAACAAAAAATGATAATCAGACATAAAAAAAAAATCGACAAGACTAAAGCTCAGAAAAAGTCACTTTACCTCTTATGCATAAAAATAAGCAAACACTCACGTCTATACGCTTGCAGATATAAGAGTAAACAATAAATACACTTTTTTTTTTTAAACATATGCGGACATGCGCATATAAGAGAAAAAAACACTTGTTTTTTCAAAAACGTATGAACGCTTGTACAAACATTGAAACATAATTCTTTAAAATAACACCCGCACACATAACAGAAAAAAAGTATTTTAAAAGAACATAGAATGAAGTAGTAATTTTTGTTTTTATATATTTTTTTAAATAAAACAATTAGTTATTATTATTATTATTTATTATTATTATTTTTTTATCCTTATATTTATCTTTACTACATGTAAATAGAAACTTGAAATTTTAAACTTAAAAAACAAGTAATTTTTTTTAACCGAAATACCCTTACTAAAAAAAAAAAAAAAAAAAAAAAAAAAAAAAAAAAACAATTTATTAATTATTTTAGTTAAATAGTTATATTGCAATTTAACCCATAAATTTAAAAAAAAAAAAAAAAAAAAAAAAAAAAAAAAAAAATTAACGTACACATAAACTTAACCCATAAAATTACAATTTCAATATATAAAAGTTTAATGGAGAATATCTTGACAAGAAAAAAGGTCATTAAGTAATTTGTATCAAAAGTGCGTTAAGCTTTGTCATCACGAAATATAAGATTCGGTGACTGATTCGGCATCTTTTACTAATTGCGTATATAACGGTTACCTTTCCTAAATCGTTTTTCAGTAGGCTAGGATGTTATGTACTTATATCTATTCGTAGTTTCGCAACAGGCCATTCAAATCAATGATACCGCTCTGGCGCTCTGCGTTTGACGCAACATCGCACATGTATGCTACTAGTTTTTTTATAAGTACTTATTATATGTCACAAATATATATGTTTGTTCTAAAAAAATGTCACAAAAATTACCCTAAATTCACATACTGCATTAACCTCCAAAAATCCAACAAGTACAAACATAAAAGCCGCCCTAATACAAAAAATCAAAAACCAGCCCTGCCCTGCTATAAAAACCAACACTTTTTCTTAAAAAAACTAAACTTTTAACCATCTTTTGTTCTTTGAATCTACCATCATTAGATAGATCTCATCACTGATTTTACACAACTAATAAAATGGGTTATGAAAGAAGATCAACAACACCAAAAACAAAAGATATGAATGATGCCTTGTTATTAACAACTATGTGTCTCATTGGTTTATCTGTTGATGTTCATATTAAAGATGGCTCTGTTTATTCTGGCATCTTTCATACTGTTTCTGTTAATGATCCTTATGGTATGTTGCTTTAAATCTTGTTTTTTTGTGTTTTTCTATATTGGTTTGTGATTTGAATTAATGGGTTGTTGCCAATTTTGAATCTTTGATCCTAAAATGTTCATAGAATAGAAAATGGTATGTTGTGTTTTGTAAATCTTGAATCTTGTTTTTTTATGTTTATTTATTGGTTTCTGATTTGAATGTGTTTATGGGTGGTTGCTAATTTTGAATCTTGAATGGTTCATGATGTGAATATGTTAATGGGCTGTTGCCAATATTGAATCTTTGATCTTAGAACGATGTTATAATATAAAAAGTTTGGAATTTATTGATTGATGATGTGAATCTTGTAATAGATTATTGTAAATTTTGAATCTTTGATCTAAAAATGTCTTTTAAATATGAAAGTTTTTTTGTTTACAGATTGTGTTTGTGTTTCTTGATTCTTGGTTTTATGTCTTTATATATGTTTTATTAGTCTATCTTGTGAATTTGTTTATGGGTTGTTGCCAATTGTGCATGTATATGTTTTTTGATTTCTTAACTTTCCATGTTAATTTATAATGATCTGAATCTATTAAGAATTTAAGATATTTCTTGCAGATTCTATTGGAGTAGATCTATGCAGCCGTGATTTGATATTTAATTGCGTTGACTAAAAACAACGTTATATTGTTTTATTATTGACATATTAAATGCCAACATGAGACCTTGGTTTATCTTTTGCGTGCCTTATGTAATATAATGTAGAAAGTGATCAGTTATCGTGGCGTCAAGTATTTGACAGTATATCTGCAGCTTGTATCGAATGGATTATCCGATGGGAATGAAACCTACAATCGTAAGTTAGAATAGGTTACCTAGAACCTGACTTAATGCCTTTCTTTATTCTTAATTTAATGATTTATGATCTGAATCTCTATATGGGCTATTACTAGTTACGGACATGTAGATAATATGAGTAGTATATAAGTAATTTGTGTGTACCTTTTGGTAATATTTCTGCTGCAGCTAGTATTAAACTGATTTTATGACCTCTAGCTATACAATCGTTAGTGTAAGTAGGTTACACAAACACTAAAAACTGAGTTCTTACGGCTTGAAGTCACAATAATTTGACAACCACATTCAAACCGCACATCCAAACATCCCCTTTTATATTTTCCTTTTGGACTTTTACTTACGATTGTATATTTGTATGCAATTTATGCTGGTGTAGCTATCGTGTTGAAGCGAGCAAGGATGACCAAGAAAGGGAAATGCAGTTCAAATGTGGCCAATGAGGAGGTGATAGCCACACTAATTATCCAGTCAGAGGATCTTGTTCAAGTTGTTGCCAAGGTATCCATTTGTTCACATAGTTGCTTTTATTTATTATTTAACAATCTGATATATAAACGAAGTTTTCCATACAGAGAGAGATGCTTCCAGCAGATGGTTTTGCTGGACGTGAAACTGGGGACGTTACAGGGGCTGTTGCTTGCACCTTTCCGTCTAATGGGAACCCATTGAAAGAAACAAACAAAATGACTAACAAGTCAAATGTTGGTCAACCACATCCCAATAAAACAAAGTACGTGTTTCATAAAGCTTTTCCGAATATTTGTTTATAGTTCTTATAGAAATTAGAGGTTGCAAATGGTTGGGTCTGCCGGTTGGGTAATGGGTCAAAGGGGCCGCATTTAAACCAGGTTGGGTTGACCCACAAACATGGTTGTCCATTTTACGTATTTTATGAGTAGTCAGTGCATGATTGTTTCTGTAATTAAATCTGAATTTTTTGAATAAAATGATTTAGGAGGTTGTATGCATTTGGAAAAAAAATTTAACCGACTGTCAACCCATTAGACGAAATCTTCTTTTTAATTTGACATGTTGAGATAAAGCACAAACCTCAACCTATTCATGAGTAAATGGGTCGAAATTGTTACCGGTATCAAATATAGGCTATCACAGCTTGTAATATAACAGAACGTTGCTCAAATTTATCAACGCAGAGGCTCGTCTGGAACTGAGAACTGGTTTGCTAATGGATTAAAACCTGATATCGCTTTTCAGTCAACCAATGCTCTCCAAATAAATAAAAATGCAGACACTGTTCCTTCCGCACCTTCTGCCACCGTCTCTTCATCAACTCCATGTGAGGCCGTCGCTACAAAAGTTTCAACTTCTAATCGAGGCCCTAAGGTAATTTAAAAACATGGTAATTGTTATAAAAAGAAAACTTGTTCTTATAATTTTTGTTTAATTTAATCTTAACTGTTTCTTGTTTAGGAATTTAAGCTTAATCCAGGAGCAAAGACATTTTCTCCATCATTTCCAAATAAAAGATCAGCAACCCCTCAAGCAATACCATCCAGTGCAAATCTTGCATACATTCCCGACAATTATCATGTGGGTCCGGTTGCTAGTCCGCAGCCGGAATTTGCAATCAACCCGTATGCTCCTCGGTCAGTGCCTGCTAAGTTTGTTCCATATGGAGGCAACGATGTACAACATCCTCCCCCTGTGAGTATAGATGAACTTATATTTAAGATTTTTTTTATAAATGATGAAACTTGCATTTCACATGTTGTGATTTGAGAAGTCACGAGTACCAAATCTGTTCTCGTTTCTTATGATTTTACTTTCCGTTTGCAGATTGTTGGATATATGACAAATAGGAGTCAACCAGTTAGAAATGGTGGACAATATCATCTTCCGGTTCAAACGGCACCTGCTTATGTCCACCCAAGCCCCCAGAATGTACTAAATATATTTTTTTAAGTAATAAATTCAGGTTTCATTTTTGCAAATATGAAGGATTATCTGACGCAATTTTGTATTGATTTTTTAGGTTATGGTTGGAAGATTGGGACCGGTTGTGTATGTTCATCCAGTTTCTCAAGTAAGATTTATCTAGTTACCAGTCAGTACTTTATATAATTAGTTAGACTCGCATAGTCTCATCTTATCTATCGTTGGTTATATCTGTAAATTGATGATTATGTGATTGTTGATGAAGGACATGGTCCCGGGCACAAATGGCTTCCCTCAAATGTCTACTTGCTCTATTGTAACTCCACATCAAGTCCATCATGTCCCTAAACACCAAGGTAACATATAGACTAATAGATCGTGTTTGATAAATTACTTTTTCTTGCCCATTTTGTTACATCTAATTATTTTGCCAAACGCCATGTTAATGCAGGAAATGTGACAGCTCAAGCTTTACAGCTATGTGCACCTCCTTCGTTTATAGGAGGTGGTGGTGGTGGTCAGCCACCATTTGTTATGCCAACTCACATTCCGATTTCACAACCGCCTTATCCTATGATCCGCCCAATCTCGGTCCCGGTGTCTAACGGCTTCTTTGTATCAAAGTTTTCTTGAATCGAGGAAAAATATATATTTCCCTTATCATTGGTTTTTGAAAGATGAAAAGGTTTTTGTCAAGTTTTGAATTTCATTGAAATTTTGCTTTTTCATAGTTTGGGTTTCTTTTTGTGCTTCAAATACAAGATGTGTTGGGACATTTATAGATCAGATTTTGAGCTAAAGAATCATCATTTTTTTTGTGTACATGACATTCAATGGCTGTAGATCGCTGGTTGTAACATTGTATGAGATGATAATATGAAAATGAAACATGAAATATGACAAACTTGTTAATAACCGGAACGAATGTAACCATCTTCCACTGCATACATTACATACTGAGTTTCTAATTTTTACCAAAGTTTGAGGACGTTAGCAAGCCGATTTGCTTCTTCTTTTGAAAACATAAACAAGGTAGCTTTTTCTATGAAACCATGACAGAAACCTAATGCTAGCTGTTTCTGTTGCATTGTAAGGTAAAGACAAGATCCAACTTTTTCAGCATGTGGGTCCTCCTACGCTGGGCAAGCGTGACCACCTCAAATTACATCTTTCCTGATTGACCGGTTTCTTCATCTCTGTTAAGACCTACATTATAACCTGCATTTTGATGTCCATTTCCAGGGCCCTGGTCATCACCAACATTCTGCTGAACAGCCTAGAAACAAAGATTTAACATCAGGCTCATCAGCATCCAATCAACAAAACATGGGCATAAATACTAACATATTAAACAAAAGAACAGGCGTATCTGATTTGGTTTTCAAAAGGAAAATCCATCTAAATAGGCCATATATACATATGCTTTTACCAAAATGGACCAAAAATTTTGATGCTACACCATTATATCCCCTCAATTCGGCAAAAGTTTTTTGTTGATGCCTTAATTCCACAATTAACAAAAACAAAAACTTCTAAAACATGTTAGAAAACAAATTCCGCTCATACTTTTACAAGCATTTTTTCCCCTTTGCAGAATCGAGGTATATCATTTTACAAATTTGAGGATACTTTGATATAAACAAAATAGAGATTATTCACTTGTGTGCAAAACTCATCTACTTGAGCTATTGAGCCAAATTTTCTATATTAAAAAATATTTGAAGCTAAAACAGTAATTTGAGACAACATTTTACCTGCAAAAGCTCGGTCATTTTTCCGGGTCCACTGTGCATCATAGGTCCTAATCCCGGTGGAGACTGAAAATGATGAACCGTGTGTCGAGTTTGCAAAGGTTCAATAAAAAGAGGCTCGTTCATATCACCAATGTCTGATTCCATTTTCACAATCCCATCGGTTGCTTTTATTGGCTGATTAGCCCCATCACCTTGTTTAAAAGAAGCATTTTCATTTCCAGACCCAGTGGGGGTAACGGTAAACTGTGAGCTAGTTTGAGACTCAGATACATGACCCATTGAACCATTCGGCGGGTAAACCGCCAATGGCAAAACCGAGTGCACTGGCTTCCCTTGTGTGGTCCGCAAATGAGGAGCGGGTTGATTGGTTGATAAACCATTTGATAAGATCGGTTGCAGAACCACTGGGACCACGGTGCCTCTCGCACCAACTTGCGGAACTGATGGGGATAAAGCATAGTTTCCTTTTGTTGGTGAATTATTATCGTTCCCGGTATATGCAACAAGCTGCATGCTTTTTTCTTTTGATCGTCTACGCCTGCGTTTAGGTTGAAGTTCTGATGGGAAAGGAACTTCATTTCGTTTGATCATTTCAGCATTAGGTGCCACGTCATTTTCTGGCGTCACAGGAGCAGCTTGTCCTGGTTTGAAAACAGCGCCTCTTAGTGTGATCTTTGAGTTCCCGATCCTAACAGCAAGTAGGAAACCAGCATCAAATGTTGCCTCGACAACACCCGTGACGACCTGTCCGATTACGACTTCAGTTGGGTCATTGATTGGATCAACTCTCTTCGGTTTGCTGGTCGACTGTACAAAGCCAGGTGACATGTCAGCAGCAGCACGTGAACGAGCTTTTTGTGCTCGTCTTTCACTTGGATCTTTTCGTGGGCGGCCACGTTTTCGCTTTTCCGGAGCAGTTAGTGAGGCATCAGGACTTATTTCTTGGTTCATTGGGTCCATTTTCAGCAACTAGGACAAATTATTCAACTTTTTGTTAAAAAGATCTAAAGCTTTTATCTGCATACAAAAAAAAAAAAGAAAAATAAAATAAAATAAAAGAAAAAAAAAAAAAGCTCAGTCACTAGCGTGTTCTTGCCAGTTATTATCAAATTTCAATTTCAATTTCCATAAATACCCCAAGATTTAAGGATGACTACACTAACAAAATCCATATTACCACAATAACATGCTAAAGCATTCCGAGACATAAAAAAAATTAGAAACTTAAAATTGGTCCTATTATATTTGAAACAGATAGCCTAGCTATAAAGCTGATATTACTGCTTAAGAGTCGATACAATTTTGAAGCTGTAAGCACAACAGACGTTTTACAGCTTGAAGCAAAAGCTTGTTTGCTCTAATGATTAATAAGAACTCAATAATATTTGCAGACTGGCGGGCTACTAGCCTACTACATAACGTTCACGAGTCTAGGGTAACCAAAGATCAGTAGCATAATCCGATGTTCCGTAATATATACGAGTATTGTTGAGTCATCATACAGGGTAGTGGCAGAAAACCAAAATTCACATACTAGACTACTAGAGGGTCGATATGTATTGTAAAGTTATTATGTTATATCTTTTCGAACCTTTAGCATAATTAGTTAACTATTACTTTTAAAAGAATCATATAGCAGTTTCATCCAATAATGTGACATAAAACATAAATAGGAAAATAATATATATAGGATAGAAGTGTTACGATGTGAATTGTATGATTTGGAAAACTGACGAGTTTCCAGATGTAACTTGACTAAGCTACATGTACGGTGCATTATGACAACTGAACGGTTTATCAACAAAAAAACATGGTCCGGAAACTGGTACCTCAATCAGGAGTCAGGACCATGCAAACCGCTAAAGTATAAAGCTTGAAATATGACTAACCTAGCTTCTCCCTATCACATTTAGCAGTTTAACCAATTTAAACCAGAACCGAACAATTTAAAAATAGATTTGATTAAAAAAATTGCATCATTTCAATTTTATCCGAATAAGCAAATCCAAACACTATTTCTAGAAATGCTTATATTTAAGCAGTAATTATTTTCAATCTAAATCATAAGCAAAAAAAAAATCCCCTTAAACCTTAAAAAATACAGTAATTAAAAATAAATATCAGACAATCATTTAAATAAAGCCAACAACTTAATCGTAAAATGCAATTAACAACACTTAAAAAGAACAAATTAAAAGTGAATTACGGCTAATTAATTAAGAAATATCAATCATCACAGAATGCATGAGCTAACAAACAATTGAAATAAAATTATGTTTAAATAAAGATATGTGTACCGTAATTAGGGTTATAACAGATCGAAATTAAAACCCTAATTTTGAGGTGTTGAAAGTGTGAAGACTGAAATGACGATGACTTGTGACTTAATTACGGCGTTTATTAACCAAATTGTTTTTTATTTTAATTTAATTTTTGGATTTGTGTTTCCTTTGAAGTTTGCTACTCCATTTTGGGGTTTCTTACATTTACATTTACCTCCTTGTTGTTTTGCGAAACTCCAATACTCCAATACAATGTATTGTATCACCTTTTGACAAAAGTAGAGTGAGCTGTAAGTAATAGCTGTGAGCTGTAACCACAGCTCCTTGCTCACCGTTCATAGCTTTTTAAAAAAAACATTGAAAAAATAAGCTTTCTTAAAAAACAGCAAAGCTCACCACTCTTTTGTCCAACGAACACTAGAAATTAAAAAGATCATTGCTCACCGCTCATCGCCCAAAAAAGCTTTGCACCAAACATAGCCAAAAGCTTTGCTATAACCAAAAGGCCAAAACGGAAAATCGGAATTCTTAAGGGTGTCGAATAGTACCCTCAACGTGAAAATTTTGATACCTCAAGACTTTACTCTGTTTTACTTGGTCACATGATTTTTATGTGACTTTATGGGTTAGTTTTTCTAGACGAGAAATAAAAATGAACTTATTAAAAAATCAAAATCAAAATAAAAGAAGGAATGAAACGGCGCCCTACCCATTCCAAGGCTTGCAGACTCAAATAACCACTTGTGAATCTCATGAAAGATAATTTATGTGTTGAGATTTGATTTTTTTTCTTGTACAATTCCACAAGAATATTATGTATATCCAATTCCTTTGAAAAACAATAAACATAAGGCTTTTTAATGATAAAATATATTAAAACTTTAGTACTTTCTCTCTCTAGGCGATTTGGGCGAAATCGTCTTCTCCAATACATCTATTCAACCCCTGGCAATTTAGGGTTGATAGTTGCAAATCTTTACTGTTATTCCTTTTGTTTTATTTCTGCTTTCTCAATCACTTATTGCTATACCACTTGATCCTTTAAAACCCCCTGATCCAATTGGTGACGAGTTTTATGCTCTCACTGGAATGTCAGCTGAGGGTTTGAAACATGTGCCTATTGGTCCTGCTAATGGTAATAGTTCTGTTAAAACTAGGGGTAGACCTAAAGGGGTGAAGAATTGTGTTAGGGTTAAGGTTCAATCCCCTGGATCTGCGTTAGTTGGAGCTAGAGCTGTTCTTAAAAGGCTTAGAAATTCGAAGATTACGGGTAAAGGTAGAAGTCGCAGTGAATCATCTCCTATGGTTGGTAAGGGTAAGCGTTCTAACTCTAGTAGTTCTGTTATTGATGAAACTTTATCTAAGGTCTTAGATAGAATTCTTATGATAAGAAAATTTCTAAGCAGATGGTGTTTAAGGAGGGTAGTAATGATAGGGATGTGAATGGGAAAAATATTGTTAAGAAAGATAGTTACTGTTTGATTAATGGAAATGATGGTTCGTTTATCAAAAACCCTATAGAATTGTCTGATGTTGTTCTTAATGAGCCTAATAATAGTGTGGTGTTTAAGAATGATGTGGTGGAAGGTATTGTAGATCCTGGCTCAGTGAGTAATAGTGCTAGTAAGCTTGGTATGGCTGATGGTAAGCATACTGAGGTTGAAAGTACTATGAAAACTAGTAAGTATGAGGTGGTTAATGGTAATGGAAGGACTGAATTTGTGTTGACAATTTGCAAAGTAACAAAGGCATTCTTAAGACTCCTATTATTAGCTTAAAGGGTGTTTTTGGTCCTAGTTTGTTTTATAAGTCAGCAATGTTTGGGCCTCTAAAAACTTTGGTACTAATGCTATAAAATCTAATGGTACTCTTAATATTGATTCATTTGTTGAAAAGATGAAAAAGGGAGTGGAAGAGAGAGATTTGCAAATGTGTTTTGCCCCCCAATGTGTGTCTAAAAATAGTGATGGTTCAAGAAGGGTTGCTATTTCTATGGAAGATATTAAGAAGGGTAGTGAAGCTTGTGCGTAACAGCTCTATGGTTATCTTGTTGGGACATCCATGGACTATCAGGTGGTTAATGATAATTTGAGTAGAATGTGGAGAGTTCATGGGCTTTCGGATATCACTAAGACAAGCTCTGGTATTTTCTATTTTAAGTTTAAAAGTGAAGAAGGGATGAAAGCTGTGTTAGAAAGTGGGCCTTGGATGGTAAACAATATTCCTTTGGTGTTAAATGTTTGGGAGCATGGTATTTGGTTAGAAAAAGTTGAGCCTACTTCTATCCCCATTTGGGTGTGTATTTATGGTATTCCTATGGAGTTGTGCAATGGGAATGGTATTGGTAAGATATTCAGTGGGATTGGTAGGCCAATGTTGATGGATAGATTAACCAAGGAGAGATGTTTGAAAAAAGCGGGTAAGCTAGACTTTGCTAGAGTGTTGGTGGAAGTTTCTGCTCTGGATGAACTTCCTCAGTCTATTGAGATTGAGTATCCTCAAATTGGTGATAGACCTTCAAGGGTTAGTAAACTTGTTGTTAAATATTAATGGAAGCCCCCACAATGCTCCCATTGTAAGACTTTTGGCCATTCTACTGAGTTGTGCAAGGTTAGACCAAGAACTGAGACTGAGATTGCTGCTAAAGTAAAGAAAGATGATGTGATTGTTAATGATAAAGATCAAGTTAAAAGTAATGGGGTGAAGAGGGATACAGATGGTTTTGTTACAGTGGGTAAGAATAATAAGCCTGAGCAGTTCTACAAGCAAAAGAGTTTTGTCAATAACAGAAATTCTCAAAATAGGAATTTTCAGAGCTTTAACAGTTTCTCAGGTGGTAATGTTAGGCAAAAGAGTGCTAGTTTTGGTTCTTTTCAGCAAGGTAAGAATGGTAATGTGAAGCAACAGAGTTCTTTGAAGGCTAAAGGTGTTGATGTGGATCCTAATGTAATGAAACAAGGTGATAAAGGTGGTAATATTAAAACTGGTGTATCTAATCATAAGCCTGGTGATGTTCATTTGAATGATTCTGGTTTGGTTCAAAAATCTCCTTTAATGTCTAAGTATAATGCTAATTTTAAACCTAAAGTATTGGTTAGGGGCTCTAATTCAGCTAGTAATGTTGCTGTTGCCATGGCTGAAAATGTTCCAATTACTAATTCTTATCAAGTATTGAGTGATTTGGACATGGTTGATAAGGATAATGAGTTTATTGAGGGTGCTGATGTTGAGTACGTTAATATTGTTTGGCCAAAGTTGAAATCAGTAGTTGATGAAGTGATGGAACTTGGAGTGTACCCTTCTTCAGAAGTTAGGTCAAATTGGTCTCTTTCTCAACTTGATTACTTCTATAAGAATTGTTCTAAATTTGGTATGGAACCTTATGTTGATGATGAAGATGTTGAGTCTGAAAATGAGGGAATGGCTGAAGCTATGAAACCTGAGGATGTGGTTGTAGGTGGGCCTGAAGAAGAGGTTATTGGGGCATTAAAAAATGATGTTGATAATGAATCTTAAAGCCTTTGCATGGAATGTTAGGGGGCTTGGTAATTATTCTAGTAAAAAACAAGTCATGGATCTTATTAAGGATGGTGGTTTTAGTTTCTATGGCCTTTTAGAAACCAGGATTAAAAAGAAAAAGCTTCGTAAAATTTGTTCTAAATTTTTTGGTAACTGGAATTGGATGTCTAATGCTGCCATGTGTGATGGTGGTACTGGCATTGTTATTGGGTGAAATCCTAATGCTATTAGGATTATGTTGCATAGTCAATCTTCCCAAGTGATGAATGTTTTTGTAGAGTCTGTAAATGGCAATCACAAGTTCTTTTGTTCTTTCATTTATACTCATGTGCTTAGCTCCGGTAGAAAATCTCTATGGAAGGATCTTTCTATGCATAGTCTTGTTGTTAAGAATGCTCCTTGGGTGCTTTTGGGAGATTTCAACATTATTTTAGATCCTAGGGAATGGTCTATGGGCTCATCTTCTGTTACTGCTGGCATGGTGGAGTTCAGGGACTGTCTTCAAAATATTGAGGTTATGGATCTTGTTATATCTGGGCTGCATTTTACATGGAACAAGAGCCCTGGTAAACTTGGTGGCCTTCTAAAAATGTTGGATAGGGTTATGTG
The DNA here is from genome assembly GCA_030686995.1 of Artemisia argyi. Classification (NCBI taxonomy): domain Eukaryota; kingdom Viridiplantae; phylum Streptophyta; class Magnoliopsida; order Asterales; family Asteraceae; genus Artemisia; species Artemisia argyi. The sequence continues at coordinate 47,828,378 of CM060676.1, forward strand.
TAATGAGTATTTTCTTGACAAGTTTCCCAATTCAAATGCTTTGTTCTTGCCTTTTGTGACTTCAGACCATTCTCCTTTTGTGCTTAATATCCCTGCTGTTCCTGGAGCTAAACCAAAGCCTTTCAAATTTGTTAATTTTTTGTCATCTAAGCCTGAGTACTTGCCTATTGTGAAGAATGTTTGGAGTAAAGATGTTGCTGGTTTTCCTATGTTCTCTATTGCTTCCAAACTAAAGATGCCGAAGAAACCTTTGAGAAAGTTGAAGTTCTTACAAGGTGATTTATCTGCTAATGTTTCTATGCTAAAGGAGGAATTGTGCAGAGTTCAATATGAAATGGTGAAGGATCCTTTTAATGCTGCTATTAGGAAAAATGAGGCTGATTTGCTCAAGAAGTTTAATGATGCTGTTAAAGATGAAGAGCTTTTTCTTAAGCAAAGAGCTAAAATTTCTTGGCTTAGTGAGGGTGATCAAAATACTAAGTATTTTCACAGAGCTATGAAGGAGAGAAGGAATAGTTGTAGAATAGATATGGTGGAAGATTTGGAGGGTAATTTGTTCTTTGGTTCTGCTGTGGGGGAGCAATTTGTGAAGCATTTTGAAGGGGTTTTGGGTAGTAATGTTGTTGTTGATCCTATTCCAGATCCTTCTTCTTTGTTCTCCAAGAAGTTGTCTCAATCTGAAGCTAAATTTTTGATTAGTCCTGTATCTAATGATGAAATTAAATCGGCGTTGTTTTCTATGAATGACGACAAGGCGCCTGGTCCAGATGGATTTTCTTCCAAGTTCTTTAAGGCCTCTTGGTCCATTGTGGGTCCTGAATTTACTCAAGCTATCCAAGATTTTTTCTGCAATGGTAAGCTTCTTAAAGAGATTAATTCTACGGTCATTGCTTTGGTTCCTAAGATCAATACCCCTAGAAAAGTTTCTGACTTTAGACCTATCTCGTGTTGCAGTGTGATTTATAAATGTATTAGTAAAGTGATTGCTAATAGGGTGAAAGGGGTCCTAAATTCTCTTGTTAGTGACTGTCAGAGTGCTTTTATCCCTACTAGGCAAATCAGTGATAACATTTTGCTAACCCAAGAGCTTATGAGAAACTATCATAGAAATAGTGGGCCTGCTAAGGTTGCTTTAAAGATTTACATTAATAAGGCTTATGATTCTGTTGATTGTGGTTTTCTTAAGCATTGTTTGGTCCATTTCGGGTTTCTTGGAAGATGGTCTGTTGGATCATGAGTTGTATGACTTCCCCCTCTTTCACTAATAGTGTTAATGGTGACCACCATGGGTGTTTTAAGGGGTGTAGAGGGTTAAGGCAAGGTGACCCCCTGTCCCCTTATTTGTTCACCCTTGTCATGGAGGTTTTGTCTTTAATGATTGATAGGAGGATTTCTAGAAATGATGAGTTTAGATTTCACTGGAAATGTAGCAAAGTAAAGCTCACCCATCTCAGTTTTGCCGATGACCTTATGGTATTTCTAATGGTGATGTGAGGTCTGTGTGTATTTTGAAGAATGCCATGGATGAGTTTAGTAGAGTGTCTGGTTTGATCCCTAATATTGAGAAGAGTGCCGTGTTTTTTGGTAATGTTCCTTGTCAGTCAAAAAATATATTATCAGTGTTTTGAAGTTTCCAGTGGGTTTTTTACCCATAAGATACTTAGGTGTTCCCTTGATATCTTCCATACTCTTCAAAAGGTATTGTGATCCTCTTATAGATAAAGTTAAACAGAGATTAGTCAATTGGAAGAACAAAGTCCTCTCTTTTGCTGGAAGGCTTCAACTAATTCAGTCTATGTTATGTTCCATTCAGATTTTCTGGTCTTCGGTGTTTATTCTTCCTATTAATGTGTCTCTTGAAATTGAGAAGATTTTGAGGGATTTTCTGTGGAATCAGGGTGAGATGGTTAAAGGGAAGGCTAAAGTTAAATGGCAGGATGTTTGTAGTTTAAAAATCCAAGGGGGTCTTGGTATTAAATCATTGCATTCTTGGAACATTGCTTTAATGTCTAAACATATATGGAACTTAGTTTCTAAAAAAGATTCCCTTTGGGTAAAATGGATAAATGCCTATAGGTTGGTTGATAGAAGATCTTGTGCTAGGAATTTATGGGATATTCCTATTCATAATGATGTATGTTGGAGTTGGCGAAAGATCTTACAATGCAGAGATGTTCTTAGACCTTATTTTGTCATCAGAATTGGTAATGGTTGTAGTGCTTCTGCGTGGTTTGATAATTGGTGTTTCTTAGGGCCTCTTTCTCAGTTTATTTCCAAAAGGGATCTTTTTGAAGCTGGCCTTTCTGTGGATTGTAAAGTGGCTGATCTATTAGTTGATGGTGAATGGAATTGGCCAGAGGTTTGGGTTGATAAATTTCCTTTTCTCTTCCATCTTCCTCCTCCTCTTTTGTTCAAAGATAGAAATGATATTGTTATGTGGAAATCTAATGATGATAAGGTTGGTCCTTTTTTTGTAAAAGCAGTATGGTCTGATCTTATTCCTTTAAAGCCTGTTGTCCCATGGTATAGTATTGTCTGGTTTAGCCAAAATATTACTAGACATGCTTTTATTTTGTGGCTTGATATTAACAAGAAGTTAAAGACTCAAGATAGAATGGCTGCTTGGTTAAGATTGGATTGTTTAAAGTGCCCCTTATGTCATGATGTGCAGGAAGACCACAATCATTTATTTTTTGGCTGTAAATTCTCATCTAAGGTATGGTGTTTCTTTAAGGAGCTTTTGAATTTTGGACCATCTTCTACTAACCTTTATCAGATTGTGGATTTTGTGGCTTGTAATCCTGTTAAGAAGTCCATTTGGAGTATTATCCAGAGATTGGTAATTGGTGCTGTTGTTTATGTTATTTGGCAAGAGAGAAATTTGAGAATATTTCAAGGTAAGTCTAGGAATGTGGAGACCATATGCAACTCTATTAAGGAGCTTGTTAGACTTAGGCTTCTTAGTTTAAAGGTTAAGGGGTCTTTTCAGGTTGTTAAGGCTGCAAAGTTATGGAATTTTGATGGTTTTCAGAGTAATGATAGTTACTATTCTGAGGGGACAAGATGAATGGCCATTCTTTTTTCAGTAGATGGACTGTTGGTCATTATATTATGGTATTCAGTTGGTCTAGTATTGTTGGTCATTGTGATATTTTATTATGTAATAAGACTACATGTTGTAATGTTTTGTCTTTTCTTTTGATGTTCCCGAAGCATGTTTTGGGAATGTCATGGTACTATAACTACTATGGGTATGTCCACAGTTAGTTCTCTTTGTATAGTTTTGGTTGATTAATATATTTGTCGGGGAATTGTCCCTTTTTCCCAAAAAAAATGATAAAATATATTATTTTACACCTTGTTTTTTTATTTGAATATAATGGTTACATGCTGGTGTTTGTGTTTTTTTATCGTTTTTGTTTTCTTTGAATTCAATTTATCTATATGTATTTACTCGTTTATGCATAATGGATAACCACGAGGGTATCTGCGCGATGCGGCGGCATGTACCTTGTAATAAAATTTGTGGCGATGAATGTCTTCTAATTTTATGTTTTTCGTTACAACAACTTTATAGAGTGTGAGAATTTTATATTTGAGTAACTTTAACTATGTTGGTCATTTAAGTTGTACATGATGGTGTTTTAAGTTGCGTAGGTTTATTTTATGATGGTATTTTAAATGCTGGGTTATTGGATTTTAACAATAGATGATTAGTAGCTTGATTAGATTGTATAATGTGGTAAAATGATTGTATTTTTTAGTGAGGGGATGATTTAAATAGTGTATTAATTGTATATGTTAAATAATGTATTTATGCTTTAAATAGTTGTAAGTAGTGTTCTTTTACTTGTAATGCAAAAAATCTAATTATGAACATCTTACAAATTTAATAGGAAGGAAGTGTTATCTCTATTATAAGGTAGTATAGATAACAACAATGTAGTTGAAACATGTGAGGAAGAGGAAGGGTATGGTGAATAAGATGGGTTTAGTTCAATAGAAGAATATGACCTTGAATATGATTGTGAAGCTGAATTTAATGAAATAACTTAGACACTAGTGTTGGGATTTATTAACCAATTAATATCATATTAACAAGTAATACACAACGGATTATAGTCCCAAAGGGATGCGTATGACCAGTAGCGGAACTAGAATTTTTTTTGTGGGAAGTCCGAAACAAAATTTTCTCCTGAAAAACATTAGATGGGAGGGCCGATATGAAAAAAAAATAACACATTAAATCGCGAAAAAAATACACTAACGGGCTTAGGCCTAGGGGCCAGGACCCTTCCCGGTCCTCACTAAGCTCCGCCCTTGCGTATGACGTACATTAATTAACATAACAATAAACAATTTACCAACATATTGTTATTGAATATGGATGAATAAACGGATCAAATGAATGGATCTTTATTCCTTCTTGAAGCTCACAAAATACTTCAAATCACTAAAGGAGGTGATATCTATGATATCGCACACTACACGTCATGGTAGAATACTCAAATGCTAGTTCTTGCAATTCACCAACAAAGAATGTCGAGTACGTGTTCAAGTGTATGACTAGGAGCTCTTGTTCAAAGTTATACTCACCATTTGCTAATCCAAAAAGACAGTTCAAATCAAGGATATAATTGATGTCGGTGTCATATCACAACATCTTTTCATTCTACAAATCAGAGACTTCAGATACCGAATCTGGAGATATGGCTGATGTGGATATTAACACACTAACTATGGAGCAGTAAATGGGTTTGTCTTGAGGTAACCATGCACCGGCGTGGTTAGACCCGAGATTAGGAATAACGTCCACTTCGAGATCAAAAGCCAATTTATGAAGGAGTTGAGAAAGAACACATTTTCAGGCAGTCAGGATCAAGATGCTTACGAGCATGTTGATAGAGTTTTGGAAACAATCGACCTATTCAACATTCCAAATGTTAGTAAAGACGTAGTCATGCTTAAGGTGTTTCCTATGACACTCATTAGACCAGCTAAGAGGTGGAACGACCATATTCCTGCAATATCTATTAATACATGGGAACTCCTGGAGTGAGCTTTTCTTCAGAAATACTGTCATCCCTCAAAGACTGCAAAACAAATAGAGGAAATTCACAATTTCAAGTAGGATATGGATGGGACATTGTACTACGCTTGGAAAAGGTATAGTGATTTGCTTTTCAAGTGCAGATAGCATGATCTGAACGAACATGGTAGCGTGTTTCGTTGTGGTATTTTTTTATTCAAGTTTTAAATTTATGTTTTGCCGGACTACACCTAAAGACACGCTTTCACGGGCAGTGTACTCGATCAGATGTAGCCAGTGGGATAAGTACGGGGTCGTTCTCAGGAATATTGTTGTTTAGAATAACCTAGTGAATTTTAAAGGTTTTAAAGGGAATTTTGATTTTGATTTGATTATAACTAATAAAACAAGAAAAGTAAATTAAACTAACTGTTAGCCTCGCTCTTTTATAAAGATAACGTCACATACGTGAATTGGACTAGATGCGTAGTTAGTTGTGCCTTTAGGGACTACTATTGTAAAAAAGGCAAACTTGTAATAGGATGAGCCTATAAATACCCCTCATGACTCTCCATGAGGGGTGTGGGAAATTGTGTAACCTTATCTTCATCTTAATAAAACCTTTTTTCTTCACCCTCTCTCTACTCTTTCTCTCTCTAAAACTAAACATGGATATCATCTATGACACCGGATCCCTTGCAAAGTGAGAAAAATTAAAAAGTATAGAAAGCCATTCATAGTGTGACACGTGTCCCTCACTCTAAATTATGCATAAAATCCGCCTAGGGGTAATTTGGTCTTTTGACCCGTTTTTTCTTTTCCACCTCAATTTTCAAACGCATATATTTCTTAAACGACAAACTTTTAGAAAAAAAAACCGATTTCACCATAATTTTTAAAATTTGATTATCTTTAATTTGGTATAAATCTTTTTAATTTTTTCGAAACATTTTTTTTGACATATTTATTGGGTCATGATTTTCTTAATGTTTTTGCTATTTTCGACCCTATTTTTTATCTTAAAAATTGCCGAATCATAATATACTTAAAACACGAAAGTTGTAGATTTTGATTCACTCTTTACCCAGAAATTTGAATCACTCAAATCCGATATGATATGAGTGAGATATCGCACGTTAAAGATGACGTTTTAGTCATATTTGTTGCACACAACGTGTTTGATGAAATGTTTAGCTTAGTTTTTTTGTCTTAAAATCGAGTTAAATGCACTAATTTTTGTCCCACAACGCACTATTAATAATTTTATTAATGTAACATTCAAAAAGTAATGTTTTTTAATCATTATTTTTTTAAAATATACATTTAGTTCATCAGTTAGGTTATTAGGTTCATTAGTTAGCTTAGATTTTTTGTCTTAAAATCGAGTTAAATGCACTAATTTTTGTACCACAATGCACCTTTAGCTATTTTATTAATCTAAGATTCAAAACGTTTTTTTTAACTGATGAACCTTATTAACTGATTTTTAAAAAAGACATTTTGTTCATCAGTTACTTTGGTTCATCAATTTCAGGTTCATCAATTTTTTCAAATTCATCAATTTCAGGTTCATCAAATTTGATCAAATGTTTAGGTTCATCAATTTTTTCAGGTTTATCAAATTTCAGGTTCATCAATTTCAGGTTCATCAAAAATTTGATCAAATATTTGGGTTCATCAAATTGATCACAGTTCTTTTTAGGTTCATCAAATTTCAGGTTCATAAATTTTTTCAGGTTCATCAATTTGATCAAATATTTGGGTTCATCAATTCTATTTAACAAAACACAATGATAGTTTTGGTAAACTCAAAATAACTTAATCAATTAGTGCATTTAAATGTATTTTTATATGAAAAATGTCTTTTAGTCTTTTTATCAAACACTTTGCGTGCACTAAATATGACTAAGACGTCATCTTTAATGCGCGATATCTCACTCATATCATATCAGATTTGAGTGATTCAAATTTCTGGGTAAAGAATGGCCAAGAAGATACAACTTTCGTGCTTTAAGTTTTGCAAAATTCGGCCTTTAAACTAGACAAAATTAGAGCCAAAAATGCTAAAATTTTCAAGAAAATCATGACCCAATGAATATGTCAAAAAAAAAGTTTCGAAAAAATTAAAAAGATTTATACCAAATTAAAGACGATTAAATTTTAAAAATTATGGTGAAATCGATTTTTTGTAAAAGTTTGTCGTTTGAAAGTTATTTGCATTCGAAATTTAAGGTGGAATTAAAAAACAGGTCAAATGACCAAAATGCCCTCTAACCGAAAATATTAAAGAAAAAAGGGAGGGAGTGAGTGGGGGACACATGACACTAGCTTAGTGGCTTTCTAGACTTTTTAAAATATTTTTCTTTTTACATGCTCACAACTCTATCATCTATAATCATCAACCTTGTAGGATCGAAACATGTGTTGATTCTTGTGATTCAGGTGGTCTTGTGTTATGGAAGATGAAGGAAAACATTGTTAGAGTTAAAGAGAGAGAGTTAAGAGAGTGGGAGGTTTCTAGTGAGAGAAACACCTTAAGTGTGTGTATTATGCGAAACAACCAGCCTTTCCAAATGGGGTGGAAAGGCTATATATACAATTGCAAGTACAGTGCCTCATGAAACAGGCTGTAGAGCGAGTACAGTAGGTGAAGACCCGACTCATTCCACGAATACTATTTACATATTAACTAACTATTAAACTAATATCTAACTAATGTTAATATGACTACGAGCTATCTCAATGCTATTACATTCTTGTGGTGACCGAGTCTTCAATAGGAATATTTGTATTCCTAACAATCTCCCCCTAAGCGAGGTCACCTTTGAAGATTAAGATCTTTGTCATCAAGCATTCTTGTGATCATGGAGCTCGTAGTATTGATTCTTCATGTTCAGCACACTTTGTACTTCATGCAATGATATTGTAATTTGAGGTTCCTTTGGTATGTGTGATCTTTGAGCTTTCTTTGAGATCATCAGCCACCGTAAATCTCCAAGCTCATCCTTTGTTGTATCGCCTTCACGTGGAATAGTGACTTTTGAACCGTCATGCTCACACCTTTCTGGATCATGAAACTTTGCATCAGAGTTGCGGAAGCATTGTTGTTGATCTTTCACTTTTCATGATGTCTTTATTTGTGAGTGTGGGGTGTGAGCATGAGGTTATGAATTGACGTCTCATTTGCCATCAGCTGCAACCGTCGAGTGTTTCTGCAAACAACAGTTAGCAATAAACACACGAAAGTGTCTTTGTTCACCTTCGTTGAATAGGGTTGCAAGAACCACGGTTCCCCGTTAATCAGTATAAATACTGCCTGTGATCGGGTATTCGAAGAACTTCCTTGACAGGGTTCCGCAGCTGTACTAGCCGTTCTCAAACCGGAGCATCTCAAAGTAGACAACACGGAGTGAGTGAACCGGTGAATTAATGATTCACCGATTAATGAGGAAATTGATTTTGAAAAACAATCGTGTATTGCTAGAGAAAGAGTTTTTGCAATACAACGAGAGTTTTTATGATAAATATCAATTTTATGTCAAATACTTTTGCTTGAAAATTATGCGCAGTCAATGTGCTCGAAAGAAAGTAGTTGAGCACATCGAAGGGTTTTCCAAAAGTATCCGTCAATCCATTTCCTGGAACATGATTGATTCAATGTTGAATCGCTCCATCGTTGCTTTCCAGTTGTCACTTGATCATTGATCCAAGATGGATCTCACATGTCACCTACCAAGAGCTTGAATGATGTTCGCTCTAGAAGGATTTCCATCTTCATCGTGAATATTTTTCATATCACTCGAATGTTCTGGCAATACCACAAGGATAATGCGTAGGACTCTAAATATTTTATCTTACTTTCCACATTGTGTGAAACAATAAGCATATTGGAAGTGTGTCCTAGTGAGATTTATGGATGATCTCTTGGCTCTAGACTCAATAGTGCGTTTTGATCCGCTCCTGGAGACTGGGGAGGCGTCTCCTGTTTAGGTATCAACATAGCTCGCAATGAGCGGTCGATACATTGCACAGGGTTCCCCGTGAGAATGAAACAAGCTCTTTTAAGAGAACTTGAGTGGTTGGGAAGTTTAGTGTAGTGCGTCACTGGGTCCATGACGTCTTGTCTTCAATATCAGTGTTACCTAAGTAACCACTAGTAGCATATGAAGTTGAACCCGGTTTCTGCCCTAAGGTTGAATATTTGGAGAGCTATTTCTTTTCACCCTTTTCACATTTCATATCTTTTTCATTCTTCAACCCCTTCAGTGCTTACCGAGACTTCATCAATAGAACCTTGTTGGGTTTGTTCCAGTCCTAGCTCTATCTCAATCGGCACTCTTCCCTTTCTCACTTTTCTCCTTTTTTCAATCATTCCTAAGGACTTCTAATCTATCTATGGATTGTCCCTGGGAAGATCCTTCCGGTTCTGGTGGATCATGGGAACTCATACCTAACCTTAACCATCCTTATAACTCCATGCATAAAGATAAATGGTCGGTCTTTGGTATTACTTCCACAAACGCCTTTTGCTCCCCCTCAATATGCGCATTGGTATTCGAAAGAGTTTGGCACATATGTGGGAGCCTATTATTGAGTCCAAAAGATCACATTTGATTATCAGATTCATATTTAAATCACATTCTCTCCCCCGATCAAAAATTTCAAATCTTTTAAGATTTTGGATCCCAATTGATTTAAATAAGTTAGAAAACGTTTGGGAGAGAAATGCGGACAGTTTTGATATATTCTGATAAGAAGGAACCTTTTTCTTTCTCCCCCTCGATCTGTGAGGGAGGTTGTTATGTGTCAGATTTGAAGAGTTTACAAAAGATTTGAAGTTATAACGAAAACTCTTTGAAAATTTTCTCCTTCTGACACATAACCATCACAAATTGTTTTATTGCAAGGTTTTTGTACAAAGTGTGGAGAGTTTTGACGATACATAAAATTTTGAGAAATCACTCTCCCCCTCAATCAATGACGGATGTTAAAACTGAAATATTTTCATAAAATATTAAAGTCATTGATTGAGTGAAAAATTCTATCAAATTTAGATTCAATTTGATTTTCAATCAAAATATCATGGTACCAATTTCGGAGTGGTAGACACCAATTTAATAAACCACGGAATATTTCGGAGTGGTAGACACCAATTTCCCCGACACAAATAATTATGCTCGATCCCTTCGTGATTTATAACCCCAGCATACACATTTCTCCTCCCACGAAAGAAGAGAAAGATCACACGCCTATTCTCCCCCTCAAAAGTGGCATGCTTATGACTTTTTTGCCACAGTCGAAAGGAGAAGGACATACGCTTATTCTCCCCCTCAAAAATAGTATGGAATGACATTTTTGCCATAGTTGAGATTCCATGATGTTTGAAATTTATCAGATGCAGCATATATATGTATGTAGCACCAAGAACTACTGCGAAGAAGATGATGATTAATATACTCTTGAAGCAGCCCCTCTTTTGTTTCCTCATCAATGGTTTAGCAAATGAAGAGTTCAATGAAGCTTGTAATATGCCTAAACCACTTGTTGAAATGTGTGTTAAACCTTAGAGGGAGAAAATATCTGTGTACAAGAGCCGAATGACCATTCTACAAACTTCATCAACATGTAGTTTCTTCATCCTTTCACTTCTCCCCCTCAAAAATTGCATATGCCTGTTCGCAATTTTTGACATAATAAGTGAAGCACACAAATATAATCCAATGCACATTTATCCACTTGATGACTGTACGAACATGGGAAAAGCATGAATCTTGTTGATGAGAATGGTCATAAATAAGAAGATTTCTCTTCTTTCCAAGATAAAGCGCACTAAAATGTACACCTTTCTTTTCTTTGAGGAATGGGGCCTGAAGTGTTATCTGCATACACCATTATGTTGAAGAACGAGGCTTGAACCGTTGTGTCCAAACGTCATTATGATGAAGAGCGAGGCCTGAACTGATGTGAACAGACGTCATCTCTCTCTTTTCTTCTTCTGTCTGCTAACTCGTTACCAACCCCATTATCATTCTGTCGGCTATATGTCGTGACTACTGATGGAAAAAAACCCAATATGATGAACTTGAGACTGAAGTAAAATAACCCGATCTTATGACTTAAGCTTGCACTAATGCGTGACAAAGAGCGGTGTAGAGAGTTCGTGCAATATCGAATCCCTAAGTACTCTATACTCTTCAACCAACCAACCATCAAGTATAAGACGTACATCACCTCTTGAATATCCACAACTTCATGTGACACTGAGCACTACAACGTAACTCCTTAAAGTGATAGTTATTTTGTGGTAAAAGAAGAAGAAACACAAAAATAACTAGATATCTAAGTCTTCGTCATTGTAATTGTTGAAAGCTCGAACAAGGATCACGAAGAATCTTCATCCAACCACCCCGATATCTTCAGATACTAAGTACACGCACCTGTGAAATTTCACTTCAACCTCAAATAAATAATAATGAATTAACGCCGTAGTCACATCTTGTGGTTTAAATGCCCAAATCTAGCATTTTTTGATGTTTTGAATGAACTTTGATAATGGTTTTATCCCGATCTTTGTCAAAAGCGCATATCCCCGTAAAACTTTGTTATAACCAAAATGCCATAAAGTATATCAAAACTCATCCAATACATGAAGTACTTACATTATCCCTTCTTCGAAGTTGATGCCGTAGCACCAGTGTCAATTAAGATCCGAAAAATGCACTTTTCTTTCTCCAGGATTGTTTCATCAACACGGGATTTTACAAATCTATGGTTTAAACCGAGAAATGGATTCTTTCGCGGGATTTTACAAAACCCAGAAGAAACCGTGAGACAATGATAAATTGAATGTGTTATGACAAATCTGGTTTTGGTGAATATCAGTTTGTGGGAACATGTAAGAGATCAACAACAATTCTTCTCACATATGTAGAATACTTCACGAACCATACTAAGTTAAGTAGTATAACCTACTTCCCCCTGGAGGTTGACCTTATAACATCAAAGTACACATTTCTCCCCCATGATGGTTTCGAACTTTCGGAAGCATCATCGACGTGTACGACCATATACACGAAAAGTTCTTGTCTTAGGCAAACATCTTGAAGAAAATCATGAATGACATTAAAGGATCTACAAAGATTTTGCTTAGACTGTGAAGTATCTTTGACGTGCTGTAGTGCCGAATATCCCATGAGAATTGCTGATCACATCTCAACCTTCAAACCCATTAGCTAACAAACCAACCTTGTATTATGTGGGCTATTGCTGTGACCACTTGGTGAAGTAAACCAGAAATACCCAACATGAAAATGAAGTAGAATTCCCCAAATTTGTTACTTAAGCTTGCACTGTTGTTGAAAGAACGGTGTAGAGAATTTGTACACCATGCAAATCTCTAAGTACTCAATACTATCCCGACAAAGTATGAGACTTTCGTCACCTCTTGCGATTATCCACATCGCCTTCTGCGTGTGACACTGAGTACAATAACGTAACTCCTTTAAGTGATAGTTAACCAGGTCTTCAACCATCCACCCCGACTTCTGGAAACAAGATAAACCAAGTCTTCAACTTAAATCTTAAGCACGAGCAAGTCATCATTGAAAGTCATGCATCCAACCAACCCCGACTTCAATATAAAATAAGTACACGCCTTTGTGAAATTCCACTTCAATCTCAAATTAGTAATACCAAGTCAACCCCATAATCACTTTGACATTCATATCCGAATACACAACCATCTTGACATTTTATGTCACATCCCGCCACGGCGGAAACGCGCGGGTGTAAATTCATGGATATCATCACAACACCTGGTGTCTACATAGAGAACAACTACATGCACAAAAATAGAGCAATGTACAAACACAAAGTGTTGTAACAATACCCCAAAATAAAATAACCAAAACAAAACATAAATTCAACATAGATGATAAACCACTTCCAATGCAACTAAGGTCTCATCTATCCACATCCTTCTATCTTATCCTTAGAAAGCTCACCTGAAAATGATGCTTAAAACGTCAACATAATGTTGGTGAGATTCATAGGTTTAAGACTCAACACACAAGGCAACCGAATTTACTGTGATTACAAAATATAGCTGGACAAATAAATATAGTTATCATAAAGCCACATGCATTTGCAAGTTAATATCCACACACAAAGGCAACAACACTCATAAGGCAACCATTAGGACGGTTCGTGTCCTCCGATCCCATAATCATCAATTAGGTCGCATGCGCGAGCAAAAGGATAAGCATCCTCCTAATTGGATCCTAAAACATATCATCAATTAGGTCGCATGCGCGAGCAACAGGATAAGCATTCTCCTAATTGGATCCCAAAATATATCATCAATTAGGTCACTATCCTAATTGGATCCCAAAAATATCATCAATTAGGTCGCTAACCTAATTGGATCCCAAAAATATCATCAATTAGGTCGCTAACCTAATTGGATCCCAACAATATCCACACAAGCAAATAATCACATATAGCATACATACGATAACATTATAAGTCCAAGCTCTTTAATACCACATACATAATCACAGTAAACCAAAACATTTAAGACAAGCATCATTCCCATCCCAAGTTTAATACAAAGTAAAAATATGGGACTATGAACTCACCTTAAACTCCGCAACGTCCACAAAAACAACTCACAATCTATAGCACACAAAAATAATCCACATTACACAAGGTCAAGCTAAAAGCTACAACCCATGTAATACACATATGATGGATGTCTAAGACTCATATGACCCACCATGGATCTCCTAGACACCATACTAACCACTACCATAACTTAATACTCACTAAATCCCTTGCACTCTAAAACTCAGAAAACGCCGAATTTTTTAGTACATTCACTCACATGAAATAACGACAAATAAAGCTCAAAAACTCACACAAAATTTTTTTTACCATGGTCTCTCATAAGCATAGAAGCTAATCCCAGAAGGCCATCGAACAATAACACACATAAGTACTCACAAGAAATTCAAACTTGTCAACTACTCAAATTCGGATCTGAACGCACACCAAAAAGTTTTGATTTTTAATAATTACTTCCACAAGTTTTTATCGCAAATCCTCTTCGTGGTAGTCTAATATAACCTAAAACTTAACTAATCCAGAAGACCAACTCAAAATACCACTTTTACAACCACATGCCACCCTCAAACTTTTACCAAAAATCTGTCCCGGTTTGACAGCTTTGACACATTAACAAAGAAAAATCAAATGACCGACTTCCCGAGCTCAAAATTGATCGTGGCTGGACTTTTTGGAAAGCTCTTTCATTATACTTCAATTTAGACTTAAAATTCGTGACTTAACTCATCACCATCTGTTATGTACACTCACATCTTTACAGCCTTACAAATCTGTCCAAACCATAACTCAATAACTAGCATGTTTTACGCTCAATTCTCTTAACCAATCATCATACTATTATCATTAATTGATCCCAACATGTTTAATAACATTAATTTATAGAAGTTAACACAAAACCCTAATCCACCATACTTAATATTACATGAATTAGATTAATTAATCAATTAATTGAACATAAGGTTTAAAGATTTTACCTTGATTCTTGATTATTGCTCCCAAATTACAAACCCTAATTTTTTCTTCTTCTTTTCTCTCTTGGATCGACCCATAATTGCAGTAAAAACGTTTTAGGGGTGTTTGGTTTGATATATATATATATATATATATTAATTATGGATAATCCTTGGGCCTAAGAGTCATATTTGGACTCAAATTGGGTTTTCTTTTTCCCCCTTATCCCTTAAATCCGAATTTTACATATATAAAATATATACTTTTATTTTTTTTACTAAATTTATTTATTACACTCAAAACCTCATACTTTTCATATTTTATAAATACCCATAGCTAATCCTAACGTCTTACGCGATAAACCTCAACTTTTACGACAACCGGAAAAAAAATCATTTTCAAAAATAAAGTTTCCAAAAATAGAATTCCACACTCTTTTGAAACATAACTCATAAAAACAAATCCCACGTAACTTACTAACACTTAATTACTTGAACGAAGCCTCGTTACGTAAAAACACAAAAACACCAAAACTACACAAGTCATTTCTACACCACAAAGGTGATCAAAATGAACTTTCCCAAATTCCAAACTTTCCAAATCACAATAAAACCACTTACGCAAAGGGATTTAGTGCTAAAACTCACCTATATCACTCATATATCACTACAAACACCTAATACACACCAAACAAATGTCAACCGAGTCAAGACTATCAGTCAAACTGACCTGCTAAAACCACGGTTGTTACATCATCCCCCACTTAGGGAAATCGCGTCCCGAGATTTCAACTACTATTGTCACCACTCACAATAGTAAAAGGAAATTTATGGATTTTTAAGCGGAATAATACCACCCCATAAAATCACAGAGAAAGAATCGCAAAAATGTGAACCGAATAAATACCCGAATTCACACAATAGAAAAAATAATTCGTCACTCCAACAATACCTGCAAATAGATACACTCCCCGATCAATATCTCCAACATTCCAAACAACTTCTCACAGGTAGGTACGATACCCTCGAACCAAATGAAAATACAAATGGTAACCGCAGGTAACACCACATATAATGGATACACTCAAAACTAACATTAATTACATCTGATCCTTACGTTCCCAAGTAAACTCAGGACCACGCTCAGAATCCCCAACATACCTTTACCAACGTTATCTCACCACACTTCAAACTCTTAACATCTCGGTTCAATAATCCCAACAGGTTTCTCGACAAAACAAAGAGTCTTGTCAACCTTACATTCATCTAATGGCACATGCAGACTAGCATCCACCAACCACTTCTTTCCATTAGATAAGTGAAACGTATCATGCACTCTACTTCACTTCTCAGACAAATTCAACCAATATGTCTCAATTCCAATCCTTTCCATAACTCTCAAACAGTCTTACGTATCTCGGTGCTAGCTTGCCTTTCTTACCGAAACGCACAACACCCTTCCAAGGAGATACTTTTAAACTCACAATATCACCAACACCAAACTCTAAGGGCTTACGGAAATAATCCGCATAACTCTTTTGGCGATCTCTTGCTGCCTTAAGTCTTTCCTTAATCGGAAAACCTTATTCATAGTCTCTCGTACCAGTTCAGGACCAATTAGTTGGCTTCTTCCAACCTTTGCCCACAGAACAGGTGACCTATATTACCTTCCATACCACACTTCAACGACACATTCTTAATACTAGACTGATAATTATTGTTATAGGAGAACTCAGCTAAAGATAAATGCATACCTCAGCTTCCTCCAAACTCAAATACACCCATGCTCTCATCATACCATCCAACGCCTGATTTGTATGCTCACTTAGTCCATTCATTTAAGAACGATAAGTCGTACTCATCTTCATACGCGTTCTCAAAACTGTATAACACATTTACCACTATCGCAAAGTAAATATTTCATCATGTTTCTTGATGATCAACGCGACACCCCATGGCTCATTATCAACTCACCGAGCGAATAGTCTCGCCTACTCCTCCATACATCTTTTGCTAAGGTAATAACACGTCTTATCCATTCTCGGATGTATCAAATACCTTTCATGATTGATGTCCTTACGCTTCCTCTCAATGGAACCAATAGCTGGAACGCAAAGTACATTCCTCCATCTTCGTTCCTTTCCATTTACTGGTCTAAACCAAGTAATCATTCTTCTTACATGTTCTCAACCTTGAGCCTCTCTCTCTAGGCTGCCAGTATCATCCTCTTAACTCCGAACTGAATTATCATAATCATTGCTCACAAACATCCAAGTTTCACTCGTTCATTCCTGCTCAGTGCTCTTACCACGATGTCCTCCCTTCTTTGACGATAGCGAATCAGACAATCGTAGTCACTGAGAAACTCCACACCCAACTTCTCTTCAACATATATTAACCTCTTGTCAAATATATGCTAAAGATTCTCATGATCTGGGTAGACCACACTTTCTGCTCCATACAAATATCATCTCCAAGTTCTACTCCCCAACTCTAAATCATGCATCACATAGTTTCTCTTATGGATCTTCTACCTCCGCGATGCCCACGCAATCTGAAGAACGTATATCTTAAAGCTACACCTCTCACTTGAACAACTTGGCAAACATCCTCTTCTTCTTCAACAAACAAATTGATAATCAACACGACAATCTATCCTAAGTAAACGACGCGAACCATGAAACCGGTCGAACTAAAATGTGTACTAACGAACTCAAAAGGGGTATGAATTACCGACTAACGAAGTAACGAACATCAAAATCAAAGCTAGAAAAACACAATGAGAAAATTTTTCCAAATAAAATAGACACGGATAAAATGTTCATGAAAACCCCACACAAGAAAAGATAGAATACACGTACCCATAGTAAATCCACAGGCGTACCTCAACAAAAGAAACACTCGATGAACTAAATACATAACAAGTTTGGTAAATGAGAACTATAGAAAGTTCTTATTCCCGTACTCAACCTTCCCAAAAAACAAATGAACACCATTTTTTTTACAAGACATATCTTAAACTTATACATTTTTTTTTTACAAATATATGTAAACCATTTTATGTAAGACATCAACATACCCATTTTCTTCACCCTTCATTTCCCATAAAAATATTAGTTTCCATCAAACGACCTTGAAATACCCAAAACGAATTTGTAAAATACCATAAAGACTCTAACACAACCTCTTAATCGAACGCGAAAGACATTGAAGAATTCCATAATCAAAATAATTCTCAAACGAACTCATACTAGTGAACACTCACGCAAATACATTGTAAACCAAACGATGAACTTACAGACTCATTCGTACAACGATCAAACCAAAATCATAGAAAAACACCGATACTAACGGGTCACAAAACATGTCACAAAATTCAATTAGTGTGTATAAATGAGGGATCAAATATCCACACCAACTCGTCACGAACCAACAATACTTGAAGAATAGTATAACATTCATCCAAGGAATGAATGTATGGAATAACCAAAGAAACGAACCAGTATCCAACAAAACAAATTCGATTACCCAACACCTATCACGACGTCAAATAGAGAGAATATGGCATCCGTACCATCATGGTACGAATAGGAATACCACAACATAAGTACCCACCGATAATTGAGGTATCAACGTATGATAGGTAGGATGGAATCTTACCACCTACACACCCCAACATATAACGACTGCCCAAACGGTTAAGAGAATACTTCTCTAACCATACAGCCATCACCAACGTGATATCACATACCATCTACCACAACATATAACAACAAACATCAATCAATGCAATAATGGTCACAAGTCCACGTGTGTGATACCCTTATAATTATGTTCGCGACCATAGTTATAAGCCTATTCCACACGCATTCTTACTTCCAAAACCACACATCTCAATGATAACGCACATATACCACATAACACCTAATACACCATGCAATCCATGCTATCATACTTGCAAGTCCACTTGTGTTGTGACGCATGTATAATTATGTTGGCCACCATAATTATCTATGCCCCCTTCCATAAGTGTACTCCCTCCTATGACAACACATCATGCAAACAAACATGTAAACAAAAACAAAAGACGTTGCAAACAATCATCTCGCATAGAACAATTCCAATGATCACGTAAACTCTATAATCAAAATTACTTGGATAAGGTCGATCCAGTATCCAAAAGTAATCACGCTCCAACATGGCTCCAGACGGCAAAAGACAATATACAAATTCCAAAACATAACACAAAACAAAAGACGTCGCATAATGGCTCAACTCCACTCTCGCACTTATCTCCCCACTCAAATCGGCTAAACTTACTACTCGTTGTGGACTCCAAATCCAAATCCACATTATTCCATCCTGACTCCCCTTCATCTTTACTCAACCACTCATTCCTATTTCCTATACGTTGAGGTAGTCGACAACATGTAAAACCACCTCTATTCTTTTCTTCCAATTCCACATGATCCATAAGTGCATACAAATCACGAGGTTTAGACTAAACCACGTCTCCCTCCTATGTGAAGTGAGGATACTACCAAGAGTATTTGGTAATGGCTCCATCTCTAGAAGTCATCGTGGTTCCAAACCTCCTCCACCAACGTTTCCCATAAATGTCATCTCCTTGTCCGAACATAAATACATGCAAGCGAGAACTCAGATTCTGCGGTTAATCCGCTTCATCCTACCACTTCTCTCGCATCCGATAGCGACAGCGGTTATCCAACGAGGCATCTTACGCGCGGAAGATGATATAATAAAGTCGATATATACAATACTATGTATAGGGAATAGAATAGACGTCCGAAACTCAATAAAACATCTCATAAATATAGTAAAATAGACATATAAAATACTATACTTACACATAGGTCCTAAATGCAACTATATGAGGGACTCCTAGGTTATAGTCTAGGTTAAACCACCTAATTCTCTATAACCAAGGCTCTGATACCAATCTGTCACAGCCCGCCACGGCGGAAACGCGCGGGTGTAACTTCATGGATATCATCACAACACCTGGTGTCTACATAGAGAACTGATGCGTGGGAATTGCACCAGGCTTTACCTCTTGAGGGATCTCGAGAAGCTTACAACCCCCACCAGGCAGTGTACCTGATCGTTGTAGTATAGTATAGTGACAAGTACCGGTGGATTGATCGTTCAGCTAGGAATAGTGTTGCTAGGATTAGAAAGCCTAAATACTAGTTCTAAAGATGAGGGAAGATTCTTTTTGTATTTTTATATTTTTTTAGAAAGCAATTTAAAATCTCGGGTTTGAAGGATTTGGGCGGAATTAGTTGCTATTCAACTAACCCAATACTAAGATGCAATCAAAATAAAAATACTAAAAATGAAAATAAACTAAATTATACTAAAGTTGTGAGCAGTAATTGGAGAAAATGTGTTTACTTAGATTTCACTACTCCCTAGACATCTTTTACACGTTAATTACTTGTTATAATTGCATGGATGACGGATCGTATTCCTTAATACCATTCATGGGGTGGCACACTTAACTCCCCAATTCTATGAGCTCTTATCCCCTCCTACACCATGCCCATCACAACTATAGGGATTGTAAACAGTGGCTCATGCATTAAATACAACCAATAAAGACCTAGTGCGCGTCGGTTCATGTTTCTTAAGACGTTCAAGCATGTTACCAATTGGAGATCTGCCAGTTTTCTTAAGCCTAACATATAAATCATTCATCCAAGACAAGAATAAACAAGTAATCAACACATAATCAACATCTAGGTTTCATTAGATCTAAGCAAACACAAGGTAGATCTAGCCTAGCATGATGGAATTAAGACAAGAACAAGATATAGACAACCAACACATAGACATATTGATTGAATTAAAAGAATACTTATCTTGATTAAACATGCAAGGTATCAAGGGGTTGGAACCCTTGAAAAACCTGTAAAGTTATACCAAAATCGTACTTAGGGTTTCTCCCAAAACTTCTCTCCTTAAATGTGAAAAATTAGAAAACTATATATAGGAAAAGGGGTCTGACGGCGTCAAGACAAAGCTTGTGACGCCGTCACCTCGCCGCCAAAACTAATCTCGGACTGCCTTGATCTATATTTGACGCCGTCAAGACTTAATCATTTCCAGGCCGTCATGACTTTTACTCTTGACGCCCTACCTTCATGACGCCGTCAAATCTCTACTGGACCGTCATGGAATTTTGCTCTTGACGCTGTCAGGGAGTTGCTCTTGACGCCGTCACCTACTGTTCCCAGCATGGAAAATTAAGACTTTGGCGTTTTCTTCACTTTTATGCTCAAAAAACGTCCGAATTGCTTCCTTTTCCAGATTTCACTCCCAAAGTACCTAAAATCACAAAAGGAACGATTTAGGTTAATATTTGATCAAATAAATTCGAATTCGGGCTTAAATGACCCCCTAAAAACGGATCATTTTTCGCCTCATCATATACCCTTACACTTGAGATTTGCTTGTCCTCAAGCAAATGCGCTTTTATTCTAGTCAAAATACAAGTTAGGGGTCATTTAACACTAATATAAAAGTAATTACAACAAATAATCGTTCTACTAAAGACCAATAGACAAGCACGGAGGTCATACACTAGCACCTCACAAATAGTGTTTAGATACTTACATCTCTCGGGGTGTAATAAAGTGTAAATTACAATTTGGAAACGGAAGATATCTCTCACTACCTGTCATAGCAAAATCGATTACCATAGGCTTGGGAAAGGATCAAACCTCCACCACATGGCGTGAGCACTTAGGATAAGCTATCAAAGAGGTCTTTTAAAGGGTTGTAACGTTAGGTGTAGGGATATGAAATACACGGTTTTGTTGGATAAAACTGGTGGCGAGTTAACAATCTTGGTTAATTACATGTACAATATGGCGTTGCTAAGCCAAGACTAGACTCGACTTAAGCTAATAAATGAGAAATAACAAAAACATAAAATGAACATAGAATAAAAACGGGATGATAGTCCGTATGTTTTTTTCTCTTTTTTCCTTTTTCTATATATTTTTTCTTTTTCTTGATTTTCCGATTTTTTTTTATTTATTTATTTTTTATTTTTTATTTTTTATTTTTTTTTTGCATACACTCTTACCCTACCATCCAAAATAATACATCATAGGGAATGAACGTTCCCCTTACACTTGAATCTTTACATACTTTACAATAAACTAAACTAATGACTCGAATTAAGAAAATCAAAACACTTGGAGCACTTTTAAGATTAACGTACATATGTGGGTAATAATATTATGTTCTTCCCCATTACTGCATAAATAAGTACTTTACCCATGAGTCCCAATCGTCCCAAAATAATATGTACAAGGATATGACTCGACTTAGCAACCATGTAATCAATTAGAAAGTTAACTTAGGGTTTAACAAATAACAATAATGCACTAAAAATGAGCGTATACACGGAAGGCTAAGACGATTTGGTTGTACATTTAAGTGGGGTGTAACAAATTCTTCCTTTAAGTAAAATGCTTAAAGTTAGAAACGAAAAGATAGGCTCGGAGGGGTGTACTAGGGGTTTCGTGTACTAAAAATGAGTACAACGCTAAGGGTGTAGAAAAAATTAGTTGACTTAACTAGCCAAGTAATATGACTTAAATGGTCAAGTAATTATAATACGGGTTTAACACAAGGGTGATCCTAATGCCTCTTATCATGTAGTAAATCCTTCTACACGAATGTAGTCTCACTAGTGGTCTCGGGATGCATCACTAACGCAAGTTCTAGAATCTAAATGCTACCGGTACACTCATAAGCACTAATAATGAATGCTTTTCCTATCAAATCTAAAGGCGAACCTCACATATTTGGGTGGAAAATTTTTCTGAATATACGGTTATGTGCTAGTCATACAATCTCCTATCCATGAGACGCTTGCTATGGCTAAAGTTTCACTCCTAAATATTGTAAAAAATTTTAAATTTGGCGCTAAAATTGCACTAACAAGTATTTCTCATAGTTTTATTACACATCTACCATCAAACAAAACAAACTCAAGCGAAAGTGCATATGTAAGGTATCATCTTTTTACCCTCCCCTTACACTTAAGATGAACATTGTCCCCAATGTTCAAGTAAAGAATTTAAAAGTGAAAAAGTAAAGAGAATGAAATCAAATACTCCCCTGATTCGCTCGGTATGGATAATAAGGTGGCCAGGTTAAATCTTCCTCCAAGAAAATGAACAATCAAAGCTTCCCTTCAAGAATATAAATCATCTTCTTGTCATACATAACCTGTAAAACCTGACAAAATAGACAAGACAACCTCGCGTAAAATCGGCGGCATCCTATATAAGTTACTAAATCCTAGAAAACAAGATAAGATATAATGCTTGTGGAATGAAGTTTGCAGATCTCCTGGAGATTATAAAACTTAATAATTCACAAAAACCATAAGACTCCGTTAGAAAAACAAAACCGGTAAAATTTCCAGATTTTTACACCTGACGCCGTCAAGAGTAAACTCCTGACGCCGTCAGAATTGACCTGCAGAAATTCTTATGTTAAGTTTCCGGAAAATTTCTGGAAAAACTTAGTCCTACTTCCTGGAAAATCCTGCAAAACTTCATTATGCCTCAATACAAGCATTTGACTCTAACAAATACGAATATACATGTTCATTTAATATTGTGGAGAATCATGATCGGTTTGTTTCTTGAAAACATATTTGGGGTTTCCCCTTACACTTATCTTTTGCAAAAATACTTTTAGGTGGAGTTAAGACTAGGCTAAACAATAAAGTAAAGTATTTCCACTATTTAGTTTAGAAACATGATCTACCAACAATAAAAATAAAGCATGCATAAGGAAACAAATAACAAACAAACAAAAATAAAATCACACAAAACATGGGTTGCCTCCCAAGAAGCGCTTTTCTTTATTTACGAGTCTTGTAGCTAGACTCAAGGTCATGGGTTACTACGTGACCTCATCATTGGTTCTACTCTCTAGGTCGTCTTCTAAACCAGTTTTGTATTCCGGACCTAGTTGTAAGCATTCTTTATAGAAACCAAGCATCCTATTCTTTACATATTCTACTCCTCTACGTCTATCCTCCTCATTCCTATAATAAGCCGCTTGCTTGTGTTCTTTTTCGAAATTAGAGAGAAGGCGGTATTGCTCAATCCTGTAGGGCATTTGATAGGCAACCTCTTCATTCTCTTCCTTAAATCTAACTATCCCTAAAGTCGGATCATAACTCATCCTAGTGGCTTCAACAAATGGTTTTCCAAATATTATTTGGCTTAGGCAAGCATCAATCACCGGACGAATGTCTTCCACTATCATAAAATCGATCTCATAGGTGAGATTCCCTATGATCACATGCAATCCCTTCACTCTTCCTGCAAAATTACTTATTAGATTCTTATTGGGCATCATCCTAAAATTAAGTTGCTTCTTCATCACCCAATTGTAATAAGTCCTAGTCATGATATTAACGGGGATCTAGGGTCGATGTAAGCTTTCCATATATGCATGTGCCCGATATTGCATGTGATGTTAATGTTAGAGGGGTCTCCCATTTTGATAAGGGGTGTGCCGAAGATATATGGTCTCTCGGGACTATCGAATAAATCCTTATGGTACTCCCGTTCTTCCTCGGTTGGCAACTTATCAAAGTATTTTTCTATAGGCTCTACCTCCTCTAATTCCTCATCCTTATTAACCTCAACTTCCCTACTCTCATCCTTAGTCTTGGCTTCTACTCTAACTTCACCCTTGTCACTCTCTTCTATCTCCTTATCTATCGGCTTAATGGTGACAACATTGACAAAGTGGACATGTTTGGATGATGAGGGATCCTTAATTTGGATTCCACTATTGGTTTCCCTAGTGTCCTTCCTAGGTGTGATTAACGCTTGGTTGTTGAGGGCTTTCAACAAGTTGTCAATCTTGTTGGTCATCTCCGTTTGTTGTTGGTTGAATTCGGTTTCAAACCTAGCTATGCGAGCTTCTTGAGATGCCATGAACTTTGAAATCAATCCTTCAAGATTGTTGTTACTACCATAGTTGTTAGAAGGATTGTTGTTGAAAGTACGATTGGATGGTGGACCGTTTGGTTGGAAACGATTAGGCGGATTGGAAGAATTGGGTTGATTTTGTTTCCACCTAAGGTTTGGGTGATTTTTCCAAGAGGGGTTGTATGAATCACCGTAAGTGTTTGGCTCGGGCTTGAAAGTGTACCACTTATCTCCCGCTTCGTCGGTACGCATGAATGCGTAGTCCGCAAAAGCTGTTCCGGGGAGTTCTACACAATCACGAGTGTCATGGGGACCACTACATAATTCGCATGAAGAAGTGATTTTGTTCACTTGACTTGAAGGCTTAGGAGCTTCGTAAGATTTCATGAGAAACTTGACTTGGTCCTCAAGTTCCGTGATCCTACGGTCGGGAGTGCTAGAATTGTTCGAAATCAAAGATATTGCCTTGACTGTTTTGTTCAAATCACGGGAATCATTCCAACTTTCGTTGTCATAGAGAGCAAGATCTTCTATGAGTTCCCATGATTGTTCCGCACTAAGATCACATAGCTTACCACCGGCCGATTGGTCAATGGCTCGCCTCGTGGAGATATCGATATGGTCATAAAAGATTTGGACTTGGAGCCAAAGATCTATGCCATAATGAGGGACTTTTTGGAGTATGTCCTTGAAACGAGTCCATGCTTCATAAAGAGATTCATTTTGACGTTGTTGGAACATCAAGATGTCATTCCTAAGCTTAGTAGTTCTCCCCGGTGGGAAAAATTGAGCAAGGAAACGAGTGGTGAGATCATCCCACGTGGTGATGGATCTCGCGGGTAAACGCTCAAGCCATTGACTAGCTTGATCCCGTAGAGAGAATTGGAATAGGCGTAAACGGGTTGTCTCTCTAGTTTCAACATCTAGGTCTATGGAATCTACGATTTTGAGGAAGTCCTTAAGATGTTGGTTTGGATCTTCGGAACGAAGTCCATGGAATGCACATCCGCTTTGCACCAACCGGATGGTGTCGGATCGCAAGGGGGTCACATTGGCTCCGGTGAGCTCAATGGTGTTTCGGTAGCCTTGGTGGCTAGGTCGGGAATACTCTCCTAAGGTTCGGGGCCTAAGGGGTTCTAATGGTGGGTTTTGTTGTGATGGGATGACGGGTTCAAAGATGTTCCCGTTGTCCATGATGTTGGGTGGTTACGAACAAAGGCACAAAGAAATAAGATAGACTAAAGAAAACCTAAAAATAAAAATAAAATCTTACTAGAAAGGAATCTAGCAAGTAGACCTAATACAAAGAAATTCTTACCTAGACAATAACTATTCCCCGGGCTGCGGCGCCAAAAACTTGATGCGTGGGAATTGCACCAGGCTTTACCTCTCGAGGGATCTCGAGAAGCTTACAACCCCCACCAGGCAGTGTACCTGATCGTTGTAGTATAGTATAGTGACAAGTACCGGGGGATTGATCGTTCAGCTAGGAATAGTGTCGCTAGGATTAGAAAGCCTAAATACTAGTTCTAAAGATGAGGGAAGATTCTTTTTGTATTTTTATATTTTTTTAGAAAGCAATTTAAAATCTCGGGTTTGAAGGATTTGGGCGGAATTAGTTGCTATTCAACTAACCCAATACTAAGATGCAATCAAAATAAAATACTAAAAATGAAAATAAACTAAATTATACTAAAGTTGTGAGCAGTAATTGGAGAAAATGTGTTTACTTAGATTTCACTACTCCCTAGACATCTTTTACACGGTAATTACTTGTTATAATTGCATGGATGACGGATCGTATTCCTTAATACCATTCATGGGGTGGCACACTTAACTCCCCAATTCTATGGGCTCTTATCTCCTCCTACACCATGCCCAGCACAACTATAGGGATTGTAAACAGTGACTCATGCATTAAATACAACCAATAAAGACCTAGTGCGCGTCGGTTCATGTTTCTTAAGACGTTCAAGCATGTTACCAATTGGAGATCTGCCAGTTTTCTTAAGCCTAACATATAAATCATTCATCCAAGACAAGAATAAACAAGTAATCAACACATAATCAACATCTAGGTTTCATTAGATCTAAGCAAACACAAGGTAGATCTAGCCTAGCATGATGGAATTAAGACAAGAAAAAGATATAGACAACCAACACATAGACATATTGATTGAATTAAAAGAATACTTATCTTGATTAAACATGCAAGGTATCAAGGGGTTGGAACCCTTGAAAAACCTGTAAAGTTATACCAAAATCGTACTTAGGGTTTCTCCCAAAACTTCTTTCCTTAAATGTGAAAAATTAGAAAACTATATATAGGAAAAGGGGTCTGACGGCGTCAAGACAAAGCTTGTGACGCCGTCACCTCGCCGCCAAAACTAATCTCGGACTGCCTTGATCTATATTTGACGCCGTCAAGACTTAATCATTTCCAGGCCGTCATGACTTTTACTCTTGACGCCCTACCTTCATGACGCCGTCAAATCTCTACTGGACCGTCATGGAATTTTGCTCTTGACGCCGTCAGGGAGTTGCTCTTGACGCCGTCACCTACTGTTCCCAGCATGGAAAATTAAGACTTTGGCGTTTTCTTCACTTTTATGCTCAAAAAACGTCCGAATTGCTTCCTTTTCCAGATTTCACTCCCAAAGTACTTAAAATCACAAAAGGAACGATTTAGGGCAATATTTGATCAAATAAATTCGAATTCGGGTTTAAATGACCCCCTAAAAACGGATCATTTTTCGCCTCATCAAGAACAACTACATGCACAAAAATAGAGCAATGTACAAACACAAAGTGTTGTAACAATACCCCAAAATAAAATAACCAAAACAAAACATAAATTCAACATAGATGATAACCACTTCCAATGCAACTAAGGTCTCATCTATCAACATCCTTCTATCTTATCCTTAGAAAGCTCACCTGAAAATGATGCTTAAAACGTCAACATAATGTTGGTGAGATTCATAGGTTTAAGACTCAACACACAAGGCAACCGAATTTACTGTGATTACAAAATATAGCTGGACAAATAAATATAGTTATCATAAAGCCACATGCATTTGCAAGTTAATATCCACACACAAAGGCAACAACACTCATAAGGCAACCATTAGGACGGTTCGTGTCCTCCGATCCCATAATCATCAATGAGGTCGCATGCGCGCGTAACAGGATAAGCATCCTCCTAATTGGATCCCAAAACATATCATCAATTAGGTCACATGCGCGAGCAACAGGATAAGCATCCTCCTAATTGGATCCCAAAATATATCATCAATTAGGTCGCTATCCTAATTGGATCCCAAAAATATCATCAATTAGGTCGCTAACCTAATTGGATCCCAAAAATATCATCAATTAGGTCGCTAACCTAATTGGATCCCAACAATATCCACACAAGCAAATAATCACATATAGCATACATACGATAACATTATAAGTCCAAGCTCTTTAATACCACACACATAATCACAGTAAACCAAAACATTTAAGACAAGCATCATTCCCATCCCAAGTTTAAAACAAAGTAAAATTATGGGACTATGAACTCACCTTAAACTCCGCAGCTTCCACAAAAACAACTCACAATCTATAGCACACAAAAATAATCCACATTACACAAGGTCAAGCTAAAAGCTACAACCCATGTAATACACATATGATGGATGTCTAAGACTCATATGACCCACCATGGATCTCCTAGACACCATACTAACCACTACCATAACTTAATACTCACTAAATCTCTTGCACTATAAAACTCAAAAAATGCCGAATTTTTTAGTACATTCACTCACATGAAATCACGACAAATAAAGCTCAAAAACTCACCAAAAAAAAAAAAAAAAAAAAAAAAAAAAAAAAAAATTACCATGGTCTCTCATAAGCATAGAAGCTAATCTCAGAAGGCCATCGACCAATAACACACACAAGTACTCACAAGAAATTCAAACTTGTCAACTACTCAAATTCGGATCTGAACGCACACCAAAAAGTTTTGATTTTTAATAATTACTTCCACAAGTTTTTATCGCAAATCCTCTTCGTGGTAGTCTAATATAACCTAAAACTTAACTAATCCAGAAGACCAACTCAAAATACCACTTTTACAACCACATGCCACCCTCAAACTTTTACCAAAAATCTGTCCCGGTTTGACAGCTTTGACACCTTAACAAAGAAAAATCAAAAGACCGACTTCCCGACCTCAAAATTGATCGTGGCTGGACTTTTTGGAAAGCTCTTTCATTATACTTCAATTTAGACTTAAAATTCGTGACTTAAATCATCACCATCTGTTATGTACACTCACATCTTTACAGCCTTACAAATCTGTCCAAACCCTAACTCAATAACTAGCATGTTTTACGCTCAATTCTCTTAACCAATCATCATACTATTATCATTAATTGATCCCAACATGTTTAATAACATTAATTTACAGAAGTTAACACAAAACCCTAATCCACCATACTTAATATTACATGAATTAGATTAATTAATCAATTAATTGAACATAAGGTTTAAAGATTTTACCTTGATTCTTGATTATTGCTCCTAAATTACAAACCCTAATTTTTTCTTCTTCTTTTCTCTCTTGGATCGACCCATAATTGCAGTAAAAACGTTTTAGGGGTGTTTGGTTTGATATATATATTAATTATGGATAATCCTTGGGCCTAAGAGTCATATTTGGACTCAAATTGGGTTTTCTTTTTCCCCTTATCCCTTAAATGCGAATTTTACATATATAAAATATATTTTTTTATTTTTTTTACTAAATTTATTTATTACACCCAAAACCTCATACTTTTCATATTTTATAAATAACCATAGCTAATCCTAACGTCTTACGCGATAAACCTCAACTTTTACGACAACCGGAAAAAAAATCATTTTCAAAAATAAAGTTTCCAAAAATTGAATTCCACACTCTTTTGAAACATAACTCATAAAAACAAATCCCACGTAACTTACTAACACTCAATTACTTGAACGAAGCCTCGTTACGCAAAAACACAAAAACACCAAAACTACACAAGTCATTTCTACACCCCAAAGGTGATCAAAATGAACTTTTCCAAATTCCAAATTTTCCAAATCACAATAAAACCACTTACGCAAAGGGATTTAGTGCTAAAACTCACCTATATCACTCATATATCACTACAAACACCTAATACACACCAAACAAACGTCAACCGAGTCAAGAGTATCAGTCAAACTGACCTGCTAAAACCACGATTGTTACATTTTAACCGAGTCACAATACGCCCTAATTCTTTAGATACCCCCTGTTCTGCGCCAACCCCATAATACCAAGTCAAACCTGTTAATACAAATATCGCCTAAAACGTTATTTATATTTTACGATCTTCACTAAGTTTTGTTAACGACAAAATGTAAACTTTAGTTTCTAAGTAAAACATAATCTTAGTTTTAAAGACTTGCATAAACTAGACTTTTGCTACATTTTACATTTCATAAAACACAACACTTTTTATTTCTTAAATAGAATTGTCACATCACATTTATGGCAAGTTTTGTCAATATACATTTATGGAAAGAAAATGTGTTTGACTTACTGTGTGGTTGCTTGCAAGTTTGGTGTTTGACTAGATGTAATGAGATGTGACATTGTTTGGTTTGCAAGGTGTAATGAGATGTGACTTTGTTTGGTTTGCAAGATTTATTGCAAAACCAAATGCAAGCCCGGCGGAACCCTGGGGGTACACAGGCGGAACCCATCTGAGGGTTCCGCCGTATCCGCCAGGCCTGCAGTAGGCTTTGCTATAAATACCAAGTCACAAGTTGATTTTTGGCTTATCACTCTACATCGTATTTTACACACACACACATTCATTCTTTCATCTAACCCTTTAACATTTCATATGTGAAGTTTCTTTTTGTAGCAAAGAGATTCACGAGCTCATTAAAAGTAACAAGTATTCAACACAACGTTGCAAGACTTGTTAGCTTAGCATTGTGTAGATTTGTGTAGTTTACACTTCATTTGATTGTGTATTTTCAGTAGTGATCGGTTAGTATTTTAGTCCTCAAAATACAAAGTGTATCGGGAGTAGTTGTACCCTTGTAAAAGAACTAACGGGAGTGGTTGTACCCTTGGTATAGAACTCGACATCTAGCTTAGTGTCGGTACAAGTATAAGCGACGTGTAAGGTTTTCTCCGCCGGTGAATGGAGCTTGTTGACTAGTGAAAGAAACTCTCGAGTTGGATACTCGGGGCGTGGACGTAGGGCAAGGAAAAAGAGTCCTTGTAGCCGAACCACGATAAATACTCGTGTTGTGGTTTGATCGTTTCTTTCATTTACTTGCATGTTATATATTGTGTTTGTGTATATATCTTTGATCAAACGGAAAGTTTCAAAGCTAACTAAACAAGTTAAAAAGATTTTAATCGGTAAACTATTCAACCCCCCTTCTAGTTTTCCACAATTGGTATCAAGAGCTACGTTACTCAAGCTTTTAAAATATATTGTGTTTTAAAGCTTGAAACGATCCATGGATTTTGAAAATTACAAAGAAGGGCAATCTATGCAAAGACCACCACTTTTTGAAGCAAATGGTTTTATATATTGGAAAAACCGTTTTGAAACTTACGCGAAATCTAAAGATATAGATTTATGGTATATAATCGTTGATGGTGATAACGTAGTTACTAACATTAAAGATGATGATCAAAAGAAATTGATTGGTAAAAATAATGAAGCTAAAATGATGCTTTACAATGCTTTGCCTAAGAAAGAATATGAAAGAGTCTTTATGTGTAAAACCGCCAAAGATATTTGGCAATCTTTAATTGTCACTCATCAAGGAAACTCACAAGTTAAAGATAACAAAATTGATCTTCTTGTTCAACAATATGAACAATTTGTTATTTCCGAAGATGAGATTATTGATAATGCTTTTGCTAGGTTTAACACTATTATTACTTCACTTAAAGCACTTGATGAATCTTTTTGTAGTAAGAACTTTGTCAGGAAATTTCTTAGAGCACTCCATCCGAAGTGGAGAGCAAAAGTGATAGCAATTGAAGAATCCAAAGATCTTTCAAGCATGTCACTTGATGAGCTAATTGGAAACCTCAAAGTTCATGAAATGGTAAGGGAAAAAGATTCGGAACTAGTTAGAGGCAAGAAAGAAAAAGTTAAGTCTATTGCCCTGAAAGCTAGAGTCCAATCAAGTGATGATGAAGAATCTACTTTCGATAGTGATGATGAGGAATATGCTATGGCCGTTAGAAACTTCAAGAAGTTCTTTTGTAGAAGAGGAAAGTTTGTAAGGCAACCTAAAGATGACAAGAAAACTTTCCGAAAAGATCGTGATGATAGGAAAGGAAAGGTTGAAAGAAAATGCTATAGGTGTGGAGACACAAGTCATCTTGTAGGAGAATGTCCAAAACCACCCAAGAGCAAACCTCAACAAGCTTTTGTGGGTGGTGCTTGGAGTGACTATGAAGGAGATGACGATGAGCCAAAGAATGATGATATTGCTCTCATGGCTCACAACTCAAATGAGGTATTCTTCGACTCATCTTACTCCTCTATTGATGATGACACTTTACAAAAAGAATATAACAAACTTTGTGAATTGAGCTTAAAAATCATAAACAAAAATAAAATTTTGAAATCTAAAAAGGAGTTTTTAGAAAATGAAGTTTATGAGTTAAAAGAAAAAGCTAAGAGATTAGAAAAAAGTAAAGGTATTGACACATCTTGCAAATCATGTGAAGAGCTTAAACAAGAAGTTGAGAAATTCAAAATTACTCAAAATGATCTAATAAAACAAACCACAAAGTTTAAGAAGTTCTATAAGAGCATTTCTTGTGCGGATGAAATTATGAAACTTCAAAAGTCACCCTTTGATAAAACAGGACTAGGATTTACGAAAATAGAAACTTCAAAGGGTCAAACGAAACAAGAAAAGAATGCACAAGAAACTAACAAAACTGCTATAGCAGCCTGCGGATCAGACGGAACCCAATCCAGGGTTCCGCCCGTTGGACTCGAAGGTTCCGCCAGGTCTGTTGCAGCAGTAACTTCATCCACATCGGATCGTTCAAAATTTGTTAAAGTTATGTATAAAAATGAAACAAAACCTGTGTTTAAAACTGGAGTAGGACTTAGTAAAAATGAATTTACAGCTAAGACTACTCAACCAAGACCTAAGACTCCAATTCCCAAACACCCCTTTCCAAAGAGCAACATCAACGCTCGACCAAACTACCAACATGTTTGGAACCAAAACACTCCTGGACATTACCAAACTCCAAAGTACATGTCATGGAACCCTTATGCTCTATTTTCATATTTGGAACAAGTTAATGGTATGCTTAACCTAAATGGACCCATGAGAAATTGGGGACCAAATGTTTGAGTGTTTTTCATAAAATAGGTGTGCCTCAAAGTTTGTTTGGAACCGGATGAATGGATTAAAGATAGCGGTTGTTCAAGGCACATGACGGGTAACAAAAGCCTCTTCACTACTTATCACAAATGTGACGGAGGTAATGTTACGTTTGGTAGTAAAGCTAAGAGCAAAATCATCAGAAAAGGTACAATCTCTCATGACTCCCTTTTTATAGATGATGTAGCTCATGTTGATAACTTAGGTTTTAATCTCCTTAGTATTAGTCAACTTTGTCGTAATAAGTGTAATGTCCTTTTTAGTGAAAACGGAAGTAAAATACTTAAAAATGGTATAACCATAGCCAAAGGTGTCCTTAAGAACAACGTATACGTCATGAAGATGGATCCAACATCTAGAGACAAACTTTGTCTTACCTCATTAGATGAATCTTCAACTTTATGGCAT
Organism: Artemisia argyi; assembly: GCA_030686995.1. Taxonomy (NCBI): domain Eukaryota; kingdom Viridiplantae; phylum Streptophyta; class Magnoliopsida; order Asterales; family Asteraceae; genus Artemisia; species Artemisia argyi. Next base: position 47,861,824 of record CM060676.1, read on the forward strand.
AGACGTTTAGGACACGCTAACATGAGACTAATCCAAAACCTCTCCTCCAAAGACTTAGTTCGAAACCTACCTAAGTTGAAATATGATCAACACTTTTGTGATGCTTGCAAAGTCGGTAAACAAGTCCATAGTAGCCATAAGGCTAAAAACTTGGTTTCTACATCTAGGTGTCTAGAACTTTTGCATATGGATTTATTTGGTCCATCCGCTATACAAAGTTATGGAGGTAACTTCTACACTTTGGTCATAGTTGATGATTACTCAAGATATACTTGGACAAAATTTTTGAAAAGTAAAAATGAAGCTTTTGATAAATTTGAGATTCTAAGTAAGAAAATTCAAAATCAAGTAGGGTCTAATATTGTGTCTATTAGAATGGATCACGGTCGTGAATTTGATAATGAATTTCAATTTGGAAACTTTTGTGATATTAATGGTATTACTCATAACTTTTCGGCTCCACGTACTCCTCAATCTAATGGTGTAGTAGAACGTAAAAACCGGATATTGCAAGAGATGAGTAGAACAATGCTTAATGAAAAAAACATTCCACAAAAGTTTTGGTGTAATGCCGTTGACACAACAACGTACATTTTAAATCGAGTCTTAATTAGACCATTTTTGAATAAAACTCCTTATGAACTATATAAAGGTAAAAAGCCTACATTAGGATACTTTAGAGTGTTTGGGAGTAAATGTTTCATTCTTAACACCAAGGATTATCTCACCAAATTTGACCCAAAGTCTTATGAAGGTGTATTTCTTAGATATTCACAAAATAGTAAAGCTTACATTGTTTTGAACAAAGAAACCTTAAGAGTCGAGGAATCGTTGAACGTAACATTTGACGAGAGTCCACTTCCCTCTAAGACATCACCTTTGGTAGATGATGACTTAGTTGAAAGCCAAGCAATAGAAAGTCAAGAGATTTTAGGTAATGACAAGGAAGATGAACTATTAAACAAAGAACTTGTCAATGTCAAAGAATCTAAAAGTCATCCATTAGATGGTGTCATAGGCAACATTAACGAAAGAACACTAAGGTCAAAAGTTCAAAATGAAAGCAACTACTTTTGTTTCGTGTCAACCATTGAACCGAAAAACATTAATGAAGCCATTAAAGATGAGTCTTGGGTAATAGCAATGCAAGAAAAGTTAAACCAATTTGTTAGGAATGATGTATGGACATTAGTTCCTCAACCAAAGAGTCAAACTATAATTGGAACAAAATGGGTCTTTCGTAATAAAATGGATGAAAATGGAATTGTGTCTAGAAACAAAGCTAGGCTAGTTGCACAAGGATATAACCAACAAGAAGGCATTGACTACGATGAAACTTTTGCTTCGGTTGCTAGTCTCGAGTCAATTAGAATCTTACTTGCATATGCATGTGCACATGATTTTAAACTCTTTCAAATGGACGTCAAAAGTGCATTTCTAAACGGAGTCATAAATGAAGAAGTGTATGTTGCTCAACCACCGGGCTTCATCGATTTTGAAAAACCAAATCATGTTTACAAACTTAAAAAGGCTCTTTACGGACTTAAGCAAGCTCCAAAAGCATGGTATGATCGACTTAAAACCTTCCTAGTTGACCATAAGTATACCATGGGCTTTGTTGATAATACTCTCTTCACTAAGAAGAAAGATTCACATATTATCATAGTCCAAATCTATGTTGATGACATTATATTCGGATCAACTTGTCAAGAATTATGTGTGGATTTCTCAAAAATCATGCATGACGAGTTTGAAATGAGTATGATGGGAGAACTCAACTTTTTCCTATGACTCTAAATTAAACAACTAGAAGATGGTATCTTCTTTAACCAATCTAAATATATTAAGGACATGCTTAAGAAATTTGGATTAGAAGATTCGAAACCAATCAAAACTCCCATGTCTACGGAAACTAAACTCACCAAGGATGAGGAAAGTGAATCCGTAGATAGCACTAAATATAGAGGTACGATTGGTAGTCTACTTTACCTAACGGCTAGTAGACCCGACATTATGTTTAGTGTTTGTCTATGTGCTCGTTTTCAAGAAGATCCTAAGACTACCCATCTCGAAGCCGTTAAAAGGATTTTTAGGTATATTAAGGGCACTACACATTTAGGTTTATGGTATCCCAAAGGAACGGGAATAGACACCATAGTGTATGCCGACTCGGATCATGCCGGTGACTATGTCGATAGAAAAAGTACAAGTGGTATTTGTACTTTTGTTGGACATTGTCTCACCTCATGGTTCTCTAAGAAGCAAACGGCTCTTGCTATCTCAGCGACGGAAGCCGAGTACGTTTCGGCCGGAAAGGCATGTCAACAAGCTCTTTGGATGAAGCAAGCTCTTGTCGACTACAGAATTCAACTCAACGACATCACAATTCTTTGTGACAACAAAGGTGCCATTGATCTTAGCAAAAACCCGGTTCAACATGCTCGTACCAAACATATTGAAATCCATCATCATTTCCTTCCTGACAACGTTCAAAAAGGAAATATCACAATTGAGAAAGTTTCTTCCGAAGACAACATAGCCGACATTCTCACAAAACCCCTTAAACGTGAACCTTTTAACTTTCTTAGGCTAGGCTTAGTGATGAGTGCTCAAACACTCATCGTTTTTGATATATTTAAACTGCCAAAACGCACAAAAACAATCAAAAAGATATCAAAATACTTAAATTATCCTAGGGATTGTGTTTTATGTGTTTTAAAAGCAAAATGTGCAAAAACAAAGAAAAAACGTACAACGTTTACAGTATTGGCAGTTTTAGTCCCCCAAGTTTCAAAACTTGTCAACTTTAGTCCCTATGCATTTATTTTGAAAGGAAAAAGTCAACCCAAGGTTTTAAAAGTCAAAAATCACTAAATATTACATTTGGGTCACAAGTTTTCCAAAAATTACATGTTTAGTCCCTGAAAATCCAAAAATGGCAAAATAGGTCCCTGGGAAGTTTTGAAACTTTGAAAAATGGAAAATTGGCAAATTTGGTCCTTGTATGATTGGTATTGGCAACATTAGTCCTTATGGTTACTTTGGAGAAATTACCATTTCAGCCCCTCATCTTTTCCAAAATTACAAAATTGGTCCTTGTAACTAAACAAACCAACCGGACCCCTTTGTTATTAAACCAAAACCAAATACCAACCCATCCCATTGCCCAGTCCACCTCAGGCCCAACCCTTAGCCCATTCTCCCTTTTGCTAATAAACCACCCAGGGTCAAACGGTCAAACAAGGTCAAACGACCTTAGACCCATCTTCTTCCCCAACACAGAAGCGCAAAACCAGGGAGAAAATCATCCCCCCTCCTCACCTTTTTCACCAAATATCCCCCACAATTAATACCCACACCTAACAAACCCACCAAAATAAATTCTAACACCAAACACCCACCAGTACCACTAAAAATTGCCCCGTACCCATTTTGGCGCCAATTTTCTAATCAAGGGTTTAGATTGATTTGGAAGCAATTCAATGGTGAGGATTTGGTCAGGAAGTCATCACAAAGACCTTGGGACCATCAGATTTCAAAAAGAACCCATGTGGAGGACTTAGGTCATAGTTTTTGCCTCGTATTATATATTAAGCTCATGTGAGCTATTGTAGTGTGTAATTTCTGAGTTTTTAAGTTTTTTTTAGTTTATTTTCCATGTATTGTAACTTTTATTATCAATGAAAGTATGTTTTAAAGTTTGATTCCCAGTTTCACTTTTCAAGTTTCATTTCAAATTCTCAAGTTCTAGTTAAGGCTTCTATTGTGAGTACAAGTAATTTATAAGCTTAAGTAAACTCAGAAACAAGATTTTATAAGATTTATAAGCTTGTGTGAACATCCCTAATTCAGTTTTTATAAATATTAAAAATAATCAAGAAAAGAAATCAAAAATAAATAAAAGTGGTGAAAGAATGGGAGATAAGCATGGAGCATGGTAAATCTGGGATGGCCATGGGTTAGAGACTTATGGAAGTCACATAGGTTTGGTTTTTGTGGTTCCTTAGTTCTTGGCAGCCAAGCTTGGAAGGTTTTGTAAGCACAATTTTCATTTTCTAAAGTAACAAGTAGTTTCAGTTGTTAGTTTGTGCTTTTCTTAGTTAAATATTACTTACTAAATTAATTGTGATCAATTGGTTGTGTTTCATGTTTGTTTGAACCAAGATCTCTTCATAAACATCTGTTAAAGGGGTGTTTGGTTGTAGGTTGTTTACATGATTCCACTTGTATAATTGTGCATCTCTGTGTTTCTTTTAGTTTTTTGGGTTGTGTTAGAGTCTAATTGACCACATTCTGAGTCTCAAACTCACCCAAAGTCAAAATCACAAGGTAATACTCACCACAGTCAACTGTGGTGAGTTTTGAAGTGCAAAATTCATCACTCCATTTCACAAGGTGTTTTGTTTACTTAAGTAACTTTTATACAGCTATTCATAACATTTTAAGTCAGTAAATCAGCAATCAAAGTTCCCAAAAGTCAAATTTCAAGTTTCTCTAAAAAGTCAAAAAGCTCAAACTCTGATTTTTGCCAAAATGACATGAATTAAATTGATTTTTGTGTTTTGATTCAAGACTTGAAACTTGTTGTGTGTTTACACTACCAGCTGAACTTTGGATTTTCACAATTGTTATATTTTTGTGATTTTTTCTAAGGGACCAAAATACCCTTTGAAGTTGACTGCAGGGCAAAGACCTTGCCCTGTCTCAGCAGACTTGTTTCACCCACCCAACTTTATTGGTGGTTTGTGACTGACCCAGTGGGTCCCACACCTCCAACTTGGCACCTTTCAACCCCCTCCTACTAGGGAGTGTATATTGACCAGTAGTTTGACCTCTAAACTTGTGGACCCCACTTAACTTTGTGCCAAAAGTCTGTCCCTTAAACTGTCTCAGAATGGAATAAGCAAACAGCTTATTTGTGATTATTGGCTTATTGAAGCCACTTATTTGGCTCATTCTTGCTTATTCAGGTTCTACTAACTCAGAGAAACCAAAAGTTATCATTGTGGACCCTACACTCTTCATTTGAGCTTAATTACACCCTCAGTCAACAAAAGTCAACTGAGTGGACAAATAAGCACTCAAAGTGCTTATTTCTGGATTGTGTGAAAAGTGTTTTTATTAAAAGTCTTTGTTTTTAGTGTATATTCAGTTTGGAAAAAGAAAAAACCAAAAAAATCAACTTTAATATTAGTGATAGCTTCTATTTAATAGGATTTATCATTTTAATTTTCTTTCTAGCTTATTTATAAGCAATATATCACTTTGATATTTTTAGAAATTCTCTTTTAGGTTAAAGTAATTTTACAAATTTTTCCAGAATTTTATTTTGTCTTTTAGTGGTTTTTATAATTAATTTTAGTTTAATTTAGTTTTAATTAATATTAAGTAATTAAATAGCATAATTAGATTTTATAAAGTATAACCTAGTTTTAATAATTTTTCTAGCTTTTATTTAAGTTAAAACATTTTTACAAATTTTTCTAGAATTTATATTACTCATTTGCTATTTTTTATATAATATAATTAGTTTAATTAGAAATTAATAAGTAATTAGATTAATAATTAGTAAATTAGTTTAAAAATACATAAAATAAACTTTTTATAATTTTTTAGGATTCCTGTACGGTTAATTAGATTTATAAAATTTTTTCTTAATTTTCTAAGTCTTTTTAGTATTTTTAATAATTCTAATTAATTTAATTAGTAATAAATTGATAATTAGTAATTAATTAATAATAAATAATTAAGTAGTGTAAAAATAGTTTTTAATTTTTTTAAAATTTTCTTTAATTAATAGGATTGTAAAAATAGCAATTTTACACTTTTAACATTTCCCGTCCATCAGTTATACTTTTCAATTTGTTCGTCTGTGTACGTTTTTAATTAAAACGTACGTTTTTAGGTTTTAGCTCAAATCCTTGTAATCCAAATTCCCGTAATCAATCACGTAGCTTTCCTAAGCTATATTTGTTAATAATTTCCAAATAATTCTGATTATACCCCTTTTCTGTGAATAATCACCCGATCATGAATACGCTAAAGTTACAATTCACACTTCAACGGGACTTAACGACCTGGTGATACCTTATATTACCCGGAGCATTGATCTAGGCTATTTGACTTTATTGACCATTCCTTGGTCAATATAAGTTGGTGGTTTAGCGTCAATCAATTTTTGGCGCCGCTGCCGGGGAAGTGTGCGCGTTTCTATAGCATTATTTGAGATTAGTGTTATCTCACCTCACTCACCGTACAAATACCACCACTTGTGTATATTTTCAAAATCAAAACATAAAAAAGTCATTAACACTTTTCCTAAAGTGTTAAAACACCAAAAAAATTAAAAACAACAAAACAGATCGTAACGTTTTCTGAATCGATTTTCTTTTAAGGTGATTCTTAAAGAGAAACGATTTTGGTAAACGAAACGATACCAAAAGCATTTTCCAAAAGTTTTTAAACCCATACACAAAACACAAAAACATTCGTCTTTTCTTGTGAATAATAATTACATAAAAACCAACCGTCGCAAACCAAGACAGAACACCTACCAACTGGGGGTGTGAACATAATAAGTTCCCAAACGAAAGATAAAAACTTGCCTTTGTATCCCTGTAGGTGGTGTACCTTTCTTAAAGAAGCCACTTACTTGCGATTATTGGTTTTAGTTCACTATTGATTTGCCTCGATTTTTGTTTTGATTGGTTTTTATCTCTAGTGCATGCGCACTCGTTCTTCAAGGTCCACGAGCCCATTACGTGAGCTTGTTCGGAAACCTAGAAGACCTCGTCGACGTTCAACACCAACAGTCGGATCTGAGATCCATACTGTTGCCACACCCACTGTCACCATGGCGGAAGACCGTCCCATGTGTGAACTTCTCCAAGCACCCATCGAGGGTTACGGAGATGCCATTGTTGTTCCAGCCATCGTGGCTGATAATTTTGAGCTCAAAACCGGGTTACTCAATCTTGTAACCTCAAGTCAATTTTACGGTTTTGAGAGGGATGATCCTCATGCTCACATTCGATGGTTCAATAAAATCACATCAACCATCAAGTACAAAAATGTCCCGTGTGAAGCAATAAAACTTCTTCTCTTCCCATTCTCCCTGGAGGGACAAGCCCGAATTTGGCTTGAAAAACAACCTCCACGATCTATTTTGACTTGGGAAGATCTTGTCAAATAGTTTGTGAATGAATTCTTCCCACCTTCCAAGACGACGAGTCTTAAGAACGAAATCACCAAGTTCACTAAAAAATACGATGAATCTTTTGGTGAAGCGTGGGATCGTTTCAAAGAATTACTTCACAAGTGTCCACATCATGGTTTCTCTGAGTTGATGCAACTCGATACTTTTTACAATGGCGTGAGCCAAGCTGATCAGGATTCTCTCAATGCTTCCGCGAGAGGTAATTTTTTGAGTAGAACCACAAAAGAAGCTTTGCAAATCATAGAAAACAAGTCTAAGGTCCGCTCTACACGAAGCAAACCGATTGTTTCTCAAATCAATGCAGGTCCTTCTACTTCATCTTCTGTGGGTCAATCTAGCACGGATGCTAAGCTTGACAAGCTCACTGAAGCGATCCAAGCTTTGGTTCTCGCCCAAATAAAGAAAGTATCATTTCCACAACATCCTCCCCTTGCTGAGGTTAAAAAAGTGGAAGTCTGTGTGACTTGTGGTGGGCCGCATGCCTACTACAATTGCACAGCTACTGATGGTACTCCATATGAAGCTAATGATGTTGTCGGGTCCCACAATCAAGGAGGCAATCAATACCGCCCTCCTATGGACCTGAACTATCGTCCTCACCATTATCCTGGACCTCCCGGTTTTAATCAAAACCAAAATGTCCAAAACCGTGGCCAAAACCAAAATAGGGTGAACCAAGGTTATCAAAACCAAAGTAACTTCAATCAGGGTCACGGTTTCCAAAATCAAAACCAAAGTTTCCAAAATCAAGGTTTCCAACATCAAGGAAACTTTAACCGGAACCAAGGTCAGGGTAATTACAACCCCGGGAACTTTCATGGAAACAATCACCAGAATCAAGGGAATTTCCATCATCAAAACCAAGGAAATTTCAATCAAGGCCCCAACCCGAACAATCGAGCTCCAAATATTCCTAATCCGAATCAAGCCATTGTTCCAACCGGGCCTTCATTTGATGAATTTTTGAAACAATTCATGAAGTCCCAAGAAGAGTTGAACAAATTGCTGGTCAGCCAGATTTCTGACATCAAGAAGTCTTTAAATGATCGACCCTCGGGCTCAGGTACGACTTTACCAAGCAACACGATCGCTAACCCGAGGGGCGATGCTAAGGCGATCACAACACGAAGTGGTGCTTCATATGATGAACCCGCGATTCCTACTACCTCTTCTTCCTCTCCTCCAAAGTAGTGAATCGTGAGCCTGAGGTGACAAAGGACAAGGTGCAAACTCCTAGCCCACGAAGTACAGCACACGTCCAACCTCAGGTTATTCCTGAAACCAGATGTAAGCCTGGAGTTGTCTTTGAACCACCAGAGACTCCAGTGGACAACCCTAAATCCAAAACTTCTATTCCCTATCTATCACGTCTCAGTGAACAAAAGCTCCGCGAAAAAGCTAATCACCAAATGGATAAATTTTTCCAAATCTTCCAAGATTTGCATTTTGATATCAGCTTCGCGGATGCTATTCTCTTGATGCCCAAGTTTGCATCAACAATCAAAAATCTGTTGAGTAATAAAGAAAAATTATTTGAGATGGCAAGAACTCCTTTGAATGAGAACTGCTCTGCGGTTCTTTTGAAAAAGCTTCCTGAAAAGCTTGGAGATCCCGGGAAATTTCTCATTCCTTGTACTTTCCCGGGTATGGTTGATTGCTTCGCCCTGGCCGATCTAGGTGCTAGCATCAACCTGATGCCATATTCTGTGTGGAAGAAACTTTCTCTTCCCGAACTCACTCCCACGTGCATGACTTTAGAGCTTGCCGATCGTTCGATTTCTCGTCCCATTGGCATTGCCGAGGACGTATTTGTTAAAGTGGGAAAGTTCCATTTTCAGGCAGATTTTGTGATTGTTGACTTTGATGCCGATTCAAGGGTCCCTTTCATTCTTGGGAGGGGGTTCCTTAGAACTGGGCACGCTCTTATCGATGTATTCGAGCATGAGATCACATTACGTGTTGGGACGGAAGCTATTACCTTCAACCTAAATCAAACATCGAGATACTCCTCCAATTATGATTGTGAGTCGGTGAATCAAATTGATGTCATCGATGTTGCTACTGAGGAGTATGCCCAAGAGATTTTAGGTTTCATTGATGATTCTTCGAGTGAAAACCTCACTCAATCTTCTCATCCCATCATAGCCAATTCTTCTCCTTCCCTCACTCCGTTTGAGGGAAGTGACTTCATCTTAGAAGAAATGGAGGCATTTCTCAAAAGTGACTCGATTCCCGATGGAGTCGATAACCAAGAGATCGACCTCGAGAGGGATATTCTCGTGCTTGAAAAATTGTTAAACGAAGATCCCTCTCCTCTTCCTGTTCTACCACAATAACTTCATAAGGAGGAAGTAAAAAATGTTGAGAAAACTGATGACTTTCCTGAGGTTGAACTAAAGGACTTACCGCCTCATCTTGAATATGCATTTCTGGAGGGTGATGATAAATTACCCGTCATAATTGCCAAAGACTTAAGTGATGAGGAAAAGGCTGCTCTTATAAAGGTTTTGAAGTCTCATAAACAAGCAATTGCTTGGCGTCTCTCCGACATCAAGGGCATTGACCCTGAGTTTTGTACTCACAAGATTTTAATGGAGGAAGACTTCAAACCAGCAGTCCAACAGCAAAGAAGGGTGAATCCAAAAATTCACGAGGTTATCAAACAAGAGGTTTTAAAAATTCTTGATGCCGGATTGATTTACCCTATCTCGGACAGTCCTTGGGTCCGCCCAATCCATTGTGTTCCAAAAAAGGGTGGCATTACTGTTGTCACAAATGAGGAGAATGAGTTGATTCTAACTCGTTTGGTTACGGGTTGGCGCGTCTGCATTGATTATCGTAAATTGAATGACGCCACCCATAAGGATCATTTTCCTCTGCCCTTTATGGATCAGATGCTCGAGAGATTAGCGGGGAATGAGTACTATTGCTTCCTCGATGGTTTCTCGGGTTACTTTCAGATTCCCATTGACCCGCAAGACCAAGAAAAGACCACTTTTACGTGCCCCTATGGAACCTTCGCATATAAACGTATGCCATTTGGCTTATGTAATGCTCCGGGCACGTTTCAGAGATGTATGAAGGCCATTTTTTCCGACATGATCGGGAAAAGTATGGAGGTCTTTATGGACGATTTCTCGGTCATTGGGGATTCATTTAAAACATGTCTCTCCCATTTAGACAGCATGCTAAAACGTTGTGAAGACACAAAGTTATGTCTAAATTGGGAGAAAAGTCACTTTATGGTCAAAGAGGGCATTGTCCTCGGCCATAAAATTTCAAAAAACGGGATTGAGGTTGACCGTGCCAAAGTGGACGTCATTGCAAAATTGCCTCATCCCACGACTGTGAAAGGTGTTAGGAGCTTTTTGGGTCACGTCGGTTTCTATCGTAGGTTTATTCAAGATTTTTCTAAAATCGCCCGGCCTATGACCCATCTCCTCGAAAAGGATGCTCCTTTTATCTTCTCCCCTGAGTGCATCGAAGCCTTTGAAACATTAAAGAAAAGGCTTACAGAGGCACCGATTCTTGTTGCCCCCGATTGGGACTTGCCCTTCGAGCTCATGTGTGATGCTAGTGATTATGCTATAGGGGCAGTCTTGGGGCAACGCAAAACAAAACATTTTCAGCCTATACACTATGCCAGCAAGACTATGACCGAGGCTCAAAGTCATTACACCACCACTGAGAAAGAATTATTAGCTGTGGTGTATGCTTTTGAAAAATTCCGGCCATACTTGATTCTGACTAAAAGCATAGTGTATACGGATCACTCGGCTTTGAAGTATCTATTTGCAAAACAAGATGCAAAGCCGAGACTCCTCCGTTGGGTTCTCCTCCTTCAGGAATTTGATATCATTATTCGTGATAAAAAAGGAGCTGAGAACCTAGCTGCTGATCATCTCTCCCGTCTTGAAAACCCCCACCAAGATGCTTTCGATAAAAAGGAAATAAATGAAACATTTCCTCTCGAAACCCTCAATGCGGTTTCATTTCGTGGAGACTCGATTACCCCATGGTTTGCCGACTTTGCAAACTATCTTGCGGGTAACTTCATTGTGAAAGGTGTGTGTATGGTCAGGAAGCCGCTGAAATCTTAAAGGCTTGCCATGCTGGTCCCATGGGGGGCCACCACAATCCCAACTACACCGCCAAAAAGGTGTTTGATTCCGGCTTTTATTGGCCCTCGATCTACAAGGATGCCTAAGAATTGGTCAAGTCCTGTGACGCTTGTCAGCGTCACGGGAATATTTCACAAAGGAATGAAATGCCTCAGAATGCAATTCAAGTTTGTGAAATCTTTGATATCTGGGGCATCGACTTTATGGGGCCATTTCCATCCTCTCACGGAAACAAATACATATTCGTGGCAGTTGACTACTTGTCAAAATGGGTTGAAGCAAAAGCTTTACCCACCAATGATGCCCGAGTAGTTGTAAAATTTTTAAAAACTCTTTTTGCCCGATTCGGAACTCCACGTGCTATTATTAGTGATCGTGGTACGCACTTCTGTAATGACAAATTTGACAAAGTCATGCAAAAGTACGGTGTAACTCACCGTCTTTCCACTGCGTACCACCCTCAAACGAGTGGACAAGTCGAAGTTTCCAATCGGGGCATTAAAAGAATATTGGAAAGAACTGTAGGTGAGAATCGTGCATCGTGGTCGGACAAATTAGATGATGCACTTTGGGCTTTCCGTACGGCTTACAAAACACCCATTGGGTGTACGCCTTATAAACTTGTGTACGGGAAAGCGTGCCATCTTCCGATCGAGCTTGAGCATAAAGCCTATTGGGCCCTCAAGCATGCCAATTTCGACCTCAAAACGGCGGGTGATCATAGGAAAGTTCAACTAAACGAATTAAACGAACTTCGTGATCAAGCTTACGAGAACTCTTTGATCTACAAAGAAAAGACAAAGAAGATTCATGACTCCAAAATCAAAAACCGCGTTTTCAACGTTGGTGATCGAGTCCTTCTTTTCAACTCTAGACTCAAGATCTTCTCGGGAAAGCTCAAAACCCGATGGACTGGTCCATTCACTATCACAAAAGTTTATCCTTATGGTACCGTCGAATTATCTCAAAATGACGGTCCAAATTTCAAAGTAAATGGACATCGGTTGAAACATTACTTTGGAGAGGACGTACCATCCATGGTCGTCCCGGATCTCCAAACTTTCCCCAAGGACAATTGAATTCGGGGATCGAGTCAAGCTAGCGACTCGATGAACAAAAACAATAGCACAATACGGGTTTTCACCCGTATCTCTGATTCTTTCTATTTTCTACCACCTAGTGTGGGGGAATGGCCAACCCCCCCCCCCCCCCTGGTGTTTGAAAAAATGTATATATGTATATAAGTTGAAAAAAAAAATTGTATATATATATAGAAATAGAGTGAAAATTGGTATTTCCGCAGTTAGATTCGAATCTTGGCTTTTTACGTTCATAGCTTCGGCATAATAGCCGGGACTTTGAATATTGAGGACAATATTCATTTCTAAGTGTGGGGGGGAAATTCTATCGAATTTTATCAAAATATCTTTCAAGTACCCCCGTTTTTGGCCAAAATTTTCAAAATTTTTTCACTTTATTTCAAAATTTTTTGTGGTAATCAGTCCGCCTTGTCTAAGCGACAAAAGGGATTGGCTAATCCAGGAGCAAACGGCTCTTGGTAAAGATAAATCAAATCCGTTGACGGCTTGCAATTTGCCCAAAATTGTATGGTTCCTCAACTCCCCAAAAACAAATGAGTTGGCTAGCCCGCAAGATTATGGCTTGTGGTAAAGGCCGTGAAAAATCCATAATTGGTAATCAGCTCACCAAGATGTTGACTAGGTCCATCAAGATGCTGGCTAGTCCAGGAGCAAACGGCTCTTGGTAAAGACTTAACAAATCCGTTGAAAGCTGGTGGTTTGCTCAAAATCACACGGTTATCAGGTGTGCCACAGTTCTTACACCTGGCTACTCCAGAAGTGATGGCTTTTGGTAAAGAGTTTAAAATCCATCAAGTTTTCTAAAAAGATTGCTAGGGACTAGCAATAGTTCAGTGTGGGGGATTGATGAGTGCTCAAACACTCATCGTTTTTGATATATTTAAACTGCCAAAACGCACAAAAACAATCAAAAAGATATCAAAATACTTAAATTATCCCAGGGATTGTGTTTTATGTGTTTTAAAAGCAAAATGTGCAAAAACAAAGAAAAAACGTACAAAGTTTGCAGTATTGGCAGTTTCAGTCCCCCAAGTTTCAAAACTTGTCAACTTTAGTCCTTATGCATTTATTTTGAAAGGAAAAAGTCAACCCAAGGTTTTAAAAGTCAAAAATCACTAAATATTACATTTGGGTCACAAGTTTTCCAAAAATTACATGTTTAGTCCCTGAAAATCCAAAAATGGCAAAATAGGTCCCTGGGAAGTTTTGAAATTTTGAAAAATGGAAAATTGGCAAATTTGGTCCTTGTATGATTGGTATTGGCAACATTGGTCCTTATGGTTACTTTGGAGAAATTACCATTTCAGCCCCTCATCTTTTCCAAAATTACAAAATTGGTCCTTGTAACTAAACAAACCAACCGGACCCCTTTGTTATTAAACCAAAACCAAATACCAACCCATCCCATTGCCCAGTCCACCTCAGGCCCAACCCTTAGCCCATTCTCCCTTTTGCTAATAAACCACCCAGGGTCAAACGGTCAAACAAGGTCAAACGACCTTTGACCCATCTTCTTCCCCAACACAGAAGCGCAAAACCAGGGAGAAAATCATCCCCCCTCCTCACCTTTTTCACCAAATCTCCCCCACAATTAATACCCACACCTAACAAACCCACCACAATAAATTCTAACACCAAACACCCACCCGTACCACTAAAAATTGCCCCGTACCCATTTTGGCGCCAATTTTCTAATCAAGGGTTTAGATTGATTTGGAAGCAATTCAATGGTGAGGATTTGGTCAAGAAGTCATCACAAAGACCTTGGGACCATCAGATTTCAAAAAGAACCCATGTGGAGGACTTAGGTCATAGTTTTTGCCTTGTATTATATATTAAGCTCATGTGAGCTATTGTAGTGTGTAATTTCTGAGTTTTTAAGTTTTTTTTAGTTTATTTTCCATGTATTGTAACTTTTATTATCAATGAAAGTATGTTTTAAAGTTTGATTCCCAGTTTCACTTTTCAAGTTTCATTTCAAATTCTCAAGTTCTAGTTAAGGCTTCTATTGTGAGTACAAGTAATTCATAAGCTTAAGTAAACTCAGAAACAAGATTTTATAAGATTTATAAGCTTGTGTGAACATCCCTAATTCAGTTTTTATAAATATTAAAAATAATCAAGAAAAAAAAATCAAAAATAACTAAAAGTGGTGAAAGAATGGGAGATAAGCATGGAGCATGGTAAATCTGGGATGGCCATGGGTTAGAGACTTATGGAAGTCACATAGGTTTGGTGTTTGTGGTTCCTTAGTTCTTGGCAGCCAAGCTTGGAAGGTTTTGTAAGCACAATTTTCATTTTCTAATGTAACAAGTAGTTTCAGTAGTTAGTTTGTGCTTTTCTTAGTTAAATATTACTTACTAAATTAATTGTGATCAATTGGTTGTGTTTCATGTTTGTTTGAACCAAGATCTCTTCATAAACATCTGTTAAAGGGGTGTTTGGTTGTAGGTTGTTTACATGATTCCACTTGTATAATTGTGCATCTCTGTGTTTCTTTTAGTTGTTTGGGTTGTGTTAGAGTCTAATTGACCACATTCTGAGTCTCAAACTCACCCAAAGTCAAAATCACAAGGTAATACTCACCACAGTCAACTGTGGTGAGTTTTGAAGTGCAAAATTCATCACTCCATTTCACAAGGTGTTTTGTTTACTTAAGTAACTTTTATACAGCTATTCATAACATTTTAAGTCAGTAAATCAGCAATCAAAGTTCCCAAAAGTCAAATTTCAAGTTTCTCTAAAAAGTCAAAAAGCTCAAACTCTGATTTTTGCCAAAATGGCATGAATTAAATTGATTTTTGTGTTTTGATTCAAGACTTGAAACTTGTTGTGTGTTTACACTACCAGCTGAACTTTGGATTTTCATAATTGTTATATTTTTGTGATTTTTTCTAAGGGACCAAAATACCCTTTGAAGTTGACTGCAGGGCAAAGACCTTGCCCTGTCTCAGCAGACTTGTTTCACCCACCCAACTTTATTGGTGGTTTGTGACTGACCCAGTGGGTCCCACACCTCCAACTTGGCACCTTTCAACCCCCTCCTACCAGGGAGTGTATATTGACCAGTAGTTTGACCTCTAAACTTGTGGACCCCACTTAACTTTGTGCCAAAAGTCTGCCCCTTAAACTGTCTCAGAATGGAATAAGCAAACAACTTATTTGTGATTATTGGCTTATTGAAGCCACTTATTTGGCTCATTCTTGCTTATTCAGGTTCTACTAACTCAGAGAAACCAAAAGTTATCATTGTGGACCCCACACTCTTCATTTGAGCTTAATTACACCCTCAGTCAGCAAAAGTCAACTAAGTGGACAAATAAGCACTCAAAGTGCTTTTTATTAAAAGTCTTTGTTTTTAGTGTATATTCAGTTTGGAAAAAGAAAAAACCAAAAAAATCAACTTTAATATTAGTGATAGCTTCTATTTAATAGGATTTATCATTTTAATTTTCTTTCTAGCTTATTTATAAGCAATATATCACTTTGATATTTTTAGAAATTCTCTTTTAGGTTAAAGTAATTTTAAAAATTTTTCCAGAATTTTATTTTGTCTTTTAGTGGTTTTTATAATTAATTTTAGTTTAATTTAGTTTTAATTAATATTAAGTAATTAAATAGCATAATTAGATTTTATAATGTATAACCTAGTTTTTATAATTTTTCTAGCTTTTATTTAAGTTAAAACATTTTTACAAATTTTTCTAGAATTTATATTACTCATTTGCTATTTTTTATATAATATAATTAGTTTAATTAGAAATTAATAAGTAATTAGATTAATAATTAGTAAATTAGTTTAAAAATACATAAAATAAACTTTTTATAATTTTTTAGGATTCCTGTAATGGTTAATTAGATTTATAAAATTTTTTCTTAATTTTCTAAGTCTTTTTAGTATTTTTAATAATTCTAATTAATTTAATTAGTAATAAATAGATAATTAGTAATTAATTAATAATAAATAATTAAGTAGTGTAAAAATAGTTTTTAATTTTCTTAAAATTTTCTTTAATTAATAGGATTGTAAAAATAACAATTTTACACTTTTAACCTTTCCCGTCCATCAGTTATACTTTTCAATTTGTTCGTCTGTGTACGTTTTTAATTAAAACGTACGTTTTTAGGTTTTAGCTCAAATCCTTGTAATCCAAATTCCCGTAATCAATCACGTAGCTTTCCTAAGCTATATTTGTTAAAAATTTCCAAATAATTCTGATTATACCCCGTTTCTGTGAATAATCACCCGATCATGAATACGCTAAAGTTACAATTCACACTTCAACGGGACTTAACGACCCGGTGATACCTTATATTACCCGGAGCATTGATCTAGGCTATTTGACTTTATTGACCATTCCTTGGTCAACATAAGTTGGTGGTTTAGCGTCAATCACTTAGGACTCATGGAACCTACATTGTAGTTCTGGACATTAGACAAAAAACACAAAAATCAAAACAAATCCATAACTCTTTTTCTCAGCAGGGTCGGCGGAACCCTCAGACACAACGGACGGAACCCATTTCAGGGGTCCGCCGTATCCGCCGACCTGCAGAATCAATATTTTTGTTTATATTAAACTAAACACCCCATGTCAAATCTTTCCAAAAATTTCTCACAAATAGGACAAATATTTTTTCGTCACACATTGAGAATACAAAATCAAAACGTTATGTTTAAAACATCACTTGCATAATGTCTCTTGAATGCTAAAGGGAATACATAACCAATATGTATTTTCGGGTACATTCAAACGAAGCTACATTGAACTAGGAGCGTTTGGGTTATCTTTTGTTTTATAATAAAACTTGCATTATAAAACGTTTTTGAAGCATCAAAATGAGTCAAGATAACCGCACCTCCACATTGTTTTCATATAGGCACACACTAGAACATCCACATTATAATAGTAGTTTACTTAAAATAAAATGTGAAATTTTGTTGTTCTAGGAATCATCATGCCTCCTCTAACCCACTACGACCACAAGGACACCATTAATTACCTACCAAAACACCACAAAACCAAAGGCCTTACCCCAAACCAAGTCAACGTTTTCAAAGCCTTAGAAAAACACTATGTCCATGAGGGTAGAACCATTGACCCGTCTTTCCTAGAAGGCACAAACCTTTCCGCCGAATTTGCCACAATCAACTTTGAGTGTCTTTTGAATATCGACGAGCCTATTTGTCCTAGATTCATTCTAGAGTTCTATGCATCCGCCGTCCTCTCCACGGATGATTATGGTCACATGTCTATCAACTTTAGGACTAGTGGTCATCAATACTCCTTCACTCTTGAGGCGTTTGATCAAATCATAGGTGTCCCAAACCGTGGTACTTGCATCTATTCCGACTTGCACTCCCTCTCAACTCTTGACAACCTCCATGACCGCATCCATCCTTATGACACTCCTCTTGTGTCAAAAGATGTACTCCGTGACCACCTCTTTGTTAGGACAACCAACACTAGGAGAACCCGTTCGGGAAATGAGGTCTATAAGGACCCATATGGAATGGAAATGAATGAACTCAAGCCCCAGTTCAAGAAATGAGAGGAAGTCCTTAGAGCAAATGTCATTAGCACCATAGGAAACCGAGACCATATCAACCTTTGCCTTTGCTACATGCTCTACTCTTTGTCCGTTAGGAAACCCTTCAATCTTGCCTACTACATGGCCAAGAGAATGGCCGACATTCCCGTGCATGGCACAACGGCTATGCCGTATGGAATGCTCTTGACCCGTCTCTTTAGGTTCATCTCACCCATTCCACCAACTCCAAACGGTCTTCGCCTTGACTACTCTCTCATTCCACACACCTTTGTCCCACTAAGTGATAAGAGAGTGTACAAAGCCCAAGGAAAACGTCCACATCCTCCTACCTCATCTTCATCTTCCTCAATGAGTGAAGATGACAATTTGCCAAACTCTAGGCTCCCACCTCTCGAATACCTATCCCAACTTCCGGATATTCCTAATGAGTCGGCGGAGTTCAAGCAAACAATGGGGATGTTTAAGAATCTTGGAAGATTCCTTGGAAAGCTCAAGAATAAGATCGACCATCAATTAGTGCGGGTGTGTAGGAGTGTTTGGCACTAGGTGCTATTTGAACAAATTTGGTTGTTTAAACAATGTTTATGATGTATTTGTGTGTTAGTACAATGTTTGATACATTTGGAACATGTAGTATCTAACTTTGATGCAGGTAGACAACTTTTGGCAAGTTGTCAAATTTTCATGTTTATGATATTTTCACTAAGCATAGTGAAATTCTCGACCTCAAGGTCAAAGTCCTATGATATGTGTGTTTACGTGTCTATTTTTTGCATTGCCTAACCTGAAATGCATTATCTTTTTGATTTTAGGAGTTTTCGAAAATTTTGAAAATCATCTCGCGGGTCAAAAACGCGGACTGCCACTTTTTTCAGCCCTGGCGGATCTGGCGGTACCGAAAATTGGGTTCCGCCAGTGTATTTTCTGGGCAACCCAGAAATGGCCCAACGGACCCCACGGAACCCTCAAACGGGTTCCGTATGTGTAACCTGAGGGTTCCGCCAGTTGCCTGCAAAAATTTTCTTTTTGTTTACAACATTTCAACATCCAAACACCAAAATACAATCCTTTTAGATAGAAACCCATTTCTTGCAATTTGTTTAGCACAATAGGGTACTTCTCATTTCTTATAACTCAACCAAAACCATTTCCCGCCAAATTTCAAAAATAGCCATAACCACCCCAAGGACCCTTCACACATAAAGGAAGGAACCCTTCTAAAGGTTCCTTGAAATCCCTGAGATTTATACTTCAACAAATCTACCAAAACCACTAAGCATTTAGTGCAAAACTTGTCTTCTCACTTCACCATTTTCATTGGATTGACTTCCATGATATGACAACCCACAATTAGTTTTCCAAATCATTAGGAACCTCCATTTTTGTATGGACTAACATCAAATCCAAACACTCATTTCCACAATCCTTCATCACTATAAATTAAACCATCCTAAACACTATCAAATCACACCTTCTTCATCACAATTTCTTAACTTCCAAACCATTTTTAACCATGACCAAGTCAACAATCACTTCTCAACCATCACGACCCATCCGGAAAACCGCCCGGATAAGTGTAAAACCACTATGGTCTAATCAATCCATCAACCTAAGCTCCTCATCTTCGGATGAATTCACCTCACCTATAAAAAATGAACACTTTTTGAACCTTGCATCTCCATCTCCATCACCCAATGAACCAAATGAGCTCACTCCACCACCTACTAAATCACCCATTGACCCAACTCCACCAAGTGCTCCAACCCAACCATCCAAAACTCCATCACCATCACCATTACCCAAAATTGAACCTATGGAGTTATTTGGGTCTCCTCCCACATCACCACACCCTTTTGTCCAAGATCTAAATGATCTTCCACCAAGACCTACACAACCACCACCTTTTGAAAATCAATCACCAAGGTCAATTCTTGACCTTTATGAAGATTTTAACCACACCCAACCACCACAACAAGTGTACCATCAACCCAAACCATTGTTGTTTCACCCTATCTACCATGACATCCATGGTCCTCTTTATGGAGAACCAAACTTTGAAAACCATGATCACCCAACTCCACTACATTCTCAAGCCCAAACCTTTGAGTCTTTCTTCCCCTCATATGAGGAAATCTAAAGCATGGTTGAGAACCACCTTCATCAAGCAATGGAATTTCAAACCACCTTGCTTGACTCAATACCAAATCCATCCTCCACCCAAGAACCAAAAACCAACCAACCCTCAAACCAAGAAACCAAAACCAACCCATTTCCACCCACTTATCCCCATGTTTGCTCAAATTGTGAGCAAATGGGTGCAAGCATCAAAACGTTGCTTCACCAATTCCAAGATGAAACCCGTTTTGCATTCCAACACATCATAGAACGTTTGGATGCTCTTTCCCACCCAAACAAATCCTAGACAACCTTTGGAGGCCGTTTGCCCCATTTAGGAAAGTAGGATTTTATTTTTCTTTCTTGGTAATTTTTTAGTTTTTGTTTAGAAGTAGAAGAATATTTCACATTTCTTGTCTTTTGACTTTTCAAAGTCAAAATTTTACTTGGAATGATATTTCTTTCTACTTACTTTCGTGCATTGTTGGTTGATCATTTTTTGTGTTGTCATTGTGGTTGCAATGTGTGTGGTAACTACAAGCTTGACTATATATATCACCAACTAACCATTTTTTTTGTAGGATCAAAATCCATGTTTCCCATCTTGGCACTCCTTTTAGGGGGAGTAACAACCAAGGGGGAGCAAGTGCATAATTCCACTTCGCTACTCTACTTTTTGTTTCAACAAAAAGGGGGAGAAATATATTGAAACTTCAATACTTAATATGATTTTCATCTCTTAAGTAAAACAAGTTTAATATAATTTTTTTTAAGTCTTAAAAACCAAGATTTTGTGAGTTAATTAAAAACAAAGTTTATGTTTTGTCATCAACAAAAAGGGGGAGATTGTTAATACAAATATCGCCTAAAAACGTTATTTATATTTTACGATCTTCGCTAAGTTTTGTTAACGACAAAATGTAAACTTTAGTTTCTAAGTAAAACATAATCTTAGTTTTAAAGACTTGCATAAACTAGACTTTTGCTACATTTTACATTTCATACAACACAACACTTTTTATTTCTTAAAATAGAATTGTCACATCACATTTATGGCAAGCTTTGTCAATATACATTTATGGAAAGAAAATGTGTTTGACTTACTATGTGGTTGCTTGCAAGTTTGGTGTTTGAATAGATGTAATGAGATGTGGCATTGTTTGGTTTGCAAGATGTAATGAGATGTGACTTTGTTTGGTTTGCAAGATTTATTGCAAAACCAACTACAAGCCCGGCGGAACCCTGGGGGTACACGGGCGGAACCCTCGTATCCGCCAGGCCTGCAGAAGGCTTTGCTATAAATACCAAGCCACAAGTTGATTTTTGGCTTATCACTCTACATCATATTTTACACACACACATTCATTCTTTCATCTAACCCTTTAACATTTCATATGTGAAGTTTCTTTTTGTAGCAAAGAGATTCACGAGCTCATTAAAAGTAACAAGTATTCAACACAATGTTGCAAGACTTGTTAGCTTAGCATTGTGTAGATTTGTGTAGTTTATACTTCATTTGATTGTGTATTTTCAGTAGTGATCGGTTAGCATTTTAGTCCTCAAAATACAAAGTGTATCGGGAGTAGTTGTACTCTTGTAAAAGAACTAACCGGAGTGGTTGTACCCTTGGTAAAGAACTCGACATCTAGCTTAGTGTCGGTAAAAGTATAAGCGATGTGTAAGGTTTTTCCGCCGGTGAAAGGAGCTTGTTGACTAGTGAAAGAAACTCTCGAGTTGGATACTCGGGGTGTGGACGTAGGGCAAGGAAAAAGAGTCCTTGTAGCCGAACCATGATAAATACTCGTGTTGTGGTTTGATCGTTTCTTTCATTTACTTGCATGTTATATATTGTGTTTGTGTATATATCTTTGATCAAACGGAAAGTTTCAAAGCGAACTAAACAAGTGAAAAAGATTTTAATCGGTAAACTATTCAACCCCCCTTCTAGCTTTCCATAAACCCCATAATCACTTTGACATTCATATTCGGTAAGCTAGGGTTTGAAGACTAGGGTTTTGTATGTATAGTTTTGACAAGATACCAATCATTTTGTGGAACCTTGTGAAATTTGTGATAACCAAAAAGCCATTCTTTTTCGCCAAAAATTATACCAAAAATTCACACAATGTATTTAAAAAAAATACATTTGATAATAAATGTTTAGCACAAAATATTGATATCAGTTTCGGAAAGAAAAAAAAAATGCAAGCCAATCCACATTTATAACTTACAGCCCATAACCATGAAATGCTCCAATCATCAGTCCAATTCATATACTGATCCAGTTCATTAGTTCAGGTTCAACCCATAAATTAAACTATGACCCTGGCCCAAAGTGAAGTCATAACCCAATCCAACACCAAAATACTTATAAGTTATAACCACTCCATAACCCTAATTACACGGCACCATTTGCAAACACTAATCTCAAATCCATCCGCCCCTTCTTTCTCAGCCACCATCTCTGCTCTCACTTCACTTTTCATCACCTCAAACTGATCTCACTTTTTTTTATCTCAACATGATCCCACACCGATCTAAATCTCATCTCCATTACAGATCAAAATCAACCTCGTCAATCCATCATCAACACCGAACACACAAATCATTGTGTTAAATAAACACACGAACACAACAAGTCTTACAATTGTTAACTTAAGTTCTTCTCAATCCGTACCTCAAGAGTTTGTAAAAGGCTACAAGATCTGAAATAGGTCACGGGTAGGTTTGTAATCTTGTTATCCTTTCCTTGTTTGTCAATTAATCGAAACAAAGAAGGTTTATAACAGAGTTGTTATTAAACTTTCTTTTATATTCAAATATTAATGAAGTTTATCTTCGAAAGTTGATCTATGATGAAGTTCTCTTCTATTCCTATGCCTTCGAGGTCTGAAATACATTTGTAACCAACGAGAAGAGAATAACTGAGATCATATTTGCCTTACACTTTCTTGTTTGTTGGAATCGAACTAAAGAAAAAATTGAAACAAGATTGTTTTAGTTATTACTTTTAAGCATTCGGATATTTAAACGAAGCTAGGCTTCAACACAAAATGGTCGATGATGATTTATTGTTCACGCATATGAAGTCAATAAAGGTTGGTACCCAAGGTGAACAAACAAACTGAGATCTTGTTTATTTAAACTTGTATTCGAGTTTCAGTTTGTGTTTGGAGAAGCAATAGGATAGTTTGGGAGTTGTTTGTTTCTGAGGAGGATCGGATTTTAGGATACTTATGGATTTGATTGTGGTTGTTTGGACTTGGATGAGGCTGTGCTGGTCTTTGTGTTTGTGTTAATTGTTTGTTGGTTAATGCTAGGATTTGTTGTTGGTTGCTATAGTATGATTTTGTTGAGATGGGTTATGTTTTTGTTTCTGGTCTTCCTGTCGTACTTGACAAATGTCCGCTTGTGAGGAAAATTTGGCAGCATGCTGTTTTGGTTTGCCAATAAAATTGATATTCAAAAGACAAATCGCTACCTCAACTCGCTACTTTGATCAAATTGCAGAACTAGAAGACAAACAACAAGTACACAAGTCACTGATTATGTATTTTACCCTTTCAGGTACATTACCAAAACCTCAATACCAAATCGCTGCCAAGAGCTGCTCAAACAGCAGCCATGAAAACACAACAAAACTTCAACCACTTTTATTTTTATTTTTATTTTTTTCATACCATATTCAAACCAGTTTTACAAGGAAATGGTACAAAAAGCAAGTCACCAAATAATATGTGTACAAGAGCTGTTTGGACAACAAAAAAATGACACACAACAGTTTTAAAACTGTGAGAATAAAGCGACCTTTTGACCATGGGATACTCAAAACATTGCAATAAAAACAGTTAACCACTTTCAAATGATACAAGTTTTGACCAGCTTATAAACAGTATGGTAAAATAGCCTTGGAACAAGATTCGAACCACAAGAAAATCAACAAGTAACACAACCTAGGCTCTGATGCCAATTGTAGGATTGAAGCATGTGTTGATTCTTGTGATTCAGGTGGTCTTGTGTTATGGAAGATGAAGGAAAACATTTATAGAGTTAGAGAGAGAGAGAGAGTTGAGAGAGTGGGAGGTTTCTAATGAGAGAAACACCTTAAGTGTGTATTATGAGAAACAACCAGCCTTTCCAAATGGGGTGGAAAGGCTATATATACAATTACAAGTACAGTGCCTCATGAAACAGGCTGTAGAGCGAGTACAGTGGGTGAAGACCCGACTCATTCCATGAATACTATTTACATATTAACTAACTATTAAACTAATATCTAACTAATGTTAATATGACTACGAGCTATCTCAATGCTATTACATTCTTGTGGTGACCGAGTCTTCAATAGGAATATTTGTATTCCTAACAAACCTCGACCTCCCGAATCACATAAAAATCATTATTTTCGGTCCTACAATTGGCATCAGAGCTATGGTGTTTTGTTTTGATGATTTTTTTGTGGTTCGTACTATTTTTAGGCTATTTTACCAATATTTTTGGATCTGAAAATTGTTTTTCTTATCATTATTGGTAACAGTTTTTTACTAGTACTTATGTATCGAAGTGGTCAAAACAAGAGTCGAACAAATTTTATTTCCAAGATTCATGAATCTGTTCCTTGTGGTCTTATGGTCATAGTTAGCAGTTTTGTGGAACATCATATTTGTGACTTACTTTTGTACAAACCGTGACAACGTGGTCTGATATATGGTCAAAGGGGTTCAAATTTATGGTCTTTACACTGGTCAGAATCGTGCTCAGAATTTTTGGCCGGAATCTGATCGGAAAAGGACACCGGAAAGTGGTCAAAGGGTCAAAACCCTCTTTTTACGCACAACTTCAGTTTTTCTACGCATAACTTGGAAAGTTATGCGTAAGGTTCAACTAAGGCATAAAACCCCTTTCTTACGCGTAATTCTTACGCAAAGGAGAAGGTTTACGCCAAAGTGTATGCTTACGCGTATGGCATGTCTACGCATAAAGTACTCTACGCAAAAGTCATCTAACAGGTTTACGCGTAATGTTTTGAGTAAAGGGGCCAAAATCGAAAAAGAAAAAAGAAGATTAGATGAAGCAGAGACCAGGACCATAAACCAAATACCAAAACTCTATTGACAGTCCAAATCTATGGCAGCCAACACATACAGCCAGCAACCATCACTACCTAACCCATTGATAACTCCATTCTACAACAACTCCAAATCTACCTAAATCATTCAAGATCTCAGAAAGTTTCAACTTTTTCTCTAATATTCTTTAAGATTTTTTTGAGTTGAAATCTATTCATCGCTGATCGTTTGTGTTATTATCCGAAGATATAGAAAGAAAAATAACAATTGTGTCACTTTCTTTCTATGGTTCGTTAATGACCAAAACATAAAACGAAAAAATCACACAAACTGGTACCTACCCGAGACCTATAACTAAGATCTTGAAGCCAAAATACATCAAAGGTTCGTGGTGATTAGTCTTCACAGCAACAAGAGAACGATTCTATGAAGTTTACTTCTTGGATTAATTATTGTTGGATACATGAATCGGTATTGATAATGAAGACATTAAGATGGGTCTAGCTTGTTGTTGGGATTAAAGTTGTGATTTGTGATTAGTGAATAAAAGGTTTTGAGTATATGCGTGTGATGATCAATTAGTGGGTTTACTGTTTAAGTGTTGAATTAAATTGGGAGATTTGATGAGATGCGTTTGTTTGAAGAGTGACAAGATGAGATTGAGATAAGATTTTAGGTGAGAGGAAATGAGAGTGTGGTAGGCTGCTATCAATATGATTAGGGTTAGTCAAAGTGAAATGTGTTCTACGGTTATAAACAGATGTGCAGTATTATGTTTGGATTTGGATCGGGTATTATGATGGGCCGAGTGACAATTGTATGATAATGGGATGTTGGTTATCTTTGATTATGGACATTGGGCTTCCTTGTTTTGGATTAAATTTGACGCAAATGCATATACATGAATTATCAGTGTGTAATCTAAATTTACTTTTAGATATACTACATTATTGATAATATCTGGTTAAGAGTGGTATTTTGGTATATAAATTTTCACGGGAATACATTATTCATGGCTAGAATTGCTATGTTCATCAAAAATGACTACGGGGTTATTGTACGGTATTATTGATTTGACTTTGAAGTGGCATCTCAAAAAGTGTACTTATTTATATCAAAGTATAGGGGTGGTTGGATGCACGACTTTTGAAGATAACTTGTATGCGCAAATTAAAAAATTCAGTCTTGACAATCTAGTTATTACTGATGTAAGGAGTTACGTTGTAGTGCTCACAGTATAGCTATCACTTAAAGGAGTTACATAGTAGTACTCAGTGTCACACGAGGTAGTGGATTGTTCAAGTGACGAATATTTCGTGCAACCTCATACTTAAAGGAGTTACTTTGTAGTTCTCAGTATAGGTATTAAGTCACATCTATCGTACAAGCATTAAGTCACAAGATGAGATGATTACTTCTTTTTCAAGCTGGTCATATCGGGCTGTCTCCATATGTGGTCATTACTAGTAGCCAGTGAATTCAAAGGAGGTTCGATTACAGGTTGATTTGAGAGAAAAGTATTGAGAGTATTTTCGCGACATATACTCACAAAATATGCTTCAACGAGCTAACATGGCTTATATATTGCATTAGAAGGGTAAAGTTAAGGTAATTTATGGCATGTACACTACATTATGATGATTCCGATACCTCGCAACCATCAGGAGGGAGAAGAACATGCCAAAAGAAGTAGTGTTTCGCCTTTAGTGATTGGATTAACTGAGAGAACTGGGCTTAACAAAGTGAATGGAGAAGTAGTGTGTGTGTGCATCGGGGCTTATTACCAACTTCGATGCAATACTATGTGAGTTATGTTGTTATGATGCTCCCCGAACGACAACCATTGTGCTATAGTTTAGAGTCTACTTTATCCACTGCGTAATAGAAGGAGAGTTGTCGGTTCAGGAGGGAGCAGGAAAAAGAAAGAAAGGCTCACTAGTTAGGAGGGAGTAATAACCTAACTAGACCATTACAGTTGAAGTTCAGAGCTACAAAGACATTTGCCGTCAGTGTCAAAGATCAAACGCCGAGATTGTCGGAAGAGAGAACTTCAAGTCTGCCTCAGTATTTAGACTACAGAGATTCTGCGCTTCAACACCGTCAACATAGTTTACTATTGTTGTAATTTACATTGTTTATGTATTTATAGGTCTCATTGTAACCATTCACGTGTGACGATATCTTGGAGGGAGATTGTTAGCCTTGCTCTTTTATAAAGATAACGTCACATACGTGAATTGGACTAGATACGTAGTTAGTTGTGCCTTTAGGGACTGCTATTGTACAAAAGGCAAACTTGTAATAGGATGAGCCTATAAATACCCCTCATGACTCTCCATGAGAGGTGTGGGAAATTGTGTAACCTTATCTTCATATTAATAAAACCCTTTTTCTTCACCCTCTCTCTATTCTTTCTCTCTCTAAAACTAAACATGGATATCATCTATAATCATCAACCTCGACCTCCCGAATCACATAAAAATCATTACTTTTGGTCCTACACTAACTAAACTATGTTTGTTGTAATCAATAAGAGAATGAAGTGCTAGCCATGTTACTCCTACTATATTCATTTAGTTATTCGTTTACTAGTGTAATGATTCAAATGCAAAGTGTTAGTGACATCAAAATGTATAGAAAATATCCTTTTGGTCTAGTCAATACCTCCATAATTCTATCTAAGGTAGACTAGACCACTTGGTCCATGTATCTAGTCCTACACATGCAACCTATATCCCTGAAGCAAATTATCGGTCTACTCAGTTACATGCATGCAATAAGCGGTGTCAACTAATCTATGTAATTTATCTATGATACCCCTTTGGTCCAAGCAATACCTACTCTTCTCACTTGTCTGTTGAAGAGCACTATACTAACTTAAGTGTTTAGGCATTATATGTCTAATTTCGGGTTCCTAGGCCTCGAGTCCTAAGGAAATGCACGAATGAGGCCAAGTCATTAATAAAACCATAGTAATACGGATCACCACTAGCTCGAAGCTATCCATACAGTGATCTAGATAATAGACATCAAAAGCTTAACAAATAAATGAGTATACTATTTGAACGATAAAAACATAAAATATCTATAACAATGCATCAAATCTCCATAAATGAAATAACATAAACATAGTATTCATAACATGGCTAACACCAAAGGGTGTTAGCCCATAATGTATGTTGAAGTACACAAAGCAAATTCAAACGATAAACAAATGGAAATCATAGTAAAATCAATATACAAACAGAATGATTAGACCTAATGTGTTGATATGAGACATTTTATTATTGATTTCCTAGCTCTTGGGACCTTGGAATGATGAAATTCGGTTGTAGTTGAGTGTGGTGATTGAATGATGTTAAAAACTTCTGTATAGGCTTTGTATTTATAGTGTTCTATTAGGGCACCGATACGGCGTATCCAAGATCGGATACGGCGTATTCCAGATTTCTTAATTACTGACGAAGAAAGCGTATTTGATGAGGCGAAAAATGAACCATTTTTAGGGGGTCATTTTAGCCCGGATTCGAATTTATTTGATCAAATACTGCCCTAAATTGTTCCTTTTGTCATTTTAGGTACTTTTGGAGTGAATTCTGGAAAAGGAAGCATTTTGGATGTTTTTGGAGCATAAAAGTGAAGAAAACGGCAAAGTCTTAATTTTCCTTGCTGGGAACAGTACCTGACGGCGTCACATGCTCCTTAATGACGGCGTCAAGAGTAATACAAGAGGTGGAAGTGGATAAAGTCCGTGACGATCCAGAAGAGTTTTACACTATGGGCATGACGGCGTCACCATAGGCCGTCATGGTCCAATTACATGTGACGGCCCAGAGTAGAAGTACATATGACGGCGTCAAATCTGGATCTAGGCAATCCGATATCATTGTGGGCGGCGAGTTGAAGGCGTCAGAAATTCTTTCTTGACGCCATCACCCTATAAAATCTATATATAGTTTTGCAATTTTCATTCATTAAAGGGGGACAAATAGGGTATAACTTTGGAGAACCCTAGCACGAATATTACTGCTTTTTCAAGGTTTTTTACCCTTTGAAACCTTTCATGTCAATTTGAGATAAGTACTCTTTCAATTCAATCAATATGTCTATGTGTTGCTTGAATATATCTTACGCTTGTCTTGAATTCAACATGCTAGGCTAGATCTCTTGTGTGTTTGCTTAGATGTAGTAAAACCTAGATGTTAATTATGGGTTGATTGTTTGTTTATAGTTGTTACGGATGATTGTATTCGATGTTAGGCTTAAGAAAACTGGCAGACTTCCATTGGTGACATGCTTGAACGTCTTAAGAAACATGATCAGAGGTGTACTATGATTTTTGGTTGTATTTAATGCGTAGGAGAATTCTAATGATCCCATGTTAGGAGCTTCTAACAGCTCGACATAGGAGTGAAGAAGGATCCTATAGAGTTAGGGAATATTGTACACGGCCCTACAACTGGTATTAAGGAATATAACCCGTCATCCATGAAATTGTAACAAACTATCAACCTGTAAAAGATATCTAGGGAGTAATGAAACCTAAGTAAACACAACTCTCCCTATTATTGTTCACACCACTAGTTTAATTAGCTTTATTTTCATTTTTGTTATTTTATTTTGATTGCATCTTAGTTATTGGGTTAGTTGATTAGCAACTAATTCCGCCCACTCTTCCAAAAACCTGAGATTTTAATTGCTTTTATAAAAATATAAAAATACAAAAAGAATCATCCCTCACCTCTAGACCTAGTTTTTAGGCTTTCTAATCCTAGTGACACTATTCCTGAGTTGAACGATCAATCCCCCAGTACCTGTCACTATACTATACTACAACGATCAGGTACACTACCTGGTGGGGGTTGTAAGCTTCTCGAGATCCCTCGAGAGGTAAAGCCTGGTGCGATTCCCACGTATCAGTATTCTGCATATGTTTTAAACACGGCGTATTGCTGAAGAGTGATACGCCTTATACCTTCAAAATCTCCGATATACTTGGACTGGGGATAAGATCTTCAATACGACGTATGACCAGAGTTTCATACGTCGTATACCTTCAATAGTTGACTTGGGCTTTGAATGCAGAGCTTCCAAATACGGCGTATTGTCAAAGTTAAATATGCCGTATGCCTTCATATTCACCAATACTTAGTGAATTCTTCCAGATATCAATACAGCGTATAGCCGTATAGCCAGAGTAACATAGGCCGTATGTTCTTTGCAGATTGCATACAGAATAACCAAAATAGCTCCAAATCATGTCTTTTCCGTGTCTTTTCCAATATTGATTCATAAATATTGAAAACAACAAACTTAAGAAATTAAGTATCAATTTAGGTATAAGTAAACAATAAATGAGTGATAATCGTGGGATAAATGATGTATAAATATAGTATAAATTTGATGTTATCAAATATCCGCCCACTTGACTTCTACTTGTCCTCATGTAGACTCTACATTAAGTAATTAGAAACATATTTCAAACCTTGATTTAGGAATTAAACATCAAAATAACTAACTTAACCAATAGTGCATAACCATTACACCTCACAAATAGGAAATGAAATTCACTTATTCGTAACTAATCTAGGGTGTTTATATAGTGGTACCCTCGATTGCACAATCATGGTGAGTATTCTATCATAAGTCTGGCAAAGATACACATCTCTACCACTAGAGTATGAGAACTAAAACCAATTTCAAAGGCAAAATGGGTTAAAATGTGAAGGCTTAAGGGTTCGTCATTCTTTTTAATCTCTATCGATACCAATATTCCAGAAAAGATGACAAAACCACAAATACATAATCAAATTCATGACCGTGATACTCATGATTGCTCACTCCCTAACTCGAATAAGCTAAAGAATATGACTAAGTAATATCTCCAATAATATCACACCAAAAGGGCGACAAATCCATAAATGCTCATCCAAATCTATGAATGAGACACCCATGATTGCTCAGTTCCCTAATTCGAGTAAGCTAAAGGTTAGGATGAAGAATGAATAAGGGTAAGATAAGGCATGAGAAACATTTATAATTGTTGTAAATAGAAAATGAACAAAACAAATAGATTAAGTCCGACACAACCAATTGCTACTAGCTACTACCTTACCACAAACCCGAAATAGACATTTATCATTGACTAATTCCCGCTTTAACACGGATAACACACACTTTAATGATACGTGAATAAGACTCAAATATACCTCAATCAACATCATCGACAATAAAACATACCAAGTTGGCTATCCCGAATTATCAACTCCCAAAAGATCCCAAAATATACAATAAAATAGTGGCAGAATTACGGCCACTGTACACTAAACTAAGTGGTTTATATTACGTACCACTTAAACTAAGTACTGAAAGTTCACATTTTTTTTCTTACATAAACTGAGAATCAAACAAATGGTACATTACTTTACCATTTCACCAACAATATCCCATCTAAGATATTCATTAACGTATAGGAATTTGAATGAAATAAAAACTAGTGAAAGTGGTAGTACAAGGATATCACGCAAAATACATACTTTCACAATCCCATTGCATCATGCAATTTTCTTGGCCAATGTCTCTCTAGAAAGAATCGAACGAGAAATTCACACGGACATAGGACACATGTAGCCACTAGCAACCAAACAATGGACTTTAATCTACATGGTAGCCTAAGGTGTAAAGGTGTAATGACACATAAACATTTAGTGGTGTAACAAATGAAAGGAAAGGCTCAACATGTTTTACAAGGGGTATCTTACTATATAGGTGAGAGTAACAAAAGGGTTTATACGGGTGGTCAACTAACCAGTGTAGCTAGTTAATAAACAAACATATATAATGACATGGGCCATTTGGGTGAATCATAATAATTTTGCCTTTTACTTTGATTAAAGCCGATTACACCAAGTTTCCTCAATGCAATGCTCATTATAATGGTTTCAAATAGATATACCAAGTCAAGTTCTAAATTCTACATTAATCCACCGGCACACTGATATTTTTGTAGAATTTGAGGTAAAATAGTGGAAACGGAAAGGTTTCAATTCTCACAAATGGTATCAAAGGTTGTTGTGAACGGGTTATGCTACTAATGATATATGAAAAATATGTGAAAATTTCTAAAATTTAGCATATTTTATGTGTTTTCGTACAATATGACAAGTAAAATTTTAATTACAGCTACATGCCCCCACTTGAATTGTACAACACCCTTATTGTATAAATGAACAAATAAATTTAATGAGGGTAGAATTAGAAATGAAAAACTCCCCTGAGATTGCTTGGAATAATCCTCCATGGTGAGAATGTAAGCAAGAAAATTGTAGAGAACTAGGAGGTTGAATAGTTTTACTGACTAAAACTTTGTTTTGAAACTTTTAGATCAACTCATGTCGATCTAGTTTGGACATGTTGGATATTGATAGTTGAATATGTAAATAAACTAAAATACGAGATAGAGATAGAGAGGCACAACCACAACACAAGTATTAGTGGTTCGGCTACAAGAACTCCTTCCTTGCCCTACTCCACTCCCCAGGTACCCAACTCGAGAGTTCTGTAAACACTACACAACACGAACTCCTTTCACCGGTGGAGAAGCCTTCACAACACCGCTTACACTTTATCTGGTACAAAGCTAAATACCGAGTTCTTCACACAAGTTAGAACCAAACCTTCATCGCCTACACTTTATTCGATATAAGGCTAGATATCGGGTTCCATTACAATGGGGAAACCACAACCCGATCAAAACCTATTTTTATAACACATCATAAGGAACTAATGTTCTACTACAACGATCTACACAACACATCTATGACACCCTTGAGAAGAAAGAAAAACAAAAAACACTTCTGTGATCTTGTGGAGATGAAGAATCCTAGCAACCAATGTCTTGAGCGTGCAAGTCTTCTAGAGGTCGTGATCTCGCCTTTAAGAGGAACCTAGAGAATCACTAAGAGAAAAGCTATATAAGATCATTAGATATGAGATTAGAGAACTAAGAACGTAGAGAGAAGATGTGTCTAAGTGGAGTAAGTAGAAAGGGAGAACTGACCATCTATTTATAGGCAAAATTGGTTACTGTTCACCTGAATCCGGTGGATCCCTTCCCAAAGGTATCCGACCAGTGTAAATCTAGAGATCCGGCTATCTAGTATCACCAGTCTGGATTTTGGGTTACAATTTCAGGTTTTGGGTTAAGGTCCATTGGTCATGTGATGTCATGCATGATGTCAAAGACATCGTGAGTCATGGGTTATGGACTTTGGGTCATGGATAAGAGTTTTACCCACTTTTGATGTCATGCTATTGGTCATGGGTTTTGGATCAAGCTCCATGGGTTATCGGTTTTGGACTTGGGTTTTGGGTCATGGATGGTCCAAATCTTTATTAGTTTATTTTGGTTGTTTCTACTTATGTATTTTTTAAGTAACAAAAGTTACCTAAGTGTTTTATAAAAATGGTTTTGGTTTAATGTAAACTATTTAACTAAACATGTTTAATGGTTTATTTATTTGAGTTAGTAAACTATTGGTTCAAAGCTTTATGTACTTTATTTATTTCATTAAAATGATTTTACGTTTGTTATCGAAAAACATTAGAAGATCGTAAAATATAAATAAATATTTTTATAGTTTATTTGTATTAACAATCTCCCCCTTTTGTTGATGACAAAACATAAAATTATTTTAAGTAAAATGATAAAATTCATAAATTTTGAATTTGAGTTTTTACTATTTTCTCCCCTTTTTTGTCTAAACAAAAAGAGCGTCAAAAAGAGACTAATCCGAATGCAAGAAAAAATTTTTTTAAAGAGAAAAAGTTTTAGAAGAGAAAGAGTAGAAGAGTAGGGTAGAAACATGCATATTAGCTCCTCCTTGACGATTGCTCCCCCTTGTTGAGGGTGTTAAGTATTTAGGAAGCCTAAGAACGAGATCATTGCAAGTTTTGCAACATTTTTGCTTGGATGAAAGCTCCCCGTTAATGAGGGTGTCAAGTACTCCAAGTGTGTTTTGAAAATCTACAAAACAAAGGTTAGAAAGTAAGTATATGTATGAATTTTGCTGAGAAATGAGCTGTAGTAATGCTTTGTTTGGTTTCTGAGTGCCCAGATCCGCCGGATCCTTTTCAGAAAGGATCTGTCGGGTAGAATCTAAGGGATCCATGTACCTGCAACTTGTTAGCAGCAGTAAAAGAAGAAATAAAATATGAATTCAAGTTAAAATCACACCAACATGCTCACATAATCAAGAAGCATTTAGCAAGTAGATTCATTTAATAAAAATAAGAGAAATGATTCAACGATTTCCAAATTTCTAAAACTAAAAACCTGATTGATGAGTCAAAAAGTGTTATGCTTTTAGGGGGTCATTTAAGCCCTAAGTCGCGATTATTTGATCAAATATTGCCTCAAATCGTTCATTTTGTCATTTTAAGTACTTTGGAGAAGAAATCTGGAAAAGGAAGCATTTTTGGAGTGAAAAGTGAAAAAACAGCAAAGTCTCCAAAATCAATCTGGAAATAGTACCTGACGGCGTCACGCTTTGGGGGTGATGGCGTTATGTGTTGGCAAATTGGTGGATAAAAAGTTACACGAGACGCGCCAGAATGTTTTTAGGAGTTAAAGAGTGACGATGTCATACTTTGGGACACCAAGGCCGTCAAGAGCAATTTTACACATGACGACCATATGATGATTTACTAGTGATGGCGTCAGATCTGGATCTAGGCAATCCGAGAAGAGTATTGGCGGCTATTTGACGGCGACACATGTATAACGTGACGCCGTCAGATTGTAAAATCTATATATAGTTTCTTAATTTTCATTCATTAGAGAGAACGAGAGAG
Organism: Artemisia argyi; assembly: GCA_030686995.1. Taxonomy (NCBI): domain Eukaryota; kingdom Viridiplantae; phylum Streptophyta; class Magnoliopsida; order Asterales; family Asteraceae; genus Artemisia; species Artemisia argyi. Next base: position 47,896,850 of record CM060676.1, read on the forward strand.
AGAACATTTGGGATAAACCCTAGGTCGAATTTTACAGGGTTTTTCACCCTTCTTTCATCCATGTTTCAATAAAGATAAGTCTTCCAATAATCATTCAATATGTCTATGTGTTGTTTGATTCTATCTTATGCTTTTATTTACTTTAACATGTTAGGCTAGGTTTGTTTGTGTTTGCTTAGATGTAATGAAACCTAGCTATTGATTGTTGGTTGATTGTTTGTTATTAATTGTATTGGATGAATGATATCGATGTTAGGCTTAAGAAAACTGGCGGACTTCCAATTGGTAACATGCTTGAACGTCTTAAGAAACATGAATCGAATGTGTACTACAATTTTAATGGTTGTATTTAATGCATGAGTGACTACTAAGGAGGCCATATTAGGAGCTAGTTGTCGGCTCGACATAGGAAGAGGTAGAAGTTCATAGTGTTGGGGAAGATCGTACACGGCCCCACAAATGGTATTAAGAAATATAACCCGTCATCCATGCAATTGTAACAAACTATTCAATTAATGAAAGATAGCTAGGGAGTAATGAAATCTAAGTAAGCACGTTTCTCACATTATTGTTTTTCTCAACATTTACTTTCTTGTTATTTTATTTTTCTTGCATTTGTAGTTAATTGGGTTAGTTGACTTGCAACTAATTCCACCCACTCTTCCAATATACGAGATTTTTACTTGTTTTCCATAAAATATAAATATACAAAAAGAATCACCCCTCACCTCTAGACCTAGTTTAATTAAGTTTTGATCCTGACGAACACTATTCCCCAAGTAGAACGATCAATCCCCCGGTACTTGCCACTACACTATACTACATCGGTCAGGTACACTACCTGGTGGGGATTGCAAGCCTCTTTAGATCCCTTGAGAGGTAAAACCTTTTGCGAGGGCGCAATCCCACGCATCAAGTTTTTGGTGCCGCTGCCGGGGAATAGTTATTGTTTAGGTTGAAATTTCTTTTTATTAGGTCTACTTTTTAGATTCCTTTATAGTAAGATTTTTATTTTTATTTTTATAAGTTTTCTTTAGTCTATCTTATTTCTTCGTTCATTTGTTCGTAACCATTACCATCCGCCATCATGGAAGGTTGTAATATCTTTGAACCCATCAAAACCCTACAACAAAACCCACCACAACAAAACCCACTACAACCAAACCAACCTCCTAGACCCCGCACTTTAGGAGAGTACTCCCGTCCTAGCCACCAAGGCTATCGAAACACCATTGAGCTTACTCAAGGAGCCAATGTGTCTCCCATGCAATCCGACACCATCCGGTTGGTGCAAAGTGGATGTACATTCCATGGACTTCGTTCCGAAGATCCTAATCAATATCTCAAGGATTTCCTTAAAATCGTAGATTCCATAGATCTTGAAGTTGAAACTCGAGAGACGACCCGATTGCGTCTCTTCCAATTCTCTCTACGTGACCAAGTTAGTCGATGGCTTGAGCGTTTACCCGCGGGATCCATCACCTCTTGGGATGATCTCACTACTCGTTTCCTTGCTCAATTTTTCCCACCGGGGATAACCACCAAGCTAAGAAATGACATCTTGATGTTCCAGCAATGTCAAGGTGAAACCCTCTATGAAGCATGGACTCGTTTCAAGGACTTACTCCAAAAAGTCCCTCATCATGGCATATATCTTTGGCTCCAAGTCCAAATATTTTATGACCATATCAATCTCTCCACAAGGCAAATCATTGACCAAGCGGCCGGTGGCAAGCTACATGATCGAAGTGCGGAAGAATCATGGAAACTCATAGAAGATCTTGCTCTCTATGAAAACAAAAGTTGGAATGATCCCCGTGATTTGAACAAAACGGTCAAGGTAATATCTTTGCCTTCAAACAATTCAAGCACTCCCGACCGTAGGATCATGGAACTTGAAGACCAATTCGAGTTTCTCATGAAATCCTACGAAGCTCCTAAACCTTCAAGCCAAGTGAACAAAATCACTTCTTCATGCGAATTATGTAGTGGTCCCTACGACACTCATGATTGCATGGAACTCCCCGAACAAGCTTTTGCAGATTACGCATCCTCGCGTACCAACGGAGCGGGAGACAAGTGGTACACTTTCAATATCGAGCCAAACCTTTATGGTGATTCATACAACCCCTCTTAGAAAAATCACCCAAACTTTAGGTGGAAACAAAACCAAAACGCACCCCAAAAGAATTCTTCCACTCCTCCTAATTGCTACCAATCAAACGGTCCACCTCCTAACCGCACTTTCAACAATAATCCTTCCAACAACTATGGTAGTACCAATAATTTTTAAGGGTTGATGTCTAAATTTATGGCATCTCAAGAACCTCGTATGGCTAAGTTTGAATCCGAATTCATTCAACAACAAACCGAGATGACCAATAAAATTGACAACTTTTTGAAAGCTCTTAACAATAAAGTGTTGACCACGCCAAATAAGGACACTAGGAACACTAATAGTAGAACCCAAATTAAGGATCCCTCATCATCCAAGCATGTCCACTTTGTCAATGTTGTCACTATTAAGCCAATCGATAAGGATATGGAAGAAGATGATGTAGATAGGGTTGGAACTGATAGTGAATCTAAGAAGGAGGATAATAAGGAAGGGAAGGTAGAGGAAGCAGAAAATGTAGAGAACTATTTCGATAGGTTACCAACTAAGGAAGAACGCGCATACCATAGGGATTTATTCGATGACCACGAGACACCATACGTCCTAGGTTCACCAATCATCAAAGCGGGCGATCCCTCTAATATCAATATACCATGCAACATTGGGCATGCACATGTGTGGAAAGCCTACATCGATCTTAAATCTCCCGTAAACCTTATGATTAGGCTCCACTATAACTGGATAGTGAAAAAGCAACTCGGTCCTAGGATATTTCCCAACACGGGTTGGATGAGTAACTTTGTAGGAAGAGTAAAGGGATTGCATGTAAAACCCTAAAATCTCAAACATGCAAAATTACCAAAATGCCCTTGTAATTTAAAATTTGCATAATCAATTAATTAAAGTACCAAAAAAATTCCAAATAATTACAAATTATAACATATGGAGTATGACAAACCTTGTAAACTTAATTTACACTTAAAGTTACCTAAAGAAGTTTATAAATAAACTTTTTACAATTATTTATGTACTATACCATTTTAATTATTTATAAAAAGTAATTAAAAGCTTTAAAATAAAAGATATGATTATGAAATAAATAGGAAATAATGGAAAATCTGATTTGGTCATAATTCTCATCCCAAAAACTCGGCCCAATCAAGTTACAATCATTCCTATAATATCTCATAATTCCGTATAGTTATTTTTTCCCCAAAATAAACCCTAAACACCAAAAAAATCATTAGCGACGCCTCCAAAAGTTCTCTGGACTTCTAGGCATTTTTTTGGGTCGTGGTCAAGGCTAAGGAACATGGTAAAAATAGTGAATAAGGTTGGGAGTGGTCGAGTGGAGCTGTTCTCATTTTTCTGTCATGTTTATTGTAGCCGAGAGATCAAAAATCCACACAACTTATTCTGATCGAAAAACAAAACATCTGGTATTTTTCTAGCATTCTTTATATCATATAACATCTATATAAAATGTTGGGGTCGAGCCATGCATGAATTATAAGGCTGTACGAATTTAAATAGAATAAAACCCTAAACTAATTGAAAAATAAGAAGATAATGCATGCCATTTTTCTGAGGTTCATATACATTTTTTTTAACATGTTAAAATAATCATAGAATACTGGAAAAATAGAATATTAATTATGTGAGGGCTGTAGAAATTATTTCAAATTATTTTGTTAATTACCGATTGAAATAAAAGGAAAAATAAAAAGAAAAAGGGATATGCGATTAGGGTTAGGGTTTGGTTAATTAAATGAGTTTATTAAATGTTAATGATTGTCTAATAAATGTATGATGATTGGAAAAATTAGGGTTCATGGTTTTGGGGTTTTAGTTGAAACCGTATGGAATTTGATAAATAGAGGGACTTGTTTGGTAAATTCTGAAACTTGATGGACTATTTTGGAAATCATAAAAGATCAGTAGGAAATGGTATAAAATTAGTATAAGGGTTAAATGGGTAAGTTTCATAATTAAAAGGTTTAATATGTAACTTTTATAACTAAAGGGGTGTAAATTGTAAATCTGATATCTGAGACTGGTTTGACTTATGTCTAAGTGTTAGAATGTGATTATTTCAGTTTGTGGCGTTAAATTGGGTCATTGACACTTTAAACCCTAAACTATACTAAGTTTTCAAAAGAAACCCTAATCTTGGAAAGTCAACATAAAATCATATCTTTGACTTATGATAAGGTAATAACTTGACAAAATTATCAAAATAACCTAAATGAACATGTCTATAAATGGAAACTTTCCAATTATGGAAATCTTGCTATTTATGGAAACCTGCTATTTTTGGAAAGTACTAATTATGGAAACTTCTGAAAATTGGAAACCTTTCTAAATAAAGGAACTTTCTAAAAATAGAAACTTACTAATTCTGGGAATTTGATTAAATAGAAAGTTATTCAAGGTCAGTAAAGATACTAAATCCGGAAAGTTTCTAAAAAATGGAAAGATAACCTAAAAAGGGAGTAATCTGATTTCAAACGAACTATCGAATAATTCTCGACTTCTAATCCGTCTAGGTTCTGTGAAGAAGGAGGAGTTTCTATTCCTGTTGGATACTTTTCTAGTGTCTGCTCTGTCATCTGGTTGAGGTACATATATTCTGACCTTTTCAGTAAATGTTTCTCATGACTTCCTTTCTTTTGATCTCTCATTTTGTTTAGGGTTCCCAATGCCATTTCTATGAAACCCCATTTTATTTTCTGAACCTTTTTTGTTATGAACCTTTGCTATCTGAACCTTCTGATTTTGAACCTTCTGGTTTGGACCTTTTGATATGACCTTGTGATATGGACTTCTGATATGATCTGATTATGATGACTTATGATCTGTGTCATTTTATGACATTCTGTTGACCTATTCTGTTTGACCTATTCTAGTTTGACACCCGAGCCAAATTTATTTCACTAGGCATGGGGTTCCATGTCCGTGTCAGGGATGCACCCCTGGCGTGACTTCAGGGCAGTGGAGTGATGTTCTGCCACGTCCCCTTATCTGTTATCTGTTATGAGCTCAATTATCTGTTTATTATGGCCAATATTATTTATGTGGGGGCGTGTGGATGCATCCTAGATCTGTTTTTGTTATCTGTTATCTGTATTTGGTGATTGATGTTGCGTGCATATACGTCCTTCACAACTATGGTAGGTCTCCCCTACATATGCTACCTTATGTGTGATTATGACTATGACTATGATTATTTTCAAGGCTTTATATCTGTTTCTGGGCTCGTGGTTGATGACTAACCCTTACCCTATCTCTTATTACTATTTCATACTCGCCTTTGATTACATTATGTTATTTCCTTTATACCTTATTCAGTATTCATTTCGGTTTCATATTACTTTGTTGTTATATCTGTTCACTGGGCTTTTTAAGCTCAGCCACGTTTTCTTTCTCCCGCGGCAGGTTTTAGAAGGAAGTTGGGTTATAGGTGAAGAGTGCAAATAGGAGCTTTTAGAGAGGAATTGCTTGATGAGTTAATAGTGGTTCTGAAGATGCTTTAGATTTGTCATTTTGTACTTAGTTCTATATTGTATTCCTTTATCATGGAACCTTTTGTAACCCTTGTATCCATTTGTATTATTAAAGTTTATGCTTGTGTTTGTTCTGATTGACACCATGAATGTGACATTTTAGCCCTTGTCGGGTTGGGGTGTTACAATTATGGTATCAGAGCCCAGGCTACGACTTGTAGTACATTAAACCTTGACTTGTGAAGTTTGGACCATTAAGCTTCCACTGTAGGCGCTGACAAGGCAACCTTTAAGAACTTGCTTTAAGAACTCCCTATAGCAACCTAAGTTATTACCGGTGAGGATTGAGTAGACTGGGACATCTGATTAGTAGCACTTCTTCCGCTTTACTCTGATTCGCGCTTCTGCCTTCAGTTATGCCTTATGAGAAATTCTATTTCTGTGGCTAGAAAGTTTTGAAACCTAAGTTCGGTAACCAAGTAAGTTTGATATCCCTCGAGAATGACATTGATACCGTATACCATTCAAATCCACTTTCTGATCCTCAGATTCCATTTCTGCCTGACAAACATTCTGATATTTTACTGACCAGTCTGAAGGTTATTCAAACATGATGTGTTAGACACATTCTGTGAATTCATTTCTTATGTTGGGCATATAATGCATCATCTGATACTATTTGACTTTGCATAATCCTTTACTCTGATAATTGTTAATTACAGGAATAGGAAAAAAATTTGTTTTCCTCCCTCTGAATGATGAACTCTATTTGCCAATCAGTTTCCTTTGGAAGGATATGATGTTAATATTATCTTAATATGGATTCGTTAACTTAGCAGGATGATGCTGACGACTGATATCCTATACATCTCACTTTTGACGATCATTTGATGTTGTAGTACCATTGATTTATAATCCACCTATCACTTTTGTTTAAAACAAACGAGATTCCAATACCTTGAACTGTTCTCTCATCGTTTTCAACATTTTGATGTATCATGTACTGGACTCTGAGATATATAAACCATCCGTCTGGTTTGATGATTGTATTCGTTCTATGAATCCGTTTAATCTTGATATATCTGATTTTGAGGTCTCTTGATTTCTAGTTGGCTTGTGACCTTTAGTAACTTGTTTCATTCTACTCCTAGTATGATGTTTCTGAAACACATGAATCTGTTAAGATTGATGCTGCTATGAAAGTACAAAACTCTGATCTCTTCTGATTTTCAAGTTTCTCCTAGCACCTAATAGTGTCCATTCTTGGAAAGCTCTAGCACTGGAAGTATTTTGTAGTACAAAAGTTTTCAATGTTCTCTGATAAACCTTTTGGTATTCCCTCCCGCTTGAACAATAGAATCTGAACTGATCTCAGTCGAAGAAGCCATGGAAGTCGAGAGATTGAATGAGCTGACATAATATGATGTTAATCACCCTGATATTTTATTCTGGGACGATCCGATCGATTTATGAAGAAGAGAAAGAGAAATATATGACGGTGGATCGACTATCGTGAACCTAACTAAATCACTATCCGAAATCATTAATCCTTCCCGCGTATTAATAAATTATTTAGTCTACCTTTGAAACTCAGTGATCTGATTACATTTGATGGACTGAAGAAGCAACCTCAGGAACTTCTAAGAAATGGGTTAAATAATCAAGAATAACCTCCGTAAAGTATTGCAGTTGTTATGGAGAAGGAAGGTAATGAGAAGTGATTTTGAAGCTACCTTTGTACTCATTATTGCGAACCCTGATGATGCCAATTGTATTGGCAAAATTGTCAACTATTCTTACGCATCAAATGGAATTTATGTTTCTCGAATGTTTAGACAAATGGTCATTGTATGACTCATTAGTACGTTTAGAAACAGGGAAGAACATGAGAATCAATTGCGCAAGTTGTTAGAAATCTAACAATCAGTTGTGTATTCTGGAAGTTTGATGTATGTTGAGGCAATGGTGTTCTTAATTGAGAAAATTACTATAAACTCCGACAGCAGATTAAAAGAAGCTGGAATCTTCTGAATCATGTAGAAAATTTTGGAGGATGCTTACAAATTGTGTTACTGTTAATAAATCTCGTGAACAGAGAGAAACAGCTCAGTTTGATTGAGAACGGAGTTCTGGAAAAAGCTGAAATAGAGGTATGCTTCCGCACTCGCAAGTGGTACCTGACTTGGAACGCTTCTAAGAGAGACTCAGACATGAACGTGTACATCGCAGAAAGATGATTGTTTATGCGTCAAGTCAACTATAAACGTATGAGAAGATTGTTCACTGCATGATCTGGAATTGACAACATCAGTGGTTACCCCAAAGAGTGGAAAACGATCCCTACATGACAGAAGTGTTGGCGAGCAGAGGACAAGATCTAGTCAAGATGACGGACCTGGAGCTGATGAAGACATACAGTCCCACTTCCCTATTCATCTTGGTTGCAATAAGATGAATTGAGAGCGGAAGCAGACTGGATGATGAAGGAATTCAAAGATCGTGCCAGAAGTTCACATCACTCCATCAAATTCCAAGAGGAACTGCAGAAGGATTGACGAACCAGACTCAAGCTCATGATTTCGTTCACCCCCAGGTTGATGGACTAATAAAGAAAAATGACCGGACTTGAAGAGATGGGAGATAGCAAATTTCTGAATGATTTGATATTGAAGCAAACCCCTATGTTTGGATGGACTGATTCTGTGAAGGAAAAAGTTGACGATGAATTCTCATTTCCGTTGACCCACTTAAGTTTCGTTATCTGGTTATAAATCTTGTAAAGATTTCAAATTCTCTAGAAACATCTCAGTTCCATGTTCATTTTGCGTTTTCTTGATAATGGCCTCGTTATGAGAATTTTGGCGAATTGTGAAGACCTATGTTCTTGAATGCAGTACGTTACTTCTGTTAGGAATTTTGGAATTTCCATTACTCTTTTGAGCAGTCTGTTTTCCTCTAAGCTATGATATCTGATTCTGTTAATCTCTGGACTGTAGAAGTACTAGTAGACTAAGAATAGGTTGTTTGTTCACGACTCGAGATAAAGTATGATCATCATGAGGGCATAATTATGTGGTGCTCGTATTATGACGCCTGATCAACGTGATAATACTTACACCATATAATGTGCACTTATTGTGATCATAGGATATCCGAGGAGTGCCTTTGAAATCCTGAAAGTTCTGATATCTTATCTGAATTATCCGCGATTAGTGAAACTCTGGATCCTTTCTGCCTATGCTTATGTTGTCTTTGATTCGTTAGAGATCTGAATAAGTCTGAAACTCTGATTTTCATTCTGCTAACATCTGTATATCTTTTATAAATCTTAAGCTTCATTATGGAGCTTTCCACTGTCTGAATATCGTCATTTAATCTGATTTCTGTCTATATTCAATATGTATTTCTGATAAGATTCACCTAGCGTCATCTGTTATATGTTGCATTGGTTTGACCTGATCCACTCTGATTCGTTTTGTTCTGAGGGATCCTAAACCTTTTTAATCTGTATTGAGTCATGAGAAACTAGTCTGTTTTTGGAAGATTCTGCTGGGAAGAACCTCCCTTAGCGTAGGGATATCTGTGACGATCTTTTGTATTCTGCTACGAATCCGTCTGACTTTACGACTTCAAATTTCGCGGACGAAATTTTTTTAGAGGGAAAGAGTTGTAAAACCCTAAAATCTCAAACATGCAAAATTACCAAAATGCCCTTGTAATTTAAAATTTGCATAGTTAATTGTTTAAAGTACCAAAAAAATTTCAAATAATTACAAATTATAACATATGGAGTATGACAAAGCTTGTAAACTTAATTTACACTTAAAGTTACCTAAAGAAGTTTATAAATACACTTTTTACAATTATTTATGTACTATATCATTTTAATTATTTATAAAAAGTAATTAAAAGCTTTAAATAAAAGATATGATTATGAAATAAATAGGAAATAATGGAAAATCTGATTTGGTCATAATTCTAATCCCAAAAACTCGGCCCAATCAAGTTACAATCATTCCTATAATATCTCATAATTTCGTATAGTTAATTTTTCCCCAAAATAAACCCTAAACACCAAACAAATCATTAGCGACACCTCCAAAAGTTCTCTGGACTTCTAGGCATTTTTCTAGGTCGTGGTCAAGGCTAAGGAACATGGTAAAAATAGTGAATAAGGTTGGGAGTGGTCGAGTGGAGCTGTTCTCATTTTTCTGTCATGTTTATTATAGCCGAGAGATCAAAATTCCACACAACTTATTCTGATCGATCAACAAAACATTTGTTATTTTTATAGCACTCTTTATATGATATAACATCTATATAAAATGTTGGGATCGAGCCATGCATGAATTATAAGGCTATACAAATTTAAATAGAATAAAACCCTAAACCGATTGAAAAATAAGAAGATAATTCATGCCATTTTTCTGAGGTTCATATACATTTTTTTTAACATGTTAAAATAATCATAGAATACTGGAAAAATAGAATATAAATTATTTTAGGGTTGTAGAAATTATTTCGAATTATTTTGTTAATTACCGATTGAAATAAAAGGAAAAATAAAAAGAAAAAAGGATATGCGATTAAGGTTAGGGTTTGGTTAATTAAATGAGTTTATTAAATGTTAATGATTGTCTAATAAATTTAAGATGATTGGAAAAATTAGGGTTCATGGTTTTGGGGTTTTAATTGAAACCGTATGGAATTTGATAAATAGAGGGACTTGTTTTGTAAATTCTGAAACTTGATGGACTATTCTGGAAATCATAAAAGATCTGTAGGAAATGGTATGAAATTATTATAAGGGTTAAATGGGTAAGTTTCATAATTAAAAGGTTTAATACGTAACTTTTATAACTAAAGGGGTGTAAAGTGTAAATCTGATATCTGAGACTGGTTTGACTTATGTCTAAGTGTTAGAATGTGATTATTTCAGTTTGTGGCCTTAAATTGGGTAATTGACACTTTAAACCCTAAACTATACTAAGTTTTCAAAAGAAACCCTAATCTTGGAAAGTCAACATAAAATCATATCTGTGACTTATGATAAGGTAATAACTTGACAAAATTATCAAAATAACCTAAATGAACATGTCTATAAATGGAAACTTTCCAATTATGGAAATCTTGCTATTTATGGAAACCTGCTATTTTTGGAAAGTACTAATTATGGAAACTTTTAAAAATTGGAAACCTTTCTAAATAAGGGAACATTCTAAAAATAAGAACTTACTAATTCTGGGAATTTGATTAAATAGAAAGTTATTCAAGGTCAGTAAAGATACTAAATCTGGAAAGTTTCTAAAAAATGGAAAGATAACCTAAAAAGGGAGTAATCTGATTTCAAATGAACTATCGAATAATTCTCGACTTCTAATCCGTCTAGGTTCTGTGAAGAAGGAGGAGTTTCTATTCCTGTTGGATACTTTTCTAGTGTCTGCTCTGTCATCTGGTTGAGGTACAGATATTCTCACCTTTTCAGTAAAGGTTTCTCATGACTTCCTTTCTTTTGATCTCTCATTTTGTTTAGGGTTCCCGATGCCATTGCTATGAAACCCCATTTTATTTTCTGAACCTTTGCTGTTATGAACCTTTGCTATCTGAACCTTCCGATTTTGAACCTTCTGGTTTGGACCTTTTGATATGACCTTGTGATATGGACTTCTGATATGATCTGATTATGATGACTTATGATCTGTGTCATTTTATGACATTCTGTTGACCTATTCTGTTTGACCTATTCTAGTTTGACACCCGAGCTAAATTTATTTCACTAGGCATGGGGGTTCCATGTCCGTGTCAGGGATGCACCTCTGGCATGACTTCAGGGCAGTGGAGTGATGTTCTGCCACGTCCCCTTATCTGTTATCTGTTATGAGCTCAATTACTGTTTATTATGGCCAATATTATTTCTGTGGGGGCGTATGGATGCATCCTAGATCTGTTTCTGTTATCTGTTATCTGTTATCTGTATCTGGTGATTGATGTTGCGTGCATGCACGTCCTTCACAACTCCAGTAGGTCTCCCCTACATATGCTGCCTTATGTGTGATTATGACTATGACTATGATTATTTTGAAGGCTTTATATCTGTTTCTAGGCTCGTGGTTGATGACTAACCCTTACCCTATCTCTTATTACTATTTCATACTCGCCTTTGATTACATTCTGTTATTTCCTTTATACCTTATTCAGTATTCATTTCTGTTTCATATTACTTTGTTGTTATATCTGTTCACTGGGCTTTTTAAGCTCAACCGCATTTTCTTTCTCCCGCGGCAGGTTTTAGAAGGAAGCTGGGTTATAGGTGAAGAGTGCAAATAGGAGCTTTTAGAGAGGAATTGCTTGATGAGTTAATAGTGGTTCTGAAGATGCTTTAGATTAGTCATTTTGTACATAGTTCTGATATTGTATTCCTTTATCATGGAACCTTTTGTAACCCTTGTATCCGTTTGTATTATTAAAGTTTATGCTTGTGTTTGTTCTGATTGACACCATGAATGTGACATTTTAGCCCTTGTCGGGTTGGGGTGTTACATTGCATGTGCTTGTAGGAAATTTCACATATGTTACCGACTTTGTGATTGTTGAAGATATTCGTCCGGTAATAGATAGTTTCCTAACTCAAGTAGTGTTTGGAAAGCCGTTTGTTGAAACCTCTAAAATGAATTATTACCCATCCTTAGGGATAGTTAGGTTCAAGGACGAAACCGATGAAGTAGCCTACCAAATGCCACATAAGATAGATCAATACCGACTTCTATGGGATCTTGACAAAGAGCACAAGCAAGCGGTTTACTATAGGAATGATGAGGATAGACGTAGAGGAGTAGACCATGTAATGAGAAAAATACTTGGCTTCTACAAAGAATGCTTGCAACTGGGTCCTGAATATAAAACCAAACCCGAGGATGACCTAGAAACCGTGACTAATGACGAGGTCACGTGATAACCCGTGACTTTGAGTCTAGCTACAAGACTCGTAAATAAAGAAAAGCGCTTCTTGGGAGGCAACCCAAGCTTTATTTGTTTGATTGTTTTTTTGTTTGATTTTATTTGTGTCCGTATGCATGTTTTATTTTTTTATTGTTTGTGGCTCATGTTTCAAGGTAAATTGTGAAAGTGCTTTATTTTGTTTTTAAATTCGTCTTGACTACATATAAAGGTATTTTGCAAAAGATAAGTGTAAGGGAAATCTAAATTTGTTTCTAAGAACAAGATTGAACATGAATCACAACAATATTGAACGAATGTGCATATTAATATTTGAGTCAAATGCTTGTATCGAGTCATAATGATGTTTTGCAAGATTTCCAGGAACTAAGGCATGAGTTTTTCCAGAAACTTAACATGAAATTTCTGAAGGTCACTTCTGACGACGTCAGGGTTATAACCTGACGGCGTCAAGTGTAAAATTCTGGAAATTTTGCAAGTTTTGTTTTTCTACCGGAGTCTTATATCTCAATTTTATAAACTCCAGGAAATGTGCAAATATTCATTCCACAAGCATTATATCTTAATTTGCTTTCTAGGATTTTAGTATATATAGAGTTTGCCGCCGATTTTACGTGAGGTTTAGCATGATTGTTTTCTCAGGTTTAACAGGTTATATTGGACAAGAAGGTGATTTGTATTTCTGGAGGGAAGCTTTCAACGTTCATTTTCTTGGAGGAGGATCTAACCATGTTATCGCATTATCCATATCGAGCGAATCAAGGGAGTATTTGTTTCATTCTTTTGCCTTCGTTACTTTTACATCCTTTTTATTGAACATTGGGGACAATGTTCAGCCTAAGTGTAAAGGGAGGGTAAATGATGATACCTTAGAAAATGCAATTGCACTTGATTTTGTTTGTTCAATAGTAGGTGTGTAATAAAACTAAGAGAAACACTTGTTAGGGTAATTTTAGCACCAAATTTAATTTTTTTACAACATTTAAGAGTGAAGCTTCAGCCTTAATAAGCGTCTCATGGATAGGAGTTGTATGACTAGCACGAAAAACCGTACCACTCAAACTTTTCCACCCCAAATATGTGAGGTTCGCCCCTAGATTTGTTAGGAAAAGATGCTTATGAGTGTACCGGTAGTACTTAGATTCTAGATTTTGTTATAGTGATGCATCCCGAGACCACTAGTGAGACTACATTCATGTAGTAGGATTTACTACATGATAAGAGGCATTAGGATCACCCTTGTGTTAAACCCGTATCATAATTACTTGACCAATGAAGTCATAATTACTTGACTAATAAAGTCTATTAATTTTCCCACTCCTTTGTGATGTACTCATTTTTAGTACATGATACCCCTAGTATACCCCTCCGAGCCTATCTTTTTCGTTTCTAACTTTAAGCATTTTACTTAAAGGAAGAATTTGTTTACAATCCACCCCAAATATACACCCAAATCGACTTAGCCTTCCTTGTATGCACTCATCTTTAGTGTATTATTGTTACATGTTTAAACCCTTAGTTAATTGTCTAATTGATTACATGGTTGCTAAGTCGAGTCATATCTTGTACATATTGTTTTGGGATGATTGAGACTCATGGGTAAAGTACTATTATTATGGAGAATTGGGGAAGACGTCAATTATTACCCCCATATGTGCGCTAATATTTAAAAAGTACTCCAAGTGTTTTGATTATCTTAATTTGAGTTATTAGAATAGTTGATTGTAAAGTATGTAAAAGTTCAAGTGTAAGGGGAATTCGAATTCCCTATGATGTTTGGATACATTTTCATATGGCTATTTAGATCTTGTATTGTTTTCTAGCTTGTTTGGTTGTTATTGAGCTAGGGTTATGTCCTATGCCATCTTTTTTTGTTGTGCATTTGTGTAAAAGTTAGGGATGTGTCCTAACTTCTTAACACTTTGTACTCTCCTTCTCTTGTACTGCCTTTGGCAAATCATTTACTTAATAAAATTTACCTTTAAGTAAAAAAAAATTCAAAAAAATCAAGAAAAAGAAGAAAAGTAGAAAAAGAAAAAGAGAAAAAACATACGGACTACCATCCCGTTTCCTTTTATGTTTATTTTATGTTTTTGTAGTTTTCATTAGCTTAAGTCGAGTCGAGTCTTGGCTTAGCAACGCCACATTGTACATCTAATTGACCAAGATGATTAGCTCGCCACCAGTAAAGATTGTTTTTACCCAACAAAACCGTGTTTATCATATCCCTACACCTCACGTTATAACCCTTTAAAAGACCTCTTTGATAGTTTATCCTAGGTGCTTACGCCAAGTGATGGAGGTTTGATCCTTTCCCAAGCCTATGGTAATCTATGTGCTATGACAAGTAGTGAGAGATATTTTTCATTTTCATTTGTGATATATATATTTTTATTACACCCGAGATATGTGGGTATCTAAACACTATTTGTGAGGTGCTAGTGTATAAGTTTCGTGTTTGTTTTGGTTGAAGTGGAACGATTATTTTTTGTAATTACTTTTATATTAGTGTTAAATGACCCCTAGCTTGTATTTTGATTAGAATAAAAGCTCATTTGTTTGAGGACAAGCAAATCTCAAGTGTAAGGGTATTTGATGAGGCGAAAAGTGTTATGCTTTTAGGGGGTTATTTAAGCCCTAAGTCGTGATTATTTGATCAAATATTGCCTCAAATCGTTCCTTTTGTCATTTTAGGTACTTTGGAGAAGAAATCTGGAAAAGGGAGCATTTTGGACGTTTTTTTTGAGCGAAAAGTGAAGAAAACGGCAAAATCTCCAAAATCAATCTGGAAATAGTACCTGACGGCGTCACGCTTTGGAGGTGACGGCGTCACGTGTTGGCAAATTGGTGGATAAAAAGTTACACAAGACGCGCCATAATGTTTTTGGGAGTTAAAGAGTGACGGCGTCATGCTTTAGGATACCAAGGCCGTCAAGAGCAATTTTACACGTGATAGCCATATGATGATTTACTAGTGATGGTGTCAGAACTGGATCTAGGCAATCCGGGAAGAGTATTGGTGGCTAGTTGACGGCGTCACATGTATAACGTGACGCCGTCAGATTGTAAAATTTATATATAGTTTTCTAATTTTCATTCATTAGAGAGAACGAGAGAGAGAACTTTTGGGAGAACTTTGGGATAAACCCTTGGTCGAATTTGACAGGGTTTTTCACCCTTCTTTCATCCATGTTTCAATAAAGATAAGTCTTCCAATAATCATTCAATATGTCTATGTGTTGTTTGATTCTATCTTATGCTTGTCTTTACATTAACATGTTAGGCTAGGTTTGTTTGTGTTTGCTTAGATGTAATGAAACCTAGCTATTGATTGTTGGTTGATTGTTTGTTATTAATTGTATTGGATGAATGATATCGATGTTAGGCTTAAGAAAACTGGCAGACTTCCAATTGGTAACATACTTGAACGTCTTAAGAAACATGAATCGAATGTGTACTACGATTTTAATGGTTGTATTTAATGCATGAGTGACTACTAAGGAGACCATATTAGGAGCTCGTTGTCGGCTCGACATAGGAAGAGGTAGAAGCTTCTAGAGTTGGGGAAGATCGTACACGGCCCCACGAATGGTATTAAGGAATATAACCCGTTATCCACGCAATTGTAACAAACTATTCAATTAATGAAAGATAGCTAGGGAGTAGTGAAATCTAAGTAAACACATTTCTCTCATTATTGTTTTTCTTAACATTTACTTTCTTGTTATTTTATTTTTCTTGCATTTGTAGTTAATTGGGTTAGTTGACTAGCAACTAATTCCGCCCACTCTTCCAATACCTGAGAATTTTACTTGCTTTCCATAAAATATATAAATACAAAAAGAATCATCCCTCACCTCTAGACCTAGTTTAATTAAGTTTTGATTCTAACGAACACTATTCCTCAAGTAGAACGATCAATCCCCCGGTACTTGCTACTACACTATACTACATCGGTCAGGTACACTGCCTGGTGGGGATTGCAAGCCTCTTGAGATCCCTGGAGAGGTAAAACCTTTTGCGAGGGCGCAATCCCACGCATCAATGATCTATCATGTAAGAAAATCTTAATGAAATGGACTAAACTTAAAACTAGATGAGGATGACCACTTGTGCTTGCACTTCAAGGTTTCTAGGAATGGTTAGGTTTGTTGACGTCTTCTAGATGTTCAAAAAGATGATAGAACCTGAACTACTTTTCATTGTGTACTTCATGAACCAAGGTTTGGATATGTTGACAATGGTTGCAAGACTCATCATGACTTGGTTGTGGTGGTGATGAGGGTATATATGGACCCAGGATAGAAGGTTGTTGAGGTATGTTTGAAGTAGACAATCCTAAGTGAGGGGGTTGTGGATGCACAACGGTTGTTGGTGGGAAGTATGAGTTAGTAATGTGGGTAAGGATGTGTCATTGTCTATGTTGTTTAGTTGAGATGGTTGAGGTGGTTGAAATCTTCTCAGTACCCGAAATAGGTCATTTGAAGGTGGAGGAGATGAAGACATGTTTGCTATTGGTGGTGATACATTGATGTCAAGACCTATCTTGTTGAAAGAAGGTTGAGTAGTCATTCTCTCAATAGACGAGGGCCTAACAGATAATTTTAAAAATAAAAGTCCTAAAATGCAAAAACAAACAAAAATATGAATTCTGAGAGTGGAATACGCCGTATCCAGAAGTTAGTTCGTATCTACACAACAGAATAAACAGTAGCAGAAATAAAATAAAAGAAAAATAGAAAAACATTATGATTTATCTCCCGGGAAACACTTTTGGTTATTTTCGAGTCATTCAAGTTCGACTCTTTTCCGCTCCACGTCAACCTTGTCACTGATGCTCCATCACTCTTCAAATCAAGTATTTCTCTGAACACTTTAGCAACATTTTCTTCAGTCCTTGGCATTCCCTTTCACTCCGTCCCCATCATAATCACATACTGCTCACTGGTACTAAGGGAGTATTTTGTCACTTCATATTTTTCAACTATGATAGCTGGAGATGCTTTGTAAGGTGATGCATGGGATTGCGCCTACGCAAAAGGTTTTATCTCTCGAGGGATCTCGAGAAGCTTGCAATCCCCACCAGGCAGTGTACCTGACCGATGTAGTATAGTGTAGTGGCAAGTACCGGGGGATTGATCGTTCTACTTAGAGAATATTGTTCGTTAGGATCAAAACTTAATTAAACTAGATCTAGAGATGAGGGATAATTCTTTTTGTGTTTTTATATTTTAAGGAAAGCAAGTAAAAATCTCAGGTATTGGAAAAGTGGGTGGAATTAGTTGCTAGTCAACTAACCTAAATTACTACAAATGCAATAAAAATAAAATAATAAGAAAATAAACGTGAGAAAAACCTTATAATGAGAGAAACGTGTTTACTTAGATTTCACTACTCCCTAGCTATCTTTCATTAATTGACTAGTTTGTTACAATTGCGTGGATGACGGGTTATATTCCTTAATAGCATTCGTGGGGCCGTGTACGATCTTCCCCAACTCTATATGCTTCTACCTCTTCCTATGTCGAGCCGAAAACTAGCTCCTAACATGGCATCCTTAGTAGTCACTTATGCATTAAATACAACCAACAAAGTTGTAGTACACATCCGATTCATGTTTCTTAAATCGTTCAACCAAGTTACCAATTGGAGATTAGCCAGTTTTCTTAAGCCTAACATCAAAATTATTCATCCACAACAATTAATAACAAACAATCAACCAACAATAAATAGCTAGGTTTCATTACATCTAAGCAAACATAAACAAACCTACCCTAGCATGTTAAAGTAAAGACAAGCATAAGATAGAATCAAACAACACATAGACATATTGAATGATTATGAAAGACTTATCTTTAATCAAACATGGATGAAAGAAGGGTTTGAAACCCTTACAAGAAGGTAAAAATTTGACCTAGGGCTTGTGGTAAAGTTCCTCCAAAAGTTCTCTCCTGAATGAATGAAAATTAGAAAACTATATATAGAGATTACAATCAGACAGCGTTACGTTATACATGTGACGCTGTCAACTAGCCGCCAATACTCTCCTCGGATTGCCTAGATCCAGATCTGACACCGTCACTTGTAATCCATCTCTTGGCCGTCACCTTGTAATTTGCTCTTGACGGCCTAGGCGTCACAAAGGGTGACGCCGTCACTCTTTAAGTCCTAAAATCTTTCTGGCGCCGTCACTCTTTATTACACATCTACCATCAAACAAACAAACTCAAGCGAAAGTGTTTCTATAAGGTATCATCATTTTACCCTCCCCTTACACTTAGGATGAACATTGTCCCCAATGTTCAAGTAAAGAATGTAAAAGTGAAATAAGTAAAAAGAATGAAATCAAATACTCCCCTGATTCGCTCGGTATGGATAATAAGGTAGCAAGGTGTGAAAAACTAGAAGGGGGTTGAATAGTTTTACGTCTTTTTAATTTGTTATAAAAGATTGTTTGAAAGTTTTCTTTGTTTTCAAAAATATAGATTCGATGCTATATGAAATCAGGTCATGCACAATATGAACAACACTAAATATGTACGATAAAGCAATAATAATGTAAGTAAAGAAATAGATAAGAGTTGGAAAGATCGAACCGCGAGACAAGAGATTTATAGTGGTTCGGCTACAAGGTCACCTTCCTTGCCCTACTCCACTCCCTGAGCACCTAACTCGAGAGTTTTCTTCACTATGTCAACAAGCTCCCTTATGGCGGAGAAAACCTTACACACCAATTTACACACCACAACTACGTCACAACTTATTCACACCTTCTACATAACTATTTCACACCTATTCACTACTTAATCACACCACTTCTTCACACCTATCTCCTACACACCAATCTTCTTCACACCTATCTTCTACACACCAATATTCTTCACAACTATCTTCTACACACAAATCTTCTTCACAACTATCTTCTACACACCAATCTTCTTCCTAACTTTTCTTCTTCACAACTACTAACCAATCACACTATATATATATATATATATATATATATATATATATATATATATATATAACTAAACTATCTTCTAACAAATATTCACAACTAATCACACAATGAGATAAATATAATGATGATGCTCTAACAACTTAGATGTGGAGATCACAACAAGTTGTAATACTTCTTGTCTTGAGGGATAGAAATATTCTTCTCTTGCACTTGATAGGATGATGTTTGAATCGCTTTGAAACAAAGATTTAAGAATGTATGATCAAAGAATTTAGAGATTGGAAATGAAGATCTAGAACAGAAAGTTTAGGAGTGCAAAAGGTGAGAAAAATTCCAGATTTAAAGTGGTATTTATAGGCAACAGATTCTGACAGAGGAGCGTGTCCGGTACCCTTAAATCAAGGCCGGCCCCCTTAAAATTAAGGGGACCGCCCTTTATAATTAAGGGGGCCGCCCAGCTGTAACGGCCAGATTTTTTGTTTTTTAGTGGGGAAAGTTTATTTGGTGAAAAACTAACTGATTTTGGTTAAAAATTTGAATTCATATATTTAGTATGAATAAAACATTTTTTTTTATTACCAAAAATGTTTTTCAAAAATATATAATATGTTTATATAATTAAATAAACTTTGTAAAACTTAATTAAGTTTTCCTTTGATCATAAGTTGCACTAAACACTTTGTTTATTCATACCTTAAGTGATTTGGATGTAATGAGAATGTTAATCACTAAATACTTGTTTATGTCACAAGTTTTGGTTCTATGAGTTTATATTTTGTAATAATCAAAACATAGAGATATTGATAATATGTTAATCATGTTTTTAGGCATTATTTATGTCAACAATCTCCCCCTTTTTGATTATTACAAAACCTTAAACTCAATAAATCTAAAATTTGTTTTTAGACAAGTATTATAGAGTTTGCATTTCTCTTCTTCCCCTTTTTGTAAAATCAAAAAGGTTAAGCCGAGTAAGCTTCGTAAAAGAAGTTTAAACAGGTAGAATGCTCCCCCTTGATGTATGCTCCCCCTCATTTGAGAGCACCAAGGGAATGAGCTATGGAAATCTTGGCTACACAAAATATTTGAAGAGAACAAGACACATATACATGCAAAGCAACAATTATGCAAATAAAAATAGATTAATTCAAGCATCATAGAAATGATAAGCATTACAACATTCAATATGCTTGAAGCATATTGATTACAATAAAACAAAAGAAGAGACATAGTCCTATATTGCCTAAGAGAGCACTTGGACTTGCTTGCAACCCATGGTTGATTGTTTTATTTGCTTGAAGGGAAACATAAGCATAGAGCTTAGTTGTTAGATGGAGAGGGATATGGAGTGGGGTATGGAGCGGAAGAGGTGGATCTTACAATGTTGTATCGTGTAAAGGGTGGTATGGGATGAGGACGAGTGAGGAGATATTCAATCCAAGAAATATCTTCACTCAAGTATAGAATTTGTTTTTGAAGGAAGATGCAACAAGGGAAATAGTGAGTGTGGTTTGTAACTTGATCCAAGTTGAGAGAGTGGGGTAGGCAATTGTTGTAGGGTGATGATGGAAGTTGCCCTTTGTTGCGTTGTGCAAGGTGCATGGCATTGAGATCACTAAGATCATGGATTTAGGTTATTTCATCACGGAACTTTTGCTTTTCCGTGGCAATGTGGAGAGAGTCATTGTGTTGATATGGATGAATTGGGTTTGTGTAGTTGGAATTGTAGTTTGATGGTTGATCAAACTTGTATGGATCATTATAAGTGGTTGGAGGATGAGATGAGTGGTTTAGCATGAAGGAAGATGGTTGGCCAATGTTGTATGGTTTGTAAAGAGGATCAAATGAATGTCCTTGTGAATTTGGTGTAAAGTTTGGGAAGTAAGTGGTTGGAGGTGTTGAGTGATTTCCAACTTCATTGGTTATGATGAATTTCTTTCTAGGGCTTTTTCTTCGCCAAACGGGTTTTTCCGTCATTCTTGCAAGCCTTGAGGCTTTTGGTTTTGGTTTGTTTGGAGAAGTCATGAAGGGGTGAATGGAGGGTGTTGAAGATTGGGGATATTTATAGTGTAAGATTTGTGTGTTTATGGATGGATGAAGCATGTTTGGGAAATTAGGACAAAATATGTTGGTGAGAAATGGGAAATGTAGGTTGAAATGGGATAAAAAGCAGAAAAGATTATGTAAATCCGTCCAGCAGATGGCCGGTCCCCTTAAAATTAAGGGGGTCACCTTACATAATTAAGGGGGCCGCCCATCTGATGGTTCCCAGATTGCCAAAAATGGGTTTTTGGCAGAAAATTTGTAGAAAGGTTGTGTTTTTTGGATTTGGATTCAAGCAAGTTCAATTCCTTTAGGCAATATAGCATCTAATCTAATCAAGATATAGCATGCATGCAAAAACACACAAGCAAAAGAGCAAATAAGCAACACATAATAAGCTAAAATAGACAAATAAAGGCAAGAGTACTTAAGCTTCCTAAGGTAACTATCTTAGATCAAAGGCAAAGGCAACTAGTAAGTCAAAAATCTAGTGATGAAGCAAGATGACAATTTTATGAGTGATTTTGTCCTAGTGTGTGCCTATATGCAACAAATGTGGAGTTGTGATTATTTCGACTTCAAAAAAAATTTCTTAAGAAACAATCCAAAATCTCCTTGATTCGATATTTGCTCGATCATGAATGTCAAAGATATATATTAGATTATATACCTTGACGATTTATGTGAGAGTTTATGCATGATTTTGGAAGAAAAATGTTTTTAGCATTAGTCAACAATGCAAGGAAAATGATGTTCATGTAATTCTTAGATGTGAGAATAATTTAAAAAAAAAATTGATTGGGTTTTACAAAAGAGTATATGCAAAGAAAATAGTATTTCCCAATCTTCAATTTTGTGCGAAATAGATTCCTGGACTCAGAAATGGAGAAGTGGAAGAAAAGTAAATCTTATGCAAAACTTAAAAAAAAATCTAAATGCAATAGAATTTAGTCAACTTGTTCCATCATTCCTAATCCTAGACGCAAGTGATTGAATAATTCACGCTTAAGGGGTTTAGTGAATATATCCGCAATGTTATCTTCCGATGCAACTTTTTCTATAGATATGTTCCCTTTTTGTACATTATCCCTAAGAAAGTGGTGGCGTATTTCTATATGTTTAGTCCTAGAGTGTTGCACCAGATTTTTACTTAAATCTATCGCACCTTTGTTATCGCACATAATGGGAACGTTTTCTAACCTAATGCCATAGTCTATAAGAGCTTGTTTCATCCATAGTGCTTGTTGACATGCCTTTCCAGCGCTTACATATTCGGCTTCGGTGGTAGAAATAGCAAGAGCGGTTTGCTTCTTCAAAAACCAAGATGTTAGACAACATCCCATAAATGTGCAAATACCGCTAGTGCTTTTTCTATCTACGTAATCTCCCGCATGATCCGAATCCGCATAGACGATGGTTTCTATGTCGGATCCCTTAGGATACCATAATCATAAGTGTATAGTGCCTTTAATGTATCGGAAGATACGCTTAACCGCTTCTAGGTGAGAGGTTTTGGGATCCTCTTGAAAACGGGCACAAAGGCAGACACTAAACATGATATCGGGTCTACTTGCCGTCAAGTATAGTAAACTACCTATCATTCCTCTATACTTGGTGTTATCTACGGACTCACCTTCATCATCCTTTGTGAGTTTTACTTCCGTAGACATGGGAGTTTTCATGGGTTTTGAGTCTTCTAGGCCAAATTTCTTAAGCATTTCCTTGATGTACTTAGATTGGTTAAAGAATATTCCATCTTCTAATTGTTTTATTTGTAATCCTAGGAAGAAGTTAAGTTCACGCATCATACTCATCTCAAACTCATCATGCATGATTTTGGAAAATTCATCACACATGTCTTGACAAGTCGATCCAAATATAATGTCATCAACATATATTTGAACAATGATGAGGTTTGGGTCTTTCCTTTTAGTGAAAAGAGTGTTATCTACCATTCCCATGGAATAATCATGTTTAATAAGGAAAGCTTTTAATCGATCATACCAAGCTTTGGGAGCTTGTTTGAGTCCATACAAAGCTTTCTTTAACTTATAAACATAATCAGGTTTTGCGAAGTCAATGAATCCTGGAGGTTGTGCCACATATACCTCCTCATTGATAAAACCGTTAAGGAATGCACTTTTCACGTTCATTTGGAATAACTTAAAATCTAGGGCGCATGCATAGGCAAGTAGTATCCTAATAGATTCTACTCTAGCTACGGGGGCATAAGTTTCGTCATAATCAATTCCTTCTTGTTGATTATAACCTTGGGCAACTAACCTAGCTTTATTCCTAGTAACTACTCCATTTTCATCTAATTTATTCCTATATACCCATTTAGTTCCTATGATGGTCATATTCATTGGATTTGGGACTAATTCCCAAACATCATTTGCCTTAAATTGATTTAATTTTTCTTGCATAGCTATAACCCAACTTTCATCTTTTAAAGCCTCATTAATATTCTTAGGTTCTATTGCTGAGTTGAAACAAAAGAAATTATTTTTATCTTGAGCTTGTGACCTAAGGGTTCTTTGGTTAAGATGTCCTATTATATTATCTAGTGGATGTGATCTAGATTCTTTAACATTTACAATTTCGTTATTTCCTAAGTTAATGTCTTCATTATTATTTCCTATCGGTTTTATTTTACTAACCTCAATAGCTTCTTCTTCGACTAAGTCATCATCTTCTAAAGGTAAAGTTTTAGGAGGTGGTGGTGTTTCATCAAATGTTACATTTAGTGATTCTTCTACTTTCATGGAGTGTTTGTTAAGTATTATATATGCTTTACTATTTTGTGAGTATCCTAAAAATATTCCTTCATATGATTTTGGATCAAACTTAGTGAGGTAATCCTTAGTGTTTAGAATATAGCATTTACTTCCAAATACCCTAAAATAGCTTAAGTTTGGTTTTCTACCTCTTAGTAACTCATAAGGAGTTTTCCTAGACTTCTCCTAATTGATACCCTATTAATAATATATGTTGATGTATCTACGGCGTGACACCAAAATTTTTGTGGGATGGATTGTTCATTTAACATTGTTCTACTCATTTCTTGTAGTGACCTATTTTTTCTTTCTACTAAGCCATTTGATTGAGGAGTACGAGGAGCGGAGAAATTGTGAGATATTCCATTTAAATCACAATATTTTCCGAATTGTACTTCATTGTCAAATTCCCTACCATGGTCCGTCCTAATGGCTACTATTGTGCATCCTAATTTATTTTGAATCTCTTTACTAAATATTTCGAATTTTTCAAAGGCTTGGGTCTTGTCACTTAAAAACCTAGTCCACGTGTATCGTGAGTAGTCATCTACTATTACTAAGGTATATTTGTTTCCTCCATAGCTCCGCACAGCGGATGGACCAAAAAGATCCATATGTAATAGTTCTAGGCACCTAGTAGTGGATACTATATTCTTAGCTTTGTGACTAGCATGAACTTGTTTTCCAATTTTACATGCATCACAAAAATGCTTGTCATATTTTAAATTAGGCAAGTTTCTAACTAGTTCTTTAGAGGCCAAAGATTGTATTTGTTGCATGTTAGCATTTCCTAATTTCCTATTCCACAATGTGGAGTTTTCGTCTAGGGTTGTTAGGCATATCCTATCCTCAGGTTTGTTTCCTAGTTTCATAACATATATGCCTCCTTTCCTAATTCCTCTACCTATAATTTTTCCATTCTTAACTATTTCGCTATCATCTGCGGTAAAGGTAAGTCTACATTTATTATCGCATATTTGTCCTATACTAAGCAAGTTATATGTTAAATTATCTACATGCTCTACATTTTGAATAGTGAGTCTTGAGAAATCGTACCTTTGCCAATGATTTTTCCACGTAAGTCACTACCGAAAATAACGTTACCTCCATTGTATGCCTTGTATGTGGAAAATAGCTTGCGGTTCCCCGTCATGTGCCTCGAACATCTGTTATCCTTGATCCATTCATCAGGCTCCAAGTCAATTCCTAAACATAATTCGTCGGTTCCTTTTGCCATAAAACACTTTTCGTCTCATGGTCTTTCCACTTCTTCTTTGTCACTATCACTCCATGTTCCACTAACAAAAGCGCCTTGATTTTCATAACCCGGCGGCTTTAGACATTCGCCAATGAGATGATTTGGACTTCCACATCTAAAGCACTTTCTTTTCCCGTAGTTATCACTTCTATTTCTTTGGAACGGTTTTCTTTCGTCTCGTGGTGATCTAGTGAATCTTCCTTGTCTCTTGAAGAATTTCTTGAATTCTCTTACGGCCATTGCATATTCTTCGTCTTCACTCTCGTCACTTGAATCATCATCATCACTAGGTTCCTTTTTGGCTTTTAGAGCAATGGATTTGGTTTGTTCTTTCTTGACTTTGACCATTTCCGAATCTCTTCTTATAATTTCTTCATGGACCTTCAAGTTGCCAATAAGTTCATCTAGTGATAACGTCATCAAGTTCTTTGATTCTTCAATTGCCGTGACCTTAGCTCGCCATTTCGGATGCAATGCCCTAAGAAATTTCCTAACACAATTTTTACTAGAAAATGTCTCATCAAGTGCTTTTAAACTTGTGATAATAGTGTTAAATTTAGCAAAAGCATTATCAATTGATTCCTTTTCTGAAATCGTAAATTGTTCATATTGTTGTACAAGAAGATCTATTTTGTTATCTTTAACTTGACTATTACCTTGGTGAGTAATTAGTAAAGAATCCCAAATTTCTTTTGCGGTTTTACACATAAAAATTCTTTCATATTCTTTGCGTGGTAACACATTATAAATAACCATTTTAGCCTCATTATTTTTTGCTAGTTTCTTTTTCAAATCATCATTTTATTTTTCAAAAGATACAATTTCATCCATTTAAGTTTCAACATTATATTGAATAGGGGGAAAATCACCAAAGGTAATAATATGCCAAAGATCAAGATCTTTTGATTTCACATAAGTTTCGAATCTATTTTTCCAATATAAAAATCCATCACTTTCAAATAGTGGTGGTTTTTGCATAGATTGCCCTTCTAAATATTTTAAAGATTCCATAGATCGTTACAAGTTTTAAAATACAATATATTTTAAAAAATCTTGCTAGACGTGGCTCTGATACCAATTGTGGAAAACTAGAAGGGGGTTGAATAGTTTTACGTCTTGTTAATTTGTTATAAAAGATTGTTTGAAAGTTTTCTTTGTTTTCAAAAATATAGATTCGATGCTATATGAAATCAAGTCATGCACAATATGAACAACACTAAATATGTACGATAAAGCAATAATAATGTAAGTAAAGAAATAGATGAGAGTTGGAAAGATCGAACCGCGAGACAAGAGATTTATAGTGGTTCGGCTACAAGATCACCTTCCTTGCCCTACTCCACTCCCTGAGCACCTAACTCGAGAGTTTTCTTCACTATGTCAACAAGCTCCCTTATGGCGGAGAAAACCTTACACACCAATTTACACACCACAACTATGTCACAACTTATTCACACCTTCTACACAACTATTTCACACCTATTCACTACTTAATCACACCACTTCTTCACACCTATCTCCTACACACCAATCTTCTTCACAACTATCTTCTACACACCAATCTTCTTCACAACTATCTTTTACACACCAATCTTCTTCCTAAGTTTTCTTCTTCACAACTAACTACTAACCAATCACACTATATATATATATATCTAGCTAAACTATCTTCTAACAAATGTTCACAACTAATCACACAATGAGATAAATATAATGATGATGCTCTAACAACTTAGATGTGGATATCACAACAAGTTGTAATACTTCTTTTCTTGAGGGATAGAAGTATTATTCTCTTGCACTTGATAGGATGATGTTTGAATCACTTTGAAACAAAGATTTAAGAATGTATGATCAAAGGATTTAGAGATTGGAAATGAAGATCTAGAACAGAAAGTTTAGGAGTGCAAAAGGTGAGAAAAATTCCAGATTTAAGGTGGTATTTATAGGCAACAGATTCTGACAGAGGAGCATGGCTGGTCCACTTAAATGAAGGTCAGCCCCCTTAAAATTAAGGGGACCGCCCTTTATAATTAAGGGGGCCGCCCAGCTGTAACGGCCAGATTTTTTGTTTTTTAGTGGGGAAAGTTTATTTGGTGAAAAACTAACTGATTTTGGTTAAAAATTTGAATTCATATATTTAGTATGAATAAAACATTTTTTTTTATTACCAAAAATGTTTTTCAAAAATATATAATATGTTTATATAATTAAATAAACTTTGTAAAACTTAATTAAGTTTTCCTTTGATCATAAGTTGCACTAAACACTTTGTTTATTCATACCTTAAGTGATTTGGATGTAAAGAGAATGTTAATCACTAAATACTTGTTTATGTCACAAGTTTTGGTTTATGAGTTTATATTTTGTAAAAATATAGAGATATTGATAATATGTTAATAATGTTTTTAGGCATTATTTATGTCAACACAAGGTTAGATCTTCCTCCAAGAAAATGAACAATCAAAGCTTTCCTTCCAGAATATAAATCATCTTCTTGTCAAACATAACCTGTTAAACCTGAGAAAACAAACAAGGCAACCTCGCGTAAAATCGGCGGCATTCTATATATGCTAACAAGTCCTAGAAAGCAAATTAAGATATAATGCTTGTGGAATGTTGTTTGCAGATTTCCTGGAGATTATAAAACTAAAGAATTAGCAAAAACTTTAAGACTCCGTTAGAAAAACAAAACAGGTAAAATTTCCAGAATTTTACACGTGACGCCGTCAGGAATTTCTTCCTGACGCCGTCAGAAGTGACCTGCATAAATTCTTATGTTAAGTTTCCGGAAAATTTCTGGAAAAACTTTGTCCTACTTCCTGGAAAATCCTGCAAAACATCATTATGACTCGATACAAGCATTTGACTCTAACAAATATGAATATACATGTTCATTTAATTTTGTGGAGAATCATGGTCGAGTTTGTTTCTTAAAAACATATTTGGGGTCTCCCCTTACACTTATCTTTTGCGAAATACCTTTGGATGAAGTTAAGACTAAGCCAAACAACAAAATAACGTATTTTCATCATTTTAGTTTGAAACATGATCTACCAACAATAAAAATAAAGCATGCATACGGAAACAAATAACAATCAAACAATTAAAAATCACACAAAACATGGGTTGCCTCCCAAGAAGCACTTTTCTTTATTAACGAGTCTTGTAGCTAGACTCAAGGTCATGGGTTACTACGTGACACGGGTGAGTTCCTCATTGAGGACATCTTTGGGATCAAACTTAAGTTTCAACTTCCTATCGGTTTTCTTAGTACGGTATGACCTTTCAAACTTTTCTCCATCCGGATCATACAAAATCATCTTCATATGCCATGATCCGTCACCTTCCTTAGGTGGCTTATCCCACCTCCATTTACACTTATCCCCCTCTCTTTTCCACTTGTTCATCTCTATGTTAATGGGCATTACGCTTAAGAACTCAATCATCTTTCTAAAGACTAGGGGGTCCTCAAAAGGGTCTAGCTCTTCATCTCTAGCTATGAGTTGTTCCACCGAATGTGTTTTATGGATGAAATCTTTTTCTAGATAGAATGGGCGTTGAGGTCCTATAAAGTTCCTTTCTATCCAAGGTCCATATCTAGATGGTCTCCTATTCATCTCTACCCAATGTGGTGTCGGTTCATCCTCACAATTGTAGCTATGTTTCTTAACATCATATACCGACCAAGTATCGCCCTTACCTACCGCTATCTTAGACTCCTTACAATCTATCATGGCGCTAGCGGTTGCTAAAAATCCTCTTCCTACTAATAGTAGACATGTAGTATCACTAAACATATCTAGGACGTGAAAATCCGCTAAAATAGTTAACTTCCCTACGTGAACAACTACATCCTTAATCATTCCAACCGGGTGGGCAATACTCCCATCCGCTAGACCAATTAAGACCTCCGTATCCTCTAACTTCCCTAGCTTGAGAGTGGTGAAAAGGGATAAGGGGATCAAATTGAGGCTTGATCCTAAATCGGCTAGTGTGTCGAAAGCTTCGGATCTTCCTATCTTACAAGGCAAAACAAATATACCCGGATCATCAAGCTTTTTAGGCAACTTGTTTTGAACAAAGGCGGTCCCATTTTTACCTAGCTTAAACTTCTCATACTTCTCTAGGAGGGCACTATAGTAAGGAGCACGGGCTAAGACATCAATGACGGGGCGTTCAAGGTGAAGCTCCTTGAATTTATCGTCAAGGTCCTGAGTAGGAGGTGTTTCAACTATGCTTTTGGCCGGTTTTATATCGGGTGTTTTGTTTGATTGGTCCTTTTGAAGAATTTGGTTTTGTTTAAAACACGTGCTCGTTGATTTAACCAACTAGTATTGCGGACAAGAAGTGGGTGACGAAACTGATGATATGGAATTAACGTTTAGTTTCGGGTTCTTGACCGTGTCGCTTGGGAGTGCTCCCATTTCTCGGTCGTTGAGAACTTTCAACAATGTGTCAATTTTGGTGGTCATCCCGCTTTGCTTTTGTTTGAAATCGGCTTCAAACTTGGATATGCGAGCTTCTTGAGATGCCACAAACTTGGACATCAATCCTTCAAGATTGTTGGTACTACCATAGTTATTAGAAGGATTGTCGTTGAAAGTACGGTTGGAGGGTGGACCGTTTGGTTGGTAACGATTGGGCGGATTGGAAGAATTGTTTTGGTTTTGTTTCCACCTAAGGTTTGGGTGATTTTTCCAAGAGAGGTTGTAGGAATCACCGTAAGGGTTTGGCTCGGGCTTGAAAGTGTACCACTTATCTCCTGCTTCGTCGGTACGCGAAGATGCGTAGTCCGCGAAAGCTGTTCTGGGAAGTTCCACACAATCACGAGTGTCATGGGGACCACTACATAATTCGCATGAAGAAGTGATTTTGTTCACTTGGCTTGTAGGCTTAGGAGCTTCGTAAGTTTTCATGAGAAACTTGACTTGGTCCTCAAGTTCCATGATCCTACGGTCGGGAGTGCTAGAATTTTTCGAAGGCAAAGATATTGCCTTGACCGTTTTGTTCAAATCACGGGGATCATTCCAAATTTCGTTGTCATAGAGAGCAAGATCTTCTATGAGTTCCCATGATTCTTCCGCACTAAGATCACGGAGCTTGACACCGGCCGATTGGTCAATGGTTCGCTTTGTGGAGAGATCGATATGGTCATAAAAAATTTGGACTTGGAGCCAAAAATCTATGCCATGATGAGGGACTTTTTGGAGTAAGTCCTTGAAACGAGTCCATTCTTCATATAGAGTTTCACCTAGACGTTATCAAGATATCATTTCTAAGCTTGGTAGTTCTCCCTGGTGGGAAAAATTGAGAAAGGAAACGAGTGGTGAGATCATCCCATGAGGTGATGGATCCCGCGGGTAAACGCTCAAGCCATTGACTAGCTTGATCACGTAGAGAGAATTGGAATAGGCGTAATCTGGTCGACTCTCTAGTTGTAACATCAAGGTCTATAGAATCTACGATTTTAAGGAAGTCCTTGAGATGTTGATTTGGATCTTCGGAACGAAGTCCATGGAATACACATCCGCTTTGCACCAACCGGATGGTGTCGGATCGCAAGGGGGACACATTGGCTCCGGTGAGCTCAATGGTGTTTCAATAGCCTTGGTGGCTAGGTCAGGAATACTCTCCTATGGTTCGGGGCCTAAGAGGTTGGTTAGCTAGTGGTGGGTTTTGTTGGTGGTCTTGTTGTGGTGGATTGATGGGTTCAAAGATGTTAACACCTTTCATGATGTCGGATGGTAAAGAGTTACGAACAAAAACACGAAGAAATAAGATAGACTAAAGAAAACCTAAAAATAAAAATAAAAATCTTACTAGAAAGGAATCTAGCAAGTAGACCTAATAAAAAGAAATCCTAACCTAGAAAATAACTATTCCCCGGGCTGCGGCGCCAAAAACTTGATGCTTGGGAATTGCACCAGGCTTTACCTCTCGAGGAATCTCGAGAAGCTTACAACCCCCACCAGGCAGTGTACCTGATCGTTGTAGTATAGTATAGTGACAAGTACCGGGGGATTGATCGTTCAACTCAGGAATAGTGTCGCTAGGATTAGAAAGCCTAAAAACTAGGTCTAGAGGTGAGGGATGATTCTTTTTGTATTTTTATATTTTTATAAAAGCAAGTAAAATCTCGGGTTTTAAAAGAGTGGGCGGAATTAGTTGCTAGTCAACTAACCCAATAACTAAAAATGAAATCAAAATAAAATAATAAAAATGAAAAGAAACTAAATTAAACTAGTGGTGTGAGCAATATGTGTGAAAATGGTGTTTACTTAGATTTCACTGCTCCCTAGATATCTTTTACAGGTTAATTACTTGTTATAGTTGCGTGGATGATGGATTGTATTGCTTAATACCATTCATGGGGTGGCGTACTTACTTCCCCAATTCTATAAGCTCCTACTTCACTCCTATGTCGAGCCGGCTAAGAAGCTCCTAACATGGGATCACTAGAATTCGCTCATGCATTAAATACAACCATAAAAACCTAGTACACATCGGTTCATGTTTCTTAAGACGTCCAAAATAATACATCATAGGGGATTTGCATTCTCCTTACACTTGAACTTTTACATACTTGGAGTACTTTTTAAGATATTAACGCACATATGGGGGTAATAATTGACGTCTTCCCCAATACTCCATAATAATAGTACTTTACCCAGGAGTCCCAATCGTCCCAAAATAATATGTACAAGATATGACTCGACTTAGCAACCATGTAATCAAATAGATAATTAACTAAGGGTTTAAACATGTAACAATAATGCACTAAAGATGAGTGCATACAAGGAAGGCTAAGGCGATTTGGGTGTACATTTAGGGTGGATTGTAAACAAATTCTTCCTTTAAGTAAAATGCTTAAAGTTAGAAACGAAAAAGATATGCTCGGATGGGTGTACTAGGGGTATCGTGTACTAAAAATGAGTACATCGCAAAGGTGTGGGAAAATTAATTGACTTTAATAGTCAAGTGTATTTACTTTATTGGTCAAGTAATTATGATACGGGTTTAACACAAAGGTTATCCTAATGCCTCTTATCATGTAGTAAATCCTACTACACGAATGTAGTTTCACTAGCGGTCTCGGGATGCATCACTATCACAAGTTCTAGAATCTAAGTACTACCGGTACACTCATAAGCATCTATTCCTAACAAATCTAGGGGTGAACCTCACATATTTGGGGTGGAAAATTTTTGAGTGGTACGGTTTTTGTGCTAGTCATACAACTCCTATTCATGTGACGCTTGTTAAGGCTAAAGCTTCACTCCTATATGTTGTAAAAAAATTTAAATTTGGCGCTAAAATTACCCTAACAAGTGTTTCTCTTAGTTTTATTACACACCTACTATTAAACAACAAACATCAAGTGTAATTACATTCTCGGTATCATCATTTACCCTCCCCTTACACTTAGGCTGAACATTGTCCCCAATGTTCAATAAAAATGATGTAAAAGTAACGAAGGTAAAAGTATGAAACAAATACTCCACTGATTCGTTCGGTGTGGATAATGCGATAACATGGTTAGATCCTCCTCAAAGAAAATGAACGTTGAAAGTTTCCCTCCAGAAATATAAATCATCTTCTTGTCCAATATAACCTGTTAAACCTGAGAAAACAATCATGGCAAACTTCGCGTAAAATCGGTGGCAAACTCTATACATAATAAAATCCAATAAAGCAAATAAAGATATAATGCTTGTGGAATGAATATTTGCAGATTTCTTGGAGTTTATAAAACTAAAGATTTAACAAAAACTCTAAGACTCTGGCAGAAAAACAAAACTCGCAAAATTATTAGAATTTTACACTTGACACCGTCAGGTTGTAACCCTGACGTCGTCAGAAGTGACCTGCAGAAATTTTATGTTAAGTTTCCTAAAAATTTCTGGAAAAACTCATGCCTTAATTCCTGGAAACCCTGCAAAATATCATTATGACTCGATACAAGCATTTGACTCAAACAAATACTAATATGCATATTCGTTTGATATTGTTGTGATTCATGTTCAATCTTCATCTTAGAAACAAATTTAGATTTCCCTTACACTTATCTTTTGCAAAATATCTTTATATGTAATCAAGACGAAGTTAAAAACAAAATAAAGCATTTTCACAATTTACTTTGAAACATGAGCCTCAAACAATAAAAATAAAACATGCATACGGAAAAAATAAAATCAAACCAACAAACAATCAAAAAAATAAAGCTTGGGTTGCCTCCCAAGAAGCTCTTATTTTTGTTCGAGTCATGAGCCTGACTCTACCCTTATTTAACAGAAATAAAGGAGGTTTTCCCTACACTTAGGATTAAGTTCGGGTGAAAGTAGCTATACACACCATCTCGGTGGAAGTATGCCTTGTGAGGAAAGAGTGGTGGATGAATTATATGCTCAAAGGGGTGTGCTCCTTTCATCATAACCTTACCTAGTTCCCTTTGGTCAATGGAGAGTTAAAGTTTTCTTCTAAAAAGGGATCATCTTCTATCAACTTTTAGAGACTCCTAGTTGGGAATCCATCTTGACCTAATAAACCCGATTTAAACCCATAATGTTTCTTCTGATCAATCATGAATGGGTTATGTAAGTATGTAAGGTCATGGTCCACTCCTATGTCAAATTCCTCTCTACAAGGCTTTGAGTCTACTACCTTCAACGTAAAACTACCCGAACTATATGGTTTGATGGGTGGATCGGGACCTTTTTCACTCCCTAAATATTCATCCAAGGATGGAAGATTAGGTAACGGATTTGGTTGAGGCTCCGGTTCATCAAAACTAGGAACTTCCTTAGAACTAAGAGAAATGTTGTGACCACAAGTATTCAAACCTATTTCATCTAGTTGAGTTGGTTCCAAGGGCTCTACCTCTATTGCGGTTCCTATAGTCTCTTCTACTTCTTCCGGGTAAGTCACGGGCGGTGTGTGTGCCTCAAATGATGGTAGGACTTGTGGGGTACTTGGTGGGCTTGGATTTGTCACCTCATCCACCATTTTATCTAGATTACTTATGTTTTCATTGCACCTAGGTATCTCATCTTTAATCTTATTATCCCCAAACAAACTTCTTGCGTGTTCCCTCAAGCTTGTTATCAATTGATCCGTAACAATGTTTGTTGGGTTGTCCAACTTCTTAGCGAGTTGGGCACAATCCTCTATGGCTTCTCATGCTTCATCAACACTTAATCCCCAAAGCTCCCCATCTACGGCATGGTCAATGTCCATTTTGGTATAGTGGTCGACACGATGGTAAAATATTTCAATTTGGGACCACAGATTGAAACTATGATGAAGGACTTTTCAGAGTAAATATTTAAAACGAGTCCATGCATCATAGGTAGGTTCATCTTAATGTTGTTTGAACATCAAGATGTCATTTGGAGTGGGTGAATTTCGTGGTTGGTAGTTTGGTGGATTCGCGTTCTCCATAATGGCTAACGAAATAGTCAATGGAAAAGTTTTATGAACAAAGACGCAAAGAAAAGATAAACTAAAGAAAGCTAATAAAATGAAAATAAAAATCTCACTAAAAAGGAATCTAATGAGTAGACCTAATCAAAATAAATTTCAACCTAAACAATAACTATTCCCCGGCAGCGGCGCCAAAAACTTGATGCGTGGGATTGCGCCTACGCAAAAGGTTTTACCTCTCGAGGGATCTCGAGAAGCTTGCAATCCCCACCAGGCAGTGTACCTGACCGATGTAGTATAGTGTTGTGGCAAGTACCGGGGGATTGATCGTTCTACTTGGGGAATAGTGTTCGTTAGGATCAAAACTTAATTAAACTAGGTCTAGAGGTGAGGGATGATTCTTTTTATATTTTTATATTTTAAGGAAAGCAAGTAAAAATCTCGGGTATTAGAAGAGTGGGCGGAATTAGTTGCTAGTCAACTAACCCAAATTACTATAAATGCAATAAAAATAAAATAATAAGAAACTAAATGTGAGAAAAACCTTATAATGAGAGAAACGTGTTTACTTAGATTTCACTACTCCCTAGCTATCTTTCATTAATTGACTAGCTTGTTACAATTGCGTGGATGACGGGTTATATTCCTTAATACCTTTCATGGGGTCGTGTACGATCTTCCCCAACTCTATAAGCTTCTACCTCTTCCTATGTCGAGCCAACAACTAGCTCCTAACATGGCATCCTTAGTAGTCACTTATGCATTAAATACAACCAACAAAATCGTAGTACACATCCGATTCATGTTTCTTAAGACGTTCAAGCAAGTTACCAATTGGAGATTAGCCAGTTTTCTTAAGCCTAACATCGAAATCATTCATCCACAACAATTATTAACAAACAATCAACCAACAATCAATAGCTAGGTTTCATTACATCTAAGCAAACACAAACAAACCTAGCCTAGCATGTTAAAGTAAAGACAAGCATAAGATATAATCAAACAACACATAGACATATTGAATGATTATTGGAAGACTTATCTTTAATCAAACATGGATGAAAGAAGGGTTTGAAACCCTTACAAGAAGGTAAAAATTCGACCTAGGGTTTGTGGTAAAGTTCCTCCAAAAGTTCTTTCATTAATGAATGAAAATTTGAAAACTATATATAGAGATTACAATCTGACGGCGTCACGTTATACATGTGACGCCGTTAACTAGCCGCCAATACTCTCCTCGGATTGCCTAGATCCAGATCTGACGCCGTCACTTGTAATCTATCTCTTGGCCGTCACCTTGTAATTTGCTCTTGACGACCTAGGCGTCACAAAGGGTGACGTCATCACTCTTTAAGTCCTAAGATCTTTCTAGCGCATCTCTCGTAAACTTTATATCCACCTCTTTGCCAACACATGACGCCGTCACGTTTAGAGCGTGACACCGTAAGGTACTATTTCCAGCTTGATTTTGGAGACTTTGTCGTTTTCTTCACTTTTCGCTCCAAAAACGTCTAAAATGATTTCTTTTCCAAAGTACCTAAAATGACAAAAGGGACGATTTGAGGCAATATTTGATCAAATAATCACGACTTAGAGTTTAAATAACCCCCTAAAAGCATAACACTTTTCGCCTCATCATAAGGCATTCCAAGTAACTCGCATTTTCTTTGCTTGTAGGCTTCTTCTTCTAGATCAACATAATAATCTTCAGACCATGCTTCAAAGTATTCTTGCAAATACTCAATATCTTCTTCAATACCCTGTTCTCATGTTCCATATATTTCATTCCACTTGAACCAAGCTCGTGCCTTGGCTCTTCCGTCCATTAAGCGGTCTGCATATGTAGCTTCAAACCATTCTTCAAATGTAGCTCCATAGGGGTTAAAAGTTCGATTATCACCTTTATTAATCTTTGATTGATTCTTAATTTGATTAATGTTTCTCTTTTTGCCATCAATTCTTGAAGTAGGCAATTGCATGCATTCATATTTTCGCACTCCTCATCCTTGCCTAGTTTATCCTTAATTTCCCTTGTGTATTCGAACTAATTATCAATATATTCATTAGTTTGTTCAGTTCGGTAGCAAGTTTCACTCGCAAGCCATTTTCCCCAAGAGTTGTCGCTTTTGTTATCCCATTCCAATCCATTATCGAAGACCCCTGGGTTGTCATTCTTATGTATTTCTTCCCACTCCATAAGCCATTCTTCGTGAGTCTTATTGACCACACTTTTATGGGTGAACAACTCAACATCAATGGAGCATAACTTCATGAACTCATCGAACGCCTTTCCCATCGATGTCTCATTGAACGCCTTTCCCATCTGTGTTTCATGAGTAAACACATCAACATCAACAGTCATGAAGTCGGTTCCTTTGAATTCATTTCCCTGTGCAACAATTTTCATACTTAATGAAATAAAACATAAACTATTAGTAAACTAATAAAAAAAATTAAACCTAAAAAAAATGAAAAATAAAGTATTTTTGTGTGTTATTGTTCACCTAATACGTTGTATACATAAAACTGTATAAGCCGTATTGATGAGGCAAGAAGTGTACCACTTTTAAGGGGTCATTTAAGCCCGAATTCGAGATTATTTGATCAATTATTGTCCTAAATCGTTCCTTTTGTTATTTTAGGTACTTTTGGAAAGAAATCTGGAAAAGGAAGCATTTTGGACGTTTTTGGAGCATAAAAGTGAAGAAAACGGCAAAGTCTCAAATTTCCTTGATGGGAACAGTACCTGACGGCGTCAAGCTTTTACAAGTGATGGCGTCAAGAGTTACAAAAGAGGTTGATATGAACTTATAACGTGACGGCCCAGAGAGTTTTCAAGCTTACGGCCTGACGGCGTTACCAAGGCCGTCAGGGTCCAAATACTAGTGACGGCCCAGAGTAATTTCCTACATGACGGCGTCACAAATGGATCTAGGCAATAGGAATTTTATCATGGTGGCGAGTTGACGGCGTCACGAGCTAATACATGACGTCGTCAAAGTGTAAAATCTATATATAGTTTTCCAATTTTCATTCATTAGTATGCAACTTTGAGGGAATAAACCCTAGACGAATTTCCAGCTTTTTCAAGGGTTTTCAACCCCTTGATTCTTCCATGTTCAATTGAAGATAAGTATTTATTCAAATCATTCAATATGTCTATGTGTTGTGTGATTATATCTTACGCTTGTCTTCTCTTTAACATGCTAGGCTAGATTTTCATTGTGTTTGCTTAGATGTAGTGAAACCTAGATGTTGATTATGGGTTGATTGTTTTTTTATAATTGTTACGGATGATTGTATTCGATTTTAGGCTTAAGAAAACTGGCAGACTTCCATTGGTAACTTGCTTGAACGTCTTAAGAAACATGATCGGAGGTGTACTACGATTTTTGGTTGTATTTAATGCATAAGAGAATTATAATGATCCCATGTTAGGAGCTTCTAACGGCTCGACATAGGAGTGAAGTAGGATCTTATAGAGTTAGGGAATATAGTACACGGCCCTACGACTAGTATTAAGGAATATGACCCGTCATCCATGCAATTGTAACAAGCTAATTAACCTGTAAAAGATATCTAGGGAGTAATAAAATCTAAGTAAACACAACTTTCCTCATTATTATTTCCACCACATTAGTATAATAGTTTCATTTTCATTTATTTTATTTTATTTTGATTGCATCTTTAGTTAATTGGGTTATTTGGCTAGCAACTAATTCCGCCCACTCCTTCA
Source organism: Artemisia argyi (assembly GCA_030686995.1). Classification (NCBI taxonomy): domain Eukaryota; kingdom Viridiplantae; phylum Streptophyta; class Magnoliopsida; order Asterales; family Asteraceae; genus Artemisia; species Artemisia argyi. The sequence continues at coordinate 47,935,624 of CM060676.1, forward strand.
AAACCCGAGATTTTACTTGCTTTCTATAAAATATAAAAATACAAAAAGAATCATCCCTCACCTCTAGACCTAGTTTAATAAGCTTTCTAATCCTAGCGACACTATTTCTGAGTTGAACGATCAATCCCCTGGTACTTGTCACTATAATATACTACAACGATCAGGTACACTGCCTGGTGGGGGTTGTAAGCTTCTCGAGATCCCTTGAGAGGTAAAACCTATTGCGAGGATGCAATTCCCACGTATCAAGTTTTTGGCGCCGCAGCCCGGGGAATAGTTATTGTCTAGGTTAGGATTTCTTTTTATTAGGTCTACTTGCTAGATTTCTTTCTAGTAAGGTTTTATTTTTATTTTTAGGTTTTCTTTAGTCTATCTTATTTCTTTGTGTCTTTGTTCGTAACCTTTACCATCCTACATCATGGAAGGTGGTAACATCTTTGAACCCATCAACCCACCACAACAAAACCACCCACAAAATCCACCACTAGTAAACGAACCTCCTAGGCCCCGAACTTTAGGAGAGTATTCCCGTCCTAGCCACCAAGGCTATCGAAACACTATTGAGCTCACTCAAGGATCCAATGTGTCCCCCTTGCGATCCGACACCATCCGGTTGGTGCAAAGCGGATGTGCATTCCATGGACTTCGTTCCGAAGATCCTAATCAACATCTCAAGGATTTCCTTAAAATCGTAGATTCCATAGACCTTGATGTTGTAACTAGAGAGTCGACCCGATTACGTCTATTCCAATTCTCTCTATGTGATCAAGCTAGTCAATGGCTTGAACGTTTATCCGCGGGATCCATCACCTCATGGGATGATCTCACCACTCAATTCCTTGCTCAATTTTTCCCACTGGGGAGAACTACCAAGCTTAGAAATGATATCTTGATGTACAACAATGTCAAGGTGAAACTCTATTTGAAGCATGGACTCGTTTCAAGGACTTACTCTAAAAATTCCCTCATCATGGCATAGATCTTTGGCTCCAAGTCCAAATCTTCTATGACCATATTGATCTCTCCACAAGGCAAACCATTGACCAATCGGCCGGTGGCAAGCTACGTGATCTAAGTGTGGAAGAATCATGGGAACTCATAAAAGATCTTGCTCTCTATGACAACAAAAGTTGGAATGATCCCCGTGATTTGAACAAAACGGTCAAGGCAATATCTTTGCCTTCGAACAATTCTAGCACTCCTGACCGTAGGATCATGGAACTTGAGGACCAAGTCAAGTTTCTAATGAAATCTTACGAAGCTCCTAAGCCTTCAAGCCAAGTGAACAAAATCACTTCTTCATGCGAATTATGTAGTGGTCCCCATGACACTCGTGATTGCGTGGAACTCCCCGGACAAGCTTTTGCGGATTACGCATCTTCGCGTACTGACGAAGCGGGAGACAAGTGGTACACTTTCAAACCCGAGCCAAACCCTTACGTTGATTCCTACAACCCTTCTTGGAAAAATCACCCGAACCTTAGGTGGAAACAAAACCAAAACATGCCCCAACACAATTCTTCCAATCCACCTAATCGTTACCAACCAAACGGTCCACCCTCTAACCGTACTTTCAACGACAATCCTTCCAATAACTATGGTAGTACCAATAATCTTGAAGGATTGATGTCCAAATTTATGGCATCTCAAGAAGCTCGCATAGCTAAGTTTGAAACCGAATTCAATCAACAACAAACGGAGATGACCAATAAGATTGATAACTTGTTGAAAGCCCTCAACAACCAAGTGCTAACTACACCTAGGAAGGACACTAGGGACACTAATAGTGAAATCCAAATTAAGGACCCCTTATCATCCAAACACGTCCACTTTGTCAACGTTGTCACCATTAAGCCAATAGATAAGAATATAGAAGAAAGTGACAAGGATGAAGTTAGAATAGAAACCGGGACTAAGGATGAGGTTAAGGAAGTTGAGGATATTAAGGACGAAAAGTTGGAGGAAGTAGAAAACATAGAAGAATACTTTGATAAGTTACCCACCAAAGAAGAACGGGAATATCATAAGGATCTATTCGATGACCCCGAGACACCTTACGTCCTTGGTTCACCCCTTATTAAAGTAGGTGATCCCTCTAACATCAACATACCATGCAACATTGGGCATATGCATGTGTGGAAAGCGTATATCGATCTTAGGTCTCCTATAAACATTATGACTAGGACCTATTATAATTGGGTAATGAAGAAGCAACTTGAGTATATGATGATGCCCAACACGAATTGGATGAGCAACTTTGAAGGAAGAGCGAAAGGATTACATGTCCTTGTAGGAAACTTCACTTATATTACTGACTTTGTGATTGTAGAGGATATTCGTCCGGTAATAGATGGTTGCCTAAGTCAAGTAGTGTTCGGAAAACTGTTTGTTGAGGCCTCTAAGATGAGTTATGAACCGTCCCTAGGGATAGTTAGATTCAAGGATGAGAAAGATGAGATTGCCTACCAAATGCCCTATAAGATTGAACAATACCGTCTTCTGTCAAACCTTGAAAAAGAACACAAGCAAGCGGTTTACTATAGGAATGATGAGGATAGGCGTAGAGGAGTAGATTATGTCATGAATAGAATACTCGGTTTCTATAAGGAATGTTTGCACCTAGGTCCGAAATACAAAACTAAGATTGGAGATGACCTAGAGAATGAGACCAATGGCGAGGTAACGTAATAGCCCATGACCTTGAGTCTAGCTACAAGACTCGTAAATAAAGAAAAGCGCTTCTTGGGAGGCAACCCATGTTTTGTGTGTTTTTATTTGTTTGATTTTTAATTGTTCGATGTTATTTGTTTCCGTATGCATGCTTTATTTTTATTGTTGGTAGATCATGTTTCAAACTAAAAATGTGAAAATGCTTTATTTTGTTGTTTAACTTCGTCTTAACTTCATATAAAGGTATTTTGCAAAAGCTAAGTGTAAGGGGAAACCCCAAATTTGTTTCTAAGAACGAAAATGATCTTGATTCGCCACAATATTAAATGAACATGTATATTAGTAATTGTTAGAGTCAAATACTTGTATCGAGTCATAATGATGTTTTGCAGGATTTTCCAGGAAATAGGATACAAGTTTTTCCAGAAATTTTCCGGAAACTTAACATAAAGATTTCTGCAGGTCACTTCTGGCGGCGTCAGGGTTTAACTCCTGACGGCGTCACGTGTAAAATTTTGGAAATTTTGCGAGTTTTGTTTTTCTAACGGAGTCTTAAAAGTTTTTGTTAATTCTTTAGTTTTATAAACTCCAGGAAATCTGCAAACATTCATTCCACAAGCATTATATCTTAAATTGCTTTCTAGGATTTGTTAATATATATAGATTGCCGCCGATTTTACGCGAGGTTGCCTTGATTGTTTTCTCAGGTTTAACAGGTTATATATGACAAGAAGATGATTTATATTTCTGGAAGGGAAGCTTTGAACGTTCATTTTCTTGGAGGAAGATCTAACCTTGTTAACACACTATCCACACCGAACGAATCAGGGGAGTATTTGTTTTCATTCTTTTACCTATTTTACTTTTTACATTCTTTAATTGAACATTGGGGACAATGTTCATCCTAAGTGTAAGGGGAGGGTAAATGATGATACCTTATAGGATATTATTGCACTTGAGTTTGTTTGTTTGATGGTAGGTGTGTAATAAAACTAAGAGAAATACTTGTTAGTGTAATTTTAGCCCCAAATTTAAATTTTTTTACAACATTTAGGAGTGAAAATTTAGCCTTAACAAGCGTCTCATGGATAGGAGTTGTATGACTAGCACAAAACCGTACCATTCAGAAAAATTTTCCACCCAAATATGTGAGGTTCGCCTTTAGATTTGATAGGAAAAGCATTCATTATTAGTGCTTATGAGTGTACCGGTAGTATTTAGATTCTAGAACTTGCGTTAGTGATGCATCCCGAGACCGCTAGTGAGACTACATTCGTGTAGTATGATTTACTACATGATAAGAGGCATTAGGATCACCCTTGAGTTAAACCCGTATCATAATTACTTGACCATTTAAGTCATATTACTTGACTAGTAAAGTCAATTAATTTTTTCCACACCTTAGCGTTGTACTCATTTTTAGTACACGAAACCCCTAGTACACCCCTCCGAGCCTATCTTTTCGTTTCTAACTTTAAGCATCTTACTTAAAGGGATAATTTGTTACAACCCACCCAAATGTGCAACCAAATCGCCTTAGCCTTCCGTGTACGCACTCATCTTTAGTGCATTATTGTTATTTGTTTAAACCCTTAGTTAATTATCTAATTGATTACATGGTTGCTAAGTCGAGTCATATCTTGTACATATTGTTTTACGACGATTGGGACTCATGGGTAAAGTACTTGTGTTATAGAGTAATGGGGAAGAAAATCAAATTATTACCCCCATATGTGCATTAATGTTAAAAAAAAAGTACTCCAACTGTTTTAATTATCTTGATTCGAGTCATTAGATTAGTTTATTGTAAAGTATGTAAAAATTCAAGTGTAAGGGGAATGTACATTCCGTATGATGTATTATTTTTTATGGTAGGGCAAGAGTGTATGCAAAAAAAAAAAAAAAAAAAAAAAAAAAAAAAAAAAAAAAACGAAAAATTAAGAAAAAAAAAAGAAAAAGAAAGGAGAAAAAAAACATACGGACTACCATCCCGTTTCATTCTATGTTTATTTTATGTTTTTATTATTTTTTATTTATTAGCTTAAGTCGAGTCGAGTCTTGGCTTAGCAACGCCATATTGTACATGTAATTAACCAAGATGATTAACTCACCACCAGTAAATATTGCTTTTATCCAACAAAACCGTGTTTTTCATATCCCTACACCTAATGTCATAACCCTTTAAAAGACCCTTTGATAGTTTATCCTAGGTGCTTATGCCAAGTGGTGGAGGTTTGATCCTATCCCAAGCCTATGGTAATCTATTTTGCTATGACAGGTAGTGAGAGATGCTTTTCATTTCCATATTGTGATATATACTTTATTACACCCGAGAGATGTGAGTATCTAACCACTATTTGTGAGGTGCTAGTGCATGACCTCCGTGCTTGCTTTTGGTTTTTAGTGGAACGATTATTTGTTGTAATTACTTTTATATTAGTGTTAAATGACCCCTAACTTGTATTTTGATTAGAATAAAAGCGCATTTGCTTGAGGACAAGCAAATCTCAAGTGTAAGGGTATTTGATGAGGCGAAAAGTGTACCGCTTTTAAGGGGTCATTTAAGCCCGAAATCGAGATTATTTGATCAATTATTGCCCTAAATTGTTTCTTTTGTCATTTTAGGTACTTTTGGAGAGAAATCTGGAAAAATAAGCATTTTGGACGTTTTTGGAGCATAAAAGTGAAGAAAACGGCAAAGTCTCAAATTTCCTTGCTGAGAACAGTACCTGACGGCATCAAGCTTTTACAAGTGACGACGTCAAGAGTTACAAAAGAGGTGGATATGAACTTATAACGTGACGGCCCAGAGAGTTTTCAAGCTTATGGCCTGACGGCATTACCAAGGCCGTAGGGTCCAAATACTAGTGACGGCCCAGAGTAATTTCCTACATGACGGCGTCACAAATGGATCTAGGCAATACGAATTTTATCATGGTGGCGAGTTGATGGCGTCACGAGCTAATACATGACGCCGTCAAAGTGTAAATTCTATATATAGTTTTCCAATTTTCATTCATTAGTATGCAACTTTGAGGGAATAAACCCTAGACGAATTTCCAGCTTTTTCAAGGGTTTTCAACCCCTTGATTCTTCCATGTTCAATTGAAGATAAGTAATCATTCAAATCATTCAATATGTCTATGTGTTGTGTGATTATATCTTACGCTTGTTTTCTCTTTAACATGCTAGGCTAGATTTTCATTGTGTTTGCTTAGATGTAGTGAAACCTAGATGTTGATTATGGGTTGATTGTTTGTTTATAATTGTTACGGATGATTGTATTCGATGTTAGGCTTAAGAAAACTGGCAGACATCCATTGGTAACTTGCTTGAACGTCTTAAGAAACATGATCGGAGGTGTACTACGATTTTTGGTTGTATTTAATGCATAAGAGAATTCTAATGATCCCATGTTAGGAGCCTCTAACGGGTCGACATAGGAGTGATGTAGGATCTTATAGAGTTAGGGAATATTGTACACGGCCCTACGACTAGTATTAACGAATATGACTCGTCATCCATGCAATTGTAACAAGCTAATTAACCTGTAAAAGATATCTAGGGAGTAATGAAATCTAAGTAAACACAACTTTCCTTATTATTGTTTCCACCACATTAGTATAATAGTTTCATTTTCATTTATTTTATTTTATTTTGATTGCATCTTTAGTTAATTGGGTTAGTTGGCTAGCAACTAATTCCGCCCACTCTTTTAAAACCCGAGATTTTACTTGCTTTCTATAAAATATAAAAATACAAAAAGAATCATCCCTCACCTCTAGACCTAGTTTAATAGGCTTTCTAATCCTAGCGACACTATTCCTGAGTTGAACGATCAATCCCCCGGTACTTGTCACTATACTATACTAAAATGATCAGGTACACTGCCTGATGGGGGTTGTAAGCTTCTCGAGATCCATTGAGAGGTAAAACCTGTTGCGAGGGTGCAATTCCCACGTATCAAGTATTCAATACGCAGTATCCCAATTGCTTAGATACGTATACTTAAATTTTAAACTTATACACTGTATCAAAATTAATCAATACACCATATAGAACAAAAAAAATAAAAATAAATAAATAAAAAAACCAAAACAACATCGATTTGGAGTGTAAAATACTAAATAGATGTATTCTTGAATTGTTTTTGTCTGTTATATAATGAAAATTGGCTATATATATATAACAAATAATGGCTTAATGAACAAGCAATGCAAACCTTCAACCTAATGGACCCAAACTAATAATTAGGTTTGACCCAACTAATAGTCATCAAAAAAACCTTTTAAAATAAATTCGTTTCCCACAATAAATGCTACTCCATATTTATACTAACGAGTAATTCAGGCCCGTGCGTTGCACACGGGCTCTATCTAATTGGTAATAGTGTAATGTCAAGTAATTTTTTTCGTTATTAGACTTTTGTAAGTATAACCTCAGTTGATCGCTAAATTTTATATTTAAACTTTTTATTACATATTAGTACTTATTTATAAAGTTTATATTTTGTATTTATTCTCAAGATTGTAGCATTATATTTAAACTTTTTATGACATATTAGTAGTTATTTATAAAGTTTAGATTTTGTATTTATTCTTAAAATTGTAACATCCTTATACTTTGATATAAGACTAATATGTAATCTTCGGCACATATTTTCGTCATTATATATCTACTAGAAGGGTACCCGCGCAATGCGGCGGCGGGTACCACGTGATTAAATTTGTGGCGAGTAAATGTTGTTCATTTATACATTATTTCTAACGATAACTTTACGAAAGATTGAAAGAATGATAATTTTTAATTAAAATAACTATAACCCATAAGAATTCAAACTATTTGATCTCCAAATAGATGTGTGAGAGAGATATAAAATAGTTGTAGATTTATATGTTAAATGCGATTACACGTTTTTAATAATCATTATTGATAATAACTAACTTTTAGCGGTTACAAGTATTAATATGGTGACATTTTTTTTTCTCATTAAAAATCACATTTATTTCAATAATATGACAGGTTATAAGTTTTGACCAAGTAAATTACATTTATGTTTTTATGCCTTTCTTTAATAAGAAATGTTTTTGGTCTTAAGAATTTTAAGACTTCGTTATTTAGAATGTCCTAAATGCTTTATAAAGGAGTATAGATAAGTTGTGATTGTGTCACACTTTTTCTAAGCATGACACACATTTAAAATAGTTTATTGACATGTAAGCTTCTACACTTATTTTCATCATTATATATCTAAATTGTGATGGTATCACACCTTTTCTAAGCATGACACACATTTAAAATAGTTTATTGACAATAAGTTCCTAAGTTGTGATGTTACCACAACTTTTGTTGGTAAATAAGTTCCTAAGTTGTGATGTTACCACAACTTTTGTTAGCATGGCATGAAAAATGTTGGTGCCTTTATTTCTGTCAGTTTTAATTAAGGTCGAGTCAAAAACTATGTTTGCCACTAATTTTTGTCATAAATAACTTGATTTGCCTCAGGACCCGTGCAAAAATGATTGTGTAAATTGTCGGGTTGTTAGTATGATTGTGAGGCTCAATTATACAATAATAGTTTATTGAAATTAAAAGAGTATATGTGAAGAGACTTTTTTGAAGATGTTACATTAAAAAGAGTCTTTTCACATGTAATTTTTTAATATGTATAAGTTACATAAATTATTTTAAATATGAAGCGATGACATTAATGTTGGAGACCTTTTATATTCATCCCCGTGCGATGCACATAGGTTTGGAATGCCTCAGGACCCATGCAATGCACACATGTTGGATCTAATTGTTTTTCTCGTAATTTCGGGACTAATTTTCGGTTCATGTTTGAAACTCTCATTTTTTGTGAAAGACGGATTTCGTTGTTCAAATAAATGACATTATTAAAAGCGAACTATAAAACAAATTTTCTTTTTAATAAAACTATAAAAACATAAAACATTAAAGTAATTAGTATATTCAAGAGTATAAATTATAACTCGTATAATAAAAAATCAGATCCAATGACCCAAGTCCGAATCATAAACCCGCTTCAATCAATCAATAGACCCGACATTTAACTAAATACAATTTTCTTCTCATTTATATACTTCTTCGATTCAGAAGATTCTGATTGTTAAGATGATAGTGTGAAGATATTTTTATTATATATTACCTCATTTTCAATATGTAATATCGACATAATTTACACAGTCATATCAAATATCAAAGTCACGCAATATTCCAAGAAGTTTAATTAAGAAAGTGACATTAACACACCGCAAGACAAAAAACTACATTAAGAGCAAAAATATTAAAATGCACCAACAAAGTGTAGTAATAATTATTGACTAAAAATTGAATGCTCGACACATTATTTTCAATAAACTTACTTGCTAACGAATCAATAGTATTAGCCCGTTTATCGGTATTACATGAAGTAAAATATTGCATGTTTAATTTGTAACGTACTATTAATATGAATGCTAAGTATTCATTCCACTGGTGGCCGTGGCGTTGTTCTTCTTCTTGTTGTTGTTCTTGTTGTTGTGGTTGTCTTTGTCGTTGTGGTTCATTGGCCTTTTGCATGTTTTGTTCTTTATATAATTTTTGTGACTTCTCGATCTCTTTCTTTAATGCTTGTTGACGCGCAGATATAGTTGATCGTAAGTAACTTAAATACAATTAATCAATATATTGCATTTCCGATCAAATTGAAAATGTTCGTGCATGTTCCACTTAATTGATAAGACAACGATGTGTAGGATCTTTTAAACCATTAGAGAAGATGATGTTACTACCATACCTCCTAAGCACCATCTTTATGTCCTGCATTGTTATACACACAAAACACACGTGAAATTTACATAAAATAATATAAATGAATATGCTAAATAAGTAAGATGATATGATGCTTACTTTACCACCATAATAAGTTGTAGCCCAATGTGCACGCGGTGTGAAGGAAGTTGTGGTTTGTTGTGTGTGATTTTTGACACATTATATAGTTGATAAAATATTTGTAACTCATGGACGGGAAAGTAAAAAGACTAACTACTATTAATTGAGACGTTTGAGTTGCTTGAAATCAATGTACACATACTAATTGAGATGTTTGAGTTGCTTGGAATCAATGTTGAAGGCTTCATATGATAGAATCAATTCTTGGGACATTTATTATGACCCCTTTACTTTATAATGCTACTTAAGCTTTATATAATATAAGATTTATAAAAGGTTTAGGACTTTTTAAATAAAGAAGTCTTAAAATTTTTAAAACCAAAAACATTTCTTTAAAAGGAAATCTCTACTACATTATGAGAACTTAAATGTTTTAAATTAAAACAACCAAATATTAATCCAACCCATTTAAAGCCCATAAGTGTCTTAAAGTCACATACTTGTAACAGTCCATACTTGTAATAACCCATTAAAAGCTTGTAACATCCCATTAAGATCGAACCTTAACTTTTAAGCAACCTACTACATATATGCCTATTATTTATCAATGACCAAACACATGAAAACACACACAAAATATTTGATATTTCACTTATATTTCTCTACCCTCAAAACACACTAATCTCCACTTTACTCCATCCCCGCCGCCCTCTGCCGCCATCATCAACAGTATCACCACCATTTAATCACTGGGTACCCGCCGCCGCATTGCGCGGGTACCCATCTAGCAATAGAGTAATTTATTTATGTTTCAAAATGCAGCTTCAACTCAAGCTAGTTTGGCCACACACTTTATTTAACTAGTAAACCTTATAAGAGTATTTATTAACTTTTTTCATAAACATTTTAAACAAAAAGTTATTTCAAGTAACTTATAAAGAATAGCCTCATATTTCAACTTGAGCTTCAGGTGCTTGTTTAAGCTTATAAGCTCATACGGTTTCGGCCTATTGATACGCGGGATTCCACCCTCGCAAAAGGTTTTACCTCTCAAGGGATCTTGAGAAGCTTACAATCTCCACCAGGCAGTGTACCTGATCATTTAGTATAGTATAGTGACAAGTACCGGGGGATTGATCGTTCAACTCAGTCATAGTGTTCGCTAGGATTAGAAAGCCTAATAAACTAGGTCTAAAGGTGAGGGATGATTCTTTTTGTATTTTTTATATTTTATGAAAGCAAGTAAAATCTCGGGTTTTGAAGGAGTGAGCGGAATTAGTTGCTAGTCAACTAATCCAATTAACTACAGATGCAATCAAAATAAAATAAAAATAAATGAAATAAACTAATGTAATTATGTGGTGGGAACAATAATGAGAAAAGATGTGTTTACTTAGATTTTATTACTCCCTAGATATCTTTTACCAGTTGATTAGCTTGTTACAATTGCATGGATGACGGGTTATATTCCTTAATACTAGTCGTAGGGCCGTGTACAATATTCCCTAACTCTATAAGCTCCTACTTCACTCCTATGTCAAGCCGACTAAAAGCTCCTAACATGGGATCACTAGAATTCACTTATGCATTAAATACAACCAAAAATCTCATAGTACACCTCCGATCATGTTTTTAAGACGTTCAAGCAAGTTACCAATTGGAAGTCTGCCAGTTTTCTTAAGCCTAACATCGAATACAATCATCCACAACAATTATAAACAAACCATCAACATCTAGGTTTCACTACATCTAAGAAAACACAATAAAAACCTAGCCTAACATGTTAAAAGAAAGACAAGCAAAAGATAGAACCACACAACACATAGACATATCGTATGATTATTGGAAAACTTATCTTCAATTAAGCATGGATGGAACAAGAGTTGAAACCCTTATTTTTACATAAAATTCGTCTATGGTTTAAGCTCTCCAAAAGTTCTCCTAATGTTCCACCCTTTTACAATGAAAAATTGGAAAAATATATATAGATAATACATGCTGAATAAAGGCAATATTTACTGGTGGCGAGTTAATCATCTTGGTTAATTACATGTACAATATGGCGTTGCTAAGCCAAGACTCGACTCGACTTAAGCTAATCAAAATCTAACAAACTATGAAACAAACATAAAATGAAACGGGATGGTAGTATGTATGTTTTTTTTCTCTTTTTCTTTTACTTTTTTTTCTTTTTCTTGATCTTTTTGATTTTTTTTTTTTTTTTTTTTTTTTTTGCATACACTTTTACCCTACCATCCAAAATAATACATCTTAGAGAATTTGCATCCCCCTTCACTTGAACTTTTACATACTTTACAATCAACTACTCTAATAACTCGAATCAAGATAATCAAAACACTTGGAGTACTTTTTAAATATTAACGCACATATGGGGGTAATATATGATGTCTTCCCCATTACTCCATATTACTAGTACTTTACCCATGAGTCCCAATCGTCCCAAAACAATATGTACAAGATATGACTCGACTTAGCAACCATGTAATCAATTACTGTAGATAATTAACTAAGGGTTTAAACATGTAACAATAATGCACTAAATATGAGTGCATACAAGGAATGCTAAGGCGATTTGGTTGCACATTTGGGTTGATTGTAAACAAATTCTTCTTTTAAGTAAGATGCTTAAAGTTAGAAACGAAAAGATAGGCTCGGAGGGGTGTACTAGGGGTTTCGTGTACTAAAAATGAGTACAACGCTAAGGTGTGGGAAAATTAATTGACTTCGCTAGTCAAGTAATATGACTTAAATGGTCAAGTAATTATGATACGGGTTTAAACACAAGGGTGATCCTAATGCCTCTTATCATGTAGTAAATCCTAACCACATGAATGTAGTCTCACCAGCGGTCTCAGGATGCATCACCAACGCAAGTTCTAGAATCCAAATACTACCGGTACACTCATAAGCACTAATAATGAATGCTTTTCCTATCAAATCTAAAGGCGAACCTCACATATTTGGGTGGAAATTTTTTTTAAGTGGTACGGTTTTGTGCTAGTCTTACAACTCCTATCCATGAGACGCTTGTTAAGGCTAAAGTTTCACTCCTAAATATTGTAAAAAAAATTAAATTTGGCGCTAAAATTGCCATAGCAAGTATTTCTCTTAGTTTTATTACACACCTACTATCAAATAAACAAACTCAAGTGCAATTGTATCCTATAAGGTATCATCATTTACCCTCCCCTTACACTTAGGATGAACATTGTCCCCAATGTTCAATTGAAGGATGTAAAAGTAAAGCAGGTAAAAGAATGAAAACAAATACTCCCCTGATTCGTTCGGTGTGGATAGTGTGTCAACAAGGTTAGATCTTCCTCCAAGAAAATGAACTTTGAAAGCTTCCCTCCAGAAATATAAATCATCTTCTTGTCATATATAACATGTTAAACCTGAGAAAACAATCAAGGCAAACCTCGCATAAAATCGGCGGAAATCTATATATACTAAAAAATAAAAATAAAAAATCCTAGAAAACAAATTAAGATATAATGCTTGTGGAATGAATGTTTGTAGATTTCCTGGAGTTTATAAAACTAAAGAATAAACAAAAACTTTAAGACTCCGGTTTGAACAAAACTCGCAAAATTTTTCAGAATTTTAGTACCTGACGCCGTCAGGATGTTCTTGGAAAAATCTTATGTTAAGTTTCCAGAAAATTTCTGGAAAAACTTATGCCTTATTTCCTGGAAAATCCTGCAAAACATCATCATGACTCGATACAAGCATTTGACTCTAACAAATACTAATATACATGCTCATTTAATATTGTAGTGGATCATGCTCATTTTCGTTCTTATAAACAAACTTTGATTTCCCTTACACTTAGCTTTTGTAAAACACCTTTATATGTAATTAAGACGAAGTTAAAACAAAATAAAGCATTTTCACAATTTACTTTGAAACATGATTTACCAACAATAAAAATAAAACACGCATCCGGAAACAAATAAAATCAAACAAATAAAAACACACAAAACATGGGTTGCCTCCCAAGAAGCGTTTTTCTTTATTTACGAGTCTTGTAGCTAGACTCAAGGTCACGGGCTATCCTATGTGAGTGAGTTCCTCATCGAGGATATCTTTGGGATCAAACTTAGGCTTCAATTTCCTATTGGTTCTCTTAGTTCGATATGACTTCTCAAATTTCTCTCCATCCGGATCATAAAGAATCATCTTCATATGCCATGATTTGTCACCTTCCCTAAGTGGCTTGTCCCAATTCCACCTATACCTATCGCCTTCCCTTTTTCACTTGTTCATTCCTAGGTTGATAGGCATTACTTCTAGGAATTCAATCATTTTCCTAAAGACTAAGGGATCCTCAAGTGGGTTTAGCACTTCATCCCTAGCTATGAGTTGCTCTACCGAATGTGTTTTATTTATAAACTCCTATTCTAAATAAAATGGGCATTGAGGTCTTATAAAGTCTCCATTAACCCAAGGTCCGTATCTAGATGGTCTCTTATTCAAATCTACCCAATGAGGTGTCGGTTCCTCATTAGTATCATAAGCATGCTTCTTAACATCATAGACCGACCAAGTGTCTCCTTCTCCTACCGCTATCCTAGATTCCTTACAATCGATCATCGCACTTGCGGTAGCTAAGAATCCTCTTCCTATTAACAAAGGGCATATAGTGTCACTAACCATATCAAGGATGTGGAAATCGGCTGGTGTAGTTAATTTTCCTATATGCACTAGTACGTCCTTCACTATCCCTACCGGATATGCTACACTACCATCCGCAAGACCCATAATTACATCCGTGTCATCTAATTTTCCCGGCTTAAGAGTGGTGTAAAGGGACAAAGATTGACCTAAGATCGGCTAGTGTGTCGAAAGTTTCGGAGTTCCCGATCCTACAAGGTAAAACAAATATGCCCGGATCATCTAATTTCTTAGGCAACTTATTCCGAACGAAGGCGGTCCCATTCTTAACCAACTTAAGTTTCTCCTCATATTTCTCTAAAAGGGCGTTGTAGTAGGGAGCTCTTGCTAAAACTTCAATAACTGGACGTTCAAGGCGAAGTTCCTTGAATACATAGTCAAGGTTTTGTGTAGGAGGTGTTTTAATTATGCTTTTGACCGGTTTAATATCAGATGTTTTATTCGATGGGTCCTTTTGAAGAATTTGGGTTTGCTTGAAACACGTGTTCATTGCTTTGACCGAATAGTATTGTGGACAAGAAGTAGGTGACAAAACCGATGATATGGCATTAACGTTTAGTTTCGGGTTCTTGACCGTGTCGAGAGTGCTCCCATTTCTCGGTCATTGAGAGCTTTCAACAAAGTGTCAATTTTATTGGTCATCTCACTTTGCTTTTGTTTGAAATCGGTTTCAAACTTAGCTATGCGAGCTTCTTGAGATGCCATAAACTTGGACATCAACCCTTCAAGATTATTGGTACTACCAAAGTTATTGGAAGGATTGTAGTTGAAAGTACGGTTAGAGGGTGGACCGTTTGGTTGGTAACGATTAGGTGGATTGGAAGAATTGTTTTGGGGCATGTTTTGGTTTTGTTTCCACCTAAGGTTCGGGTGATTTTTCCAAGAAGGATTGTAGGAATCACCGTAAGGGTTTGGCTTGGGTTTGAAAGTGTACCACTTGTCTCCCGCTTCGTCGGTACGCGAGGATGCGTAATCCGCAAAAGCTTGTCCGGGGAGTTCCACGCAATCACGAGTGTCATGGGGACCACTACATAATTCGCATAAAGAAGTGATTTTGTTCACTTGGCTTGAAGGCTTAGGAGCTTCGTAGGATTTCATGAGAAACTTGACTTGGTCCTCAAGTTCCATGATCCTACGGTCGGGAGTGCTAGAATTGTTCGAAGGCAAAGATATTGCCTGGACCGTTTTGTTCAAATCACGAGGATCATTCCAACTTTCGTTGTCATAGAGAGCAAGATCTTCTATGAGTTCCCATGATTCTTCCGCACTTAGATCACGTAGCTTGCCACCAGCCGATTGGTCAATGGTTCACCTTGTGGAGAGATCGATATGGTCATAGAAGATTTGGACTTTGAGCCAAAGATCTATGCCATGATGAGGGACTTTTTGGAGTAAGTCCTTGAAACGAGTCCATGCTTCATAGAGAGTTTCACTTTGACATTGTTGGAACATCAAGATGTCATTTCTAAGCTTGGTAGTTCTCCCCGGTGGGAAAAATTGAGTAAGGAAACGAGAAGTGAGATCATCCCTAGAGGTGATGGATCCCACGGGTAAACGTTCAAGCCATTGACTAGCTTGGTCACGTAGAGAGAATTGGAATAGACGTAATAGGGTCGTCTCTCTAGTTGCAACATCAAGGTCTATGGAATCTACGATTTTTAGGAAATCCTTGAGATGTTGATTAGGATCTTCGGAACGAAGTCCATGGAATGCACGTCCGGTTTGCACCAACCGGATTATGTCGGATCGCAAGGGAGATACATTGGCTCCTTGAGAGAGCACAATGGTGTTCCGATAGCCTTGGTGGCTATGACGGGAATACTCTCCTAAAGTTCGGGGTCTAGGAGGTTGGTTTGGTTGTGGTAGGTTTTGTGGGTTGTTTTTGTTTTGGTAGGTTGATGCGTTCAAAGATATTACCACCTTCCATTATGTCGGATGGTAATGGTTACGAACAAAGGAACAAAGAAATGAGATAGACTAAAGAAAACATAAAATAAAATTAAAAATATTACTAGAAAGGAATCTAGCAAGTAGACCTAATAAAAAGAAATTCTAACCTAGACAATAACTATTCCCCGGGCTGCGGCGCCAAAAACTTGATACGCCGCACTCTTTGCGAAAGTTGAGGAATAAATGTAAAGATAGACAATCATCGGCAGCGGCACCAAAAACTTGATACGTGGGATTGCGCCCTCGCAACAGGTTTTACCTCTCAAGGGATCTTGAGAAGCTTGCAATCTCCGCCAGGCAGTGTACCTGATCGTTGTAGTATAGTATAATGACAAGTACCGGGGGATTGATCGTTCAACTCAGGAATAGTGTTCGCTAGGATTAGAAATCTCTAAAGGTGAGGGATGATTCTTTTTGTATTTTTTATATTTTATGAAAGCAAGTAAAATTTCCGGTTTTGAAGGAGTGGGCAGAATTAATTGCTAGTCAACTAACCCAATTAACTACAGATGCAATCAAAATAAAATAAAAATAAATGAAATAAACTAATGTAATTATGTGGTGGAAACAATAATGAGAAAAGATGTGTTTACTTAGATTTCATTACTCCCTAGATATCTTTTACCGCTTGATTAGCTTGTTACAATTGCATGGATGACGGGTTATATTCCTTAATACTAGTCGTAGGGCCGTGTACAATATTCCCTAACTCTATAAGCTCCTACTTCACTCCTATGTCGAGCCGACTAAAAGCTCCTAACATGGGATCACTAGAATTCACTTATGCATTTAATACAACCGAAAATCGTAGTACACCTCCGATCATGTTTCTTTAGACGTTCAAGCAAGTTACCAATTGGAAGTCTGCCAGTTTTCTTAAGCCTAACATCGAATACAATCATCCACAACAATTATAAACAAACCATCAACCAATAATCAACATCTAGGTTTCACTACATCTAAGCAAACACAATAAAAACCTAGCCTAGCATGTTAAATGTTAGGAATACAAATATTCCTGTAAAAGTCTCGGTCACCTAATGATTGTAATAGCATTAAGTTAGCTCGTAGTTAGTTTGTTTATTAGTTAATTAGTATTAGTTTAAGTAACACCGTGGAAGAAGGACGGGTCTTCACCCACTGTATGCCTGATCCACAGCCCGGGAGTGGGCGTTATATTGTAAGTATAAATACCCCTCTCCACATGTGGAGAGGGTTGGACCTTCACTTAATCTCAATCTAATATTTCCTTTTTCTCTCAAGGTTCCTTTCTTTCTTTCTTTCCTCTCCTCCTCCTCACTTCCAACGTCTCACAAATCACTAAATAAACATGTTTCCTACATAGTTAGTATTCTACAATTGGTATCAAGAGCCAAGGTTTCATCTTAGGGCCTTGTAGAATCAAATTCGATGATGTTTTGAGTGGTTTTGTGAGTTTGAAGTCACTTTCTTGGATAACATCTTGGTTTAATCTTTCTAGTGTTGTTATACATGTTAGTGATGTATTTTTATGTTCATTAGTGTTTGTAGAACATTGTGGTCTAGTTAGTGTTACCATATCATTAATCTATTTGAAGTTTGGAGTTGATTTTGGGCGGATTTCTTTGTTGCGGTTAAGTCCACTGTTTCATTGATTGGTTGCGGTTAAGTTCTGATATCTGCGGTTAGCTTGCTGCGATTACTATTTTGGGAATACAAACAAAACGCAAGGAAAGTGACAGTTTTGGATTTTTGTCTCTGCGATTAGATCCTGCGGTTAAGTCATCTGCAGCTAGCATATTGTGGTTAGGTTCTGCGGTTAAATGCTCTGCGTTTAGTTCACTAAGGATAGCTCTCTGCGGTTAAGTGAACTGCGGTTAGCTCATTGTGGTTAGATTTTTGCTATTGTGGTTAGCTCTTGCGATTAAGTACTCTGCGGTTAGGTCTTGTGGTTAGCATATCTTGCGGTTATCTCCTCACTTGTGATTTCCTCCTTTATTGCAACCTAATCACCTGAGGTTAGCTTGGTTCTCATATGAGTGGTATGCTTCATCTACAAATGAAAGGACCAGTATCGTATGTTGACTCTAGTGGACAATCATGCTCGGACTCTCAAGAGAATGCGACTCCTCAGTCATGCAAATTGCTTGAATTGGCAAGAGAATGTGACATTGAATGCTTTCAAACACTTCAGTCACATCTTTCTATGCTGCTTGAGGGTAACGGATTCATAATGGGTTTTGAACGTGCATTCATAACACTTTTCGGTCAAGATGTTCAAACATTTACAGACATTATGATCTTGAATTTGGATCAATTACGACAACAATTGGTCAGAAAAGAAACATCTAATGAGGGATCCTCTGCTGCCCTACGTGTGCTCAGCAAACAACTGCATAACTTCTTTGACTCCAAATCCTCCATGATCTATGATTACGACAGTCAGATGACTATGAAGTGCTTCGCTGACCACACAAATATCGATGTTGATCACTATAGAGATATGCTACGTCAAAACTTGGATAAGGTTAAAGAGTACATCGAGAGATAGCCAAAACTTGAACCTGTAGATGATGACAAGGCCGAGACACATGGTGGACAAGCATGTGATAGTTTGGGGTTGGGTTTAACAGTGGAAGTTAAATTGGTGACCCCGGCTATGGAGAACATACTCACACCAGACTCAAGCAATGAGGTATCGTCAATTGATCAATACAATACGCCATCAAATGCATGTCATCATACAGATCAAAGTAATCTATGTTAAAACACAAATCTGTTGAGACATGCTGACAGTGTATTACCCTTATCTAATTCAACAAATATGTGTTATAAAGGGGGAGAAAATGATCTGTATGATGTCTTCAAAAATGATCTGTTTGATGAAAACCCTTGTCTCAAAGTTGAGTTTTCTAAGACAATGGACCAGAACATGGTTGAAAAAGAGACATTTAATCAACTCCAAAAACGGTTTTCACAATTACAAAAACATTGCATTGAACTTGAAATTGAAATACAACGTAAAGAAGAATGTCTTCAAAACTGCAAACCGTGTCTAAATCAGGAATTGCCTAATCTTAATGAATATTTTATGATCAACAATCTGAAAACTCAGCTGCATGACAAGGACTCAACTATCAACTGTCTTAAAAATCAGATCAAGATGTATGAGCAACGTAATGACGCCAAATGGAAATACGACGCTTATGAAACTAATTGCAAAATAGCTAAATTACGTGCTGAAAATGAGAATCTTAAAGTGAAATGTAATAAACTGTGAGTCACTCAAACAGATAAATGTTGAGAACATCAATCTGATTACTCCACAATTTACTAATAACAATGATTTCTCGGTTCAAAGTCTGACTTCATGTCCTAAAATTCCTATTGAGCACACAGTGCCAAGTGATGTTTCAAACAGTCAAATGAGCCTCAATCTTTCAAAACCATCTATCTTGGGAAAACCTGTCTTGAAAAATGTTGGTTATCTAACTACCATTAGACAACCAAATGCTTTTAGTTCTGAAAGACCTAAATTCTCGAATACTCGATGTGTTTCTCAAGTGGATAAAAAACGTGATTTGACTAAGTCTGTGAGGTCAAAACCCACAATTCTTAAATCAAATGGTCTTAAACCTGTAAAACCTTTGAGACATAGACCAAGGAAATATGACCATAGAACTGCTCATCACAAGAATGTCACCATGCATGAAACAACTTACAGGTTTAGATCTTCTTGGTTATGGATACCAACTGGTAGGTCATTCGTGATGAATGGTCACGAATGGTCACAAGTGTGCACCATTGACACAGGTTTTACAAAGGGATTACACAACAGGTTCACTAAAACCTACGTGTGGCATCCAAAGACACTGACATCTCCCACGACTAGAGATATGTCTACTCACATGTGAGACGACATCATGTGGACTCCTGACTAATTCTTTTCAGGACTCGTATTTCACTTTTCACACACTAACGCATTCCCTGTATATGATCTATGTCAGTAGTTTGTGTACATATAGTGTGTTTGTTTTACATTCATTATACTTTCAGGCTATCTTTCTGTGTTTGTTCTCTTACTACACATTGTGTCTATATGCTTGCTTTAGGTAGTCTGTTGCATCTCATATCTGGCCTCATGGTATTTTATGTTCATCTTGTAGACGTCCTCATCACTTGGGTATCTCTCATAACTTCAGGGACCAATCTTGTGCACATGCATCATCGTATAATGTGTGATAGTGTAGTACAGGGACTATATGTGTCATTATAGCAAAATGTGTCTCATCACATATTTAAGAAGTTCTATTTTTGCGATTAAAAAGTTAACCACAACACATCTTGCTATTTATTCACATCTCTCGTTCTCTACTCACGTGTGCTGCGATTAGTCTTGATTGTTTTCCCTGATTGTTTATTTGTTGGTATGTCAAGCGTTTAATCTTCACATTTACTATTACCTTCCATGATTTCATACTCTCATGCGTTGCATTATTATAGGTGGATATACGCGGTGCTTATTATCTCATGTAAAAGCGTTTGTGTCAAATAGGTTAGATCATACTTGCTCTATACTACTTGTAATTGTTCATTTACTGCTTGTGAGTGATATTCATGGTTGTGAGTGTGGGATTTTGGGCTTATTTGTATTGCGGTTAGGACGGAAATACTTTGTGTAGTACTTTAGGTGTTGGGTAGGAAAGAGTAGTGTTAGTTACTTAGGAGGATGGATCTTATTGTCATTTACGGTATCAATTGTAAGATCTGATGGAATACGACGGAGTGTGGAGTGAATTCTTGATTGCGGTTAGCTTATGATTCTTGATTGCGGTTAGAGTAAGTTCTTGATTGTGGTTAGTTTAAGTTCTTGATTGCGGTTTGCTTAGACTCTTGACTGCAGTTATTGTGAATTCTTGATTGGGTTTATCTTAGCCTAATTGCGAGTTTCTCTCTAAGTGCGACTGCTATCAATTAAACTTTGCGGTTAACAGTACTTGCGGTTAACCTGGTTTGTGATTAAAATGGTTGCGTGTAATTATTACTGTGACTGCGGTTAGTTAAATCTGCGGTTACCTGTGCTTGCGTTTAACTTGATGTGCGTTGACCATGTGTTGCGACTCAATTGGTTGCGGTTAAGTTGACTTGTTGTGGTTAACTTATTTTGCGATTATGACTTTGCGATTAAAATTTGAGTTTGCGATTAATTGAGTTTGTGTTTAATTGCTCTGCGTTTAACTCTAACTGGGAACTAATTTGACTCACTCTGTCTAGCATTTATTAGAAGTGCTCAGCTTGTGTGTTCATGAATGGGTGTCTAATTATTCATGCATTGCTTGGTGTGTATGGCACTCATTCTTATTTGTCCAAATTGCTATTCTATGTGATGAATGATTTCCCTCATGAGTGATTATTACTGGTCTAACATAACCCTTGGCTCTGTTCGTATCTCCTTACCATTTGATTCTAGGGTTTCACTGGTTACTAACACTCACTGTCACATATGTTTGCTTTTTGTGGTGATGTGTGTCAAATGCAGCTCTTATGGCAGAACCTATTGTCGAAGAACCATTGGCTCCACCTGTTCGTTCTGACGATGACATTTTGCCTTTCAACAAGTGGGTACCTATTGGGAAAAGCAATTGCTATGTTAAGACAGATAGACCTCAGAATCATCCTATATTCAGAATGGCACTGGACATACTGAAAAACACCACCTTCTTCAATGCCTTTACCGCATCCTCCTCAATCCCCTCCATCTACATCCAACAGTTCTGGAACACTATGTGCCTTGATAGAGCTACCAACACGTACAAGTGTCAGCTGGATGAGCATTGGGTAAACATCACCATGGAAACGCTTGGTAGTGCACTGCAGATATTGCCAACGGGTAATAATGTTGAATATACTCCCCCACCTAATCCAGCTACTCTTATTGACTTTGTCAATGAACTTGGGTATCCCACTCAAGTGTCTACGCTTTCCACTGTTATCACACATGACCTCTATCAACCATGGAGAGCAATTGCAAGCCTAATCAATTTGTGTCTGACTGGAAAAACATCAGGATATGAAAGACTTAGAGCTCCATCTCTACAAATTCTCTGGGGCATTGTTAACGGGGTGAACATCTACTTTGCTGAACGTATCTGGGAGGAATTTAGTCAGTCCATTCACTCTTTCTTGGTCGACAAGGCTAACCTTGAAGCAAACAAAGACGGAAAGAAAAGATCAGCCAAGCTCGTGATTCCAAGCATTCGCTTTACTAAGCTGATCATACTTAGCCTTCAACGATCTCTAAAATTCCACCCTAGAGAAGAATCCCCTCTTCATCAACCCACTGATGAACATCCACTTGGGTTCCTCAAATATGACTCTAAGAGCACTAGCGAGATCAACTTCGGCATGGACATTCCCACTGCCCTTCTCACCTGTGATACACTGACTGCTCAATATTATGAGGAATACCTTAAACTTCTGAAGACAAGTCGGGAAGCATCATCTAATGAGCCCGCCTTATCCACTAAGTATGTAAGATCTTCATCCAAGAAACGCAAGGGTGGTAATACCTCAGCTGCATCCTCTGAAGGCTCTAAAAGAGTTAAGCAGACCACAGGAGGTAAAAGAACCAACTCAAAAATTAAACCGCCAAGTGCTGAAGATCCCAAAGCTGCACCTTGCACCACACAGTTGCCTCTCACAGAAGAAGAAATGGTACAAATGGCAACTGCTGAAAGCTTAAAGGATGCATATATGCCACCGGTTCCACCAGTCAGTGGGGTCAACATTAGAGAACCTCGGTCAGATAAAGCTTCACAAATCCAGCACGTGACAAGAAAAGGAAAGGATGTTGCTAAAGAAGAACAGGCGGCACACACTTTATTGAAAATATCATCTCCTGCCTCCAAATCAACCAGCTCCAAGTTTATCCTCAAAAAACGCTCACCAACAACCTCATCTGCTAAGATTTCTTCTGACAATGTCTCTTCACCAAGTCTTGGGCAACCCGCTAGATCAATCAGTTCTGAGACTGACACCAGCTCTGCTCCCAAAGGTGATGAACTCAACCTTGCTACACAAGATATAACCAGCCATCAACCGATACAGGACAAACCTGTTGAGTTTGTACCTCCTGTTGATCCACTTGATGACGAGTTTGTTTCTACTGCTTATCCGGATCTACAAGGTAACCTCAAAATGAAAACTGATGATCCTAAGCTCGCCGTGGAACCAGACAGCCCTACTAGTACGCTGGCATCGTACAAGAATCTAGATACCTTTGGTGATCAATTCCTCGTGGATAAGCCAGATGATGTTGAAGGTGACAAGTCTGGTGATGAGCATGGAGAAGTTGTGTCAATGGTTGATGTGCCTATTAAGCAAGATAACTCCACTGTCCCTACCAGGTCTACACCAACTCCTACTGCTGGTCATGACAACATCGACACTCCACAACCAGCTTATACACAAGAGAAACCTACTGCATCTGCTACTCCTACTACCACTGAGCAGAAGTTGGATGTGAACACTTTAGCTGGAATGACTGCCGATATTGTTCAAGATAACATTACCATTCATGAGAAGTTGGACAAGCATGCCTCTTTACTTCAAACCCTAGTAAACCTTAATCTGCCAAAAACGATCACCAATCACGGCAGCAGACTATACAAGTTGGAGCATCTTGACCTTGAACAACAAGTATCTCAGGTTATCAACGAACAGGTAGCTGAAGCTGTCAGCATTGCTCTTGAAGCTCCCCTCAGATCCAGATTCAAAGACCTACCTATCAATGACATGAAGATCATTCTGCAGCACAGTATGTATCAACAGGGTCAACACACTGGACACGAGGCTCACGTCCGACTGTATAATGCATTGGAGGCCTCAATTCAACAAGATGATGCTGAGGAACACGCCCGGGATATGGAAATTGAAAGAAAAAGAAAACAGAGGCGTCAGGGTCATCCCAGGCCACCATCTGGATCACCTCCTCAACCACCTCCACCTTCACCACCTGCTGGGGCATCTGGTCCATCAGGCACTCCTTCACTGCCTGGTGGGTCGCATGCTCCTAGCAGATCATCACAACCCACCTCATCACCATCTCAAAAACATCAGACTGACAAGTCAACCAAGTCAGCTCCTTCTAAACAAGCAAAACAAGTTAAGTATGCTGCTTGGACTACCATTGACGCTGGTGCAACCTCTATTGCATCTCATGTCCAGGACGATCTTGTCTTTAATGAAGCTTCTATCACTCCTCAACACGCTGATTCTTCCGATGACGATGATGATGATGCATCTACAACTCACATCCCTGGGAGACAATGGTGGAAATCATTCACCAGAACTGACACCAATGATCCACCGCAGGTTCCCTTGACCAAGGTTGACAAAGAGACATGGTGGAAACCTGATGACAACCAACGACAATCACCTGAACCTGACTGGACGGTTCTTTCCTCTGACTTGCCAACCAATGAGAACAACTGGATTAATGCCATCACCACTAGTTTTGTTCCACCTTCAGAAGATTCTCTACTTTCCCAAACTGGTGATATGGGAACGTTCATCACATGGTTCTGCAAGAAATGTGGTCTCTCAAAGCTCACTCAGAAGGACCTAGAAGGGCCTGCCTTCAACATTGTCAAAGCTTTTCATCAGGATGTTAATCATCTACAATACCAGATGGAGGAGTGCCACAAGATGTTCAATGACATTGTGGATGAAGGGATAATGAAGTATAATTACAACACTCCACTTCCCTTGGGTGGACCTCCTGGAAATGTTACTATCCAAGCTGAATTCTTCTTCAACAAAGACCTTGAATATCTTAAGCTTGGGAGTAGACAATGCAAGTCAGCCTTGTCCATCACTAAGATGAAAGCTGCCCTCTATTCTGATATCGGGTTGGAACAGCTTGTCCCCGACAGCATGTGGTGTACTCAAGAATGTGACTACGACATCTCGGCATCTCTGGGCATCTCTCACTGGTGGCTGAAGAAGCAGCAATTCTACATTGATCGGTTTCAAGCTCAAGGTGATCGAAAGTCTGTTCGTTCACCTCTTCAAATCATCAGTGTGGTAAAGGTACAGATACATCCCATCTACGGATATGACTACCTCAAGAACATAACACTCAAACGAGCTGACTTCAAGGACTACATCATATCCGAAGGGGAGTTCAAACACCTACGCCCCAATGATTTCGAAGATCTGTATTTACATCATCTTCAAGGAAAGCTGCATCATCTACCATCACGAGAAAAGAAGTCTCTTGTGTTTGTTGTGCTTCACTGGATCAGGGGTATTGTCATCAAAAAACGGGTTGAAGACTTCCAGCTTGGCATCGAAAGCTACCAATCCCAGCTCAACCTCACACGACCTCTGTGGAATGTCAATAGTCTGGAACGGGTTGCTGACTTTACAGTCATAGAATCTCCCCTGGCAACGGTATTTCGTGACAAATACAACGTTCCTATAGTTTTGCGCTTCAACGAAATACACAAGTTCAGTGACGGTACCTTACGTATGGTCGAAGAGGCGTTAGACTTTAGAGTGAAAGAATACCATGTCTATGACCATGGTACTAGACGTTATACCAATCACTGGACTCCCAATGACTTAACACGGAACAAGAGGTTTTTGGCTGGTATCTACAAAAGATTGAGGCTGCGAAGAATCTTCCGTAGCCTGGAGTGCTACGTGGGTGGCAGAGTTCGTGATGGGGACTACCGCCTCCTACAACGTACTGAATGATGTGATTCGTGGGTGTGGTTCAATGTCATTTATATGTATTTTGGGTGTGGTGATTGTTTTTGTACTGTAATTTGTTTGTGGCTCTCTTTCTGTATCCTTATAAACATTTCTCTTCCCTATTGTATATCCTATTCTACATATTGTACATATATCTCTATATATATATGTACTCTTCTATATATATAAATCCAAAAACTGCAAAAATACAAAAAATATTCTTTTCACGACATGTCTCTTGTACAATCGATATTATGTACGTTTCTAGAAATGTCATTCAATAATGACACAGAATCATACATATGCTTGAGCAAGAGTTTTTCGGTTTCAAATAAAGTTGTTTTCAAAAACATGTTGTATCTCAAAACATTCTTAAAAAATATGGCTTGTAGTCATTTCAGGCTACAACCCGGTCTTCAAAAATATGGCTTGCTATTACTTCAGATAGCAACCCGGTTTTCAAAATTAAGGAAAACACGTCGCCAAAAAGACGGTTGTTCCTAACAAAGGGTGCCGTTCATCCGAGCGTGAATTACTTTATATTCATGCACCCTCGATCTAATGTACGCTTCAGTGCATTATTTCTTGATAAAGAAGAGAAATCTTCTTTTTATCGCCAAATACTTTCCCTTCTATGATTTTTCCGGAAAGTGTTCGTGCAAAACTTGGTGGTACCATGAAATTTTGAATGAAAATCAAATTGAACTCAAAAGTTTGATAAAATTTTCACTCAATCAATGACGTTAATAGTTTATGAAAATATTTATGCTTTAACATCCGTCATTGATTGAGAGAGAGAGTGATTTCTCAAAATTTTATGTATCATCAAAACTCCCCACACTTCGTACATAAAACCTTGCAACAAAAAGATTTGTGATGGTTATGTGTCAGAATGAGTAAACTTTCAAAGAGTTTTCGTTAAAACTTCGAATATTTTGATAACTCTTCAAATCTGACACATAACAACCTCCCTCACAGTTTAAGGGGGAGCAAGAAAAAGTTCCTTTTTATCAGAAAATATTAAAATTGACCGCATTTCTCTCCCAAAACGCTTTCTAAATTATTTAAATCAATTGAGATCAAAAATCTCAAAAGATTTGAAATTTTTGATCGGGGGAGAGAATGTGATTTAAATATGCAATCTGATATCAAATGTGATCTTTTCGACTCAATAATAGGCTCCCACATATGTGCTAAACACTTTCGAATATCGATGCACATATTGAGGGGGAGCAAAAGGCGTTTGTGGAAGTAATACCTAAGACCGACCATTTACTATAATGCACGGAGTTATAAGGTTGGTTAAGGTTAGGTATAAGTTCCCATGATCCACCAGAACCGGAAGGATCTTCCCAGGGACAATCCATAGATAGATTAGAAGTCCTTAGGAATGATTGAAAAAAGGAGTAAAGTGAGAAAGGGAAGAGTGCGGACTGAGATAGAGCTAGGACTGGAACAAACCCAACAAGGTTCTAGTGGTGAAGTCTCGGTAAGCACTGAAGGGGTTGAAGAATGAAAAAGAAATGAAATGAGAAAGGGTGAAAAGAAATAGCCCTTCAAATATTCAACCTTAGGGCAGAAACCGGGTTCAATTCATAATCTACTAGTGGTTACTAAAGTAACACTAGTATTGAAGACAAGACGTCATGGACCCAGTGACGCACTGCACTAAACTTCCCAACCACTCAAATTCTCTTAAAAGAGCTTGTTTCATTCTCACGGGGAACCCTGTGCAATGTATCGACCGCTCATTGCGAGCTATGTTGATACCTAAAACAGGAGACGCCTCCCCAGTCTCCAAGAGCGGATCAAAACGCACTATTGAGTCTAGAGCCATGAGATCATCCATAAATCTCGATAGGACACATTCCAAACATGCTTATTGTTTCACACAATGTGGAAAATAAGATAAAATATTTAGAGTCCTACGCATTATCCTTGTGGTATTGCCAGAACATCCGAGTGATATGAAAATATTCACAATGAAGATGGAAATCTTTCTAGAGCGAACATCACTCAAGCTCTTGGTAGGTGACATGTGAGATCCATCTTGGATCAATGATCAAGTGACAACTGGAAAGCAACGATGGTGCGATTCATAATTGAATCAAACTTGTTCCAGGATATGGATTGACGGATACTTTTGCTAAAACCTCTCAATGTGCTCACCAACTAATCTTTCGAGCACATTGATTGTGTACAATATCTTTCAAACAAAAGTATTTTTGATGAAAATGTGATTCTAAATACAAAACTCTCATTGTGTCGCAAAAATGTTTATCATAGGACACACGAGTGATTTCTATAAATCTATTTCTCATCAATCCGTGAATATTCATTCACCGATTCACTCTATCGTGCTGTCTGCTTTGAGACGTTCTGGTATGAGAACATGCTAAGTATGAAGATTCCAAAGTGGATTCTTTGGAAAATTCATTACTACAAGCTGGAAATTCCTATCAAGGAGAGTCTTCTTTAAAAGAGACTCTACCTGATCACAGGTCGGTTTTCACAAAACCGGAGGGTAGTCTGTCCTCACAGAACGAATGACAAAGCCATGTTCGTTCTCTATCTTTATTGCTAACTGTTTTATTTCAGGGACACATATAAAGATGGCGTTGATGGCTTCAGTTTCCAGCTGAATCGGGTCAATCCATACCTCATGCTCACACATCCTCCACACTATCAATGAAGATGAGAGACTTGCTACAGCAAATGTTGAGAGACTACCAACAACGTTTCCCCAACTCTGATGAAAAAGTCTCCTGATTCACAAACTCCTATGCAACGTCTCCAGATACTGAAGGGTGTGAGCATGATGGTCCCTTGTCACTACATCACATGAAGGCAATACAACTATAGATGAGCTTGGAGATTTACTTTGGCTGATGATCTCAAAGAAGCTCAAAGATCACATATCTCAAAGGAATTCAAATCACAAGTTCTCTTGCTTGAAGTACGAAGTGTGTTGAAAAGAGAAGAATCAGATCCTACGAGCTACAAAGACTAAAGAATGCTTAAAGACCAAAGATCTTAATTTCAAAGGTGACCTCGCTTAGGGGGAGATTGTTAGGAATACAAATATTCCTGTAAAAGTCTCGGTCACCTAATGATTGTAATAGCATTAAGTTAGCTCGTAGTTAGTTTGTTTATTAGTTAATTAGTATTAGTTTAAGTAACACCGTGGAAGAAGGACGGGTCTTCACCCACTGTATGCCTGATCCACAGCCCGGGTGTGGGCGTTATATTTTAAGTATAAATACCTTCTCCACATGTGGAGAGGGTTGGACCTTCACTTAATCTCAATCTAATATTTCCTTTTTCTCTCAAGGTTCCTTCCTTTCTTTTTTTCCTCTCCTCCTCCTCACTTCCAACGTCTCACAAATCACTAAATAAACATGTTTCCTACATAGTTAGTATTCTACATTA
The DNA here is from genome assembly GCA_030686995.1 of Artemisia argyi. Lineage (NCBI taxonomy): Eukaryota > Viridiplantae > Streptophyta > Magnoliopsida > Asterales > Asteraceae > Artemisia > Artemisia argyi. The sequence goes on from CM060676.1 coordinate 47,964,997, forward strand.
AAAGAAAGACAAGCAAAAGATAGAATCACACAACACATAGACATATCGTATGATTATTGGAAAACTTATCTTCAATTAAGCATGGATGGAACAAGGGTTGAAACCCTTATTTTTAAATAAAACTTGTCCAGGGTTTAAGTTCTCCTATTGTTCCACCCTTTTACAATGAAAAATTGGAAAAATATATATAGATAATACGTCCTGACGGCGTCACGTTGTAGTTTCTGACGCCGTCAACTCGCCGCCAAATTAAGGATCGTATTACCTAGATTCAATCTTGACGCCGTCAAGAAGGAATTAAGTTCTAGGCCGTCACATACATTTTGACCCTGACGGCCTTGGTGACGCCGTCAGGTCAATTGCACTAAAAATGTTCTGGGTCGTCATGTGCATTTTCCACTTCCACCTATTTTGCCAAGCTTGACGCCGTCATGTGTGAAGTCTTGACGTTGTCAGGTACTGTTCCCAGAAAGGATTTTGAGACTTTGCCGTTTTCTTCACTTTTATGCTCCAAAAACGTCCAAAATGCTTCCTTTTCCAGATTTCTTCTCAAAAGTATCTAAAATGACAAAAGGAACAATTTAGGGCAGTAATTGATCAAATAATCACGAATTCGGGCTTAAATGACCCCTTAAAAGCGGTACACTTTTCGCCTTATCACCTATGTTTGATATGCTCTATTATTCTGGCTTATTTTGAAGGTTTTGAAATTATATAAGATTTTTAGAACATACCAAGCTTATATAAGCCCATTATTTTTAAAATATAGCTTATAAAACATAAACCGAAAGCAAATAATAAGATCATAAATTATGAAGTAAACTTGAACAAACACCCCAAGTACATAATATATCTAGCTTCTGCCTCAACCTTGTATCAAAAAGAAAATCATATTATAAAAAAGTTAGAGAGAATTTCAAAAATGGTCCATGTGGTCACCCGGGTTTAACAGAAATGGTCCCTATACTTTTTTTTAACGGATCCTTTCCCCGTGGTTACGACCCATAATGGGTTTGGTCCCTTGACCAAATTTTACGTCTGTTTGACTGTTAACTTGGTCATGCGACAAAAACGTGAGGGTTACTTTTGTCATTTTCATGTGTTGGTTATCTCTTATATTTAGTAGGGTTTATGCGTATAACTTATTTCACTTCCTAAAAACACAACACCACACAGTATCAAACACAAAAAGGTCAGGTGCAATAGATGTGGAGCTCGATCTACCATTGTAACTTCTTGGACACCAATTAACCCAGGAAGACGATTCTATTGTTGCGCAAAAAGACTAAGGTGTATTATTAATTTGGTAAAAAAACCCTAATTTGATGTTTGACCTTTTTTTATTATTTTTTTAATAGCTAATCAATTGTGGGATAATCGATTGGTATGATCCCCCAATGTGTGAGCGAGGTGTCCAAATTATTCCAGGTTTGTTGAATTCAATGAATCAGTTACAAGGGGTTGCACAAGAAAAAACAGATGAAGCTAAGAAGATGAAGAAGATGCTGATTATCAGTTGGATCTTTTTTCTTGTTGTATTTGCTTTCAAGTAGTTAGTGTATGACATATGATGTTTGAAGTAAGTGTTAGGTGTTTATGTTATGTTTTGAAATGTACAAGCGTATCAAGTTGTATTTTGGGTTTATGATGAATAGAAAAAACCAGTTTCAACTTGATCAAAACAAGTAGCATTTAACTTTACTACATTAGAAAGTTCTTGCATACATAGATGCATATTACATTACCACCATCATACATAGCAGGTGTTCAAGTACATCAAAGGATTAAGTTATGCATATTAGATATAGTTCAAGAAACATAAAAAGCTACCCCATGCTCCTTTTGCCTTTCCCTTTGGTGTATGGCATGCTCTGTTTCCCTATCCATTTTGATTTCTTCCCAAATGTGCTGATTTGCAAGGCCTAGCACTTGCACCCTTTTACCTGGTATTGAAGTTGAATGAGTTTGAACATGAGCAGAGCTTGTACCCTTTTTTGAAACAACCCTATCAATTGCACCCTTTAAACTGACTGAAGTTGTACACTTTTTAGGACTTTTTGTCTGAGCTTGATCATCTTTAGAGCTAGAATGATAGCTAGACACAAAGATAGGCATAAAGCTAATATCACAGCTTGTGGTTGAATCAAAAGCCGATGGTGATGAGCTCATCAGAAGAGCTTGAATCAGAGGAAATCTGAATGATCTCTGGCTTGGAACTAATTGTTGTTATTGGATGGTTGTTTAGGTGTTTGACAGTTTTGTTGGGTGTATGTTGTGTATTTAGAAGTCATTTTAAAGACCCTTCCAAATGTAAACAGACAAGGGAAAGTAAATGCCACTGAATGGTTGGTTGCTAAATGAAGTAAATTATCCATTTTTTTGCCATTGGTAAATGGAGCTTCTACATTTGGGCCTTGTGCATTACTTGCAGAATTAACTTTTGTGAAACCCCTTTTGTTATGGCCAACTCCCTTACAGTTGTTGCAACTAATACTCTTACCTGCTTTACTCAATTTTTTTCCCTTAACAATTCCCTTAGACAATTCAGCTACACTCTTCCTTTTTTTTTTTTTTGGCCTACCAATTTGTGGTTTAGGATTTGGTGGGATAATTGTGTTTAGGTTATTGGATTTTTCCCAAAAATCAGAACCATCTAGGGGATTAATTTTAAACCTGTACATATCTCTCCAAGTAGATAGCCAATAAGTTTCATGACAATAAGACTCTGGTATTCCTGTTTCTTCCCCATTACTAGCCATGTTCCAAATTGCAGCCACTGCATGCTTGCAGGGTATGCGTGTTAATTCCCACTTTCTACAACTACATTCCCTAGTCCTCATACTGACTACACACTGAAACCCATTAGTATCATTGGCTTGGTATAAGTCAGCACCATTCCATTCAATCTATACATCAAACTTTTCCTAGTTACAAACTTGAAACAAGTACATTGAAATGTTTAGAAAAAAAAATGAAAGAGTATTGGAATGTACCTTTGTTTGTGATGCATCTTTGACAATTGATTGGAAAATTGTTAGCCTTGCTATTTTATAAAAGATAACGTCACACATAAAGAAATGGATTAGATATCATACAAATAGTACTCTAGGGACTATTATTGTAATATAGGCAAACTAGTAATGTTAGGAGCCTATAAATACCCCTCATGACTCTCCATGAGGGGTGTGGGAAAGTGTGTGTAAGTTTAGTTTCATTTCATTTTAATATAAACCCTTTTCTCCACCTTTCTCTCTCTAGAAACATGATGTATTTCGATCAACCTCGATCTCCGGAACATGTTTCTTGGTAATAACAAGTGGCATCAGAGCTAACCGGGGGCGAATCGTGGTGTTTTGTGGTGAAAAATCGTGTTTTTGGGTGAAAAATCGCATTTTTGGTTGAAAATAATCGGATCTGGTACTGCTCATCGGGAGATTATCGAGTTTGGATTTGATTTTGTCGAGTTAGAATAAATTTTTCGAGTTAGAAAAATTTTTATCGAGTTTGGAGTGGTATACCTAGTTTGGGTACCGAGTTTGAAAGATTATATAGAGTTTGGGTACCGAGTTTGAAAGGTTTATAGAGTTTGGGTACCGAGTTTGAAAGGTTTATAGAGTTAGGGTACCAAGTTTGAAAGATTATATAGAGTTTGGGTACCGAGTTTGAAAGGTTTATAGAGTTTGGGTACCGAGTTTGAAAGGTTTATAGAGTTAGGGTACCGAGTTTGAAAGATTTTATAGAGTTAGGGTACCGAGTTTGAAAAGTTTGTGAGTTAGGGTCATGAGTTTCAATGTTACCGAGTTTGGTTACCGAGTATGGACAGCTTTACCGAGTTAGATGCTAACTACCGAGTTTGGGCCATATTACCGAGTTAGGGTTGATTTTTGTGCAACGGTTTCATGTTTTGCGTATGCTTCATATAGTTTGCCAAGTTAGGCTAGTCCAACCTTATCGTTTATCGAGTAAGGATTTCTTTTGGACTAATCTAAACGAAACTCTGCCGAAATTGACTTAGGATATCGAGTAACGAGATGGGATTTTGAGTAAGGAAACATCAAAAGATTATTAAATAAACAAAACCCTAACCTCATCGAATCATCTAAGCATTGAATACCCTAAACACTAATTACCACTTCACCTAAAACACATGATATTATTGGTAAACATTTTATAGAACATGATTCATTTTATTGTTTCATTACCTAAATACCAATATATCACACTCCAAAAACACACCACGAATTGCTTAAACGATCCTAAACAAGATTCACACTCAAATAACAACGGCTAGTATCGGATTTTTGTGATTATGGGGATAATTCTTTATCACTTTTATGGGTTTAAAGTACATTTCAAGGGCATGTGTACTTATTTATCTCAAAGTCTAGGGGAGGATGGATGCATGACTTTCGAAGATACTTGTTTGGGCAAACACTAAAGATAGTGATTAAGACTTGGATTATCTAGTTATACCCGATGTAAGGAGTTACATTGTAGTGCTCACGGGTTATAGCTATCACTTTAAGGAGTTACATTGTAGTACTCAGTGTCACATGAAGTTGTGGATAGTTCAAGAGGTGGATATTTCATATACTGTTTGTTGGTTTGGGTATATGGCACTACCTATGCTTAAAGGAGTTACGTTGTAGTGCTCAGTATAGGTTCTTAGTCACACCATCGTACAAGATTAAGTCACATATCTAAGGGATGTTTACTTCATTTTATACTGGGTTGTTTCTATAGTCATTGGTCATTTACTAGCTGGTTGGAATTTGAAGAGGTCTCTTAAAGGTTGAAGAGAAGAGAAGAGATTGTAGAATAAAGAGAGTCATATCCTATCAGCATATTCTCACAAATTATGCTTTCATGGTCTATACTGCATCAGAAGTGTAAAGTACGGGTAATTTTGGCATGTACACACAATAGTATGATGATTTCGATACATCACAACCATCAGGAAGGAGAAGAACATGCCAAAAGAAGTAGTGTTTCATCTCTAGTACGTTGGTTGTTCAAGGGAATTGTGCTTACACCAGAACTGAAGAAGTACTAATGATGTGTACATCGGAGCGTATTACCAACCTTCTGTGCAATACTATGTGAGTTATGCTATGATGCTCCCAGAATGACAACCATGGTGCAACCTCATTAGTATCTACCTTATCTACTGCGAGATGAGAAGAGTGTTGTCAGTTCAGGAGGGAGCAGGAAAAAGAATAAAGGCTCACTAGTTAGGAGGGAGTAATAACCTAACTAGACCATTACAGTTGAAGTTCAGAGCTACAAAGACCTTTTCCGTCAGTGTCAAAGATCATACGCCGAGATCGTCGGAAGAGAGAACTTCAAGTCTGCCTCAGTATCTAGACTACAGAGACTCTGCGCTTCAACAACGTCAACATAGTTTACTATTGTTGTAATTTACATGTTTATGTGTTTATAGGTCTCATTGTATCCATTCATGTGTGACGATATCTTGGAGGGAGATTGTTAGCCTTGCTATTTTATAAAAGATAACGTCACACATAAAGAAATGGACTAGATATCATACAAATAGTACTTTAGGGACTATTATTGTAATATAGGCAAACTAGTAATGTTAGGAGCCTATAAATACCCCTCATGACTCTCCATGAGGGGTGTGGGAAAGTGTGTGTAAGTTTAGTTTCATTTCATTTTAATATAAACCCTTTTCTCCACCTTTCTCTCTCTACTTTCTCTCTCTAGAAACATGATGTATTTCGATTAACCTCGACCTCCGGAACATGTTTCTTGGTAATAACAAAAATTCTATTAGCATTGGGTGTAAGAATACCATCAGATTTGCTAATAATCTTCTGCACATTAACAATTATTTTCATACAATACACTCTAATGTATTCTAAACATGTGATGATAGGTTTGTCCTTTCCATCTACAAGCTGTATATTAAATACTTCATAAATGTTATTCAATAACACATCACAGTGTGCCCTTCCTGCAATTTTGATAAAATAACTAGTTAAATTCAGTAAAAAAAACAAGTTATATTTTACTAGATACAGTTGAAAGGTAAAAGTCAGTATACCTGAAAAGTGAGACCTAGACCAGTGTTGGGGTGGGATCTTTTTCAACCATTCATAAGCTTCATTTTTAAAAGACTTCAACGCTTCCATATTCTTATCAAACAGCCTCACAATATTAGGCTATTAGCACTTGCACATCTCCATAACATCTGTTTGTACATTTGACCTTTCCATTGCAGCTTCATATTGTCATGTATGTGTTTAAGGCAAAACCTATGCTCAGCACTTGGGAATGTCTCTGCTATTGCTGGTATGATACCCTAACACAGTTGACATATATAAAAGAAGATCAATATAAACCAAGTTTCAGTATATCAATACACTTGAAATATAAAAGAAGTTTAACATAAAACATACCTTTTGTCTGTCTGATATAAAGGTAAAATTTGAGTTTCTGAAAGGTCCAAATCATCACCAATACACTTTAGAAACCACTTCCATGAATCCTTGTTTTCAGACTCCACAATGGCATATGCAAGGGGGTATATTCCATTGTTTGGATCTATCCCAACTGCTGTCAAAATCCAACCATGATACATACCAGATAAGAAACACCCATCCAATCCCAGTAAGTCTCTTTTCCCAGCCTTAAATCCACCTTTCAAAGGACCTAAACATATATACACTCTCTTAAACTTTCTCTTTGGACTATTTACATCATGTGGTCTTTCTACCACAATCTTAACAGTGGTGTTTGGATTGCTATTTCTTAATTCCAAAAAGTAGTCTCTCAACTGTGCATACTATTTCCAATGATCACCATCAATCTTTTCCATTGCCATTTTCTTAGCCATAATCACCTTTTGGTTTGAAATACCTAATTCATATTCTTTATGCAATTGCTCTTTAAGGGCAACTAGAGGAATTTTTGGGTTAGGTTTAATACTACCTTCAACAGTTTTAGACAAGAAAGTAGTTGTGTATCTTTTCACTTTCCTGGATTGTAAACACTTATGGGTATCCTCAAATGTTTTCACTGCCCAAGTTTCTTGATTAGGTAGTTTAGAACATTAAAGGTAGGGGTGGAAACGAGTCGAGCCGCTCGTGAAAAGCTCGGGATCGGATCGGTAAAAAGCTCGAACGAGCCGAGCCTAAACGAGCTCGAGCCTAAGTTTGGGCTCATTTAATAATCGAGCTCGAGCTCGAGCTCTATACAAAAAGCTCGAGTAGGCTCACGAGCCTAAACGAGCCCTAGAAATATATATGTATATATATTGTCTATACGTATAAACGAGCTTAAAAGTACAAAATGACCTCGAGCCTTATGTAATTAACGAGCCGAGCTACATTTTAAATTTGTTTTCTTTAAAACATCATACAAATTAGTTGAGCCCGAGCTCGAGCTTGTGAAAATTTTCACGAGCTGAGCTCGAGCTCAAAATATTAGGCTCGAAACGAGCTCGAGCTCGAGCCCGAGCTTTATATATATAAACGAGCCGAGCTTGAGCTCTGGCAGGCTCGAGCTCGGCTCGGCTCGTTTTCACCCCTAATTAAGGTACCTAGGGCAAGATTCTTCCTTATCTTCAATGCTACACCCACCATCTGTTGACTTCCCTTTTGACCCATGGATTTGACCCTTTCCTTTTAATTTGGCCTTGCTTTTTGACCCTTCTGCACATTTCCCTTTTGACCCTTTTGAACCTTTCCCTTTTGACCCTGCTGAACCTTTCCTTTTTGATCCTTATGAACCTTCCACTTTTGACCCCCTTGACTCACTTCCATCCTCACAAGTGAACTGAGGGACCTTCCCTCTGCACTGAGCCCTCAATCTCTGTTTATCATTCTTTTTCAAATACTATTCTCTTCTTTGTTCCACTGAAACTCTAGTAAGCATTTCTTTTATCAGTGTATTACTTTCAAATTCCTGGCCAATGAAAAAATTCTCCTTCCACACATTACCACCCAACTTTGCATTCGCCTTCTTCTTTCGAATATGCATATTTAAAGCTTTTTTCCTTTCACCTTCATTCTCAGATTCACTCCCAGTGTCCATATCATCATAATGAACATCTTCTACTTGTTCTACATTATCTTTAGACCCAACCCATTCAACATTTTGATCAATGTTTCTTTTAAATTCAGTCATATCCACTCCTACATCATCTATAATGTTATCTGGTTCTTCAAAGTAATCACTGTCTTGGCTATCTGAATCATGTTTACTACCAGAACCATGTTCACTACCAGAACCATATTCACTACCAGAACCATGTTCCCTTTATGACTCAACCCTATTTAACTCATCCTTATTCGACGTATCCTTATTTGATTGTCCCACATCCTCATTTTCAACTACAGCCTGTTTCTTTCTAGCCACCAAGTCTGTGCACCTTTTCAGCCATTCTGTCACACCCCCAAAATCGGGTCCAGCGGAAGCATACGTGTAGCTGGGGTGTAACTCAATTGGTATTACAACACAAGTTCAAAAATGGTTTTCACTTCAATCATTTAGAATAAAATAGTTAAATCAAAAATATTGAATTTACATCGTTAAAAGTAGTGCGGAAGTAGGCCCTTAAAATAGTTTAAAACGGTCCCCATATAAATAATCAGAGTCTTCTATGACCATGTCATGCCCTGCCAAAACCTCCAGTAGCGTGCCATAAGTTAAAACCTGAAAATACATGCTAAAGTGTCAACACGAGGTTGGTGAGTTCATAGAGTTTGTTTAACAAATAAAGTTTATGCATATGTATGAAGGTTTTCCAGCAAAGGCATCGTAAATCCACTCAGTTACAAGTCCCGCCATAAGAGTCTTGTAACCTGTGTGTTTACAACCCACTGCTACAATATATAGTTTCTCAGGATTATATTCACCCAAGGTCAAGAATAGACACAAAGGCGGGGAACCACCATCCCAAATAGTACCTGTCACCCAACATCGCATCTGTTTTGGACTTGGGTGGGGGGTGTTTCCCCATAATAGTACTATCAATACCTCTCCTTTGACAGATTACTGGGTGCCATTTCCCAAAGTATAAAAGTTTACTGGGTGTCGTTTCCCAAAGCATAAAAGTTTAAACGTTTCAAGTATCAAGTAAGTATAACACAGTTAAGTATAACACAATCACGTATGTATAAAATCAAGTATAAGTATAATCAAGTATAAGACAATCAAGTATAAATGTTTTAAATATTTGTACAAGTAAAAACAAGTAGTTGAGCATGTATCTCCCCCAAAGAGTTAAAACAAGTGTAAAGAGTAAAAGTGGGGCTATGACTCACCTGGTGCGAATAGCTACGAAGACAAAAGTGGTTACACAGAAATGAGGTTCGATCTCTAACCGCGACCTAATATAAATGATAGTGATCTACTTAGATCATGAAATGATGTAATGAATGCACATGCACATGATACCTATACCACTCGTAACTTGAAAATACTTGTTATTGTCAAAGTAAAGTATTTTCCATACTTAAGAAAAATAAGTCCAACTAGAATAATAAAAACTTGTCGTAATATATCGTATATAAAAACGTTAGTGTTATATTCCTCGTTTTGAAAACCTTAAGATATCGTCTAGTAGTCGCATCAATAAACCTTGAGTCGTACGTATTTCATTTGTTAAGAATATAGCCCTTAGTAACATTTCTAGAAAGTATACCATTTAGTACGTAAGTTATTATTTCTAATAGTGACTAAATATATATATATAGTTTTGACGATTTTAAAACATGTATAACTTGGTCGTTTTAAGCTCATTTTCCTCGTTCTTTATACCCACGGATTCGTTTTAGTATATACTAATATATTTTCAATAGCTCGGCTCCTCTAGGTTACGTCTAACGCCTCTATTTGTCCGTCTAAAAATGTCAAACAGTATGCAGTTTTCAGAAAATATAGTTTTCGTCGTTAAACTCGTTTTTAGCGTATCTCCTTCGTTATTAACTCGTTTTTATCCCCGTTTTCGGCCATAGTTCCGTCTCGGAATGTATTTTCTAAATATTTGGTCAAAAGTTACCCCAAACCCACTGAGTTTGCCACGTTTTCATTTTAAGGACAGCAGGTTCAAATATAGTTTCAAAAGTCATTTCTAGTGTTCCAATCTAGTTTCTAATCCAACCAAACCACTTTCAATCACCACAAATCTAGTCTAATCTTACCATACACCTTCTTAGGGTGTCATGGGTTCCTAAACATCATAAATCAAGTGGATCTAACAAGGATCTAACTATAATCCATTTCTAGAGTTCAAAAGTTAGATATATATATATATATATAAATGAGTGGTATAACTAACATATGCATGTAGATCTTGAATAAACAACATGAAACTAGAAAAAATGAAAGTATGGAAAGATCAATAAGTGATCTTAAAGCTTACTTGATGATTGGATGAGTTTTGAAGATGATGATGTAAAGAAAACTAGAGTTTTACCACAAAACCCTAACTAGGATGGAAAATAGAGCTTGATTGTGACTTGATCTTCAAAAATCCATGGTTTCTTCTTGGTCTTCTTGTTTGGCCGGTTCAAGAGAGGAGAGCAAAAGAGAAGAGACTTTTGTGGTAACTTTGTGAAATGAGATGAAAATGTAATAATAGATTATATGTATTATATGAGTAGACAAGATCCATAATTTAGGGGAAATTAAATGGGAATGGAAGGGGGGGGGGGCGGCAATAAGGGAAAGGGTGGAAGAAATTGTGTGATTTTTGTAAGATAGTTGGTATAATGTGTAGATATTATTAGTTTTAGGTGATACCGGGTACCGAGTTAACTAAAAATAAACCGTGACGAGTTGAAGTAAAATATGATGAAGTTAATTGGGACATAATAAAGTTATAAAAATTGTGAAAATATGTTGGGTATAAATATTGGGTGTTCGGGTGATCATTGTTTAGTTTTTACGAAAACCGTCGTAAATAAATTAGGCGTACGATATAAGTTAAATAAATTTCCAGAATACCGGGCAAATTAATAATATAATTTTTATATTATTATTATGAGTATAAAATGTGTTAGGACCATAATTGGGAGTGTCGGATCAATTATTCAAAATATTAGTTCATAAGATAACGTTTATTAGGTTGATAATCGTACGTTTACAAAAATGACGCAACCCACGTATAAATGACAAATTTTCTCCGGAGGTGAATAGTGTTTTATGAATAGTAAAATTTTAAAACGCTTCTCAGAATATCAAACTGACCTCAAAAATGATGAATAGTAAAATGATGAATAGTGATAGATGAATAGTAACCGATGAATAGTAAATGTTGAAAGTTCGGAAAAAGACCAGAATTTACGAGTTGTGACAGTCTCTACCCCTTAAGGGAACTTCGTCCCGAAGTTCAGTTAACGTTGGTCTCCGAAGTGTTATAAAGGTGAAGATTTATGAGAAGAAATGACCAGTTGACGTGCTTCCAGGCGGCGGTTTACGAGGTGATGAAAAGTATAAGCGTTCTGACAACGAGGGTATACACACACATAATAAAACATTTGGAAATTGAGTAGAGGATTCAATCTAGACAGAATTTTATTATAACCATTCTCAGTGTTGCAAAATTCATTTCTGAGTCGGATATAGGTAGTCAGCCTATGTCCCACTATCCCGGGTTGAATATAGGTGACTAGTCTATATTCCACCGAGGTTCCATGAATTTTGAAATACTCAGCTCAGTTATACTAATACTATGTCCTTCACAGATACCAAGACGTACAGAAAGACTAAGGCAGGTGACCAAACTCGAGGCCAAATGATGGAACTAGGCAAGGAGAAACATAATAGGGTGACATATATGATACGTAAACATGCTTATATGAAAGACAATGATAGAAATCAACTAGAATAAGTGAGTATAATATACTAGATAATGAGACACAATTCTCATCACCTAAGTCAGCAACAAACCACAAGTGAGGCATCATCTTGGCAGGCAGGCACATGACGGTCATAGGGTTAAGTTTTTCGTAAAAGTAGCTATAGTCTAGGTTTTAAAAACACTTAGTTCGCTATAGCCAGAGCTCTGATACCAATCTGTCACACCCCCAAAATCGGGTCCAGCGGAAGCATACGTGTAGCTGGGGTGTAACTCAATTGGTATTACAACACAAGTTCAAAAATGGTTTTCACTTCAATCATTTAGAATAAAATAGTTAAATCAAAAATATTGAATTTACATCGTTAAAAGTAGTGCGGAAGTAGGCCCTTAAAATAGTTTAAAACGGTCCCCATATAAATAATCAGAGTCTTTTATGACCATGCCATGCCCTGCCAAAACCTCCAGTAGCGTGCCATAAGTTAAAACCTGAAAATACATGCTAAAGTGTCAACACGAGGTTGGTGAGTTCATAGAGTTTGTTTAACAAATAAAGTTTATGCATATGTATGAAGGTTTTCCAGCAAAGGCATCGTAAATCCACTCAGTTACAAGTCCCGCCATAAGAGTCTTGTAACCTGTGTGTTTACAACCCACTGCTACAATATATAGTTTCTCAGGATTATATTCACCCAAGGTCAAGAATAGACACAAAGGCGGGGAACCACCATCCCAAATAGTACCTGTCACCCAACGTCGCATCTGTTTTGGACTTGGGTGGGGGGTGTTTCCCCATAATAGTACTATCAATACCTCTCCTTTAACAGATTACTGGGTGCCATTTCCCAAAGTATAAAAGTTTACTGGGTGTCGTTTCCCAAAGCATAAAAGTTTAAACGTTTCAAGTATCAAGTAAGTATAACACAGTTAAGTATAACACAATCACGTATGTATAAAATCAAGTATAAGTATAATCAAGTATAAGACAATCAAGTATAAATGTTTTAAATATTTGTACAAGTAAAAACAAGTAGTTGAGCATGTATCTCCCCCAAAGAGTTAAAACAAGTGTAAAGAGTAAAAGTGGGGCTATGACTCACCTGGTGCGAATAGCTACGAAGACAAAAGTGGTTACACAGAAATGAGGTTCGATCTCTAACCGCGACCTAATATAAATGATAGTGATCTACTTAGATCATGAAATGATGTAATGAATGCACATGCACATGATACCTATACCACTCGTAACTTGAAAATACTTGTTATTGTCAAAGTAAAGTATTTTCCATACTTAAGAAAAATAAGTCCAACTAGAATAATAAAAACTTGTCGTAATATATCGTATATAAAAACGTTAGTGTTATATTCCTCGTTTTGAAAACCTTAAGATATCGTCTAGTAGTCGCATAAATAAACCTTGGGTCGTACGTATTTCATTTGTTAAGAATATAGCCCTTAGTAACATTTCTAGAAAGTATACCATTTAGTACGTAAGTTATTATTTCTAATAGTGACTAAATATATATATATAGTTTTGACGATTTTAAAACATGTATAACTTGGTCGTTTTAAGCTCATTTTCCTCGTTCTTTATACCCACGGATTCGTTTTAGTATATACTAATATATTTTCAATAGCTCGGCTCCTCTAGGTTACGTCTAACGCCTCTATTTGTCCGTCTAAAAATGTCAAACAGTATGCAGTTTTCAGAAAATATAGTTTTCGTCGTTAAACTCGTTTTTAGCGTATCTCCTTCGTTATTAACTCGTTTTTATCCCCGTTTTCGGCCATAGTTCCGTCTCGGAATGTATTTTCTAAATATTTGGTCAAAAGTTACCCCAAACCCACTGAGTTTGCCACGTTTTTATTTTAAGGACAGCAGGTTCAAATATAGTTTCAAAAGTCATTTCTAGTGTTCCAATCTAGTTTCTAATCCAACCAAACCACTTTCAATCACCACAAATCTAGTCTAATCTTACCATACACCTTCTTAGGGTGTCATGGGTTCCTAAACATCATAAATCAAGTGGATCTAACAAGGATCTAACTATAATCCATTTCTAGAGTTCAAAAGTTAGATATATATATATATATAAATGAGTGGTATAACTAACATATGCATGTAGATCTTGAATAAACAACATGAAACTAGAAAAAATGAAAGTATGGAAAGATCAATAAGTGATCTTAAAGCTTACTTGATGATTGGATGAGTTTTGAAGATGATGATGTAAAGAAAACTAGAGTTTTACCACAAAACCCTAACTAGGATGGAAAATAGAGCTTGATTGTGACTTGATCTTCAAAAATCCATGGTTTCTTCTTGGTCTTCTTGTTTGGCCGGTTCAAGAGAGGAGAGCAAAAGAGAAGAGACTTTTGTGGTAACTTTGTGAAATGAGATGAAAATGTAATAATAGATTATATGTATTATATGAGTAGACAAGATCCATAATTTAGGGGAAATTAAATGGGAATGGAAGGGGGGGGGGGGGCGGCAATAAGGGAAAGGGTGGAAGAAATTGTGTGATTTTTGTAAGATAGTTGGTATAATGTGTAGATATTATTAGTTTTAGGTGATACCGGGTACCGAGTTAACTAAAAATAAACCGTGACGAGTTGAAGTAAAATATGATGAAGTTAATTGGGACATAATAAAGTTATAAAAATTGTGAAAATATGTTGGGTATAAATATTGGGTGTTCGGGTGATCATTGTTTAGTTTTTACGAAAACCGTCGTAAATAAATTAGGCGTACGATATAAGTTAAATAAATTTCCAGAATACCGGGCAAATTAATAATATAATTTTTATATTATTATTATGAGTATAAAATGTGTTAGGACCATAATTGGGAGTGTCGGATCAATTATTCAAAATATTAGTTCATAAGATAACGTTTATTAGGTTGATAATCGTACGTTTACAAAAATGACGCAACCCACGTATAAATGACAAATTTTCTCCGGAGGTGAATAGTGTTTTATGAATAGTAAAATTTTAAAACGCTTCTCAGAATATCAAACTGACCTCAAAAATGATGAATAGTAAAATGATGAATAGTGATCGATGAATAGTAACCGATGAATAGTAAATGTTGAAAGTTCGGAAAAAGACCAGAATTTACGAGTTGTGACACATTCATCCTCACTAATATCATCAAGTACATCATCACCATTGGCATCTAAGACAACATTATCTATTTTCTTATTAACCAAACAGTCATCTGCATTTAGTGACACTACATTCAGTGGTTCCTTATTAACACCATGATCAACATATAACTCAATTACCTTATACTTAGCAGCAAACTTCATCATTTGCAAGACATCCTGATCACTAACTAATTTGTTATGGCCATTATCTAAATCACTGTTAGGTTCCTTATAGTAATACTCAAACGATGAGTTTTCATAACCTATCTCTTTCATCATGGTGTTAATTTCAATATTGAAAAAACATCAGAGTCTATGATGTCTATCCAGTTTACCTTCCCACCTTTATATCGTATATTGGGAGGATTAGTAAATGCACCATGGTTGATCTTCAAACAAAAAAACAGATGGAAATTTACCTAGTAACATTAAAAAACATGAGTTTACACAAGATTATTGATCAAAAAATCGTTTACGAATGGACAATCAAATATACTTACGATAATCATGATAGGAATCTGCTTTTGAACCCTTCTTACGAACCCTCCATTCACACAACATTGTTTAATTAGGGCTGATTAGACTTAGAACAATCTAGGGTTCATCCAATTGGGGTTTTTGGAGTGATAAAGTTTGGGATGATTTTTGTTATGAATCGTATTATTCAGTCAAATGTGTTATAAACCATGGTCAAACACCCTCCAAACATGAAATGACAAAAGTAACCCTCACGTTTTTGTCACATGACCAAGTTTTTTTTTTGGTGCAAAAGGTAAATTTATATTGCTTCTCAACCAATTTTTACATGACCAAGTTAACGATCAAACATACATAAAATTTGGTCAAGGGACCAAACCCGTTATGGGTCATAACCACGAAAAGAAGATCCGTTAAAAAAAGTATAAAGACCATTTCCATTAAACCCGGGTGACCTCAGGGACCATTTTTGAAATTATCTCAAAAAGTTAAAAGAAACCATCTTATCGGGCCGGCCACATTTGAGGCATCTCACAACCCATTACCAAACGATTCCGTTTCATCGAATATAAATTAAAAAATTAAAGTTAGTGGCCTAACCTTCTTCAGTTATCCATCCTATATATCTCCCCATAAACCTTGACTAAATTACTAACTCCGCCGTCATCCGAAACCCTAACGCCGTTAAATCACAGATGGATGAAGGTTCAGTTGACTCGTAATTTAGCCTCATCGTTAACTCACCGCATATCTCCAGTTAGCTCCTTTCGTCGTAATAGTCTTAGTTTAAGTCGGTTTAGGTTTTCCACTGTTGTTAATTCGTTGCGAGAGGAAAAAATGGGTTCGGAGGAGATTGAATGGCCGGCGAATAAAGTTAGAGATACTTTTATAAAGTTTTTTGAAGAGAGGAATCATGTTTACTGGAAATCGAGCCCTGTCGTTCCGGTTAATGATCCTACGCTTTTGTTCGCTAATGCCGGTCCGTTATTATTCGTTCTCTGATTGTTATTTATTTATAATTTTATATTAAACTGTTTTGGTGTAGGTGTATCTTGTTGCGAATGTTTATAGTAGAGTGTACGAATGTAGAAATATTGATTGTAAAGTTTTGTTGTATGTATACGAATATATTGTTTGTTACACAGTTCGGTGGTTTGAGTTTTTGGTTGCAGACGATTGAATTGTTATGGAGTAGGTGTATATTGTTACGACATTACTCGTGTTTATAGTAGATTATACGTATATAAAATTAATGATCGATTGATTGATCCTAAGAGTATATCGTTAATGATGCTGTTAAGTTTTAAATAAATGGTTGTATTACTGGTTGCAATGTTGCAAAAATCGTGAATCGGTCCTGAGGCGGTCGAGGGCCGAGTTGCGTTTTTTAGCCGATTAATCGGCCTAAAACCTTGTAATCGCCGATTAATCGGCCGACTTCCTTGTAAATGTCACCAAGTTCCAGGGCCTTGTAGCTTGGAATCGGCGATTACAAGGCCTTTTAGGCCATTTTTTGCAACATTGACTGGTTGAGATGTTTTTTTGTTAAGAGAGCATCATGTTTGATCTCAAGGGGGTGGATTTGGATTGCTTATTTATAAGCCAAAGCAGTTTTGTGTTATCCAAACTGCTTATTTTAGGTAACTTAAGCAGATTTTGATAAGCTGCCAGGGAATTGCTTGTTTCATATTGTTTATTTTTTGCTGAAATTAAACTTAACTTTTACAAACATATTTCACCTAAACCTTTTATAATGGTTTCGGTTGAAAAATTTTCAACATATAATTAACCTTTGCCTTTTTTATTTATTTTATTTATTATTATTATTATTATTTACAAAATAGGCAAATCCAAACACCATTTCCAGAATTACTTAATTTTAAGTAGCTTGTAAGTACTTATATCTATGAAGAAGCATAAACAGAAAAAAAATAAGCAATTTCAAACGTCCCTTGAAGTCGAATCGCGTCTCTAAGAGTATATTGCTAACTAGTAATGACGCTGCTAAGTTTTCAAGAAACGGATAGACAATTGGTAGGTGTGTTTTTAGGTTATCTTTTGGTCAGTGGATGTGTTCCGAGAATATTTTGGCATGAAGGACTAGAATCAGATAATCAGTTCTCTTATGGGAACTCATTGCCTCATTTTTTGAATCTAATCATTATGACAGTAAATGATTGAATATGAGTACTGATTTAGTGATTGTTGTGGCACTAATTTTATGTTATTTTGTAATATTCAGGTATGAATCAATATAAGCCTATCTTCTTGGGTACTGTTGATCCGAACACTTCTTTGAGCAAATTGACTCGTGCTTGCAACACCCAGAAGTGTATCCGCGCTGGCGGAAAACATAATGATCTTGATGATGTTGGCAAAGACACTTATCATCACACTTTCTTTGAAATGCTTGGTAACTGGTCATTTGGTGATTATTTTAAGAAGGAAGCTATTGGATGGGCATGGGAGCTTCTCACAACCGTAATGACATCAACTTTTATCTTGTTTTGCAATAAGCAACTTGAGTCTTCTTCGGTATGTTTATTTGGTTCTTGCTTGTTGATGTACAGGTTTATAAGCTGCCAACTGATCGAATATATGCTACTTATTTTGGCGGTGATGAGAAATTGGGCCTTCCTGCTGATAATGAAGCCAGAGATATATGGCTTCAATATCTCCCACCTGCACGAGTTTTGCCTTTTGGTTGTAAAGTACGCTTTCTACCAAGACTTTCCATTTCTAAACTGTTTTCTCTGATCAACTGTTTTTTCAACACAGCAGTACTCTGGATCCAAGAGCAGTTATTTACTTTTGTTGATTCAATTGCTAAATTGTGTGGCAGGATAACTTTTGGGAGATGGGTGATACTGGGCCGTGTGGACCCTGTACTGAAATACACTTTGATAGAATTGGTGGTCGTGATGGTGCACATTTGGTTAACAATGATGACCCCACATTGATTGAAATCTGGAATAACGTGTTTATTCAGGTAAATTTCTTATGTTTTGTCTCGTGTAAACATGTCTAGGCTTTTTTTTTTTTTTTTTTTTTTTTTTTTTTTTTTTTTTTTTTTTTTTTTTAAATCTTTTATTTAGGGCAGCTCTGATGGGTGATTGTGCATTTATTTGTTTCTATTCTGCAGTTTAACAGGGAAGCTGATGGTTCTTTGAAACCTCTCCCTGCCAAACACGTGGATACCGGAATGGGTTTCGAAAGATTGACATCAATTCTTCAGAACAAGTTGAGCAACTATGATACTGATGTCTTTCTACCTATTTTTGAAGCTATTCAAAAGGTAATATAAAAACACATATCTTCACTCTTCTACAGTCTTTTACATGTCTCCGATTCAATATGAATTTCTTCAACTTCATTTTTGGCAGGCAACTGGTGCCAGAGCTTATACAGGCAAAGTGGGGCCAGATGACAAGGATGGCATTGACATGGCATACAGAGTTGTTGCTGACCACATCCGAACTCTTTCGTTTGCTATAGCTGATGGCTCTTGTCCAGGTTGATATGAAAACCTGCTCTGTTCCATCTTACTATGTGACAGCATCTAGAACATATATTTGTGTTATCAACTAGCATGATCATTCGTGACATATATCATAATATTTTCTTTTACAGGCAATGAAGGGCGTGAATATGTTTTACGACGCATTCTTCGCCGTGCAGTACGTTATGGAAGAGAAGTTTTGAAAGCAGAGCAAGGATTTTTCAACGGGTATGTATGCGATTATTGCTTCAATTAAATAATACACTGTACATTGTAATATATATGTTTTCTCTTTAGTCAGATTATAGTTTACAAGGGGATTTCCCACACTCAATTTTTGTAATAAATATTGCAGTCTGGGTTTGTCTTTATTTGGTAACTTTTTGTTATGATGGAATCAGATTGGTAAAAGTTGTGGTGGATATTATGAGCCATGTCTTTCCTGAGCTAAAGCAACACGAGACGCGCATTAGAGAGATTATAGCTGAAGAGGAAGCAAGTTTTGGGAAGACTTTACTTCATGTAAGATTGACCTTTATTCATACTGCCTTATCTTTATATTCATAGGGTAGAAGTGAGAAAAAATGATACAGGTTTTGAATTGATTTAGCTTAATCTGTGTTTTTCTTGCAACTGATTTAAACCTTTGCCATGAATCTATCCTAATTTGAACCAATTCTTCCTAAACAAATATCTCTTGGTCTCAAGAAAGAGAGGTAAAAGAAGTTAATGAGAGATTTATACAAAGGATGAACGCTAAAGTGCTTATGTTTTGTTTGTTTGTAGGGAATTGAGAAGTTTAAAAGGACGGTTCAAGATACTCAGGGAAAAATTATTAGTGGACAGGCAAGCTTGCTTTTATTTACATTTGCTCTTTTGAATTTTTCATAATTAATTATTCAACAATTATTCGGTTGATCTTTATATCAATTCATTCTCCAAAGTGATCAATCTTTTTTAATTTATGATATAGTGGCTTTATAAAATGTGTTTATTCTGTTTCCATCTACGTTCACAAAGCTCTGATTCTTATTTTTTGAATAATCTTTTGGTTCAGGATGCATTTGTGTTGTGGGATACTTTTGGGTTTCCATTGGATCTAACTCAGGTATCTAGAGGGTTCTTTTGACATTTTTTTTCCACACAAATTTTATTATATTCTAATGTGTTGTTCTTATTTCAGTTAATGGCAGAAGAAAGGCATTTAGTGGTTGATGTTGAGGGTTTTAATCTCGCTATGAGTGAAGCTAGAGAAAGATCAAGGAATGCTCAGAATAAGGTTAAATGTCTAGCTTTATTTATCTCTGGTTCATGTCCGTAGTAGATAACTCCAAGACAAATATAGTTATCTTACTTAAAAGGGTAGCCAGTTTGCTATTTGTTCTCAACTGACGCATTATTGTGACAGCAATCTGCTGTTTCGATTGTGATGGATGCAGACGCGACCTCAGCACTACATAAGAGAGGGGTGGCTACAACAAATGATAGTTTCAAATATAATTGGTTTGAGGTATGTATGTGTGCCTTTTTTACTTGTGTATTTTGCTAATGTAATCGAGATTGTTTTTTGGTAGTTATTGGTAAGTTCATTGTGCAATGTGTTTGCGTTAACCATATGTGTTTCTATCTATTGCTAAATTCAAAATATTTTGAAGTCGTGATGATGATGAATGCAGTCAATGCCTGATTTTCTTGAGCAATTTCAGGACCACAAAAGTGTGATAAAAGCCATTTACACGGGTAGTGAGTATGTGGAACGTGCTGAGGCTGGTGTTGATGTGGGTATAATTCTTGAGAGCACAAGTTTCTATGCTGAGCAAGGTGGTCAGGTTAGTGCTGAATATCTGAGACAAATAATGAACTATGCAATCGAACACTTTCGCTTAAAATTTTCACAAAGTTGCGTTCGAAGCATGTCTTGTTGAGAACATACCTAATATATGAAAGGGTAACTCGTCATGTGCTATGATAATTTGTTTAAATTTGTCGAATACTCATTTATCTTAATGGGAAAAATTTTAAGCTCGTTATAAGTAGCAGTTTTTGGCGCTTACATTTTGCACCATAGAATCTTTTTGTAGAAGCACATGCTTTAAAGTCTGACAATGCTTTACTGTGAATTCAGATATTTGATACTGGAGTACTTGGAGGCCCCTCTGGATCATTCGAGGTTTCTAATGTTCAAATTTACGGTGGTTTTGTGATTCATCTTGGTCAAGTTACTGGAGAATCTACCAAATTTCATGTTGGCGATGAAGTAATTTGTAAGGCAAGTATCTGACTCATGTAGAAAATATAATACTTTTGGTTTCAAATAGGGATGAGCATTCCGACCCGAATCCTGGTACCGAAACGGAACATTGTTAATGATGTGTATATTTTTTAGATACAAACGTGAATACGTAGTCACATATTCACCCACAATATTTATTTAATGAGTTATGCTTATTTTTGGTGCCAAAGGTTTATAACAGGTAACCCGAACCGGCCCACAATCGGCTTATGCTTATTGTTAATTAATCTTGTTGTCCAAGACAAAACATAAGTAACAATATATATTTTCATCTTTGGTTTGTGCTGGTTTGTTTATTTTTGTTTAAAAAAAAGGGAAAACCCGAATGTGTACCGTTTTTCCGGTGACGGGTACCGGAACTGGTACCGAAATCCTGTCTGGCACTGTACTGGTGCCGAAATCCTGTCCAATACGGTACCGGTACACAATTTTAAGCTCGAGAAAAAAACGGTACCACCAATTCGGTACCGTTCGGTACGGGACTGGTAACGAGCTCATCCCTAGTTTCAAATTTTGTGTTTTAACCTTTTTGGAAATCCTGTGTAGGTTGATTATGGAAGGCGTCAACGCATCGCTCCCAACCATACCTGTACACACATGTTAAATTTTGCTCTCAGGGTAATCCAAAAATGTCAATTTCATAATTCTATCGCCACCTTAATTGAATATTCTTGTAATTTATTATATCGCTTTTTATTTTCAGGAAGTACTTGGGGATCACATCGACCAAAAAGGATCCATTGTTCTCCCAGAAAAATTAAGATTTGACTTTTCCCATGGTAACTTGATTACTTTATTAGTACTTCTTCAATATTTTCCTCACGGTCAATGTATAAATGTAATACATCACTTCATACAGGGAAGCCTGTAAAGCCAGATGATCTTCGCAGAATTGAATCCATTGTAAATGAACAAATTAAAGCTGAATTAGAGGTTTCTGCAAAGGAGGCTAGCCTTGTTGATGCAAAACGAGTAAATGGGTTGCGAGCTGTTTTTGGTGAAGTAGGTGTTCTTAATTTCATGCTGCTTTTGTGTGATGCATTAGTCAAATATTTTTGTCTGTCAAACTAGGGTAGTCAGGTCGACATGTCAACACCTTCTTTGTCAAAGACTAAAATATTATGTAAATAATGTATATGATTCTGAAACCATAAAGTTTCTGTAAACAAAATGCTGATATAATTTGTGTCTAACAAAACCTTATAGGATATTATAAGCATTTGAACACATCTTTAAACCTGTTTTATGTCTAGATAGTCCTATAAATATTTTACTGGTGCGCCCAATAAGTACAACTCAATTAAACTGTTTTGGCCAATGGGCTGAAATGGCCACCTCTGTTTGAATTCTGAGCATCAAACTGATCATAACGTTATTTTATGGTTACAGGTGTATCCCGATCCAGTTAGAATTGTCTCAATTGGTCGAAAAGTGGATGAACTATTGGCTGATCCTGAAAATAAAGAATGGGCGTCCATATCTTCAGAGCTCTGTGGAGGTATTTACGTTTTTAATATTGTTACTTGTATAGTTCTTTCCTTTCATCTGTTTATAAGTTGAATTTTATGAATGTATCTAGGGACTCACATATCTAATACACGAGAGGCCAGGGCATTTGCACTTTTGTCTGAGGAGGGAATTGCCAAGGGGATCCGAAGAGTTACTGCTGTAACAACAGAATATGCTTTTGAGGCTATTAAAAAAGCAGCTGAACTTGAACAAGAAGTTGAGCAGGCATCAACTCTGGAAGGGAACCTTCTTGAGCAGGTTGGCTAGTTTGTTTAGTGTTTACCATTATGCATTTTGTATTTATATTGAGGTTTGACTCATTCACTATGAATGGGCTGAATTGAGTTATGTTTATCTTTAAGAGGCTAAACCAAAAAATTGCTTATAAGTTATATATAGAGTACAGGTTGAAAGTTGCCCAAACTGTAATTTAATTTTAAAGCATGAAACGCTGAAGCTGTATTATAAATAAAATGGATTTATATCAAATGTATATTTTATTTTAATGATATTTGACTTGCACTGAAATTTATATTTCAGAAAGTCACCTTTTTAAATGGTCAAGTAGAGTCGGCCGCCATACCAACAGCAAAGAAGGCCGATCTTAAGGCAAAAATTTCCATTCTTCAGGTAAGATAGATTACCCTTCACAGCAACTATACGTTCTTTCACACACTTGTCACTATAAAAGTATCATAAAAGATGACAACGAGTCTGTATTGTATGTATTTAGAATCAAGTAATAAGAAACAAAAAGATGGTTGCTCAAGAAAACATCCAGAATGCTGTTGCATCCGTCACTGCAGCAGCAGAAGCTGCCATTGCTGAGGGAAAGGCTTTCTGCATTTCCCATGTTGGTGTAGGATCTGATACTGCTGCTATTCGCGAGGCAGTTGTTAAAGTCATGGAACAAAAGGTTATAGAATACCCATCTTTCGATCTGTATTTTAGAATTGCATAAATGTTCCTGTGGTTAGCTCAAAATTGCAAAACTGGTCACTCGACAATACTAGCTACGTAATGTTACTCATAAACAGTTATGCTAATTTTAGTTTGTACCTGTGGCAAATCTATTGTTCACAGTACTATTTTAGTTTGTTTTGAAAAATGTGTCCTCTTTTATAAATAATGTCCATATTTAATCTTATTGAGTCTTGAGTTTTTCAAGTCAATCGCAATCTTAAATGCATTTAAGGGTAAACTTACCTTTGTTGATCAAAGTTTGTTTTTTTGTATCCACCCTAAATTAGTTTTTTGGTGCGTGAGCAATTTAATTGGGACGAAGGGAGTGTACACACTTGTGGGGCCAAAAGTGAAACTAGTATCGTTGAAGGATCATTGCTGTAGTCTTATAAAAACTACAGGGACCATTTATGTATTTCCTTTTTTTTTTTCCTTATTTTTGAACATGTATCGGTGGGTTTGCAGGGTATGGCAGTGATGGTTTTTAGCACTGATGAACAATCAAAGAAGGCCTTGGTTTGTGCTGGTGTGCCTGAGCGAAGCAATCAAAGCAACAACCTGAAGGTTTTAGAGTGGCTGAAGGAGGCATTGAAGCCGTTAGAAGGCAAAGGTGGTGGTGGGAAAGGCGGTCTTGCGCAAGGCCAGGTATGGTGATTTTGATTATTCTTGTTACATTGTTTTTAGGATGGGCAGGTTACTTGGAAAATATGTTTGGTTCAAAATGACTTTTGGTTGGTGTCGTGTAAATAGGACTACAAATAATATTTGTTATAATGATACCCTTGTTCTAAATTTAGTAGATTTTTGAAAAGGTTTGCATTGGAGCAAATTTTTGAAATGGAGTTTAGAAAGTGTCGAAGTAGTCTGAAAACGACTGGAAATGCTCTTTTAGCATTGTACACCATAGTGATTAAAAGATTACAGGTAACAAAATGATTTTTATGGGACACATCTATCTTAAAATGACTCGTATGTAAAATAAAGTGCGACGAGCAAAATTAGACAAAGGAAAAGTGTGTTGGTATTTATACAAAGTGATTTCTGTTATATTATTTAAAAATTTCCCCATTTGACCATTAAATGAAAAGTAGAATTTGTGGAAAGCGAATAATCGAGTAAAAAACACCACCTTAAACCTTTCTATACTACTCCCTAGCTCATATGATGATACAATTTTTTCTTTGCAGGGACCCGTTATAACGCATGTGGACGAGGCAATTGACATCGCCAAGTCATTTGCGTCACTCAAGCTGGGATAAAGGACACAAAATGTTGCACTTTACACAAATATTTTCTGATGTCTCACTTACGGAACCCGTAACAAGCATACACACCCAATGGTCGGTTGGGGTTATGTCAAGCATATAGTGGATTGAGGAAATATGAAAAGAATGGCGTGTTGCCTAGTATTTGAATTTGATGTGTTTGGGGTGACCATGTTATATTTGACTGAACACAATGGATTGTTGCTATGGTTCTTTAAATCTTTATACGAATACTATTGGAGTTTAGACTTTAGAGTTTGTATTTTTATATTCGCATCCCCTAGCGTCTCTTGATTCAATTTACTAGCATTTTGAAGTTGGTCAGCAGATAACTTTTAAATTTGTACCACCACTTAGGTGCATTTGACACATAAGGCATATTTAACCAATAGAAGCGAAAAATCACTAGACATGACCAGGGGCAGATCTATTCAAGGTAGAGGGTATGCACGGTCATACCTTCTTCTTGATCCGTGAAGTAGTGTAAAAAATATACTAGTAATTTTCATTCTTCTATATCAAAAATCGCTTTATATATAGTTCAGTTGATATGCTTCTAGGATTCGATGTGCTCCATTAAAACATTTCATACTATTATTGCCTAAACCATTGTTGATGGATTGATCCACCATTTGCCATTGTTGATGGATTGAAAGCATATATGGGAGGTCAAAAGTCAATACCATTGTTGATGGATTGATCCACCAATGACCAATGTAACATATTGCCAAGTACTTAGATCACATATAAAAATAATTTCATTCCAATTGTGTTTATGTAAATCAATGGGTTTATAAATTGGGCAAAAGGCAATCTTTATTTTTTTTTTATTGTATACATGATACTTTAGAATTTGCCTATTGCATGTATTTATTTTACTCTACATTTATCAATACTCGTGTTAAAATGTAAGGTTAAAATAGTAATAAGATACACACAATAATTGTAAGGGTAACATAGTAATAAGATACACACAATAGACGAAATTTAAAAATAATATATACAATAGTAGCAAATAAAGATAGCTAAAAAAAAAGAACGGAGAATTGCATATATACATACTAAAACTAAAAAAACTTGCGTATTTCTTCAAAATACAAGTTTTCAATGCATGATGTACAATGCAAGTTAAACATGTTTTGGGTATATATGCAAATATGCAAGTTTTAATGGGTATATATGCAATTGAAAAAAAAAAGTGATAAATTAGTTACATTTTCGTGCACTTCGCCTTATTCTCTCAAGTTTTTCTAGTAGTCTAGGGCTTGTTTGTTAGATTCAGCTTGGGGAGGGGAGGTTTGGCTAGGGGAGGTTTGGCTAGGGGAGGTCTCAAGTTCGAATCCCACCAGTGACTTTTACTCTTCAGGCGGAATAGGAGGAAGTACATGCGGAGTTCTGGATGTCTCTGGCTCACTGCTACCTGAACCATTAACAACTAACAAGCTGTTAAAAAAAAAATGACTTAATACAAACAATCTCAGTTTTATTACTTAATATTTTCAGTCATATTTATCTATTAAGTTACAAACAAACAATTTTCATATGAGTTAATTAATTCAGTTTTTTTCATATTAATTGAAATAAAACCCCTCTAACTGTTTCTATTAACGGGTCAAATATTAACCCGGATAACAAAACCCTAAACCATTCGGAGCCTCAAATTCATTCTCATTTGCTCTCTGTTTCAAACATCCTGGTAACTTCATCTCTTTCTTACCATTTTTCCTTTTTTAACTTACTTTATTTCTATTTTTATTTATCTAGTTATCACTTTTTCCAATACTTGCTTCCTTAGGATATAGAGATGCAATTTAAGGTATGCTATAGAATGTCACTTATATACATTATCAAGCAAAATAATATTTTGTCTCATTGAAGCAACAAAGTAAATGAAAGTTGGTTACATTTTGGCCTAGTTTTCGTAAATAGTTATGAAGCAGTTTTATCTTGATGACGATATTGAACAAACCCTTCCGGAATCCGGATTCTTGTGTTATTGACAGACTACATGGATGATGCACATCTTTAGTATGAAAATATGTTTCAATTTTATTAAGTTATCAAAGTTCCTTTCAGATTGTTGATTAAAAAATGGGAAGCCGAGCGTTAGTTCTACTAGCACCAGCTTTTTGACTGAACATAGTCTGCTTAATTACTTACCAAAATCTGGATATCATCAAGCCCTTAGACAAAAGGGTAACAGGCTTAGGGTTGGAGTTCGTGACTACTCGGTCCATTCCACTTTGGAAAGGCCTAATGTGGCGCGTTTGGCTGAAACTGCACGTATCTCTTTAACTAGACAAGAGGTACACACTACATTGTTCACAGCTAAAAGTCATTGAATTTTTTGCATAAGGAAATATTTTATCGTTTTCATATGTTCATCAGCATAATTAGTATGAAGACATTGTATACATTTATCTATATCCGTTTTGATCATTGAGATTGCATATTGATGGGAACTTACACATAATGTTTTAATATTTAGGTGAATTTCAATAATTTACCGTTTTAACCATTGCATTATGCCACTATATGTCGCAGTAAGTTGTTTTTTCTTCTTGATTCATGTAGGCTGAAGAGTTTGCCCCCAAAATCCAGCAAGTGGTAGACTGGTATTACTCACCCCTCTGCATATTTTTTATAGTCGATGTCATGTGTTTGATGTTGTTCCGTAAAAGCTAATCATTATGGTTCTTTTGCTATATGTCATTATATCTTACAAACTTTATATACTCTTGTACTGTTTGGACTCTTAATATCCATTTAGAGTATCGAAAGTGAGACTGATGAAGTATCTCACAATGGTGACAAAGTAATTTCTGTGATAGGAAAAGAGTATTTGAACAAAGACTTTATTACTTTGACCCTGTTATGCTAGTGTAGGATCCATAAACATTTCACAGTTCTCTTTTTGAAGAGATGGCTTTAAATATTGACCAGGTTTGGACAACTTCAAGATGTGGATCTTCAAAGTATCGAACCATCAATACGTGCAAGTGCTTGAACTTTAGATCCCACTTTGCTTAGTTCTTTAAAATGTCTCATACATTTTATTGATTTGATAACTTTGCAGCCCACATTAGTCATTTTTTTTTTTTCATGCTAGCCTCAGATAACAACTTTGTTAAACCCTTTCCTCATAATTTTCATTTGATTTCTATAAGTCAATTAGCTTCAGTTTCATGAAGACTTGAACTTCTCCTATAAGAACATTTTGCATGTTGTGAATAACATAATGTACATTTATTTTAAATTGTTTTATAGATACTGAAGTGGGAAGCTTTCGTGAGGACAGTCCTGTAACATTTGATAGTAGGTACTATTAGTTCTCACTTTTACCTATTTGTATGGCTTTTATTTAATGCACAATCTAAGAACAATTTACTGTGCTGGTTACAGGGAGGCCATAATAGCTGCTATCCCAAGTTATGAAGAGCCATACATAAAAGTTCCGAAAGTCTTGAAACAGGAGTAACACAATAAGGTTAGCAGGGCATTCATTTTTTCACCTGTTATTTAAGTTGCTAATAGAAACTAGCTGTTGAACTAAGCGTTTCCAAAATAAAGATCATAATAGACTTTTCTTAGCTTCTGTTTATCGGTGACTTATGTTGAGTAGGAGGTAGTCTTTTTAATCGGTTTGAGATCATGGTTCCATTGGAATATTAGAACTAGTCTGACAGAAAAATAATTGCACAAACATAATGTAGTATCATATTTTTTATTCATGCATGTATTCTAGTTCACATATTATAAATAAAACTAAATAAACCGCCTGTGCGTAAACTTCCAAACTTTAAGCACGTATTGGAGAAATTGCCTAATATTTTGACATTTTTCAGTGTTTGCTCGCTCATTGATATATTCTCCTTTGGGCGGAATCTCTAGATCAAGGGCATACGACCTTACTTCACTTTTGGTGTGAGATGGTCTTTTTCAGTGATAATAGCAAGGCAACCATTGTAGCCACCGATTATTGTAAATGAAAGTTTTTTCCTAGTGTTTTATCAATTGTATGTTGAGTTAGTTACCTCAAGACAAGTTATCCGCGACAACTCGAAGAATTTGAATGATAAACATATATTTGATACTGAAACAAAGTTCAATCATCCCCAAAGATGAGACGTAATATTGCACGATGTATCTTTTGTTTCATTTCTTCTGGAGGGGGAGAAAAATAAAAAATAAAAAATTGAACTTTTAAACCCAATAGCAATAAACGGCTAGTTTGGGTATTTTTATGAAACACGGCCACTTTATATAAACCCTTTACACAAATCATTTTTTGCACACAAGCACTTTACTTTCATTCCCACTTTCATTATTTCATACAACCAGGTGCATGAAATGAGCACGATTGCAATGTACTAGCGTAATGCAACATTATCTCTACACGAATGAGGTAATGACACGTGTTTTGTACGTTGTAGCGGTCCTGAAATGAGTTCCATATCTGACCGCATTTGTCAGGCTTTATGCCTTGCTTGGGAATTTGCTTCTGAGGCAAGGATATGATGGATCTTAGCCTTAGCGGGCATGTCTCGAGTGTATGTGCTCTAGCCGGTTGGGTTGTTGCTCCTATACGCTATCACTTTTCTATAAAGTTATGTAAAACATTTAATACTGATAAAACTATAATACCCAAGAAGGCAAGAACGCATATGTTTTTACATAAAACTTTGTTATGTATTAATATCGACTAATATCCATGCTATAAGTTTAACATTTATTTCCCCATTGACAATTATAGCCATATTAAATTTTTAAACCCGTGTACACATAGGTTAAACATATTAGGAATAACATGAGTCGTTATTGAAAATGGATATTAAAATTTTTCTACACATATCCTTACTTAAACTCATAAAGAGTAATAACATGAGTCCCTCGTATATCTACAATCTCGTGTAGTCATTTACATATCATAGTAACTTGTGATGTTATTTGATATTTATAATCCGTGTATATATATTAATTTAATTTATAAGATAATAATATTTATAGTTAACAATAACATTTAAGTTGTGTATTTTCTAAAGAAAAATAATAAAGTATAGGTTTATAAAGTATAAGAGGGAATTTATTAAATTTAAAAAGTTATTAAAAAATGAAAAATGATAATTTTATACGTTATTTAAAATTCTGCCTCTAAAGTTTTATTTGATACTTTTTTTATTTAAACATTGATTTAAGATCATTTGATGACTAAATTTTTTTTACATACTAAGAGACTAATATCCACACTCCATTTTCCCTCCATCTATATTTGATCTAATGGATGAGATTAATCCCAACAATTTAAAAAACCCTCTTTCATTCTTTTTTTCAAATATTAATATCTTTCAATCCGTTAATCTTTAAGCAAAAAGAAATATACCGTTTCGACGAGCATTTAATTATCTTTCTATAGATAGACACTTTGATATACTTAAGAAAAGTTGGTATTTAATATAACTCTCATCTTAAATATTTTATAAACAAGAAACGACTCATATATTTTTATATCTATTTTTTTGCCATACATGACTTTTTTTAAGTTTGATAGAGGGAAGTTCGATTTTGACTTTCAATTAGCTGATGAAAAGGCTCAAATTGCCTCAATTTGTCACATCACAAAATTGTGCGCTCCAATTAATTTAATTTTAATTGCTCGACATACTTTTTACACTTTTTAAAAATCACATTTATCTTTGAACAAGTTTAGGGTGCGTTTGGTATGCCGTCATGAATCACAATGAGAATGATTTTGATAGTAGTGGTGGACCCCTTGGTATAAAAGATCCATTCCCTACCCTTTTGAGTTATATGGAGTATGAAACATTTCTATCATTCATTACCATAGTGGTGAGCCCTTTCATCTTAAACAAACACCTTTAATCACTTTCATAGTCATAATATCATTCTCATACTGGGATACTAAACTCACCCTTAGTCTTTTTAACAAGCCAAGTTCAGATCCTCTCAAATAACTTGAGTCAAATTACTTCCTTGACCATAAGATTAAAATCAAACTATCATAGGTCAAGATTAAAAGAGAATAAAGTGGTTATAGTAAATCTTGCCTTTGATGATCAAGTAACTGACTTGACGGGATCCCATTAATAGTTCCTCTATAATTTTTAGGACTAGAGTTGTGTTGCATTTGAATTTAATTTTAATGGCTGATTTTGAAGCACCTTCATTCTCTTTAGGTTTTGATTTTGATTCAGAAGATGATGATGATGTTATAAACCTAGTTGTCGATGATTCGGATCCTGAATATCTTCCGGACCCGAAGCGTTCCCGGCGTCGGGTCACCGACAATGCCACGTCATCATCATCATCTTATGTTCCGCTGCGTACAGGTGATTGTTAACTTTTTAAGAAATGTTTCTTATTTGTATACACTAGACGAATACCCGCACAAAGCAACAGTGTATAGCTACGAGTTCAATATGTAGTCATTGCGAGATAAAAAGTTTATAGGTTATAAACGAAAAATGATAAAAGTTTGAGATTAAACAATATTTAAAATATTAAAGTAGCGGATGTTGTTACCATTTTTAATTAAGGGTATTTTAGATTGTATAGATATGAGATAGGAGTTACTTATCTTATCGTGTTAGCTTTTATTGGTAACAAAATGAACGTTGCTTATATGGGTATGTAGCAATAGCTGTAAGACGTAGTTGTTAGCAATAGCGGTTTGTTTTACAAAAGTTTTTGGTAAAGGTACCTGTAAGTAAATTATAATGTGTATAATGAAGTAAAACTGTAAAAGTAGCGTTAAACAAACTTTTTATCCTAAACGCTAAATGCTAACCGCTCCAAACACACCTGTAATATTGGTACATTATGTTGCGTTTACTGCCACATTAGCAAAGTACCCATATTGGCACATTATTCCGTACATGGCTTCTGATAATGGTACATATGAAAGTAAGTTATTCACGACGTACGGTATATTTGAAAAACTAAATTGAAATTCCTCACCCTTCTCCCTATTATTTAATTTTTCATAGCAGTGCTAGTAAAACATGGAAGTTAATGTTGGTTAACCATGGTTTCCGACCTTATGGCTGACTAATCCAAAGGGTTTGAATGCACCACCACATAGACTTCTAACCGGGTAAAGTCCTCCCTTTCTGAGGAGGGTTTAGGGTTTAGGCTTTGGCGTGAGTAGGGGGGTGTTAGTTAAACATATTTAACCCGACACCCGACCCTATTTAGCATTCGGGTTATTTGGGATGACCCAAATAATCCGAATTAGATTATTGACCCGAGTAACCTGACCCAAATAGGCTTATTCATGCTCGGGTCTGGTCGGGTTTTTTTGACACCCTCAGGGTTGTTTGCACCTGGGAAAAATTGAACTTGAGACCTCTCACATTTGAGTAATGATGATTATGATGGTCATAAGCCTTTTGTGATTAGGCTATCCTTGAGTGGTTGACATGGAAGTTTATGTTGATATGTTAAGAGATTAATGTTATTAGTTAACAAGTCATTAGATTGGAATAGATGATTAAATGTTAAGCAACCAACATTCAGAGGTCAATTACATGTCCTAATGAAAGATTCAATTCTTTGTTAAGAGTTAATTGCGAAAAATGGTTTTTATCTATTTTGTGGTTTTAAATGTTGTTGGCTGATATCAGATGAAAAACTTCATACACAACAGAGTGCTGAGTGTACCAGTTCAACGTTCCAACCAGATAGACTAAAAGAAAATGTTTCAAATGCTCGGGGAGCGGTCTCAATAAGCTCCATAGATATTGATAAGTCTCTTCCCTATGCACATCATTATTTTTTCCACGATGATAGAAGGATCCAGGAGCTTGTCCGAATTCGCCTACCTTATTTTTCCCCTTTGGATGACCTGTCAAATAGTGACCTTGAGCAGCCGAGTACATCAAATATCGATTACATGTAAACTCGGCTTCACCTTTTTCTTTTCTTTTTTGTCAGGCTGTTTTCCTTACAGTTTTTAAGAATGTCTGTGTTTAGTGTAACTTAGTGAAACACTTGTTTTGGTTTTTAGTGGCCAATTTAGGTGTGGTGAAAGCTTAAAACAAGATTCTAGAAATATTAAGGGGATGAAAAGCTCAAATAGTAGGAAGAATTCAAGAAAATTAAAGAATGAAGATACGTCGGAAGGTTGGGTGAATCCGAAGGCTGGTGTTGATAAAGTGACAACAAAAAGAGCTGTGAATAAAAAGGGTCATTCAGCCCATCAAAATTCGGGGCATTGGATAACGGGCCCGGATGGAAAGAAAGTAAGTTGAATTGTTTTTAGGTTTGGTTTTAAAGGTCATTTTAAGTTTCTCTGGATTGTGTAGATTTATCATTTCAATCATTTCAATGCATTCTAGAATTGATCTAAGTTGAGGTGGAAGTTTCGACCAAATTTTACTTATTAATGGGTCAATTTGAGTTATATTTTCTGTTTCAAATCAAATGGGTAAAATACAAAAATATGGACTAAAAAGCAAATGGCCCAAATAGGTCAAAAGTTGCCAAAAGTGCTTTTCTAATGCATACAGGAATTGGGAAATTACTTGCGAGACAATCCCGCCCTACCTGCATTATAAAGTACTTGTTTTTGAATCATTAACCAAACTACCCAGTTTACCACCTCTAGATCTAAGGGTATCAGGAAGCCGTCCATTTGTGTCTCCAAATGGACTGTGATGCGTAGAAATCTGTTTTCTTTATATGCGCCCACGGTTTTCTTAGTCTTTCTTAGTTCGAATTCATCTTTATTTCTGGAGCCCGACTTGTTATTAACGGATTATACTTTGATTCGTTAGGAAAATGAATTGAAAGAATGATTATATATAGATTGCTTGGATGTTCTAAGCTACACCTATAGTGTTAACTGCGTATGTATTTTGAGTCTATTTTCTGTCACCTTCAGGTCTATGTTGGTAAAAAAGGTCAGGAGCTGACAGGGCGAGTTGCATACATGCAGTACAAAAAGGTAATTGTGCCTGCATGTTCCCTTTTCTACCTTAACTTTGTGAATTAGAAACTTTATTTTTAATGGTTTGTGTTAAAAAATATAACTTGTGATGCGTTCTTTAATCTTTATAAAAGCTGGTGAGCAGCTCTCGCTAGTTTCTATACCAATCGTGTTGAGAAGTTGCATTCTTTTGGCAGGAGAATGGTTTAGGATTCAAAAAGAAGAAGAAATGACTGATGCTACATATGTGATGATTTTGGGTGTGCTATCGGTTTTGAAACAACTGTTCGAGTTGCTGGAACTCGAAAAAGAATTGATCAATCTAAGTAAGTTGGCATGACCTCGTGCACACAAAGCAAATCAATATGGTTGGATAAAGTCATAAAACAAACCATGTGAAAATTTTCTCTCTTTAAAACTTTTGATGTTTATCGTGACATCCAAGTCTTGTGGTCAGTTCAGCCATAGTAAAAATCAATCAATTAACGCAAGTTGGTCATTTTGTTGTTTATCATTCTACCGATTTCTAAGGAATCAGTTTTCCAGTTTAATCGGTTGTCTCACTTCTTGGTTGAATCACTGCTTGTGTTACGTACCACCCAATTTTAAAATCATCAATCACCATACTCTGCTTCACTTTTATCTTTCTTGAATGCAGGTTTATTTTTTTACACAAAAGCTTTTGCATTGGAGTAATTTGCTGAATGATGTATATCATCACTTTTTATGTTAATTACTACCTACTAATCTATATCATCACTTTTTAAGACCATTATATTCACAACGTTGATACATGACAACATGGTCAATCTGTAAGTTTTGCTCTGCGTACAGTACATAGAAGCTCTAGACTGACCCAATAGCCGCTCAGAACAGTGTACCTGGGAAATGTATGAGGACCGTCTGAACACTTGTGCATCGGGCTGAGGGTGCAGAAGAAGCGGAGCATTGCTCCTGAACTAAGAAAGGTGGTGTCAGACGAGGTGAATGCGTGGGTGCTAGCAGGCGTTGTAAAGCGGGTACAATTGGGTAGCTAACCCGGTGCTGGTCAAGAAGGTAGATGGAAGTTGGAGAATGTGCATAGACTTTAAAGATCTGAACAAGGCTTGGACATCTATACCCTTTGCCTGAAATTGACTAGAAAATAGTCACTAATGGCTTCCAATATAAGTGACTAAGTGTTTTTTGGACACTTACAAGGGTTATCATCAAATCAAAGATGAAGAAAAGACCGCCTTTCATACGAAGGAAGGGGTCTTCTGCTATTCAAATATGCCATTCGAAGAATGCTGGAGCAACCTATCAAAGGCTCGTCGATACACCATTCAAAAATCAGATATAGGTGTAAACTTAGAAACTTACATGGCAATTTATTTATTTATTTATTTATTTTTTTTACAAATCCAATCACCCCCAAATCCCAAATTCTAAGCTTCAATTTCACTTATTACTAACCAATTTCTTGTAATAATCCCACTAATCATCACCAATTTCATCACTAATCCCAAAAGCTAGGGTTTCAATGTCCAAAATCCCAACAACCACCGGTTACACCAGAATCCTTAACAACATTGTTATTGTTAACATTTTTCGCTCAGGCACTGCAGTTACAAAAAACGCCGTTTGTGGCGAGATTTCCTCGATTCTTTGGCACCGATAACCTACGAGAATGTTGTAGCTAGAATTGGTTTATGGAATGATGATTATTTACGATATTGCTTACCGCAAGGTAAATGTGTATGACACACATTAGAAGTACTCACCTTCTATAGAGTAGATACATACGGTTATGTTATTGGCTTAAATGCAGTTTTCATGACCGTTTTTGACATTCTCTTACCACCCCAATACCTAGCAAGGTTTGAAGACTCGTTTACCTGGCAAGGTTGAAGACTCATCTTTTACATGTTTATTGTCTATTGCTCGCTCCGTCTGAGTGGCATCTATTTATATCTTTAAATATTTTAGAGTAGATGCATATTGTACTACAACTTTAAAGTTGACTATTTATTAACTCAAACAAATCTCTTGCTTAGAATAATAATGCCATGCTAAACACATGATTTTTAGTCCATGATAAACAACAAATAGCTATTTAAATCACATGTTCAGGACATATCACCTAACTTGCATAGAGCTGGCTTCCATAATGCCCGTTTGAGCATGAAGGCGTGATATTGGCCGCCAATCAATGCTAAGTTTGCCTAAGAGATCTGGTTACAATTGATCACTATTTCTTTATTCTATAAGAGCTGGACATAAACTGTTAAGCATTATTCGAGTGATCATATTATCTCATTAATGCCGAGTCTTTAACACGAAACTGCTCTTTTAAGTTCTATCACCAAAATTAGAGGCATGTTTGCGTGTATTTCCGTAAAGAAGATTGTAATTCTGTTAGCTACATGTTTAGCGAAAGTAACTGTTGCTGGAATTGGAGATGGTGCTGGTGCTGGAGATTATAAAAAGAGATTATTTTTATAAGCTACATGAAGTAACCTTTGGTTTTAAGAGATTATGAAAGATTATTTTTTTAGAATCTCTTATAAGCTATGTCTGCCAAACAAAGATTATTTTTTAAATAGCTTATTTTTTGAAAAAATAAACATAATCTTTCAATAATCTTGCGTGCCAATATATGGCTATGTTTGGCACACAAGATTGTTGGGAGATTGTGCTTATTTTTTCAAAAAATAAGCTACTTAAAAAATAATCTTTGTTTGACAGACATAACTTATAAGAGATTAAAAAAAAAAAAAAAAAATCTTTCATAATCTCTTAAAATCAAAGGTTACTTCATGTAGCTTATAAAAATAATCTTTTTTTATAATCTCCAGCACCATCTCCAGCACCAACACCAGTTCCAGAAACAGTTACTTTCGCCAAACATACTCATTGGTGCTGAAGATTATAAAAAGAGATTATTTTTATAAGCTACATGAAGTAACCTTTGATTTTAAGAGATTATGAAAGATTATTTTTTTTTAGAATCTTTTATAAGCTATGTCTGCCAAACAATTTAAATAGCTTATTTTTTAAAAAAATAAGCATAATCTCTCAACAATCTTGTATGCCTAACATAGCCATGGTTTAACAGCTGGTATTAAACATTTTCTAATGAATCATGTGATCGATCCACAAATACAGGGTTGACTTTAGGCTAGTAGGCAAGGGAGGGAATCCCTCACCAAACGGGCCCACTTCACGCATATATGCTCTTGCCTTCTATCATCAATCACGCGCTATGCACAAAAATTAAGATAATATTTGGTGAAGCAGTCACCTAGCGGAAAAGAAGAAAAACTGGGCCTCATGTTGAATATTATAGCTTTCACTTTTGAATATTATAGCTTTGAACGTTGAATATTTATTACAGTACTTCGTATAGCCCCATTGAATATTAGCTTGCACAAGAATTAAATGTTTGAATATATACGTTGCACTTTAAATGTTCAGTTTAAATGTTTCACTTTAAATGTTTCGCTTTAAACATTTGAATATATACGTTGGGAGTTAAAAAAAAAAAAAAAAATCATACCACCCCACTATTTATTTTATATAAATACCCACAAATCTCATTTTTTTTTAACATAATCTCAAATCAACACAATCTCAAACAATATATATCTCATTCATTTTATTTTCCAAATGAATTCCGATATAGTTATGTTCACCGACTCAGAAAAAGAACGAGAAGTTACAAGTCGGAATTTGAATTTTATTGCAAGATCGTTGTCGTTTATTAAAAATAGACGAAAAGCAAATCGCCCCGCGATAAAACGACTTCATCGAGATCATTATGGTGCTCATGAACGTTTAGTTGCCGCCTATTTTTCTGAGAACTCGTTCTACGACGAAGATACTTTTCGAAAGAGGTTCCGAATGAGTCGAACTCTTTTCAACTGGATAGTTCGGGAGTTAACTATTCATAATCCATTTTTTAGTAGTAATGTTGATTGTACCGGGAAAGAAGGCATTTCAGCGTTGATGAAGTGCACCTCCGCGATTCGTCAAATGACATACGACGCGATTCCTGATGCTTTAGACGAATATCTGCAGATGGGTGATAAAACTTCTCGTCGATGTCTTGATCATTTTTGTAACTCTGTTATGGAAATTTTTGGTCCAGAATATTTGAGGAAACCTACTATGACTGATGTCATAAAGCTTTATAAACATCACGAACAAATACACGGGTTTTCGGGTATGTTAGGAAGTCTTGACTGTACAGATTGGGAGTAGTTTGGTTGTCCGAATGCACACAAAGGTCAATATGTTAGACGTGATCATGGTTCGAATCCGTTCATGTTGCTGGAAGCGGTTGCGTCACAAGACTTATGGATATGACATGCTTTCTTTGGTACTTCGGGGGCGAACAACGACATCAACGTCATGGACAACTCTGCTTTATTTAATGATCTTAAACAAGGAATTGCGCCGGAGATTCCATTTGTTGCTAACGGGGTAACTTACCCATTTGGGTACTATCTTGTTGATGGGATATATCCAGAATTGGTAACATTCGTTAAAACGATTCCAGAACCAGCAGATGATGACCACAAGAGAATAAGGTATAAGCAAATGCAGGAATCGGCAAGGAAAGATGTAGAACGGGCGTTTGGTGTTTTGAAGAAGAAATGGGCGATACTTGCCACTCCCACAAAAATCATGAAAAAAGAAAGAATAGTTAATATCATGTATACTTGCATCATATTACATAACATGATTCGGAAAGACAAAAAAAAAGGCAATATCTCCCGAATGGTACCCAGCGGAAGCATATCAACCGGATGACCCCATACGATCTGATGAACAAATGCGAAAGGTTATTACGTATTTATATTTTTACGTTTATGTTTTTAATTGTGTAAGTAGTAAAAAAAAATTGAGTTAAGGTGAAAAAACATATCCCTTGCCCACTAATTGGTGAAGAGTGGTGAAGAGGAGTGAGAGGAGAGAGAAAGCTGACGTGACACTGATGTGTATGATGGAAAACTTTGTTCCTTGCCTAGTAGCCTTAGGATAAGCATATGCCAAATCACCTTGAATTTATAGATATCAATACAGAATGGTCACCTCTCCATTCTTGCTTACTGACCATTGAATACGTCAAAGTAAGATACTTGATAACCATCCATATATTATTTCGTCCATTGTAATATCATATCTTTATGCAATCAAGTGATTCTTTAAGTGTAATAATAGCTCAAATGATCGAGATAGTTTTGCTAATCAATTAACATATGCATAGAGCTGAGGGTTGACTTTGGTAATCTTGTTCCAACTACTAAACATGTTATGTTTTTGGGTTAGTGGAACACATTAATCCTTCTCTGCCTTCAACTGTTTCCTTCTCCAATCTTGAATATCCTTCAGATTACAGACACCTTTCAAAAGTTTGATAATTCTCATTATTATATGATCCACCAAAAATGGCATCGTATCTGTCAGGATTTGAACATCTTGAAATTCAGCTAGAAGAAATCAAAACAGCCACCAACAACTTTCATGATAGCAAAGTTATTGGAGTCGGTGGTTTTGGGAAAGTTTATAAAGGAGAACTATCTCACCCTGAGGGGAAAATCATGGCTGCTTTCAAACGTTTAGATCGTAAACACGGGCAAGGAGACCCTGAGTTCTTTAGAGAAATTAGGATGCTTTCTTGTTACAAGCATGAAAATCTCATCTCCCTCTTAGGTTTTTGCACGGAAGGGGATGAGATGATCCTTGTGTACGAATTTGCATCTCGTGGAAGCCTCGACCGGATTTTAGATGATGCCAATCTCACGTGGACGCAAAGACTGAAGATATGTCTTGATGCTGCAAAGGGACTAAGCTTCCTTCATGATCCAAATGGGTCACAACAAAGAATCCTTCACCGTGATATCAAAACTGCAAACATTCTACTTGATGAGAATCTAAATGCTAAGGTCTCTGATTTTGGGTTGTCTAAAATAAGCCCAGCTAATCAGAAATACACATATCTTGTCACTAATCCCGTAGGTACCCCCGGTTACTGTGATCCACTGTACATGCACACATACCAACTTACAAAAGAGTCGGACGTGTACTCTTTTGGGGTAGTTTTATTTGAAGTCTTGTGCGGGAGAGTATGCTTTGAATATAGCGGTCGTAAGTTAAAGGTGTTTGTGCATTTTTGGAAGAAATGCTATGAACAAGATAAACTAGATGAGATCACTTTTCCAGATCTTATGCAACAGATGGAACCGCGTTCTGTCAAAACATTTGCAGACATTGCATATCAATGTTTACAAATATCTCATGAACAACGACCAACAATGTCTGTTGTTGTGGAAAAACTTAAGATTTCACTTGAATTGCAGAATCTTCATGATCTGAAACTGCAAAGAGAGCATGAGCAGGAAGAGATGCGTAAGGCTGCGGAGAATGAGTATGGGGAGATACTTAAGCTTGCAGATCCTCCTCTGATCTACAAATCTGTGAAGGAATTGAAAGCTCTTCTCTCTAAAGGGTTCCCGGTTAACGGCGGCAAAACGGTAATGAGCCTTATCATATGATATACTGTATATTTCTATCACTTATTAATCATTATAAATTTGCAATTGAATTTCCATTTACATCCTTATAAATTTGCATCTTTTGTTTTATAGCCTTATCATATGATATATATTTCTATCACTTATTAATCATTACATACATGATTAAAAAAGATCATTATATATATATGATTAAACAAATATTCATTAATTTTAACAGGTTACATTGTTTTAAAAGTATTAACCTGTTAAAATAAATATACATGGTCAATTATAAATATTCAGTAAGTTGTTACTATGATACATCAAATATGAAACTAGGTGCCCTAGTGGTAAAGAGCTGGCAGTAACTATTAAGAGGTATCAAGTTCAATTTAAACAACTCTAAGTGGCCACACCAAGTCGCCAACCAACCTGAAAATGGGAGAACTTTACCCGGTTTGAATAAATGTGGCCGTGGGCTCAAATCCAGTGGATTAGTCGGCCAAAAGGGTCGGAAACCATGGTTACCCAAAAAAAAAAAAAATACATCAATATGACAATGGAATTTAGAAAAGAAAGATGTAAATGGATATATGCTCAAAATTGAAGGGTGTTTTACTTTGCCTGAAATAGAC
The DNA here is from genome assembly GCA_030686995.1 of Artemisia argyi. NCBI lineage: Eukaryota > Viridiplantae > Streptophyta > Magnoliopsida > Asterales > Asteraceae > Artemisia > Artemisia argyi. Next base: position 48,006,058 of record CM060676.1, read on the forward strand.
TCATTCAATTAAAGATGTAAATGCACTGCAGTTGTTATCAATAAATGACAAGGGGGAAGTCATTTGCGAAAGGATATACATTAAAGCCTGTTTGGATCAAATTCAATATGAAAACGAATTGAAACTACGTCAATCTTATGTTGAAAATTCAAGGTGACTTGTCCTCCTTCTTATACACCCGTCGCTTTTATTTCTCTATGGTTTTTAATTACGTCAATCTCAGAGGCAACTTCACTCAGATTTCCAGGGGGGCGCTCTTACTTCAAATATGAAGACGAACTGAAAGTACGTGTTAGAGCTGAATTCTTGTGTCCCCTAATCACATACAGTGTGAACTTTGTCTTCAGAAATGCCGAGAGAATGAGGTACTGTAAGACCCTCCACTTCAAAGTAAATGGGGAGAAAAAATGTTGCATGGTTTATGATACATACAGAGAAGATGGATGGTTCGTGGTACCATTATATCAGTTTACAAGCGACCACAAAACTGTAGATTTTGAAATTGACTTTGAAGGATTTCAGAACGGTTGCAAGTTACAGTTAGCAGGCTTCGAGTTCCAACCCCTTGACAAAAAAGTAAGCAGACAGATACCGGATTATTAATTTATGACATTTTCTATGTTGTTTGATGGTTCTAGCTAATATATTTAGAAGAATTCTTAGAAAATAGGTCAGCCAAAAGCATATTATAACCTCAACAGCTCACTTGATCTGGTATGTTTTTCATATATAGGTGGAACTGCATGATCAAGGGTTAGAAGAGTACCAAGACATAGTTAAGGATGCGTCACAGTCTCTGTTCTACAAATCCCTTGAGGAGCTTAAAGAGCTTCTCTCCATAGGTTTCCACATTAACAATCACAAAACAGTAATGTGCCATGTCTATATACAAGCCACTACTTAAGATTTATTTATTTATTTATTTATTTTATTTATTATTATTATTATTTTTTTAAAGAAAGGTAATATCATCAATACTAATTTCTAACTGTATAATATATGGACAGTGGTTTTCACTGAATGAAAATGGAGAACACTGTGAAATGTTATCCATATCCCACTGTTTGATTTCACGTGAAGGTGCTTACAGTTTCTATTATAGCGATCTTTATTCAAGGTGACTTATCCTCCTCCTACTCCACCTACCCATCGCTATTGTTTCTTTAATTCTATGCTTCTTCTTCATGCAGATTTCCACGCTTATTAAAAACAATTAAAAAAGGATTTAAAGTACATATCAGAACTCAATTCTTGACCCCATTGATCGATTACACAGTGAACCTTGTCTTCTGCCAGGGCGAATCTTTTGAGAAACAAAAGTATATAGCACTCAGATACAAATTAGAAGGGGAGGCAGAAACTTCTGTTGTGTACTTTGCAACTACAACGAAAGATAATCGCTCTTTTATTGCTGAATTGTATCAATTCACTAGCAAAGGGAGAACTTTTGATCTTGATATTGTGTTTGAAGATCATAAAGACGATTTATATGTAGAAGGCATCTTGTTTCAACCCCTAGAAAAAGCAAGTTGACAAATACTGGTTTATTCAACTTAGTCTCTTTTTATTATTATTATAGTTTCAAGATTTGAATCTTTCTTACAAAACATCACCAGAATATATTGAGTCAGAGGTAGCAAAATTATCAGGTTAAGTACTTGAGTTGGGTTGGGAATATTTATGTCGTTTTTCAAAAAGTGGGTTCGGTTCATGTTGGCAAGTTGGGTCGACCCGCTTTCTTTGGTTTTCTTCTAAATGTCATAAACATCAAATATGAAAGTATGTTTTATCTATGACTAACATAATATATTATTTTAGTTTAAAACTAATTATACAGTGTTTTATTGTATATTTCAGTCAGGTAGAGTATCTTCACTACTATTTTATAGAAACTCATTATCAAGAATGATCTAAAATGATGATTATTAGTATTTGTAATCTAATGAGACGATAAAAGAACTTCTAATATAGTAAAATCAATAAACTGGTACAGTATAAAACTGCCATATGGCAAGTGTGAAAGATGGCAGATGAGTTAACTTAATGGGGTGTCGCAGCTCGAGTTTTAGTTACTTTTTAATAGGGGATAGGGTCGAAACTGGTCTGATATATGTTTATATTTCATAGGTTGAACACGAGCAAGTGCTAGAGGATGAGAAACTGTCAGATAATCTGCAGTGGACATTTAATGAAGAGGATCTGTGCACAAATCTTTTGAAATGGTTCATAGATAATGGTCAAGAGGTATATCTAATTTGAATTTTTCATTACTGTCATTTTGAAACCTTTTTCTCATTTGGTACTTACATGTGTATCTTATATTGATTGATCGATAGGGGTATGCTCTTGATAATAATGGGAAGAAATCTTTGATGTTTTCAGCAAGAGGCGTAATAAGAAGTTACAACATGTCTTTTCAGTCTTTACCCGAATCAAGGTTCTTTTTCTATTTTCATGCGAGTTTTCTGGAAGATTTATATCTTTTGCATACACTGGCAGTGCACCATACTTAAGAAAATGTTAAAACAAGAGGGTCAAACCTAGTTTGCTATCCACTAATACCCAGCTTCGACCGGTTTGGGTCGCTTGATGTTCATTCCAAAATCTTGGGTACTCATACGCAAAAACAACTGACGTCATAGCCGTTGTGTTTAGGAGTGTAAACGAGCCGAGTCGAGTCAAGTACTGTCAAGCTCGAGCTTGACTCGACTACCAAAACTCGAGCTCGAAACTCGAGTCGAGCTTGGCCGAGTTTCAGATTTCAAGCTCGAGCTCGTCTCATTATCTAAAACCTGATCTCTAAACTTGCCTCGAGCTCGATTATTTCCACGTTTCAAGCTCGAACTCAATAAAAATTGGCATATCAAGCTCTACTCGACTTGATTTCATGAAAGTTAAGTAATTACATGTGTATAACAGGGTAAAAGTGTATATATTAAAGCTCGATATGACTCGCGAGCCTCACGAGCTGAGTATTTTAGAGCTTGAACTTGACACGAAAGTCAAGTAGCTCGACTCATTTATATCGAGTCGAATTTGAGTAGTCTACGAGTCGATCTCGAATGACTTGCGAGTTGTCTCGTCTCGTTTACACCCCTAATTGTGTTGCTATCAATAGACATACTAGTTAATAAATATGTTCTATCAAATAATAGTAAAACATGTAAATTTGAGTCTTTCTCTTGCACCATCTAAATTTTATTAAGTTCTCACACGTTCATGCTATTCTTTAGTACACCAAAGCGGCTTAAGACTTTGAATTGACTAATTCCACCCAGTTTACATGTCAGATGATTTTGTATGTTTACTGCAGATTTCAAGAAGTGGCTGTGATAACCGCAAGCAATTTTAATATTGTGAAGGAAATCAAATCTAATGTACTATTACCCGAAACAACATATGCATGTTACCTTGTCTACAAATTTACTGGAGACCAACCAGTATTGAAAACTCCCCATACTAAGGAACGCAATTATATTCGTGGGTATATCTATTTACCAAGCCCTCCCAAAACCCCATTTATTGGACAAAAGCTTGGTCAGAAAACTCACAGCCCATTAAAGAGATCCGAATTAATTGCTGTTCCACGACAGAGGAGTGATGGTTGGATGGAAGTTAAAGTACGGGAGATTCGAACCCCAAGATCTAAAGAAACTATTAATATTGATATATTTTTATGGAATCCCGATTGGAATGATATTAGTGGGCTTATGATACAAAGCATCGAGCTTAGGCCCATTGTGGCGCGTTAAGCTTAATCCCATATCCTTTGGGGGCAAGGGAGTTCTGATAGTAAATAAATAGCAAAAGTTTTAGATTTGTCCCAAACGTGTGTGTTTATGTATGTTTTACTAATTGTGGATGTCGAGAGAAATATTTTTTTACCTCTAATGACCCTCCTGTGCAATCCATTCAAGTTTATCGAACATTAAAGGTTACCCTTAATTAACTAAAAAAGAAAAGATTTTCCATTTCTAGTCTCATACTTTGTCCTGTATTGCTGATTTGCTAGTTTTATTATTAGTAATAGTTTGAAACTCAAAAACAAGCTTATTTTTAAATACTCGTTGCCATGGTCTATATAAATAACATGAACCTTAAAGGCCAAAATTTCATAGAGAAACATTGAATAACCTGATTTGCTAGTTTTATTACTACTAATGTTTGTCATCACTTTTTAAAACCATTATATTCACAACGTTGATACATGACAACATGGTCGATCTATAAGTTTCACTCTCAGTATAGTACGTGGAAGCTCTAGCTAGACTGACCTAATAACTACTCAGAATAGTGTCTACCTGGTAAACGTATGGACTCGCATGTAACACAAGACCACTCTATTAATGCAGTTTGAATAGTCATCGTGTGAAATGCCACCCAAGTATATGACTAAGTGGTTGGTGATCGATGATTCTAAAAGTAGGTGGTGTAACACAAGCATTGTATGTCGTCACAGATTGAGGTTGCCAAATCTTTATGCAGTATGCTATGTAATGACATTCTGTGTCAAAGTCATTTATGATCTTCCTATTTGACAACCTCAATGCATTTATCAACATTGACTAAACACACAAGTAAGCAACCTTTGGTTGTCTCATGTAGAAACAAAAACCAAAAATAGTAACTGCAACCTGAGCAACAAAGTGTGTTTTGCAAAGGAACACATTTGCCTCTATACAAATGTCTTACGTTATATACTATAAACAATCTACCTTTAAACACAAAGCTTTGATGTCGTAATTGAAATTTATTTAATGTTGAACAAAATAAACCCAAGAACCTAAAATATACGATAACTAACTTTAGATGCCATAATTTTATCTTAAAGGGGAGTTGGACTAAGCCCAATTGTAAGCTTACGGTCCATTAAGTTAAGGTTAGGTTATGTCGTTTATTCCTTAAGCCGTGTTTTATTATATCTCCTCATTTTGATTAAAAATAACATATCTACTAAAATACAACTTATTAATGTAGAATGTACAATGCTTGTGAAAAGTATGTTTTCGGTAAGAGTGTTGATACTCACACCACAATTTTTTATAATTTCACCATAATTCGTGCATTACAGTATTGTACGCTGTGCTGTACAGTTTGTACAAAATGGTGTTACTATCAATAAAATGGTGTGAGTATCAACACCTTTTGGGTAAATTTGGATTGTTTGTACGTTTAAGTTCTCAAAAAAAGGGACACATTTAAAATGTATCATTAAGAGCATTTACAATGTCAAAGCTTTTAGAAGGTTAATAAATGTATTATGTGTTCTATAGCTAAGCCACATTGCCAACCCATAATTTGTTTTGTTTTATAAACCTTTGTGCATAATTCTTAACTTTTAAAGCTTTATAATTTTAAGTTTTGAAACTTCTCATGACACATTAGTATGAAATAAAAACTCATTTTGAATCAAACATAAGATAAAGGTTTCCTTGTTTAAACACTGTTTTGGAGTTCCCATTGTACAAATGCTGTATAAGGTAGTTTCGACGTATAAGATAAGCATATTTGTGAGTTTAGGAAATTTATCTCTTTGATGTTATGGGCAAATTGCTTGAATATATTTCACATCTCATAACCATTATAATGAAACAAAAAGGTGTACATTTGAATCACCTATAGTCCGAAAATCTCTAATTGGGAGGCACGTAGCAGAAGCATTTCCCATTTTTACAAAACGATGTCTTATGAGGTGGACATTTATAATAGCAATCTTCATCATTGTGACATTTTAATTCCGAGTTGTTTATGACATTGACCTGGATGTTTGCATCAATTGAACCCGCGCCAAAGCAGTCTTCTTTATCCTTGCACGCTCCTTTAGGTGTACGAGCCTTCGATTGAAGATTTCCTGTAACAACATATACTTTTCTTAATGCAATTCAAACATTGTTAGAAAAAAAAAAATAAAGAATACAATCTTAATGCTTTATTCTTACCATTCATCAGCAAGATTGTCAAAAACAGCACCATCAGCGATACAGTCTTCATGATTTAATCCAAAAACTCGTTTAAGGACAACCTTGGTTTGTTTATCTACTTATGACTAATGATCGCCTAACAACATATAATTCATATATTCGCTGATTTATTTTCACTTATTAGGAAAATCTTTAATCACCAATTAAGACTGATTTATTTGCTGATTCGCAATTAATTTTTAATGGTTGAAAAATCTGAATATATATATATATATATATATATATATATATATATATATATATATATATATATATATATATATATATATATATATATATATATATAGTGTATCTTCATTTTCAAAACCCTAACAAAGTGCGGGAACTGCGAGAACTCCAATTTTGCATTAGAAAACATGCATGTTCATATAAAACATGTATGTTTTCTTACATACACCTTAATACACATACCTGCGTAACATACATGTTCATATAAAACCCTGTTAAGTGCAACATATCAATGCAAAATGGTTTTATATGAACATGTATGTTACGCATGTATTTGTATGGGTAAATTGCAAAAATGGTCCTTAACGTTCCACAAAATTGCAAAAACGGGACCGAGACAAAAAGTAGCGCAAAAAAGACACCAACGTTCCACATTTTCGCAAAATCGCCACTGAGAGCCCTTTTCCGTTAATTTTCCCGTTAAGTGCCACGTATTTGAGGGTAGTATCATCACTTCATTGTTCATACTTATCTCCCGCCAACTTTCGGCTCTGTGCTTGGTATCAATGTGATTAGACTTCAGTGGCTAATTTGCAAAGTTATTTTCAGGTTTCATATTAAATCGTCAACGCCTACACACACACAAACAAGCAGAAACACACACACACACACACCCGTAATCAAAAAATTATCATTCCCTTTTCCAGAAAAATGTCTCGCTGTCTTGATCTGATGGTTGCTTGCAACTCGTTTGTCATATCGGAAATGATGCTAACCCATTACCGGCGAGAGGTTGAGGAGGACATTCATTATGCACAAGAGTTGATGAGTAGGTGCCAAAAGCTGTCTGATATGCTCAGTCTTAGGGGGGACCTGATTGCGGAGCTCCAACTCTTAAGGGGCTCGAGAACTGCAAGGGCCAATGTGAACAAGCTTAGGAGGATTCAGTCAGCTGATATGAGAAAGATGAGGGGGTTGATGAGGATGTTGAGGCAAACAAACGACATCATTGTTTCCAAGATTGAGTTTGCTGTGAGCCAAACGTACATGTGAAGGGGTGGGTGCTGGAGGCTGTGATGGGTTGTTTTGTTGTGTATGATGAATGTAGGTAGTAGGTGGTAGGTGGTCGGGCATGTTTGGTTTCTTTTGTTCATTTTGGTGCCCTTGTCGTAAGGTTGTAGGTGTAGATAGGGGTTGTGGTTTCCCCTATGTCATGGTTGTAAATGAATGGGTATGAATGGAAGGGGTCGTTTGATCCCAATTTTCTTGGTTTATACTTTATACTCTTCGATTCGTATCACAAACAATGAATTCTAACTATAAGATACAAACATATAACACAAACACAAAAGAAACAAACACAAACAAAGAAACAAAGACAAACATATTATATAGCAGAAACACAAAACAGAGTATTGATAGTAGTCAATATTGACTAAAAATTTAACCCATTTGAAATATTGTTCAAGTTACATAATATTGGTCGGCATGTACAAAAACAGATGAACCCATCACAATGCCGCCACATACCCTTTGGTGTATTCGAAAGGGAGGTAAAATAGTTCAAGTTACATTAGTCAAATTACATTAGTAAATACAACCAAATTAAAACTGATATTGTTCTCTACACATTACATAATCTCAAAAGATTAAACCCATATGTCAATCTTCAAAAGCTTCTACTGGATAGGTGTGCAACTATACCTGCACAATCAAAATATGCAATGAAATGAGGTTACTATAATAGGCAATGCAATGTATCCAAAAAAAATTTGCTAATCAATTCATTAGACTCACCTAGTCAAAATAAAACCACATTGTTTCCCATTGATCTTGGTGCCCTTAGAGCCAGCACGCAATTAGTGATTTTTACATCACTTCTTGGCCTCACAAGACCCGCACCCGTAGCTCCCACATTCACTGAACCACTTGCACCTGCTGTCTTCTTCATAGAACCACCATCTTTATCCGCAGACCTCTTCACACTCTTTTTTTGCTTCCTGAATTCAGGCTTTGAATCATCAACATCAGCCACAACTCTATAAGGTTTTGAAGTGGTAGTCCTAAAAGGAGTTGAAGTAATAGAGCACCGCAAGCTAGCATCTTCTTCTACCCACCCAACAACCTCCCCACCATCACCCTCTGCATCAATATTGTTTAAATAGTAGGGAGATAACACCTGTTTTGTGTGAGCAACAAACAAATCTACAAAACCGGCACAACAACCTAGCTCAATCATTGTATGCACATCATTGTCTGTGTGAATCAGCTTCAAACCTTCTTCTAATGATTTACCAGGCACACAAAAGAACACAACCCATTTTTCTCCCCTAATGCGTGAAAACATATCATCCAGACCTAGGAAAAAGATATGTATATCACAGACAAAGCCACACATTGTAGAAACATTCCCTTGTACATACCTTAATGGACCAAATTCAAAGACTCCATTATTGTGCATGCGGAACAGAACTTCACCCACATAACCAAGTAAATATGCCACAATTTTAAATTCAAACTGTCAAGACATACCAACACCTACGAAACTAATGGTATACATGCTAAAGTCAATGCAGAAGTAGTAATTGAAACAATTATGCAGGCTCAAGTGAAGCAGAGCAATGCAGTGTCGTATATCTCACCACATAGTTGTAGTTTAGGTAATAAGTTAATGTGGTGATATAGAAACCAATCTATTTTGTTCCTGATACACTCAAGATACACAATGTGAAGACTTACTTACAACCAATGTGAAGACTTACTTATAACCAATGTGAACACGCAGTACTTTCGTAATGCAAAACACTCTCTATAGCAGTATTTAGTAATGCCAAACACTCTCACTTATGATATTCTAACACCCTACTTAATGCAAATACTCTGTTTATCCTAAACCTAGGAAAGGGGATGCATATAAAAGTCTATCAAACATAGCATAGCATCCTACGTAAACAATTTTAAAATGGCACATAAATGAAGTATACCACATTAACATACCAACATCCGTATGCTCTTCCTTCACCTTCCTCTTCTTGCCAGTCCCATTTGCCATTTCCCTCTTCATTTTTTCAGTAACTGTACTCGGATTAGAACTCCCCTCCTTCTTCTTCTTGCCAGCCTCCTTCTTCTTTCCAGTCCCAACAGGCCTTCCCCCCTTTCTTTTTCCTGTAACTGTACTCGGATTAGGACTCCTCTCCTTCTTTTTCTTGCCACTCCCAACAGGCCTTCCCCTCTTTCTTTTTTCTGTGACTGTAGTCGGAATAGGACTCCTCTCCGTCTTCTTCTTGCTACTCCCATCCGGCCTTCCCCTCTTCCTTTTTTCTGCGACTGTAGTCGGAATAGGACTCCCCTCCGTCTTCTTCTTGCCACTCCCAACCGGCCTTCCCCTCTTCCTTTTTTTCTCTGCAACTACCTCATTGGAGCAACCGCTAGCACCCACATTTGGTTTGTTGAAGGTTCTATTCCACATCCATTGAAGAATTTCTTCAATCATCTCCTTCCCTATGTTTGCATACGAACCATACTTGGCAATAACTTTTTCACCAAATTCATCCAAAACAACCTCAAAGACTTCATAATTTAATAAAACCTTGCCCCACGACATTTTGGTTGATTCCTCCCCCCATCAACAAGCACTTTCCTTTTTCATTCTTATCATTATTCGCCATAGCTGGGTTTAGTTGTTGCGATTTGATTTTTTTTATGTTAGGGTTTGACGGTTGATTATCTACACAATCGTTGGTTGGTTTTGGGGATTTATTGCACCCTGAAAAAGCACACAGCTTTAAATGTACATAGTTTACATTGTTTGCAAAAATAGTCCCCCGAAAGTTGGCGGGATATAAAAAAGACAGTGAAATGACGATACTACCCTCAAATACGTGGCACTTAACGGAAAAGGGCTCTCAGTGGCGATTTTGCGAAAATGTGGAACGTTGGTGTCTTTTTTGCGCTACTTTTTGTCTCGGTCCCGTTTTTGCAATTTTGTGGAACGTTAAGGACCATTTTTGCAATTTACCCTATTTGTATTAAGGTGTATGTAAGAAAACATACATATTTTATATGAACATGCATGTTTTCTAATGCAAAATTGGAGTTCTCGCAGTTCCCGCATTTAACAGGGTTTTGAAAATAAAGCCCCCTATTATATATATATATATATATATATATATATATATATATATATATATATATATATATATAGGGTGGAGTTATTGTGGTGTACACACTTAAAGTAGAAAAAATAGTAGACACACTTGTGGACCATTGGATCAACTATTATGAATGAGATTGCATTTATTTAAAACAATTAATTTATAATGACAATATTGTAAATAAATAAAACACTATGGCAATTTTTATATGCTCCTTCTTAAAATGATTTTGATACAACACATATCAAACTCAATTCAACGATTGCACCTGTTTCTCATTCATTTGAATTAATTACTACGAAATATTTTTTAAAGTGCAGAGTGTCGCACATATAATAAAATATTTACTATTGAATTCTTTGAAAGTGGATGACAAACTTCCAACACATTTGTTATACACCTCACACAATAATTTTTTGTTTACATTTACACCGACACACTAATATTTTTGAAACATTTTTAACGACACGTAATTTTATGATACATTCATAATGACACACTATATTTTTTGACACACTTTATTTTATGATGCATTTCTAGTAATACGTCAATTTTTTTGATACAGATACACTTAATCGTTTGATACATTAGTAGTGATACACTAATTTTTTGTTTACACATTTTTATTGACACACTATAATTTTTTGACACACATAGTTTTTTGATACATTTCAAGTGATAAACTATATTTTTCAACTTAATTAGTTTTATTATACATTTTAAGTGACACATTTAGTTTATTAATACATTAGTTTATTAATACATTTGAAGTCACATTTTTGACACTCTAAATTTTGCATTCATTTAGTTTAGTTTTTTGACACAACCACTGGCTCAAGCATTTTATTAATAGAACTACCTTTAGAAAGTGATACAGTAGTACATAACTCGTATACAAAATTAACCAAACACAAACATTTACTCCGTAATATAAGACAAAATTTCACCGTTGGTCCCTAAACTTGTCACGATTCGCGCGAATCGTCCTTAAACTTTTTTTTTTCATTTTCGTCCCTGAACTTGTCGATATTGGCGCGATTGGTCCTTTTGAGAAACGGACGTTGTGTTGCAGCGTTAGCTGACGTGTCTACCATGGCTAGTTTAGCCATTCACACAAAAACACCTCCAACAGTAATTCTCGCCGTTGGTCCCTAAAAGATAGCTGCAAGATTTTTTGGTACAGTGATTTGCGTATTTCGTCCCTAAAAGTTTGCTATAAAGAATGTTCTATTCACTTTTTCCTGAAGACTTCGTTTTCCAAGATACGCCTGCAAAAAACTTTCCCGCCCAATCACATCAACGTCAAAATTACAAAAGTATCGAAAATCGTCCCGAACAATGTCCGCACCAATGTGGAAGATGCGCAAAAGAGGAGTGACAGTCCCTGCAGATGAGTTGGAGGCGCAATGTGAGAATGACTACGGTAATGAGTTTAAGTCCAGTTGATTTGAGCTTATTTTGCTGTTAGCTTGTGTTTATATATGTTTAGGTACTAAGTAATTGACTTTATATTGCATAATTTCATCGCAATTTATTCACCATTCGAATACATCATGGTGGGGCATTTATGCATTTCCCTAATAGGGAATACGTTGGTGGTACTGAAGACATATTTGACATGGTGGATATTGATGTATTCTTAGTCTTTGATCTGGACGAGATGGTGCTTCAGTTGGGCTACACAGGTCAGAAAGAGCCTCTGTTTTACCACTATCTTAGTCCTATGAGTACTTTAGACCACGGACTGTTTCCCCTGTCATCTGATGATGATGTCAGATGTTTGGGTTATCTAGTAGGTGGTTTCAAGTTGATAGAAGTGTACATAGAGCAAGGTTGTTCTAGGGTCACTGGTAAAACAAGGGTAGTAATAGAGGAACTTGTGTCTAGTCCACCTAGAGCCTCTAAGGTAACTAAACCTCCTCAACTGTTGGCCCTGACATGGCCTGATAATACTGATAGTGTTCCACTTCCAGCCAACTCAACTCAAGGTACTCCTTTTACACAACTGACTTTAAGTGAATGTGGTGAAAATCAAAACAATGACCTTCCCCAGATTGATTCACAATTTGGAAGTTTAAATTTAAGTTTCACCCCAGTTGTACCTGCTAGTAAGGAGATTGTGGCAAAAAAACTTGCTGATATAGTTAGGATGATGGACTTTGATGAGAATGAGTTAGATATGCCTCTTTCATTTAGTTATTTGGATGCCATGAATGTCGACACCACTAGTGGATTAAGTCCTGATGAACATTTTAGTGTTGCTGACCTGGACTTAAATGTAGGGTTGCCTGTTTTTGGCCTAGATGATCCCCAAACACATACAGCTGAGGGTCAACAGGATAACAGGAAAGAGGCACTAGAGGGTAAGGTTCAACATGGTAATGGTGTCGGGCCACTAGAGGATGAGGAGGATGACATTCATAATGTCAATGATAGTGATTATGAAGGAGGGTCAAGTGACAATGCAGGTTCAGGTGATGAAGGAGAGGCTGCAGTTATGAATGATGAAGGACACACTGGAGTTAAGCCTCCTGTGCAAGTAAACGGTTTTCATCTAGAAAGGGATAATCCTTCTGTCAGTATTGGCAACAGCAGTGGTGATCAAGTAAATAAGTATAGACTAACAGGGAACAAAGCTTATAATAGCATTGGCAACAGCAGTTTAGTTGGAGAGGTTGTAGGTGGAGTAGAAGCTGTTAGTGTTGAAGGTTTCGAGAGTCAATCAGGTTCTGATGGTGAACCAGATTCTGCTGTTAGGAAACAGTTAAGGGAAATAAGAAGAGCAATTGGAGTTGACATGTCAGATAATCCTATTATGAAGTATTATTTTTTCATTGGAAAAGAGTTTGCAACCCCAGAAGAGATGAAGGAAAGAGTATACATGCATGCAGTTGAGAGCAGGAGAAATTTGAAGTTGGTCAAGAATGATGGTATTAGGATAAGAGCTGTATGTGATAACCAAATTCCTGTCTTTACAAAGTCAGTCTTAAGTGGATCATCAGGCCCAACTGTAGATACAGGTGTTGGGCCTAGTAGATCAAGTGGCCCATTAGGTAGAGGGAGTTAAAGAAAGAGAAACGATGTAGGAACTTCTGATGATGTTGATGATGAATGCCCCTGGGTCTTGTATGTAGGCAAAGACAGACTTAGGCAAAACTGGATAGTAAAGATACACAGAGACAAACACACTTGCCTTCAATCAAGGGAAATCAAACACTGCACTTATAAATATTTGGCAAACAAGATCTATGACCTAGTTAAGGTTAATCCAGAGATCCCAGGAAAGGCAGTTCAAGACCAGCTCCAGCGTGAATTACATCTTCAGGTTTCTATGACAAAAGCATTCAGGGCCAAAGCTAAAGCAGAAAAAGATGTTTCATGTGATCACAACCTGCAGTATATGACGCTTAGGGACTATATTGGTGAATTGCTGTCTATAAACCCTAATACGACTGTGAAGCTTGGAATTGATAGAGATTCTGCTAATCCTAGTGAGTCTAGAAGGGTGTTTAAAAGAATATATGTTTGTTTGGGACCGTTGAAGGAAGGCTTCAAGGCTTGCAAAAGAGAATTGTTGGGGCTAGATGGTTGTTTCATGAAAGGTCCTTATCCAGGCCAAGTGTTGGTGGCTGTTGGACTTGATCCTAACAATGGGATTTACCCATTGGCTTATGCCTTGGTGGAAGCTGAAACTAATAGTTCATGGTCTTGGTTCTTAATGTGCTTGGGTGATGACATAGATCTAGGCCCTAGATCTAACTTCACATTCATGAGTGATAGACAAAAGGTTAGTAAATGATGGTCCTCGAGTTGAATTCTTTAATAACCAACAAAATATAAATTATTATTTTCCTAACTTTGTTGGTTTATGCAGGGACTCATTCCAGCCTTAAAATCTGTCTTCCCTAATGCAGAACACAGATTTTGCTTGAGGCACATTCATGAAAATATGAGGCAGCAGTTTAGTGGCTTGGAATATAAGGAAGCTTTGTGGAGATGTGCATCTGTTACAACCCTGTCTGGTTTTGAAAAGTGTATGGAACATTTGAAGGCTATGAAGAAGGAAGCACACGAATGGTTGAGCAAGATACCAGCTGAACATTGGGCAAGATCTCATTTTTCTGGTAATTGTTTGTTTGTTTTCAACATATAAAAAAAAGTGGTTCAATAGTAGACATGTATATCATTTAAGTGTTTCATATTTTTGTGCTATAGGTAGACCAGTTACAGATTTATTGATCAACAACATTTGTGAGGTGTTTAATGGTAAAATAGCTCCAGCAAGGGACAAGCCAGTCATTACACTTTTAGAGTACATAAGAGAATACTGCATAAAGAGAATAGTAGCTGTACAAGGTATAATTGACAAAACTGATGGGCCTCTAACCCCAACTGCAGCTAAAATATTGGGAAAGATTAAGAGCGAGGCTGAATCGTTGCGGGTGATATGGAATGGAGGAGTTAAGTATCAGGTAACAGGGGCATGGGGTGATCAGTGTGTTGTGAATGTACATGATAAGGTATGTGCATGCAGGAAATGGGAATTGACAGGGATACCTTGTAAGCATGCTGTTGCAGCCTGTTGGAATATGGGACTCAATGGCATTCAAGTTGGACCTCCTGAGTCTTAGGTACATAGCTGTTATTGGTTGTCCACATGGAAGGAAGTATACTCTCACTTAATGGAACCAATTAGAGGTAGCAACTACTTGGAGAAGACCACCCATGCTACAGAGCTCTTGCCACCAAAGCATCATGTCCAGGTTGGAAGACCAAAGAAGAAGAGAAGAAGGTCTAAGTATGAGGATGCACCCTGTGTAGATTCTGGAAAACTGACCAAAAGAGGGAGAATTATTACTTGCAGACTCTGCGGTAACGCTGGACACAACAAGACTACATGCAAAGGACAAGGTCAACCTCCTAGAAAAGGTAATTATTAGACTTTCATAGTTATGTTTTTTGATTGTTTTATATTTGGTACTTTTTTATAACCTGTTTTCTTATGTAGGTTTCAACAAAGCTGGAGCTCGGCAAGCTAAGGGTAATGGGTCTGCTCAAGCTGGTCCTAGTTCAGCTGTCCAATATGGAGATGTAGCTGTTGAAGGTGGTCAGAGGTCAACTGTGCAAGGAGTATCTGGTGTGTCTCAAGCTGGTCCTAGTTCAAGTTTCCAAGGAGTATGTGGAATATTGCAAGGACTGTGCCATTGCTGACTCGCTGTGGGGTTGTGTTTCTCAAATACAGGCACAAATCTCTAACAAGTTCCGTTGGAGTTATGTGGAAAATGGGGCAGCATGTGATGGTGGTGCATCTACTTCATCTGTTGCACCGAGAGTTGTTGAGCAACAACCTCATCTGGAGCACTTTAAGCTAAGCTTTGAAGAAAATGTGGTGGCAGCTGATGATGGGGGCTGGAACGAAGAAAAGGACCGGGAGCTTAGCAGGTTGGAAGCTCAGTTAGAAGCCGATAAGTTTGCGAGCATTGCTACTTACGGCGACGGTTACCTGTACAACAACTCTCAGACATGGGATCACCCGGATTACAACTGAAGTTTTATGTAATTTTTATGTTACACTTATGCAATGTTTTAAATTTATTATGTACTTTTTTAAAATCCTAATTATATATGCAATTTTTTAATTGTAACGTTTTATATGTGTCACAATGCTATCACCACTGGTAGTAGCCTTTTATTAATGGGTTGCTTTATTTGTGTGTCATTTATTACTCATATTTAATAATTACATACCTCATTTGTTGCAACTCAAAACTTGCAAAACACAGCTCCCTATTTCCTTAAGCATGAACAACTCTGAAAGTGATATTGATCTAAAGGTTGTTTGTAACTCGTATGTGCTAACTGAACTAATGCTTGGCCCTTACCACACAGAGATTCTTGAAAACTTGCAGCAAGCACATGATTTGGAGAACAAGTCCAAAAAAATTTCTGAAAGGGTCGGACGTAGGGGGAGCTAATTGTTGTACTTCGAAACTATTCACGTGCAAGAATTGTAAGGAGCAATACCAAGAAGCTTAGGAGATTATAGACAATTGATAAGCGTCGGGCGAAGGCACTGTTGATGATGGCCAAGCAAGTCAAGGACAAGATGTTTAATAAGATTGAATTTGTTGTGAGAAAGAAATATTTATGAGGTTGTTGGTTGTTGGACATTGGTCATGGGTTTCTTTTGTACACATCACCATGTTATGGTTAATGAATGTAATGGGTCTTGTGATTCAGTTTTTCAATGAATAATGTGTTCATATATGTTTTAAGTTTTTTAGTGTGTTTGATATGTATCAGAAACATAAACATGAGCATCACATTAATCAATCCGTAATACACAGACGAAACATGAAAATGCAAAGGTACACATCACATACAAGTATGGCTTGGACATGCCCAAAACCATGACAGTGGTCTACCACAATATAGTTATTCAAATTTGTTGATGTTTTGTAATCAACTTTCTTGGGTTTCTTTTTTTCTTCTTTTTTTTCCCCAGTTCTAATTCCTAGACCTATAACACCACCACTTACTTTGTTTGCCTCAGCACCAGCAGCTTTTGTGACTACAACAACACTTCCACCTGTGTTTGCATGCCTCCAACACTTAACATCCATACAACAGATAAAGCATCTTTCATCCAACACCTGTACCTGTGGATCATTACCAGTTCGAACACCCAGACCTATAAAACCACCACTTGTCTCTCTCTTTAAATTTGGACTTGCAGGTTGTGCCATATCTTTGGTTTGGATAAATTTGGAATAAGATGAGACTTTACTTGACTATCCAAGTTGGTAGGATCATTTACTTTACACGGCTGGTTGTGCCATATTTTTCTCTTTTGAAATACACCCGTTTGACTTTCATTGTGTGAGGTAGGTTAAGGAGTATTAAATGCTCACATCAATTGAATGTGGTGGCATTTTGTGTTTGAAAATGACTATTTTGGCCTTGGTTATGCAAACACTATTTTCTTCTCATGTCTGCACACATGATAAAAGTAAGACATGGCATGACTTGTCATAGGGCGCCAAAGACTACTTTTTTCTTTACTGTCACGTGAATACTTTTGCATTTTGTAAACACTAAACAAGCATAAGTTTTCTTCTATAAAACCAAAGACACCAACGAATCTTCCACCACCCAATTCTAGCTGCTGAAATAATGAGTTCCAAGAAGGTTGTTTCAAACACACCCTCAATTGCAACACCCTGCTCCTTTTCATTTTTGTAACTGATGAGGCGAAAAATGAACCACTTTTAAGGGGTCATTTAAGCCCGGAATTGAATTTATTTGATCAAATATTGCCCTAAATCGTTCCTTTTGTGATTTTAGGTACTTTGGGAGAGAAATCTGGAAAAGGAAGCAATTCGGACATTTTTGGAGCATAAAAGTGAAGAAAACGCCAAAGTCTTAATTTTCCTTGCTGGGAACAGTAGGTGACGGCGTCAAGAGTAAATTGCATGACGGTCCAGTACAAACGTGAAGGCGTCACAAGTAGAGCGTCAAGAGTAAAATACGTGACGGCCTGGAAGACCATAACACATGACGGCGTCAGATGAAGATTAAGGCAGTCCGAGAAGTATTTTGGCGGCGAGATGACGGCGTCACCTATTTGGTCTTGACGCCGTCAGCCTCAGTTTTTTATATATAGTTTTCTAATTTTCATTAAAAAAAAGGGAAATTTTGGAGAAACCCTAGGGCCGAACCTATTACGAATTTTACAGGTTTTTCAAGGGTTTTCAGCCCTTGAACCCTTTCATGTGTAATTGAGATAAGTATTCTTTTAATTCAATCAATATGTCTATGTGTTGGTTGTCTATATCTTGTTCTTGTCTTAATTCCATCACGCTAGGCTAGATCTATCTTGTGTTTGCTTAGTGATGAGGCGAAAAATGATCCGTTTTTAGGGGGTCATTTAAGCCCGAATCCGACTTTATTTGATCAAATATTGCCCTAAATCGTTCCTTTTGTGATTTTAGGTGTTTGGAGAGTGAATTCTGGAAAAGAAGCCATTTTGGACGTTTTTGGAGCATAAAAGTGAAGAAAACGGCAAAGTATCAATTTTCCATGCTGAAGACACTAGGTGACGGCGTCAAGAGTTACACCCTGACGGCGTCAGACATCAAGAATAAAACACCGTAGTTGATGACGGCGTCAAAGTCCATCCTGACGGCGTCAAAGTCCCAAGAATAAAATACCGAAGGTGGTGACGGCGTCACATAGGCCGTCATAAGTAGATCAAGGCCGTCCGAGGAAGTATTTGGCGGCGAGGTGACGGCGTCACATGCTTGTCTTGACGCCTTCAGCCCAGTTTTCCTATATATAGTTTTCTAGTTTTTTCATTAAAAAGAGAGAAGTTTTGGTGAAACCCTAAAGACGAATTTGGTGCCTCTTTTACAGGTTTTTCAAGGGTTCCAAACCCTTGATACCTTGCATTGTAATTGAGATAAGTGTTCTTCTAATTCAATCAATATGTCTATGTGTTGGTTGTTTATCTCTTGTTCTTGTCTCAATTCAATTATGCTAGGCTAGATCTCTCTTGTGTTTGCTTAGATCTAATGAAACCTAGATGTTGATTATGTGTTGATTACTTGTTTATTCTTGTTCTTGGATGAATGATTTATATGTTAGGCTTAAGAAAACTGGCAGATCTCCAAATGGTAACATGCTTGAACGTCTTAAGAAACATGAACCGAGGCGTACTAGGTCTTTATTGGTTGTATTTAATGCATGAGCCACTGTTTACAATCCCTATAGTTGTGCTGGGTCATGGTGTAGGAGGAGATAAGAGCTCATAGAGTTGGGGAGTTATGTATGCCACCCCACGAATGGTATTAAGGAATACAATCCGTCATCCATACAAGTATAACAAGTAATTAACGTGTAAAAGATATCTAGGGAGTAGTGAAATCTAAGTAAACACAATTTCTCCAATTACTGCTCACAACATTAGTATAATTTAGTTTAATTTTATTTTCAGTATTTTATTTTGATTATATATTAGTTTTGGGTTAGTTGAATAGCAACTAATTCCGCCCACTCCTCCAAAAACCGAGATTTTAATTGCTTTCATAAAAACATAAAAATACAAAAATAATCATCCCTCACCTCTAGAACTAGTAATTAGGCTTTCTAATCCTAGCGACACTATTCCTAAGCTGAACGATCAATCCCCCAGTACTTGTCACTATACTATACTACAACGATCAGGTACACTGCCTGGTGGGGGTTGTAAGCTTCTCGAGATCCCTCGAGAGGTAAAGCAAGGTGCGATTCCCACGCATCAAGTTTTTGGCGCCGCTGCCGGGGAATAGTTATTGTCTAGGTTAGGATTTCTTTTTTATTAGGTCTACTTGCTAGATTCCTTTCTAGTAAGATTTTATTTTTATTTTTTAGGTCTTCTTTAGTCTATCTTATTTCTTCGTGTCTTTGTTCGTAACTCTTTACCATCCGACATCATGGAAGGTGGTAACATCTTTGAACCCGTCATCCCACCACAACAAAACCCACCATTAGAACCCCTTAGGCCCCGAACCTTAGGAGAGTACTCCCGACCTAGCCATCAAGGCTACCGAAACACCATTGAGCTCACCGGAGCCAATGTGACCCGCTTGCGATCTGACACCATCCGGTTGGTGCAAAGCGGATGTGCATTCCATGGACTTCGTTCCGAAGATCCAAACCAACACCTTAAGGACTTCCTCAAAATCGTAGATTCCATAGACCTAGGTGTTGAAACTAGAGAGACTACCCGTTTACGCCTATTCCAATTCTCTCTACGGGATCAAGCTAGTCAATGGCTTGAGCGTTTACCCGCGGGATCCATCACCACATGGGATGATCTCACCACTCATTTCCTTGCTCAATTTTTCCCACCGGGGAGAACTACTAAGCTTAGGAATGACATCTTGATGTTTCAACAACGTCAAAATGAATCTCTTTATGAAGTATGGACTCGTTTCAAGGACTTACTCCAAAAAGTCCCTCATCATGGCATAGATCTTTGGCTCCAAGTCCAAATTTTTTATGACCATATCGACATCTCCACGAGGCGAACCATTGACCAATCGGCCGGTGGTAAGCTACGTGATCTTAGTGCGGAACAATCATGGGAACTCATAGAAGATCTTGCTCTCTATGACAACGAAAGTTGGAATGATCCCCGTGACTTGAACAAAATGGTCAAGGCAATATCTTTGCCTTCGAACAATTCTAGCACTCCCGACCGTAGGATCATGGAACTTGAAGGTCGAGTCAAGTCTCTCATGAAATCCTACGAAGCACATAAACCTTCAAGCTAAGTAAGCAGAATCGCTTCTACATGCAAACTATGCAATGGCCCTCATGAGACCTATAATTGTATGGAACTTCCAAAACGTGCTTATAACGAATTCACATCATCGCACATAGGTCAGGGTCCTCGAACTTCTGCCAAAGCCTATGAGGCATGGAAGGATAAACCTGATTTTAGAGGGTACCAAACGCGAAGCGTATCCTTCAATGACTCTTCACCACTCACTTGGTCCGAGCATTTTCCATCACAAGGCACTCCTAGGCAAAGCTGTGAAGATACTTTAAAGAAATTCATTCTCTCTCAAGAACTACAGCTCGCTACGCTCGAGGCCAAATTTAAACAACAGCAGGATGATGTAAACAACAAGATTTGTAATCTGTTGACTGCTATCAAAGAGCATATTGATAATAGGCCCATTCCCGTTAATGAGGTTAAATCTGCTACCATCATGAGTCCACCAGCTTCCCCTGTAAAAATAAAAAGTCCTAGCAAGCTATTCAAACATCTGTCTCCTAACGGAAAAGAACCTGTTAACCCCCCTGGACCAATCCACTTCGTAAACACCATCACCACGATATCTGCTTCAACACCCAACCCAACCCAACAACAACCTAACAAATCCCGTTAGACAGCGAAAGATGAGACCTCAAGGGTTGACCATGATTTGGCAAGAAAACCTACCGACTCACCCGAGCAATACACCGCGCAAGAATCCGACAAACCGGATGAAAAGAAAGAGAAATCGGAAGAGCACGAGAAAGATCTAACCATTTTGGGTAAATCTATTATAGAAGAACCCGAGAGAAAAATGGAGGATGTTATTAGTGTGGGTAACAATCATACTAAGGAAAGTAACCCTAAAGTTTTCAAAATCCCCTGTACCATTAAGGAAAAGCTCTTAACCGATAGTCATATAGATCCTAGCTTCCCAGTCAACATAATCCCCCTCTCCCTATACCACAAAACCTTCCCAGAGCACGTTGCGTGCAAGAGAGTAATAGAAAATTTATCAATTAGGATTGAAGAGCTTGTTTACAATACTGACCTCACCGTGGTTGATGACGTGGACCCTTTCACCAATCAAACGTTAACCCACCTTGTCCTTGGGATACCATTTATCAATGAATCAGGAGCAATCCTTGATGAGAAAGATGGTAGTGTAGCACTCACCAATGGTGTTAGAAAGGTAATCTTTCGTAGGGATAGTGAGGAGGTGTACGAGTATCGTCCATCTCTTGAGGGGAATCTATATGGGTCAAAGGATGGAGAGCTGGGGAAGATAAGACGACGTGATCCGGATAATCTCAAAATCCCCTGCATGATCGGTCATAAGTACTTCGATAACATATACATTAATGTATTCCTGCCAAAGAATTTTATGTCATTGTTTCACTATAACAATATCTGCAGATGGGGGATGATTTACAAAGGAGAGAAAGTGGTTGGCAAGGATCATGAAATCCAGGTGTTTGTAGGAAATATGGCATTCCCTATGGAATTCACAATTGTGGATAACATCGAGGACTATGTCGACCCTAGGTTATCACAAGTCGTCTTTGGAGCACCCTTTTGTGAAATCACTAATTTGATAGTGGATGACTTGAACGGAATCATGATCTTCACTGATGGGATTAGGAGGATTTCATACCAAACGCCATACAAGAGAAAAGACCTTAAGGGAATAGATTGTGACGGGCTTGATATGATGAGCTCCCAACTTATCTTGTGTGATGAGGATGTTAGGAGAGGGTGTAGGAATATTTCTGATTTATCATGTGGATTCTTTAAGAAAGTTAGTAAGCTTGGTTCTAAGTATCGACAAGATGTTTTCGAATTCGAAGATCCGAAGTACTTGCACTATGAAAGCGATACTAGTTTAGAAGACGACCTAGAGAATGGAACCAATGATGAGATCACGTAGTAACCCATGACTTTGAGTCTAGCTACAAGACTCGTAAATAAAGAAAAGCGCTTCTTGGGAGGCAACCCATGTTTTGTGTGATTTTATTTGTTTGATTGTTATTTGCTTCCGTATGCATGTTTTATTTTTATTGTTGGTTGATCATGTTTCTCAATTAAAATGTGGAAATACTTTATTATGTTGTTTGGCCTAGTCTTAACTCCAACCTAAAGGTATTTTTGCAAAAGATAAGTGTAAGGGGAAACCCCAAATATGTTTTCAAGAAACAAACCGATCATGATTCTCCACAATATTAAATGAACATGTATATTCGTATTTGTTAGAGTCAAATGCTTGTATTGAGTCATAATGAAGTTTTGCAGGATTTTCCAGGAAGTAGGACGAAGTTTTTCTAGAAATTTTCCGGAAACTTAACATAAGAATTTCTGCAGGTCCATTCTGACGGCGTCAGAGTATTACTCTTGACGGCGTCAGGAGTCAAAAATCTGGAAATTTTACCGGTTTTGTTTTTCTAACGGAGTCTTATGGTTTTTGTGAATTATTAAGTTTTATAATCTCCAGGAAATCTGCAAACTTCATTCCACAAGCATTATATCTTACCTTGTTTTCTAGGATTTAGTAACTTATATAGGATGCCGCCGATTTTACGCGAGGTTGCCTTGTCTATTGTTGTTAGGATTTACAGGTTATGTTTGACAAGAAGATGATTTATATTCTGGAAGGGAAGCTTTGATTGTTCATTTTCTTGGAAGAAGATTTAACCTGGTCAACCTATAATCCATACCGAGCGAATCAGGGGAGTATTTGATTTCATTCTCTTTACTTTTTCACTTTTACATTCTTTACTTGAACATTGGGGACAATGTTCATCTTAAGTGTAAGGGGAGGGTAAAAAGATGATACCTTACATATGCACTTTCGCTTGAGTTTGTGTCGTTTGATAGTAGATGTGTAATAAAACTACGAGAAATACTTGTTAGTGTAATTTTAGCGCCAAATTTAAATTTTTTTACAACATTTAGGAGTGAAACTTTAGCCATAGCAAGCGTCTCATGGATAGGAGGTTGTATGACTAGCACATAACCGTATATTCAGAAAAATTTTCCACCCAAAAATGTGAGGTTCGCCTTTAGATTTGATAGGAAAAGCATTTATTATTAGTGCTTATGAGTGTACTGGTAGCATTTAGATTCTAGAACTTGCGTTAGTGATGCATCCCGAGACCGCTAGTGAGACTACATTCGTGTGGTAGGATTTACTACATGATAAGAGGCATTAGGATCACCCTTGTGTTAAACCCGTATTATAATTACTTGACCATTTAAGTCATATTACTTGGCTAGTTAAGTCAACTAATTTTCCCCACACCCTTAGCGTTGTACTCATTTTTAGTACACGATACCCCTAGTACACCCCTTCGAGCCTATCTTTTCGTTTCTAACTTTAAGCATTTTACTTAAAGGAAGAATTTGTTACACCCCACTTAAATGTACACCCAAATCGCCTTAGCCTTCCGTGTATGCGCTCATTTTTAGTGCATTATTGTTATTTGTTAAACCCTAAGTTAACTTTCTAATTGATTACATGGTTGCTAAGTCGAGTCATATCCTTGTACATATTGTTTTGGGACAATTGGGACTCATGGGTAAGTACTTATTTTATGGAGTAATGGGGAAGAACATCATTTATTACCCCCATATGTACGTTAATCTTAGAAGTGCTCCAAGTGTTTTGATTTTCTTAATTCGAGTCATTAGATTAGTTAATTGTAAAGTATGTAAAGATTCAAGTGTAAGGGGAATTCTCATCCCCTATGATGTATTATTTTGGATGGTAGGGTAAGAGTGTATGCAAAAAAAAAAAAAAAATAGAAAAAAAACAAGAAAAAGAAAAAAAAAAATAGAAAAAAAAAGAAAAAAAGAAAAAGAGAAAAAACATACGGACTACCATCCCGTTTCATTCTATGTTCATTTTATGTTTTTGTTATTTTTCATTTATTAGCTTAAGTCGAGACTAGTCTTGGCTTAGCAACGCCATCTTGTACATGTAATTAACCAAGATTGTTAACTCGCCACCAGTAAAACTTCCTTTATCCAACAAAACCGTGTATTTCATATCCCTACACCTAACGTTACAACCTTTTAAAAGACCTCTTTGATAGTTTATCCTAGGTGCTTACGCCATGTGGTGGAGGTTTGATCCTTTCCCAAGCCTATGGTAATCTATTTTGCTATGACAGGTAGTGAGAGATATCTTCCATTTCCATAATGTTATATTACTTTATTACACCCGAGAGATGTGAGTATCTAAACACTATTTGTGAGGTGCTTGTGTATGACCTCCGTGCTTGTCTATTGGTCTTTAGTGGAACGATTATTTGTTGTAATTACTTTTATATTAGTGTTAAATGACCCCTAACTTGTCTTTTGAGTAGAATAAAAGCTCATTTGCTTGAGGACAAGCAAATATCAAGTGTAAGGGTATATGATGAGGCGAAAAATGATCCGTTTTTAGGGGGTCATTTAAGCCCGAATCCGACTTTATTTGATCAAATATTGCCCTAAATCGTTCCTTTTGTGATTTTAGGTGTTTGGAGAGTGAATTCTGGAAAAGAAGCCATTTTGGACGTTTTTGGAGCATAAAAGTGAAGAAAACGGCAAAGTATCAATTTTCCATGCTGAAGACACTAGGTGACGGCGTCAAGAGTTACACCCTGACGGCGTCAGACATCAAGAATAAAACACCGTAGTTGATGACGGCGTCAAAGTCCATCCTGACGGCGTCAAAGTCCCAAGAATAAAATACCGAAGGTGGTGACGGCGTCACATAGGCCGTCATAAGTAGATCAAGGCCGTCCGAGGAAGTATTTGGCGGCGAGGTGACGGCGTCACATGCTTGTCTTGACGCCTTCAGCCCAGTTTTCCTATATATAGTTTTCTAGTTTTTTCATTAAAAAGAGAGAAGTTTTGGTGAAACCCTAAAGACGAATTTGGTGCCTCTTTTACAGGTTTTTCAAGGGTTCCAAACCCTTGATACCTTGCATTGTAATTGAGATAAGTGTTCTTCTAATTCAATCAATATGTCTATGTGTTGGTTGTTTATCTCTTGTTCTTGTCTCAATTCAATTATGCTAGGCTAGATCTCTCTTGTGTTTGCTTAGATCTAATGAAACCTAGATGTTGATTATGTGTTGATTACTTGTTTATTCTTGTTCTTGGATGAATGATTTATATGTTAGGCTTAAGAAAACTGGCAGATCTCCAAATGGTAACATGCTTGAACGTCTTAAGAAACATTAACCGAGACGTACTAGGTCTTTATTGGTTGTATTTAATGCATGAGCCACTGTTTACAATCCCTATAGTTGTGCTGGGTCATGGTGTAGGAGGAGATAAGAGCTCATAGAGTTGGGGAGTTATGTATGCCACCCCACGAATGGTATTAAGGAATACAATCCGTCATCCATACAAGTATAACAAGTAATTAACGTGTAAAAGATATCTAGGGAGTAGTGAAATCTAAGTAAACACAATTTCTCCAATTACTGCTCACAACATTAGTATAATTTAGTTTAATTTCATTTTCAGTATTTTATTTTGATTATATGTTAGTTTTGGGTTAGTTGAATAGCAACTAATTCCGCCCACTCCTCCAAAAACCGAGATTTTAATTGCTTTCATAAAAACATAAAAATACAAAAATAATCATCCCTCACCTCTAGAACTAGTAATTAGGCTTTCTAATCCTAGCGACACTATTCCTAAGCTGAACGATCAATCCCCCAGTACTTGTCACTATACTATACTACAACGATCAGGTACACTGCCTGGTGGGGGTTGTAAGCTTCTCGAGATCCCTCGAGAGGTAAAGCAAGGTGCGATTCCCATGCATCACTTAGATCTAATGAAACCTAGATGTTGATTATGTGTTGATTACTTGTTTATGGTTGTATTGGATGAATGATTTCGATGTTAGGCTTAAGAAAACTGACAGATCTCCAAATGGTAACATGCTTGAACGTCTTAGGAAACATGAACTGACGTGCACTAGGTTTTATTGGTTGTATTTAATGCATGAGTAAATTCTAATGATCCCATGTTAGGAGCTTCTTAGCCGGCTCGACATAGGAGTGAAGTAGGCACTCATAGGATTGGGGAATTAAGTGCGCCACCCCATGAATGGTATTAAGGAATACAATCCGTCATCCACGCAACTATAACAAGTAATTAACGTGTAAAAGATATTTAGGGAGTAGTGAAATCTAAGTAAACACAATTTCTCCACTTATTGCTCACAACCTTAGTTTAATTTAGTTTTATTTTCATTTCTAGTATTTTATTTTGATTTCATCTTTAGTATTGGGTTAGTTGACTAGCAACTAATTCCGCCCAAATCCTTCAAACCCGAGATTTTTACTTTCTTTCTAAAAAATATGAAAATACAAAAATAATCATCTCTCATCTCTAGAACTAGTATTTAGGTTTTCTAATCCTAGCGACACTATTCCTAGCTGAACGATCAATCCCCCGGTACTTGTCACTATACTATACTACAACGATCAGGTACACTGCCTGGTGGGGGTTGTAAGCTTCTCAAGATCCCTTGAGAGGTAAAGCCTGGTGCGATTCCCACGTATCAAGTTTTTGGCGCCGCAGCCCGGGGAATAGTTATTGTCTAGGTTAGAATCTCTTTTTATTAGGTCTACTTGCTAGATTCTTTTCTAGTAAGATTTTATTTTTATTTTTAGGTTTTCTTTAGTCTATCTTATTTCTTTGTGTTTTTGTTCGTAACTCTTCACCACCTGCCATCATGGCAACCGACGAATCCTCTAACCTTAGGATCAATAGGAGTCGTAGTTCCACTAGAAACCTTGTCTTGCCTTATGCAGAACTCGAAAGAGAAATGCGTAGATTAAGACAATCTCACTCAACTCCTGAACCATCTAGCGTTGCCATCGATTTTGATGCACCCCTTTCTGAAGAAAATTCAGAAAATCATGTTACAACCCCTAGCTCCCAACCCAACAACGAGATGAGTACCCCCGCAACTCCCATTCCTAAGCGCCTTAAGGACTAATCCTCCCCAACCCCTCGTGGCTTCTCAAATGCCATTGTCTACCCAAACGAACACACCAATGAGGTCTTGCATGCGAATGATGTTTGGCTTGTCCAAAGTGTGTGTAAGTTTTGTGGATTAGATGAGGAAGATCCAATTCAACACATTAAAGACTTCTTGAAAATAGTAGACACCCTCCATACGGATGGGGCTACTAGAGACACGTCCCGATTGCGATTCTTTCCGTTCACCCTATATGAAAAAGCCCAAGAGTGGTATGATAAACTTCCTTCTGAATCTATTTTCACATGGGAGCAACTCATATCCAAGTTCTATGAGAAGTTCTTTCCACCTGGAAAAACCTCAGCTTTTAGAGATAGGATCCTCCGTTTCCGAAAAGGGAAGGACGAACCCTTCCATAAATCGTGGATTAGATTCAAAGATTTAATAAGACAAGTTCCCCATCATGGCATTGAGCTTTGGCTCTTGGTCCAAATCTTCTACGACAATGTCTCCTCTAATGATCGAAACGGAATCAACCAATCTAGAAAAGGGAGATTGGCCAACCTTAGTGCCGAAGAAGGATGGGATAGGATTGAAGAATATGCTCAAGACCAGGATGACACTTGGGATGAACCTGAGTCGACTGTCAGCATTTCTGAAATCACTTCGGATCGGTTGAGAAAAATTCACAAAAGAGTGGAATACCTAGCGTGGTCGCAGTTACCTAAACAACTTTCGAATCCTTACTTAATCTGCGATTACTGTGGGGGCCCGCATGAGGTAGAAGAATGCAGAGGAGCAGCCACGACTGAACATGCATGCTTGTCAGGAGGTGACATCTATGCTGATCCCTCCCTTTTGCCTTTTTACCAAAATGACGATTACACCCTATGGGGAAATCTGGTAAAGAGAAAAGAAGTAGAGGAAGGCCCTGAATTCGAAATCAAGAGCACTTTTGAAGATGACCTTGGTCACTTCACTCAAGAAAAAGGCTTGCAATTGAAAGGTCTTAATGAACTTGTTGACGAGCAGCAGGATGACATTGGAGAATTTTTCAACAAGCTTAACTCAGCCCTAGATAACCTTGAAATGCCATCAGTAAGCAAAAAAGACCCCATGCTCGCGATAACCACTCGAGCTGGAACAACAACCAAGGACCCCCCTTACCCAAGCTCGTCCCCCATCGCTCCCGATCCAAACAAACCTCGCGAGGAGGAGGAGGATGTAGGCAGCAAGACCGCCGACCAACCTCCCTTGACGACCCCTTCCCCATCAACCCCACCTAACCAACCTGTGAGAATTCCATTCCCATCCCGATTAAGGAACCAGAAAACTGAGAATGATAATAAAAGATTCTTGTCATACCTAAAAGACTTGGTTGTCACCATACCCCTCCTTGATGCTTGCTATCACATGCCAAAGTATAGTGCATACTTTAAAAAACTACTCGCTAACCGAAAGAAACTCGAGGGTCTTGTGACTCTGGGGGAAGAATGCTCAGTGGTGACCCATCGAGGGTTACCAAAAAAGGTAGATGATCCAGGCAGCTTCACCTTGCCTTGCTCTATAGGATCTCTATCAATAAAGAATGCTCTTGCCGATTTGGGGGCGAGTATCAATCTCATGCCTCACTCTATGTTCCTTAAATTAGGATACTCTGGATTAAAGCCTACCCGTATGAACATCCAACTAGCCGATAGATCAGTCAAGTACCCCGTGGGGATATGCGAGAATGTGCTAGTCAAAGTTGGGAAATTCAAATTCCCGGTCGACTTCGTAATCCTGGATATGGAGGAGGATGACTTGGTACCCATCATCTTAGGGAGACCATTTCTTGCTACCACTCGTGCAGTCATTGATGTTTATGACGGCAAATTAACCTTGCGAGTGGGAACCGATAGCACAACCTTCGACATTAAGGATTCTATGGATCTCTCTCTCGAAGCAGCTAACCGGCTCTATTTCATTGGGGGAGGTCGATGAACTCACAGATTTCATTGATAGTTGTGTCGATGAACAAATCGAGGAAGGCTGGCTACGGGACGAGAGTTTTCTGCCTTTGCTAGAGGTGGAAAAGATGGAGGATGTTGGTGCAGTCTCCTTCTACCCTAGACAAGAGGCAACATAACATCTCGAGCTCCGGAAGCCCGAAAACAAGCTCAAGCCATCTATTATCGAACCTCCTGAGTTAGATCTTAAGGAGCTTCCTAACCATTTGGAGTATCCTTCCTTCAGGGAAAGGACCAACTGCAGGTAATCATAAACTCTTCCCTAGAACATGAACAAAAAGGTAAACTCTTAGAGGTCCTAAAGAAATATAAGGGAGGGCTCGCATGGAGTGTAGCCGACATTAAGGGGATTGACTCAACTTTTTGCACACATAAGATTCTCATGGAAGAAGATTATAAACCTACCGTGCAACCCCAGAGGCGGGTGAACCCCAACATTAAGGAAGTAGTAAAAAAGGAAGTTATCAAACTTCTGGATGCAGGATTGATTTACCCAATCTCGGATAGCCCATGGGTCAGTCCTGTACAGGTTGTACCTAAGAAGGGTGGAATGACTGTAGTTAAGAATGACAAGGGTGAGATGGTGCCCCAGAGAACAGTCACTGGATGGCGGGTATGCATTGACTATCGAAAGCTCAATGATGCCACGAGGAAAGATCACTTTCCCCTACCATTCATTGATCAAATGTTAGAGAGATTGTCTGGACACGAGTACTATTGCTTCTTGGATGGATTCTCTGGGTATTTTCAAATTCCCATAGCACCTGAGGACCAAGAAAAGACCACGTTTACTTGCCCTTATGGAACATTTGCCTACAAAAGGATGCCTTTTGGGCTATGTAATGCCCCCGCCACTTTCCAACGATGCATGACCGCAATCTTTCACGAACTCATGGAAGACAGCATGGAAGTGTTCATGGACGACTTTTCGGTCTTCGGGAACTCCTTCGACCGCTGTCTTGCCAATCTAGAAAAGATGCTTAAACGTTGTGAGGAAACCAACTTGGTGTTAAACTGAGAAAAGTGTCATTTCATGGTAAAAGAAGGGATTGTGTTAGGGCATAAGATCTCAGGGAATGGAATAGAGGTGGACCAAGCTAAAGTTGAAGCTATATCTAAGTTACCATACCCCACGACTGTTATAGCAATACGCAGCTTCTTGGGGCACGCCGGGTTTTATCGGAGATTCATCAAAGACTTCTCCAAAATAGCTCGGCCAATGACTCAATTGCTTATGAAGGATGCTCCATTCGATTTTTCCCAAGAATGCAAGGATACATTCGATCTCTTAAAAAAAGAGCTCGCACAAGCTCCAATCATGATCACACCCAACTGGGAGTTACCGTTTGAAATCATGTGTGACGCTAGCGATTTCACTGTCGGGGCTGTATTGGGCCAACGGCGTGACAAGCTTTTCCAACCTATTTACTATGCTAGTAAAACCATGAATCCCGCTCAAGAGAATTACTCCACCACAGAAAAGGAATTATTAGCCGTAGTGTTCGCATTCGACAAATTCCGGCAATATCTTGTCCTTTCAAAGACAGTCGTTTTCACTGATCACTCGGCTCTTCGATATCTTTTTGCGAAGCAGGATGCTAAGCCATGGCTAATTCGGTGGATCTTGTTGCTACAAGAATTCGATGTTGAGATTTGCGATAAGAGGGGGGCAGAAAATCTGGCCGCAGATCATCTATCTCGTCTTGAAAACCCCTTGGATAAGCACGATAGAAGTGAGATTAGGGATTCATTTCCTGACGAACAACTCATGTTAATGATTGATTCAGAGCCTTGGTACGCCGATTTTGCCAATTATCTCGCAGGCAGACTCGTTCCTGAACACCTGACTAGATATGAAAGAAAAAGGTTCTTTTCTCAGTTAAAATACTACTTTTGGGATGAACCATTTTTATTCCGAAGGTGTCCAGACCAAATTATAAGACGGTGTGTTTCGGAAAGTGAGGCAGTAAAGATTATGAGGGAATGTCACTCTGGACCCTCTGGCGGGCATCATGGGATAAACACCACCGCCCGAAAGATCTTCGACGCAGGATTCTATTGGCCCACAATTTTCCGTGACGTCAAAGAAATGGTGCAGGCATGCGATGCATGTCAACGGGCCGGGAACATATCACATAGGGATGAAGCACCTCAGAATTTTATACAAGTATGTGAGGTCTTCGATGTTTGGGGAATTGATTTCATGGGACCCTTTCCATCTTCAGGGGGGAACGAATACATTTTAGTCGCCATCGATTATGTTTCAAAATGGGTTGAGGCACAAGCCCTTAGGACCAATGATGCCAGAGTAGTTATCCACTTCCTGAAGAAGCTTTTCGCTAGATTCGGGATTCCTAAAGCTCTCATCAGTGATAGAGGGACCTACTTTTGCAATGCACAAATGGAAAAGGTCATGAAGAGGTATGTAGTATCCCATCGGTTCTCCACCGCCTATCATCCACAAACCAATGGCCAGGTCAAAAACACCAATAGGGCTATTAAAAGAATACTTGAAAAGACGGTTAGTCAAAATAGAAAAGACTGGTCATTTAAACTCGACGAGGCCTTGTGGGCATTCCGAACCGCCTACAAGACACCTATTGGAACGACCCCGTTTCGCATGGTGTATGGTAAGGCGTGTCACTTGCCAGTAGAATTAGAACATAAGGCTTATTGGGCACTTAAGACATATAACTTAGATTACACAATTGCTGGAACTAATAGGTTCTTGCAATTACATGAGCTTGATGAGCTTAGGTTAGAAGCTTATGAATCTTCCATCACATATAAAGAGAGAGCAAAAAGATGGCATGACCAGAGAATTAAGAAACCCCAAGAATTTTCAGAGGGAGACAAAGTCCTATTGTACAATTCTCGGCTGAGATTATTTCTGGGAAAACTAAAGTCTAGATGGTATGGACCGTTTACGGTGAAAAATTCCTCTAAAACTGGGGCAATTGTGTTATTAGACGATGAAGGTAGGGAATTTACTGTCAACATACAACGTGTAAAACATTATCAAGAAAATAACAATGAAATGATTAGTGAGGAGGATGTGACGTTTGATGATGAGGTCACGTAGTAACCCATGACCTTGAGTCTAGCTACAAGACTCGTAAATAAAGAAAAGCGCTTCTTGGGAGGCAACCCATGCTTTGTGTGATTTTATTTTGTTTGTTTGTTTGTTATTTGCTTCCGTATGCATGCTTTATTTTTATTGTCGGTAGATCATGTTTCAAACTAAATAGTGGAAATACTTTACTTTGTTGTTTTGGCCTAGTCTTAACTCCACCTAAAAGTATTTTTGCAAAAGATAAGTGTAAGGGGAAACCCCAAATATGTTTTTAAGAAACAAACCGATCATGATTCTCCACAATATTAAATGGACACGTATATTCGTATTTGTTAGAGTCAAATGCTTGTATTGAGTCATAATGAAGTTTTGCAGGATTTTCCAGGAAGTAGGACCACGTTTTTCCAGAAATTTTCCGGAAACTTAACATAAGAATTTCTGCAGGTCACTTCTGACGGCGTCACGAGATTACTCTTGACGGCGTCACGTGTAAAAATCTGGAAATTTTACCGGTTTTGTTTTTCTAACGGAGTCTTACGGTTTTTGTGAATTATTAAGTTTTATAATCTCCAGGAAATCCGCAAACTTCATTCCACAAGCATTATATCTTACTTTGTTTTCTAGGATTTAGTAACTTATATAGATTGCCGCCGATTTTATGCGAGGTTGCTTTGTCTGTTTTCTCAGGATTTACAGGTTAAGTATGACAAGAAGATGATTTATATTCTGGAAGGGAAGTTTTGATTGTTCATTTTCTTGGAGGAAGATTTAACCTGGCCACCTTATTATCCATACCGAGCGAATCAGGGGAGTATTTGATTTCATTCTTTTTACTTATTTCACTTTTACATTCTTTACTTGAACATTGGGGACAATGTTCATCTTAAGTGTAAGGGGAGGGTAAAATGATGATACCTTACAAATACACTTTCGCTTGAGTTTGTTTTGTTTAATGGTAGATGTGTAATAAAACTATGAGAAATACTTGTTAGTGCAATTTTAGCGCCAAATTTAAATTTTTTTACAACATTTAGGAGTGAAACTTTAGCCATAGCAAGCGTCTCATGGATAGGAGATTATATGACTAGCACATAACCGTACTTTCAGAAAAATTTTCCACCCAAATATGTGAGGTTCGCCTTTAGATTTGATAGGAAAAGCATTTACTATTAGTGCTTATGAGTGTACCGGTAGCATTTAGATTCTAGAACTTGCGTTAGTGATGCATCCCGAGACCGCTAGTGAGACTACATTCGTGTGGTAGGATTTACTACATGATAAGAGGCATTAGGATCACCCATGTGTTAAACCCGTATTATAATTACTTGACCATTTAAGTCATATTACTTGGCTAGTTAAGTCAACTAATTTTTCCCACACCCTTAGCGTTGTACTCATTTTTAGTACACGAAATCCCTAGTACACCCCTCCGAGCCTATCTTTTCGTTTCTAACTTTAAGCATTTTACTTAAAGGAAGAATTTGTTACACCCCACTTAAATGTACACCCAAATCGCCTTAGCCTTCCGTGTATGCACTCATCTTTAGTGCATTATTGTTATTTGTTAAACCCTAAGTTAACTATCTAATTGATTACATGGTTTCTAAGTCGAGTCATATCCTTGTACATATTGTTTTGGGACGATTGGGACTCATGGGTAAAGTACTTATTTTATGGAGTAATGGGGAAGAACATCATTTATTACCCCATATGTACGTTAATCTTAAAAGTGCTCCAAGTGTTTTGATTATCTTAATTCGAGTCATTAGATTAGTTAATTGTAAAGTATGTAAAAATTCAAGTGTAAGGGGAATGTCCATTCCCTATGATGTATTATTTTGGATGGTAGGGTAAGAGTGTATGTAAAAAAAAAAAAAAAAAAAAAAAAAAAAGTCGAAAAAAATCAAGAAAAAGAAAAGAAAAAAAATAGAAAAAGAAAAAGAGAAAAAACATACGGACTACCATCCCGTTTCATCCTATGTTTATTTTATGTTTTTGTTATTTTTCATTTATTAGCTTAAGTCGAGTCTAGTCTTGGCTTAGCAACGCCATATTGTACATGTAATTAACCAAGATTGTTAACTCGCCACCAGTAAAAACTTCCTTTATCCAAGAAAACCGTGTATTTCATATCCCTACACCTAACGTTACAACCCTTTAAAAGACCTCTTTGATAGTTTATCCTAGGTGCTTACGCCATGTGGTGGAGGTTTGATCATTTCCCAAGCCTATGGTAATCTATTTTGCTATGACATGTAGTGAGAGATATTTTCCGTTTCCATATTGTAATTTATACTTTATTACACCCGAGAGATGTGAGTATCTAAACACTATTTGTGAGGTGCTTGTGTATGACCTCCGTGCTTGTCTATTGGTCTTTAGTGGAATGATTATTTGTTGTAATTACTTTTATATTAGTGTTAAATGACCCCTAACTTGCATTTTGATTAGAATAAAAGCGCATTTGCTTGAGGACAAGCAAATCTCAAGTGTAAGGGTATATGATGAGGCGAAAAATGAACCACTTTTAAGGGGTCATTTAAGCCCGGAATTGAATTTATTTGATCGAATATTGCCCTAAATTGTTCCTTTTGTGATTTTAGGTACTTTGGGAGAGAAATATGGAAAAGGAAGCAATTCGGACGTTTTTGGAGCATAAAAGTGAAGAAAACGCCAAAGTCTTAATTTTCCTTGCTGGGAACAGTAGGTGACGGCGTCAAGAGCAACATCCTGACGGCGTCAAGAGTAAATTGCATGACGGTCCAGTACAAACGTGAAGGCGTCACAAGTAGAGCGTCAAGAGTAAAAGACGTGACGGTCTGGAAGACCATAACACATGACGGCGTCAGATGAAGATTAAGGCAGTCCGAGAAGTATTTTGGCGGCGAGATGACAGCGTCACCTATTTGGTCTTGACGCTGTCAGCCTCAGTTTTCTATATATAGTTTTCTAATTTTCATTCAAAAAAAAAGGGAAGTTTTGGAGAAACCCTAGGGCCGAACCTATTACGAATTTTACAGGTTTTTCAAGGGTTTTCAGCCCTTGAACCCTTTCATGTGTAATTGAGATAAGTATTCTTTTAATTCAATCAATATGTCTATGTGTTGGTTGTCTATATCTTGTTCTTGTCTTAATTCCATCATGCTAGGCTAGATCTATCTTGTGTTTGCTTAGATCTAATGAAACCTAGATGTTGATTATGTGTTGATTACTTGTTTATGGTTGTATTGGATGAATGATTTCGATGTTAGGCTTAAGAAAACTGGCAGATCTCCAAATGGTAACATGCTTGAACGTCTTAGGAAACATGAACTGACGTGCACTAGGTTTTATTGGTTGTATTTAATGCATGAGTAAATTCTAATGATCCCATGTTAGGAGCTTCTTAGCCGGCTCGACATAGGAGTGAAGTAGGCACTCATAGGATTGGGGAATTAAGTGCGCCACCCCATGAATGGTATTAAGGAATACAATCCATCATCCACGCAACTATAACAAGTAATTAACGTGTAAAAGATATCTAGGGAGTAGTGAAATCTAAGTAAACACAATTTCTCCACTTATTGCTCACAACCTTAGTTTAATTTAGTTTTATTTTCATTTCTAGTATTTTATTTTGATTGCATCTTTAGTATTGGGTTAGTTGACTAGCAACTAATTCCGTCCAAATCCTTCAAACCCGAGATTTTTACTTTCTTTCTAAAAAATATAAAAATACAAAAATAATCATCTCTCATCTCTAGAACTAGTATTTAGGTTTTCTAATCCTAGCGACACTATTCCTAGCTGAACGATCAATCCCCCGGTACTTGTCACTATACTATACTACAACGATCAGGTACACTGCCTGGTGGGGGTTGTAAGCTTCTCAAGATCCCTTGAAAGGTAAAGCCTGGTGCGATTCCCACGTATCAGTAACATACTTTTTTTTAATGGTTTTCTTAACTTGTTTACAGAAATCATTTACGTTAACAGCAGTGATTCAAGCTCCATCAACAACTGGAGTGACCTAACTTCAACCAACAGCTGGGAAGGCTATTTTCCAAAGACCTTATTCAGGTTCTGTGACCAGAAAGATTGATGCTAGGAAGTTTAAGAATCCTAAAAAGACAGAGAAACAACTTTTTGATGAAAGGGAAAATGTGCTAGGCCTTCAAAGTGATCAGTTCTGTGAAGACAATGGTATCAAACCATTTGCTCCAGCAATTGCCAAACCTTTTCCAAAAGGTAAGGGTAAAAAGAAAATGTATTAGTTGATTTAGGACGTAGTATGATTGAATAATTTTGTTGTAACCTGAATAAACATGTTGTTACCCTTTTGTACTAGTTTTTTGGGTATTTGTAATTCAAGCAGTTGAATGGTACACTAACCATGTACTACTGAAAAGATAACAACAGT
Organism: Artemisia argyi; assembly: GCA_030686995.1. Lineage (NCBI taxonomy): Eukaryota > Viridiplantae > Streptophyta > Magnoliopsida > Asterales > Asteraceae > Artemisia > Artemisia argyi. Next base: position 48,043,127 of record CM060676.1, read on the forward strand.
ACCAGGACTAACTAGTTAATACGGTTAGAAAATTTTTTGTACTACCAGTATTAACATTTTAATACTGTTAGATATAAGGAAGTTAGTACTGCTGAGCCTTCCAAACGTGTGAAGTCCACCAAAACCAAACCATTAAGTACTACCACTTATCTTTCGCATGAAAGACTATTAATTTGGTTCCCTGTTAGTATTTTGTCATTTCAGAAAGTGAAGACGCAACTTGTTTTAAACGAGTGTTCTTTAAAATAAAAACAAACCATAAGGCTGTAGTTTCACTTAGGGAACTCAATAAACCATAAGGGTCTACTTTGACTTAATAAAGTAAACTAAGTGACCCATTATTGTATATTCACTTGTAAACCTCACTTTTTACTTTCAAAACTGAACATGGGTAAAATTAACTTATTACAATTTATATTTGAGCAATTGCATATGCAGTATAGTGTCGTGTTGGGAATAATAAACGAATTTGACTATTAAAGTCAACATATTTTTTTGGTCAACAATGAGAATAATACCAGTATCACATGAAAATAACCATAAACTGAAGGTCATACGGGTGGATAAATTGAAAGTCAAACGTACATCATGAAAATAACCATAAACTTTATTTGCAAAAAAATACAAATAAATTAATAAAACATGCAATTGAGAAAAAGGAAACACACAAAATCAACAATAAAATTATTATTAAACAAACTTTTTCCAGTACACAATTAAATTAATAGGACTCATATGACTTATACAATTCATCATACGAGAATGTTTCTAAACATTCTTCTTCCTCTTTTTCATTACATATAACATATTTTTTTATTCTTTTTATCCCTTTCTTCTAATCTCCTAATAGCATTGATCTCCTTCCAATGCTCATCGGCCATCTTTTTTGCAGCAAGCCTGCGTCTTTCAACTTCAGCAGGACTTGGAGGAGCAGCCTTCTCCTTTTCTTCATCCACCTCCTTCTTATCCTTATCGTTCGAGCCTTTTTCCAAAGAAGGCACGTCTGGCTCTTTTGGATCTTCCCTTGCTCGTTTCATCACTTCCTTGTTTTCTTCTTCTATGTTGTTGGTAGCAACAGCATCTCTTCCTCTCTTGGTTCCTGACATTTTACTTACACTTTAAGTTGTTTGATGTTTGCTAGTATTAGATTGGTATGCTGCATAATGTGGCAGTAACCAATATATAGACACATAATGGGGAAAACGAAGAGTCTGTATTAAATTTTACAGCCTTTTTTTGGACTCTTCGGTTCCCAATTATTTGTTGGAAATATGAACACATTTATATTTCCATTTTATTTGGGAATGTATATATGTATTGTATGTAATGGGTTGGGTTATGTTGGGTGGTCTTCACACGGCTTTATTGGCTCACCAATATTAAGTTTTTATTTCGAACAGTATTAAAAATTTAATACTGTTAGTGCAAATATTTACCATTAAATGAAAGACAACACTTTTTATTCAACAAATACATACAAATTAGAGGTACATTCCCAAACAAAATGGAACTATAAATGTGTTCATTTTCCCAACAAATAATGGGGAACCGTTTACACTATATATATATATATATATATATATATATATATATATATATATATATATATATATATATATAACAGGATGTACATGACGTCATCAATGCCACATATGCAACCATAACGCCACCTCAACGCCACTGGACGCCACCTAAGCAACATGCCACGTAAGCATGCCACATAGGCAATTTTTTAATTTATTAAAATTTCAGAATTTTAATTAAAAAAATTTATGTATAAAGTTTGATTCGAACTTAGGTCTGTTAGTATTCAAACAATATGATTACCACTAGAAAAAAGTAAAGTAAAGTAAAGTAACTTCCAATACCGTCTTCCACGGGTTATGGGTCCCAATACCGTCTTCCACGGTGTATGGGGGAGGTTGATATGTAGACAGCCTTACCCCTACCTAAGGTAGAGAGGCTGCTTCCGGTTCTACATAAGGTAGAAAAGGACCTCCAGCCTTTTGTAGGGAGTGAGGATCGAACCCTTGACCTCTTGGTTGAGAGGCAAGGGGTTTTCCAACTGATCCAACCCTTGACCTCTGTTGGTCTAGTGGTAATCATGCTTACATGGAAAACCCCTTGCCTCTTTTCTAAAACTACATGTAAGTTTCTTTAAAACTCATAATATTCGGATGATAAATGATGTAGATGAGTTGTATATGATCTTCATGCAGGATGAGTTGTGAGGATTTAGGGTAAAATAAAGGTACGCTTCCTTCTTCTCAAAACCCTAATGACAAATTTGTTTTTTTTATATTGTGTTCTTTGCAGCCTTTTTTCTAAAACTACATGTAAGTCTCTTTAAAACTCATAATATTCGGATGATAAATGATGTAGATGAAAGCACAAACTTAAACCTAATCCCTGAAATCTTAGTCGGGTAATTATAAATATTAAAAAAAAAAACTCGACCTCACAAAAAACGCAAGAAAAAAGGTACGTATCCTTCTTCTCAAAACCCTAATGTCAGTATTATTGTCTATGATCTTCATGCAGGACGAGTTGTGAGGATTTAAGGTAAAATAAAAGGTATGCTTCCTTCTTCTCAAAACCCTAATGACAAATCTGTTTTTTTTTTTTTTTTTTTTTTTTTATTTTTTATATTGTGTATGCATATATTGTGTTCTTTGCAGCCTTTTTTCTAAAATTACATGTAAGTCTCTTTAAAACTCATAATATTCGGATGATAAATGATGTAGATGAAAGCACTCCATGCATGTTTGAAGATGACACTTCAATGAAGCAGACACAAGGTAGCAATGTTTTAATATAATTGTTGTGAATGTATATATTTTTTATTGGTATTGACTTATGTTTTTCATAAAAAAATATTCATTAAAGATCCAAAAAACAAACCAAGCACAGTTGATTCATCTGTTTATGAAGCTGACACTTCAACAGGTCGCACCAAAGTTGATTGTTTTTTGTTTAGCTTTGTTATAAACATATTGTGTTATTTATAAATATATGAGTATGTTTTATATGATAAATTAGCTTACATTGTTGATTCATCTGTTTTTGAAGCTGACACTCCAACAGGTCGCACCAAATGTGATTGCTTTTTGTTTAGCTTTGTTATAAACATATTGTGTTATTTATAAATATATGAGTATGTTTTATATGATAAATTATCTTACATGTTGTTAAACACGGCTGGAGGTAGTGGATCATCAATTGGGGGCAACAATACTGTTGATTTAAGCATCCGACGTAGACGAAGACCATCTAATAAGAAGATAGGTATGATATTTAAAAATATAAGGGTAAACCAGGTGTAAATTAAAGACTTGATTTCGAATTAAACATAAAATTCTCATAGTAATACAAGAGTAACATTACATTGAACATATTATGTAATGTTTGAAGATGACACTTCAATGAAACAGACACAAGGTTGGAATGTTTTAATATAATTGTTGTAAATGTATATATTTTTATTGGTATTGATTTATATTAAAGATCCTAAAAACAAACCAAGCACAGTTGATTCATCTGTTTATGAAGCTGACACTCCAACAGGTCGCACCAAAGGTGATTATTTTTTGTTTAGCTTTGTTATAAACATATTGTGTTATTTATAAATATATGAGTATGTTTTATATGATAAATTATCTTTTACACTGTTGATTCATCTGTTTATGAAGCTGCCACTCCAACAGGTCCCACCAAAGGTGATTGTTTTTTGTTTAGCTTTGTTATAAACATATTGTGTTATTTATAAATATATGAGTATGTTTTATATGATAAATTATCTTACATGTTGTTAAACACAGCTAATAAGAAGATAGGTATGATATTTAAAAATGTAAGGGTAAACCAGGTGTAAATTAAAGACTTCATTTCGAATTAAACATAAAATTAACATAAAAATAACTTTTCATTCTCATAGTAATAGAAGAGTAACATTACATTGAACATATTTGGAAACAGTTACAAACTAAATTTGTGGGATTTCTCTAGATCAAATGACAAGTGTAGATTGTCATAATCGAAAAACTCATCATCGGAAGAGTCTTCCTTTTGATCCGTATCAAGTTTTCGTTTTCTATTTGCCCACATTTGCTTCCATTTAGATATAGATTTCCGCTTAGTAGCTTTGTCCTTAAGAGCTTTTTCCTTTGCTGCTTTTGCTTTTGATTCTTTCTCTTCAAACTCTTTAAACCTTTTCTTATGTATCCCTGACCTGTGCTCACAATACCTTCGGAGTTGATAACGCTTATATTATACATGTTTTTAGGTGCGTTTTGTGCATCATATTTGGTCATATTTGTACGTATTTGTTACTTAATCATGGAAAAGTGTTTGTACAAGCAAATGTAGCCAAAAACAGGAAAAAATGATGAAAAGATGAAGAAATGAAGTGAATATGCACAATTGGAGATTTTCGAGAAGGAATCGAGTGAAGAATCACACAAGAACTCAAGGATTTGATAGATTCAAGATTTTTATGTTCATATGTCAAGATAATATCAAGTTCTATGGAAGGAATTAGCACCAAAGTGTAGGAGAAAGCATGCGACAAAGAGAAGTCAAGAATTGGTTATAGGTCAAATCCAACCGATCGGTTGGAGCCCGTAACCGGATCGGTTGGAATTGACCAGAAGATCCAACCGATCGGTTGGAATGAGCCTGCAGTTATAAATTGGCATTTATTGAAGGTTTTACTCCTCATTATCATTAGTGGCTGATCATTTCTTACTCATAACTACTGGAGGACGTTTTTACTTGGAGATTAAGTGACTTGGTGGCTATATAATCATATCTAAGGCTAGATACAACATACCAATCTATAATCTAAGTAAGGCTTGCACTGAAGTTCTTACTACTTGCCCAAAAGGTTACTATACTATTGTAAATGTCTAGGAAACTCTGAGTTAAAGTCTCAAGAGTTTGGTTCGGGTGTGGTGTTGCGGTTTATTTTGTCTTAGTAGTCATTTGGAGGAGCGTGGTTGCTATAGTTCCACAATTCTAGTTCTTGTAATTCTCAAGCTAGGTATATCTTGTTTATTCACAATGAATTCTTGTTACTTTGAATATAATAAATGTTTTGTTTACTACTTGTGTTTTAATATAATTGATATGGAGTGATTTGGTATATACTTGTGTGAATGATGTAATTAGTCATGGAGTATTCTTTTCTTTAAAAAGGTGATGCATGAAAACTCTTCTTAATTTATGAGTTTGTTGGGATAATATCTAATCTAGCTTAATTTGTTGATAAAAACATCTTTGGGAATATTGGCCGAAAGGGTTTTCTTAATGTTTTTATTCCAAAAAGTTAGTGCACGAATTAGTATGGGATATGGTGTGTGACAAGCATCATGTTTACTCTTTAAAATGGATTTGAGAAGATTTCATCACGAAATTAGGCCGAAAGGATTCGTAGGAATTCATAAGTAAAGAATTGCTTTTAAACAACATTGTGTTAATGGAATTATTATTCTAGTTGTCTTAGGCCGAAAGGAAGTAACTAGATGATTGAATTCTAGTAATGGTTTAACATGATAAACACCATTGATTGTTAGTCATTCATATAAAAGTTGTGCATCATAACAAGTTTACACCAAGCTTAACATGAATACTCCAAATGATTGATTGTGGCATTTCATGCAAGTATATGTTTTAGTTAATATTGTTTCTTGAATACTTGAATTTTTGATAATTAGGATTGACAACCCTTTTTAATACAAACTAGTTTATAATACTTAAATCACCAAATCCCTTGGGACGATCTCGACTTACCCACCTTTACTAAAACGGACGAGTATACCTGCTCGTATGTGTTAAATAGTTAATCAGATAAGCGTGTTTATAAAAATTTAAAACTAGTAGTCACGAGACACATCAGGAGTTGTTCTTCAAAGGTTTCTTCTTGCACATTTCCGTTCGCGTTTGCTGCCATTGTTGCTAATGTAAAAATGCAATTGTGTGGAATGATTTTTTTGACTGCAAGTATTACAATTTATATACAAGAATCGTTAGGCAATTGAAGGGTTTTTTTTTCTTGGAAAAGACACAGGGTTTAGTGATATTATGACTAAAGTAGTATAGGGAATGACGGTGTAATTTACTAGGAATGTATGTCAAACACATATTAATGCCATTGATGTATTAAACATTGCATTCGCGTGTCAAGTTGGTGACCATACTTGCTTTACAATACATCTACAGCAACCTAACTACACTTTGACAAATGATGCAGGAAAATGTGGATGAATTTAGATGTAATCCTAACAAGGACAGTTGTGTGACAAATGAAAATGGCCCGTCAAGTGTGCAATCATCTGGAAACATTCGAAAGAGACCACGCTCGATGTTGGAATCATCAGCTTATAAAACCGAGGAATCTTTAAAAAAGGATCTTGATAATATTCGTAACCCAATTTTATCAGTATATATATTCGTAACCCAATAATATTCGTAACCCAATATATCGATTATTCATCTATAAACACTAAAAGAAGTTGCAGATTCTTTGAAGACCATGCAGCCAAGACGACATTTAATGAGGTTTTTTAATGGTAAAAATCTCAAAAACTCATCGAGGATTTATGATACACTTTTTGTTTTATTCATGTAATCATTTGTGTATGTTGATTAATTTACATTGGCCAAACAACGTGATCTTTAGAAGGTAATTTATTTTCAAAAAACGTGTTTATGTTATTGTAAATAATCGTTTCTTCATTGATTACAGCTCATGATCGAGAAAATAACATTAAACATCAGTTGGAAGCGCCTAAAACTGCAAGTATCAACAAAACCACAGCCAACGGTCATGAAATGGTAATCTCTCAACAGCGGAAAACCTGTAGTGTATGTCGAAACCATAAATCTTCCATGATGCTTGACAACTTTCGTTGTTGAATCTAAAATTTTGTCCCAGATTAGACATCAAAGGAAGAAGACGTTGATGAGATTAAAGATTCATACGACTGTAGGTATTTTTCAGTGTGTGAAGCATGATGGAAGATTTATGGTTTCGACGTACAGTACAGGTTTCCCCCTGTTGAGATATTACCATTTCATGAGCAAGGACAGCAATCAGTTCTATTTGATGCAACTGAAATTATTGATTTCACATTGGATAAAGCTTCGGTTGATGAAACCAAATTTATAACGTAGATGGAAACAAATAACAGATGAAAAAGCCAGAAAACTGTTGTACCATGAATTTCCATAACACTATGTATGGAAACAATAAGATAGAATATGCGTGGAGATATAAAGAGGAACGTGTGCTACATATAAGTGCTAAGATTGGGAGTCAATGTTATCGAATCGAAGATCGTGATTGGTGTAGATGTTGGTATCATTTGTTGTATTCCACGTACACTAATAAAAAAAAAATTCATTCAATACTCATCAAGCGTATGATCAAGAGAAGACACATGAATTTAGCTTTTGATTAAATTATTTTAATTTGTCTCTTATTATATATTATGTTTTTGTTTAACCTTATTTATTTATATTTTTGCTTTATATTTTTTAATTATAAACCTTTATTGTGTTGCAAATGAAATTGACATACCCAACTAATATGTGTCTTACAAATACATAAACATGTTTATAGTAAATATGAAGGTGTAAACCAATCAATTTTCTAATTAAATATTGTGAATTGCCAATGTCAACATTGTGAATTTAATTATATTTTATAAAATATGGTATAGTTTTAAGCATAAATATATATATAAAAAGATAATTACTAAAATATGTATACATCAAGAAAACGAATTTAGAATATGAAAATGTTCATTTAACATATGATGATGAAAGATCACCAAAATTTAATTGATAAATCGTTATTGGATGTCGTATTTTATTAAATTGTTTCTTCGTGGCTTTATTTTTTGATGTACAATTTTGAAACATATTAATTTTTTCTTTCTTTGATTATTTTGTATTTGGCTATTTTAATTTTTTTTAAAATCAAAATCAATAATAATCATTTTTTTTAATTTTAATTGAATTTAGGTTTATTTATTGTTTACATTATTATTTTTAGCGTAATATTTTTCTAAATAAAAAACGTGTTACCAAATATAAAATATATATTATACCAATTTTTAAAAGCTATATTTATCTTTATTCAGATTTAATTTTAATGGCCGCTTCATGTAAATTTATTTGTCTAAGGTTTGTTTACTATATAAAAGGAGATGATCTTGAAAAAAATATATTTTATATAAGAAAGAGAGGTATTTTCTATTTATTTTACAAATTATATCAAGACAATGATATCAAGACAACAATATTGAATATAATGTTAGCATTACAACCATGTCATCCTCAAGAAAAGGTGTTTTGTATGTTTTTCACGCAATATTTTAATATTTTTATATTTATTGATATTATATCTTATATATATTGATATTTATAATATTCTAAATTCCAAATTGGGTTTTATATGCATTTACCAAAATATTACATTATTTATTGTAGATGTATTATACTAATTGTTTGAAATTCAATTAAATATAGTACAATTTAGATGAAATAATTGAAAGGCGTGCCGTTCTGAAGTTAAAAATAATGGACTTAATTATACCATTATTTAAAATGACGATCAACAAATTAGAAGAAACAGGTTACGAAAAAAAGGTATTTTGTATGAGTTTTCCAAACCATTTTTATATTTCGCTATTGATGTGTGTTAATGAGTATGTGCAATTAATTTAGGTACATGAAGAAACCAGTGGAACACAAGCATCATCAGAAGTCAAGAATCAAACAATTTAGTTATCCAATAATATCATTTTTTTTTCATTTAAAAAAAACAAAATTCATAATTTGATGATAACTTTAGGCTTATAATGAAAAACAAACATAAAACAGATGCCAATGATAATAAAAATAAATATAGCAAATCAGATTTAAATTTTAAATGACATGATAAACATAAATCCATTGAGAAAAAAAGTTTAATCATTCATTGTAAAGACCATTTTTATAATAATAAACTTGTGAAGCACTAACATAATTAAGGTTGTTTTTGTTGGATCCCAAGTTTTAGATCATTCCACACATATGAGATGGTTTAGAGAGATGAAGATGTATATTAGAGAGAGAGAGTACAAGAGAGGAAAATAAGAGATATTTCTTATTCCATAATGAACCAACACCCTCCTTGGAGGGTTTACAAGAGTATTTATACTCATTGTCTAGGGCATCTTACATGTTTCACATAATATCACTAATGGCCCTTAGACTATAACAAAACATGTATTCTAAACATATTAAAACTTTAACGTACTAATATAATATTGCAACCTATTACAAGACTCATTGAGTCGATAATGATCGTCACTTCAAGCGTTCCCAACAATCTCCCCCTAAGGGACGATCATTGAGATCTCTTTTTGATTGCATTTATGATCATCACTTTTGCGTTTCCAACAATCTCCCCCTAAAGGGGTGATCATTTGAGATCTCTTTTGCGACCTGTGGGTTATGGGTCCACCAATAGAAATGACAGATCTTTTGACTTCTTTAATGCTTGTTGTTTTGAACTTTGAGTCTTTGTGTAATAGCTTTGCTAGTTTCTTTGTTCCAATCATGCTTTGTGATCTTTGTTCTTCGTTCTTGTTGTTGTGATCAAATGATGGGGTAATCTGCCTTTCGTCACTTCTGCGTCTGTGGTGGTTGTCTGCCATTCCAACATGCTCATACATCTTTGGACTTTGACTTTCACATGCACGTAGTTCCCTTACTTTCACTTTGATCTTTAGTCTCTTTACTTTGTAGATTCTTCTTTTTGGCGTAGAATCTTTCTTTGAACTTTGTGTTGCTTAGATCTTTGAGGGAGCTTTCTTTGACTTCAAGATGTATGTATGAGCATGCAGAATCTATCGTCATGGAGGTGATGTGTAGCTGCAGGTAAACAATTAGCAATAAACAACCGGTACTTACAGATAAGGAATTAGAGATCGTCAACAGCATAGTGTGAAGACTCCTTCTAACCTTTACCCAGGCCGTTCCCATTTCAGATACTCCCAGGTGAGTCGCTGGGGATCACTCCACGACTGTAGACCGTTTTGGAACCACCGCGAATACTAAGCGTAACTCACAAGGAGTTACCGAAGTGACCTGCTGTCAGGGCTGTTAGATGTCGACCCTGGCAGGAATTTCCGTTCACTCATTGAGAAATACATATGTAAATTCTCTCATAAACATTCTCGGCAAATTGCTAAGATCTGCGAAGGACTCGATAATTTTACAGTTGGTGTCCATTGATGTAGAACACCAGTTGTAGAAATACTAAGTGTTCCTAAGAGATCTTTATGTATCTCATGGCTCTAGACTCGATAAGTGCACACTTAGGTTTCCTATGCAGAGACTAGGGAGGAGTCTCCTGCTTAAATATCAACCATCTCTAAGAGATAAGTCGATAGATTACACCGGTTCCCCGTGAGAATGAAACAAGCTCTTTTAAGAGAACTTGAGTGGTTAAGAAGGTTAAGTGCTGTGCGTCACTGGGTCCATGACGACTTTATCTTCAATACCGGTGTTGCCTTAGCAACAACCAGTAGCATACGAATTGAACCCGGTGTCTGCCCTAAGGTTGAACATATGGAGGGCTATTTCTTTTCACCCTTTTCTTTACTTTTCTTATTAATTCTTCAACTCCTTCTTTCCCCTTTCATTCTTTTCTCCCTTTATTTATTATTTTTTTTTTAATTTTTTTTTGTATCATACCTAAGGACTTCTAATTCTAACTATTGGAGATGTCCTTGGGTAGATCCCTCCGGCTCTGGCGGATCATAGGACGGTTTTCCCTAACCTTAGTCACCTTATAACTCCATGACTATCCTATAATTGCCATGAAACCTTTGATTGAAAATATCTCAAAGTGTTTGTGATTTTCAAACATTTTGTTTAACACTTTGAGAGTTTTGTGTTTACCTATGAAGGGCTCCCTCTTCACATGTGCTCATGTGTATTTAAATAAATTTGCACATGCGGGAGGAGCAAGCACTTTTAGAATTGATCCACTTTCAGTGAACAAGACCTATTCGAGACACGCTTACATCACTAGTTAGACTAGCTTGAAGTTATTACCCGGCCTGGTCGAGTCCACAGAAAGTTTCTCGAACCGGTACATTTCTACTAAGACGAATCCTTTTCGAGACACGCTTACGTGGCTAGTTAGAGAGTTCCATTGTCAGCTTTTAGGTGACAACTAGCTCTAGTAACTAACTTGATGTCATTACCCGTCGAGGATAAGTCTTTTCAAGATTACTAACTTTCATGTTTCGTCAATTCCTGGGTTAATTCTGAGTCGAGCACGCACGAGATTCAATATTAAAGCATCCATTGTCATCTATATTTTAATCACTTTTACTTTTCTCCCCCTCAAAAATAGCATATAAGATGTTGTTTTTGATGAACTATTTATTAAAATATGCTTTTTGAGTCTTACGAGGAGATTCACCAAGAACTTATCATTTTGAACAAAGACCATTTCAAATACTCCCCCTCAATAAGTGAAATAACTTTTTGAGGTTTTGATTACGAGAGGGAATACTTGTCCTTTTGAGTAGAATTTAGAAAAAACTTTTGAAAAATTTGAGTAATTCTACTCAAAAGTAAGAAGCTTTTGCTCCTTATGTTAGGATTGAGGCACTGAAGCGTACCTCAGGGTCCTTTAATTTTAAAGAACGGGTTGTACATAGCTATATGTGCACAAGCAATTAAGCATGATTTTGACGAAACATTTTGATTTCGAAATACTCCCCCTCAAAACTCGCATATGTTTTGAAAGTTTTAAACTTTTTAGAGTTTGGGGGAAGGAGTCTTCTTGAAGCAAAATTCTAAAAGATTTAGAAATTTCAGTTTGAAAAATTCTTGAATAAATTTTGCTTCAAGGTAACTAAAACTTTATACGCTGAAATACTCCCCCTCAAAACTAGCGTATGTTTTTACATTTTTAAACTTTGGAGCAAATTGGGGAGTAAAGATTTGAAAATTTTTGAGCAAAATTTTGAAAAGTTTTGAAAAACCTTTTGAAAATTTTTGAATAAATTTTGCTCAAGATTAAGAAGTTTTAGATAAGCTTTGCATGAGAACTTCTTCTTGTTTTTAAGGATAAGTGCACGTTTGGTTTTTTTTAAAAATGGTTTAGCAAGGCACTTTCCTTTCTTTGAAACCCGAGTTGTACACTGAAATGTGTGCACAAGTCGTAATGTTTAAGCCCGGGTTGTAAGCTGAAATACTTACAAGCCATTAAAAAATTTAAGATTAGACAACAACCTTGGTAACCCATTTAAGCACGGCGCCAACGGGTTTACCAAATTTTGAAATCCATTTGTAGGTTGTGTCAATCTGATTTAAAGATGTTGAATTCGAACGAGGACTGAAAATTAGTGTTTCATTTTGAAATAACACTCGCGGAATCAATGGAGATTTAAAACTCTTTTTCTGTTGAAAATTGTTTGAGAAACCCGGCGTTTCTCTTGGAGTTTTAAAATATGAAGAAGAAGATTTCCATCTAGAGTTGAACCTCATGGGTTCTTTTTGAAGATTTGTTTCTGTGATAAATGGAAACCTTCCGGTATTTGGAATGTTCAAAGCAGAGTCATTTTTATGTTGCAGCGAAAGCAATTCTGATATTGAATATTTGAAAGGTTTTGAACGACTTTGCTTTGGTCTCCACACTTGCTTTACTGGTGTAAAATGAGAGTGTGGAGTTTGAAAAACATGATTCTTTTCTTTTGAAGCATTTGGGGGTTTTGAAAAACTTTGTTTTGGTCTCCACACTTGCTTTACCGGTGTAAAATGAGAGTGTGGAGTTTGAAGAACTTGTTTCATTTTACTTGAAGCATTTGGATTTGAAAAACTTTTGGAAGTAAATGTTTCGGAAAAACTTGGTCTCTTTGAAAACTTCCTTCCTTTTTGCAAAGAATAGGTTGTAAACTGAGAAACCCTTTTCGAAAATGGATTTGAAGATTCACCCGTGTAAACCTTCTTCGAAACACTCACTTCTGGTGTTGAAACATTTGAAATTAGAGCTTTTCCCTTTGATCCGTTAAGAGTGTCAAACTTCAGTTTTAAGGCATTGTATGAAGTTCTCAAATCATTGTATTCTTTTTGAAGAGAAAGATGATCTTGGGATGCCAATTTTGATTCTAAAGAAGCAATTTGTTTCAAAAGTTGATCCTTTTCGGCTTTAGAATCATCCGTTTTACGAGCCAGTTTCCGTTCGAACTCAACATTTTGTTTTTCAAGTCTTTCAAAATAATTTTCAAATTTGGTTACTTTGTTGAAAAAGTCGGTTTTGGCATCCTCAAAATCGTTTGTTTGTTGAGCTAAAAGCGTTTCAAGCTCAACCACTTTCGTTTGAAGCACATGATTTTCATTTTCAAAAAGATACATTTTCTCCCCCGTTTCCTTTTCAAAATCTGGAGTATTAGAATCGAACAGGGGTTTTGGGAAGGAAACTTTTGTGATTTGAAAATCAATATTTTTCTTTTTCATTGATTCAATCTTTTGCAAAACATTTTCAAACTTTTTATCTGCAAATTCATTCAATTGAGACTTCAAATCTTCAGTCTCTTTTTGTTTCAAGTTTGAGGTTTGTTTCTGAACTCGTGAACTTTTGATTGAATCAAACAGGTTTTTTTAAATCTGTTTCAAACGCTCAATCTCTTTTTCGTATTTTGAAATTTGACATTTCATTGACACGTTTTCATCTTCAACTTGTTCAAGCTTTGACATCCAGGGGTTTTCAAAATACTGCTTTTCAAGATTGTATTGTAAAGCTAGCTCAAAGTTAATGCTTTGTGCTTGACATCTTTGAAAATTTTGTTCAAGAGAAAATATTTGACTTTTAAGTTTCTCTTGGATGTCGCTTGACTCTTTTAAATCTTCTCATTTTCGTGTCTCAACATCCCATTTTCCACTCTTAAGTTTTCAGACTCAACAATCAACGATTTATCACAAGCAGTTTTTTCAAAAACTTTCAATTTAGCTTCTAAATCAACAATGTCGTTAATATACGAGTCTTCCTTTTTCCTTTTTCTCACTTTATGTTCACAAAATTCCTTTTTGCAAGTTGACAACTCTGTTTGTGTTTTTGAAAGCTCTTTTTGAAGTTGTTCAACTTGTTGTTTGAGTTCACATTTTTCATTTTCGAGTTTTGAAACTAATTTTCCGTTTGACTCAATTAGTTCTCGCATTTTATGTTGAAGATCTTGTTCTTTATTGTAATATTCTTGAAACGCCATTTCAAAACTTTTTCCATGTTTGAATTTGTTTTCCATATTTGAAAGTTGTATTTTATAGCACTCAATGTCCCTTGTTAATGACACATTTTTTGCTTTTAGTTCACAGTTGAGCCTGTTACATCGATCAACTTCATTTTGCATATTTCTTAATCATTAAAGCAGTTGAAGCACATTCTTGATCATGATTCACACAGTTATATTCAACCGTACCTCCATTAAGATCCATATGTGGAGTCTCAGGGGTAATATTTCTATCATCCTGATTCACCACATCTGTGTCGTTAATGTACTCAGGTTGTACATGACTTTGTGTGTCATAAGCAAACACATTATCAAATATATTGACATCATCAGTTGATTGATGTACCTTAACCAATATGTCTGAACAATGTGAAGGTCCGACATCAGCAACAGCAGTCTTCAAATCATCCTTAGGGTTGAGTTTCCCGTTAGCATCCGAATCATTTCTTGGAGTGCTGCTTTCTGTCTGCAGTTCTGATAATGCATTGTTACCCGTGAATACCAAACTATCATCCAACGTCCCTTCATTGTTGACTGTTCCTTCATGTGTCTTCCTTTTACTTCCATTCTACCGTACATTCAATTCTCTTCCTCGTTTCTGCATCTCCAGTTCTTTGACAATACTCAGATGAAGTGATCTTTCATTAAGCTCAAATTCTAAGCGTCTCAGTCGTGAAACAAGTTGATCTCTAAAAGCTTCAACCTCCATATTAGTGATGTTCTCTCTCCATACCTTGCTTTCATATTCATAGTGTATAAGAGAAGCTTTAAAATCCATGGTCACGAACCATTTGAACTGTGTCTTGAGCGCTCTAAATTCTACCATGCAATCACTTCCCTGTTCAATTTGCTTTTCTAGTTGAACTATGTTTTCTCGGAGTTTCCTTTTGAAGGTTAGACGGTCCATTTCAGTTCCAAAGAATGCAGTAAAGGTACTCCACGATGGAAACCTTGCTTCTGAGAGAATCATGCATTGAATCTTAACTAATTCAAAATGTGCTAAACAATTTTCTGTAGAATTGATGGCTCTTTTCTCAACTTCAGTCATCTTTCTCCCTTGTGAACTTGATTGATACATTTTCTCTCCCCCGTGATTGTTGCGACGTAATCGAAATAATCAACCAAAAATGTCACACACAAGGTCGATATAGTGATTTCTGATTTTCCTTCCAAAATTAATTTACAAATTTTTCTATCCCAAAATTTGAAAATCACTATGAAATGCAATTAAAAGGTTGCAAGAAAAATTTGAGTTTCAAAAATTTGCCGCCAAATTTTACCAAAAAAATTTGAATTTTGACCTAAAAAATTTGAATTTTGGGCAAAAAATTTCACCGTTAAACAAAAATTTGAATTTCGCGTAAAAATTGAACGTTTAGTCTCCTGTAAAAAATAAATTTAACTCAAATTTTCCCGTGTAAAAATTGATTTTTTTTAAGAGGAAATACTAAACTGGTTTCGTAAGTGTGAAATGAAAGTGGATCTTGTAGACGATAAAGAAGTAATTGTGTTTCTCAAATGAATCTCTTGTCCGTTGTTCACGATTTCTCAATAACTAGCACGGTAGTTATGTCCACACGAACCCGAATAATCTCAACCCAAAATAATACTCAATCTCGGAATATTGAAGTTCAAACCAAAATCGTTGTCCAAAATTTATATCCCAAATAAATACACCACAAAATGATTATACCAAAATTTCGGCACAAGCAAATTTCTTATAACAAATTTCGTATCCCAGCTGTTTGTAAATAATCCGTATAAGCCCAATACAAATATTGCAACTATCACAGCCCAAAAAAATTAACAAAAAATCGTCCTATGTTGGATTGAGTAGCCCACGAGCCCAAATCAAACTTAACCCTATTCTTAGGATTATATAATTGCTACTAATCTTCCACTAACCCTAATATTCCTCACAACCTAATAAAAAAATACGCAGTCAAAATACTTCTCTCCCTCTCACCTAACGAAAATAGATCTACTACTTTTCTTTCTCACAAACGTTCTTCTGTTAACACAATAATCACAACATCAACAAATTCCGCTCCTTGTTTCTGTTTAATCCGAACAACAACAAAACCCTAATGAATCTTTCTGGTCCTGTTCGAATCACCCAGACCCAATATCACCCACGGCTTCAAGATGTTTGAAATGAACCCAGGTAGGTTTATTTTTTGTGCTTTGTTTTGTTTGTACCAACGAATGAAAGGAAGGAATGAAACAATTGTGTTTTGTTCTATTCTTGATGTATTCGGATATTCAACAGAAGTTCTAATCTTCTATATATCGATCTATGATGATTAAATCTCTTTGGCTTTTGTCTTTGGATGAATCTGCGATTGCGAGAGATATAACCTGAGATCTATTTTTTTTAGATTTAATTTTATTATGAAGCTGAGATGGGTTGTGATTTGTGATTTTTTTGATTAGGATTAGATTGTGTATTTGTAGATGTTCAAGTGGTTGTCGATTTGTATATGTAAATGGGTAATATGAAATCTGCTCGTGCTCTTGTATCTTCTCTTTTATTATTATTATTATTATTATTATTATTATTATTATTATTATTATTATTATTATTATTATTATTATTATTATTATTTTTTCTTTGGTTATGCGTAAACCTGAGATGTGAACCTTTTGCGTAACAATACACCTTTTGCGTAGAAAAATCTTTTGCGTTGAAATTGCCCTTACGCGTAAACCAGCCTTATGCGTAAGCCTTCTTGTGCGTAAAGTACGTTTACGCTTGAAATTCCTTACGCATAACTTTCCAAGTTATGCGCATTCTGTTTTGAAGAGGTTATGCGTAACAATTGCGCCTTATGCGTAAATCAAGGGTTTTTTTTGCGTAAGATTTGAACTTATGCGTAGGTATAGGGTTTTGACCTTTTAGACCACTTTTCCGATGTACTTTTCTGATATTTTTTCCGACTACCTTTTTCAGACAGCTTTCTGACCACGTTTTGACCACAAGAATTCCAGCAAGAAAAGTCAAAGTACCAGTTTTGGATTGATGTAAAATATTGGACTTATAGACTTTTGATATACTTCTGTTTGGACTGAAAAAGCAGAAAATAAGCTTGTAAAAAGCTGCAAGTAAGCAGTTTGTAAATCCTGACTTTTAGGACAAAAAATAAGCTAAAAGCAATCTGTTTGGGACAAAACAAGGACTGTTTGAATATTAAAGCTGTTTTGACTTGAATATAAATTCAACAATAAGCAAAACCAAAAGTATTCAACTTTATGAAATAAGCCTAAAAAAATACGAAAAACAGTTTGATAAGCTTTTGATAAGACTCAATACGCACAAAATAAGCAGAAAAATAAGCTCGAAATAAGCAAAACGAAAACTTTAAAAACACTAATAACTTCTATATCATCTTTTAGCTCTTGATACCAATTGTTGGATCCCAAGTTTTAGATCATTCCACACATATGAGATGGTTTAGAGAGATGAAGATGTATATTAGAGAGAGAGAGAGAGTACAAGAGAGATGAAGATGTATATTAGAGAGATGAAGATGTATTATACTAATTGTTTGAAATTCAATTAAATATATTATAATTTAGATGAAATAATTGAAAGGCGTGCCGTTCTGAAGTTAAAAATAATGGACTTAATTATACCATTATTTAAAATGGCGATCAACAAATTAGAAGAAACAGGTTACGAAAAAAAAGGTATTTTGTATGAGTTTTCCAAACCATTTTTATATTTCACTATTGATGTGTGTTAATGAGTATGTGCAATTAATTTAGGTACATGAAGAAACCAGTGGAACACAGTAACACCCCAAAAATCGAACTGAAACAGCGGAAGACTAAACGGGGTATTACTTCATAGATACATTGCCATAATCATAGAAAACGACATAAAAGAGTCGTTTTGAGAAAATTTGTTATCATTCATCAACATAAAATCAGAGTAGCCACAACGGGTTCAATAAGTTTAGAAATACATAATGAAAATGTCTTGAATAAAAGTGAATGATAACATTTTTAAGTGAAATCCAAAGGGTGCCCTGATCCACTCCGTGCCATAGATGCTAATTAGTTACCTGAGATAAAACATGCTAAAAGGGTCAACACAAATGTTGAGTGAATCCACAGTGTTTAAATAGTATTAGTTTGAACACAAGCCAAATAGTTGTAAACAGTAACATCGTAACGTAAGATATTACACTAAGCCTCATGACACGCAAACCTTAACACTGTTATACTGCCATAAGAGATATATAAAATATTATGGGATATAAGCCTATACATAATAATATGATGCAGGTAATAGGGCCCTCGGGTAATTAGGAGTTTGCCAGTTCCTAAGTTATTCGAATATAGTGCATTCGGTTACCATTCCAGGCTAACTTCAAATGGGGCGTCAACTGCCAATAGATCTATTCACTATATTCGCGTTCACTCGCAAGTGATTAATGGTTCATGATATGAGGGACTTTTGGCAATAGCGGTAACTTAGGAAATATCAATTAGGATAGCATATAGAAAAATACTTGTGTTCAGATTTATAGCATGTATCTCCCCACGGGATTTGAAAACATAGTAAAAAGTGGGACTATGAACTCACCTCAGCAATAGTAGCAGGAATGTAATAGAGTCAAATGGTAAGTGATAGCTCCGACGCGTGACCTAGATTAGTATGGCATAATTTAGTTAACAATTTTGTTTAGGACTCGATGAAACGGTAATAAGTTTAAAAGTTTTCAAAATGTTTAAGTTATTGTTGCTTGTGTGGCATTAAGTAAGTCTAAAAGTAGTTTTGTAGTTATTGGCTCTAGGAAGTGCTTAAGTACTAAAGTATCACATAGCAAAAGTATCAAGAACGTAAAGGATTATGGTTCGACGATAACTGAAAGACGAAATGTGAAAGGTAATGGACATTAGACGTTGCCCAAAAAATGAGAATAATGTTGTTAAAAGTTTATAAGTATTTATATGTAAATATTAGTTTAAGAAGTGTGAAAATAAATGTCTTTAAGTAAAAGTTTTATTCAAAGTGTTTGTATTGGAAATTAAATAAAGTCAAATGGTTTTATATATTAAACTCAAATAGTTTATTAAATATGTTTCGTTTCCGAAAAACATCGCTTACGTATATTGTATTGTGCACACGTTTTAGATTTAATACACAAGTTGGGACGTGAAAGGATTCTTTATTTATATGCGCGTGTCGTATCCGATTATGAGTCACGGATTTCTCGGGAACAAAAATAGTCGACGTACGAAGGTATTTAGTTTATTTCTATTAATTTTTAAAAGTATGGGCTGTTTAAATCTTGAAGTGGGGTATGGCCTAAAAATTTATTTTATTGTTTACCGTAAGTTGGGCTTGGCCCAATTCATTTTTTTTTCTAGCAATGATTTACTAAGCAGGTTTTTGTTTTCATTTTGAACTGCACAAGGGGTATTACCACAACCGTAGTTTGGACACACGCAAGAAAAGGGAAAACGTTTTTAGCAGTTTTGATGCGAGGAAATGGAGTCATAACAAAAGGTTTAAAATCCGACTCGAACCCTTAACTTAGCGAGACCCTAAGTAAACAAGGCAAAGACAAGCACTCGACACCCTTCGTGGGTTCATCAAACCTGGGTACCTCAAACCAAAGCCAAACACAATATGATAACACAAAAACAGGTTTTGTAATTCTTGTCATGACAACTTTTAAAAACATCTGATTCGATGCGATTTAAACGCACTCTTAGGTGACGGACTTGAGGTCCTTTAAACTGGGCAAAACAACCACATAAACACGGTCACAACACACTCTACCGTGACACAACATGACCCAAATGACTTAGTCCAAAACCATGCTAACCAATATGATTAGCCAAACCATTTAATAGTACTAGTTGGAAATTTTGAAACCTTTATAGCAAAATGAGCAAATTCAAAACACCTTATATTTACCCACTGTTGGGTTCGACCAGAATGGAAAATACAACTAATTCATGACTAACTCAAAACTGAAATTATCAACACCTCTTAGTGGTTCGACTCAAACAATATGATACGCGACTTATAGATTTTTGACAGGTTTTACTCTAAACCAAATAAGCCAAGATCCTAATAAGCCATTAGCCATATCACGAACAATCAAATGAGCTAAACCAAACAGAAAACAAACCAAAATAACACTTCCGATACCGAGCCAAAACAGAATTTGGTTTCGACTTGTTTTAATCTTTACTACCACACAAGTATTCAATAACAACAACAATTTATGTCAGATCGTGAAAACACAAAACAAGGAGTATGACCATTCGAATTTACTAGTATCGATTCATAGGTTTTTAACAACATCTAATAAACATAAACAAGAATAAAAGAAAAGAAACCATGAAACCTTTCAACCAATTCAATCAAGGTCGATTATTCAATAAATTAAGATCGAATAAAACAATTAATCCAACACAATCACAGGTTCGAATTTTAAAGAACAACAACAAAAGAAAAGGGGTAAATGGGTTACCAAATAAGGATCGATTAAGATAGAGACTAAAAATGATCGAGACCCAATTCTGATTCCACAAGCGATCCACACACCTTCGACACCAAAACGTTAACCCCTTCTTGAGAACTAACAATAAAATTTGTTGTGAAGATTTTGAGTGTGTGGAATCACTTGTGGGTCATGTGGTTAATATAAAATTAATACAAGGAAGGTTTGATTCCTCCTCCTCTTGAGGTCAGTCGATTCGTAGCTAAAAAGGGTATCACACCATCACCATCTAGTCAGCTCTTGGCTCTTGGTGTTGACCTTCAATATGTAGACAAGGCAACGGTTTTCCCACCTGAGGGGGAGCACACATCAAGGGGGAGCTTTCATCCCGTCTAACTTCATTTATGAAGCTAGTCGGCATAACCTTTTTGATTCTACAAAAAGGGAGAGAAGTGAATATAAACTCACTAAATACATGTCTAAAAATTAATTTTTAGACTTGATGAGTTTAGGTTTTGTAATCATCAAAAAGGGAGAGATTGTTGATATAAATAATGGCTAAAAACATTATTAACATATATCGATATCTCTATGTTTTGATAATCACAAAACGTAAACTCATTGAACTACAAATTATGACGTAAACAAGTATTTAGTCGTAAATATTTGCTTTAGCATCCATATCACTTAAGGTATGAATAAACAAAGTATCTAATGCATTTTATGATCAAAGGAATTTTTATTTTTACAAACCTTACATTTTATTAAAGTGGGACAAACATTTTTAAACTTATATAAAACATTTTTGTATTTATAAGAAATGTTTTATTCAAAATAAATATTTTGAATTCAAATTTCAACCCAAAAAACGACTACATTCTTCAGCAAAAACCTCCCCCACAAAAAGACAAAAAATCTGAAGAAAAAATATTTTTTTATTAGGCGGCCCCCTTAATTATACTAGGCGGTCCCCTTAATTATTAAGGGGACCGGCACCCAATTAAGGGGACCGGCCACGCTCCCAAACAATATTTTCCCCCTATAAATACTGGTTCATTCCACAAATTTTTCTCACCTTTTGCACCCAAAAACTTTTTGTTCTAGATCTCATTTCTATTCTCTAAAATCCTTTGATCATACAAACATAAATCTTTGTTTCAAAGTGATCCAAACCTCTACCTTTCAAGTGCAAGAGAAGAATACTTCAATCCTTCAAGAGAAGAAGTATTACAACTTGTTGTGACCTCCACATCCAAGTTGTTAGAGCATCATCCATTATATCTATTTCTTTGTGTAACTAGTTGTCAATATTTGATAGAAGATAGATTAGCAAGGTGTGTAGATAGAGTGAGTGTGTAGTAGATAGTTGTGAAGTAGAGAAGTTGTGAAGATAGATAGGTGTGAAGAAGTAGTTTGTGATTAAGTAGTGACTAGGTGTGAAGAAGTTGTGTAGAAGGTGTGAATAAGTTGTGACGAAGTTGTGGTGTGTATATTGGTGTGTAAGGTTTTCTCCGCCATAAGGGAGCTTGTTGACATAGTCAAGAAAACTCTCGAGTAGGTGACTCGAGGAGTGGAGTAGGGCAAGGAAGGTGTCCTTGTAGCTGAACCACTATAAATCCTTTGTCTCGCGGTTAGATCTTTCCATATCTTACTTATTATCTTGCTTATATCGTTATTACTTTTGTAGACGTAGACGTAAATATATATTTGCTCATATAGTGCTAGTATTGACTTACTTAAAGGTCAAACGAAAGTTTCATTCACAAAACAAAGTTTTTACAATCAAACTAAAAAGGTAACATACATATAATTGATCATTTCGATCAAGTAAAGTTTTCATACAAAATATAACTAAGGATTATAAAATAAACGATTACTTACTTATCTCTCGTATATCGCTATAATTGTTTATATTGTGCATGTGTTGATTTCACATACTTAGCTTATATTATTATTGTTCATACTTAGATATAGTTGTTCATATTGTTCAAGATTTGAGTTCACATAAGATTGAATCAAAGTTTTAAAAGCAAACAAGGTTTTAAAACTAAACTAAGTTTTCATAATATAATTAAAAAGACGTAAAACTATTCAACCCCCCCTTCTAGTTTTCCACAATTGGCATCAGAGCTACGTTAAACAAGATTTTTAAAATATACCATATTTTAAAACTTGTATCGATCTATGGAATCGGAAAAATATTTAGAAGGGCAATCTATGCAAAGACCACCACTATTTGAAAGTGATGGTTTTCTTTATTGGAAAAATAGATTCGAAACTTATGTGAAATCAAAAGATCTTGATCCTTGGCATGTCATTACCTTTGGTGATTTTCCCCCTATTCAATATAATTTTGAAACTAAAATGGATGAAATTATATCTTTTGAAAAACAAAATGATGATTTGAAAAAGAAACTAGCAAAAAATAATGAGGCTAAAATGGTTATTTATAATGCGTTACCACGCAAAGAATATGAAAGAATTTTTATGTGTAAAACCG
Source organism: Artemisia argyi (assembly GCA_030686995.1). Taxonomy (NCBI): domain Eukaryota; kingdom Viridiplantae; phylum Streptophyta; class Magnoliopsida; order Asterales; family Asteraceae; genus Artemisia; species Artemisia argyi. Next base: position 48,066,379 of record CM060676.1, read on the forward strand.
CAAAAGAAATTTGGGATTCTTTACTAATCACTCACCAAGGTAATAGTCAAGTTAAAGATAACAAAATAGATCTTCTTGTTCAACAATATGAACAATTTACGATTCCGGAGGAGGAATCAATAGATAATGCTTTTGCTAGGTTTAACACTATCATCACAAGTTTAAAAGCACTTGATGAGAATTTTTCTAGTAAGAATTTTGTTAGGAAATTTCTTAGGGCTCTTCATCCAAAATGGCGAGCTAAAGTTACGGCGATTGAAGAATCGAAGAACTTGTCAACTCTTCAACTTGATGAGTTGATCGGCAACCTGAAAGTCTACGAAGCAATAATAAAGAAAGACTCCGAGATGGTCAATGGAGAAAGAGAGCAAAGCAAGTCAATTGCGTTGAAAGCTAGGAAGGAATCTAGTAACGAGGATAGCTCAACCTCCGAAAGTGATGACGAAGAATATGCGATGGCCGTAAGAGACTTCAAGAAATTCTTCAAAAGGCGAGGAAGATTCGTTAGACAACCGCATGATGAAAGGAAAGCAAACCAAAGAAATAAAGATGAAAAAATGGCAAAAGTGATAGGAAGTGCTTCAAATGTGGTGATCCAAATCATCTCATCGGAAAATGTCCAATGATGTCAAGAAATCAAAATCAAAAGGCGTTTGTTGGAGGAGCTTGGAGTGATAGCGATGACGATGAGAAAGAAATCACAAATGAGGAGAAATGTCTTATGGCTAAGACATCAAGCGAGGTACGTTCCGAAACCGAATACTTTAGTGACGAAAATTTATCATTAGACGAAAAAGACCTAGATAGTGAATATAATAGGTTATGCAAATTAGGTCAAAAGGTTATAGCTAAAAATAAGTCACTAAAACATATTAATAATCTATTAGAAAATGAAGTACTCGAATTAAATTTTAGACTACAACATTTAGAAAAAGGAAAAGAAGTTTTTATAGAATGTAAAACATGCATAGAGGTTAATAATGAAAACGAAAAACTTAAAGATGAAATTTTCAAACTTGACAAGTTTAAAAATAGTAGTAACCCACTTAAGAAAATAATAAGTGTTCAAGAAACTTCGGGAGATAAAACCAGTCTAGGATTAACCTCAACTAATGTTTCAACTAGTGAAAATAAAAGTATAAAGTTTGAATGTGAATCTAGTAAACAAAAATCATTAGAATCAAAACCTAAGTATACACTTACAAAAGATAGAAAAATACCCATTGCGAATGATGAAAAAGTAAAAACTTTTTATAAACCATCTGATGGATCTAAACACCTTGAACTTGTATTAGATTGATACTTTGAATTATATCACTAAGTATGCGGAATCTACTTAGTAACACTTAGAAGTTTGATTGTGAGTAAGACAGTTATATATGAACAATGTATGTAAACAAACTACTAGCTCCAATATTATTAATGATAATAATATGAGTGATCTTGATATCATTAGGGTTACACCTTGAAGCTCTAGAAACGTATATGACAACTTATGTCAAACCTTTAACCTAGGATCTCCTTTTATAATACAAGGAGTCCTCTTCTACAAGATAAGTATAAAGCTAATAGAATAAGATATACACAAGATCTATTCTATATTTATCTAGACGTGTTTCCTAACAGTTATCTAATAAGCAGTGGTAATATATTGTTCTTGCAGTGGTAATGAGTTTCCACTGCAAGTACAATCTTCTGCAGTTGTAACACCTTCACTATCCGTGGTAACTGTTAGTATAATTCCCAACAATCCTCCCCTAACTTATGATTAATACATAAATCAATAAGTTTCTTCAAGTATTCAGTAAACATGAGGATATGGGAATTCTTCCAAACACTTATCTTTATCTTCTTAACTCTTTATCAGCTCTCACACTTTGATCATAAATCCTTTGTATCAAATTATCTATGACTTCAGTTCTTTCCCAACATCTAAGCTTTTCTGTCAACATCACTTTCAATACTCCAGCTCTTAATGGATATTCTTTCTCAACCAGCATAAAGACATCAACTCCATCTTGAGTAGAAACATGATGCACAGAACTTGAATCATAGAATTTCCACAAAGTTGTTGTACCATGAGCTTCAAATCTCCAATACCTATCACTTGGGTCAGGTTCATATAATCTCCTGAAGTGAACCCATAACTCCTTAGCTTTGACATCAACAAGTTCTTCCTTCTTAAACTGATCTTGAACAATTTTCCACAAAGTATCCAAATCTTCTCTATCACAACATCTAACAATATCTTCAAAGTCTCTGCAAATATTTGTGACACTTCCAGTTCTGATGATCTTCCAAGCAACACCAAAACTATCAGAAAAGATCTCCCAATTAACAACTGGATAATTTGCTTGTAGAGGTTCAATATTAAGTACATCAGTCTCTATAAACAACATATTTGAAACTTGCTCTTCAGTCAACTTGCTAGGACCCTCTGTTGCTTGAGACAATCTCTGAGTCTTCAACTTCTTTGTATCTTTAGATTCAAGACTCACTCCAGTTCTTTTTGTCTTCATAGATAATAGTTCTTGATCCATTGGAATGAATTTACTATCTTGTCTTTTGATTCTGTAGTAAATACCTTCAACCTGTTCATGTGACATTCCTTTGAATTGAGCCATCTTCATGTTACCAACATGACAACAAAAAGTATTCATCTCAGCAATAATCTGTGCCTTTGTAAGCTTTCTTGGCTTCTTTTGACCTTTTCTAGCATCCCCAATGATTTCATCAAGAGCCTGCTGATTCTTCATTTGAATGAAATCTTTAAGTTGAGCAGACCTTTGTTCTTCATTCAAGGTTGTATTTGCAATAAGTTCAATAGCCTTCTTCCTGATTATCTGATCATTATTAACCAAGTAGTCAATCTCCTCTTCTGTAGGCACATAAGTGAACAATGGAGGTTTCTCATGTATGATAGTTGGTGAGATACTTGAAATAGGTTCTGCCATAACAGCTTCAAGTTTATCCAACCTAGTTGCTTCCATAAAGCTAGCAACTTCATCTTCTTTAAGCTTTTTCTTTCTTTCATTCTCTTCAGCTTGTTGTTGCTCTGCTAATCTTGCATCAAAGTTGATCTGAGCTTGTTCTTTCTTAGAAATCTTTCTTATTTGCTCTTGATCTGAAGCAACCACAATAGCTTTTCCTTTAACTGATCTTATTCTGGCAGCTTCTTCCTCTGCAGTGGTAAGTTCTTGAGTAGCAGTGGGAACATTTTCACTTGCAGTGGTAATATGTTGATCAGTGGGAACATGTTCTGCATCAGTGGAAATTGGTTGAGCAGTTCCAACTAAATCATCAAAGTTAAAACCTGCATCAGTATCCATATCCTCAAAATCCAATTTCCTCCCCTCAGTCTCAGCATCATCATCTTTTGCTTGAGCATCATCTGAATCACTTAACTCAGCAAAATCTTTTCCAAAGTTTTTACTCCGCCCCTTAAGCTCTGCATCAATTTTCCTCCCCTGTTTGGAAGAATCTCCCAAAACTTTAGTAGAACTTGCAGAAAACTCATCTTGAGGTGAAGATGATGATGATACAACCTGAGATCTTTGCTTCTTGAGATTCTCAACTCCATTCTGCAATTTGTGAATCTCATCCTTCAATGTCTTCAGCTCTGTGGCATGTTGTTCTTTGGTCTGTGCCAGATCTTTCTCCATAGCTTGAACCTGCTTGACTAACTTGGTACAAATGTCCATCAATTCATTTTGTTGCACACTGCCTTCATCACTTCCAACTGTGTAACCTGCTGGGAGAGGTGAATCATGAGGCATGGTTTCAAGCTCTTCCCTAGTTGGACTGGGAATAAGCCTTGAACCACCACTGGTTGGTCTGAAGCCAAAAGGCTCAGCAACATGCAATGTTGAGATGAGAGAAGTTGGCTGTTTAGACCTTCTCTCATAAGTGTGAGTGACTGCAGGAGTATGTTGAATTTGTGGAACAACAATATTGGGTGTGTTTTGAGATGCAGCTGGGATTGATGCATCCTCACCCTGTACTTGAGAAATTTTGGCAAGCATTTGAGAGAAAAGGGGATGAACCTGCCCATTCCAAAGTTCTGAAGCCTTAGACATATTTTGAAAAACTTTTGGCTTAAGAGTGGAAGGTTCATAAATTCTGTTGTGAGGGTGCAGTTGAAACTCATTTAACACTGCTTGCACAAACCTTGGATACATCAAAAATTTATATGGACTCTTTACATTGCCTTTCATATTATTGAAAATAAATTTTGAAAAATTGAAAGTCCTATCTGTTGCCAAACAAACCAAAGGATAAGCCATGGTTGATGCAAATTGTTCATAAGATGTTTTCTTAGGACTTAGACAATGTAAAAGAGTATGAATTAAAAATCTCCAATGGGGACAAAAACATCCTTTTCTAAAAGTGACTTTTTGTTCAGATGTATCATACCCCATTAAAGCAATATTGGCGAAAATTTCTGAATTAGGTAATGTGATGATACCATTGAGATCATCCAATTGGAGAATTCTCCTCAAAGATGACTCAGTAACATCAATAGTTACCCCATCAACTGTGGCTCTTAGAGCATCCACAGATTCTTGTGTGTCTCCCTGTTCAAGAGTTATGGACTCCACAGTGTTCCAAAACTGTTTGATATGAGAGACATAGATTGTGTGATTAATAGTTAAGGCATACCTTATATGAGTTATGTTTAGAAAATCCACAATCTGATGAAAAACAGGGCCACTCTTCTCGTTTGACTTTTGTAAGTAGGCCACTTGGTTGTGCTCCTCGACAAATTTTAGAATCGCCATGATGTTTGTGAAAAAGAGAATGAAAGTGTTAGTAATCAAGATAAAAAGCAAGCCGTATAATAATCAATTTATACTAATAGGGTTTGAGGAGGTTGCGCAATGTGAATTATCTTTAGTAAGAATTATCTTTGGAAAAAGAATAATTTAAAATAAGTAAGTAGATAATTCACAAAAGATTTTACCCTATTAATAAGGAATGACTGTTATTTTTACAACGGCTAGTAAAAAATAGATTACTGACACAACAGTTGTAACGGCTAGTCATCAGTGGGAAAAATTACTCTTGCAGTGGTAACTGATGAACTAGTAGTGGTAATATTTTCACAAAAATATCAAAGAGCAGTGGTTAATAAAACATGAAAATTTGCTGCTCTTATCATAGTTTTTAGCAAACTACCAGCTATCAACGGATTTGATATGTATTTACCATTAGCCGTTTGCTATGGACTAGCCAACTCTTGATCACAATGATGTATGGTGAGTTGATAACCTAGTTTTTGGTAAACTATCAACCATAAACGGATTTGACAAGTCTTTACCAGTAGCCGTTTGCTCTGGACTAGTTGATTCTTATGTGGATTAGACATGGTGAATCAATAACCATTTGTTATGTGTTCATGATACACACCTTATTACTCCAATGATATGGGTTGAATACTGCAACACAAAACAAATCTCAACTTAACCCATAGAGATTAACCCAAAGTAACTTTTTAACCAAGTTACTATTCACAAAAATATCTTCACAAAAGTCAAACCGATAATAACCAAATTTACTCCTCCAACCTACCAAAACAAGTAGGAGTAAATATCCTTCATTAATTATCATAACGCCTAACCTTGGCTTATATAATCACCCCCAAACTACACATCTCAGACACCAATTTACCCCAAATAAGCTTTCAAACCCTAATTTCCCAATTAACCCAATTCTCCATCAAAACCATGTCATCAAACCCAGAAACCTCTGATCAAAAATCTTCTTCTTCATCATCAGAAGAAGATTTACCACCATATCCATGGGAGCTTGAAAATTCTGACTATGAGAGAGAAATGGAGAGACGATGGGATGTACAAGAAAAACAATGGAATGCACATAGGAGGGGTGCATCAAGCCATGTTCCTAATCCTGCTGAGAGAGAGCTTGTCTCTCCCTTCATCTGTACCACTGATGAAGACTCTTCAGAGGAAGAAACTGAAGATCCAACCTTTCTTCCTCCTTCCACACCAGAGAGATCTCAATCAAGATTAAGTAAGAGAGATCCATCTCTCCCAACATCATCAAATTTGGTGTTGGATCTTCCTGCTCCAGAACCTGGTCTACCTTATCAAGGACATATTGGACAGAGCAAGAAGGCTGAGAGCATACATAAGGGAAAGGAGAAGCTGAAGTAGATGATTGAGGAATGTTGCCATAGACCAAAGTTCTTGAGTATTTTCTTGACTTTGGTACATGAGCATTTTCACAATCTTCCTTCTCTTCTTTTTCCATTTTCATCTTCAGCTTCATCATTGTACTTGTCATAGCCTCAAGTATTTTGTAATAATTGATAGAAGCTAGGAGTACTTTATTAGCCAAATGTTTAGGAATGGTCTTTGTAATTCAGATGGAACTTTGAATGTAAGCTGTAACTTGTTTCTTTGAATGAAAAGATCTTCTTTGATTAATCAATTGTGTAAGGTCTTTAGCATAATTATCTTATCAGTAGAAACCTTGTTCAGCATACTTGACCACATTCCCTTGGCTATGGCTCTTGGTGACTTTAACATACAACTTACAATCTCATAACATTTGCAGAACATACATAAAACATACACATACACCAAACAACTTGCAAACATATTAATGGGACAATGTTAAAACCCAAAAAGTATATAATAACCAAGTCATTCACAATCTTGTTTAACATTAGTAGTCTTTGAATGTCCCTGCACACAAAATAAAGGAATTAGTTCCTTTTGGGGACCCAAGCCACAAATGACTTGGATCTGCCTCGTGTATCAATATAATTATATCTATCAAAGGTCATTGATACACCATTGGGATTGTTTGAGGTGATGGTTCCTTTTGGTTTCCATTCCCAACGAGCTGAGGCCTTAACAGCATTTCCCACATTTACCCTTTTCTTGTTAACAGACCTACCAGTGGTAACCTTTGGCCTTGCAGTGGTAACTGCTGCCTTAGCAGTGGAAACTGCTGGTTTAGAAATTTTAGGTACCCACTTCTGATTATTGTTAACTTTCTTTTCAAAGTTGGTATTTTTCCCTATTTGAGTAGATTTAACAAAAGTAGTAACAGGGGGCTTAGGGTAAACTCTGTTTTTGTTTCTGGCAGTGGCAACTGCTGATCTAGCAGTGGAAACTGCTGGTCTAGCAGTGGAAATAGGTTTAATGCCAGAATGAAGCAAAACAGACCTGGGAATCATCTTGCTAAGTGGATTTGGGTGAGTTAAGTTATTAACATTGTGTTTATTCACCCAAGTATTCCCAAATACTTCCCTTCTTCTCAAGTGGTAGGTACAGCCTTTAGCTAAATGGTCAAAGCTACCACATATATGACAGGGTTTGTTATTGAACACAAAGTCACTACCAAATTACCTAGATTTGACATGATTCCAACTCCTCATATTGCCTCTAGGAGTTGGTGACATACTTCTGTACATCTCTGCATATCTAGTAGTGGGCCTAGTGAAATTAGGTTGTGACCTAGGCTTCTCTTGGACAACATCAGGAATACTTCTTTTAACCTCCACTTTAACATTTTCAGGAGTACTAGGTTTAGACTCAACATTCAAATTATCATCTTTAAGAGATGAGTCACTAGCACTATTAAATACATCAACCTCAACCTGAACCTTTTCAATTTCAACTGGTTTAACAAACTTTGGTCCATAGGTCATAGGTAGATCCTGAAATTCTTCTAAACCTGTGTGAGCTAAGTCAATGCCAGGAGGTGATGGAACACCTCTTAGAGGTGGTGGAACAGTTTTGTATCCAAGACCTGATTTAGCTTTGCTCACAATTTGGGCTTCCCAAATTTTATCAATACACTTGGATTGATGATCCAGTGTTTGTTTAGTTATCATTATATTCTCACTAGCCACTTTAACCTTTTCTAGTTCTTCTCTAAGAACCTTATTAACAGCAACCTGATAATCTAAGTCTCTTCTTAATACTGCAATATCATCATTGAACTTAGATTCATTTGCCCTATAATGCTCTAATTGAGTTTCTAAAACACTTAGGCCTCTTTTATGATTTGATAAGTTATAATTAGTATGAGTTAACTCTATGTGTTGCTCATTAAATTGTGCTTTTAGTTTCTCATACTCTTTTAAGGCCTTACAAGATTTAGAACAAGCATTATCAATTTGTACCTCAGAGTCAGAAAAAGCCATTAGTGCAACCATTGCAGACTCTGAATCATCTTCCTCTTCCTTAGTCATAAAGCTCCAATCAAAGCTCACTCCATCAATGGCCAATAGCCCCTTTGGCTCATCAGTAGTAGGTTCCTTTTTCTTGTCCTGCTTGTACCAAGTTGACCTGTTGTCAGACTTCCTTGGCTTTCTACACTCTCTGGCAAAGTGCCCCTTCTTATGACAATTGTAGCACTCCACCTTCTTCTTGTCAAAACCTACTGTTTCATTGCCACTGATGTTGATCTTTCTTCCAGTTTTCTTCCAAAACTTCTTTGTCCTCAAGCTTAGTAATGCAACTTGCCATTTGATGTCCATCTCCTCCATATCATCTTCATCAATTTGATCCAGATCCTTATGATTGAGGATTGAACCACCCACTTGACTTGATATAAAAGCATAAAAGGTAGTATCACTAAGCCCTGCAATCTGTCTCTTTGAGCTACCAGTGGAAACACTTCCACTACCAGTGGAAACAACAATGTTAGCACTGTCATCATCACTATCACTTTCTTCATCTGAACTATCATCAAGAGATGATGATATAAGTGCCACACTTCCTGAACTTGAGCTTATCTTGCCAGCTTTCTTCAATCTTTGTTCAATAACCTTGAAGTTATTGTACAAGTCATTAAGTTTCATGGTCTCCAACTCTGGCTTATCTTCCCACACAGCAACATTGGTTCCAAACTCAGAAGGTAAGCTTCTTAAGAACTTTAGATTGAGGTCTTCCTTTACCACCTCAATTCCAAGAACAATGAGTTGAGAAACAATCTTTTGCAGCCTTGTGAAGATGCTATCAAGAGATTCATTACTTGATGATCCAAAGTTTTCATAAGTTTGCTTCAGCAGAGTCTTTTGAGTCTTCTTGGTAGAATCATTACCACCAAAAACTTCACAGATCTCATCAAAGAGAGTCTTTGCAGTCTTGAACTCGCTGAATGCTACAACTTGATCTCTTGGAAGTGTCATCAGCAACAGACCTCTGGCCTTCAAATCATTCTTTAGTTGAAGTCTTTCATCATTAGTAACAGGTCCAATGTTGACCTTAATTACTTCCTTGCCACCAACCATCTCTGAAGTAGAGCTTGGTTTGAAAGAATTTCCAACCATGATGATCTCCCAAAGTGTGTAATCTTGGACCATAAAGAATTGTTCAATCATTAGCCTCCACATCTCAAAGTCATTCAACTTAAGCTTTGGAAGCTTAGCAGCAATGTTTGAGTTACTGGTTTCTGTCTCCATTGAATCTTCTGAGTGAACTTGAGTCTTCTAAATCAAAGTATCAAAGCCTGGCTCTGATACCACTTGATGGATCTAAACACCTTGAACTTGTGTTAGATTGATACTTTGAATTATATCACTAAGTATGCGGAATCTACTTAGTAACACTTAGAAGTTTGATTGTGAGTAAGACAGTTATATATGAACAATGTATGTAAACAAACTACTAGCTTCAATATTATTAATGATAATAATACGAGTGATCTTGATATCACTAGGGTTACACCTTGAAGCTCTAGAAACGTATATGACAACTTATGTCAAACCTTTAACCGAGGATCTCCTTTTATAATACAAGGAGTCCTCTTCTACAAGATAAGTATAAAACTAATAGAATAAGATATACACAAGATCTATTCTATATTTATCTAGACGCGTTTCCTAACAGTTATCTAATAAGCAGTGGTAATATATTGTTCTTGCAGTGGTAATGAGTTTCCACTGCAAGTACAATCTTCTGCAGTTGTAACACCTTCACTATCCATGGTAATTGTTAGTATAATTCCCAACACCATCCTTAAAGACCGAAGTAGGATCCTCTAAATTTAAATTAAGATCTAAAACTCCACCACCGAGAAAACCAAATAATCTTCATACTCGATCTAAAACACCTCAACCTAGAAGAAACCAAAATAGACAAAACTACAATAATACTAGTCATCAATGTGGAATTATAAACCAAGTTACAATCCTTGGGGAATACTACCACCATACATGCATCCTAGCCAAATGTTGAATATATTTGGACCAAACAACTTTGGACCAATGAGACAATGGGAACCAAGTGGCTAAGCTGTCAATTTTGGAAGAAGTTGGAATATCATCTACAAATGACTTCTATAAGTCAACATGGTCACTTGAAGTGCTTGAAGATATTCCATTGAAGACTAAAAGGTACGCGTTTCTTTTAAGTTCATTGCTATAATTTGCATGCTTAGTGTAGGGCCTTAAATATCACAACTTTATCACACCATTATAGAAGCAAAGATGAAGAAGAGATGAAAGATGGTGACTTGATATGTATAAGTGTAATTCGTATATTAGAGAGAGAGAGATGGAAATGAGAGCTTTTATTCAAAGAGAAACACACACAAATACACACACAAGCACACACCTCAAATAAGCCTTTGAGGTGTTTATATAGTAAGATACAAGATATGCCCTAAGGCTTTCTATGGGCTTGGGCTTGGACTTGGTTACATGATTAAATAACAAGGCTTATGTAACATAGCACATAACATATTAGCTTGCCAAGTCCAAAGCCCAATGACTAAACTATTACTAATCTTAACAAACGACACAAAGTTATAATATGAGAATGACCATCACTTCTATATATATATATTTAATTCTAACAATCTCCCCCTAAGGGGTGGTCATTCGAATGATGCTCCACATGATTAGGTCTTCCGTGTTCTTTGTCTTTAACTTTGTGTGTCGTTGTAGAATAGTCTTTAGTCTTTGTTCCTTCATGCATTGTGATCTTTGATAACTGACTTTTCATCGTTCTTTGTTCTTTTGTGATGTGGAGTTATCTGCCTTACGTCACTTCTGCGTCTGTGGTGGTTGTTCGCCATTCCAACATGCTCATACGTCTTTAGTCTTTGTGATACATGCATTTGTTATTCCCGTTCTTTCACACTGATCTTTGTCACTTTACTTCTGTAGATTCTTTCACATTGCGTAGAATCTTTCTTTGAACCTTTCTTTGCTTTGATCTTTGTGAGAACTTTCCTTTGACTTCGAGATGTATGTATGAGCATGTGGAATCCTTCGCCATGGAGATGATGTATAGTTGCAGGTAAACAGTTAGCAATAAATCAACCGGTACTTACAGATAAGGAACTAGAGATCGTCAACAGCATAGTGTGAGGACTCCTTCTAATCCTTACCAAGGCCGTTCCCATGTCAGATACTCCTGAGAGAGCTTACGAGACCTACTTAGTAGCTCAATGACTGGGTGAGTCGCTGGGGATCACTCCACGACTGTAGACCGTTTGAAACCACCGCGAACACTAAGCGTAACCCACAAGAGATTACCGAAGTGACCTGTTGTCAGGGCTGTTTGATGTTGACCCTAGCAGGAGTTTCCATTCAATCATTGAGAAACACTTGTGTGAATTCTCTCATAAATGTTCTGGCAGATTGCTAAGATCTGCGTAGGACTCTTAAGTTTACATCCGGCGTCCTTAATGATGAACAACCAGTGTAGAAATATCATGTGTTCCTATGAGATCTTTTGATGAATCTCGGGGCTCTAGACTCGATAAGTGCACATTTGGTTTCCTATGCGGAGATTAGGGAGAGGTCTCCTGCTTCAATATCAACCATCTAAAGTCGATAGATTACACCGGTTCCCCGTGAGAATGAAACAAGCTCTTTTAAGAGAACTTGAGTGGTTAAGAAGGTTTAGTGCAGTGCGTCACTGGGTCCATGACGTCTTTGTCTTCAATACCGGTGTCACCTTAGTAACAACCAGTAGCATATGAATTGTACCCGGTGTCTGCCCTAAGGTTAAACATTTGGAGGGCTATTTCTTTTCACCCTTTTTCATAACTTTTCTTTTTAATTCTTCAACCCCTTCTTTCTCCTTTCTCATTTTCTCCTTTTTTCAATCATACCTAAGGACTTCTAATTCTAATCTATTGGATTTGTCCTTGGGTAGATCCCTCCGGCTCTGGCAGATCATAGGACGTTTTTTCCTAACCTTAGTCACCTTATAATTCCATGACTATCCTATTGTTGATCACTTGCCATAAAACCTTTTTGTGAAAAATCTCTCAAAGTGTTTATGATAATAAAACACATTGTTGTTACCACTTTGAGAGTTTTGCAATTTAGAAGGACTCCCCCTTCACATGTGCTCATGAATTTTTAAGAAATTTGCACATGCATGAGGAGTTTGCACTTTTTGAATTGATCCACTTTCAGCGAACATGACCGATTCGAGACACGCTTACATCACTAGTTAGACTAGCTTGAAATTATTACCCGTCCTGGTCAAATCCAAAGAAAGTCTCTCGATACGGTACATTCTACTCATACAAGTCCTATTCGAGACACGCTTACATTACTAGTTAAACTAGCTTGAAATTATTACCCGTCCAGGACAAGTCTTTTCGATTACTGACATTTTAAGTTTCGTCAATTCATTGGTACTTACTGAGTCGAGCTCTTCTGAGATTCAGCCACAATCTTTAAACATCTTTGATCACATTTTAATCATGTCTTCTCTCCCTCAAACGTACAGAATATTGATTAGACTCGAACTTTTTGAAAAAGAGTTCGTCATTGAACGTACGAGTCTTTGATTTGAAAATAATCAGAAGTCATTGTTCGGGTCCGGGTTTCGTACTGATTTATACGAAAGCCATTGTGAAGAAAATTTTGAGAAACGACATGTTTTAGAAAAACATTAAAAAGAACTCCCGCTCAAGCATCTGTACATGTCCGTATCATTGTTGAATGATATTTCTAGAAACGTACAGAATATTAATTTATACGAGAGACATGTCGTGAGAAGAATATTTTTGGATTTTTTGATTTTATATTGTTTTTGTATTTTTTGAAAATTTTATATTTTTGTATTTTGTTTTTGTTGGTTTTTCAAATTTTGTATTTGTTTTTTTTCAAAAATATTTACAGCGAAGCGATTTTGAAAACTTTTTCAAGAAGATTCGAGAAGACGTTCTAGCTCCTCAGGAGTTAGGCTTCGCATGCCAATTCGTCAAACTAGGTAGTCAAACCTTTCTTTTGGAAGGGATTTAGTAAATAGATCGGCGAGTTGGTAATCAGTCTTAACGAAAAATAATTCAACAGTACCCTCTTCCACGTGTTCTTTGATGAAATGGTAGCGGACTTTGATATGCTTCGTCTTCGAGTGATGTACGGGATTGCACGAGATAGCTATGGCACTTTTCGAGTCACAATACATAGGTATTCTGTCAAAAGTAAAGCCATAATCTGTGAGCTGTGTCCGCATCCAAAGAACTTGGGCACAACACGCAGATAGAGACACATACTCGGCTTCGGCGGTTGAAAGTGCAGTACAATCTTGTTTCTTTGACGACCAGCTTACAAGCTTTTCACCCAAAAATTGTGCTCCACCTGATGTACTCTTTGCTGTAACTTGATCACCAGCATGGTCTGCATCTGAAAATGTTGTTAGATGAAACGCCGAATCATTCGGATACCAAAGTCCCATGTTAATGGTGCTTCGTAGGTACCGAAAGATCCGTTTAACCTCTTTGAGGTGAAGTTCAGTAGGCTTTGCCTGAAACCGTGCTAACAAACAAACAACAAATTGAATATCGGGTCGACTAGCAGTCAGGTACATGAGAGAACTGATCATGCTCCGATATTTTTTTTGGATCGATGGGTTTTCCAGACAAATCAGCACCTATTTTTGGTGAAGTGACCATTGGTGTACCAATAGAATCACAGTTTTCCATTCCATGTTTTTTCAAAATCTCTATTCTATATTTAGCTTGATTGATAAAAATACCACGAGGGGATTGATGGATTTGTAAACCAAGAAAGAATTTTAGTTCCCCCATCATGGACATTTCAAATTTACTTTTCATGAGATTTTCAAAATGTTTTGAATGGTTAGGATTGGTTGATCCAAAAATAATGTCGTCCACGTAAATTTGAACGATCAAAATGTCATCTTTGAATTTTTTGATAAACAAGGTGTCATCAACCATTCCTTTTGTGAAATTGTTTTTAAGCAAGAAAGATGATAGTTCGTCATACCACGCTCTTGGAGCTTGTTTTAAACCATAAATTGCTTTCTTAAGCTTGTAGACGTAGCCTGGATGATCTTTGTCGATGAATCCCTCTGGCTGACTCACATACACTTCTTCTTTCAGAGTTCCATTTAAGAAAGCAGTCTTAATGTCCATCTGATAGACTGTGATGTTTTTGTGAGCGGCATAGGCTAAGAAAATCCGGACTGCTTCAAGTCTAGCTATAGGCGCGAATGATTCCTCGAAATCTATCGCTTCTTCTTGTGGATAACCTTTAGCCACGAGACGAGCTTTGTTGCAAATAACAGTCATTTCCTCATCCAGTTTGTTCTTCCACAACCACTTGAGGTCAAGAACACGTTTATCAAGTGGTCGTTCAACAAGTTCCCAACTATCATGTAACAGGTATTGAAGAAATTCCTCCTGCATCGCTTCAATCCAAGGGTTTTCTGCCATTGCTTCCCGAATGTTCTTTGGTTCTTTGAGGCTGATTGAGCAAATGTAAATGCACAATTCGAGATCGGTGGCAAGTTGTCTCCTTGTCTGAACTGGCTTTGAAGGTTCACCAATAATATGTTCTATTGGATGGTCTTTTGTCCATTGAAACGTAGAAGGGTACCTTGGGTGTAACGAATGTGTGTTAGATGGTTCTTGTAACCTTGAAGAAGGTTCAGCAGAGTCTGTTGCAAACGGGTTTTCAAATACTTCTTCTTCTTCTTCTAACGTAACATCGTTTGAATTATTTGTTGGTTCTTCTTGAAAATTTATGTGTTGGTTTTGCTCATCAACTCTTGGTAGAACAGTTTCAAGTACTGGAGTTGCTTGAGTAGATGTAGATGATGTTGATGTAGTTGGTGCTTCAGCTTCGATTGTTGTAGATGCATCTTGTGATGGTGGTGGTGGTTGATGGTTTTGAGCGGGTGCAGCGGAATGTTGTTGAGATGCATTAGTCGAAGTTCCACCATAATATTCATCAAACATTAGCTCAAAGAAATTTTCCAATTCTTGTTCTGAAGGTTTATCCGTGTTTGTTGACTGAGCTCCTTGAGGTACGAGTCCTGAACTGATGTGCCCAGAAGTCTGCATGTTTGGTGCGGGTCCTAATCCGTTTTGATTAGAAGCCATCGGATTAAGCGCGGGTTCTAGAGCGTATCTCTTAGAAGCCATTTGTGAAATCTCGTCAAACTTCACATTCATCGTCTCCATTATCCTTTTCGTTCTTCTGTTATACACCCTGAATGCCCTCGAGTTTTCTGAATATCCAATGAAGATTCCAATATCACCCTTAGCTTTTAACTTTCCTAGATCTTCTCTGTCATTCGTCGGATAGCACAAAGCGCCAAATACGTGAAGGTAAGAGATGTCAGGTTTACGGTTGTTCACTAGCTCATATAGGGTTTTATTGAATCTCGGATGGACTATGGATCGGTTTTGAGTAAAACAAGCAGTGGCTACAGCATCAGCCCATAAGAATAGTGGTGCACTAGAAAAAATTAGCATTGTGCGAGCAGCTTCCACAAGAGTTCGGTTTCTTCTTTCAACTACCCCATTCTGCTGTGGAGTTGATACGTGTGAATCGCACCAGGCTTTACCTCTCAAGGGATCTTGAGAAGCTTACAATCCCCACCAGGCAGTGTACCTGATCGTTGTAGTATAGTATAGTGACAAGTACCGGGGAATTGATCGTTCAGCTAGGAATAGTGTCGCTAGGATTAGAAAACCTAAATACTAGTTCTAAAGGTGAGGGATGATTATTTTTGTATTTTTATATTTTTTTAGAAAGCAAGTAAAAATCTCGGGTTTGAAGGATTTAGGCGGAATTAGTTGCTAGTCAACTAACCCAATACTAAAGATGCAATCAAAATAAAATACTAGAAATGAAAATAAACTAAATTAACTAAGGTTGTGAGCAATAAGTGGAGAAAATGTGTTTACTTAGATTTCACTACTCCCTAGATATCTTTTACACGCTAATTACTTGTTATAGTTGCGTAGATGACGGATTGTATTCCTTAATACCATTCATGGGGTGGCACACTTAATTCCCCAATCCTATGAGTGCCTACTTCACTCCTATGTCGAGCCGGCTAAGAAGCTCCTAACATGGGATCATTAGAATTTACTCATGCATTAAATACAACCAATAAAACCTAGTGCACGTCAGTTCATGTTTCCTAAGACGTTCAAGCATGTTACCATTTGGAAGTCTGCCAATTTTCTTAAGCCTAACATCGAAATCATTCATCCAATACAACCATAAACAAGTAATCAACACATAATTAACATCTAGGTTTCATTAGATCCAAGCAAACACAAGATAGATCAAGCATAGCATGATGGAATTAAGACAAGAACAAGATATAGACAACCAATACATAGACATATTGATTGAATTAAAAGAATACTTATCTCAATTACACATGAAAGGGATCAAGGGCTTAGAACCCTTGAAAAACCTGTAAAATTCGTACCAAGTTCGTACTTAGGGTTTCTCCAAAAAACTTCTCTCTTTTTAATGTGAAAATTAGAAAACTATATATAGGAAATAGGGTCTGACGGCGTCAAGACAAAATTTGTGACGCCGTCATCTCGCCGCCAAAATACTTCTCGGACTGCCTTGATCTACTTTTGACGCCGTCATGTGTTATGCATTTCCAGGCCGTCATGCATTTTACTCTTGACGCCCTACTTCGTGACGCCGTCAATTCTGTACTAGGTCGTCATGGAAATTACTCTTGACGCCGTCAGAAATTCCTTCTTGACGCCGTCACCTACTGTTCCCAACAAGGAAAATTAAGACTTTGGTGTTTTCTTCACTTTTATGCTCCAAAAACGTCCGAATTGCTTCCTTTTCCAGATTTCACTCCCAAAGTACCTAAAATCACAAAAGGAACGATTTAGGGTAATATTTGATCAAATAAATTCAATTCCGGGCTTAAATGACCCTCTAAAAGTGGTTCATTTTTCGCCTCATCATATACCCTTACACTTGAGATTTGCTTGTCCTCAAGCAAATGCGCTTTTATTCTAGTCAAAATACAAGTTAGGGGTCATTTAACACTAATATAAAAGTAATTACAACAAATAATCGCTCCACTAAAGACCAATAGACAAGCACGAAGGTCATACACAAGCACCTCACAAATAGTATTTAGATACTCACATCTCTCGGGTGTAATAAAGTATAAATTACAATATGGAAACGGAAGATATCTCTCACTACCTGTCATAGCAAAATAGATTACCATAGGCTTGGGAAAGGATCAAACCTCCACCACATGGCGTAAGTACCTAGGATAAACTATCAAAGAGGTCTTTTAAAGGGTTGTAACGTTAGGTGTAGGGATATGAAATACATGGTTTTGTTGGATAAAGGAAGTTTTACTGGTGGCGAGCTAACAATCTTGGTTAATTACATGTACAATGTGGCGTTGCTAAGCCAAGACTAGACTCGACTTAAACTAATAAATGAAAAATAACAAAAACATAAAATAAACATAGAATAAAAATGGATGGTAGTCCGTATGTTTTTCTCTCTCTTTTTTTTTTTTTTTTTTTTTTTTTTTTTTTCTATTTTTTTTTTCTTGATTTTTTTGATTTCTTTTTTTTTGCATACACTCTTACCCTACCATCCAAAATAATACATCATAGGGAATGAACATTCCCCTTACATTTGAATCTTTACATACTTTACAATAACTAATCTAATCACTCGAATTAAGAAAATCAAAACACTTGGAGCACTTTTAAGATTAACGCACATATGGGGGTAATAAATGATGTTCTTCCCCATTACTCCATAAAATAAGTACTTACCCATGAGTCCCAATCGTCCCAAAACAATATGTACAAGGATATGACTCGACTTAGCAACCATGTAATCAATTAGATAGTTAACTTAGGGTTTAACAAATAACAATAATGCACTAAAGATGAGCGCATACATGGAAGGCTAAGGCGATTTGGGTGTATATTTAAATGGGGTGCAACAAATTCTTCCTTTAAGTAAGATGCTTAAAGTTAGAAACGAAAAGATAGGCTCGGAGGGGTGTACTAGGGGTTTCGTGTACTAAAAATGAGTACAACGCTAAAGGTGTGGGAAAAATTAGTTGACTTAACTAGCCAAGTAATATGACTTAAATGGTCAAGTAATTATAATACGGGTTTGACACAAGGGTGATCCTAATGCCTCTTATCATGTAGTAAATCCTACTACATGAATGTAGTCTCACTAGCGGTCTCGAGATGCATCACTAACGCAAGTTCTAGAATCTAAATGCTACCGGTACACTCATAAGCACTAATAATAAATGCTTTTCCTATCAAATCTAAAGGCGAACCTCACATATTTGGGTGGAAATTTTTTTTGAATATACGGTTATGTGCTAGTCATACAATCTCCTATCCATGAGACGCTTGCTATGGCTAAAGTTTCACTCCTAAATGTTGTAAAAAAATTTAAATTTGGCACTAAAATTGCACTAACAAGTATTTCTCATAGTTTTATTACACATCTACCATTAAACAAAACAAACTCAAGCGAAAGTGCATATGTAAGGTATCATCATTTTACCCCCCCCCCCCCCCTTACACTTAAGATGAACATTGTCCCCAATGTTCAAGTAAAGAATGTAAAAGTGAAATAAGTAAAAAAAATGAAATCAAATACTCCCCTGATTCACTCCGTATGGATAATAAGGTGGCCAGGTTAAATCTTCCTCCAAGAAAATGAACAATCAAAGCTTCCCTTCCAGAATATAAATCATCTTCTTGTCATACATAACCTGTGAATCCTGAGAAAATAGACAAGACAACTGTCACAACTCACCATTTCAGGTCATTTCCCGAACTTTGGAAAAACACTATTCATCAAAACACTATTCATCAGTTTACTATTCATCATTTTTGGTGTCAGTTTGACATTCCGAGAAGCATTCAGAAATTTTACTATTCACTGAACACTATTCATTGCGGGAAAAGATTTCATCATTCACGTGCATTACACATTTCATCGTAAATTTAGTTTACGGGTATTCAAATTCGCGTAACCGTATTGGTTCAGGTGCGAATTCATGCATTATCAGTAAAGACATTTCATACGGACTGGAGATAGTCTGCATATCATCAGTAGGTCATTTACATGTTATACCACTCTTAGGATTTTCAAATTTATATATATTTGATACATTTAACGTTTTCCTTATAATTATTTATAAATAAACGCTAACACCCGGTTTATAAACACGACGAATATATCTAAATATTCCCACAATGGTCCCGACATATTTTTTATATCCATTTTAACATTATAAAAGTTATAACATTCAGTTACCCAGTATTTTGGAAATTTATTTTATTTATAACGTAAGCTTATGAATATTACGACGGTTTTCGTGAAAACTAAACAATAATCACCCGAACACTCAGTAATTGTACCCAACATATTTTTATCATTCTTATGACTTTATTTTGTCCCGGTTAACTTTGTTAACATTTATTTCTATTAAACCCGGTACCCGATTTTAACTAATAACACATAATAACACTAAATTACACCAAATTCTTCACTAGTTTTCTAAATAAATCCCAAGTACCCCTACCCCCCTTGCTCTTTGAAAACCAGCCCCTAAAGTCCTCTCCTAGGCAAATTTTACAAAGTTTATTAACCTTGTGCATTTATGCTTGATTATTATACATTATAACTTGTTACAAAATTACATAAACCATTATAACATACATACATACATTTTAGATAATCAAAAAGTGTCATATCTTCTTCCTCACCATCAAAACCACGACCATAAACCAAATCCAAGATCAAGTGAAGGTTTTTGAAAAGTTAAAGCATCAAAGTTGTTCATTTCATCATTCTAATCAAGAATCATACCTCAAAAACACAAGTAATCCAAGATTTCTCATCCTTTAATCACCTATTATTTCAAAGTAAGTATTCAAATTTATTTTCATGATTTCATCAAATTAACATATGTATCTTATGGTATTCATGCTTAATTTCATGCACAAACTAGTTATACCACTTTATTTTTGAATACTTTTTGAACATACAAACCCTAGATTGTGATTTAGGTGTTTCTTTGTTAAATTAACTTGATTACTAGTCATTAGGAACCCATGGCACCCTAAGAAGGTGTATGGTAAGATTAGTATAGTTTTGTGAAGTTTGCAAGAGATTTGGTTGAAGTAGAAACTAGTTTTGAACCTTGGAAATGGATTTGTAACAAGTTTATAAACATGCTGTCCCATTTTGGTAAAATCTGGAAAATCAGTAAACACAAATGAAACTTTGGCAAAATTTTTAGAAAATACTTTCAAAAACGAATCCGTAGGCGAAAGAACGGATTAAAAAGAGTTTATAACGAAGAAGTTATGATTTTTGCAAATTTATTGACGAAAAGTATTTTCCGGAAAAATACATGCTGTTGGACGTTTTTCGTCGGTCAAAAAGAGACTTTAGACGTAACCCGGAGGGGTCAAGTTTTCTAAAATATATTACTACATGTTAAGACGTAACCGTGGATATAAAGAACAAGTAAAACGGGCTTATAACGACAAAGATATTCACGTTTCAATATCGGCAAAAATCCTCTATAATTGGCAGCTTTTAGAAATAATAATAACACTACGTACTAAATTCTAGATTTTCTAGAAATATTAACCAAGTACCCAATTTCATAACTAATGATGTATTAGTGATTACAAGTATATTTTCATTACTACAAGGCGTTATTTCAAGGATTTCAAACCGAGAATGTCAAAACAAACATTGGTACATACGATATATATATAAGTATATATATTACAACTAGTTTATTTTTCTAATAGCCATATTTTCCTAAGTCTTGGAATATATATATACTTTTGATAACAAGTATTTTTCAAAGAGTAGAGTGGTATAGGAACATGTGCATGGACATTCATAACATCATTTGGTGATCTAAAGTAGATCGTTCATCATTCATATTAGGTTGCGGCTAGTGTGTGCGCCTTGTTATTTTCAGCTCATTACTTGTTCATAGTACCATCATATTAGTTTGCGGCAGCAAATTGTTCATGGTTGTTCATTTCACTTCATCACAGTTTCATCAGTTAAGGTGAGTTTTCATAGCCCCGTTTTCAATTCAACATTTTTGATTGTTTTCAAATCCCACGGGGGGAATACATTGCATCAATCATTTTAGTACGAGCCCAAGTATTCAAACATATGTACATAGCTTAAGTTACCTTGCCATGTGATAAGTCCCCTGTAACATCATGAACCGTTAATTTACCGTTAAGCGAGAGTGAGTGGATAGATCTATTGAGGGTGACGCCTCCATCCGTGGTAGTGATTACCAACAGTAAGCGGATGCATTTCATGTCTTTTACATTTGAGTGTTTCGGCAGAACATTCAGGAGGGGCATAGTTTCATCAGTCATAGCTTCGGTGTCATGAGCTTAAGGTCTATTGTACAATTTTCATGAGATTTTTATCTTGCACTTTTACTTGTGGTGGCCGTACATCATTACATTTTACAAACCTATGGAATTCACCAACATTCGTGTTGACGTTTTAGCAATGTATTTCAGGTTATTAAGGTAGCTCATGTGACATGCATTTGGACCTTCATGGAGTCGCGGAGTCGACGCGTCTCATCATTATTTCATGCACTTATGTAAACATTTGATCTAGTAGGACTTGTTTTCATAAACTGGCAACACATTTTGGGGACCTCATTTTGTAAACTCTGGATTATTTCAATGATCAAATGCAGTATTTTCCAAACGACACTTTAGGTCGTTCAATGTAACTATAACTGTGGTGCTATGACAGACACCCCCAGGTATTCCATTCCGCTGCAAGTCAGGTAAATTGGGGGTGTGACAACAACCTCGCATAAAATCGGCGGCAACCTACATAAGTTACTAAATCCTAGAAAACAAAATAAGATATAATGCTTGTGGAATGAAGTTTGCAGATTTCCTGGAGATTATAAAACTTAATAATTCACAAAGACTTTAAGACTCCGTTAGAAAAACAAAACCGGTAAAATTTCCAGATTTTTACACATGACGCCGTCAAGAGTTATCTCGTGACGCCATCAGAAGTGACCTGCAGAAATTCTTATGTTAAGTTTCCAGAAAATTTCTGGAAAAACTTGGTCTCACTTCCTGGAAAATCCTGCAAAACTTCATTATGACTCAATACAAGCATTTGACTCTAACAAATACGAATATACATGTTCATTTAATATTGTGGAGAATCATGATCGGTTTGTTTCTTAAAAACATATTTGGGGTTTCCCCTTACACTTATCTTTTGCAAAAATACTTTTAGGTGGAGTTAAGATTAGGCCAAAACAACAAAGTAAAGTATTTCCACTATTTAATTGAGAGACATGATCTACCAACAATAAAAATAAAGCATGCATACGAAAATAAATAACAATCAAACAAAATAAAAATCACACAAAACATGGGTTGCCTCCCAAGAAGCGCTTGTTTTTGTTCGAGTCACGAGCCTGACTCTACCCTTATTTAATGGAAATAGGGGAGGTTTTCCCTACACTTAGGATTAAGTGCGGGTGGAAGTAGCAATACACACCCTTAGGGTGGAAATATGCCATGTGAGGAAAGAATGGTGGATGAATTATATGCTCAAAGGGCTGTGCTCCTATCATCATAACCTTACCTAATTCAATTGGGTTAGTGGGCGGATTAAGATTTTCTCTTAGAAAGGGATCATCGTCTATCAACTTCGAGAGACTCCTAATTGGGAATCCATCTTGACCTAATAAACCTGGTTTAAACCCATAATGTTTCTTATTATCAATCATGAATGGGTGATGTAAGTATGTAAGGTCATGTTCCACTCCTATGTCAGCTTCCTCTCTACAAGGCTTAGAGTCTACTACCTTTGTCCTAAGACTACCCGGACTATATGGTTTGATGGGTGGATCGGAACCTATTTCAATTCCTAAATTTTCATCCAAGGATGGAAGATTAGGTAACGGTTTTGGTTGAGGCTCCGGTTCATCAAAACTAGGAACTTCCCTAGAACTAAGAGTAAGGTTATTATTATAAGTATTCAAACCTATATCCTCTAGTTGTATTTGGTTCAAAGGTTCTACCTCTATTGGGGTTCCTATAGTCTCCTCTACTTCTTCTGGGTAAGTCACGGGCGGTGTGTGTGCCTCAAATGATGGTAGGACTTGTGGGGTACTTGGTGAGCTTATGTTATTTACTTCATCATTCCTTGTGTCAAGATCACCTATATCCTCAACGTGTGTTTTATCATAATCCAGCCCTAACATTTTCCCAAGTATCTCACGTGCTTCTCTAGGTATCTCAACTTCTATATCCGAATCATAAGGATCATCCTCAGTACTCTGACTGCTATATACAAATTGCCCAAAAGATTCATCATCTATTTCTTGAGATTCATCATCATCGATCATAAAACCTAGGTCTTCTTGATCAATGTGATCATGTTCGGCTACATCCTCCATCACATCAAGGTTACCTATGGGTTCAGCTTGTATTGTGGTGAAATCAAACCACTCCGTACGCCCAGTTATCTCATCTATAGTTTTATCCCCAAACAAACTTCTTGCTTGTTCCCTCAAACTTGCTATCAATTGATCCGTAACATCATTTGTTGGGTTGTCCATTTTTTTGGCAAGTCTGGCACAATTCTCTATGGTTTCCCATGCTTCATCAACACTTAATCCCCAAAGGTCCCCATCTGCGGCATGGTCAATGTCCATTTTGGTATAGTGGTCGACACGATGATAAAATATTTCAATTTGGGACCACAGATCGAAATTATGATGAGGGACTTTTCGGAGTAAATATTTAAAACGAGCCCATGCATCATAGATAGGTTCATCTTCATGTTGTTTAAACATCAAGATGTCATTAGGAGTGGGTGAATTTTGTGGTCGGTAGTATGGTAGATTCGCATTCTCCATAATGGTGAACGGAATAGTCAATGAGAATTACGAACAAACACACAAAGAAAAAGATAGACTAAAGAAAACCTAAAAATAAAAATAAAATCTTACTAGAAAGGAATCTAGCAAGTAGACCTAATAAAAAGAAATTCTAACCTAGACAATAACTATTCCCCGGGTTGCGGCGCCAAAAACTTGATACGTGGGAATCGCACCAGGCTTTACCTCTCAAGGGATCTTGAGAAGCTTACAACCCCCACCAGGCAGTGTACCTGATCGTTGTAGTATAGTATAGTGACAAGTACCGGGGGATTGATCGTTCAGCTAGGAATAGTGTCGCTAGGATTAGAAAACCTAAATACTAGTTCTAAAGGTGAGGGATGATTATTTTTGTATTTTTATATTTTTTTAGAAAGCAAGTAAAAATCTCGGGTTTGAAGGATTTGGGCGGAATTAGTTGCTAGTCAACTAACCCAATACTAAAGATGCAATCAAAATAAAATACTAGAAATGAAAATAAACTAAATTAACTAAGGTTGTGAGCAATAAGTGGAGAAAATGTGTTTACTTAGATTTCACTACTCCCTAGATATCTTTTACACGTTAATTACTTGTTATAGTTGCGTGGATGACGGATTGTATTCCTTAATACCATTCATGGGGTGGCGCACTTAATTCCCCAATCCTATGAGTGCCTACTTCACTCCTATGTCGAGCCGGCTATGAAGCTCCTAACATGGGATCATTAGAATTTACTCATGCATTAAATACAACCAATAAAACCTAGTGCACGTCAGTTCATGTTTCCTAAGACGTTCAAGCATGTTACCATTTGGAAGTCTGCCAGTTTTCTTAAGCCTAACATCGAAATCATTCATCCAATACAACCATAAACAAGTAATCAACACATAATTAACATCTAGGTTTCATTAGATCCAAGCAAACACAAGATAGATCTAGCCTAGCATGATGGAATTAAGACAAGAACAAGATATAGACAACCAATACATAGACATATTGATTGAATTAAAAGAATACTTATCTCAATTACACATGAAAGGGATCAAGGGCTTAGAACCCTTGAAAAACCTGTAAAATTCGTACCAAGTTCGTACTTAGGGTTTCTCCAAAAAACTTCTCTCTTTTTAATGTGAAAATTAGAAAACTATATATAGGAAATAGGGTCTGACGGCGTCAAGACAAAATTTGTGACGCCGTCATCTCGCCGCCAAAATACTTCTCGGACTGCCTTGATCTACTTTTGACGCCGTCATGTGTTATGCATTTCCAGGCCGTTATGCATTTTACTCTTGACGCCCTACTTCGTGACGCCGTCAATTCCGTACTGGGTCGTCATGGAAATTACTCTTGACGCCGTCAGAAATTCCTTCTTGACGCCATCACCTACTGTTCCCAGCAAGGAAAATTAAGACTTTGGCGTTTTCTTCACTTTTATGCTCCAAAAACGTCCGAATTGCTTCCTTTTCTAGATTTCACTCCCAAAGTACCTAAAATCACAAAAGGAACGATTTAGGGTAATATTTGATCAAATAAATTCAATTCCGGGCTTAAATGACCCCATAAAAGTGGTTCATTTTTCGCCTCATCAGGAGTTCTAACAACTGATGTTTGATGCGTGATACCAACATCTTCAAGGTAAGTTCTTAACTCCTGGTTTGTAAATTCTGTGCCATTGTCTGTTCTTATAATCCTTATTGGAGCTTGAAGTAAAACTTGAATACGCTTCAGAAAGGTGATGATGATGCCTGGTGCTTCGTCTTTTGATCTCAAAAACTTTACCCAAGTATATCTTGAATAATCATCAACAATAACAAGAATATACTTCTTCCCATTAATGCTTTCAACTCTCATTGGGCCACATAAGTCCATGTGCAACATATGTAACCTTGCTTCCGAACTAGGTACGGTTTTGGGTTTATATGATGCTCTTTTACTTTTTCCTTGTTCGCATGATGGACATAAGTGTTCCTTGGTGTATTTGAATTTAGGAAGTCCGGTGACGATGTTGTCTTTGGCTAACTTGTTGATGGTGTCGAAATTGAGATGGGATAAACGTCTATGCCATAACTAGGAATTAGTTTCGGTTGCCCTTGTCATAAGACAAATTGGTGATGTAGAAGCCATTTGGTTGATGTCGATAACATACAAGTTTGTACCATGATTACCAGTTAAGAGATCATCACCAACCAAATTTCTAATAAAAACCGTGTTTCTTCTGAATGCCACTTCTAAATCTGCATCACAAAACTGCCCGATTGAAAACAAATTGTGTCCTAACCCTTCGACGTAGTAAATCGTGCAACTAATCGTTCTATAGATCTGGATCTAGCACTAGGTCTTTTTGGAGTATCCTTCTGTTCAGGCGTAACATACACATTCTTAGAAACACATTCATCATGAACATCATTAATTAAACATTTCTTGCATATTAAACAAACAGAGTCATTACATGCATTAGAAACAGTACTTTCGACATTACATTCAGATGAATCATGTTTCTTATTAAAAAGCGATAAATTCCTAGGGTGTTCTTCTACTTCTTCAACTTTATTCTTGCTACTACTCTTAGATGCAGGCGAGACTCTATTGTTCCTTGTATTGCTCTTAGGCTTTAGTCTGCTGCTCCTAGAGGTGCTTTCTAATCCTGTAGAAGGTAAGGCACACACATTAGGATTTATATTATTGTCCTTTTTAGCATCCCTAGATTCTTTAGAATTAGCCTTTATGCACTTGTCATTTGTCTTAGATGTTGAGGCAGACGCACTAGTGGGACTAATCCTAAAAAGGCCAGGTGCTAAAACTTTAGGTGTTTCGACAACCGCTTTTCCTTTATCAACAATCTTTTCATTTTCACTTTTCTTGGGCAAGGGTGTTGGAGTGACTGGTTTTGTCAAATCCTTTTTCTCATCGACTTTTGGAGCAAACCTTGAAATTGACATTTTTGGTTTTTGAACCGTGTTAGAAACATTTGGTTTATCCGAAGTCAATGGTTTTGCAAACTTAGTTTCCTCACCCTTCCCTTTTTGACTTTTAAGCTGAGCCCTCAAAAGATCATTTTGCTTTTTCATGTTCTTTAAGTCACGCTCATACGACAATTTGTCATACTTGCATTCTTCCTTTTTTCGATCAAGTTGTTTAAAATATGAGACATTTTCTTTTTCAAGCTTTATAAGAGCATTTTCATATTTAGAAACAATGTCGGAGGTCTTAGCTCTCAGTCGTTCATCATCTTGAACAGAATATGTTTGTAAAATGATGGACATAATATCAGTAGTCATAACAGCTTTGAAGAGAGAATCATTTAGGTTTTCCAAAACATTGATTTGCTCAAAAGATTCATTAGCCTTCTTTATCAGGGATTTGTGATCCGTGACGAAGTCAGCTGTTTCTTTCAAAAATGCTTGTTCAAAATGAATTACATGAGCATGAATATTATTAATTTGAGGAGAAAATTCATTTTCAAGAATCTTTTTAAGCTGTAAATGAACCGTGGAATTCCAGTTAATCTCATTAAGTCTCGTTTTAGATTCTAAAGTCGTTTTAAGTTGCCTAACTCTTGTTTTAAGATCATCAAGATATCCTCTCGCAGCACTTGTGTTAAAAGTGTTGTTTGAAGATATTTGTTCCATGTTTGAAAGCGATTTGGAAGCAACTACTTTTTTAGAAAACATTTTCGAGAATGGTCGTTTTATGGAAAACACAGATGGTTCGTTTTGTGGAACAAAAGTAATACCCGAAAGTTTGTTCAATTTGTTGTAATCAATGGGTTTCAAATCCTTTTGTTTCATTTTAATAATGCTCTCTTCGACATGTTCTATCGTTTGCACAGAATCCCGAACGACGGGAGGATCATGTTTGGTGTAAAAAACACTACCATTATACAAAACATTCTGTTCTTCCTGAGCTTTCTTGAGATTACAAGGATTGTTGTTACCGAGAGCCATTTTGTGTTTCGTATGGTAAATCGGATTAGTTTGGTTTGAAATCATTTTCATTGTTTGACTTGACTGACCCGACTTAACCACTAATTCTTCTAGATGTGCAATCTTGGGTTCTGACTCTACAATTTCTTCCAAAAGTTTGTCTTCTTTCTTTGCAAAGTCCTTTTTCAACTCATCCCGTTCTTTTTCAAGATTGGTATAAGCTGTTTGTTGTTTTGAAAGTTGGTTTGTTAATTCAGAAATTTCTTGTTTTAAAGAGTTAATGGTTTTTGTTGAACTTATTTCAAGATTAGCAAACTTGTTTTTCCATTCCCTATCTTTAACAAGTAACTTCTTATAACCAATTTCAAATTCTGACTCGCGTTCTTTGTGAATTTGAAAACTTTTTGCATTTTCCTTGTATCTCTCAAGCTCAGTGGTCAATTTCTCATTCGCGGCCTTAACATCGCGATTGACCTTTTTAACTTTCTCGATTTCAATACCACAATTATTTAATAATGATTCAAATAAAGCACGTGTTTCCTCATCATTCTCAGCATGCTGTGAAACGAAGCCTCCATTATGATTCACATCTGGAGTTGCTAAAGAAGTATTGCTACTACTTGGCGTGTCCAGGTATGTATCATAAGTGGGTGCTAGCTTCTTAGAATGTTGTTTCTCATAAGGAGACATATCAAATATATCATTATTGTGACATGTGTTGAAGTTTGATACCTCAGATGGTGCATTGGTGTCATAAACAGGAAGTGTGTCAGAAACTTAACTCAAATGGATCTCATTATCTCAGCCCCCATCTTTCAAAACGCTCCCAATAAACAAACTTATCTCAAATGGATCTCATCTCATCTTGAAATATCAGATTATCACAATCAAAAACTCATCTTGAAAAGACTTCATCAACCATAACCGAACATGACATCCCTTGTAGTCACAACATCTACAAACTTATTCACTAACCTTATCTCTCCATCACACAAGAAAGACAACACCCTTTCATTTCATTCACCACTGAAGAGCACATGAAGAATAAAGAGAGGGTTGGCTTCAAGATCGTTAAAAAGGTCGTGAGTAGGTTTGTTGTTGTTTCTCGTTTTTGTCTTGAACGAAGCAAGAAAAAGGGTATAACATAATTGTTATAATCCTTATCTTTAAGTTCGGATATATAATGAAGCTGAGTCTTCAAAATGATCAATGATGAATATAGATTCAACTCAAAAAAAATCTTTGAAAGATTAAAAGAGTGAACCGGTTCTGAGATCTTGTATTCTTATTAATTCGTTTATTGTTTGAGTGTTGTGGAGAGATGTAACTGATAAATAATGATGGTACTAGATTAAGATTGTTGGATGTGTTGGCTAATGTTGTAAAGATAAGCTGAAGTCAACAGTTGAGAGGGTATAATGGTTGTGGTTATGGTCTTCGTCTTCATCTTCTCTTCTTGAAAGTTTTCTAAAGTTTTTGATATTTTTCACTTTTGTGTTTTCAAAAGTTTATTTTCTCGAAACTTTCTGATTTCGAAACATTGCTTTTATCGAGAATACAGATTTATCGAGAACATGTTTATCGAGAACATGTTTTCGATAAGTAGGGTGTTGTGTTCTCGAAAGCCACATGTGTTCTCGAAAACAAGTACATATCGAGAATTTCTTATACAAGAAATTCCGATTAGATTCCGGCGACCATTTCCCAGATTCCGATGTGTTTCAGATGAGTTTTCCGACCTATTTGACCACTTTATTCACAGAAAAGGTACAAAAAGTCATTAAAATTTATAGTACAAAAGCTGTTTGGACAAATGAATTGACACAAAACAGTTTTTGAAAACTGTGAACTAAACCAAGACTTTTGACCATAAGCATACAATAAAATATGTATAGAAACTGTTTATCAAGAAAAGGAAAAAAAATTTCCAGATTCCAAAAAAGTAAATAAAAACAGCTTCAAACACATTAATCAAACCACAAAAAATCATCAAAACAAACACCGTAGCTCTGATACCAATTGTAGGACCATAAATATAGATGATTCATGTGGTTCAGGAGGTCTTGGTTGATGATTAAAGATGAAAGTATTCATCTTTTTAGAGAGAGAAAGTAGAGAGAGGGTGAAGAAAATGGATAATATTAAGATGAAATAAAAGATACACAATTTCTCACACCCCTCATGGAGAGTCATGAGGGGTATTTATAAGCTCATTACATAATAAGTTTGCCTAATGACCACTAATAGTCCCTGAAGTTACTACTAGCTACATATCTAGTCCATTTCACTTGTGTGACGTTATCTTAATAAAATAGCGAGGCTAACACTTAGATATATGATTAGTTAGATTAATGCTTAGTTATACATATATGTGTACATAATAGCTTATATTCTTATAACCTAGAAACATCATTGGTTGACTCTCCTAGGAATAAGATAAAATTGTTCATTGCCGAACGAAATAGAAAATGGAAATCTTCTATATCCACTATTAGCAAACTCATGGTAATGAAGTGAAATGAGTTAAGTGGATCGATCGTTAATATAGAAGTAAGATTAGATCCCTCGCGTAAGAAAACTATGGATGAAACAAGCTCTCGTAGACTATGGCATTAAGTTAGATAAGCGTGCGAAAACAAAGGAACTATAGATGTTAGGTTATACCCCATTCAACACTCTCGCATCTAACATATAAATTATCGTCTTCATTTCCTTTAGGATCATAGGATATGTAGAAACGATAGCATGAGATAATAATAGGCTTAACCAATCCTCTTGAGCATAAGATCTTTAATAAACATTTTTTTAAATATTTGATTTATGATATTTGTTGTCAAAAATCTAATATCTCTAAAAATATGCAAAAACCTATCATTTTGGAAAATAGTTTTTCAAATAACTATCCCACTTTTAAATAACATGTTTTCACTATCAATATCCACAATTTTGTTTTGATCAAAACTAAAGATTGGGAAAATATTCTTTACCGTTCATTCACACATTTTGAAGTAAAAACCCAATCTATTTTATTCAAATAACTCTCACATCTAAGTGAAAACTTACTTTCAAACATTGTTGAATAATGCTAAAAACGTCTCTTTTAAAATCATGCATGGTGATCTCATATTTGTCATCTATATTTATATAAATGACACTTATAAGTGAACTAAATCAAATCAAGAGGACCATGGTTTGTTCATTAAGACTTTGTTTGTAACAAGTCTAGAAATCCATGCTATCATAACTACCCACTTATTGCACATTGATACACATTAGGATTAATCCTCCTAGTTATGTAGTTATGAAATACTTGATGTTGCTTATTGTTTCCTAGCACTTATATTTTACTTCCTTGATGAGTATGTTTGCATGCTAGATGAAATTGCTTGTTTACTTAATCTCTTTGATTAACATGCTTT
Source organism: Artemisia argyi (assembly GCA_030686995.1). NCBI lineage: Eukaryota > Viridiplantae > Streptophyta > Magnoliopsida > Asterales > Asteraceae > Artemisia > Artemisia argyi. The sequence continues at coordinate 48,097,918 of CM060676.1, forward strand.
GGCTACATAATTGCCTACATAATTAGTATATGCTTAATTGCCTAAAAGAGTTGGACTTGTTTGAAACCAAAAACACAACCTTTATGCAATTCACTACCAAAAACCCTTTTCTGGCAATCTGGGAATCACCAGATGGGCGGCCCCCTTAAATCATAAGGCGGCCCCCTTAATTATTAAGGGGACCGGCCTCCAATTAAGGGGACCGGCCATCTGATGGTCGAAGGTGTTGTTTCCTTTTTCTACTTTTTAGCCCATTTCATCCTACACTTCCCAAAATTCATAAACCTATTTTATCCTAAACCTTCTATCAAAATTTATACATCCTTAATCCCACCAATCCTACATTATAAACACTCTCATTCCTCTCAATCTATACTCATCTCTTCATGACCTCTCCCATTAAACCAAAACCACCAAATAACCCGTTTGGAGAAGAAAGCCTAACTTCCATTAAAAGCCCGTCAAACCAAATGATGTTGTCAAACATCCAACACCAAATTCCTCCTATGTCTTCAACATTACATACCTAACACCTCACTCTCCTTCTCACCAACATTACATATCAAAAACCTTTACTCACCCATATCCTTCTACCTTACACTCAAACCTCATAATCTTTTCACAACTCAAGCGATGTTGTTCATAATCAACCAACACCTAAACCTCACTCTCACACAAATGATCCATTTAACAACAAATCATCCATTCGTGCTTCCACTAATGCTCCTTCTTCTGATGAGCATGCACAATCCCAAAACAATAACCCCAACCTCATTACCAACACTTTACATGTTGCTCATTCAACAAAAACACCATCCACTCATGAATCATCTCTTCCACCCATATCATGTTTTCATGATTACCCAAGCTCAAACATGTCTCCACCACCAAGAGTATCACCACCACATCCTACAACTTCACATGCCATTCCTATGTTGCATGTTCAAACCCTCACCCAAGACAACTATCATGCTCCACCACCATCACCTTCCTCCGAACACTTAATGTTAGTTGAGGCGCTAAAAGAATCCCATGAGCTTAGTGCTCTTTTAGCCTTACATCTTGCTCAACGCAATTTGGATCCACCTTCATCTAGATCGCCCTCATCACCACACAACAAAAATCAACTTGAGAAGCATGTCAACAATTGACCTTGTTGCATCTTTCTCCTAAAAACCATTGCATTCAATGAACACTTCACTTGGATTGAATATCTTCTCACTAGATCACATCCAATACCCTCACTTGAACAACATCCAAAACCTTAATCAACCTCTTCCGCTACAAACTCTCCACAACCAAACTCTCCAACATTCATGACCCAAACATATACCTCCATTAATCCAACAACCTTACCCTAACTCAACCATCTTCATTCCAAACACTCCATCATCAACCATCTAAGCATACTATATGCTTATGATTTTCACTTTCAAATACGAATCAACCAACCTTTTATTACAAGCAAGTCCGATGGCCCTCTTTGGCAAATTAGGATCTTTAACATAATCTCTTTGAATTAATTGTTATGTATCCTTAATATTTGTTTGCTATGCTTGTTATTTGTATATTGCATATTCTTCCATATATGCTTGTGCTTCTAATATTTTTCTTGCGAGCATTCCATATCTCGATCCCTTGGTGCCATCGAACGAGGGGGAGCACACATCAAGGGGGAGCTTTCATCCCGTCTAACTTCATTTATGAAGCTAGTCGGCATAACCTTTTTGATTCTACAAAAAGGGAGAGAAGTGAATATAAACTCACTAAATACATGTCTAAAAATTAATTTTTAGACTTGATGAGTTTAGGTTTTGTAATCATCAAAAAGGGGGAGATTGTTGATATAAATAATGCCTAAAAATATTATTAATATATATCGATATATCTATGTTTTGATAATCACAAAACGTAAACTCATTGAACTACAAATTATGACGTAAACAAGTATTTAGTCATAAATATTTGCTTTAGCATCCATATCACTTAAGGTATGAATAAACAAAGTGTCTAATGCATTTTATGATCAAAAGAATTTTTATTTTTACAAACCTTACATTTTATTAAAGTGGGACAAACATTTTTAAACTTATATAAAACATTTTTGTATTTATAAGAAATGTTTTATTCAAAATAAATATTTTGAATTCAAATTTCAACCTAAAAAACGGCTACATTCTTCAGGAAAAACCTCCCCCACAAAAAGACAAAAAATCTGAAGAAAAAATATTTTTTTATTTGGCGGCCCCCTTAATTATACTAGGCGGTCCCCTTAATTATTAAGGGGACCGGCACCCAATTAAGGGGACCGGCCACGCTCCCAAACAGTATTTTTCCCCCTATAAATACTGGTTCATTCCACAGATTTTTCTCACCTTTTGCACCCCAAAACTTTCTGTTCTAGATCTCATTTCTATTCTCTAAAATCCTTTGATCATACATACATAAATCTTTGTTTCAAAGTGATCCAAACCTCTACCTTTCAAGTGCAAGAGAAGAATACTTCAATCCTTCAAGAGAAGAAGTATTACAACTTGTTGTGACCTCCACATCCAAGTTGTTAGAGCATCATCCATTATATCTATTTATTTGTGTAACTAGTTGTGAATATTTGATAGAAGATAGATTAGCAAGGTGTGTAGATAGAGTGAGTGTGTAGTAGATAGTTGTGAAGTAGAGAAGTTGTGAAGATAGATAGGTGTAAAGAAGTAGTGTTGTGATTAAGTAGTGACTAGGTGTGAAGAAGTAGTGTTGTGATTAAGTAGTGACTAGGTGTGAAGAAGTTGTGTAGAAGCTGTGAATAAGTTGTGACGAAGTTGTGGTGTGTATATTGGTGTGTAAGGTTTTCTCCGCCATAAGGGAGCTTGTTGACATAGTGAAGAAAACTCTCGAGTAGGTGACTCGAGGAGTGGAGTAAGGCAAGGAAGGTGTCCTTGTAGCCGAACCACTATAAATCCTTTGTCTCGCGGTTAGATCTTTCCATATCTTTCTTATTATCTTGCTTATATCGTTATTACTTTTGTAGACGTAGACGTATATATATATATATATATATATATATATTTGCTCATATAGTGCTAGTATTGACTTTACTTAAAGATCAAACGAAAGTTTCATTCACAAAACAAAGTTTTTACAATCAAACTAAAAAGGTAACATACATATAATTGATCATTTCGATCAAGTAAAGTTTTCATACAAAATATAACTAAGGATTATAAAATAAATGATTACTTACTTATCTCTCGTATATAGCTATAATTGTTTATATTGTGCATGTGTTGATTTCACATACTTAGCTTATATTATTATTGTTCATACTTAGATATAGTTGTTCATATTGTTCAAGATTTGAGTTCACATAAGATTGAATCAAAGTTTTAAAAGCAAACAAGGTTTTAAAACTAAACTAAGTTTTCATAATAAAATTAAAAAGGCGTAAAACTATTCAACCCCCCCTTCTAGTTTTCCACATTATTATTATTATTATTATTATTATTATTATTATTATTATTATTATTATTATTATTATTATTATTATTATTATTATTATTTTGTATTTTCTTTATTTGTATTATTTGTTTTAGGTTTTTATTTTAAAGAATGTATAAATAAAAGGTAAAAGTGAGATGTGGTAAATACTTTGGATTTTGTAATGCTTGAGTAGGAATAAACGAATCTCGTGTTTTATTGAGCTCTCGTATTTAATTATTCTTATGCCATACTATCACGGTGTTGGTACGCGTGCGGTTTTAGTAAAAGTGGAACGTGAGTTCGCCACAATATTTGTTTGACAATATTCGTCATTGCTTTATAGTATAATGAAAGCAAAATTTAAATAGAAGAATAAGTGAAACAATTGAATGGTCTCATTAAATAATAAATTTTTCAGTCTTACAGGAAATAAATAACTTGAAATTTTCGGGTTATTACAGTACCTACCCCTAATTCTGAATTCCGTCCCGGAATTCTTAGTCCGTGGTAGTCGTTGGGGTTGTCTCGGTGAATAGGTGTGGATATTTAGCACGAATTCGGTCTTCACGTTCCCATGTGTATTCCGGTCCCCTATTAGAGTTCCAACGAACCTTGACGATAGGAATGCGGCTTTGTTTTAGTTGTTTCACATCTCGGTCCATGATTTCTACTGGTTCCTCTATAAAGTTGAGTTTCTCGTCGAGTCGAAGTCCTTTGAATGGGATGACAAGAGTTTCATCCGATAAACATTTCCTCAGGTTGGACACGTGAAAGGTATCGTGCACCCTACTGAGCTCCTCAGGGAGTTCAATTTTGTATGCTACTGGACCAACCCTTTCCAGGATCTTGAATGGTCCAATGTATCTAGGATTTAACTTTCCACGTTTCCCAAATCTGATCATTCCTTTCCATGGGGATACCTTCAACAAAACTCTATCCCCAACTTGAAACTCCATAGGTTTTCGCCTTACATCGGCATAGCTCTTTTGCCGGTCACGGGCAGCCTGCAAGTGTTGCCTGATCTGTACAATCTTCTCGGTGGTTTCATGAATAAGTTCGGGCCTTGAGAGTTGAACATCTCCAACTTCTGCCCAACAAACTGGTGATCGGCACTTTCGTCCATAAAGTGCTTCAAATGGCGCTGCCTTGATGCTAGCGTGGTAGCTGTTGTAGTAGGAGAACTCCGCTAATGGTAAGTGCTTATCCCATGCTTTCCCGAAATAGATCACACATGCTCGTAGCATGTCTTCTAAGGTCTGGATGGTTCTCTCACTTTGCCCATCAGTCTGCGGATGATACGCGGTGCTCATATCTAACCGAGTACCCAAAGCTTTTTGCAATGACTGCCAAAAGCGTGACGTGAAACGGCTATCTCGATCCGAGATGATGGAAATCGGCACTCCATGTCGCGAGACTATTTCCTTCACATATAACCGTGCAAGGATTTCCATATCGTCAGTCTCTTTGATTGGCAAGAAGTGTGCGGATTTAGTAAGACGGTCCACAATGACCCATATGGTGTCAAATCCTCCTGATGTCTTAGGTTGTTTTGTGATGAAGTCCATTGTAATCCTCTCCCGTTCCCACATTGGAAGTTCAGGTTGTATCAATAGGCCGGATGGTTTTTGGTGCTCAGCTTTTACTCTGGAGCACGTCAGACATTTCCCGACATATTCGGCGATGTCAGCCTTCATGTTTGGCCACCAGTAAAGTTTCTTGAGATCCTGGTACATGTTGTCAGAACCCGGGTGAATCGAGTATTTGGACTTGTGAGATTCGTGCATGATGAGGTCACGAATCCCTCCATAGAGTGGAATCCAGCTTCGGTCCTTGAAACACAATCTCCCGTCTGATTTCTTCACGAAACCATTCTCACTCTCTGGCATACCATAGATCTTCTCCTTTGGTCGGTTTTCTTCTTTGAGGGCTTCGGCCTGTGCTTCCAGGATTTTCGATGGTAACGGTGACCTAATTGTCATCCCCAAAGATCGGACTCTAAGGGGTCTAATTCGCTCCTTTCGACTTAAGGCATCCGCTACGACATTTGCCTTTCCGGGGTGATAGTGAATCTCACAATCATAGTCACTAAGCAACTCCAACCATCGGCGTTGTCTCATGTTCAATTCCTTCTGCTCTAGAGTATGCTGGAGACTCTTGTGATCTGTATACATCGTGCACTTGGTGCCATACAAGTAATGCCTCCACATTTTAAGAGCAAATACTACCGCTCCTAGTTCAAGATCATGGGTAGTGTAATTCTTCTCGTGAGTTTTGAGCTGTCGGGAAGCATACGCGATCACCTTACTTCTTTGCATCAACACGGCGCCTAAGCCCTGGTACGATGCATCGCAGTATACTACAAAGTCTTCACTTCCTTCGGGTAGTGCTAAGATTGGAGTTTCGCAAAGTTTTTGTTTCAAGAGTTGGAATGACGACTCTTGCTTTTCTCCCCAGTCAAACTTCTTCTTCTTTTGAGTCAGTTCTGTCAAAGGTTTGGCGATCTTCGAGAAGCCTTCGATAAATCACTGGTAGTATCCAGCAAGACCTAAGAATTGACGGATCTTCATAGGATTCGTAGGAGATGCCCAATTCCTAACCACTTCAACCTTTGCGGGGTCTACATGAATACCTCTACTGTCGATCACGTGTCCCAGAAATTGTACTTTCTCAATCCAAAAATCGCACTTGGAAAATTTTGCATACAACTTCTCCTCTTTGAGCAATTTCAGGATGGTCTTTAAGTGTTTCTCGTGCTCCTCTTTGCTTCGGGAGTAAATGAGGATATCATCAATGAATACAATTACAAACTTGTCCAAGTAGGGTTTGCACACTCGGTTCATTAGGTCCATAAACACAGCTGGTGCGTTAGTCAGACCGAAGAGCATTACTTGGAATTCGTAGTGACCATATCGTGTTCTGAAAGTTGTCTTAGGGATGTCTTCTTCCCTAACTCTCAGTTGATGATAGCCTGACCTTAGGTCAATCTTCGAGTAAACGCTCGATCCTTGTAGCTGGTTAAACAAGTCGTCGATTCTGGGCAATGGATATTGATTCTTCACGGTAAGTTTATTCAACTCACGGTAGTCAATGCACATCCGAAAAGATCCATCTTTCTTCTTAACGAATAACACCGGAGCTCCCCAAGGTGAAGAACTTGGGCGAATAAATCCTTTCTCCAACAACTCTCGTAATTGTTCAGATAACTCTTCTATTTCGGATGGCGCCAACCTATATGGTGCTCTCGCCACTGGCGCGGCTCCTGGTACTAAGTCAATCTGAAATTCCACTTGGCGAACCGGTGGGAGGCCAGGCAACTCCTCGGGAAATACCTCAAGAAAGTCCCTTACTACCGGCACATCTTCAGGATGTTTTTCTTCCGACTTCTTTTCTGTCACCTGTGCCAAAAAGGCGTGACATCCTTTATCGATATACTTTACCGTCTTGAAAATATGAGATGATGATGAGTCGAGTCTTACTATGTTCGCCACGAACGATTAGGGTGTTACCTTGAAATGGAATGTGAACGGCCTTCTCATCACAAATGATCCTAGCATGGTTCTTAGATAACCAATCCATGCCGATAACGACGTCAAAACTACCAAGCTTAACAGGCATAAGGTCGATTTCGAAGGGTTGGTCAAGTTAGAGTAAGGTACAACCTCGGACTATGGTGTTAGTGCTCTCAAGTTCCCCGTTGGCTAATTCGATTTCATAAATGGTGTCTAACTTAGTTGGGGTGCGGTTAAGTAAAGATGCAAATGCAATGGAAACGAAACTCCTATCAGCTCCATAATCAAATAAAACTTTAGCAAGGTGGTTGTTAAGTGGAAACGTACCCGTGACTATGTCGGGGCCTTGCCGGTCATTCCCCTCTCCCATCACATAAACTCGTCCACGAGCATTGTTGTTCTGGTTGGCAGTTTGTTTTGGACACCAGTTCTTGTAGTGCCCCTTTCTCACCACATCCATGGCACACCACGACCACCGGTTGTAAGTTGGCGCCTGTGGCCTTACAGTCTCGAGTCTGGTGCCCGATCCTCTGGCATTTCCCACACTTAACGTAACAGGGTCCATTGTGATGTAGTTTGCATTGGTTACACATAGGAGCGAGTCCAGCATAGCCTCTAGCTCCTGTAGGTGCGACAATGTAAGCCCTGGTGGCTTCCTGCCGGCGATTCTGTTGGTTGTGGTGATGGTTTCGTTTTGCTGATAATTCTGATTGTTGTTGCGGTTGTAGTTATTGTTGTTATTGTTGTTATGGGGAGCGTGGTTGTTGTGGGAGTTGTGGTTGTTGTGGGAGCTGTGGTTGTTGTGGGAGTTGTGGTTGTTTCTTCGGTCATCAAATTTTCGTTTATGATTGTTGTTGCCATGGGTCTGCCCGTGCTTGATCTCTCTTTCCAATAATCTCTGAGCAATTTCCATAGCCTCTTCGAGTGTCTGAGATTTGGATGCAGTGACATCCCCTTCTATGCTCCTAGGCAGACCTTCCACATACTTTTCCAGTGTTTTCTCAAGGTCTGTGTAACACCCCGAAATTTGATTAAGTAGCGGAAGTCTAATCGGGGTCATTACAGTTTAGTACACAGTCATACTCATAGAAAACAATTCAAAAGATTGTCAATATCATTCCATGAATACTCAAATATTCAGAGTCACAAACATTTTTCCAAAATGTTAATTGTTTCACAAAAGTGGTGATGAGTTTGTAGAGAATGATATAATTATTGAAATCAAAAGGGAGGTCTTGTGCCCTTTGCCAGCTCCGTGCCGCCATGCTTGCTAATTTCCTGAGATAAACATGCTTAAAAGTCAACACAAAGGTTGAGTGAATCCATAGTAGTTTAAATTGTAATAGTGTGAACACAAGTCAAGCATTTGAAATAAACAAGCCAAGATAGACAAGTCTTGACTAAATCGGGTGTAATATTGCTCCTAAGCCTCACGAAACGCAAGCCTTAACTTTGATTTGACATATCATAAAGATAATAACAATCATCTGCACCACAGCGGATGTAAATGACAAGTGGCCCTCGGTGACAGAAAATGTGCCAAATTTCCATAATACCTCGAATATAGCACACCTCCTGCCAAGTGATCACCTTGACAGAGGCGGGCTGCCATTCCAATAGATCTATCAACTATATTCGCGCTTACTCGCAAGTGATTAAGGTTCGTGATATGAGGGACTTGTAGCACAGGTGTCAACTTAGGCAATATCAGGTGATAATAGCATACAGAAAAATACTTGTGTTCGATTTATAGCATGTATCTCCCCACGGGGTTTAAAAACAATTAAAAATGTGGGACCATGAACTCACCTGACAGGTGGGTAATCACAACGGTGCTCAAAAGTGATTGTGGATTGCTATGACAAGCAATGAAATTCCTCCGACTTGCGACCTAAATAATACATTGTAATCGGTGTTTTAGATTCGTGTTGTAAATGACACGTGATATGTCTCATGTACGGTGATATCCGTTCGGGTGTCTTAATATATTCCAAAATAACTCACGTAGTTATTTGTATTGTTGTTACGAATCGTTGTTTAATAAATATTTAACTCGTAGTAAGAAATAATATTATTTAAAAATATTTATGATTAAATATTTTTAATAAAGTTATATATATATGTATTAAAGTTAAAGAAAATATGTATATATGTTTTTATTGTATAATTAATTATGAAAATATACCTTGTCACAATTTAACCCTTAACTTTTACAAAATTACACTTTGTACCCTTGGTTAAAAGTAATTACAATTTTAGTCCCTTTTGTACTTTTCTCACTTTAATCCTTGTTCTTTTGAAATTCTCAGTTTCTACCCTCGGGTTCTATTTAAAATCGACTGCGTTATGTTTAGTCCAAAAGTTTAGTGGATTTGACGGTTTTAGTCCTTTAACGAAAGGTTTTGCAAAAATGGTCCTTGATTTAGTTTTCGAAAACCAAACTTTTTGTATAACAAAAATATCATTTAAATCTTGTAAAACCTTTCTAAATTAGCTTTGAAAAGTCTCGAAAACGTCTCAAAAATCTTATCATTTTCAAACCGAAATTTCCTTTTCTTTTTAAAACACTTGGGCTCGTTAGCCCTTTTAAGGCCCAAAAGGGTGTTTCTTTGTTTTAAAATCATGTTCGACTAGCACTTGGTTTTGGCTTTGTTTTCGTGGTCTAAAGTCGAGTGAGTTGTGCATGTTGGGTTAATTCGATTGTGGGTGAGTCGTAGATTTAGGTGATCGAAAAATATAAGTGGGTCGTACGTGTAGAAACGAAATGGCGAGGGCATTTCTAGGGGTGTCGAGGCAAGTGATGAAAGTTATAGTGTAACGAAGACTTATACTTAAAATTATACGTGTGTCGTGTGCATGAGACTTTTTGTGATAAACATGAGACTAGAGTAGGAAAATGAAATAGGATACGAAGACTTACAATCACCAAAAGGTGGTGACGACTTTGTGTGATACGAGACAAGTGAATGAGCAAATGTGGTACCCTCTTCTCGTCTTAGAAATCCTTTGTCCCAATAGTTATCCAACTCGTTTAAACCCAAATTCCTTAGCTCGTTTCCTCCTTGATTCTTCTCGACAGCAACAAAGCAATAGAGTGTTTTGGACTTGGAAGTTTTGTGGAGTTGAGAGTGTGTGAGTTTTGTAGCATTTAATGTGATTTATATAGCGAGTTTATGGGTGGTTTGATGTTCCTAAGATTGCAACACAAACCGAGTGGTCTAATCTCATTCGACAATCTTGTCTTGGCTTCCATCGTCTAGTCTTGTCGAATTGTACATGGTTTGGGGGCTACGAGTGTTTGTCAACCTAGGTGTTAGAAGCTTTTAGACATATGTTGTACCATTGATCTTTGTTTATAGTTTGTGTTAGGGGCTTAAGAGACATACGATCCAAGGGTTAAAGTATTTGAGCGTGTAACGTGTTTATCCATGGGTCGGACGGCTCTCAATTGGTGGCTCATTGTCGAGTGTAGGAAAAGTCAAAGGGTGTTGCATTTTGATTGTCAAGCTTAAGGGGAACATGCAAATATATAAACGTGTGCATCTATATATTGCAAAGGGGTTTGGTTCTCGTTTAGTAAGTATACGTAGCAACAATCCATAGCCATTGGGCTTGTGCAAAGGTTCGGCCCAAGGAAATGTATAAAAGACTTTGTGTGATGGGCTTGTGTTAACCTTCGGCCCAAGTGAACAAAACATAAGCCGTGTGGGCTTGGTGATGGTGATCCGGCCCAAGTGAAAAGAAAAAGAGTGGGCTAGTGAGGTGATTCGGCCCAAAATGTCGGGGTGTCGGTGTTCCGTAAAATTCGTGAAATAAATCTCGGTGTCGGTGTCGGTTTGTGAAAACCATAAATATATAAACGGTGTCGTCATTTATATATATATATATACTCATATATATATATAGTATTAACAAATTTGTAAAAGTTAATATATATATAGTGTCGTATGCATATATATAATAATAATTTCTTGATGTTCAATTTGGGTGTCGGGTCGCAAGTGGAGTTACCGGTGTTAACCTCGTTGGGTGACATCCAAGAGTGCCTTTCGGGTGACATCGGGTGACAAAACATAATCGGGTGTTAAGCAAACGGTGTTTAAAACATTCGGGTGTTCAAACAAATAGTGTTTCATATAAAAATTTCAAATTAGCCCGCAAAATTGGCTTAGTTTAGAATAATGTCGGTAATTAGCATTAATAAATGACCTGGGATTTTACGGTGTATTACAGTCTGGCACCTTGGTTGCGCACAGCACAACTAGTTCTTGAAACCTTCAATCATAAGTCTTAATACCATCCCCTTTTACGACTAAACGATCAAACTCATCTTCCAGTTTCCTAATCTCGGTGCGGGTGCAGTATTTCCTTATCATTCTTTGCTTGAAGTCAGCCCAAGTGATCTGGTAGGCTTCCTCTATGCCCATGTTCTGTGCAGTAGTGTTCCACCAGGACAAGGCATCTTCTAGTAGCGTACCAGTAACAAACGAGACCTTGTAGTCATTAGAGCACCCGCTCCTTGAGAATACTGTTTCAGAGCGCTCAAACCAACGAGCGAGTTCAGTTACTCCCTCGGTCCCCTTAAAGTAAGTAGGTTTGCAATCCATAAAGTCCTTGTAAGTGCACTTTCGTATCCCAGATGTCTCGCCCTCTCCATTTGGCCTGTTTGTGCTGCTGGAACGTGCCATAGCTGCCGCTTGCTCTCCTAATGCGGCCGCAATACTGTCAGCAATCAACTTTTGAATATCAGCTGGAGTCATAGGGGTTGTAGGGGTTGTTGTTGTTGCCTTCTTACGAGGAGCCATCCTTCTAAAAAGAAAGTCACAATACACACTTGAGAATATTGTTACCAAGATCAACACAATATAGTAAACCATCACAATCAAACACATAATAGTCGAGGTCATAATGCTATTCAATCATACAATGAGTACATCATCACCAATACAACCATATCAATCATAATAAGTATCACGACATGCTTGAAAAATAAAATTCCATAACATACATGACATTCATAATGAGTCACAACATGGTGGTACACGAGAGTATCATAACATAAGATCAAATACTAGAACAACATAAATCAATATCCATACAATACGATCATAACCAACACGAGGTTTTAATAATCTGGTACATTGTTCAAAATAAAAAAATACAACATTATTAATGCCGCACAGGGCAAGTCAGATGTCTCTGCATGCAGTGATACGTCACAGATCTACGGGGCTCCAGGTGCGCCTCCTAACCTCCTCTCCAAGTCTCGAATAATCCGTATCATCCCTAGCATCTCTGCATCTCTCGCTCTCTCTCGGGCTCGCACCTCCTCAAGGGATGCTCTGAGTGCATGGACTGTAGCAGTAGTAGCAGCTAACTCCTCAGCCTGATGCTCTTGCATCTGCTGCGTAATCACTGAAATCTCTCTCTGATCCTGCATCTCATATCTCTGGGCGTCCATCCTGTGGCCCATCTCAGTAACAGTATCCATGGTCTCCTCCAACTCGGTGCCCATCATCTGAAATACCTGCTCCAAAGCCACCCTATGAACTACGAGGTTAGTCACCTCCTCCTCCATGTTCTCTACCCGCTCAAGAGAAATCTCCTCCACAACACCTACGATCTCATCGATCTGATCCTCATGTCTGACCAGTCTGGCTGCTAGTAATGGAACAGTGTGATGCACCGGCTCTCCAGTGACTGGTAGCACGGGTGTAGAACTCTCCCCAAGCTCTGATGCTCTTGGGGATCCCTCTAAGAATCTCCAGTGACGAATAGCCTCTAGCAGATATAACCAACTCTGGACATCATCCCCCTCATGGGTATCAGGTGAGGGAACAGTCTCAGTGGCAACAGCTGGGGGTGTGGGAATAAGAGATGAAGTGGAAGGTGGTATGGGCACAGTAGTAGTCTGAGAGTAAAACACAGTGGGTGGTGGCATAGGTGGGAAAGTCTCAGTGGTGAAGGTAGGTAGCATGTAAGGATAAGGCGGAGGTAAAGGAGATGTCGGTGAAGCTAGTGGTGATGGTGAGGATGGTGATGGTGGTGAAAGAGGTAGGGGTGGTGCTATAGCAGCAGGTGGAGCACGTGCTCTCTTACGAGTAGTGAAACGGAGGGTAGGTCCATTTGGATGGTACTTGAACCTTTTTCCAAAAGGCTCAGGCTCAAAAGGCTCAAGGACACACACACACTTGAGCCGGCGAGCCGGGGCAGGCAGTGGTGGGGGCGGAGTGGATGTAGCAGTATCAGCAGTATCTGAGTCGGATGACTCACTGTCAGCATCTGATCCAGAATGATGGATAGGGAGTGGGGTGGGGCAATCATCAGCTGCCAAGAACTGCTGAGACTGAAGGTACTGGTCCTGGAGGTACTGATCATAGGTCATGGGTCCAATGAGGGGACGGTAAAGTGGTCCATCAGCAAATGAGTCATGGGGTGTTGGAGCGACTTCACCCTCCTCGAAGGGCTCCGTCTCTCCGGAAGCATTCCCGGATGGGACATCAGAGGGAACAACGGGGGAAACAGGTAGGGTAACATCGGATAGGATGATGGTAGGGACATGGGGTGATGCCAGGGGTGCGTCGTCACTGTCAGATAATGACCGGGGGTGACATGGTACTGTAACATCCAAAAAGTAAGATAAGGTAAAATAAAATAAGCCTTTTTAGTATAAATAATGTTAAACATTAACTAGTCATGAAGTTTATAACTTATGCATTATCTGCTAAGCAAATCTCTATGCATGATATCTAAAATTGGTGCATCATCTGCTAAGCAAATCTCTATGCATGATACTCGTAAAGTGTGGGCGCGGAGGGCATAAGGTAGTAAGATGTAAAGTAGTTTATTTTGAAATGTGGTTATAGTCCAGTGTTTTGAAAATACACTTGGTTCTCTATAACCTGTCTCTGATACCAATCTGTAACACCCCGAAAATCGAACTGAAACAACGGAAGACTAAACGGGGTATTACTTCATAGATACATTGCCATAATCATAGAAAACGACATAAAAGAGTCGTTTTGAGAAAATTTGTTATCATTCATCAACATAAAATCAGAGTAGCCACAACGGGTTCAATAAGTTTAGAAATACATAATGAAAATGTCTTGAATAAAAGTGAATAATAACATTTTTAAGTGAAATCCAAAGGGTGCCCTGATCCACTCCGTGCCATAGATGCTAATTAGTTACTTGAGATAAAACATGCTAAAAGGGTCAACACAAAGGTTGAGTGAATCCACAGTGTTTAAATAGTATTAGTCTGAACACAAGCCAAATAGTTCTAAACAGTAACATCGTAACGTAAGATATTGCACTAAGCCTCATGACACGCAGACCTTAACACTGTTATGCTGCCATAAGAGATATATAAAATCTTATGGGATATAAGCCTACACATAATAATATGATGCAGGTAATAGGGCCCTCGGGTAATTAGGAGTTTGCCAGTTCCTAAGTTATTCGAATATAGTGCATTCGGTTACCATTCCAGGCTAACTTCAAATGGGGCGTCAACTGCCAATAGATCTATTCACTATATTCGCGTTCACTCGCAAGTGATTAATGGTTCATGATATGAGGGACTTTTGGCAATAGCGGTAACTTAGGCAATATCAATCAGGATAACATAGAGAAAAATACTTGTGTTCAAATTTATAGCATGTATCTCCCCACGGGATTTGAAAACATAGTAAAAAGTGGGACTATGAACTCACCTCAGTAATAGTAGCAGGAATGTAATAGAGTCAAATGGTAAGTGATAGTTCTGACGCGTGACCTAGATTAGTATGGCATAATTTAGTTAACAATTTTGTTTAGGACTCGATGAAACGGTAATAAGTTTAAAAGTTTTCAAAATGTTTAAGTTATTTTGCTTGTGTGGCATTAAGTAAGTCTAAAAGTAGTTTTGTAGTTATTGGCTCTAGGAAGTGCTTAAGTACTAAAGTATCACATAGCAAAAGTATCAAGAACGTAAAGGAATATGGTTCGACGATAACTGAAAGACGAAATGTGAAAGGTAATGGACATTAGACGTTGCCCGAAAAATGAGAATAATGTTGTTAAAAGTTTATAAGTATTTATATGTAAATATTAGTTTAAGAATTGTGAAAATAAATGTCTTTAAGTAATAGTTTTATTCAAAGTGTTTGTATTGGAAATTAAATAAAGTCAAATGGTTTTATATATTAAACTCAAATAGTTTATTAAATATGTTTCGTTTCCGAAAAACATCGCTTACGTATATTGTATTGTGCACACATTTTAGGTTTAATACACAAGTTGGGACGTGAAAGGATTCTTTATTTATATGCGCGTGTCGTATCCGATTATGAGTCACGGATTTCTCGGGAACAAAAATAGTCGACGTACGAAGGTATTTAGTTTATTTCTATTAATTTTTAAAAGTATGAGCTGTTTAAATCTTGAAGTGGGGTATGGCCTAAAAATTTATTTTATTGTTTACCTTAAGTTGGGCTTGGCCCAATTCATTTTTTTTTTGTAGCAATGATTTACTAAGCAGATTTTTGTTTTCATTTTGAACTGCACAAGGGTATTACCACAACCGTAGTTTTGACACACGCAAGAAAAGGGAAAACGTTTTGATGCGAGGAAATGGAGTCATAACACAAGGTTTAAAATCCGACTCGAACCCTTAACTTAGCGAGACCCTAAGTAAACAAGGCAAAGACAAGCACTCGACACCCTTCGTGGGTTCATCAAACCTGGGTACCTCGAACCAAAGTCAAACACAATATGATAACACCAAAACAGGTTTTGTAATTCTTGTCATGACAACTTTTGAAAACATCTGATTCGATGCGATTTAAATGCACCCTTAGGTGACGGACTTGAGGTCCTTTAAACTGAGCAAAAAAACTACATAAACACGGTCACAACACACTCTACCGCGACACAACATGACCCAAATGACTTAGTCCAAAACCATGCTAACCAATATGATTAGCCAAACCATTTAATAGTACTAGTTGGAAATTTTGAAACCTTTATAGCAAAATGAGCAAATTAAAAACACCTTATATTTACCCACTGTTGGGTTCGACCAGAATGGAAAACACAACTAATTCATGATTAACTCAAAACTGAAATTATCAACACCTCTCAGTGGTTCGACTCAAATAATATCATACGCGACTTATAGATTTTTGACAGGTTTTACTCTAAACCAAATAAGCCAAGATCCTAATAAGCCATTAGCCATATCACGAACAATCAAATGAGCAAAACCAAACAGAAACAAACCAAAATAACACTTCCGATACCGAGCCAAAACAGAATTTGGTTTCGACTTGTTTAAATCTTTACTACCAAACAAGTATTCAATAACAACAACAATTTATGTCAGATCGTGAAAACACAAAACAAGGAGTATGACCATTCGAATTTACTAGTATCGATTCATAGGTTTTTAACAACATCTAATGAACATAAACAAGAATAAAAGAAAAGAAACCATGAAACCTTTCAACCAATTCAATCAAGGTCGATTATTCAATAAATTAAGATCGAATAAAACAATTAATCCAACACAATCACAGGTTCGAATTTTAAAGAACAACAACAAAAGAAAAGGGGTAAATGGGTTACCAAATAAGGATCGATTAAGACAGAGACTAAAAATGATCGAGACCCGATTCTGATTCCACAAGCGATCCACACACCTTCGACACCGAAACGTTAACCCCTTCTTGAGAACTAACAATAAATTTTGTTGTGAAGATTTTGAGTGTGTGGAATCACTTGTGGGTCGTGTGGTTAATATAAAATTAATACAAGGAAGGTTTGATTCCTCCTCCTCTTAAGGTCAGTCGATTCATAGCTAAAAAGGGTATCACACCATCACCATCTAGTCAGCTATTGGCTCTTGGTGTTGACCTTCAATATGTAGACAAGGCAACAGTTTTCCCACCTGAGGCGCTTGAGGACCAATATGAACTTCACAGCGTCTGCTTTGCTGGGTTTATGTGGGGATGGTGATGACGTTGGGAAGAAGACTAACAAGTCTGATCTCATCTTGTCGCTTTGGTAATAACGTTAGGGAGGAGTAGATAAAGCAAAGAGGCGTGAGGGAGAGAGAGGGTTGGGGAAGTGATAAAAAGATGGGGATAAGAGGGTGTCGGTTTGTGTGGATCAGCACAAGGACGATTTTTTTTTGTTATCCCTTATTATTATTATTATTATTATTATTATTATTATTATTATTATTATTATTATTATTATTATTATTATTATTATTATTATTATTATTATTATTATTATTATTATTATCATTATCATTATTATTATTATTATTATTTTGTATTTTCTTTATTTGTATTATTTGTTTTAGGTTTTTATTTTAAAGAATGTATAAATAAAAGGTAAAAGTGAGATGTGGTAAATACTTTAGATTTTGTAATGCTTGAGTAGGAATAAACGAATCTCGTGTTTTATTGAGCCCTCGTATTTAATTATTCTTATGCCATACTATCACGGTGTTGGTACACGTGCGGTTTTAGTAAAAGTGGAACGTGAGTTCGCCACAATATTTGTTTGACAATATTCGTCATTTCTTTATAGTATAATGAAAGCAAAATTTAAATAGAAGAATAAGTGAAACAATTGAATGGTCTCATTAAATAATAAATTTTTCAGTCTTACAGGAAATAAATAACTTGAAATTTTCGGGTTATTACAAACACAAGCATCATCAGAAGTCAAGAATCAAACAATTTAGTTATCCAATAATATCATTTTTTTCATTAAAAAAAACAAAATTCATAATTTGATGATAACTTTAGGCTTATAATGAAAAACAAACATAAAACAGATGCCAATGATAATAAAAATAAATATAGCAAATCAGATTTAAATTTTAAATGACATGATAAACATAAATCCATTGAGAAAAAAAGTTTAATCATTCATTGTAAAGGTCGTTTTTATAATAATAAACTTGTGAAGCACTAACATAATTAAGGTTGTTTTTGTTGGATCCCAAGTTTTAGATCATTTCACACATATGAGATGGTTTAGAGAGATGAAGATGTATATTAGAGAGAGAGAGAGAGTACAAGAGAGGAAAATAAGAGATATTTCTTATTCCATAATGAACCAACACCCTCCTTGGAGGGTTTACAAGAGTATTTATACTCATTGTCTAGGGCATCTTACATGTTTCACATAATATCACTAATGGCCCTTAGACTTTAACAAAACATGTATTCTAAACATATTAAAACTTTAACGTACTAATATAATATTGCAACCTATTACAAGACTCATTGACTCGATAATGATCGTCACTTCAAGCGTTCCCAACAGTTTTTTATTTTAAAAGATATATTTGAGCAATTTATTTACAATTTCCAAGTTATTAAGTTTATGGAAATTCCTATTATGTTTTTGGTAACATGAATCTCGCAAATATTGCCGTCGCAACTCTTCGAATACTAAAAAACAGCTGCTATCGCAACAGCTGCTGTCGTAACCAACTGTCGCAACCAGAATAATTTAAAATTCGTATGTTTTTAGAAAATATTATATTAAAGTTTATATTTCTAAAAATATGTGTAAGGAATTGATTCGTGTTATATAATTTTTGGAAATAAATAAGTTTTTCTTTAAACTAATCTACTATTAATTGCAAATGTAAGTTTTTTTTTATTAAGATTATCGTTTCCATAATTATTGGAATCATAGTCTCTCTTCAAAATAATAATCGTGTTGCTAAATACAAGAGATATATATAATTTTGATGATAAGTTTAGAATATATTTTGTATACATCTTTATCACCAAGTTAACAATAATTGTTTATTGGGAGTTAACCTAATTTGACACTATATATAAATCATGATTTACCTTTCATTCTCAAATCAATTATCAACAAATATTCACGAGCAAAAATTACATTATGCAGTCTAAAAGACACTTTGCAAGACTTGCAAGATCATCTAAAAAGAAAAACACTCATGCACTTTTAGAAGGTACGATTTTTAGCAAATAATTTATTCATTAAATTGTTATATTGTTATTGTTGTTTTTGTAACTTTGAACTCATGTTTTATTGCATATTTGTTTTGCATGTGATTACAGTTGATGAACCACACAAATATAATGGCATGCAGCCGATAAACTCTAAAACTCATTTTCAATGTATTTTTTCTTAATTAGGTTTACACACATTGTCCATTGAAGTTACTAATATAGCCATTAACGTTTATGATTTTGTGACAGTTGAAAGCTCAAACGCTATGTCTGTGTATATCAATAAATCCACCACTTTTAGTGATACACCAAGCAAAAAAAATGTGAAGAGACGTTTAATACATGAGTTTACATCTGGTGTAATGGAAAGCTCTATAATTGAAATTGATAATCCTGGTATAAAATCTGGAAAACCTACTTCTAATGTTGTTACCCATCCTAAAGGTATTATGTTGAATAACTATTGGCTTTTAAAAACACTATATTGTCTTTATATGCAAGTTTTTTCTTATTTAATTCAATTTTATAATAACATGATGAAGTTTATTATGATTAGATTAAACTGTATAAATTACAACGTCATTGTATGTTTATGTATTTGTAGGAAGGAATTCAGTTCCAAAAAAAAAAAAAAAAAAAAAAAAAAAAAAAAAAACAATAGAAGCAGTATGTCCGCTATTAGAAATAGTATGCAAGGTATTTTTAAGAATATTTGATTCATTAGACATTCTGATTTTAGTATAATACAGAATAATCATTATTGTTTTTTTAATATCATTATTTATATCTACAAAAATATTTAGTGGTGGAAGAACATAACACCGTCAATGATGTATCAGGTGAAAAGGTATTACAAAATAACTATGCTTATAATTATTTACATTTATTTAATCGTTTTGATTTACAAAATTAATTATTAACATAACAAGTACAGAATTATGATGCAGGCAAAGAAAACAAACAATATGTATATAACATATCTGACGATGATGTTGATTTACATGATACTGATAATGAGGTATTATTTAAAATTATAATAAGGCTGCATGCAGTAATGACCGAGACCGACTCGGTCGTAGTCGGTCGACTCGGTCTTCATTGTTGTGGCTAGTCGGTCGCCGGTCAACAAAAAACCCAAATGCTCCTCTTAATATATATATATATATATATATATATATATATATATATATATATATATATATATATATATATATATATATATATATATATATATATAGGGGTGCTATTCGGGTCGGGTTGGTCGGGTTCGGGTCAAACGGGTCGGGTCCAAGTCAGGTCGAGGGTAAAAATAATATACCCGAACCCGACCCTATTTGAACTCGGGTTAGTCGGGTTCGGGTCAAATCGGGTCGGGTCAAGTCGGGTTCGGGTTTGTCCAATTTACAAAATCACATAATTTTTTTTTTTTTTTTTTTTTTTTTTTTTTTTTTTTTTTTTTTGCGAATGACAATTATGAAAAACCAAATTCACTTTGTAGTTTGTACCTTTAACATGAAAAACTATGCATATACTAAGATACTAAAGATTTCATTCATACGAAATAAAAAGAGAAGATATGCATGTAGTAGAGACATGTTCATGTTTCAAGTGTGAGGTATCCACGTTGCATATGAAAAGGGGCATGTCATACCTTCAAAGTTCAAACACTATAAATTCTCACACCCACCACCTTTTTCTCGAGGAAGTAATTTGTACGTTCAAACACTATGTCGAGGCAAAAAAAAAATTATATAGAAAATGGGCCAAGTTTACTACATGGATCACTTAATTTAACTTGGGCCTGTCAATTGAAAAAAAAAAAAAAAAAAAAAAAAAAAAAAAAAAAAAAAAAAAAAAAAACCTCGGGTTAGTCGGGTTGACCCGAACCCGAATAGGCAAGTTTTTGAAACCCGATACCCGACCCAAGTTCGTAATCGGGTTAGTCGGGTTGACCCGATTGACCCGACTAAGATTTTGGACCCGAGTAACCCGACCCGAGTATCCTTATTCGGGTTCGGGTCCGGGTCGGGTCGGGATTTATGACACCCCTATATATATATATATATATATATATATATATATATTGTATTATTAAGCTTTAATCCATCAGGATTGATGGGCTTGTGGCCACCATACTGCTCCTCTTAAAATTGCTTTCCCATCGGTTAAAGTTTATATGATTGATGTTTTGGTGAATTATATTTGTGCATTGATAAACTCTGTGTTTAGTTGAGTATTCTGGGCTACCATACATGTTCCTCGCCTACTTATCTAGTGTTTAGTAAGAAGGATAAACATAAGTAATCATTAAGGGTTTACTCGCCGATATATAGGATCCAACGATACAGATTATACGATACTCATCATATAAAACTAGCAATATAACAAGTGACAAACTACTTAATTATAAGGACATGTCTTCTTACGTGTTTCTATTATCTATCTGTGTACGTGATTGCTATTCGCTGATTCATTCTCATTAGTTTTACTTTTATTAATTACTAAATATGTGTTAGTCTCTTAGGCTAAACCCCCGTTGTATTAGACTAGATTGTAAAACTAACTTAGATATTAAAATACTGATTAAATCAACTACATATTACGTTCCATTCTTAGTGTTCGACACTCTACTTACCACTATATGCATATTGATCGGGTACACTGCTCGTTAAGTGTGTGTGTGTTAGTAATAAGTCGGCTAAATATAAATGTAAAACTTGAATTAGGGTAAACAACACTCCATACTACACTGACACATAGCACACATCAATAAGAAATGGGGAAGGAGGAAAGTTCAATACAAACCAACATTTTTCTAAAGAACAAATAACAATATCTCAACCATCCATCCTTCTTCTATCCAACGGTTTAGATTAAAATGAACAAATATACTAAGAGGCATTTTAGTCATTCCATACTTTCTACCTAACTCCCTAAATACACATACACTCACAATCGTCTCTCTCATCTCTCTGTAACACCCCCTAAATTTGAACAGTATCAGCGGAAGACTTATGGGGTATTACCTAGAGGATCGTAGTCATAATCATAGAAAATGGCTTGAAAGAGGCATTTAAAAATACATTTTATCATTCTTCAAATTTAATTATCCAAGTACAGAAATTGTTTCATAGTTTGATATATCATTAAAGATATAATTATTAAAGCGAATGATAAAAACCTTTATGTAAACCCGTGCCAGGGTTAATGCCCACTCCGTGCCTTGATTTCCAGCCTTAGTTACCTCCTTCCCTCCCACTTGTAAACCTGCAACCAGTCATCTCAACCCCCTCTCTCCACTTGCCTCCACCGCCCAAACCATCATCTCAACACTCCCAAACAACTACAATTAATGCTACCACCCCCTTGCAAGAAACATGCCCCAATTGGCTTATCTAATTTTGGTGCCAAAATTAGTTCAAAGGCCAGGATCAGTCTAAATCATCCAACAGCTCAGATTATTGATGGGAAAGACATAGAGGACCATGGGAAACCCTAAAAGTCACTATAAAACAAGAAAGAAGCAGAGGAGAAGACCAAGTAGTTTATTAGTGTAATTTGTATGTCATTTTCATGAAATTTCCTATTTTAAGTGTGATCTTAAGCTTTCAAATGTTGTATTAAGCATTATTAGTGTAATCTAAACTCATTTCAAGTATCAATTTAAGCTTTCTCATTTAATCTCAAATTTTGTAATTTTATTTGAAATTTTCATTTTACCATTAATCTTGTTAAAAGTTATGTTCTCTTGTTCCAATTTACTCATATAAGCTTAATTTTAAGTTTTATAGGCTTTTAAAGCTTTGTGATCAGTTGCAACTCAGAAAACTCAAAAATAAAAAAAATATATAAAAAATTAGTTCAAAAATAAAAAATCAGGGAAGAAGAAGATTCAAGCATGGAGCAAGGTTAATTTTGGATTAGAGCTTCTTGGGAAGCTATAGGTGTGATATTGGTCCCTGGTTACCTTGGAATTGCATTGAATCAGTTTGTAAGCCTAAATCTCCATTTTTGCTTTTTTCTGTACTAGTTCTAGATTACTGCTTATCTATGTGTCTTTGTACTTATTTAGAGTATTTAAGTAAGATTAATGCTTAATATTACTTGCTTGTTCATTAGATTACATTGTGCTCACCATTCTTAGTTTCACTGCCAAATTAGCATCTCATTGGATCTTAGGTATTTGTGGTTTGTATTGAGGTTTCTGTGTCCCATTTAGTTTCTTGCATCATTATAAGTTCTTCTAAATTAGTTTCATAGTCTAAATCAGTCAATAGCTTCAAAAATCAAAAATCAAAAATCAACCCTCTTAAAGGAGTGTTTGTATTTGCTGTCATACCTGTGATCTAGGTTGTTTGTGTTGTTGTTTTTGGATGATACATGTTACTTTAGGTCTCATTAGAACATTCATAGCATAAAGTCAGTAGGTCATAACATAAAAAAGTCAAAATCTACTTTAATCTCTTGTAGTTGTTCACTGATAAGGAATTAGGTACCATAATCATTCACAAAGGTTCATTAGTGGTTATGATTGCTTAATTTTGTTTCATTTTAACTTTAAACAACTTATTAATTAATCTAGGATCACTAGAATCTCACCAAAGTCAAACTTGGAGTTCATATCAAAAAGTCAAATTGTAAGGTTTTGTCAGAAATTCCAAAATTGAGAGATTTTTCATGCATTAATTTCTCAACCATTTGGCCCGAATTTTTTTGGAAAAACAAGTTTAGAAGCTCAGCTTTCAAACCCTTATTTTTGCTTATTTTTAGGATTTTTCTAAACTGCTTATTTGGACCCTTCTTTTGGCCTGCTTCACATAAGCCTCCCCTGCACCATGCTTGTGAGCCTGATTTCATAAGCTCATTAAGAGCTTATCTGTGAGACTTAGGCCTTGAGCCTTGGCTTTTTGGAAAGCCTAGTGACCCACCTTATTAGTTCTGTGCTTATTTTGGGCTTTGAAGCCCTTGCCCCTAGCTTATTTTGGTCCTTGATTCACCCTCATCAACTCAGTTCACTGTGTCATCACTGGTGACCAAGCCACATTGATAAGCTCATTGTGAGCTTATTTGTGGGACCCAGGTTGTGATACTTGGCTTATTTAGAAGCCCCCAGGTCAGCTTATTGGTTCAAAGCTCCTTTTGGATCCCCAAGCTTATTTGTGGGCCCCACATAGGCCTACAGGTTGCCCTTTAGGCCTGTTTTGTCCTCAGGTTTTTAGATTTGCCTATTTGTGCTTATCTACTTTTTCCTGTAGCTTATTTGTTTATCCTAGCTTATTTAAGATTGCTTTTGGTCCCACTTTGCTTAATCCACCTTAAGGTTCAGTAGTATAGCTTATCATTAGCTTTTTCAAACCAAAAATCTAATTTTAAGCTTATAAGCCAACTGATAAGCTCATAAGCTCACACAGAGCTTATTTGGTGTTTTCATAAAACTCATTTTTATAAAAGTTGGTTATTTTCATTTGTCAAATAAATTTATAACAAAAAAAAAATCAAAAAGTGACAGAGGTGGGACTTGAACCCTGGACCTCTTGGTTCCAAAAACAAAATCACACCAGGGACATGCACCATCTGGGTTAGCAGGCACTTAGTGTTTTAATATTCCCCACTTTTAAATATAGTGATAGCTTCTATTTAAATAAATTTAGCTTATTTGATTATTTTCTCTGCTTTTTCAATAAGCACTTGTATGATTTTTATATTTTTCTTAAGTTTTTGTCATATTAAAGTATTTATATAAAAATTTTCATAATTTTCTGTTTCGATTTATTATTTTTAATAATTAATTTTATTTTAGTTAATATTAATTAAAAAATAAAAAAATAAAACCCATTTCTCCTTATTTATAAGCACTAGCATCTTTTTACATTTTTCCTAGGTTTCTATTATTATAAAGTATTTTTAGAAAAAATTTCATAATTTTTACTGTTAATTTGCTAATTTTAATAATTAAGTTAGTTTAATTTGCTTTTAATTAATAAAAAGTAAATAAATATCCAAAATTGCCTAATTATAAGTTTTATAAACTTTTTATAATTTTTTAGGATTCCTGTGATGGTTAATTAGTTTTATTAAAATTTTCATAATTTTCTAAGTTATTTTAGTATTTTTAGTAATTTAAATTAGTTATTAAATAGTTTTTAATTAATATTAAATAATTAAAAAATAATAATTTTCTTTTTTATAAAATTTTCTTTGAATATTAAGTTTGTAAAAAAGTCATTTTCACCCCCCTTGGAATTATTTCTGCTTTATTTCCCCTTTTTCCAGTACGCAGTTACGTTTATTTTAATTCTAATTTACGTTTTAGGTTTAAATACGTATCTGATTTCCTGTAATTGTTAATATTGTTAATATATCTTATTTGCAGTTATATCTGATTAGTGTAATCAATCCCAATCATATTTCTGTTACTATTCCTAAATCACTCATTCCCATAAACGTTTCCCAAATACAATTTCATACCTCGCTGGGACATAACGACCCGGGAAAACTTTGTGCTTACATCGGATCATAAATTGATCACTTCTCTCCATCAGGTTTGACCTATTGACCATCCTTGGTTAATTTGTTAGTTTGTTTGGGAGGTGTCAAATTTTGGCGCCGCTGCTGGGGAGGTTGTTGCGTATTTAAAAACGTTTAGAAATTTAGTGATTTTTCAAAACCCTCCTTGTAAAAATTTTACCACTTTGTAATTTTTTTTGTAAAAATCAAAATTATATATAAAAAAAAAGTCATTAACACTTTTGCTAAAGTGTTAACAACACAAAAAAATCAAAAAACAACAAAACAAATCGTGAAGTTAAATTACTTCGTATTCTTTAAGATTACAACCTGTACAGGTGGTAAAGGCAAGTTCTGACATGAAATTGCAACTAAAAAAAGATCCATTCTTCTCTTCCACCACCCTGCGAGTGGTCTTAAAGGAAACGATTTCGGTTAACGAATCGATTTCAAAAATATTTCCAAAAAGTTTTTTCACACACACCCACAAAAAGGCAAAAACATTTTTTCTTGTTAAATAAATACATAAAAGACATTATCGAGAAACATTCGACAGAATACCTACCAACTGGGGGTATGACCATTAATAAGTTCCCAAACCAAAGATAAAAACTTGCTTTTATATCCTTGTGAATTGGTGTAACTTTTTTAAAGAAGTCATTCATATTGTGATTATTGGTTTAAGTTCTCTGTTGTTTTGCCTCAGTCTTGTTTTAATTGGTTTTGTTTTTAGTGCATGCGCACTCGTTTACAAACAAGGCGTAATCGTCAAAGAAACATAACTGAGTTACGTGCAGTTATTGAAGAACCCGTCATAAAAGTGGACGACGAGCCCCCACCACCACCACCAAACCCTCCCAAGGATGAAGCAGCACCCGATCTCCGAACGATGGAGGAGTTGTGTCAACCAACAATGCACGGGAGGGGTGGACCTATTGCACTACTCACTATTCGAACCAAGGATTTTGGACTCAAGCACCACATGATCCAACAAGTCCAGAATTCGTGCCAGTTCCAAGGTTTACCCGGTGACGATGCAAACAAGCATCTTGATAAATTTCTTACCGTCACCCAGAGCATGAAGAAGAATGGTGTCACCGAAGACGGCCTTCGCTTATATCTCTTTCCATACTCTCTCACTCATCATGCTACTGCCTGGTTTAATCGTCTCCCGAAGAATTCGATGCATAGTTTTGATGAAATGGTTTCAAAGTTTCTAGCTAAATATTTTCCACCATCCATGGTGACGAAATTGAGAAACGATATCAGCAACTTCCGACAGCGTCCTGACGAGTCCTTATTTGAGGCATGGGAATGCTACAAGCTTGCAATCGATCGTTGTCCTATTCACAATATGCTTCTTGTCACCATCATACATACCTTCTATAGTGGTTTGACACTTCGACATCGTGACACGATCAATGTTGCTGCCGGTGGGACCTTCATGAAAAGGACCCCCTAAGAGTGCTATGATCTAATTGAAAACATGACTGCCCACCATAATTTTTGGGATCCCTCAGCCGAGAGGAATGATTCATGTAAATCTGTCACTCCAGCATCCAATGAAATAGTTGCTCTCACCAAGAAGCTTGATGATTTGTCCACTGCAATTTTACGAATTCATCAGACAAATCAAAATCATCATGTCAGAGCTGTCAGTCAAAGTTGTGATTCATGTGGTGATCCACATCCTTATATTGAGTGCCCAGCCACCGGTGGCTTTACTCCTGAGAACGTATACGTTGCTCAAAGTTCCTACAAAACGGGGGGTAACACTTACCAACCACAAGGGGACCGGAATCTCTTGAGCTATCGTTCCGACAATTATCTTGGACCACCAGGTTTCAATCATTCTCAAAACCAAAATGCTCAAAACCGGAACCAAAATTTCAATCAGAATCAGAACCAAAATCGAATGAACCAAGGTTTCCATAACCAAGGGAATTTCAATTTCGGTCAAAACCAGGGTTTTCAAAACCAAGGAAATTTTAACCGTAATCAAGGTCATGGTAATCAGGGTAATTATCATCAGGGTAATAATTTCAATTAGGGAAACAATTTTCAGGGTAATAACAACCAACATCAAGGAAATTTTCAAAACAACCGTGTTCAAAACTTTCCTAATCAAAATCAAAACGTTGTTCAAACCCAATCCTCTTTTGATGAATTGTTGAAACAATTCATGAAATCAGAAGAGGAAACAAATCGATTATTGGTCAGCCAGATCTCTGAATTAAGAAGTCTTTAAATGATCGACCCTCGGGCTCAGGTACACTTCCGAGCAACACAATCGCTAACCCGAGGGGTGATGTTAAGGCGATCACAACCCAAAGTGGAGTCTCATATAATGGACACGAACGTGAACCTGAGGCTACTAAGGACACGTTACTTCCTACTAATAACGGAGATACCAATGACGTCCATCCTCAAGTTGTCCCGGTCCCGAAACCCAAAGTCGTATTTGAAACCCCAAAGAATCCCGTTGAAATTCCAAAACCCAACTGATACGTGGGGATCGCACCAGGCTTTACCTCTCGAGGGATCTCGAGAAGCTTACAACCCCCACCAGGCAGTGTACCTGATCGTTGTAGTATAGTATAGTGACAAGTACCGGGGGATTGATCGTTCAGCTAGGAATAGTGTCGTTAGGATTGAAATTAATCTAACTAGGTCTAAAGGTGAAGGATGATTCTTTTTATGTTTTTATATTTTATGAAAAGCATGTAAAAATCTCGGGTATTGGGAGAGTGGGCGGAATTAGTTGCTAATCAACTAACCCAAAAGCTACTAATTAATCTAATAAACAAGAAAATAAACTAAGGTTCTACAAGATAAGTGAAGCATGTCTACCCATGATATGTTACTCCTTGCTAGCTATCCAATTCTACCTATTGAATTTTCATACCTTGTTTTAATTGACGGGTTGTATTCCTTAATACCATTCATGGGGTGGCGTACTTACTTCCCCAATCCTATGAGTGCCTACTTCACTCCTATGTCGAGCCTGCTATAAGCTCCTAACATGGGATCATTAGAATTTACTCATGCATTAAATACAACCATAAAAACCTAGTACACATCGGTTCATGTTTCCTAAGACGTTCAAGCATGTTACACAATGGAGATCTACCAGTTTTCTTAAGCCTAACATTGAATTCATTCAATCAAAACAAGAATCAATAGGAAACAAGAATTATAAACTAAACCAACTAGATCTATTGAAGTTGTCACGCCTTAATTGATGGAGATAGACACACACATCAACAAGCCCTCATTGATGGAGATAGACACAAACATCAACAAGAAATCAATGAGATCTAATTAATTATACACAAGTTTCACACAATCATAAGTAGACACAAGGTGAATTAGCAAAACATCATCAAAGAAGAGCACTCAACAATGATAATGGAAAACATAATTAAGATAGAATCAACAAACCAATACATGATGTCTATGGAGTGATTGAAACCCTCTAAGTTGCTGGAAAAACACCTACCTAAACCCAGGAATCGACCTTAGGGTTTAGGACTTACAAAAAGTGAAGTTATGATGTTATATTTATAGGCTTATTTCTGCCCGGCCCATCTTGACGGCGTCATCCTGTTACTCTTGAAGCCGTCACGACCATTTTTTCACCAAATTGTAGATCTCTTCATCCTCTTCGCGTGGGCTTTTGAATCACCTAAATCCGAGTTCGTATACAAAAGTTATGACTAAAACAATATCAGCTACTTCGCGCGCAAGTTTTGACAAGTTAACACGTGACGGCCTTGGGTGACGCCTTCACGTTTCTTCTGGGCCGTCACCACTTTTACTCTTGACGCCGTCAAGATTTTCTTCTTGACGCCGTCATCCACTGTTCCCAGCAAGGAAAATTAAGTCTTTGCCGTTTTCTTCACTTTTATGCTCCAAAAACGTCCAAAATGCCTTATTTTCCAGAATTCACTCCCAAAGTACCTAAAATCACAAAAGGAACGATTTAGGGTAATATTTGATCAAATAAATTCCAATTCCGGCTTAAATGACCCCCTCAAAGTGGTTCATTTTTCGCCTCATCACCAACCCCAAATCTTCAATTCCATATCCTTCACGTTTAACCGACCAAAATCTCTGTGAAAAAGCTAATCATAAAATGGAAAAATTCTTCCAAAATTTCCAAGACTTACATTTTGATATCAGCTTCGCGGATGCTATTCTTCTGATGCCCAAGTTTGCATCAACAATCAAGAACTTGTTAAGCAACAAGGAAAAACTCTTTGAGATAGCAAAAACTCCATTGAATGAAAACTTCTCTGCAGTTCTATTGGAACAGCTTCCCGAAAAGCTGGGAGATCCCGGGAAATTTCTCATTCCTTGCATTTTCCCGGGGATGGTTGAATGTTTTGCCTTGGCCGATCTTGGTGCAAGCATCAACCTGATGCCTCACTCAGTTTGGAAGAAACTCTTTCTTCCTAAACTCACTCCTACCTGCATGACTCTCGAGCTTGCAGACCGATCTATATCTCATCCCCTCGGCATTGCTGAGGATGTATTTGTGAAAGTAGGAAAGTTCCATTTTCCTGCGGATATCATGATTGTTGATTTCGATGCAGATCCGAGGGTTCCCCTCATTTTAGGGAGGGGATTCCTAAGAACGGGCCGTGCTTTGATCGATGTATTTGATGAAGAAATCACTTTACGTGTTGGTAATGAAGCTATCACCTTCAACCCTAATCAAACTTCGAGGCACTCTTCCAATTATGACTCAGTGTCAATTAACAGAATCGATGTCATCGATGTTGCTGTGGAAGAGTATTCTCAAGAAATTATTGGTTTCACCGATAATTCTCCGAGTGGCAATCCCACTCCCTCATCTCAACCTATCATTGCTAATTCCTCTCCTTCCCTCACTCCGTTTAAAGGAAGTGACTTCGTCTTAGAGGAAATAGAGGCCTTTCTCGAAAGTGATTCGATTCCCGAGGG
This sequence comes from Artemisia argyi, assembly GCA_030686995.1. Classification (NCBI taxonomy): domain Eukaryota; kingdom Viridiplantae; phylum Streptophyta; class Magnoliopsida; order Asterales; family Asteraceae; genus Artemisia; species Artemisia argyi. The sequence continues at coordinate 48,128,363 of CM060676.1, forward strand.
AATTGATAACCAAAAGATTGACCCAGAAAGGGATATCCTTCTCCTGGAGAAGTTGCTAAATGAAGATCCCTCTCCTCCTCCTGTTCTTCCACAAAAACTTCATAAAGAGGAAATCAAATATGTTGAGAAAACTGATGAATTTCCTGAGGTCGAGCTTAAGGACTTACCTCCTCATCTTGAATTTGCATTTCTGGAGGGTGATGATAAATTGCCCGTCATAATTTCTAAAGGACTTGAATGATGAGGAAAGGCTGCTCTTATAAAGGTTTTAAAGTCACACAAGCAAGTCATTGCTTGGAAACTCTCCGACATCAAGGGTATTAACCCAGAATTTTGTACACACAACATTTTAATGGAGGATGACTTTAAACCGGCAGTTCAACAACAAAGAAGGGTTAATCCTAAAATTCACGAGGTTATCAAACAAGAGGTTCTCAAACTTCTTGATGCCAGATTGATTTACCCTATCTCTGATAGTCCTTGGGTTAGTCCCATTCACTGTGTTCCAAAAAAGGGTGGCATTACTGTTGTCACAAATGATGAAAACGAGTTGATTCCAAATCGACTGGTTACGGGATGGCGTGTGTGCATTGACTATAGAAAGTTAAATGACGCCACCCGTAAAGACCACTTTCCTCTACCCTTCATGGACCAAATGCTCGAGAGATTAGCGGGAAATGAGTACTATTGTTTCCTGGACGATTTCTTGGGTTACTTTCAGATTCCCATTGATCCGCAAGATCAAGAAAAGACCACATTCACATGCCCCTATGGAACCTTTGCCTATCGACGTATGCCTTTTGGTTTATGTAATGCTCCAGGTATGTTCCAAAGGTGTATGATGGCCATATTCCACGACATGATCGGGAAAACTATGGAGGTCTTTATGGATGATTTCTCGGTCATTGGGGATTCTTTCCAATCTTGTCTCCCCCATTTAGAAAACATGCTTAAACTTTGTGAAGATACAATTTTGAATCTAAATTGGGAGAAGAGTCATTTTATGGTCAAAGAGGGCATTGTTCTCGTCCATAAGATTTCCAAAAGCGGGATTAAGGTCGATAGAGCAAAAGTTGATGTTATTGCCAAACTGCCTCATCCCACTACTGTCAAAGGTGTCAGGAGTCTTCTCGGGCATGCCGGTTTCTCGAAAATAGCCCGGCCTATGACCCATCTTCTTGAAAGAGATGCTCCTTTCATCTTCTCTCTTGAGTGCATCGAAGCTTTTCAAACACTAAAGAAAAAGCTTACTGAAGCACCCATCTTAGTTGCCCCCGATTGGGACCTGCCTTTTGAGGTCATGTGCGATGCAAGTGATTTTGCTATAGGAATTTTCTTGGGGCAACGAAAAACAAAACACTTCCAGCCTATACATTATGCAAGTAAAATTATGACTGAGGCTCAGACTCATTACACCACAACAGAAAAAGAATTACTAGCCATGGTATATGCTTTTGAGAAGTTCCGGCCATACTTAATATTGACCAAATGCATAGTGTATATGGATCACTCGGCTCTGAAATATCTCTTTGCTAAATAAGACGTAAAGCCGAGATTGCTCTTATGGGTTCTCCTCTTTTAAGAATTTGATATCATCATCCGTGATAAAAAAAAAAAAAAAAAAAAAAAAAAAAAAAAAAAAAAAAAAGGAGCTAAGAACCTAGCGGCTGATCATCTATCCCGATTAGAGCATCCTCACCAAGATGTCCTCGAGAAAAAGGAAATAAATGAAACCTTTCCTCTCGAAACACTCAATGTGATCTCTTCTCGTGGTGACTCTACTACCCCATGGTTTGCCGACTTTGCAAACTACCATGCGAATAATTTCATTGTAAAAGGGATGTCATCCTAACAGAAGAAAAAATTCTTCAAAGATGTGAACCATTACTTCTGGGACGACCCCTATTTGTTCAAAATTTGTGCGGATCAAGTCATCTGGCGGTGTGTCCATGGCCAAGAAGCCATGGATATTCTTAAAGCTTGTCATGATGGACCCACGGGGGGACATCATAGCCCAAACTACACTGCCAAAAAGGTATTTGATTTCGGTTGCTATTGGCCCACGATCTACAAGGATGCCTGTTAGGTCATGTTTTCTTAACAACTAATCACTAAATCTTAGAGAGAGAAAGTAAGTAGAGAGAGAGAGAGAGTGGAAGGAACTCTAATATGAAAATGAAATGAACTTAGTATTAAGAGAACCAACACCCTCAAATGAGGAGATACAAGGGTATTTATAGGTGAGGACTAGGACTTCTCTAAACTTTGATAATATTACAAAATAAGCCCTTAGACCTTTACCAAACATTTAAACTAAGCATAAAACTAATAAAAACATATAAAATCATTAACGTACTAACATAATATTGCAACCTATTACAAAACTTAATAACCGACACTTGAAATAATAAAGTCTATTCCCAAAAATCTCCCCCTTAGTGTTGGTCATCAAAGGATGCCAGACGTCGTCATCTTCTAAACTTTGACTTTGTAGTTGATGTCTTCAAAAATTGTAGCAAAATCTTTCATCGTTCTTTGTTCTTTGTTGATATGGTGGTGATCATATTATGAAGTTGTCTGCCTTTCGTCACTTCTGTGTCTGTGGTGGTTGTCCCCCATTCCAACATGCTCATACATCTTTGGACTTTGACTTTCAAATGCACGAAGTTCCTTTACTTTCACTTAATTTGATCTTTGGTCTTTATACTTTGTAGATTCTTCTTTTTGGCGTAGAATCTTTCTTTGAACTTTGCGGTGCTTAGATCTTTGGGGGAGCTTTCATTGACTTCAAGATGTACGCATGAGCATGCTGGAATCTACCATCATGGAGGTGATATGTACCTGCAGGTAAACAGTTAGCAATAATCAACCGGTACTTACAGATAAGGAATTAGAGATCGTCAACAGCATATTGTGAAGACTCCTTCTAATCCTTATCAAGGCCGTTCCCATATCAGATACTCCCGAAAGAGCTTACGAGACCTACTAAGTAGCTCAATGACTGGGTGAGTCGCTGGGGATCACTCCACGACTGTAGACCGCTATGGAACCACCGCGAACACTAAGCGTAACCCGTGAAGGGTTACCGAAGTGACCTGCTGTTAGGGCTGTTTGATGTTGACCCTGGCTGGAATTTCCATTCAATCATTGAGAAATACTTTTGTAATTCTCTCATAAACGTTCTCGACAGATTGCTAAGATCTGCGAAGGACTCAATAATTTATAGCTGGTGTCCATTGGTGTAGAACACCAATTGTAGATATAATAAGTGTTCCTAAGAGATCTATAATGTATCTCATGGCTCTAGACTCGAAAAGTGAACACTTAGGTTTCCTATGCGGAGACTAGGGAGGGGTCTCTTGCTTCAATATCAACCATCTCTAAGAGATAAGTCGATAGATTACACCGGTTCCCCGTGAGAATGAAACAAGTTCTTTTAAGAGAACATGAGTGGCTTAGAAGGTTAAGTGCAGTGCGTCACTGGGTCCATGACGTCTTTATCTTCAATACCGGTGTCGCCTTAACAACAACCAGTAGCATACGAGTTGTACTCGGTGTCTGCCCTAAGGTTGAACATATGGAGGGCTATTTCTTTTCACCCTTTTCTTTACTTTTCTTTTTAATTCTTCAACTCCTTCTTTCCATTTTCATTCTTTTCTCATTTTTTCGTATCATACCTAAGGACTTCTAATTCTAACTATTGGAGATGTCCTTGAGTAGATCCCTCCGGCTCTGGCGGATCATAGGACAGTTTTCCCTAACCTTAGTCACCTTATAACTCCATGACTATCCAATAATTGCCATGAAACCTTTGATTGAAAATCTCTCAAAGTGTTTGTGATTATCAAAAATTTTGTTTAACACTTTGAGAGTTTTTGTGTTTACGTTAGAAGGGCTCCCCCTTCACATGTGCTCATAAGTATTTAATAAATTTGCACATGCGGGAGGAGCAAGCACTTTTTGAATTGATCCACTTTCAGTGAACAAGACCGATTTGAGACACGCTTACATCACTAGTTAGACTAGCTTGAAGTTATTACCTGGCCTGGTCAAGTCCACAGAAAGTTTCTCGAGATGGTACATTTCTACTAAGATAAATCCTTTTCGAGACACGCTTACGTGGCTAGTTAAAGAGTTCCATTGTCAGCTTTTAGGTGACAACTAGCTCTAGTAACTAACTTGATTACCCGTCGAGGATAAGTCTTTTCGATATTAACTTTTATGTTTCGTCAATTCTTGGGTCAATCCTGAGTCTAGCTCGCATGAGATTTGTCTTTAAGCAACTTTGAACTTTCATATTTTAATCACTTTCACTTTTCTCCCCTTCAAAAATAGCATATGAAATGTTGTTTTTGTTAAACTTTTGATTAAAATATGCTTTTTGAGTCTTATGGGGAGATATCAACAAGAACTTTTGTTTTTCAAAACGATGAGTTTTCAAGTGCTCCCCCTCAACAAGTGAATACTTATTGAGGTGAAATACTTGTCTTTTGAGCAGAATTATGAAAATCAGAAAATGTTTGATTAATTCTACTCAAAAGTAAGAAGCCTTCGCTTCTTACATTAGGATTGAGGCACTAAAGTGTACCTCAGGGTCCTTTCATTAGAAGCGCGGGTTGTACACTGTTATATGTGCACAAACCATTAAACATGATTTTGACAGAACATATTGTTATGGAAATACTCCCCCTCAAAACTCGCATATGTTTTGAGAATTTTAAACTTTGGAGCGAATAGGGGAGTAAAGATTTGAAAAATCATGAGCAAATTTTTGAAAAGTTTTGAAAAGCCTTTTGAAAAATTTTTGAATAAATTTTGCTCAAGATTAAGAAGTTTTAGATAAACTTGCGTGAGAACTTGCATCCTGTTTTTAGGATAAGTGCACGTTTGGTTTTAAGAAATGGTTTAGCAAGGCACTTTCCTTTCTCTGAAACCCGAGTTGTACACTGAAATGAGTGCACAAGTCGTTGTTTTCATACAAAATTAGTTTTCTTTAAACAAAATACTCGCCCTCAAATAATGAAGTTTATTCAAGAGATAGTCTTCTTGAGCAGAATTTTGAATTGTATTTTAAAATACTTTTTGAAAATTCGTGAGATGATTCTGCTCAAGGTTTTAGAAAACATAATCAAGTATTATACAACAAAGAATGCTTGAAATTCAAAACTCTTTTATTGTTGAAAGTTGTTTGAGACCTGGAGTCTCTCTTTTGAGATTTAAAATACGAAGAAGACGATTTCCATTTAGAGTTGAACCTCATGGGTTCTTTTTGAAGATTTGATTTTGTGATGAATGAAAACCTTCCCGTATTTGGGATGTTCAGATCAGAGACATTCTCTTATTGAAGCCAAAGCATTCTAGATTTTGAAAATTCGAAAGGTTTTGAACGACTTTGCTTTGGTTTCCATTCTTGCTTTACTGGTGTAAAACGAGAGTGTAGAGTTTGAAAAAACTTGTTTCTCACCATTTTGAATCTTTTTACCAGTTTTAGCCTTTTAACACATTTAACCCTTTGTCCTCAAAATATGTTCCATAAGAAACATTTTGACAATTGTTGAAGTTTTGACTTTCAATGGGATGACATGTACTTGCACATAGAGAAAATGCATCAGGCACAAATAAGTATCCGGATGAATCAAAAAACTCATTCTAAATCAACCTAATTGCTCAGAATTCTCAGATTAACACACAAGATCACAGATTAATTCATTCTTTCACTCGAAATTATCCAATTATTGTCATGGTTTGGGGTTATGAATTGAGACTTTGCACGCATGTTAGCATCAAAATGCAAGAATATTATACAAACAAATGCCCTAGTAGCAACAAAGACATCTACATCTTAAACCCTAAATCACATGATTTCAAACCTATGTTGTTACTAATCGAGCAAACACACCAATCGAGCATTCTTTAGTGTTCTCTAAAGCTATATGACATAATTAACTAGACTATACACATTAAAAGGAAACGCCCTGATCGATAATTGCAAGAACCCTAGTTTCAGATTATGCCTTTTTGACCGTTGAAAACATTTGAAATATTTAGGGAACGATTAGACAACAACAATGAAGAAATTAGAAACTAACAATCGAAAAGAAATCAAGGATAAAAAAATCGTTAGTCTGATTCGTTGAGGTTTTTAATTATGTGTGAAACTTTTGAGAACATTTGTGGAAATATTTATTAGAGCCCGGTTTATTTTTTCATGCAATGTCCTTTTACTTACGTTTAAGACTTTTGTGAACTTTACTCATTAAAGGTTAATTACTTGTCCATTTCAAGTCTAAACATGGTTAACTTGGAATCATTACCGGAAAATTTTCTTTTCTCCCCCTCGAATTAGCATTTATTTTTTGAAACATTTTTTGCACATTTTAATTCGAGAGATCATAGAACTTTTTGAAAATGAGTTTTTAATCCGAATGATGAAGAAACATTTTATCCTTGAAGAATAATGATTAGGTGTGCAAACTTCATGTTTTTGTGAAAAAAAAAATTCTCCCCGTCAAAACATGTTCCATTTTGGCAATGTGAAGCAAAATTTGTTTTAATGGAGGAACATAGTTTTGAAGATTAGAAGTTTGTACACAAAGAAAGAAAATTATTTTTGTAGTTTTTTTTTTTTTTTTTTTTTTTTGTTGAGGTGTGTCAAGTACTTGAATATTCTCAGGGTGTGCAGCGGAAATTGGTGAGACCTCTTGAGGATGGTTTTCAATTGAATCATCAAACAGTGGAGCAAACAGTGTTCCAATTCTTTGTGGGTGAGAGACAATGGTTCAGCCGAATAGTCCGGAAAGTTGAGACGGTTTGGTACGGGTCCTAAGCTGTTATGCTCATAAGCCATTGTTGATGTGTTTTTTTAAACGGTTGGTTGTGGGTCCTAAGCTGTTGTGCTCAGAAACCATTGTTGATGTGCGGGCCCGAAACTAAATTAATCCGAAGCCATTCCTGTTGAATCTGTAGAGAAAGAAAGAAGAGACAAAACATAGAACATGGAGCCCCAAGTGTAACTGGGTTCTAGGTGTTAGAAGCATAAAGATGTAGTGTCAACTATCTTCTTGACACTCGAACACACAATTCCGATGGTTTTCATTCTTGTCTCAGAGGTAGATGTTGTGGAGATCACATTAGTTTTGGTGCAAATGTCTAAAATCTTTCCCGTAGGAATCCACCTAAGACCAATCGTTTTGACAATTCTACCCGTGGGTACCCACCTAATGTTAGATCTCGGAGATGTTTTTCTTTTAGATGCAGTGGGAGCATCACTTGGTTGAGAAAACCTACGTCCTATATTGATCCACTTCTTAGGTTTCTGACTTATGACATTTGGTTCAACGGGTTTGATTATCTTAGTCGATTGAGCCTTTTCAAGTGAATTTCCCTTTTGAAGATATTTTAAAGCACAGACAACATGATTATTTACGCAACTACTCTTAGATGCTAGCCAATTCCTATTAGTTTGTTGAGTACTCTTAGGTTTTGGTTTGCTACTACTAGCAGTGTTCAATACTACAGTGGAAGGCATCACATGAGGTTTTGAACCTAGAATTCCATCCTTTTGAAGTAGCGCCTTTTTCCTAGCCTTTTCTAGATCATAGTTCTTGTACATGTCATATTTTCCATAAGAATCTTTACTTTTAATGCTTGTTTTAGACACTATTTTCGAACTAATCCTAGATGAGCCAGGTATAATAACGTGTTGAGATTTAGCAGACACAGATGCTTTTTCCTTAGGCAAAGAATGTGGAGTGACTGGTTTTGTCAAATTGTTTTTCTCAACAACTTGGGAGGATAACCGAGATTTTGAAATTTTAAATCGTTCAGATTTAAATGCAGTTGGTTGTCTAACCACTGATTGTTTTCTATTTGTTTGAAGAGGCGGTTTCCCCAAGATTGATGGTTTTGCAAACTTAGTATCCACACTCTGACCAGTCAGTCTTCTTAATTTGTTTTGTAATGCAGCATGTACAAACACCTTTGCTTGAATTTGACCTTTTAAAAGCTCATTTTCCTTAACTAATGTATCCACATGTTTACTTTGTTCATTCAAAAATTGACCATTGTTGCCCAAAGTTAGAGATTCGTTTTGCAATTTAAGTTCCAGTGAGATGCAATGTGCCTCCAGTTTTGAAAAATCTTTATGAAACTGGGCAATGATCTTTTTGAGAAGAATGTTTTCTGACTCAAGAGTTTGGTTTGATGTTTCAGTTATAAGATTATCAAGTAAGGACTCAGACTCAGAATATTTGTCAGGACATTGAACAACATTCTGGTCAACCTCTCCTTCATTACTGAAGTTAGGTTGCTCAGATTGTTGTTTCTCATTTGCAGGCATAATATGATCAACAGTAGATTGTACCTCAACCATTTACTCTTTGTCAAAGTTAGTTTATGTGTCATAGATGGGTATGACATCTTCCTCATCCATTTGTTCTTTGTCAAAGTTGGGCTCTGAGTCATAGGAGGATCTAATCTCTGCACAGTCTGCGTCTGTATCATTCTCAAATCTGCTATTGTCATTTTGTTTATCCAATACTTTAACCTTATTGCCTGCATTACCGACATCTGCAATATTCCCAACAGTCCTTTCAGCATTCCTTCCTTGTCTATCAACTCTTTCACTTTGCCCAACAGCTTGATTCCTTGTGTTAGAAGAAGAACGAAGACGGTTGTTTGTCTTGTTGGAGAATTTGCTGAGGATACGAGCAATAAGTGCGCGTCCTTGATTCAGAGTATTGACCTCATCATCATCATCTTCATAATCATTTGAGTAGTGCATTGTATCATTGTTGTCATATGGAGCAGGATGATTTGTTGCAAATTGCTGTGAAGAATCATATGAGATCATTTGTTTAGATGTTGCAGTTTGTGGATGGCTAAAGAAATTCTGTTCTTGAATGTAAGCATGATTTGACATTAACATCACATCTACTGTATCGGCTTCCAAATCTGCATATTCTTCACCAGATGGAATATCTCCCATGATACTTTGCAAAACAGCATTGAGATTACCCCCTTCAACTTCTATTTGACTAAGTGTGGCATCGTATTCAACATTATCATCAAAGACTGGTGTTGAATCATAATCTTGAGCTTCCACATCTGCAACATTTTCTGTATATGCCATAAATGCCATGCTTGGTTCGATAAGATCTTCTTCATCATCATTATCTTCCATTGTGTTAAACCATTCATAAGTTGAAGTCATTGCGCCTTTGCCTTTCTCAGTAGATATTTGTCCAAGCTTCACTAGATTTTGCAGAAGAGATTGCATGTGATCATTTAGTGTTGCAGGATGGTACTGTGGAATGAAGATAAGCTCAGGTGCATTTGGAGGAATGAAGAAGAGACCATTTGGAGTGTAAATTAAGGATCCATGGTCAACAGCTGGAGATGGTGGAGCAGGGAGAATGGTCTTCAGTGGATTCATGCTTAAACAAGATTCAAGAATTTGCTTCATTCTGATGTGATGAAGTTCTTCTGTATGATGCATAGCTTCAAGATATTTCCACATTTCATAAGAACTGGCTTGAAAGTCCATATTCATGTAAATTGAGTTGGGAAGGGCTAATGTCATAAACCATGCAGCTTGTTGGTTAGCGTTGTACTGATCAAGTTCAGTAGCATTCAAATCTTCATCAGTTTGTAGTCTAATAATCCCTGTTGAGTCAGCAAGAAATATCATTTTGTATGGACCATCTTGAATGAATTTAAGCATAAGATCTGCAGCAGGACGATCTGTGAGCCATTGTAGAAATCTCTGTTTCCAATCAGTATATGTTCCTGGTAGCAACATTGGAGGCCTTGATTCATTGCCAAAGAGCAGAACATGACGAATGAGGGAGCTGTGACTTTGTTGTTGATGATACTGTTGCTGATGAGAATATTGGTGAGGAAGGTTGTTGGTAGAAGGTACAGTTGCTGATGACTGTTGCTGATGAGAATATTGGTGAGGAAGGTAGTTGGAAGAAGGTAATTGAGACATTGTAAATTACATTTCTCTCCCCCTTGATTGTTGCGACGTAATCGAAATAATCAAACAAAATGTCACACTCAATGTCGATATAGTGATTTCTGATTTTCCCTCCAAAATTTAATTTGAAAATTTTCTCTCCCAAAATTTGAAAATCACTATGAAATTCAATTTTAAGGTTGCAAGAAAAATTTGAGTTTCAAAAATTTTGCCGCCAAATTTAACCGAAAAAAAATTGAATTTTGGGCCAAAATTTTCACCGTTAAACCAAAATTTGAATTTCACGTAAAAACTGAACTTTTTTTTCTTTTTTTTTTTTTTTTTTTTTTTTTTTTTTTTTGAAAAGATATAAAGAAATAGAGAGAAAGATAAGAAAGATGAACTTGTTAAGATGAGATGGATCTTTGAAGGATAATCATGGTTGTTGAATAAGTTCAAATGTTGTAGCGAAAGTTGAAGCGTTACATGAGAATTTCTAACTCGCAGGAACCTTTCACAAAATTTATAACTCGCTAACAAAAACTTGCAACTCGCAGAAATAACTTGTAACTCGCGAAAATACGTGTAACTTGAAGAAGAAAACTCTAACTCGGTAAGGTTTTCAGAAACCAGTAACTCGGTAAACTCTGGAACTCGGTACTACTTCAAACTCGGTAATACTTGAAATAGGTTCTAACTCGGTAATAGTAGATTCTAACTCGGTAAAGTCTTGTAAGAATACTAACTCGGTAGAAGCTTTACTAACTCGATGCTAATCTTAAACTCGATAATAAAAGTCTAACTCGATAGATGTTTCTAACTCGATAAGAAGAAAATAACGAAGTATAGTTTGGCTTAAGTAAAAACCAAGAAGAACCTTACTCGATAAACGATAAGGTGTTTTAGCTAACTCGCTAAAATGGCTAACTCACCAAATAAGGAACTCGGTACAAAGTAAAAAACCTAACTCGATAGAAGACAACGTAACTCGATAGCACACAATCCAAACTCGGTACACTAACTCGGTAAACACCAATCCTAATGATGAGGCGAAAAATGATCCGTTTTTAGGGGGTCATTTAAGCCCGAATTCGAATTTATTTGATCAAATATTGCCCTAAATCGTTCCTTTTGTGAATTTAGGTACTTTGGGAGTGAAATCTGGAAAAGGAAGCAATTCGGACGTTTTTGGAGCATAAAAGTGAAGAAAACGCCAAAGTCTTAATTTTCCATGCTGGGAACAGTGCATGACGGCGTCAAGAGTAGTTCCCTGACGGCGTCAAGAGTAAAATTCCATGACGACCCAGAAGAGTTTTGACGGCGTCATGAAGGTAGGGCGTCAAGAGTAAAAGTCATGACGGCCTGGAAATGAATTGTTCTTGACGGCGTCAAATGTAGATCTAGGCAGTCCGAGGATTGTTTTGGCGGCGAGGTGACGGCGTCACCTAATTGGTCTTGACGCCGTCAGACCCCTTTTTCTATATATAGTTTTCTAATTTTTCACATTTAAAGAGAGAAGTTTTGGGAGAAACCCTAAGTACGATTTTGGTGTAACTTTATAGGTTTTTCAAGGGTTCCAACCCCTTGATACCTTGCATGATTAATCAAGATAAGTGTTCTTCTAATTCAATCAATATGTCTATGTGTTGGTTGTCTATATCTTGTTCTTGTCTTAATTCCATCATGCTAGGCTAGATCTATCTTGTGTTTGCTTAGATCTAATGAAACCTAGATATTGATTATGTGTTGATTACTTGTTTATTCTTGTCTTGGATGAATGATTTATATGTTAGGCTTAAGAAAACTGGCAGATCTCCAATTGGTAACATGCTTGAACGTCTTAAGAAACATGAACCAACGCGCACTAGGTCTTTATTGGTTGTATTTAATGCATGAGCCACTGTTTACAATCCCTATAGTTGTGTTGGGCATGGTGTAGGAGGAGATAAGAGCTCATAGAATTGGGGAGTTATGTGTGCCACCCCATGAATGGTATTAAGGAATACGATCCGTCATCCATGCAATTATAACAAGTAATTAACGTGTAAAAGATATCTAGGGAGTAGTGAAATCTAAGTAAACACATTTTCTCCAATTACTGCTCACAACCTTAGTATAAATTAGTTTATTTTCATTTCTAGTATTTTATTTTGATTGCATCTTAGTATTGGGTTAGTTGATTAGCAACTAATTCCACCCAAATCTTTCAAACCCGAGATTTTAATTTGCTTTCCATAAAATATAAAAACACAAAAATAATCATCCCTCACCTTTAGAACTAGTATTTAGGCTTTCTAATCCTAGCGACACTATTCCTAAGCTGAACGATCAATCCCCCGGTACTTGTCACTATACTATACTACAACGATCAGGTACACTGCCTGGTGGGGGTTGTAAGCTTCTCGAGATCCCTCGAGAGGTAAAGCCTGTTGCGATTCCCACGCATCAAGTTTTTGGTGCCGCAGCCCGGGGAATAGTTATTGTCTAGGTTAGAATTTCTTTTTATTAGGTCTACTTGCTAGATTCCTTTCTAGTAAGATTTTATTTTTATTTTTAGGTCTTCTTTAGTCTATCTCATTTCTTTGTGCTTTTGTTCGTAACTCTTTACCATCCGACATCATGGAAGGTGGTAACATCTTTGAACCCGTCATCCCACCACAACAAAACCCACCATTAGAACCCCTTAGGCCCCGAACCTTGGGAGAGTATTCCCAACCTAGCCACCAAGGCTACCGAAACACCATTGAGCTCACCGGAGCCAATGTGACCGCCTTGCGATCCGACACCATCTGGTTGGTGCAAAGCGGATGTGCATTCCAAGGACTTCGTTCCGAAGATCCAAACCAACATCTTAAGGACTTTCTCAAAATCGTAGATTCCATAGACCTAGGTGTTGAAACTAGAGAGACCACTTGTTTACGCCTATTCCAATTCTCTCTACGGGATCAAGCTAGTCAATGGCTTGAGCGTTTACCCGCGGGATCCATCACCACATGGGATGATCTCACCACTCGTTTCCTTGCTCAATTTTTCCCACCGGGGAGAACTACTAAGCTTAGAAATGACATCTTGATGTTCCAACAACGTCAAAATGAATCTCTTTATGATGCATGGACTCGTTTCAAGGACTTACTCCAAAAAGTCCCTCATCATGGCATAGATCTTTGGCTCCAAGTCCAAATTTTTTATGACCATATCGACATCTCCACGAGGCGAGCCATTGACCAATCGGCCGGTGGTAAGCTACGTGATCTTAGTGCGGAACAATCATGGGAACTCATAGAAGATCTTGCTCTCTATGACAACGAAAGTTGGAATGATCCCCGTGATTTGAACAAAACGGTCAAGGCAATATCTTTGCCTTCGAACAATTCTAGTACTCCCGACCGTAGGATCATGGAACTTGAGGACCAAGTCAAGTTTCTCATGAAATCTTACGAAGCTCCGAAGCCTTCAAGCCAAGTGAACAAAATCACTTCTTCATGCAAATTATGTAGTGGTCCCCATGACACTCGTGATTGTGTGGAACTCCCCGGAACAGCTTTTGCGGACTACGCATCCACGCGTACCGACGAAGCGGGAGATAAGTGGTACACTTTCAAGCCCGAGCCAAACACTTACGGTGATTCATACAACCCCTCATGGAAAAATCACCCAAACCTTAGGTGGAAACAAAATCAACCAAATTCGTCCAATCCGCCTAATCGTTACCAACCAAACGGTCCAACATCCAACCGTACTTTCAAAAACAATCCTTCTAACAGCTATGGTAGTACCAACAATCTTGAAGGATTGATGTCAAAGTTTATGGCATCTCAAGAAGCTCGCATATCTAAGTTTGAAGCCGATTTCAAACAAAAGCAAAGCGAGATGACCACTAGAATTGATGCATTGTTGAAAGTTCTCAATGACCGAGAAATGGGAGCACTCCCAAGCGACACGGTCAAGAATCCGAAACTAACCGTTAATTCCATATCCTCAGTTTCGTCACCCACTTCGTGTCCACAATACTACTCGGTTAAATCAACGAGCACGTGTTTCAAACAAAACCAAGTTCTCCAAAAGGACCAATCAAATAAAACACCCACTATAGAGCCGGTCAAAAGCATAGTTGAAACACCTCTTATGCAAGACCTTGACGATGAATTCAAAGAACTTCACCTTGAATGACCCGTCATTGGTGTCTTAGCGCGTGCTCCTTACTATAGTGCCCTCCTAGAAAAATATGAGAAGTGTAAGCTAGGTAAAAATGGGACTGCCTTCGTTCAAAACAAGTTGCCTAAAAAGCTTGATGATCCGGGTATATTTGTTTTACCTTGTAAGATAGGAAGATCCAAAGCTTTCGACACACTAGCCGATTTAGGGTCAAGCCTCAACTTGATTCCCTTATCCTTATTCACCGCTCTTAAGCTAGGAAAGTTAGAGGAAACGGAGGTAATGATAGGGCTAGCGGATGGGAGTATTTCCCATCCGGTTGGAATGATTAAGGATGTAGTTGTTCACGTAGGAAAGTTAACTATATTAGCGGATTTTCATGTCTTAGACATGGTTAGTGACACTACATGCCCATTATTGGTAGGAAGAGGATTTTTAGCAACCGCTAGTGCCATGATAGATTGCAAGGAATCCAAGATAAAGGTAGGTGAAGGCGATACTTGGTCGGTGTACGATGTAAAGAAGCATAGTTATGATTGTGATGATGAACCGACACCGCATTGGGTAGAGATGAATAGGAGACCGTCTAGATATGGACCTTGGATAGAAAGGAACTTTATAGGACCTCAATGCCCATTCTATCTAGAAAAAGATTTTGTTGAAAAGACACATTCGGTAGAACAACTCATAGCTATAGATGAAGAGCTAGATCCCTTTGAGGACCCCTTAGTCTTTAGGAAGATGATTGAGTTACTAAGCGTAATGCCCATCAACATAGAAAGGAATAAATGGAAAAGAGAGGGAGACAAGTGTAAATGGAGGTGGGACAAGCCACCTAAAGAAGGTGACGGGTCATGGCATATTAGAATGACTTTGTATGATCCGGATGGAGAAAAGTTTGAAAGGTCATACCATACTAAGGAAACCGATAGGAAGTTGAAACCAAAGTTTGATCCCAAGGATGTCCTCAACGAGGAACTCACCCGTGTCACGTAGTAACCTATGACCTTGAGTCTAGCTACAAGACTCGTAAATAAAGAAAAGCGCTTCTTGGGAGGCAACCCATGTTTTGTGTGATTTTATTTGTTTGAATGTTATTTGCTTCCGTATGCATGCTTTATTTTTATTGTTGGTAGATCATGTTTCTCAACTAAATAGTAGAAATACTTTACTTTGTTGTTTTGGCCTAGTCTTAACTCCACCTAAAGGTATTTTTGCAAAAGATAAGTGTCAGGGGAAACACCAAATATGTTTTTAAGAAACAAACCGATCATGATTCTCCACAATATTAAATGAACATGTATATTCGTACTTGTTAGAGTCAAATGCTTGTATTGAGTCATAATGAAGTTTTGCAGGATTTTCCAGGAAGTAGAACCAAGTTTTTCCAGAAATTTTCCGAAAACTTAACATAAGAATTTATGCAGGTCAATTCTGACGGCGTCAGGAGTTTACTCTTGACGGCGTCAGGAGTTAAAATCTGGAAATTTTACCGGTTTTGTTTTTCTAACGGAGTCTTATGGTTTTTGTGAATTATTAAGTTTTATAATCTCCAGGAGATCTGTAAACTTCATTCCACAAGCATTATATCTTATCTTGTTTTCTAGGATTTAGTAACTTATATAGGATGCCGCCGATTTTACGCGAGGTTGTCTTGTCTATTTTGTCAGGTTTTACAGGTTATGTATGACAAGAAGATGATTTATATTCTAGAAGGGAAGCTTTGATTGTTCATTTTCTTGGAGGAAGATTTAACCTGGCCATCCTATTATCCATACCGAGCGAATCAGGGGAGTATTTGATTTCATTCTCTTTACTTTTTCACTTTTACATTCTTTACTTGAACATTGGGGACAATGTTCATCTTAAGTGTAAGGGGAGGGTAAAAAGATGATACCTTACATATGCACTTTCGCTTGAGTTTGTTTTGTTTAATGGTAGATGTGTAATAAAACTATGGGAAATACTTGTTAGTGCAATTTTAGCGCCAAATTTAAAATTTTTTACAACATTTAGGAGTGAAACTTTAGCCATAGCAAGCGTCTCATGGATAGGAGATTGTATGACTAGCACATAACCGTATATTCAGAAAAATTTTCCACCCAAATATGTGAGGTTCGCCTTTAGATTTGATAGGAAATGCATTCATTATTAGTGCTTATGAGTGTACCGGTAGCATTTAGATTCTAGAACTTGCGTTAGTGATGCATCCCGAGACCGCTAGTGAGACTACATTCGTGTGGTAGGATTTACTACATGATAAGAGGCATTAGGATTACCCTTGTGTTAAACCCGTATCATAATTACTTGACCATTTAAGTCATATTGTTTGGCTAGTTAAGTCAACTAATTTTTCCCACACCCTTAGCGTTGTACTCATTTTTAGTACACGAAACCCCTAGTACACCCCTCCGAGCCTATCTTTTCGTTTCTAACTTTAAGCATTTTACTTAAAGGAAGAATTTGTTACACCCCACTTAAATGTACACCCAAATCGCCTTAGCCTTCCATGTATGCGCTCATTTTTAGTGCATTATTGTTATTTGTTAAACCTTAAGTTAACTATCTAATTGATTACATGGTTGCTAAGTCGAGTCATATCCTTGTACATATTGTTTTGGGACGATTGGGACTCATGGGTAAGTACTTATTTATGGAGTAATGGGGAAGAACATCATATTATTACCCCCATATGTACGTTAATCTTAAAAGTGCTCCAAGTGTTTTGATTTTCTTAATTCGAGTCATTAGTTTAGTTTAATGTAAAGTATGTAAAAATTCAAGTGTAAGGGGAATTTTCATTCCCTATGATGATTATTTTGGATGGTAGGGTAAGAGTGTATGCAAAAAAAAAAAAAAAAAAAAAAAAAAAAAAAAAAAAAAAAAAAATCAAGAAAAAGAAAAAAAATAGAAAAAGGAAAAAGAGAAAAAACATACGGACTACCATCCCGTTTTATTCTATGTTCATTTTATGTTTCTTGTTATTTTTCATTTATTAGCTTAAGTCGAGTCTAGTCTTGGCTTAGCAACGCCACATTGTACATGTAATTAACCAAGATTGTTAACTCGCCACCAGTAAAACTTCCTTTATCCAACAAAACTGTGTATTTCATATCCCTACACCTAACGTTACAACCCTTTAAAAGACCTCTTTGATAGTTTATCCTAGGTGCTTACGCCATGTGGTGGAAGTTTGATCCTTTCCCAAGCCTATGGTAATCTATTTTGCTATGACAGGTAGTGAGAGATATCTTTCGTTTCCATATTGTAATTTACACTTTATTACACCCGAGAGATGTGAGTATCTAAACACTATTTGTGAGGTGCTTGTGTATGACCTACGTGCTTGTCTATTGGTCTTTAGTGGAACGATTATTTGTTGTAATTACTTTTATATTAGTGTTAAATGACCCCTAACTTGTATTTTGAGTAGAATAAAAGCGCATTTGCTTGAGGACAAGCAAATCTCAAGTGTAAGGGTATATGATGAGGCAAAAAATGATCCGTTTTTAGGGGGTCATTTAAGCCCGAATTCGAATTTATTTGATCAAATATTGCCCTAAATCGTTCCTTTTGTGATTTTAGGTACTTTGGGAGTGAAATCTGGAAAAGGAAGCAATTCGGACGATTTGGAGCATAAAAGTGAAGAAAACGCCAAAGTCTTAATTTTCCATGCTGGGAACAGTGCATGACGGCGTCAAGAGTAGTTCCCTGACGGCGTCAAGAGTAAAATTCCATGACGACCCAGAAGAGTTTTGACGGCGTCATGAAGGTAGGGCGTCAAGAGTAAAAGTCATGACGGCCTGGAAATGAATTGTTCTTGACGGCGTCAAATGTAGATCTAGGCAGTCCGAGGATTGTTTTGGCGGCGAGGTGACGGCGTCACCTAATTGGTCTTGACACCGTCAGACCCCTTTTTCTATATATAGTTTTCTAATTTTTCACATTTAAAGAGAGAAGTTTTGGGAGAAACCCTAAGTACGATTTTGGTGTAACTTTACAGGTTTTTCAAGGGTTCCAACCCCTTGATACCTTGCATGATTAATCAAGATAAGTGTTCTTCTAATTCAATCAATATGTCTATGTGTTGGTTGTCTATATCTTGTTCTTGTCTTAATTCCATCATGCTAGGCTAGATCTATCTTGTGTTTGCTTAGATCTAATGAAACCTAGATATTGATTATGTGTTGATTACTTGTTTATTCTTGTCTTGGATGAATGATTTATATGTTAGGCTTAAGAAAACTGGCAGATCTCCAATTGGTAACATGCTTGAACGTCTTAAGAAACATGAACCAACGCGCACTAGGTCTTTATTGGTTGTATTTAATGCATGAGTCACTGTTTACAATCCCTATAGTTGTGCTGGGCATGGTGTAGGAGGAGATAAGAGCTCATAGAATTGGGGAGTTATGTGTGCCACCCCATGAATGGTATTAAGGAATACGATCCGTCATCCATGCAATTATAACAAGTAATTAACGTGTAAAAGATATCTAGGGAGTAGTGAAATCTAAGTAAACACATTTTCTCCAATTACTGCTCACAACCTTAGTATAAATTAGTTTATTTTCATTTCTAGTATTTTATTTTGATTGCGTCTTAGTATTGGGTTAGTTGATTAGCAACTAATTCCGCCCAAATCTTTCAAACCCGAGATTTTAATTTGCTTTCCATAAAATATAAAAACACAAAAATAATCATCCCTCACCTTTAGAACTAGTATTTAGGCTTTCTAATCCTAGCGACAATATTCCTAAGCTGAACGATCAATCCCCCGGTACTTGTCACTATACTATACTACAACGATCAGGTACACTGCCTGGTGGGGGTTGTAAGCTTCTCGAGATCCCTCGAGAGGTAAAGCCTGTTGCGATTCCCACGCATCACCTAACTCGATAAAAAACAGAAGGCCTAACTCGACAGACAATCCTAACTCGCTAACCTAACTCGATAAAACTAGGCTAACTCGATAGAACGCCGATGAACAGTACCCAGATTCATAAAAAACGCGTCTAAACCAAGTTTTTTCGACCAAATCTAACCTATATTATCCCTTGGCGAATGATACCACTTGTTAGGTCATGTTTTCTTAACAACTAATCACTAAATCTTAGAGAGAGAAAGTAAGTTAAGAGAGAGAGAGTGGACGGAACTCTAATATGAAAATGAAATGAACTTAGTATTAACATAACCAACACCCTCAAATGAGGGGATACAAGGGTATTTATAGGTGAGGACTAGGGCTTCTCTAAACTTTGACAATATTACAAAATAAGCCCTTAGACCTTTACCAAACATGTAAACTAAGCATAAAACTAATAAAAACATATAAAATCATTAATGTACTAACATAATATTGCAACCTATTACAAAACTTAATGACCGACACTTGAAATAATAAAGTCTATTCCCAACAATGCCCACGACCTAGTCAAAACTTGTGACGCTTGTCAGTGTCACGAGAATATTTCAAAGAAGGATGAGATGCCACAAAATTCCACCCAAGTCTGTGAAAACTTTGACATCTGGGGCATTGACTTTATGGGTCCGTACCCGTCTTCCCGAGGGAACAAGTATATACTCGTGGCTGTTGATTACCTGTCCAAATGGGTTGAAGCAAAGGCTCTACCCACCAACGACGCCCGAGTTGTTGTAAAATTCTTGAAATCTCTTTTTGCTAGGTTCGGGACTCCACGTGCCATCATTAGTGATCGCGGTACGCACTTTTGCAACGATTAATTCACAAAAGTCATGCTCAAGTACGGTGTCACTCACCGTCTTTCCACCGCGTATCACCCTTAAACAAGTGGGCAAGTGGAGGTTTCAAATTGTGGTATTAAAAGGATTTTGGAAAGGACCATAGGTGAAAACCGTGCCTCTTGGTTGGATAAACTAGATGATGCACTCTGGGCCTTCCGTACAGCTTACAAAACACCCATCGGGTGTACTCCTTACAAGCTTGTATACGGAAAGGCATGTCATCTACCGATTGAGCTTGAGCACAAAGCCTACTAGGCCTTGAAACATGCCAACTTCGACCTTCAGACAGCGGGTGATCACTTTAAGGTTCAACTCAATGAATTAAATGAACTTCGTGATCAGCCATACGAGAACTCTTTGATCTATAAAGAAAAGACAAAGAAGATTCATGACTCAAAGATTAAGAACTGTGTTTTCAACATTGGTGATCGAGTCCTTCTTTTCAACTCGAGATTCAAGATTTTCTTGGGCAACTCAAAAACCGTTGGTATGGACCTTTCACTATCACCAAAGTGTTTCCTTATGGAACCGTTGAGTTATCTCAACCCGATGGTCCCAACTTTAAAGTGAATGGTCACAGGTTGAAACACTACTTTGGAGGGGACATACCACCCATGGTTGTCCCGGATCTCCAAACTTTCCCCATGAACCAATGAATGCGGGGATCGAGTCAAACTAGTGACTGGGTGAATAAAAATGTTAGCATCCATGTGAGTGATAACCCATGTCTCTATCTTCTCTCTTCTTTCTAATAAAGTGACGAGAAGGGGGCAACCTCTTCTGCATCTTGTGTTTGGTTGTTGTTGTGTTTGTACAGGTATTTTCCCCAAAGCATGAAGGCTCTCGAGCTCGTGTTTTGTCCTTACTCCACTCAAGTCTCATTGCTCAAGAATTTTGATATCCTTAACTAACGTTATCTTTTGGCATAATTAATAAACGGCCTTAGATACAAAGTAGGATGACCATTCCCTTTGAAACATTGAGGACAATGTTTAACTTTAGTCTGGGGGGAGGGGGTATCTTCGATTTGACTTGCACCTTTCATGTTCCGTTTACTCATGCAACTCCGTTTTTCTCGAAAAATCCAAAAAATTGAAAAAATTCATCAAAAAAGTACAAAAAAAATGAAAATTTTTGCAAAAATATAATAAGTTTTGACACTTTGTTTGACTTTCCGCTGGGTAGAGTAGGAATAGAAATTTTGACTTGACCGGGCTTGTTGAGCCCTAGGTTGTTCCCTTAACACATTTGGCTAAGCATCCGCGGATCTCATTACTTGAGATTTTAAATTTGCGGAGAACGAGGAATGATAGTAAAGCTAATTATATGATTAGATGCTAAACGTGGAATAGTTGGATTTCTTTAGAGCTCATAACGGTTACTTATAGTTCCTTGCTCCCGCAAGATTGAAAACCCAAAAATAAAATAATTAGAATTACGTGTTTTCAAAAGTTGTCTAAATTTCCGCTCACTTTACGTGTGGCATAAGCATTAAATGGGCATTGGATCCTTTATTCTGAAAGCCGTTTAGGTCTTGGAACTCCCCGTTTTGTTCTATGCCACATGAGGTTCATAAATAACACCATCAATATGTAATAAATGCAAAAAATAGCTGCGGTTCGACAAGCGGATCCTTGCATCTTTTGTTCTGAAAGGCGCTTAGGTCTGGGAGATTCACCATGAAGTTCCGTATGTTTTAGGTACAAGTTATATATGTAAATCCAAGTTTCTTCAAAAAAAATGAATGAAAAATGAAAACTGAAAATATAATAAATGTGGTGTGAACGTGTGAGCCTTTTGAGTTAAAATTTAAACGATTTTTAAATCCGCCTAAATCTATCAAACTTTAAAACTATCGGAACGAAAATGAGAAATCATTTCTTTAACAAAGTCTAGATACAATAAGACTCGGGAGCAGGAATTTACAATTAGCATTTATGAGTAGTGTTAGCATCTAATGACATTTTGGCTATGATTTCGTTTTTACACTTAGCTTGGCAACTTGTGAAAAATCAGGGACGATGAATTCTATCCGCTTGGACACTTTTCTCTGAGTTGTGTTTCTTATTCAGTGACCCTAAACGTTATTGAAAAATAATGAAAGTCAACATCCCGTCAAATAATAAGTTAAAAAGTACAAAAACAGTAGTGTACGAAATAAAGTTGAAAAACGGGGCGTTTTCAAGAATAAATGATTTTGTACTCTCTTTTGAACATTTTGCTACTTCTTCAACATTAGTAAAAAGAGTTATGAAAATTATTTATCTTGTAGAGCGTGAATTGATCACATTGCGTGAGGACACGACAATACCTTAGTCTGGAGGATTTTGGTGTGTGCTTATTCACACACCTTTTTCTGGCCAAATTAAGACCAAAACAGACACAAACTAACCATAATTGCCGAAGATATTGTGTTTTTGTGTTTGTGATCGTGCAGGAACGGATATTTCAAAAATTGGCATAAATCAAGCAAAAAAGGACAAAAACAAGCACGAGTTTGGAAAATGTGTCAAAAGCCAAAGCCGGGGAAGCAAATTACCATTTTTGAGCTCAGATTGTCAAAACACACCTTGGGGAATCACAGAATGCCAGAAATAGTCCTTGAATCAAAAGTTTGAAGAATTGGCAGAAATGGTCCCTCAAGTTTCAGAAATTGACAGAATTGGCCTCTGAGCATTTATTTTGGAAGAAAAGTCAACAAAGGTCCTTGGGAAATCAAAAATTGCCATAATTGGTCCTTTGGTGAAAAGTTTGAAGACTTGGAAATTTTAGTGCCTCAACTTTGCAGAAATAACAAAAATGGTCCTTGGAAATTCATTTTAGAAAAATAAACTTCAAAGGTCCTTGTATAATTAGAACTTGGCAAATTTGACCCTTGAAGATATTTTGGGAAGTTGGAGAAAACAGCCCTTGGATTTTCAGTAAATTGCAAGAATGGTCCTTGTGTTTTATTACAAACCAACTGGACCCTTTATGTAATAAACCCAAAAATCAAACCCAAAAACAACACAAACCCAATACCCCATCCCCTTGGCCCAACAAACACAAGCCCAAACCCACCCTTTTAATATTACCAAGGTCAAACCCCCGGTCAACACCCCTCCTTCCCTCCCACTTGTAAACCTGCAACCAGTCATCTCAACCCCCTCTCTCCACTTGCCTCCACTGCCCAAACCATCATCTCAATACTCCCAAACAACTACAATTAATGCTACCACCCCCTTGCAAGAAACAGGCCCTAATTGGCTTATCCAATTTTGGCGCCAAAATTAGTTCAAAGGCCAGGATCACTCTAACGCATCCAACAGCTCAGATTATTGATGGGAAAGACATAGAGGACCATGGGAAACCCTAAAAGTCACTATAAAACAAGAAAGAAGCAGAGGAGAAGACCAAGTAGTTTGTTAGTGTAATCTGTATGTCATTTTCATAAAATTTCCTATTTTCAGTGTAATCTTAAGCTTTCAAATGTTGTATTAAGCATTATTAGTGTAATCTAAACTCATTTCAAGTATCAATTTAAGCTTTCTCATTTAATCTCATATTTTGTAATTTTATTTGAAATTTTCATTTTACCATTAATCTTGTTAAAAGTTATGTTCTCCTGTTCCAATTTACTCATTTAAGCTTAATTTTAAGTTTTATAAGCTTTTAAAGCTTTGTGATCAGTTGCAACTCAGAAAACTCAAAAATACAAAAAAAATATATATAAAAAATTAGTTCAAAAATAAAATATCAGGGAAGAAGATTCAAGCATAGAGCAGGGTTAATTTTGGATTGCCATTTGGTTTAGAGCTTCTTGGGAAGCTATAGGTATGATATTGGTCCCTGGTTACCTTGGAATTGTATTGAATCAGTTTGTAAGCCTAAATCTCCATTTTTGCTTTTTACTGTACTAGCGCTAGATTACTGCTTATCTTTGTGTCTTTGTGCTTATTTAGAGTATTTAAGTAAGATTAATGCTTAATATTACTTGCTTGTTCATTAGATTACATTGTGCTCACCATTCTTAGTTTCACTGCCAAATTATCATCTCATTGGATCTTAGGTATTTGTGGTTTGTATTGAGGTTGTTGTGTCCCATTTAGTTTCTTGCATCATTATAAGTTTTTCTAAATCAGTTTCATAGTCTAAATCAGTCAATAGCTTCAAAAATCAAAAATCAACCCTCTTAAAGGAGTGTTTGGATTTGTTGTCATACCTGTGATCTAGGTTGTTTGTGTTGTTGTTTTTGGATGATACATGTTACTTTAGGTCTCATTAGAACATTCATAGCATAAAGTCAGTAGGTCATTACATAAAAAAGTCAAAATCCATTTTAATCTCTTGTAGTTGTTCATTGATAAGGAATTAGGTACCATAATCATTCACAAAGGTTCATTAGTGGTTAGGATTGCTTATTTTAGTTTCATTTTAACTTTAAACAACTTAGTAATTAATCTAGGATCACTAGAATCTTACCAAAGTCAAACTTGGAGTTCATATCAAAAAGTCAAATTGCAAGGTTTTGTAAGAAATTCCAAAATTGAAAGATTTTTCATGCATTAATTTCTCAACCATTTGACCTGAAACTTTATGGAAGAACAAGTTTAGAAGCTCAGCTTTCAAACCCTTATTTTTGCTTATTTTTAGGATTTTTCTAAACTGCTTATTTGGACCCTTCTTTTTGCCTGCTTCATATAAGCCTCCCCTGCACCAGGCTTGTGAGCCTGATTTCATAAGCTCATTAAGAGCTTATCTGTGAGACTTAGGCCTTGAGCCTTGGATTTTTGGAAAGCCTAGTGACCCACCTTATTAGTTATGTGCTTATTTTGGGCTTTGAAGCCCTTGCCCTAGCTTATCTTGGTCCTTGATTCACCCTCATCAACTCGGTTCACTGAGTCATCAATGGTGACCAAGCCACATTGATAAGCTCATTGTGAGCTTATTTGTGGGACCCAAGTTGTGATTCTTGGCTTATTTTGAAGCCCCCAGGTCATCTTATTGGTTCAAAGCTCCTTTTAGATCCCCAAGCTTATTTGTGGGCCCCACATAGGCCTGCAAGTTGCCCTTTAGGCCTGTTTTGTCCTCAGGTTTTAAGATTTGCTTATTTGTGCTTATCTACTTTTTCCTGCATCTTATTTGTTTATCCTAGATTATTTAAGATGGCTTTAGGTCCCACTTTGCTTAATCTACCTTAAGGTTCAGTAGTATAGCTTATCATTAGGTTTTTCAAACCAAAAATCCAATTTTAAGCTTATAAGCCAACTGATAAGCTCATAAGCTCACACAGATCTTATTTGGTGTTTTCACAAATCTCATTTTTATAAAGTTGCTTATTTTCATTTGTCAAATAAATTTGTAACAGAAAAAATCAAAAAAATTAAATCAACAAGTGACAGAGGTGGGACTTGAACCCTGGACCTCTTGGTTCCAAAAACAAAATCACACCAGGGACATGCACCATCTGGGCTAGCAGGCACTTAGTGTTTTAATATTCTCCACTTTTAAATATAGTGATAGCTTCTATTTAACTAAAGTTAGCTTATTTGATTATTTTCTCTGCTTTTTCAGTAAGCACTTGTGTTTTTTATATTTTTCTTAAGTTTTTGTCATATTAAAGTATTTATATAAAATTTTTCATAATTTTCTGTTTTGATTTAGTATTCTTAATAATTAATTTTAGTTTAATTAGTTTTAATTAAAAAATCAAAAATAAAATCCATTTCTGCTTATTTATAAGCACTAGCATCTTTTTATATTTTTCCTAGGTTTCTATTATTATAAAGTATTTTTAGAAAAAATTTCATTATTTTTACTGTTAATTTGCTAATTTTAATAATTAAGTTAGTTTAATTTGCTTTTAATTAATAAAAAGTAAATAAATATCCAAAATAGTCTAACTATAAGTTTTATAAACTTTTTATACTTTTTTAGGATTCCTGTGATGATTAATTAGTTGTATAAAAAATTTCATAATTTTCTATGTTATTTTAGTATTTTTAGTAATTTAAATTAGTTTAAATTAGTTATTAAATAGTTTTTAGCTAATATTAAATAATTAAAAAATTAAAAAAAAAAAAACTTTTTTATAAAACTTTCTTTTAATATTAAGTTTGTAAAAAAGTCATTTTCACCCCCTTAGAATTATTTCTGCTTTATTTTCCCTTTTTCCAGTACGCAGTTACGTTTATTTTAATTCTAATTTACGTTTTAGGTTTAAGTACGTATCTGATTTCCTGTAATTGTTAATATTTTTAATATATCTTATTTCCAGTTATATCTGATTAGTGTAATCAATCCCAATCATATTTCTGTTACTATTCCTAAATCACTCATTCCCATAAACGTCTCCCAAATACAATTTCATACCTCGCTGGGACATAGCGACCTGGGAAAATTCTGTGCTTACACCGGATCATAAATTGATCACTTCTCTCCCTCAGGTTTGATCTGTTGACCATCCTTCGTTAATTTGTTTGTCTGTTTGGGAGGAGTCAGGTTATTAAATATCGTAATGATTTATAAATCATCATTTAGCATTTACTATTCATTGGAAATTTACGAGGCTACACTCTCTATCTCTCAGATCCCCAATTCTCTCAGATCCCAAACCACTGTGAAACCCTAATTGTGAAAAATCATTCAATTAAAATCAGGCGGTTGTTACAGTCCGGTTGCTATTGGTGCACTAAAACTGGCGAGTTAGGCTTTTGGTGATTTCTGATAAGTCCTCTTTAACACCTTTTCCTGGTGGTTTTTTACGTCATCGTCTTCGTCATGTTTGAGATTCAGGTTAGTTGTGATTGTTGTTGATCGGAGAGTATATATAATGATTCATTTTCTGTTACTTCGGATAAGCTCTTCTAACTTTTTTAGTATTAATTTTAGATTATTCATGGTGTTGATAAATGCTTGACTGAGTTAAAAATGAATGGAGCTGGTTGATTGTCATTTGGGGAAGTGTGAAGATGCTTGACTGAGTTAAAAATGATTTTGTGTTGTGGATATGAATTTGAATCTGGTTTTTGAATGTGTTAAAAGTGTTGTTGATTGTATGTGTAGACCAAGTGTTCGACGAAACGCCTAATTAAGTTGTGTGCTTTTTAAAGTTTTGGGGATTGTATGTGTAGTCCAAATGTTTGATTAAATGCTTGACTGACTTAAAAATGATTTTGCGTTGTTAATTTTTATAAAGTATTTGTTGTGGATATAAACTTGAATAGGTTTTGAATTTAAATGCCGCATTACCTCTTGTACGTGTATTACAGCAGGTTCCTATAATCGGATATTACTTTTTTTACTATGAAAATGTGTCACGGTCTTGACATGTCACACAACATAATATTAGTGTACAAACTTTTTTTTTGGTTACTATTGCAGCCATCAATGCTAATAGTTCCTTATATACAAGATGTTTGCACTCCCTTTCAAATTGCTGTTATTAATAGAGGATGATGCTTAGTATTTTTGTTGTTAATTCAAGCGAAATCTGTGAGGTAATATTATCCACATGGTATATAATTGATTGAACTTGGTAAAATCTTTGGCTGTTAATGTTTTGCTTTGTCATGTTTCAAGTCTTTTGGTCACAACATAGTACAACCAGAGTTTCCAAATGCATTAGTTCACCTCAAATACTTTTGTTTAGATAGGTCGGTGTTCCTTAATAGATATCAATTAGATTTAATATTAAGTGAAAAGCTCCCCAAGCCTGGAGAAAATTAATATACATGTAAGTAGAAAATATCTATAATGTATTATTTTTTGTTTTGTTTCATCCCAAAATACCCTAACAGAAGAAATACCAATACTTCCTATAGATTAGTGAGGATCCTGAATCAGATGAAGATGCACTAGGTTCGCTATGCTTACTTACATTGGAAAATGATTATTCAGACACATCATTGCAGAATTTGAAGGAATTGAAGATTCAAAACTTCATCAACTTTATGAATGAGTTGGATTTTGTGAAATTTATATTGACCAAGTCACTTGTGCTGAAGAAGGTGTGGATAATACTCAACAATGAAGTTACTAAGGATGAAAGGCTGAAGATATGTAACATTCTCTTGGACTCTCCACGTCCATCACCCATCGTAGACATCATTTTTGAGCATCATCAAAAAGAAGAAGAAGATTTGACTTTAAATTCGCGCCTTCTGAATTCAAGGATATGAATAGCTTTTGTGAACTGATCATGATAATCCACTAGTGTTGAGTTACCGATATTTTATTTTTGGTGTAATTTATCTGGTTAATCTTAGTACTTTATTTTGTTGTAAGTATCTTGCACTATTATTTACATGGATTGATATAAATTTTGGTGTTGCAGTGGTTACTGTTTCAATGAGATGCCGCAACAATACATGTGGTGTCATTTATCATTTTTTTCCTACTGT
The DNA here is from genome assembly GCA_030686995.1 of Artemisia argyi. Classification (NCBI taxonomy): domain Eukaryota; kingdom Viridiplantae; phylum Streptophyta; class Magnoliopsida; order Asterales; family Asteraceae; genus Artemisia; species Artemisia argyi. The sequence goes on from CM060676.1 coordinate 48,156,617, forward strand.
ATATCCCCTGTATAGGTAAACATAATGTTGATGTGACAGCTTGGATGTACAAGATTGTTGTAACATATAACTTGATCCATGTGATTTATATTGAATCCTATGTGATTCATTCTGAATCACATCATGTGATTCTTAATGCTTTTTTCTTGTATAACTAATTCTTATGTTTTTTTATGTTCGGTGTTCTTAATGCTACTTCTAGTAGTTCGTCTAGGAATAAGAAGTGGATTACCAAGGATATGCGTCAGTCAACGGATAAACCTGCAAATAAAGTTTTGAACTCGACGTCGTTGTCTCAGTTCAATCCTAATGAGAAGTCGCCGACTGTTGTTACGGTGAAGGCGCCGATTGTTGTTCAGTAGTTTTTTTGATGAATAACTTGATCACATGGGTAATCTATATGAATCACATGGGATTCTCTATGAATCACATGGGATAAAGGATGAATCACATGGGATACAGGATGAATCACAAGTTATTCATCAAAGAAACTAGACTAATGTTACTTGACAAAATATCATATACCATGAATAACTTGATCACATAGGTAATTTGTATGAATCACATGGGATTCTATATGAATCACATGGGATTCTATATGAATCACAAGGGATCATATAGAATCACATGGGATTAGGGATGAATCACAAGTGATTCATCAAAGAATCCAATGGGATTATGTCTGAAAACATAAAGATACTTGACCAGAAAATATCATAGAAATACAGATTTCTAAGAAACTACACTAATGTTACGTGATAAAAAATCATAAAAGATTAGTTATGGTATTGCTTTTCTACCATGGACATAAAATGATCTATCATGGACAAACTGATCTAGCATAAGGACAAAATGATGTATCTTATACAATTATAAACTGTTCTACCATTCACATGTTTTCGATGACTTAAAAAGAAAAACATTCAACTGCACAAAAGACGATCTTCTTCTCGAATGCTTAGATACATTCACGTTCCTCCCTATTCCTAACTGCTTCAACAATTATAGACATCTTTTCAGGAGAAGCAAGTTTATCAAACTCATTTGCTAATTCAAGCATCTTCTTCGCATGATCATTAAGCTCGTGCAATAGCCTCAACATGTCAGACTGGCCTTCCGACTCGGCTTCAGCTTTGGGATTTTTTGCTTGACTTTACCAATGTTAGCATGTTTTTTGTGACCATACATCTTCAAATGACGGGCAAACAACGTTTTCTACAAAATTATTAAAAGAGAGAGAGAGAGAGAGAGAGAGAGAGAGAGAGAGAGAGAGAGAGAGAGAGAGAGAGAGAGAGAGTGTAAATTACTAGAATTATGGGAAAATTTCAATTGGGATTCAAGATGAATCACATGAGATTCATCTAGAATCATATGGGATTCTATCTCAATCACAAAGGATTCATCTAGAATCACATGTGATTTGTCATAATTACTGATCTATCACCACCACTAGATCTTCAGTAGTTTTATTTTGAATCGTAAGATGAGGAACGGTGGAGACGACGACGGTTTTATGTTGATTTTCGGTGGTTTTATTTTGATTCGTGTGATTCCGACGATCTTGATGTGATTCTGATGAATCCGATGGTGGTTTCATGGTGATTCCGACGACAGTTATAGGTGAAGGTCGATGATGGAGTAAGGAGATAAGAGAGAAATTTGTTTGTGTATCTTTTTAGGAGAGAGAAAGTATCTCAGTAAAATGAGATGGATCCAAGATATATACTGTATATATATTTCTTTTATTGAAGATGCAAATGATGTTTTTGCCTTTCTTTTGTTACTTTCTGCTTCAATCTTAGCCATTTGATGAAAGTATGGTGGATGGTTGAGATCATCTATTTTGTTCTTTAGATATTAGTATGGGGATATCACCTCAACGTGGAATATACTTATGTTAATTACAATGCTCATTTTATGATTAACCGTGGGAATGTTTCTTTTTATGTTAGCTAAGAGAATGTGTTCACAAACCCATTTAATATTATTTCTTTTTTAAGTGGGACCAACTATTTCACTTAGTTGGTTTATATTCACAAGACATGAATGGTAATATCTCCTCAATAAGTGACTCATATAGATGTAGACCTCACACACTCTCTTAGCTAACAAAAAAAATAAGAAACACCCCCAAAGTCTAGGATGCTATAGACTAACAAACATAATAGTTTCATTTAATTTTCAATAAGAGATGTCAAATCTCTTGACCAAAACACATGCTCCCTTTTGACCAAATCTTTCATGGGACTAAACAGCATCATTAGACAATGAACACTAATGAGCGTCCCATAAAGAAAGTTTTTTTTGTGTCACGCACATACGTCACTTTATCCATTTTCAATTCCTTTCAAGATATAAAGATGTTCAATATCATAATGTTTACGAGGTGAGTTATTTTATAGACCAAGTTTTTGTTGCATACTGAGGGACAAATCCCCACCATTCATCTAATGGTGGAGATTAACCTCAGATTAAATATGAAAACCTAAGTCCATGTCTTTTTTTCCTGTTTTTCTTTGTCTTTTTTATAACTCACTTTCTTTATTTTTTTTTGCCTTTCTTCCAATTAACGTTCTTTTTCCTTTTCTTTTTAAATAAATTCACGATTTTTTTCACTTTATTACGTTTTTGTCGGTTTTTGTCTGTTTTCACGTGTTTATATACGTTTTTGTCCATTTTCGTCCTTTTTTTTTACATTTTTGTCTGTTTTCAGACGTTTTCGTCCGTTTTTATAAATTTTCGTCTGTTTTTTACGTTTTCGTCTGTTTTCAGACGTTTTCGTCCATTTTTATACGTTTTCGTCCGTTTTTGTCCATTTTTGTCCGTTTTCATACGTTTATATACGTTTTCATCCGTTTTCATACGTTTTCATCCGTTTTTTTACGTTTTCGTCTATTTTCAGGCGTTTTTATCCGTTTTCATACGTTTTCGTCCGTTTTTTTAAGTTTTTGTTTGTTTTCTTACTCTTTCGTCTGTTTTCAAACGTTTTCGTCTAATTTTATACGTTTTCATCCGTTTTCAGACGTTTTCATCCATTTTTATACGTTTTCGTTCATTTTTTATCCATTTTCATACGTATATATACGTTTTCGTTTGTTTTCATACATTTTCATCCGTTTTTATACGATTTTGTCCGTTTTTATACGTTTCCGTCCATTTTTATACGTTTTTGTCCGTTTTCATATGTTTTCATACGTTTTCGTCCGTTTTCAGACGTTTTCGTCCATTTTTAAACATCTTTCTTCGTTTTCATACGTATTCGTCCGTTTTCTTACATTTTCGTCCATATTCATACATTTTCGTCCATTTTTAAATGTTTTCGGCCATTTTCAGACGTTTTCATACGCTTCTGAATATCAAAAGTGTTATTCTTTGATACTCAGAATATCACAGGTGATATTCTGAATATCACAGGTGATTTTCATTTTCAACTAATATTTTGTACCGTGAAAATCACAAGTGATATTCTAAATATCACAGGTGATTTTTGATGCGTGGAATTGCGCCCTCGCAAAAGGTTTTACCTCTCAAGGGATCTTGAGAAGCTTGCAATCTCCACCAGGCAGTGTACCTGATTGTTGTAATATAGTATAGTGACAAGTACCGGGGGATTGATCGTTCAACTCAAAGAATAGTGTTCGCTAGGGTTAAAACACACTAAACTAGATCTAGAGGTAATGGATGATTATTTTTGTATTTTTATATTTTAGATGAAAGCAAGTAAAATCTCGGTTTTAGAAGGAGTGGGCGGAATTAGTTGCTAATCAACTAACCCAAATAACTAAAAATGCAATCAAAATAAAATAAACTAAATTTAAACTAATTGTGGTGGAAACAATAATGAGAGAAAATGTGTTTCTTAGATTTCACTACTCCCTAGCTATCTTTTACAGGTTGATTAGATTGTTACAATTTCGTGGATGACGGGTTATATTCCTTAATACCATTCGTAGGGCCGTGTACGATCTTCCCTAACTCTATAAGCTTCTACCTCATCCTATGTCGAGCCGACTTCTAGCTCCTAACATGGCCTCATTAGTAGTTACCTACGCATTAAATACAACCAAAATATCGTAGTACACCTCCGATCATGTTTCTTAAGACGTTCAAGCAAGTTACCAATTGGAAGTCTGTCAGTTTTCTTAAGCCTAACATCGAATTCATTCATCCACAACAATTATAAACTAACAACCAACCCATAATCAATATCTAAGTTTCATTACATCTAAGCAAACACAAAGAAAACCTAGCCTAGCATGTTAAAGAGAAGACAAGCGTAAGTTATAATCAAACAACACATAGACATATTGAATGATTTGATGAAAGACTTATCTTCAATTAAGCATGGAAGAAACAAAGGGTTGAAACCTTTAAAATAGCTGTAAATTTCGTCTAGGGTTTACTCCCTTCAAAGTTGCACACAATGAATGAAAACGAGAAAACTATATATAGATTTTTTATCCTGACGGCGTCAAGAGATAGGTGTGACGTCGTCAACTCGCTGCCAAAATAAACTCGTATTGCCTAGATCCACTTCTGACGCTGTCACTCGTTATGGACTCTGGGCCGTCACTCTTTGCATTTAATCATGATGGCCTTGACAACTTATAACATGACACCGTCACGATCCCTTCAGAAAACATTCTAGCGCGTCACGTGTAATTGATTTATCCACCTCTTTGTCAAGTCATGACGCCGTCACTAGCAAGATGTTACGCCCTCAAGTGCAATTTCCAACATGATTTTGAGACTTTGTCGTTTTCTTCATTTTTTCGCTCCAAAAACGTCCAAAATGCTTCCTTTTGTAAAATTCCTCTCAAAAGTACCTAAAATGACAAAAGGAACGATTTAGGGCAATATTTGATCAAATAATCTCGACTTTGGCCTTAAATGACCCCCCAAAAGCGGTACACTTTTCACTTCATCAAATACCCTTACACTTGAGATTTGCTTGTCCTGAAGCAAATGAGCTTTTATTCTAATCAAAATACAAGTTAGGGGTCATTTAACACTAATATAATAGTAATTACAACAAATAATCGTTCCACTTCAACAAAAAACAAGCACGGAAATTATACACTAGCACCTCACAAATAATGTTTAGATACTCACATCTCTCGAGTGTAATAAAGTATATATCACAATATGGAAATGGAAAACATCTCTCACTACCTGTCATAGCAAATAGATTACCATAGGCTTGGGGGAGGATCAAACCTCCACCACTTGGCGTAAGCACCTAGGATAAACTATCAAAGAGGTCTTTTAAAGGGTTATAACGTGAGGTGTAGGGATATGATAAACACGGTTTTGTTGGATAAAGGCAATATTTACTGGTGGCGAGTTAATCATCTTGGTTAATTACATGTACAATGTGGCGTTGCTAAGCCAAGACTCGACTCGACTTAAGCTAATCAAAAACTAATCAAAACATAAAACAAACATAAACGGAAACGGGATGGTAGTCCGTATGTTTTTTTTCTCTTTTTCTTTTTCTATTTTTTTTTCATACACTCTTACCCTACCATCCAAAATAATACATCATAGGGAATTTTCATTCCCCTTACACTTGAACTTTTACATACTTTACAATAAACTATTCTAATGACTCGAATCAAGATAATCAAAACACTTGGAGTACTTTTTAAGATTAACGCACATATGGGGGTAATATATATATATATGACGTTCTTCCCCATTACCCCATAACAATAGTACTTTACCTATGAGTCCCAATTGTCCCAAAACAATATGTACAAGATATGACTCGACTTAGCAACCATGTAATCAATTAGACAATTAACTAAAGGTTTAAACAAATAACAATAATGCACTAAAGATGAGTGCATACACGGAAGGCTAAGGCGATTTGGTTGCAAATTTGGGGTGGATTGTAAACAAATTCTTCCTTTAAGTAAAATGCTTAAAGTTAGAAATGAAAAGATAGGCTCGGAGGGGTGTACTAGGGGTATCGTGTACTAAAAATGAGTACATCGCAAAGGTGTGGGAAAATTAATTGACTTTACTAGTCAAAGTCATTGACTTAAATGGTCAAGTAATTATGATACGGGTTTAAACACAAGGGTGATCCTAATGCCTCTTATCATGTAGTAAATCCTAACTACACGAATGTAGTCTCACTAGCGGTCTCGGGATGCATCACTAACGCAAGTTCTAGAATCTAAGTGCTACCGGTACACTCATAAGCACTAATAATGAATGGTTTTCCTAACAAATCTAAAGGCGAACCTCACATATTTGGGTGGAAATTTTTTTTGAGTGGTACGGTTTTTGCGCTAGTCATACAACTCCTATCCATGAGACGCTCATTAAGGCTAAAGCTTCACTCCTAAATATTGTAAAAAATTTTAAATTTGGCGCTAAAATTGCCCTAACAAATATTTCTATTAGTTTTATTACACACCTACGATTAAACAAACAAACTCAAGTGTAATTGTATTCTCTAAGGTATCATCATTTACCCTCCCCTTACACTTAGGCTGAACATTGTCCCCAATGTTCAATAAAAATGTGTAAAAGTAAATAAGGTAAAAGAATGAAAACAAATACTCCCCTGATTCGTTCCGTGTGGATAAATGGATAACATGGTTAAATCCTCCTCCAAGAAAATGAACGTTGAAAGCTTCCCTTCTGAAATATAAATCATCTTCTTGTCCAATATAACCTGTTAAACATGAGAAAACAATCATGGCAACCTCGCGTAAAATCGGCGGCAATCTATATATATAAGGATATAATGCTTGTGGAATGAATGTTTGCAGATTTTCTGGAATTTATAAAACTAAAGAATTAACAAAAACTTTAAGACTCCGTTAGAAAAACAAAACTTGCAAAGTTTCCAGAATTTTACACCTGACGCCGTCAGGTTATGATCCTGACGTCGTCAGAGTGTTCTGACAGAAATCTCATGTTAAGTTTCCGGAAAATTTCTGGAAAAACTTACGCCTTAATTACTGGAATTTCCTGTAAAACATCATTATGACTCGATACAAGCATTTGACTCAAACAACTACTAATATACATGTTCATTTAATATTGTTGTGGCTCATGTTCAATTCCCGTTCTTAAAAACAAATTACGGTTTCCCTTACACTTATCTTTTGCGAAATACCTTTTTATAAAGTAAAGACAAACAACAAGGTAAAACATTTTCACAATTTATTAAGAAACATGATCCACAAACAATAAAAATAAAGCATGCATACGGAAACAAATAAAATCAAACAAACAAACAATTAAACAAATAAAACATGAGTTGCCTCCTAAGAAGCGCATTTCTTTATTTACGAGTCTTGTAGCTAGACTCAAGGTCATGGGCTATCCTATATGAGTGAGTTCCTCATCGAGGACATCTTTGGGATCAAACTCAAGTTTCAATTTCCTATCGGTTCTCTTGGTGCGGTATGACTTCTCAAAATTTTCTCCATCCGGATCATATAGAATCATCTTCATATGCCATGATCCGTCACCTTCCTTAGGTGGCTTGTCCCAATTCCATTTACATTTATCACCTTCCCTTTTCCACTTGTTCATTCCTAAGTTGATAGGCATCACTCCTAGGAATTCAATCATTTTCCTAAAGACTAAGGGATCCTCAAAGGGGTTTAGTTCTTCATCCCAAGCTATGAGTTGCTCTATCGAATGCATTTTGTTTATAAAGTCCTCCTCTAAATAAAATGGGCGTTGAGGTCCTATGAAATCTCTATTAACCCAAGGTCCGTATCTAGATGGTCTCCTATTCACATCTACCCAATGGGGTGTTGGTTCCTCATTAGTATTATAGGCGTGTTTCTTAACATCATAGACTGACCAAGTTTCTCCTTCTTCTACCGTTATTCTAGATTCCTTACAATCAATCATCGCACTTGAGGTAGCTAAGAATCCTCTTCCTATTAATAGCGGGCATGTAGTGTTACTAACCATATCAAGGACGTGGAAATCAGCTAACATTGTCAACCTTCCTATATGCACTAACACATCCTTCACTACCCCAACCGGATATGCTACACTTCCATCCGAAAGCCCTATGATTACCTCTGTTTCATCTAACTTTCCTGGCTTAAGAGTGGTGTACAGAGATAACGGAAGCAGATTTAGGCTTGACCCAAGATCGGCTAGTGTGTCAAAAGCCTTAGAATTTCCGATCTTACAAGGTAACACGAATATGCCCAGATCATCTAATATCTTAGGCAACTTGTTTTGAACGAAGGCGGTCCCATTCTTACCCAACTTAAGTTTCTCTTCATATTTTTCTAAAAGGGCATTGTAATAGGGAGCACGGGCTAAGACATCAATGACGGGACGCTCAAGGTGAAGTTCCTTGAATTCTTCGCCAAGGTCTTGTGTAGGAAGTGCTTCAACTATGCTATTGACCGAATTGATGTTGGGTGTTACATTCAATTGGCTCTTTTGAAAGATTTGGGTTTGTTTGAAACACGTGCTCTTGGCATTGACCGAATAGTATTGTGGACAAGAAGTAGGAGACGAAACAGATGATATAGCATTAACATTTAGTTTCGGATTCTTGACCGTGTTACTTGGGAGTGCTCCCATTTCTCGGTCATTGAGAACTTTCAACAATGTGTCAATCTTATTGGTCATCTCACTTTGCTTTTGTTTGAAATCGGCTTCAAACTTTGCTTAACGAGTCTCTTGAGATGCCATAAATTTAGACATCAATCCTTCAAAATTATTGGTACTACCATAGTTGTTAGAAGGATTGTTGTTGAAAGTACGGTTAGAGGGTGTACCATTTGGTTGATAACGATTAGGTGGATTGGAAGAATTGTTTTGGGGCATGTTTTGGTTTTGTTTCCACCTAAGGTTCGGGTGAGTTTTCCAAGAGGGGTTGTATGAATCACTGTAAGGGTTTTGCTTAGGTTTGAAAGTGTACCACTTGTCTCCCGCTCCGTCGGTACGCGAGGATGCGTAATCTGCGAAAGCTTGTTCGGGGAGTTCCATGCAATCACGAGTGTCGTGGGGACCACTACATAATTCGCACGAATAAGTGATTTTGTTCACTTGGCTTGAAGGTTTAGGAGCTTTGTAGGATTTCATGAGAAGCTTGACTTGGTCTTCAAGTTCCATGATCCTACGGTCGGGAGTGCTTGAATTGTTTGAAGGCAAAGATATTGCATTGACCGTTTTGTTCAAATCACGGGGATCATTCCAACTTTCGTTGTCATAGAGAGCAAGATCGTCTATGAGTTCCCATGATTCTTCCGCACTTAGATCACGAAGCTTTCCACCGGCCGATTGGTCAATGGTTCTCCTAGTGGAGAGATCGATATGGTCATAGAAAATTTGGACTTGGAGCCAAAGATCTATGCCATGATGAGAAACTTTTTGGAGTAAGTCCTTGAAACGAGTCCATGCTTCATAAATAGTTTCACCTTGACGTTGTTGGAACATTAAGATATCATTTCTAAGCTTAGTAGTTCTCCCCGGTGGGAAAAATTGAGCAAGGAAACGAGTGGTGAGATCATCCCAAGAGGTGATGGATCCCGTGGGTAAACGCTCAAGTCATTGACTAGCTTGGTCACATAGAGAGAATTGGAAGAGATGCAATCGGGTCGTCTCTCGAGTTCTAACATCAAGGTCTATGGAATCTACGATTTTGAGGAAATCCTTGAGATGTTGATTAGGATCTTCGGAACGAAGTCCATGGAATGCACATCCGCTTTGCACCAACTGGATGGTGTCGGATCGCAAAGGAGACACATTGGCTCCTTGAGTGAGCTCAATGGTGTTTCGATAGCCTTGGTGGCTAGGACGAGAGTACTCTCCTAAAGTTCGGGGTCTAGGAGGTTGGTTTGGTTGTGGTGGGTTTTGTGGATGATTTTGTTGTGGTAGGTTAACAGGGTCAAAGAGATTACCACCTTCCATGATGGCGGATGGCAACGGTTACGAACAAAGGAAACAAAGAAAAAGATAGACTAAAGAAATCTATAAAAATCTTACTAGAAAGGAATCTAGCAAGTAGACCAAATAAAAAGAAATTTTAACCTAAACAATAATTATTCCCCGGGCTGCGGCGCCAAAAATTTGATGCGTGGAATTGCGCCCTCGCAAAAGGTTTTACGTCTCAAGGGATCTTGAGAAGCTTGCAATCCCCACCAGGCAGTGTACCTGATCGTTGTAGTATAGTATAGTGACAAGTACCGGGAGATTGATCGTTCAACTCAAAGAATAGTGTTCGCTAGGGTTAAAACTCACTAAAACTAGGTCTAGAGGTGAGGGATGATTCTTTTTGTATTTTTATATTTTAGATGAAAGCAAGTAAAATCTCGGTTTTGGAAGGAGTGGGCAGAATTAGTTGCTAATCAACTAACCCAAATAACTAAAGATGCAATCAAAATAAAATAAACTAAACTTAAACTAATTGTGATGGAAACAATAATGAGAGAAAATGTGTTTACTTAGATTTCACTACTCCCTAGCTATCTTTTACAGGTTGATTAGATTGTTACAATTGCGTGGATGACGGGTTACATTCCTTAATACCATTCGTAGGGCCGTGTACGATCTTCCCTAACTCTATAAGCTTCTACCTATTCCTATGTCGAGCCGACTTCTAGCTCCTAACATGGCCTCATTAGTAGTTACATACGCATTAAATACAACCAAAATATCGTAGTACACCTCCAATCTTGTTTCTTAAGACGTTCAAGCAAGTTACCAATTGGAAGTCTGCCAGTTTTATTAAGCCTAACATCGAATTCATTCATCCACAACAATTATAAACAAACAACCAACCCATAATCAATATCTAAGTTTCATTACATCTAAGCAAACACAAAGAAAACCTAACCTAGCATGTTAAAGAGAAGACAAGCGTAAGATATAATCAAACAACACATATACATATTGAATGATTTAATGTAAGACTTATCTTCAATTAAGCATGAAAGAAACAAAGGGTTGAAACGCTTAAAATAGCTGTAAATTTCGTCTAGGGTTTACTCCCTTCAAAGTTGCACACAATGAATGAAAACTAGAAAACTATATATAGGTTTTGTATCCTGGCGGCGTCAAGAGATAGGTGTGACGTCGTCAACTCGCCGCCAAAATAAACTCGTATTGCCTAGATCCACTTCTGACGCCGTCACTCTTTATGGACTCTGGGCCGTCACTCTTTGCATTTACTCATGATGGCCTTGACAACTTATAACATGACGCCGTCACGATCCCTTCAGAAAACATTCTGGCGCGTCACGTGTAATTGATTTATCCACCTCTTTGTCAAGTCATGACGCCACCACTAGCAAGATGTGACACCGTCAAGTGCAATTTCCAGCATGATTTTGAGACTTTGTCGTTTTCTTCACTTTTTCGCTCAAAAAACGTCCAAAATGCTTCCTTTTGTAAAATTCCTCTCAAAAGTACATAAAATGACAAAAGGAACGATTTAGAGCAATATTTGATAAAATAATCTCGACTTTGGCCTTAAATGACCCCCCAAAAGCGGTACACTTTTCGCTTCATCAATTTTCAACTAACGTTTTGTAACTTGGATATCACTTGTAATTTTCTGAATATCACTTGTGATATTCAGATTATCACTTGTGATTTTCATGTTACAAAACATTAGTTGAAAATCACTTGTGATATTCAGAATATCACAACTGATATTTAGAAAATCACAAGTGATATTCAGAAAATCACAAGTGATTTTCAACTAATGTTTTGTAACATGAAAATCACAAGTGATATTCTGAATATCAAAAGTGATATTCAGAAAATTACAAGTGATATTCAGAATATTATAAGTGATTTTCACTTTTTTTTTAATTCACTTTTTTTTTTCTTTTTTTTTTTTTTTTTTTTTTTGTTAACATGGGTTTCCGACTCGACATTGCGAGCCGACTAATCCCACGGCGACTACCCTTTTGGATAGCCTGGAGTCGGCGCAGGTGAACCTCCGTGGCCACAAGGGGAATAATTTTCTCCCCATTGGATTCGAACCCTTGACCTCCTCTTTGGAAGGCTGGTATTCTTACCGTTGGGTCACCCCTTGTGGTTTTCATACGTTTTTAATTCACGTTTTTTTCACTTTCTTACGTTTTCGTCTGTTTTTGTTCGTTTTCATACGTTTTTTTTTTCGTTTTCATACGTTTCTGAATATCACAATTGATATTATTAATATCACAGAAAATCACTTGTGATATTAAGAATCAATTGTGATATTAAGAATCAATTGTGATATTCAGAAACGTATTAAAACGGATGAAAACATATGAAAATGAACGAATACGTATGAAAGCGTAAAAACACGCCTGGAAAGGGACGAAACGTATGAAAAATTGATGAAAACGGACAAAAACGTATAATAACTGTTGAAAAGTATGAAAACAGACGAAAACATTTGAAAACAGACAAAAATACATAAAAACGGATGAAAATGTTTATAAACGTATGAAAACAGACAAAAATGGATAAAAACCTATAAAAACATACGAAAACGTCTTAAAATGGACGAAAACGTATAAAAACAGACAAAAACGTCTGAAAACAGACAATAATGTAAAAAATAGATGAAAATGTTTGAAAACAGATAAAAACGTCTGAAAACGTATGAATACTGCAAAAACGTATGAAAATAGACGAAAACGTTTGAAAATAGACAAAAATGTACAAAAATGGACGAAAACAGACAAAAACGTCTGAGTATCACAGAATATCACTTGTGATATTCAGAAACGTTTGAAAACATCTAAAAATGGCCGAAAAATTTTAAAAACGGACGAAAACCTATGAAAATGTACAAAAATGTAAGAAAACAGACGAATATGTAGGAAAAAGGACGAAAACATCTAAAAACGGAAAAAAACATAAAAAAACGGAAGAAAACGTATGAAGTCGAACGAAAACAAATGTAAACGTATGAAAACGGACGAAAACGTATAAAAATGGACAAAATCGTGTAAAAACGGATGAAAACGTATGAAAACGGACAAAAAAGTATAAAAAAGTATGAAAATGGACAAAAAAGTCTGAAAACGTATAAAAATTGCCGAAAACGGATAAAAAAATCTGAACAGACGAAAACGTAAAAAAACAGACGAAAACGTATAATAACGAATGAAAACGTCTGAAACAGACGAAAACGTAAAAAATGGACGAAAACGTATGAAAACGAACAAAAACGTCTTAAAACGTATATAAACATGTGAAAACAGAAAAAAAACAGACTAAAACGTAATAAAATGAAAAAAATCGTGAATTTATTTAAAAAAGAAAAGCTTGATTTAAAAAAAATGAAAAAAGAAAACATGAATTAGAAGAAAAAAAAAAGAAAAAATAACAAAAAGAAAAAAGAAAAAAGGAAAAAAAAAATAACATTAATTGAAAAAAAAAAAAAAAAAAGACATGGACTTAGGTTTCTATGTTTAATCTTAAGTTAATCCCCGCCATTAGATCAAATTAAATGAATTGTGAGGATTTGTCCCTCAGTATATAATAAAAACTTAGTCCCTAAATGAACTTTTCTCTAATGTTTACACCTTTGATATATGAAATTGGTTGCGCTGTGGTAGTGAAGGTCCTGAGTTCGAGTCCGGGCAGCGACAGTTTTCTCACATTGAGCTTCTTCTCGATCTCAAACCAGGATTGATAGAGAATATTCATCACTTAAATGTGACGAGTGCAAAAATGTCAAGCCACTATATATAATTGTAATAGGGTCAACCACATTGATCACCTATACCATGGCATTTAGCCATTCACAATGTTGGCTTCAAAAGATGCCAACAATTTCATCATTATTTTCTTCACATTAAATACACCCAACGTGTATTAATCAAGTAAAGTCAATGTATAAAGGATTAAGTAAAGGATTAATTCTTCATTAACGACATTGTGTCTTACTGTCGTTAGACACATCTACCATTGATGAGTTTCACAAGATTCACCAACATATTCAAACAATACAAAGTCTTTGGTGAAACATAACAAACTTTGTTCTAACCATGAACCACAAGTGTTTTTTTTTTTATCACACTTAATCAAACACGAATGTCGTAGCGCAGGTCTAAAAATTTAATTGAAAGCAGTGACCCGTTTGATAAGAAGGTAATATGTCCAAAGACCACTCTTGTACCAAAATAAAAACTTTGATTGATAAGCTCACCTAGCTCAAATTTTTTTCATAAATTAATTTTAGCGTCTTAGTTACCCACGGTAAAAAGTTGGGTTCAAAACTCATTCATTTACTATGAAAACAACACATTTTCTCGCGACACGCAAGTGGGATAACAAACATGTCCAAAATGAACCGTTGTACCAAAATAAAAGTTATGACCAAACGGTTCACCTATTTAATCTTAAACTTTTCAGAAATCAAGTTTGGTGTCTTAGCTACGCACTGTAAAAAATCGGGTCAAAAACTATTTCGTTTACTATGTGAATTATGCATGTTTCCACAGCTATGCAGTTGTAACAGATTCACAAGAAAGACGGTTGAACCAAAATAAAAACTGAGACCAAATGATTCACCCATTTAAGCTCAAACTTTCCAGAAATAAGTTTAATGTCTTAGCTAAGCACTATAAAAAATTGGGCTCAAATGCATTCGTTTACTATGCAAACAACGTGTTTTCCCACGACTATATACACTTGCGGCAGCAAGCCTTTTGGAGTCCAAATAAAACCCAAAAAAGCATTCCAGAATCCAGATGAATGAGTTTTATCCCAATATCCAATCATGAAATAAGTACTAGTTACTCAAACTAGTGGCACAACAAGATTTTAAAAAACATGTATATGCTTCAGACAGTATTGTTCACCATAATATAATATTTCGGAAACTTTTGGAAACAAACATTGCAACCAGCTTGTGGTTTACGTTTCAACAAGATTGCAAAAACTTTCAATACAAACATTACAACCGTAAAATCAATACCATGCATCTTAGCAGCTTCAATACATTTTTTTACACAAATCAGAACAAATTATGCAATCACTTATCCTTCATTTACATGGGTCACGTATTTATTTTTAGCAACCAAATATGATTCTCATATTTCCTTCGAGATCACATAAGTATAAACTCTTAAAATTGCATGTATACATATTACTACAGTATCTTTTACTATACCCTCATTGCAAGGAGCTCCCGGGCTTCAAGTACAGGCATGATATGGTTAGGGACGTCCTTTTTGACATATTTAGGCGTGCCGGGATCTCTGTCAAGAAAGAAGCGCCCGTGAACTTTTTGACTGACCCAATGGATGGAAGATCCACACTCAGACCGGCAGCCATTTTGGTTTTTGGGTGGGTTGGTGGGAAACATGCGTGTGTGGATCTAACCGGGGTTTTACAGTAGGACAGGCTGCTTTGAAAGCCGCCTCGTACAAAGTGGCAAAACACGAGAAAGTGTGCATTGAAAATCAGCATGTTTTTATTCCTTTCGCGTTTGATACTTTTGGTTTTCTTGCACCTGAGGCAGTGGAGCTACTCAATAAAGTTCAACGTGCTATGTATAGTAATGTTGTGACACCTAGATCCACAAATGTCGTTTTTAAGAGGATTAGTTTTGCAATTCAAAAAGGGCTAATGGCACAGCTTGTTGCTCACTTGCCTTCCACCACTATGTAAATTCAATTCAGTATTATATATATAAAAATACTGGCTTTTAATCTAATTTATTTAGCCAAATGCAACTACCAAATTTTTTTACCAAAGAGTAAAAGGAATCCAGTTCCAAAATTTCTTAAGATATTTAGTAACGAGTGACCTATACAGAAGACCAAACAATATATACTAGTTTTTCTAAATTATTTTAGAAAAACCATAACATTTTATGTTATTCATCATCCAATAACTCACATTTATGTTACAGGTAATTATTACGGAGTATTAAGTTTCATTAGATGCTTTGGCCAAGGAATAAAACCGGTTTAAATTTTATATTCCTCTACGAAACAATATCAAAACTTTTCAAGCAACTGTGTCTCATTCATTTTCCAGTCAAATATCGCCTCTAATAGCAAAGAGTATGCCTTAAGATTGGTAGGTAATATTTGAATTGCTACAACAGACAAACACGGAATATGTTGATCATAACAAGAAAATATAAAGTGTAGATAAACATCCTGTAAACCTTTTGATTGTTTAGACTCAAAGAACACAAATAAAGAAACATGTTGAGGCATGTGAAGCTCACAGTTTCCTTAAGACAGATTCTTCATCTCCACAGTGCTTGAGAATCATGAACATGTTTCTCCCATGATACAACAACAACAGATAAATCCGTTAGCACAAACGGGTTATCAAGGCGAACCAATACGTGCCTTCCCTCTATTACGAATCAGATACACACAATGTCAATATGAATGGTAAACAAAAGGAGATGAGTGAGTTACCAAAGGGCTTGTGTCATGAGCTAGTTAGTTGTCGTTCTAATGTACATTTCTTGGTGTGTATGAAATGAGAGAGTAACTCTCAATTTATAAGGAATTGTGATGGAAGAAAACGGTCACAATTAATTAACAAAATCAATTTTACTAATGTCCTATAATTTAACATAGAACCATAAATTAATTTTATTCTCAATTCACATTTAGTTTACATGATGACATTGTCAATTGTCATTCAAACCATTTGATATTTTCCAACAGCTAGATCACCTAAAGGTAAAACAGTCTTTTTCTAAAAATAGGTTAAGAATCCTGCCTAATAAGTTGTTCGTGGGCAAACTAAATTTTCTTAGAATTCGTCACGAAAAGAAAAAGAATCAAGGGTGCGTGTGTGTCATTCTCAAACATAGACCATCGAGCTAGTAAATAAATAGTATACGAAGATCAATAAACAACATAACATCAGAAAGAGTTTAGTAAGGTTGTAATAAACTATCTTATGAACGATTGAACCAAACCACTTGACAAGCTACTTCTGAGTACAAGAGTTTTGTTTGCAATGAAATTTGCACGATTTGAAAAACTTGTCCCTTTCGTTGTTATTTCACGAAAAGGCTAAGCATCCCTTCTACAAATTGGGCAAGAACCTTGCCTAATAAGCCATTCGTCTATGCATTTTAAGTGAAATATGTGTCTGCAACTTGGCAGCTCTCTTCCTTCTTCTTTGTTCTTGAAATCTTGTAAGCAGATCACACAGTTTGTCTCATTAAATTCCTCGTCTCTTTGATCCATCATAGATAAATTTTCAAATATGCGTATTGGAAGTTTGCTTATTCTATCTTCAGATAATCCTCTTGACCCATTGTTGTCTGTGTCAAATATGTCTGTAAAACTCAAACTCATTTCCATAGCACTCGCCTGCAAAATCATTGAAAAGACCACTTAAGTTTGGTAAATTCTAAAGTGCTAAACATGCTAAGACCCATAATCAAGTTAATTACTAAATGCAAGTGTTTTGAACTCTTGAACTTGTATCAAATTGTATTGCACTTGTACAAAACGTCACAACATGTAAAGTTGTACACGACGTCATAATATAAAACCATCACACTTTGATAGTTTTTTCATCTAATACAAGAAAGTCGCATTTTTACATATTATAACTGTATGAAAATGTGGATATGAAATGAAAAAACAGAATATGATAAAAGTTACCAATATGAGTTGGTTAGATGCAATTGATTACCTCATTAATAGAAAAGATTCATGAATCTATAAGAATATATGCAATTGACTACTTTGTAACAAATTAAAGCCAACCCCACCATATTGTTTTGATCTTATTTCTATAAATGTAGATTTTCTCAAACTTACCTGCCATTGATAAGCTTTAAGAACAGCAGGACTGACCCACTCAAAGAACACTTTCCCATTCAGAAGGCTATGTAACAGTGCTACCTGTAAATTGTTTAACCACCACATGTTAATGGCCAAAATGCTACCCAATCATATATAAAATTTGTTATTGCTTTTACTACAATAATTTGGAATAAGCAATCTCAAATAGCCTCAAAACTGTGTGTGTGTGTGTGTGTGTGTGTGTAAATACACGTTAAACAGATAACCAGTTTTAATAAGCAATCTCAAACAAAAGAAGATTGTTTATCCAAACTGCTAATCTGATTATCTAACAAATTTAATTAAGAAAAAACAAAGAAGTATGGGTGAAGACCTTAGAGAATGGCTCGCCATTAGCCATCATATCCATGACTTGCAAAGCCGTGATTGCACCAGTAATCGCACCCACACACGATCCACGAACTAACCCTGTTTCCGTGGTTTGTCCATTAATCGCACCCATGATTATCCCAACTAGCGCTCCTCCTGCATCCCAAAATTCAAACAAATTAGTCCTTTTTTTTTCTTTTTTTTTTTCTTTTTTTTTTTTTTATCTTCAAATGCTAACACAGACACCACCTGATCACCAACCATAACGAACAACCTATGGTTGGTGGTCTGGACAACTGGTAGGCCAAATGCATGTTGGTAAATATATATTTGTTTTTAAAAAATAAAAAATAAAAAAATCTTTTGTAACTTCAATATTGACACACACGTTTGTGGTCTCGTACTACTAAACGTGTTGGTAATAATATAAACTTGTACACAGAAGAAAAGAAACGAGAAACGAACCACAAGCAAATGCACAAGTGATAGAAGCCATGAAGACTCGGTTTACGACATATAGGAAAGACCGTAATTCGAAATGAACCATGTGTACGTATTGCGGGAGAAAACAAAGGGGGACGGTGGAGGTGGGAAAAATGTAGAGGAAATGTGAGTGAATGGATTTGCATTAAAAGGAAGAAGAGAAGATGCATTTATAGCTTGAAAGAGTATAGAGAACAGGAGAATGCATTTATTAATATCAAAGATAGTTTTCAAACTTTGTAGAGTTTTCTATATATATATATATATTTTTTTTTTAATAGAAAGTTTTAGTTTTTGTAAGAATGATGATGATGGTTTGTGCATGAGAAAATGAAATATAAAAAGATTCATAATGTCTGGATTATTTATGAATATTGTCTAAAACTTAAGACAAACCATATACGTACTCGCAGTACGTGTAGAACCAGATATACCTGGTCTAGTTATGTAATTATAGCAGAAGCATGAATTTTAAGTGTGGTTCACAACTCAGTTTAGTGTTAAATCATACTAGTATGTTTTTGTTTTTGGTTTTGGTTTTGCAAGGTTTAGTAGGGTTGCAGTGTTGCACTATTGCACAGCTTAGTAAGAAATAGTCTTCTTTCAATTTATATAGTTCGTGATATTGTTTCAAACTCATTTTGAAAATCAAAAATTTGGACATTTCTTGTGAGGGGTATTCTCAAAAACCGACAAACTGCGCCAAACTGCTTAATCCGAAACCGAAGAAACCAAAATCGAAAAATCTCACTTATCACGGTTCAGTTTCGGGTTTTATATTTAGATATCAACGTTTAACTGAACCGAACCGTGTATAACATACAGGAACGTGTTTGACTAAATATCCAATTAATTGTAAGAGTATTGAATATATTATTGCACTACTACAACTTTTTTGCTCCTAACATAAACATTTATATGTGAAAATTGATTAATTTGATCGTAACATATAAACGTTGAATAATTCTTTTTTATTAATATGTTATACATGTTTATTTGAATGTAATTGTTGTGACGGAATAACTTTAATATGATTTAAATCTATTTAATGTTATATAACTTTACAAAAATGACGCTTTTGGTTCAAGATCATGTTATTATTCATATGGTTAAACTCGATTAAATGTTTAAAATGATTAACTGTGACCCAAACTGCGAATAACCACTCATTTCAGGTACCCGCATGCCCGGTTAGCCGCCAAGTACGTTTCGATTTCGGATAGTAAAATGAATTAACCATCCCGCGATAGATAGTTTAAATCTTTCAAAAGGAACCGAACTGAATCCCCCGGTGTACACGCCTACTACTTGTATCACACAATATATCGCAATTCGCACATGTATAAATCTCATAACTCGATCAACGATTAATTTTTTTTACCTTTCTTCTTTGTGTGATTTTCTTTTCGAAAAAGAAAGAAGATTTTATCATTTAGTTTAACTGTTAGATTGATAAAACCTCGTAGGTTGCTTTTTATTTTTGATCAATATTTATTGACTACATTAGACATAACAATAAGGACCCATTTAGTTTGTGGGTGAGTTTATGATTTCGATTTCGATTTTGATTTGAATTTGGTTTAAGATTTGGATTTCGATTTGTAATAAAGGAGAGAAAATATATTATAAAATTAATAAATTATTAATTTATAAAAGTTTAAAATAAAATATATTAATTTTATAAAAACAAAAAAGTTGGAAAGAGATAGACATACAAAATATTTGACCTCACACCTATTAAAACCCACAATTTTATTTAGATTTAGTAGTGGTAGTTTAGTGGGTCCAACACCTAATTCCAAAAGTAAAAAAAAAAACAAAACGTTTATTTTTATCTAAGAATCCCTTAACCCAATCCAACCCCTCAAACAAACGCACCCTAAACCTTAATGAGCCTAAAGTCTACAACAAGGCACGAGCCATCTAATTTATTGTCTAACATTCCTCGCAGTTCGAACGGCGAAATTGTGAGAGAAAAACTTTAGAACATTAAAGATATACTCGTAATTATTTTGTTGTGTAGACATTTGAAAACAAACAACAAAAAATCTTCAAATACGAGCAGCAAAAGCAAAGATAGTTGTTGTCCGACAGCACAACATCTTAATTTTTTCTTTAATGAAGATATCCCACAGCAAGCGGAAGCAATCTTCAAACAACAATAGAAGCAGCAAAAAAAAATAAAAAAAAAAAAAAAAAAAAAAAAAAAAAAAAAAAAAAGTGGCGGCTAAGGTTTGATAGAGTGCCATGAAGGAGTCGGCTTAATTTAGCCACGTAGATGTGAAGATCAAACCCGTAAAACCACATAAATTTCTTCATTATTGAACACTATGTACAAACCACATTATAAAAACAATAAACTTCAATGAGCCTAGAATCCACTACCACACTTGCAGTCTTGCACTCCTATTTTCTAACACTACATGTGCATATCCCACAATATAAGTTTAACAACATGGTGACCAAACTCTTAAAAGCCAGGTTTATGATGTATCTTTATCACTTATTGATGTGTGTGATATGTCAGTGTAGCATAAGGTGTTTAAGCCTTTTCAATTTTTACATTTATATTTAGCCGACTTATTACTAACACACATACTTAACGAGCAGTGTACCCGATCAATATGTATATAGTGGTAAGTAGAGTACCGAACACTAAGAATGGAATGTAATATCTAGTTGATTTAATCAGTATTTTTATATCTAAGTTAGTTTTACAATCTAATCTAATAAAACGGGGGTTTAGCCTGAGAGACTAACACGGATTTAATAAACAATAAAAGTAAAACTAATGAGAACGAATCAGTGAATAGCAATCACGTACACAGATAGATAATAGAAACACATAAGAAGACCTGTCCTTATAGTTAAGTAGCTTGTCACTTGTTTTTTTGCTAGTTTTATATGATTAGTATCGTAATCTAATATGTCTCGTTGGATCCTAATATCGGAGAGTAAACTCATAATGATTACTTATGTTTATCCTACTTTCTAGACACTAGATAAGCAGGCAAGGAACAGGTATGGTAGCCCAGAAGACTAAACTAAACACAGAGGTTATCAATGCACAAATAAAGTCACCAAAAACATCAATCATATAAACTTTAACCGATGAGAAAACAATTTTAAGGGGAGCAGTATGGTGGCCACAAGCCCATCAATCCTGATGGATTAAAGCTTACTAATACAATAAACAAAACTACTTAATGAATTATACATGTGGAAAACTAGAAGGGGGTTGAATACTTTACCGCTTTTTAGATAATTACCTTTTGAAACTTTACGTTTAATCAAAGATCTAAACTACAAGACAATATATAATATGCAAGTATAAAGAAAGAAACGATCAAACCACAACACGATTGTTTGTCGTGGTTTGGCTACAAGGACTCTTTTTCCTTGCCCTACTCCACGCCTCGAGTTCCCAACTCGAGAGTTTCAAGCACTAGTCAACAAGCTCCTTTCACGGGTGGAGAAACCTCTACAATCGTCGCTTACACTTTATCCGGTACAAAGCTGAATGCCGGGTCCTAGTTCAAGGTAGAACCAACCTAACGTCGCCTATCCACTATTTCCGACACTAAGCTAGATGTCGAGTTCTTTTACAAGGGTACAACCACTCCCGTCACACTATGTATTTTAAGGCCTAAAATACAAACCGGTCACTTCAATACAAGATACAAATGAAGTATAAACTCTAAGAGTTTACACAATGCAAAGCTAACAAGTCTTGCAACTTCGTGTTAAATACTTGTAACTTCTCGGATGAACTTGTGAACTTCCTTTCTACATAAGAGAATCACACAAGTGAGTTGCTACTGAGATAGATAAGATAAATGAGAGTATGTATCTAGTCTATAGCTTAAAGTGATGAGAGATTTCTTGCAAGTGGCTTGGTATTTATAGCCAAACAAACCAGACCACTGGCGGATCCGGCGGGTTCCGCCCTTGTAACCCCAGGGTTCCGCCAGTGTCTGACAGTGAAAGCTTTCAAGAAATCTTTCCATATCTAGTAATGTTACATCAAGCTTCTTCAAGTCAACACACAATAGATAGAGTAAGAGACCTTCTATAATGTGTAAGAAGTAGTGTGTAAGAAGTCTTATGGAAAGTCACATCCAAGAATAGTAACCTTACCATAAGTGCTTATGATGCATGTCATGATGTCATGTTACATTTTCTATATTAGGAAATATAACAATGTTTATATTTAATATGAAATGTAAAGTCTAGTTTATACAAGATTAAAACTAGAATCATGTTCTACTAAAAACTAAAGTTTATACTTTGTCATTAACAAAACTTATCAAAGATCTTAAAATATAAATAACGTTTTTAGGCGATATTTGTATTAACAATACACATGCAAGACCTTCTTACGGCTCTAAGATCTTCCTTTGGGGTGTGTCTTGTGATGCTTCTTCGACTGAATTCGTCTCCTTAGGGTTTTTCTGTACACAAAACTCGTATCTGTCTTGGGGTATTTTTAGGTTCTGTCTGAGGGGTCGATGCGGCGCATGTTGATGACAGATGCGGCGCATCTACTTAATTTCGTGTGGGGCCCAAGATTATTATATTCTGAAATATTCGTACACTGCTTTTAGATGTGGCGTAACTTGTTTCTCTATGCAGCGCATGTTCTCTAACGTCTTGGATAGAATCTGGTGAAGTCTTTAGATGATACGCCGCATTTTGTAAATGAGATGCGGCGTATTTTGGAGTAGAACAAGTTGATTATTCTTCGTTGACCAAAGTTTCATATGCGGCGCATGTTGTAATTGGATGCGACGCATTCTTCAAAGTCAGGCAATCGTCTTCGAATTCATCTAAGTATGATGTTGCGGCGTATCTGTTGAGAGTGATACGGCCCATCTCTTGACGTGACGAATATTCTATCATATGCTTGACAAGGGTACACATCTCCCCCACTAAAGCTAAGGAGTAAAAAGTCTAAAGCGGTAAAAAGGATTGTTTGGTTCATGGGTTAAACCTAGCTTTGTTTGAATATTTCCTGCATAAACTTAGCAGATCGCTGGCGCGAGTCCTTGACGCTTTAACTAACAGATGGTCACTAATATGCTTCATGGATCGCTGGCGCGAGTCCTTGATCTTTTAAATGATGGATGGTCACTAATGTATTCCTTGGATCGCTGGCGCATTATTTTCATAACGGATGGGCACCAAGTTGCACACCAGATCGCTGGTGCATCATTTAATCAATCTTAAACTCGGATGGTCACCAATTCACACACAAGATCGCTAGCGCGTTAGCTAATTAATCTAATACTCGGATGGTCACTACCTTATTCATACATTTAATATTCTTACTTGGCTATCATCATATTCGGATGCTCGAAAGCTAACAACGAGTATAACAATACGGTTGGGTATGGATAACATTTAGGATATAAATTGGTGTAAAATAAAAATACAAAACAAGAACAAATAGATTAACTTCCTAAGTGTGGTTAGAATACTTCCCTACCATCTCATGAATAAGTCATATCATTGAATAACTCACGCTTTGACTCTTTTGTAACTCACGCTTTAGGTAGACACGAATTACACTCAATAAAATCTTAGACAAAGAATAAACAATCCTTAGTTGGCGTTCCCATAACGTCCAACTCCCTTTCAATCCATAAATATAATACAACAATAGTGGCGATATCAACCACTTTAATACAAAACTTTACAACGTTGGTTTAAATAAACTACCAACTTCCTCTTTCTTTTTCTATTCTCATTTTTTCGATTTTTTTATTTTTTTTTTAACTAAAGGTGTAAAATTTCACCACAATACCATCACAATAATTCTGGATAATATTTTTTTTTTCTTTACAGACTTTCAGACATAATATAATAGTGAAAGTAGTAAACACACGAAAAACTGACTAAAAATATACAATATGTACTTTCACTCCAATTGCATTGTGCAATTTCCGGACCTAACCAAAGATAATGAATTTACGCACACGAACACAGGTAACGCAAGGAAACACACTTTGCTTAAGAAACTAACCACAGACTTAAATCTACAGGGTAGGCTAAGGTGTAAGGTGTAACGAAACATAATAACAAGGTGTAAAAATCCTAAAGGAATGGCTCTACGTGTTTTTCTAGGGGTATCTTACTCTAAAAATGAGAGTAAACAAAGGGTTTATACGGGGGTAACTAACCAGTGTAGTTAGTTAATATAACATAACATATAAAGGCTTTTTGGTGTAATCTTAGAATTTTACCAATTTAGACAAATCACTCCAATTATAAAAATAATACTTATTATGGTGGTCTCGAATAGTATACAAGTCAAGTTCTAAAGTTTACAAGTCACCGGCACACTCATAGATTTGTGAATTTTGAAATCACAATTTTAGAAAACAAAGCTTTGTGTGCAGCTATGCAACTTAGATTAAACAAAAACATGCTAAAAAAATTTTAATTTTTATATATTAAGCGCAACTTAAAGCATATTCTTGAAAAATAAGGACAAGTAAGAGTTAAGTAAAAGTTCTAATTCTCCATCCCCCCACTTAAGTTAAACAACGTCCTCGTTGTTTATTAAAATTAAAAACAGGAAATTAAAAAGAATTAGAACGAAAAACTCCCTGAGATTTGCTCAGTTTGATCCTTCATTATGCATTTGCGAGCAATAAATATAAATACCACCAATTATACACGTTCGGCTCCTATCTTGCATCCAGGGGATCTTCAATCTCCATCTCTTTCTTAGTTCCATTGTCAAGTAACCAAACATTATGTCCACTAATTGGAACATCTTTGACACTAATCCGCCTCTAGTAGTTACTCCATTCAAGTCGTGCCTTTGGAACAAAACTCCTTTATTCACCTTCGACAATTGGTGCACTTCAATCATCAATTCTCTAATCATATTGTTTTGTTCTTCTAGCAACAGTTCATTGATGAAAGTTTCCACCTCATGATGCTCCTTATCGCATTCGTGGGCGAACTTAGATACAATCTCATCAATTGTAAGTTTGATCCTTGGTCCTCCGAACCAGCTTGGGAGAATATAAATTATGATTCCTGAAACACAAAAAAATAGGCTTCGAAGTAAAAAATTTCTAATACAGGAAGATTGATTACTATTTTCTCCGTTCGATACAAATAAAAGTTGCTGATATATCTGCAGACAATGAGCCGTATCCTAAAAATAGGATACGCCATATCTTATTATGTTAAAAATTAAATCAGACTTTTATTCAGAAAAACGATGCGTCGTATCTGTAAAAACAGATGCGACGTATCTCAGTTTAATAAATTCGAAAAAATGTTTTTAATAAATAAGTAGATGCGCCGCAACAGTCGAAACTGATGCGTTGTATCTCGTTAGGGTTTTGAAGATTTTCTGATTGAAAACAGAATACTTCGTATCTAGGGGATAGATGCGCCGTACTTCGAATTTTAAGTTTACACACGCAATGCGCCGTATCTGATAAATCAGATGCGTCGCATCGTTTAGATCAGTAAAATACAGCAGAGAGCAGTAATACAAAAAAATAAAAAGAAAATAAAATAAAAAATAAATAACAAAAAATAAAACAAACAAAACAAACAAACAAACAAGAAAATAAATATGCAAAGTATACAATGAATGCAATCTATACTAATATACAACAAAGTTAGTGGTTAGAATCTTATTAAATTACTAATCAAATAAACAGATATTAACAATTCATTCCCCGGCAACGGCGCCAAAAACTTGATGCGTGTGATATGTCAGTGTAGCATAGGGTGTTTAAGCCTTTTCAAGTTTTACATTTATATTTAGCCGACTTATTACTAACACACACACTTAACGAGCAGTGTACCCGATCAATATGTATATAGTTGTAAGTAGAGTGCCGAACACTAAGAATGGAACGTAATATCTAGTTGATTTAATCAGTATTTTAATATCTAAGTGAGTTTTACAATCTAATCTAATAAAACGGGGTTTAGCCTGAGAGACTAACACGGATTTAATAAACAATAAAAGTAAAACTAATGAGAACGAATAAGTGAATAACAATCACGTACACATATATATAATAGAAACACGTAAGAAGACCTGTCCTTATAGTTAAGTAGCTTGCCACTTGTTTTATTGCTAGTTTTATATGATGAGTATCATAATCTAATCTGTCTCGTTGGATCCTAATATCGGCGAGTAAACTCCTAATGATTACTTATGTTTATCCTACTTTCTAGACACTAGATAAGCAAGCGAGGAACAGGTATGGTAGCCCAGAAGACTCAACTAAACATATAGGTTATCAATGCACAAATAAAGTCACCAAAAACATCAATCATATAAACTTTAACCGATGGGAAAGCAATTTTAAGGGGAGCACTATGGTGGCCACAAGCCCATCAATCCTGATGGATTAAAGCTTACTAATATAATAAACAAAACTACTTAATGAATTATACACATGCACGGCCTTCTTACGGCTCTAAGATCTTCGTTTGGGGCGTGTCTTCTGATGCTTCTTTGGTGAGTGCTTATTCACTCACCTTTTCTTTACCAAAATAAGACTAAATAATCTAAAAACTAACCCAAATTGCCAAAGAAAGTGTGTTTTTGTGATTGTGAATGTGCAGGTACGGATATTTCAATAAAAGACAAAATTCAAACGGAAACTAGTAAAAACGAGCACGAGAGAGGAATGAGTCAAAGAAAGTCAAAGTTGAGCTTATAAAGTCAAACTAGTCGGGTACCCGCGCGTTGCGGCGGCGGGTACCCGTATAATTTTATTTTCAGGCGAAAATCTTTTTAGATGTACTTTTTTTTTCAATCGCATAGTTTTCTGTTGCATAATTAGTTGAGATTGAGTTAATGATAGATTCAATTATATCTAGAAAGAGAATTCCAAAAAATTAGCTTTAAAGATGATAGCAAGATATTTTCAACATATTGCGCTTATTGTAGAAAAGAAGAAAAATGACTTATGATTCTACTAATTATAGATTTTTGGTTTCAAAAGGCAATTAAAGGTTATGGACTTTAAAGTTAGCTTAAATAATTTAAGTCTTAATCGATTTTTGAGGTTAACGATCCATTTGTTAATTTCTTAGCTAGTAAGTTTGTGGCAAGGTTAAAAGTTATTTGCTTTTTCTTTTTTTAATTTCTTAGCTATTCAGTATTTTGTTGAACAAAGCAAGACAATGTACTCACTATTCAGACGCAAAGAATAAATGAAAAGCCTAGCCCTTTTAAGTTCAAATTTTTAAATTAATTTTTTTTCAAATTTTCCACTCATTTAGTTCAATACCAAATGAAAATCATAAACTGATTAATCACCATTAAACATCTTCTTCAAACGTAACTCTTGAAAATAGAATCATTTTCCTTCAAACAATCAAAGAATCATAAGGTCAACCTCAAAGTTCATCATCGCCCTCAAACTTTAGCAAAACAAACAATTTATTCTGTAAAATATCATGTCTATATATAAAACAAAAAACCTTAGCAGCAGCGGTGCATTGTATTTGACAAATTACTGTTGCGTTGATATTTTTGTGTTTTTGTTATGTGTATCCTTGGGTGTAGTTTGACGATTATAGTAGTTATGTGTGCCCTCTTTGATTTGAGAAAAACCATTATATGCCTTTGACTATTTAATAGTCATATTTCAAGTCAATCAAGGGTTAAATATAGATTTTGATTCAGTTTCTATATATAACTTGTTATTACTCCGTAATTATTTGTACGTTTGTTTTGCTATAGCTAGCGTCAAAATAAGAAAGAAACTACATCCATGTAAATCTTATTTTGTAAATGTCCATCAAGTCAAGAAAACGATTCGATGCCTTGTTAGATACAAGGAAAGCGAACCTTGAAAAAGATGTATTTTGCATTTTTGCTAGTAAACTCTTTCAACCAACTTTTCAAATTATGTCATTTTAGTATTTCAAGATTATGCTTACCCGTAAAACTCTCAATCCAATCTCAACAATTTGCTCCTCTATTAAAAAAAATTTTTGCCCGGATGCGTCCATAGCTTCCAACAATCAGTAGCATAATAAAATACAATCCGTTTATGGCCTTGCCAGTTATGACTAATCTAATGAATAAATCATATTGAGAAAAAGTGACAACAAAAGGTACCCATAAAAATAGTTCCATGCTACTCAATCTACCACAAAACGTCATGTACAAACATTAGTTAGAATCAAGCCTCACAAATCACAATACACCATAAAACATCACATAAAATGTACCTGTGGGGTTCACAGCTAGAAGCCGATTTACCACCGCCAATACCGTACATAACACCAAAACACCACACGATCACGAAAATTATAGATCTACCGTTAATTCTAAAAGATAATTATGAATCTAGAACAAAACCTTTAGATCTATTGTTAGATATAAAAATGATGATGGATCTAGCACGAAACACCAAAATCATTTTTAAAGACAAAACCCATAAACCATCCAAAGCACCAACAACCCACTGACACTAACAACCAAGCCAAACAACCGAGGCCACCCAACCTACCCAAACAACCAAAACCACGGAGGTATGGTGGCTATTTCGGTAGATGGCGGAATGTTAGTGGTTATTGTGGCAGCAGTAGGTGGCGGATGTTGTTGGTGGCGCCGGTTGATGGAGGTTTATAGTGAGGGTGGTCGCGAGCGAGAGAAAAGAGAGTTATGATGTGGATGTTAAAATTCTTTTTTTTTTTTTTTTTTTTTTTGTATGTCTGGAGTGGAAGTAATGAAAGAGATAGAAGAGATTTTTATATATGATCATGTGAGTCTTAATTTTTGTTTTAAATGGGTTGTAGGACTGTTACTAATTTATTATAATGCTGGTAACGTTTTCAAGTGGGCTCTTAATAAATCTTAAATGTGCTGTATGAAAGTTGGGACTGTTACAAACTTACAACAATGTAATACGTAGTAACTTTTATTACATGGCTTTTATTACACAGCATTTTATCACAAAACGTATTGACCGTCACAATAAAAAAGTATTGACCAATATTGTGAACAATATTTACTAAATGGCTTGTTATTTCTTAATAAAGAAATGTTTTTGGTCTTAAAATTTTTAAGACTTCCTCTTATAGCAAGTCATAAATGCATTATAAAGTAGTTTAGAAGAGATCCTTGGAGTTTGAAAGATTTACGAGATTGACCTTTGTTGTGAAGATTGATGAAATTACAAGAATGGCCCTTCAATTTTAAAAGTTAGCAAATTTAGTCCCTTGATGATAATTTTTGAAGTAAGTCAACAAGAGCTCTTCAACAATTCAAGAATGGCAGAAGAAGCCCTTGAAGCATTTTATGAAGTTTGGCAACATCAGCCCTTGAAGTTTCAGCAATCTACTCAATTGGTCCTTGTAAATTCTAAACATTAAAACCTGAAAATACAAATTCATAAAACTTGGTCCAAGTCCAAATCCAACCATCAAAGCCCATTTCCCATCCAACCTGGCCGATCTTACCCTCGGTCAATACCACTACACCAAAGTCAAACATAATAAAAAGATTTTACCCAACTCCCGCCCCCCAAATCTTACCCAGCCCAGAAATTACTATTCACATGATGAACCCTTGTTAGGAATACAAATATTCCTATGGGCGTTTTTATTTGTTGTATAAATACCCCTCTCCCACCAAGGGAGAGGGTTGGACATTCTCATTATTCTTAATATAATATTCTCTAGTTTCTCTCAAGGCTCCAACTTTCTTTCTTATTCTTCCTCTTTCTAGCTTAACGCCACACACACCTCCATGACCTTCATGTTTGTGACTTAATTAGTATCCTACAATTGGTATCAAGAGCCAAGGTTTCATCTTAGGGCCTTGGTGAATCATATTTGGTGTGGTTTTTGTGAGTTAGAAGTGTTTTTATTGTAAACATCTTAGTTTGATCATTCTAGTGTTATTTGATATGTTATGGGTGTACTTTCGTGATCGTTAGTGTTAGTACGTTATAGTTTTTCAGTTGGTTTTGCTACATCAAACGTTTATTTGAAGATTGGATTGAGTTTGGGTCGTTGTTCTTGATTGCAGTTTGCTCCACTGCTTCATATCGTGGTTGGGGTTTGCTACTGGATTCTGTGGTTTGCTAGATAGCGATTACTATTTTCGGTATAAGGACAAAACGCAAGGACAGTGACTGTTTTGGACTTTTGTGAACTGCGACTTGCGTTAGAGGTTTGGTAGTTAGCGGTTAAGTGTTTGTGGTTTGCTCCTGTGGTTTGCGTTTTCTGCGTTTACCCCACTAGCGTTTAACTCATCCTGCGGTTTACTCCACATTGCGGTTTGCTCCTAGCGTTTAACTCACCCAGCGTTTAACTCACCTAGCGTTTAACTCACCTTGTGGTTTGCTTCTTTTGCGGTTTGCTCCTCGTTGTGGCTACCTTACCTGGTCTTGCGTTTAACTCACCTCGGTGTTAATCTCAGAATTGCGGTTACTTGTACTTAGCGGTTTGCTTACTTTTTAGCGAGTATCTCTAATTTGTTGGCAATTGACTAAGTGGTGAGATTCGTATGATAGGTTAATCATTTTGCAATTCGTGAATTGTTATAACTTAAGTCGTTTTGATTAATCCAATTGTGATCTGACGTTGTGAGTTAATTCTTACTACTTGACTAATCTCAATTGGATATATTGTAACTTGACTTGTTACAACTCGACACTTGGTGCAAACTGTGACTCATCCAGTATCTCTCTCTTAGTTTAACTTGCTGAGTATATCTTCCGGTTTCTTTTGTTGACTTTAGTAAAATCCCTAGAAAGAATCATTTCTCGGTTTAAGTCACAAAAGTTGTAAAATCCCGTTTGAAGACTTTAAGATGGCAACTGTTTCGGATGACATTCAAGCTGTTGGGTCCGATACCCGACCTCCTATGCTAGACAGGACAGATTATGAATCATGGGCACAAAGAATCAGATTGTATTGCTTGGGTAAAGAAAATGGTGAGAACATTTTGCGATCAATTGATGAAGGTCCTATGCAGATGGGTACTACCAGAGATGTTATCTCCACAGCAGAGGATGGATTTGTCACCCATGGACTTGACAGGCCACGTACTTACCATGACCTCAGTGATGTGGAAAAGAAGCGTTATGATGCAGATATTCGAGCCTCTAACATTGTGATACAAGGGTTACCCAAAGATGTGTACAAGCTAATCAACTTCAATACCGATGCTAAAGCTGTTTGGGACAATGTCAAAATGCTTCTTTCTGGATCAGAGTTGACCAAAGAAGACCGTGAGTCTCAGCTGTATGATCAGTTTGAGCACTTCAAAATGAATCCTCGTGAAAACATTACCGACTACTATGTCAGATTTCACAAGTTGGTTAATGACATGAGAATGATCCGAATGACAATGCCAAACATCCAACTCAATTCTAAGTTTGTTAACAACATGTCACCTGTGTGGGATCGTTTCGTGACTGTAGTAAAGCTCAACAAAGGATTGAGAAATACAAACTATGAACAGTTGTTTGCATACTTACAACAACATGAGAAGCATGCAGCGTTTGATCGACAATTAAGAGAGAAGCCCAATCCAACTGCTACCAATGACTTACTTGCATTCTTGACTAGTATGTTGCCAAATACTCAACCTGGGTGTTCAGTGGATCACTCATGATGAGGCGAAAAATGATCCGTTTTTAGGGGGTCATTTAAGCCCGAATCCGACTTTATTTGATCAAATATTGCCCTAAATCGTTCCTTTTGTGATTTTAGGTGTTTGGAGAGTGAATTCTGGAAAAGAGGCTATTTTGGACGTTTTTGGAGCATAAAGTGAAGAAAACGGCAAAGTACCAAAAATCCAAGCTGAAAATACAAGGTGACGGCGTCAAGACCAAAAGCTTGACGGCGTCAGACATGAAGAATTAAATATCGAAGGTGGTGACGGCGTCAGACGTACTGGTGACGGCGTCAAAGTGGCCAAGAATAATTTACCGTGGGTGGTGACGGCGTCACATAGGCCGTCATAAGTGGATCAAGGCCGTCCGAGGAAGTTTATGGCGGCGAGGTGACGGCGTCAGAATTAACTCTTGACGCCGTCAGACTGTTTTTCCTATATATAGTTTTCTAGTTTTTTCATTAGAAGAGAAAAGTTTTGGTGAAACCCTAAAGACGATTTTGGTGCCTCTTTCACAGGTTTTTCAAGGGTTCCAAACCCTTGAGACCTTGCATTGTAATTGAGATAAGTGTACTTTCAATTCAATCAATATGTCTATGTGTTGGTTGTTTATCTCTTGTTCTTGTCTCAATTCTACTATGCTAGGCTAGATCTCTCTTGTGTTTGCTTAGATCTAATGAAACCTAGATGTTGATTATGTGTTGATTACTTGTCTATTCTTGTTTTGAATGAATGATTTATATGTTAGGCTTAAGAAAACTGGCAGATCTCCAAATGGTAACATGCTTGAACGTCTTAAGAAACATGAACCGAGGCGTACTAGGTCTTTATTGGTTGTATTTAATGCATGAGCCACTGTTTACAATCCCTATAGTTGTGCTGGGTCATGGTGTAGGAGGAGATAAGAGCTCATAGAGTTGGGGAGTTATGTATGCCACCCCACGAATGGTATTAAGGAATACAACCCGTCATTCATACAAGTGTAACAAGTAATTAACATGTAAAAGATATCTAGGGAGTAGTGAAGTCTAAGTAAACACAATTTCTCCAATTACTGCTCACAACCTTAGTTTAATTAGTTTAATTTCATTTTTATTATTTTATTTTGATTGCATCTTAGCTTTGGGTTAGTTGATTAGCAACTAATTCCGCCCACTCCTTCAAAACCCGAGATTTTACTTGCTTTAATAAAAATATAAAAATACAAAAATAATCATCTCTCACCTCTAGAACTATTAATTAGGTTTTCTAATCCTAGCGACACTATTCCTAAGCTGAACGATCAATCCCATGGTACTTGTCACTATACTATACTACAACGATCAGGTACACTGCCTGGTGGGGGTTGTAAGCTTCTCGAGATCCCTCGAGAGGTAAAGCAAGGTGCGATTCCCACGCATCAAGTTTTTGGCGCCGCAGCCCGGGGAATAGTTATTGTCTAGGTTAGGATTTCTTTTTATTAGGTCTACTTGCTAGATTCCTTTCTAGTAATATTTTTATTTTTATTTTTAGGTCTTCTGTAGTCTATCTTTTTCTTTGTGCCCTTTGTTTGTGAAACCATTTTCATTTGTCTCCATGGCGGATGAAATTCCATTTAGATCATTAACTATAGAGGAACAATTAGTTTACTCAGATAGATTTGCCTCCTGTTGTTCCAATGAATTTTTAAGTGATCTTACATATATACAAGAAGAGATGGGTGTAAAATTAGATGGGTTTGATGAATTTTATGCATGTGTGTTTTCTATTAGACGATCATTATCAGGATCAATTCCTTTTAGTGAGACCCTTTGGATGAATTTTGAGAAAAGCTTCCTAACCATAACCCATGAGTTCAACGAATTGGTGGATTCGTATGAGCGAGATGGCCTAATTTCTAAGAACATAAACTTAGAATCAAACCAAGATTATGAGATGGTTAGTGTTGAACTACCTAGTTGCATGAGCGGGATAGATTTCACCAAAACATACGACACACATGAGGTTAGAGTTGAGCCACCTAGTTGCATGTCATGGTTAGGTACTACCACAATACAAGATGAACACATAGGTGATATTGATGTGATGGAAGAGATAGTAGAAAACCCAAGCCCACTAAGTACCCCACAAGTCCTACCATCATTTGAGGCATATACACCGCCCGTAACTTACCCGGAAGAAGTAGAAGAAACTTTAGGAATTCCTATAGAGGTAGAACCCTTGGACCAGGCACCACTTGAGGGTATAGGTTTGAATACTTGTAGTGATAACCTTACTCCTAGTTCTAGGGAATTTCCTAGTGTTGATGAACCGGAACCTCAATCTTTACACACTTTTCCATCCTTAGATATATTTCTAGGAGACAAAAGAGGAACCGACCCACCCATCAACCAATATTATCCGGGTAGTTTTAGGATGAAGGAAGCCATTCACTCACCCCCTTCACCTCACGTGGCATATTCACACCCTAAGGGTGTGTATCGTTACTTTCACCCACACTTGATCCTAAGTGTAGGGAGAACCTCCGCTATTTCCGTTAAATAAGGGTAGAGTCAGGCTCGTGACTCGAACAAAAACAAGCGCTTCTTGGGAGGCAACCCATGTTTTGTGTGTTTTTATTTGTTTGTTTGTTTGTTTGATTTTATTTGTTTCCGTATGCATGTTTTATTTTTATTGTTTGTGGCTCATGTTTCAAAGTAAATTGTGAAAATGCTTTATTTTGTTTTTAACTTCGTCTTAATTGCATATAAAGGTATTTTGCAAAAGATAAGTGTAAGGGGAAACCCCAAATATGTTTTTAAGAAACAAACCGATCATGATTATCCACAATATTTAATGAACATGTATATTCGTATTTGTTAGAGTCAAATGCTTGTATTGAGTCATAATGAAGTTTTGCAGGATTTTCCAGGAAGTAGGACAAAGTTTTTCCAGAAATTTTCCGGAAACTTAACATAAGAATTTCTGCAGGTCCATTCTGACGGCGTCAGGGTTTGCTCTTGACGGCGTCAGGAGTTAAAATCTGGAAATTTTACCGGTTTTGTTTTTCTAACGGAGCCTTATGGTTTTTGTGAATTATTAAGTTTTATAATCTCCAGGAAATCTGCAAACTTCATTCCACAAGCATTATATCTTACTTTGTTTTCTAGGATTTAGTAACTTATATAGGATGCCGCCGATTTTACGCGAGGTTGCCTTGTCTACTTTTGTCAGGATTTACAGGTTATTTGTGACAAGAAGATGATTTATATTCTGGAAGGGAAGCTTTGATTGTTCGTTTTCTTGGAAGAAGATTTAACCTGGCCAACTAAAATCCATACCGAGCGAATCAGGGGAGTATTTGATTTCATTCTCTTTACTTTTTAACTTTTACATTCTTTACTTGAACATTGGGGACAATGTTCATCTTAAGTGTAAGGGGAGGGTAAAAAGATGATACCTTACATATGCACTTTCGCTTGAGTTTGTTTTGTTTGATAGTAGATGAGTAATAAAACTATGAGAAATACTTGTTAGTGTAATTTTAGCGCCAAATTTAAAATTTTTTACAACATTTAGGAGTGAAACTTTAGCCATAGCAAGCGTCTCATGGATAGGAGGTTGTATGACTAGCACATAACCGTATATTCAGAAAAATTTTCCACCCAAAAATGTGAGGTTCGCCTTTAGATTTGATAGGAAAAGCATTTACTATTAGTGCTTATGAGTGTACCGGTAGCATTTAGATTCTAGAACTTGCGTTAGTGATGCATCCCGAGACCGCTAGTGAGACTACATTCGTGTAGTAGGATTTACTACATGATAAGAGGCATTAGGATCACCCTTGTGTTAAACCCGTATTATAATTACTTGACCATTTAAGTCATATTGCTTGGCTAGTTAAGTCAACTAATTTTTCCCACACCCTTAGCGTTGTACTCATTCTTAGTACACGATACCCCTAGTACACCCCTCCGAGCCTTTCTTTTCGTTTCTAACTTTAAGCATTTTACTTAAAGGAAGAATTTGTTACACCCCACTTAAATGTACAACCAAATCGCCTTAGCCTTCCGTGTATGCGCTCATTTTTAGTGCATTATTGTTATTTGTTAAACCCTAAGTTAACTTTCTAATTGATTACATGGTTGCTAAGTCGAGTCATATCCTTGTACATATTGTTTTGGGACGATTGGGACTCATGGGTAAGTACTTATTTTATGGAGTAATGGGGAAGAACATCACTTATTACCCCCATATTACGTTAATCTTAAAAGTGCTCCAAGTGTTTTGATTTTCTTAATTCGAGTCATTAGATTAGTTTAATGTAAAGTATGTAAAGATTCAAGTGTAAGGGGAATTCTCATCCCCTATGATGTATTATTTCGGATGGTAGGGTAAGAGTGTATGCAAAAAAAAAAAAAAAAAAAAAAAAAAAAAAAAAAAAAAAAAAAAAAAAATCGAAAAATCAAGAAAAAGAAAAAAAAAATAGAAAAAAAAAAGAGAGAAAAAAACATACGGACTACCATCCCGTTTTTATTCTATGTTCATTTTATGTTTTTGTTATTTTTCATTTATTAGCTTAAGTCGAGTCTAGTCTTGGCTTAGCAACGCCATCTTGTACATGTAATTAACTAAGATTGTTAACTCGCCACCAGTAAAACTTCCTTTATCCAACCAAACCGTGTAATTCATATCCCTATACCTAACGTTACAACCCTTTAAAAAGACCTCTTTGATAGTTTATCCTAGGTGCTTACGCCATGTGGTGGAGGTTTGATCCTTTCCCAAGCCTATGGTAATCTATTTTGCTATGACAGGTAGTGAGAGATATCTTCCATTTCCATAATGTTATATTACTTTATTACACCCGAGAGATGTGAGTATCTAAACACTATTTGTGAGGTGCTTGTGTATGACCTCCGTGCTTGTCTATTGGTCTTTACTGGAACGATTAGTTGTAATTACTTTTATATTAGTGTTAAATGACCCATAACTTGTCTTTTGAGTAGAATAAAAGCTCATTTGCTTGAGGACAAGCAAATCTCAAGTGTAAGGGTATATGATGAGGCGAAAAATGATCCGTTTTTAGGGGGTCATTTAAGCCCGAATCCGACTTTATTTGATCAAATATTGCCCTAAATCGTTCCTTTTGTGATTTTAGGTGTTTGGAGAGTGAATTCTGGAAAAGAGGCTATTTTGGACGTTTTTGGAGCATAAAGTGAAGAAAACGGCAAAGTACCAAAAATCCAAGCTGAAAATACAAGGTGACGGCGTCAAGACCAAAAGCTTGACGGCGTCAGACATGAAGAATTAAATATCGAAGGTGGTGACGGCGTCAGACGTACTGGTGACGGCGTCAAAGTGGCCAAGAATAATTTACCGTGGGTGGTGACGGCGTCACATAGGCCGTCATAAGTGGATCAAGGCCGTCCGAGGAAGTTTATGGCGGCGAGGTGACGGCGTCAGAATTAACTCTTGACGCCGTCAGACTGTTTTTCCTATATATAGTTTTCTAGTTTTTTCATTAGAAGAGAAAAGTTTTGGTGAAACCCTAAAGACGATTTTGGTGCCTCTTTCACAGGTTTTTCAAGGGTTCCAAACCCTTGAGACCTTGCATTGTAATTGAGATAAGTGTACTTTCAATTCAATCAATATGTCTATGTGTTGGTTGTTTATCTCTTGTTCTTGTCTCAATTCTACTATGCTAGGCTAGATCTCTCTTGTGTTTGCTTAGATCTAATGAAACCTAGATGTTGATTATGTGTTGATTACTTGTCTATTCTTGTTTTGAATGAATGATTTATATGTTAGGCTTAAGAAAACTGGCAGATCTCCAAATGGTAACATGCTTGAACGTCTTAAGAAACATGAACCGAGGCGTACTAGGTCTTTATTGGTTGTATTTAATGCATGAGCCACTGTTTACAATCCCTATAGTTGTGCTGGGTCATGGTGTAGGAGGAGATAAGAGCTCATAGAGTTGGGGAGTTATGTATGCCACCCCACGAATGGTATTAAGGAATACAACCCGTCATTCATACAAGTGTAACAAGTAATTAACATGTAAAAGATATCTAGGGAGTAGTGAAGTCTAAGTAAACACAATTTCTCCAATTACTGCTCACAACCTTAGTTTAATTAGTTTAATTTCATTTTTATTATTTTATTTTGATTGCATCTTAGCTTTGGGTTAGTTGATTAGCAACTAATTCCGCCCACTCCTTCAAAACCCGAGATTTTACTTGCTTTAATAAAAATATAAAAATACAAAAATAATCATCTCTCACCTCTAGAACTATTAATTAGGTTTTCTAATCCTAGCGACACTATTCCTAAGCTGAACGATCAATCCCCCGGTACTTGTCACTATACTATACTACAACGATCAGGTACACTGCCTGGTGGGGGTTGTAAGCTTCTCGAGATCCCTCGAGAGGTAAAGCAAGGTGCGATTCCCACGCATCAACTCACCTCTACAGTCACCTGCTGCCGTGAATACCCATCTTGACTCAGGGTATTCTCATACTGACAAGATGATTGATAACCTTTCCAACTAAATGTCTCTACTCGTTCAACACTTCAGAGCTGCTCTTCCATCAACCAACAATCAACTCAGAGCTTCCTCAAATCCACGTAATCAGACTGTTGTGGAAGATGGAAGAGTGATGGTGCAGAATGTTCAGGGCAGACAAAATGTGAATCAGAGGAATGCTGCATGGGGTAACTTGCAGAACAGGGTTGGAAATGTGAATCAGGGACAAGGAAGGCAACCAAATTGTTGCAACTGTGGTGGTTTAGGTCACATCGCCAGGAACTGCACTCTGCCAAAGCGTCCTCAGAACTCTGACTACTTCAAAGATAAAATGCTGCTCATGCAAGCTTAAGAGAATGGAGTTATTCTAAATGAGGAAGAATTGGCGTTTGTTGTTGGGGATGATGGAAAGACGTTTGATGATGATGTGGATGAGCAACCTATTCAGGACTTAGCTCTTAATGATCCAAACATCTTCCAAGCTGAAGATTGTGATGCGTTTGACTCAGACGTTGATGACGAACCCACTGCTCAGACAATCTTCATAGCCAATTTATCATATGTTGCCTCACCATCACAACATTCTGGTCCCTCCAAATCATCCATCATATCTGAGGTACTGAAGTTATATGATGAATGTGATGTTAATCATGAACAAAATACCTTCAACAATATACGACAAAATAATGTTGATGAACCAAATGTGACACAATTGGAAAACATTAATGTTTCTCCAAATGAACATCATTCGGATCATAACAGTGATTCTGACGTATCTTGTGGAATGTCTTCTGTCATTTGTGATAATGATGTGATTCATGAACAAAAGATATATAACGAAGAATAACAAACAAACGTTGTTGAATTAGATATTGCTAATATGGGAAATAGCAATTTCGTCCCATATGAACAATATGTAAAGCACAACGTCGACTCTATTGTTTCTAGTGATATATCTATTGTTGATGACTATGTGTATGAACTTGATAAATACACTGCTGTTGCACCCGATGACTCTCTGACCACTAGGATTAATATTCTTAAGGATCAAGTTAGGTGTTATGAAAAACGTGCAAAATTTGAGCTAACCGAACATGAACTAAAAATGGATTGGCAAATGCAAGCATACATAACTAAGCAAAACTTAAAGGTAGAGGCCCTTAAGTAAGAGATAAAATCTGTTCAAAATCAACTTGATCATGCTGTTAAGGAAAAACTGGAAATTCAGGATAGTTTAAATGTTCTAAAATGTGAATTTCAGGAAAAGGAAACTAAAATGTTAAATGAATTTTCAAACCTTAAGCAATTGAAAAACAAACTTGAAAACAAGTTGTACATCCAAGGCCAAACCTGTCAAACAACTCAAATGATGGAAAAGCACCTTAAGTTGCGGGATAAGTATACTGATAAGGATTTAGGTATGCCTAAAATGAATTTCCTTAAGAGTGTTAGTGCCTCACAACCTGCACTGTATGATGCCAAGGTTATGTTTACACCCAATCATGCCCCTCCAAATAGTTGGTCTGATAAAGAATTGGATGATCTTGAGTCTGCCAATAGAGAGAAATTTGATAATAAAATGAAGGATCCCAAGTGCATTAAACACCGTGTCATTGTTAACCCCCATGATTATTATGAACAAAACCGAGTGACTGTTTTTGCACCTCAAACTAAGTTAACACCAGAACAAGTATTTTGGCCATTAGATGTTGAGAAAATGAAAGCTGAGGAACTCAAGGCCAAGTTTCCTCAAAAGCTAGCTGCCCCAACGGTGTATCCCCCCAACACACCGATGCACTTAGTTCAGTTGTCACTTCCCACACAATGTAAAACTCTTATTAGCATTTATGTCCTTTGCCAAATGTTCAATGATTTTGATAAAACATGCGAAAAGGGAA
Organism: Artemisia argyi; assembly: GCA_030686995.1. Lineage (NCBI taxonomy): Eukaryota > Viridiplantae > Streptophyta > Magnoliopsida > Asterales > Asteraceae > Artemisia > Artemisia argyi. Next base: position 48,197,213 of record CM060676.1, read on the forward strand.
TCACACCAACAGGAATTACTGAGGGTGAAAGGGGATTTGAGCTTACTAAAGAGTGTTACTTAACTGAGGTCATCCCATTTTTTAAACTAATCAAAGAACACTTTGAAGGTTTACGACAGTCCCTTGATGTTGAATTAAAAGAAATGAAAGAGGTGTTTAAAATTGAGGAGAATAAGGGTAAACAAATTGCAATAGATCTTCAACATAGTGAGATAGCAAGGAAAAATATTCTTATCATGAATGACAATTTGATTGCTAAATGTATTGCTCAAGATGTGTTATATACTGCGTCTGATTCTACGATAAATGCTTGTCAATTTCATGAAATGTCCATTGCTTTGAATGATCTTCAAAATCGTGTTGATGAGCTTGAGGGGGAGAATTTGAAACTTCATGAAAAAAAATTCAAAATGATGATCATGACAACATGGTCAAACACTTTTCTAAACTAGAAGTTGATAATCTTAATCTACAATTAAAATATCAACATTTAGAAGAAAGGATTAAACTATCAAAGGCAAAAACATCTTTTGATGTTCCGGAATTTGATACATATTTTGAATTGGTAAAAGGGGATGAAAAAATTCAAGCTCATACAAACACGATTAGGAAATTGAGGACTCAAGTTGCCCAAATGAAATCTCCCATGTATGATGTGATCGACACCCATAAACCTCAGTCTGTAGATTCTCAGAGTTTTCAACTTCAAAACATGATCAACAAACTCAAACATGATAATGATTGTTTTCAAGCTGAAAATTCTAAAGTAAAACAACATTACAAAGAGTTATATGATTCAATTAAGATCACTCGTGATAAAACCAACGAAAAAATAACTTCTTTGCTAAATGAAATTGAGAATCTAAAGACCAAGGTGAAAGGGAAGATGCCGGTCATTGCAAGTGACAATATCAATTCAATGGTCTGTGAATGTAAAAAATATGCATGTGAGGCTGTTCTTATTCCTCTTCCCCTTAAGAACAATGAGCTAGTCCATAGTGATTATCTTAGACATCTTAAGAACTGCCTTGACATGACTCATGAGACCATTGAAGAAGATAGAATGGTGAGACCATCTGATAACGCCCTATCTGATATTTGCTTTCTCAACAAACGGTAACAAGAGTTGTTAGAATATGCCATAGGTACATGTCCCAAGATTCCCAACATGCGTAATAGAAATGGCACATCCTCATCTAGGAATTTGAAAAAGCATATTACCTTTGATATACCTTTGGCTAGTTCTGATCATAGCACATCACCACCTAGAAACCTAATAACTATGCAACAATCTAATGTTCCCATCGTCAATTCTACAGGAGTAATCAATATCACTAAACCTAGCGGGTCAAAGCCTAAAGGCAATACAAGGAATGATAGGACTTCGCCTGCTAAGAGTGATCAAGGGAAGAAACTAGAAGACCACCTTAGGAACAATAAGATTGATTTGAGTGAAAAGAATTGTGTTGATTCTAGTATTTGCATTAATAGTACTGTAATTAATTCGAATTCTAATGCTACTTGTAAGACTTGTAATGGTTGTTTAATTTCTGGTAATCATGATGAATGTGTTGTGTCATTTTTGAATTCTTTTTATAAATCCTCAGTTAAGTTTGCTAAGACACACAAACTGGAAAACCATACTTGGAAAGCAACAGGAAAAGTTTTTACCAGTGTAGGATATCAGTGGAAACCTACTGGAAGAAAGTTCACTCTAGGAAGCCAGTGCCCATTGACAAACATGCCCGATCCTAAGTCTTTAGCGGTTAAGAAATGGAAGGCAACTGGTAGAAAATTCCCTTTAGTGACTCAATGCCTTGATATTAAGTCAGTAGCATCCACTAGTATCGGTTCATCTGTGAGAGCCAATGAAAATACTAATCCTGCATCGCTTAAGTATGTGTGTGCTAACCTATTGGATCCCAATTACACTTGGGGATCCATGTTTTTCAGTTATCCATATTTGTCTAGTTTCAAATGCAGGTCGAAATCGTCCTGTGGTATTTGGACTCAGGCTGCTCAAAACATATGACTGAGGATCGCTCTCGGCTCAGAAATTTTGTGAAAAAGTTTATCGGGACAGTTAGATTCGGAAACGACCACTTTGGAGCTATTATGGGGTATGGTGATTATGTGTTTGGTGACAGCGTGATTTCTAGAGTTTACTATGTGGAAGGACTTGGGCACAACCTAATCTCTGTTGGACAATTTTGTGATTCCGATCTCGAAGTGGCCTTCAGAAAGCACACATGTTTTGTTAGAGAATTGGATGAAGTTGATCTTCTCATGGGAAGTCGAGGCACTAATTTGTATACCATCTCTATCGAAGACATGATGCGGTCCTCTCCTATTTACTTGCTCTCTAAGGCTTCAAAGAGCAAATCATGGTTATGGCACCGTCATTTGAACCACTTGAACTTCGGCACCATTAATGAACTGTCTCGCAAAGATCTTGTTCGAGGCATGCCCAGATTGAAGTATGAAAAAGACCATCTTTGCTCATCATGTCAATTGGGTAAAAGCAAGAAGCAAACTCACAAACCAAAACCCACCAACTCTATCACAGAAGTGCTCCATACCCTTCACATGGATCTGTGCGGACCCATGAGAGTGCAAAGTTTCAATGGGAAAAGATATATCCTTGTTATTGTGGATGATTACTCAAGATTTACATGGGTGAAGTTTTTAAGATCTAAGGATGAAACTCCCGATATCATAATCAAAATCATCAAGCAGCTGCAAGTAAGGCTTAACAAGACCGTAAGAATCATTCGCACTGACAATGGAACTGAGTTTGTCAACCAACAACTCACTCAATTTTATGAAAGTATCAGCATTAGTCATCAAAAGAGTATCCCTTAAACTCCTCAGCAAAATGGAGTTGTTGAAAGACGGAATCGCACATTAGTTGAAGTTGCTCGCACTATGCTGATATTTTCTAAGACACCAATGTTTCTATGGGCTGAAGCCATCGCTACTGCATGCTATACTCAAAATCGGTCATTAATTCATCCTCTTCACAACAAAACACCTTATGAGCTGGTGCATCTCAAAAAGTCCGATCTCTCCTTCCTTCGGGTGTTTGGAGCCTCGTGCTATCCAACTAATGATAGTGAAGACTTAGGTGAGCTCAAAGCTAAGGCAGATATTGGGGTATTCGTGGGCTATGCGCCAGATCGAAAGGGGTACCGAATCTACAACAAAAGAACCCGAAAAATCATGGAAACAATCCATGTCACGTTTGATGAGCTGACAGAGCATACGGCTTCAGGACACACCAGTTCTGGACCCTAACATAAGGCTTTATCTCCTGGACCAATAAGTTTGGGACTTGTATAGAACTCCAACAATGTCACTCCCTTTGTTCATCCCACATTTGAAGAATTGAAGACGTTATTTGACCCTATGTTTGACGAGTACTTCGAGTCACAGCCACCTCATGAACTGGTACAGCCGGCTGCTGAACCTAATATCATGGATGTAAATGCACCTCATGACACAAATGGTCCATCTACCTCCATCTCTCTTGATCTGGATGCACCAGAATGTAGCAACTCTCAAAATGAATCTAATATACAATCGTCTTCTGAACACCAAGGAGTGACATCTGAAAACTCATGGGAAGTTAATCCTTTTGCACCATCTGAGGAAGAACCATTTGAAAATGTTTTTGCACCCGAATCCTCCAACGAAACATCATCCTCAGGAGAGTCAAACAATGCTATATCAGTTCACTATCCTCAACCTCATGAACATCTCAGAAAATGGACAACTGATCACCCCATTGACAACATCATAGGAAATCCCTCACGACCTGCGTCCACCAGAAAACAACTTGCCACTGATGCCTTGTGGTGCTTCTTCAACTCCGTCTTGTCCAAAATCGAACCCAAATACTTCAAGGATGCTCTGACCAAAGTATTTTGGTTCACTGCAATGCAAGAAGAAATCCATGAGTTTGATCGTCTTGATGTATGGGAATTAGTACCACCACCTGAATGCGCAATGATCATTGCTCTCAAATGGATTTTCAAAGTTAAGCTTGATGAGCATGGTGATGTGTTGAAAAACAAGGCTCGACTAGTTGCTAAGGGATACAATCAACAAGAGGGTATTGACTTTGAAGAATCGTTTGCACCTGTCGCTCGTATCGAGGCGATTAGAATCTTTCTTGCCAATGTTGCCAGCAGTAACATGATTGTTTATCAAATGGATGTTAAGACTGCCTTCCTGAATGGGGAATTAAAAGAGGTGGTCTATGTTACTCAGCCTGAAGGTTTCGTGGACCCTGAAAGACCAAATCATGTATATCGTTTAAAGAAGGCACTCTATGGTCTCAAACAGGCTCCTAGAGCTTGGTATGACTAATTGGTCCTAAACGGTCAACTAAGTTTTCCAATGTGAATGGTCAACCAAGTCAAACGTCTCAGACCAACTAACCAAGGAGTACAGTGTATTCCCGGGTCGTTATGTCCCAGCGAGGTAAGCAATTGTATTTAAAACGTTTTAAGTGATCGGGTGATTTAACAGGAGGATCAGGAATTTGATTATTATGATTAAACTACGAGATTATGATTGAGAATGACTTAGAAACACTATATTAACAATTACTGACGATCAGATATCCTAAAAACTTAAGTTAAACCTAAAAACGCGCGTTTGAATTTAAATTAAACGCGAACGCGCAAAATAAAAAGTGAAACGTGAGCAAATAAAGTCCTACGAATGTGGAAATTATATTTTTACAATCCTAATGTTATAAGAAAATTTTTGGAAAATTAAAATTATTTTTACAACTATTTAATTAATTACTATTAATTAATTACTAATTATTAATTACTTTTTAATTAACTAAATTATACTAATTATTAATTAATTATGAAAATTAACTAGAAAAATGAAAATTAAATTTAGAAAAATCTAAAATATTATAAAACTAATTTTAAAACAGAAAACCTATTTTTTCTACTTTTTAATTAATTATTACTAATTAAAACTAATTATTTAATTAATTTAAACTAAATTAAATTATAAAAAGTACTAAATGATAAAAGAAAAATCTATAAAAATTACTAAAATTATTTTAGCCTCAAGGAACTTGAGAAAAATTTAAAAATGGGAAATGCTTATAAATAAGCAAAAAAATAAGCCAAAGGGCTTAAATAGAAGCTATCACTTTATTTATTTTTGGATTTTTTTAACTTTTCTTTTACAGACCTACTAAACACCTGAAAATGAGAAACTTTTGGGAAGGAACTTTGTTGGAATCACAAGAATAAGCTGTTTGAGAGCTTAATTGCTTAACAGGTTAAGCAAATAAGCTCAAATGATGAGTTGAAACTCAAATAAGCTAAACAGGGACCCACACAATGAAAATAAGCTTAGAACAACTTAAGGGGACTAAGATGAACTGAAAACTACAAACAATGCACACTGAATAAGCCAAATAAGTCAAATAAGCAAATCCCAATTTCCCTGATCCAAACAGGCCTCAAAGGCTCACTTGCAGCCCCCTGTAGGGTCCACAGGGAGGTTCAGAGGTTCAAAATAAAACTTGAATCTGAAATAGGGGCTGGGGGACTCTTAAATAAGCCAAGGTTCAATGAATGGGGCCCACAAATAAGCTCTTGACTGGCTTGTGAAGTTGGGTGGAAGGCTGAGGTGCAGGGCAGAAGGGTAGTCTCAAGGGCATTTGCAGGCCTGAATTTAGCTAAGGGCAAAGGCCCTTGAGCCTTTAACAAGTAATGATCTGACAAGTATGTTCACTAGGCTGCCCAAAACACCCAAGGCCAATTAATAAGCTCAAGGATTGAGCTTTTGGTGGCTTAGGGAAGATAGGACAGATGAGCTGAGCAGGAAACAAATATTTGGACTAAGCAGTTGCAATCAATGAGCACTAGAACAGATAATAAGCTAACCACAAACAATCATAGCTACAAACAAACTTGAATAAGCTCAAATCAACCAAATTAGACCAATTCAAAAGCTAGATTCTCAAGCAAACAAGCTTAGCTCTCAACAGTTGTGATGCTTAAGGTTCAAGTGATTTTTTCAATAAGCAATAACAACAGTTAAGCAAATAAGCTAAAAACTAAACATAATGCACAAGTATATATAAGCTCAAGAAATTACACAAGCAACTGACAAGAATACTGAGAACAAGAATCAAAGATGAACTTGAAACTAACAAACTCAGTGAACTGAGTTGCATACAGCATAAACATGCAATTCAAGGGCAACTAATAAGGACAAATAAGCCAGTGAATAAGCAAATGAGGTTAGACAAAATATGGAACAAGTAAGACAAGCTAGCAAATTTCACAAAACATCAAATATCAAGTCTTAACTCCAACAATTGAACAAGATATGGCCTTGAGAAAAGTGGGGCAAACTGGTGGTGCAGGGCATGCAAATGGCCAAACAGGTGATTTCAAGGTCAATTTTTAATGAGCAAACAAGTTCCAAATCCCAATTTTATTGTTGATTCAGATAAAAAAGCTACCAAAGTTCTCAAATTAACAAGAATTACCTAGTTTTAAACAGAATCAAACCCTACAGAGACATTGGAAATCTGTCCCATTTTGACAGTATGCACTTTTGACTTTTCTCTATGATGCAAGCTTTGACTATATTGAGTTTTGATTTCCTCTAATGCACTGTAAATGAGTTATTAAGCTACAATTAGATTAAATTACACTAACTTAACAACTATTGTAACTATATCAGAGATCATTAATCTTAAGAACCTAACAGATTAACTAATATGAGAGATTGCAACTTATTTTGACTTTTAATAAGTTACCTATGTTTCTTAAGCTATAAATGACCTAAATACAACTATATTTAACTATCTACACTACTGAATAACTGAGAACAAACTTGTGCATAGGATTATATCCAAATCCAAACACCCCTTTATAATTTAGAAATTCCAAGTTACACTGCTACAATGTAATCTATGCTTCTAATTATGAACTCAGAGGGTCAAGTGAGTTAAAAGACATCTTAAGAACAATTATGAATTACCAAACAGCAATGTCCAATAAGTATCTAATGTAGACAGTAAAAAGCAAAATAAAATAGCAGTTAATATGCAAAATCCTAACAAGTGCTTATGTAAACAAATTACTCATCGTAACTTGAACCTAAATTAACTACTGAGCAGAAATTAAGTATGAAATAGCAAGAAAGAAATTGATACTACAGTAACTATGCCAAGAAAATAGAAAATGAACTCACAAATGCTTCCTGCTTAAATCAAAGGGTGCCAAATCAAAACACCACACAATCCTAATGCTCTCCAAGAGCTCTAACCCAGGGCCATCCCATATAAACCCTGCTCCATGCTTTGTCTTCTCTTTTTATTTATTTTTTTATATTTTCTGTATTTTTTTTATTTTTGATGAAACTAAAAGTTATACTCAAACTTGAATTTCTGAATTGGAACACTTATATTAATCAAGAATAAACAACTTACAACTGAAGTTTTAATTAAAAATTACAATTACAACAAACTTGAAAAAAAATTAAATTAAACTAAAAACTACCCTTGGCTTCACAGCTTCTCTTCCCTTTAAATAGCTAGATTTTAGGGTTCCTGAGCATGTCTTTGTCTTTTCCCAGCTGTAATATTATCCCTTGGATTAAAGCACTTTAATCTTGACCATTGGAAGGTTTTTCCGCCAAAACACAATCATAGTTTTGATATCTGATAACTTGTGAGGGGGTGTAATTGCTTGGACTGGGGTGATTTGGAGTGTGGTGGTAGTGTATAGGGGTGATGATGAGAGGAGGGGGAAGTTACATGTGAGTGGTATTGGGGAGGGTGGTTTTGGCAGGGAGGGAAAGGGGGGTTTTGGGTGTTTGACTCTTTGACCATGAGTAATAAAAACGGGGGGTTTTTTATTTTATTTTAAGTGGACTTAGGCCAAAAGAGGTGGGCTAGGGATTGGGTATTTGTTGTGCTTGGATTGGATTTTGGGGTGAAAATAATAAACTTGGTCCGTTTGGTTTTGTATGGTATTGAGCCCAAGGACTAAAATTGCAAACTGCTGAAACTTTGAGGACCAAAACTGCCAATATTACAAAGTTGCAACAAGGACTATTTTTGACACATGTGAATAGTACAAGGGCAATATTTGATATTTTCCAATTTTTTAAATACCCGGGGACTACATTTGCCAATTTTTGAAACCTGAGGGACTAGTTGTGTTATTTTCTCAAACTTTTCACCCAAGGATCAAATTTGCTAACTTTTGATTTTTAAAGGACTTGGGTTGACTTTTCTTTTATTTTAAACCTTCAGGGACAAGTTTTGTCAATTTATGAAACTTAAGGGACTGAAACTGCCAATTATGCAAACTTTGTTCATTTTTCATTTGTTTTTAAACATTTTGCATCTAAAACATATAAAACACAATTCCTGGAATAATTTCTGTATTTCGATGCATTTCTAAGTGTTTTTGGATGTTTTGGCAGTTCAGATACGATAAAAATGATGAGTATTTACACACTCATCAATGACACACTTTCCAAGTTTCTCCTTGCAAATCGATTTACCAAAGGTGTAGTTAATCCTACCTTGTTCACTAGGAAGACTGGAAACAACCTACTTCACGTTCAAATCTATGTTGATGATATTATCTTTGCGTCGTCAGACTCCAATGAATGTGATCGCTTTGCTAAGGAAATGAGTTCCAAGTTTCAAATGTCTATGATGGGACAAATGTCTTTCTTCTTGGGGTTACAGATCTCACAAAACCCGAGCGGCATCTTTATTAATCAAGCGAAGTATGCTAGTGACATCCTTAAGAAGTTTGGTTTTGATTCAAGTGACACGGTTGATACACCCATGGTTGAAAGATCCAAACTTGATGACGACTCTGCAGGAGTATCCGTTGATCAGACCAAATACAGAAGCATGATTGGATCTCTCATGTACCTCACAGCAAGTAGACCAGACCTTCTTTTCCCAGTATGCATGTGTGTCAGATATCAATCCAAGCCCACCAAAAAGCACTTGGAAGCAGTCAAGAGAATATTCAGGTATCTCCAAGGGACAATTCACATGGGTCTCTAGTACCCTAAGGACAATGCAATGGCTCTTACAGCCTACTCAGATGCTGATCATGCGGGGTGTCAAGATACTCGCAGAAGTACTTCAGGAGGTGCTCAATTCTTGGGTGAGAAACTTGTCAGCTGGTCATCCAAAAAGCAGATGTGCACTTCGATATCATCCACAGAAGCTGAATACATTGCCATTTCCTCGTGCTGTGCTCAAATTTTGTAGATGAGATCGCAGCTATCAGATTATGGGTATGACTTCAACAAAATCCCAATGTATTGTGATAACAAAAGTGCCATTGCCCTGTGTTACAATAATGTCCAGCACTCCAGAGCCAAGCATATTGACATTCGTCATCACTTCATCAGAGAACAAGTGGAGAAAAGGATAGTGGAACTCTACTTTGTGAGGATAGAGTTTCAGCTGGCTGATATATTTACTAAGGCTCTTTCTCGAGAAAGATTCCAGTTCATTCTTCCACGACTTGGGATGAAGAGCCTCACTCCAGAAACTCTTAAGTCACTCCAGGAAGAGAATGATGATTGAAGGATTGGCTTCACATATCCTTTGTACATAACTTTAAACAAAAAGAAAATAGAAAATTGTTGGATCGATATACTCTGACCAAACTACTTTGTAGCTTGTAAGGTTTTAACAATCTTGAATAACTCAAAACAGTTAATATTGAAACACTGATATTACTTTGTAAAGTATGCGGAATCTACTAACACAAAGCTAAGAAGAACTTTGTTTATATTAAAACAACTCTTGAACCTGCTTCTCTAAATACAGATTCACTAACAATCCATAACTTCACTAAAAATCGTTTTGTGAAACTCTAAGACTCTTAGAAAAACTTCGTACATCTAATACCATCATAAGGCTCCTTTTATAGGCATAAGGATAACCTTAATTCGGTTTACAATATTTACTTGAACGACAAGTAATTATCCCTAACTAATTCTAGAATATTCATATAATATTACATAGTAATCCTTTAAACAATATTGCACATAAGTCCTTGTTATTAGAAGTACTTTGCATAATCTTCAATCAGGAGCAGTACTTTGACCTTGAACAGCATGTTGACTTTGAGCAGTACTTTGACATAGCAGTACTTTGATCTTTCCAGCAGTACTTAGATCTTCATATCCCAACAATCCTCCCCTAACTTGAACTCCACTTGTTTGATTTCAAGTTTCTTTGCTTTCTTTGATCTTCAATATCTTTATCATTCAGGAAGATTGTATCTTTATCTCTTTTCAATCTTGTATGTCAAAGTGCTCTAGATCAGCTTCAGATGATATCTTTACAGCAACTCAGCAAAATTTTAACAAAGTGTACATCAAATCTTTTAAAGTTTCATACTGTTCTCATCACTTCCAGATGTGTAAACTTCTGTGAGAGGTGAATCATTGAACTTTTAATGGATTTTGATGTCTCTTTACCAAAGCCATTAACTCTGGAGTAGCCAATGTTTAGGTTAGAACAACCATGGTACATTGATAACCATATGATTTTTAGAAAATCATCAGCTATCAACGGATTTGAGTAGTCTTTACCAATAGCCGTTTGCTTTTGGATTAGTTAGTTCTTTGAATTCAACCATGGTGAACTAATTACCATAAATGGATTTTCCACAGCCTTTACCACAAGACATTTTCTTGTGGGCTAGTCAACTCTTCACTTTTACAGATATGGTGAGTTGAACACCATATAATTTTTAGTAAATTGTCAATTAAAAACGGATTTGATTATCACATCAGAGTCGTACTCTCATGATGAGTCAAACTCTTTCTTGTCTGTTAAACATGGTGAGTTGATTACCATTTGCTGTGCAGTACAAGTACTAACACCATGTTATACTCTTCAAATCCTTTTATTTATATCATCTTAAGCTTCAAAAACTTTTATTTTATTTTACAAAGGACTTTTACTGGTTTTATGCAGCAAGCAGTACTTTGGTAAAGTACTGTTTGTCTTGCAGTACTTTGAGAAAAATACTTATTATTCAAAACAAATCATACCAGTACTTATGCAATATTATTCTTCTGATTTAGTCCACCTGATAAATAGCTTGATCACCATGAATGCTACTTCAGTTTCATCCTCAACCTCCATTCTATGATCCAACATTCTAAGCATTAGTTATCTTATCAAAGGATATCTTCTTTCAGCTAACATGTGAATCATGGTACCATCTTCCATCTCAAGTGAATGAACTCCTGACGACTCAAAGAATCTCCATCTTGTTATCTCCCAGTTTTCTTGATCATTACACAGAGTATCATTACTTGTTTCTTCTGTTTCCCAGATAGTTATCAAATCTCCAAGTAAGATTAATCCCACTCCTGTTGCTTCAATATTCTCATAGTAAGTCTGCACTTGTAAATATAAGTTGTATAGATCTTCTCTGTCTATTATGTGCAGAACATCCCATAGCATATTAAATACAATGAAGCTTTCATCTTCTCTGTTGAACATGAGATAGTTTCCTTCAGTTGATTCAACCACAGAAAATGAGATAATCTTTGACTTCTTTCCAGAGTCTTCTATTTTCTTGTTCTCAAAATCAACAACTCTGAAATAATTCTTCAGTTCATCAATTGTATCTGATCTTATCATTTTACGCCTCTTTGACAATTGATCATCTTGAATAGCTTTCTTCCTTTTTAACTTTCTTTTCTCAGCTTGTTCCTTCATTACATCTTCTAATTTCTTTTCCTTATCAGCATCCATAGGCACAAAACTTTCCAGCTCTCTCTTAACAGACTCTTGTACACTATCCCACAGTGCTTTTACATCTGGATATCTTAGCCTTTGTAGATTCTTGTATCCTCTTCTTTTCAAGAAACTAATCATCCAATTTCTTTCTTGAGCAATAGTCATAGGTTTTCTTGTTACAGCAACTGGCTTCCTTATCTCTTCTAAGTACTCTGCATCATACACAGCTTGTTGCTGTCTAGCAATCTCTTAATTCTTTGCTATCTCTATTTCCCTCAGCTATACAAGAGTAAACTTCTTCTTTTTCTTCTTGGTCTCCTTCATGATCCCTTTTCCTTTGTCTTTTGGATCTAAAGCTTCATGTTTAGAAGAAGACTCAGAAACTTGTTGTGCATGCTCAGAAATATGTATACCTGTTGGTCTATCCAAATTGAGCATTATCTGAGCTATTGTCTCATCATCACTAGTTGTATGCTCTTTGACTTCTTCTTGCTGAATAGGATTAGAAGGACCAGCTTCATCTTCAAATGCCTTTGTAGAAGGTCCAGCTGTAGAAGTTCCAATTCCATCAATATCCATTGCAACAGTACCTTGCACACCAGTACCTTGCATACCAGTACTTTCATCATCAGTACTTTGAATATTTTCAACTTGTTCTCCAGCTTCTTGCTCATCAACTTCTTCTTGAACAATATTCTCATCCCCATCAATCTTTTTCTCTGGCACAAAGTTCAAAGGTTCTTCTGGATAATGCCAAAGATGAACATCTTCTGAATATTGAACTCCAGCATCATCTTCATTCAAATTATCTTCTTGATTCTTCCCCAATTTGAAAGATGATGACTTCCTGTTACTCCTCTTAGACTTAGAGGCCTTCTTAACTGACTTAGACTTTTTCTTCTTGGATTGTTTCTTTTCTTTCACATAAAGTCTAAAGTTTTGCACAAGTGGCCACATAAACCTCTTCAATCTTCTGAACTTCTTTCTCAATCTTTTAATCTCCGCAGCCTGATTATCCATTACTTTCTTCATTCTCCAGGACTCCCTATTCAAAGCATAATTATCCAAATGACCCTGAACTCCCTCATCTCCTCCAGGTGTTTGAAACCCACCTGTGGAAGTATAATCATTGGGAGAAGGTACTAAAGTATCATGCTCCGAAGCAGTACCTTGCAGAGAAGTACCTTTTGGAGAAGTACCTTCAGCAGAAATAGTATTTTCCCTAGAAACAGATACTGAGGCAGTTCTTTCACTTAAATCAACAGGATGTGGTGAAGCAAGAGGTGGTGTAGGAGTATGTACTAATGCAGAATGCTCAGAATGATCAGATTGGTCAGCATGTTCAGAATTAGCAGAACCACTAGCTTCAGCAACCTCATCCCTAACAGCTTGTGCTACTTCTAACATATAAGCATTAAGAGGTGTATTGTTACCCGAAAACTTAATTCCCTTGTTAGACATAAAGGTAAACACCTTAGGTTGAATCATAATAGTAGGTATATAATAAAAAGGTTTTGGTATCCCTTCAAGTGGTTTCTCTAAGCAAAGCTGAGCAAATCTAGGGTACATCAAGAAAGGGGATCCAGCCTTAATGTGTGCAATCATACCATCAAGGATCATGTAAGAAAAATTGAATGGTTGATTGGTAACAAGGCCAACTAAGGCAGATGCTATGGCATGACCAAATTGATCCCAAGCAGTACTTTTGGGACTCAAGCAATGAAGTAAAACATGAATGAGATATTTCCAATAAGGACTTACCAATGCTTTCGGAAAAGTAATCTTGTTCAAAGGTCCTTCATACCCAATATCTCTCAGTGCATCCCAAACCACTTGCTTAGAAAACAAAACAGTGCCTCCCTGATCATCAAACAGCAAGTATCTGTTTTTGATGAGGAACCAAACTACTTTGCAAACAGATACTGAGGCAAACAAAACAGTCCCACTACAAAGATGAACTTGGTGGAATTGATGAATGAATACGAGTATGTAAAGATGAAAAAGATATGTGTAATGAGGGATAATATACAAAGAATCATGGTGAATTAATTACTTTACCGTTATTTTTGGAAGTTATCTTCCCCATATCTTTCGAAAGTTTGTTACTCGTATTTTTGACCGTTGGAATAGTATTCTGACACGTCAGCATATCCTTCAAAGCACCAAGCAGTACTTTCCATATAACATGGAGCAGTACTTTCATTAGTTGAACAAAGCAATACGTTGACAAAGTACTTTCCATCAAAATATCTATAGCGTTGACTGTTTGACCAAAATATCTGTTGAAAGTCAACCCGAGATAATTAATACTTTCCAAATTAATTCCCCAAAGCTACCAAGGCAAGTAGAATTGAATGAGCATCATTAATTTCCCTTATAACTTTCTTGCCTATAAAAGAAACTTGCCACCAATACATCTCTTCATCAACACTTGTAATACACATCACAAAACCCCTAATCAACAACATGAGTCACTTCCCTTTGGTGTACATCTCTTCTGATTCTGATGGCTCCACTGATTCAGAAATCAGTTATTACTCTGATTCTGACTTTGACACTAATGCAGGATGGAGTGGTTACTTTCCTCCTGATGTAGCAAGCTCTACCATCACTGATGCAGCAAGCTCTACCAACCCAAAACCTAAGAAAAAGGTGTTTGTCCCTGCTCCAGCTTCTTCTTTAGCAAATGAACTCCCACAGGCCTTGACACAGGCTCTTGAGTCAGCTATAAAGAACATGAAGTGGCCTGCTCAAAGGAAATCTGCAAGACCAGAGAGACCTCCCAAGCAAATACTTGGCCTGGCTTGCCCAAGAAAGAAAGCTTCTTTTGATGACAAAAGAAAGACTGCTCAGAAGGGAAAGCAGAGCTATCAAGGAAAAAGAAAAAGGCCAATGGAGTAGGGTGTGTTGGGTAGGTTAGGTAGGTTTGGTGTAGGGTGTTTGGAGTAGTTCTCTGTTTATCTTGGTTGGATATCTGTGTCATGGTTGTGTCTGTATCTCTTGAACTGATGAATGTAACCTCTTTAGTATAATAATGAATAAGAAATCCTTTTCTTTTTAATGATATATGTAGCCTCCCCTCAAATAATGACTAACTACTAATGCCTCCCCTAAAAAATAGTTTAATTATTAATCATACCAATACTCACAACTAAGAAGGTAAATCTTGAAACATCAAAGCCCTTTGTGAGTAAATCTGCTACATTATCATCTGTATGGACTTTAACCACATTAATAAGCCTTTGCTCATAGCAATCTATGATAAAATGATGCCGAGTCTGAATGTGCTTTGTTTTGGAGTGATAAACTGGATTCTTCACAATGCAAATGGTACTCTCATTATCAATGTTGATAGGAGTGTTTTTGAAGTTGAATCCATAATCCAAAAGCTGATTTTGCAACCAAAGTACTTGTGCACAACAACTTGCAGCAGCTACATATTCTGCTTCTGTGGAAGATGTTGCTGCAATTGTTTGCTTTTTGCATTTCCATGAGACTAATCTACTTCCAAGATACTGACACCCTCCATTTGTTGATCTTCTATCATAGTTGTCACCAGCATAATCACTATCTGAAAAAGCTTGTAGATGAAAAGGGGACTCTCTAGGATACCACAATCCTAGCTTAGGTTGTTGCCTAAGGTACCTAAAGATTCTCTTAACAGCATTCAAATGTGAAACCTTGGGTTGAACTTGATGTCTTGCACACAAACAAACAGCAAAAGTAATGTCAGGCCTAGATGCAGTTAAGTAAATTAGACATCCAATCATAGACCTGTATAGTTTGACATCAACATCTTCTCCATCTTCATCTTTTCCCAAAGGCTTGTTAACATCAACAGGTGTGGATGCTGGCTTGACAGTTGTGAAGTTGAATCTCTTAAGAATGTCTGCAACATACTTATCTTGACTTATAAAGATTCCACTGTTTGATTGTTGCACTTGAAGTCCCAAGAAGAATGTTAATTCTCCCATTGAACTCATCTGAAATTCTTTTTGCATAAGATCTTCAAATTCCTTCACCATAGATTGCTTAGTAGCACCAAAAATAATATCATCTACATAAACTTGGACAAGCATGATATCCTTTTTATCTCTTTTGATAAACAAAGTCTTGTCAATAGCACCTCTCCTGTAACCATGTTGCAATAGAAAAGTGGAGACTCTTTCATACCATGCTCTAGTCTTATGTGCCATTGATGTGCTTCCTCCATTGTTGCCCTTGCAATCAAGCATGTTGCTCTTTCAGCAGAATTTATGTTCTTCAAGTCTATACTATACACATCATTGGTTCTTGGTGCTCTCAGCATCACCAAGTTTTCATCTTCTAATCTAAACTCGGGGGAGAGAATAAGACATTATGTGTCAAGAAACAACACAGGGTACTTCTTGTCACAGATCTGAGAGACTGACAAAAGGTTGAATTTAAGCTCCTTCACATATCTAACATTCTCAAAATCAATAGATCCTGCCTTAATGGTTCTTTTCCAGTGATTCTCCCTCCATCAGGATCATTCCCAAATGCAACTCTTCCTCCAAAATAAGCCTTAAAATCTGACAAGAACTCCTTTTCTCCTGTTATACTTCCAGAGCAACCACTATCCACAATAAGATGATCTTTAAGCTCCTCTGCTGGGTTTCCCTGCATAAAAATGAAAAGGGTTAGTTTCTTTTAGGAACCCAAGCCATTACTGACTTGTGTTCCCCTTGTAGAGTAACATACTCAAATTCTTTGAGTATGTAATCACCACTGTTTTTGAAAGCACTATCAAGAATTACTGTTTTTTATTCCAAAATCTGTGTTGAATTGTTATCAACACTCCCTTTTTCACCCTTATTTTCTGAAAGTACTGTGTCACCCTCAGCAGTACTTTCTTTCTTAACCCATTTAGTTGTAACTTTAATTGTTGGGTTCTATGTTCTAGCAGCTTTTCTTGGATTGTAAGACCTTCTAGGGTTGTAGGAATTGAATCTCCTAGATCTTACACTTGAGTCTTTAATAGCAGTACCTTGATTGGGAAACTTCCTAACAGTACTTTGAGAAAGTACTGCTTGACCAGTGCTTTGAGAAGTGTTTCTTGAAGGTACTTTGGGTTTGGAGAATGGTCTTTTCTGATGAGGGTACCTATGGTCTTTTGAGAAATTACTATGGTTAACCCTATTTGTGTAATTCCAAACTGGTTTATTCTCCCTTGGTTTATTCTCTTTGTGCTTATGGTTTGCAAATATGGTCTTTGGATATTTGTTGAAGTATTCTGAATGATAATCACATTCCTTGATCAAACGATGAGGACTATAACATACAAAACATAACTTTGGACCCATCATCCCAAATCCATTCCCAAAAGGTTTTCTATAATAAGCAGTATTTTGAAAAGAGTTTCTTGTAGGTACTGCTGAATGATCAGCAGTACTTTGAGAAGTTTTTGGAAGTACTGCTTGTTTTGAAAAATCTTTTTCACATTCAGAAACCTTATTATTATCCCTAGGTGTCTCAACAGATTTTCTTAAAAACTCAGGACTAGATTGACTTGAATTAGATTGACCTTTAAGCTTTTTCCTGAATTCTAGGTTGTCTACTCCAAAACAAGAAACATCTATCCTAGGTGGTTGAAAACTACCTGGGGGTGGAGGAACTTCATTATATCCTTTGTTTTTCTTAAACTCAGGAGGTGTTGAACAAGGTGATTCCTCATCACTAGATGTGTTTCCTTCTAAACTTATGAATTCTTCATCACTAGTTGAGGTCTCCTGAGAAAGATTTAATTCTTGGTTCTTAGATGAAAGTACTTCTGAATTATTATCATAACCTAGGCCAGTTTTAATGTTTGTTGTTCTCTATTTTTCAACAAAACTAACATGTGACAGACCTGATTCTTTCCAAACAGCAAGTTTTTCTAGCAACTTATCTCTTTCTTTAGTGACCTTTTCTAATTCAGAAACTTTACATCCTAACTTCCACTCACTTAACTTTAATTGATAATCTTGTTGCTCATATTTTTCAGCCCAAGCTACTTCATTATTCTCATGAGTGATTATCTTAGCTTCCATGGATTCTAAAGTCAATTGGTAACCAGCTATCTCAGACCTAGCCCTTCTATAGTTATCTCTTTCTGTTTCATATTCTTTAAGCATCTTTTGATAAGAGTTACTACATTTGGAACATACCTCAGAGATAGTGGATGAACTTGGTGAAGTAGCCATCATAGCAAGCTGAACAGGTTCTTCTTCACTTTCCATGCTCCAATCAAAGCTTCCTAGACCATCTCTTGACTCTAAAGCTTCATATCCTGGTTCCTCATCAAAAGTTGTGCTCCAATCAACCTCTTCTAATGCAACCATAGAATAGGTTACTGGTTCATCATCAAATTCTTTACTCCAATCAACTTCTAACAAGTTTTCTTAAGCAACCAAAGCTTGTGACTTTGGCTCAGCAATAGGGACTTCTTTTCTTTCAACTTTGGGTTTAGGTTGTTCAATCATCCTGTTTGCTTGATACTTTGCAAACTTGCATTCCCTTGCAAAGTGACCAGTTTTTTGACAATTAAAGCATTCAATCTTGGATTTGTCAAATGCTATACCCTGCTTAGCCTTGAAATCAATACCTCTCCCTGTCTTGTTCATAAACTTCTTGATCCTTGCAGCGATCATGGCAACCTGCCATCCTATGTCAATTTCTTCCAGAGCATCATCATCAATTTGCAGGAGATCTTCTTGATAAGTAACAGGTAGAGTAGCTTGTTGTGCAAAGAATGAACACAGAACATCATCTGAATTGGGGGTATGTGATGAAGTGGTAGTGATCAAAGTTGTACATGGATTCTGTGTTTTTGCAACAGTACTTTGGACAGGATGAGCAGTACTTTTAGTGGAAGTACTGCTTCTGTTTTCAGAAGAGACAAAAGCAATGTTGTGAGAACTTGAACCTTTGTTACCCTTCATCTCATGCTCATACACCTTTAGATTGTTGTAAAGATCATCAAAGTCCATAGTGTCCAAACCAGGTTGTCCTCTAATCATGGTAGCAACCACATGCCATGCATATGGCAAACTCCTCAAGAACTTCAAGTTAACATCTTCAACTGTTGCCTCAGCTCCATATAACTCTAGCATGCTGAGTAGATTTTGATATCTATCATAGGCAGAGTCAAGACTTTCTCTTTCACCAACAGTGAAGGTTTTAAACTGCTGCTTCAATAGGTTCATGTGCATCTTCTTGGAAGCATCATTACCTCCAAATCTTGTTTTAATAGCAGCCCATAGTTGTTTTGCATCCTTGGCATCATGAAACTTCAATAAGTGACCATCAGGAATGGCAGAGAACAGTATGTTGAGAGCCTTGTCTTGATTTCTTTTGGTAGCAGCTGGCAAGGTTGGCTTAGGTGGTGTTGGTTGTCCTGGGATCCCTAATGGTTCTTCAATTATCATATTGCCATTGACAATCACATCCCATAGTGCATGGTCTGTGATGGCAATGTACTGCCTCATCTTCATGGCCCATAGATCATATTCTCCCTTCTTGACAATAGGAATTCTTCCTGCAGTGATGGATGGAGCAGGTGCAACATCTGTCGACATCTTTAAGGGTTTGTAGTAAAATCGGTTTTAAAGGTTTTCTTCTTAATCAGAGTTTCCAACACAAGCTCTGATACCACTTGTTGGATCGATATACTCTGACCAAACTACTTTGTAGCTTGTAAGGTTTTAACAATCTTGAATAACTCAAAATAGTTAATATTGAAACACTGATATTACTTTGTAAAGTATGCGAAATCTACTAACACAAAGCTAAGAAGAACTTTGTTTATATTAAAACAACTCTTGAACCTGCTTCTCTAAATACAGATTCACTAACAATCCAAAACTTCACTAAAAATCGTTTTGTGAAACTCTAAGACTCTTAGAAAAACTTCGTACATCTAATACCATCATAAGGCTCCTTTTATAGGCATAAGGATAACCTTAAGTCGGTTTACAATATTTACTTGAACGACAAGTAATTATCCCTAACTAATTCTAGAATATTCATATAATATTACATAGTAATCCTTTAAACAATATTGCACATAAGTCCTTGTTATTAGAAGTACTTTGCATAATCTTCAATCACGAGCAGTACTTTGACCTTGAACAGCATGTTCACTTTGAGCAGTACTTTGACATAGCAGTACTTTGATCTTTCCAGCAGTACTTAGATCTTCATATCCCAACAAAAATTATAAAACCTATAAAAACCATAAAAATCTGAAAAATCATTAAAATCCAAAAATATTCTTCTCACGACATGTCTCTTGTGTAATCAATATTATGTACGTTTCTAGAAATGTCATTCAAAAATGACACGGAATCATACATATGCTTGAGCAAGAGTTTTTCGGTTTCAAATAAAGTTTTTTTTCTAAAACATGTCGTACCTCAAAATATTCTTCAAAATTATGGCTTGCAGTCATTTCAGGCTGTAACCCGGACTTCAAAATAATGGCTTGCTATTACTTCAGATAGCAACCCGTTTTTCAAAATGGGGAAAACACGTCGCCAAAAAGACGGTTGTTCCTTTTACCGGGTGATGTTCACCTGGGCATGGATTACTTTATATCCATGTTTCGTCGAGTCATAAGGATGGTTAAGGTTAGGTATGAGTTCCCATGATCCACCAGAACCAAAAGGATCTTCCCAGGGACAATCCATAGATAGATTAGAAGTCCTTAGGAATGATTGAGAAAAAGGAGAAAAGTGAGAAAGGGAAGAGTGCGGACTGAGATAGAGCTAGGACTGGAACAAACCCAACAAGGTTCTAGTGATGAAGTCTCGGTAAGCACTGAAGGGGTTGAAGAATGAAAAAGAAATGAAATGAGAAATGGTGAAAAGAAATAGCCTTCCATATATTCAACCTTAGGGCAGAGACCGGGTTCAATCCATAATCTACTGGCGGTTACTAAGGTAACACCGGTATTGAAGACAAGACATCATGGACACAGTGACACACTGCACTAAACTTCTCAACCACTCAAGTTCTTTTAAAAGAGCTTGTTTCATTCTCACGGGGAACCCTGTGCAATGTATTGACCACTCATTGCGAGCTATGTTGATACCTAAAACAGGAGACGCCTCCCTAGTCTCCAGGAGCGGATCAAAACGCACTATTGAGTCTAGAGCCATGAGATCATCCATAAATCTCAATAGGACACACTTCCAAATATGATTATTGTTTCACATAATGTGGAAAATAAGATAAAATATTTAGAGTCCTACGCATTATCCTTATGGTATTGCCAGAAATCCGAGTGATATGAAAATATTCACGATGAAGATGGAAATCCTTCTAGAGCGAACATCACTCAAGCTCTTGGTAGGTGACATGTGAGATCCGTCTAGGATCAATGATCAAGTGACAACTGGAAAGCAACAATGGTGTGATTCAACATTGAATCAAACTTGTTCCAGGAAATGGATTGACGGATACTTTTGCAAAAACCTTTCAATGTGCTCACCAACTCATTTTCGAGCACATTGATTGTGTATAATATTTCAAACAAAAGTATTTTTGATGGAAATGTGATTCAAGGCTTAAAACTCTCGTCATGTCTCAAAAATGTTTATTATTTGACACGCGAGTGATTTAGATAAATCAATTTCTCATCAATCAGTGAATGTCAATTCACCGATTCACTCTATCATGCTGTCTGCTTTGAGACGTTCCGGTATGAGAACATGCTAAGTATGAAGATTCCGAAGTGGATTCTTTGAAAGATTCATTACTACAAGCTGGAAATTCCTGTCAAGGAGAGTCCTCTTTAAACGAGTCTCTACCTGATCACAGGTCGGTTTTCACAAAACCGGAGGGTAGTCTGTCCTCGCAGAACGAATGACAAAGCCATATTCGTTATCTATCTTTATTGCTAACTGTTTTATTTCAGGGACACATATAAAGATGGAGTTGATGGTTCCTATTTCCAGCTGAATCGGGTCAATCCATACCTCATGCTCACACTCCCTACACGCTGTCAATGATGATCATGAAAGTTAAAGAGACTACCAACAACGTTTCCGCATCTCTGATGAAAAGTCTCCTAAAACTGAAGGGTGTGAGCATGACGGTCCCAATGTCACTACATCACATGAAGGCAATACGACTAAGGATGAGCTTGGAGATTTATTGTGGCTGATGATCTCAAAGAAGCTCAAAGATCACTGATGAGTGTCTAAATACTCATCATTTTATACCAATCTGAACTGCCAAAACATCCAAAAACACTCAAATATGCATCATAATACTTAAAATATCTTAGAAGTGTGTTTTATATGTTTCAAATGCAAAATAATCAAAAACAGATGAAAAACGTACAAAGTTTGCATAATTGGCAGTTTCAGTCCCTCAAGTTTCAAAAGTTGTCAAAATTAGTCCCTGGTAAATCAAAACATGAAAAATATCATCAAAGGTCATTAAGGATTCATAAGTTTTCAAGTTTAGTCCTTTAAAATTAAAAAATTGCAAAATGACAACTTTAGTCCCTCAAGTTTGAAAAATGTCAAATATAGTCCTTAAGGTTTTAAAAATGAAAAGTATAAAAAATAAACCTTGAACTATTCTTAAATGACAAAATTGGTCCTTATGATAACATTTTGAGAAATTACATCTTCAGTCCCTTAAAAATCCAAAGTTACATAAATGGTCCCTGGAGTTTGAGAAATTGGCAGAAAAGGTCCCTAGATATTTTAAATGGAAAAATCACATCTTTGGTCCTTGGGTTATTCATATATGGCATAATTTATCCTTATAACTACTTTGGAAAAATTTCAAAATCAGTCCTTCAATTATGTCAAAATTACAAAATTGGTCCTTGTGTAACAATAAAACCAACCGGACCCTTTTTATTAAACCTAAACCTAATCCTAACCCAAAACCAAATCCAATCTAGCCTACCCTCACTTTCCCTAAGCCCAAAAAACCCTCGGCCTACACCCCTTTTATTTTATAAAATGGGTCAAACCCCCGTTTGACCACCCAATACCGCCAAACCACACACACTGTTCATCCCTCTCCTCCCCAACTTTAAACCTGAAACCAGGTGGTTTTACCACCACCTCACCACCCCTACAGCTCACCCCCTACTCCCCCCTAACCACCCTTCCACCTCACAAACAAACCACATCACCAATTAATGCATCCCCACAACCTTTTCACTCCAAACCATACCCTGCTCTCTGTTTTTCAACCCACAGCCCCAACTTGTCTGAAAACCATCCAAATTGTCCCCTGCCACCTTCACATGATCCCAAAATTCTTTAATTGCTCAGCTTTGGCCCCAAGTAAACGTGGGGACTTTTGGCGCCAAAAATCATTTAAACGGATAGGATTGATTCAGAGCATTGGATGGTCAAGATCACAAGTGGGATATGCTCGGAGACTCTCAAGTAACCCTAATTGGAGCCTATAAAAGGAAGAGAAGCAGAAGAGAAAGATATCCAGTTTAATTTCAATAAGTGTATGTCGTATTAGTTTCTTTTCAAAGTTCAAGTGTAATTTAAGCTTTCAAAGTTTCAGGTTAGCATTCTCAGTGTACTAGTAAGCTTTGCAGTTAATAAGAATCAAGTTTGTTTTATTATCTCAGTCAATGCAACTTTCAATTTCATATCAAATTTCTTAATAAGTTGTGTACTTGTTATTGTTAGATTATGGAGACTATTAAGCTCACATAAGCTCCTAAGAAGCTCATTAAAGCTTTTAGATACCTTAAAACAAGATTTAGATATAAAAAACTCATAAACCTAAAAATAGTCAACGAAAGTCAAAGTTCCAAGTTCTTGGTGATAAGCAATGGAGCAGGGCAAATATTGGATGGCCTTGGGTTAGTGAATCTGTGGAGATTCTATAGGATTGTTCTCTGGTTCTTGTTCTTGGTTTAGTTTGAAGTGCTTATTGTAAGTTTTCTTTACAAATTTTTACATCTAACTGTGTTCTAGTTTATCATTGCCATTATCTTTGTT
The DNA here is from genome assembly GCA_030686995.1 of Artemisia argyi. Classification (NCBI taxonomy): domain Eukaryota; kingdom Viridiplantae; phylum Streptophyta; class Magnoliopsida; order Asterales; family Asteraceae; genus Artemisia; species Artemisia argyi. Next base: position 48,220,988 of record CM060676.1, read on the forward strand.
TCTTATGTTTAATTAGTATATTCAAGTGTATTTGTGGTTTGAGATTGCTAGGTTGTTAAGTAGAATAACTTGTTACTCATTTTCTAAAAATCTCACAGTCAAGAATTCACTTGAGCCATATCTTGGTTTCATACTTAGTTTATTGTTAATTCATGTTCCTTTGATCTCTGTTAATGATAGCATAAGGTTTGGAAACAGATTTGAAGGTCAAATCATTGTTTTGCTTTGGTAATCACAAAACAGTCAAGGTATAAGGTGTGTTTGGATCAGTGTGATCCAAGGTGTTGTGTTGTTTACTTTGTGTTGTTTCTAGTTTATACGAGTCATCTAGGTCCATATCAACTCAGAACAAGCATAAACTCAGACCTAGTTAACCAAGAAAGTCAAAATCTCTTTGAATCACTCACAGTGATTCACTGAGTTGGAATTAGAGTAGCATAAGCTTCAAATCAATTCACAAATAGTTGTTCTAGCTTAGTATAGTCTTATCATAGCTTATTATAACATAATCATTCAGAAAATCAAGTTAGAAGTTCATTTTAGTCAACTTAGTTTAAAATCTCAAAAAGTCAAAATAGCATACTTAGGCAGAAAACCAAATATTCTAGGATTTTTCTAGAATTTTGTGAATTTATTCAGACCTTAAGCTTTTTAGAAGTTAAAATATATCACCTAAGCTTTAGAAATCTGTGTTCAGCTTAACCTTGGGATTCTTCGATTAGCTTATACACTAGATTGTTTTGACCTGCAGGGAAAGGGTACTCCCCTGCTACACAGACACCATCTTACCACCACCACTTTGGTGGTTGTTTGTGGCTACCCCAGTGGGTCCCACACTCCCTAATTAGTTTCTTACAACCCCCTCCTACCAGAGTTTAAGTGTTGACCATTTGTTTGACCTATACATCAGTGGACCCGACCTAGAATCAACCCTAAACTTTGTCCCATTTATGTCTCAGAAACTAAGTTTGGAATTGCTTATTGTGGTCTTGTAGCTTATTCTTACTGCTTATTTGGCTAAAACTTGCTCAAACAAGTTCAAGTAACTTATAGGAACCTGACTTAACCAGTGTGGACCCCACATAACTCCAATTTAGCTTATTTCTTTGTGTGGTCAAACTTAGTCAATTGTCTAGGGTAATAAGCACTTACAGTGCTTATTCTTGGTTTCTAAATTAGTTGTTTTTGTAAAAGTTTCATTATCTAAGTATTTAAATAGTTTTATAAAAGAAAAACCAGAAAAAGCCAAACTTAATTATAGTGATAGCTTCTATTTAATAGAAACTATCTTTTTCATTTTTCATTTTAGCTTATTTATAAGCACTTGTCCAATTTTATAATTTTCTTAATTTCTTATTACCTATAAGTAGCTAAAATAATTTTCTTAGATTTTTCCTAAACAGTTTACTATTTATTAGAATTAAAAGTAGTTTAAATAATTAATTAGGTAATATTAATAATTAAATAGTTTTCTTTAATTTTAAGTAACAACAGTAGAATTTTATATTTTTCCTAAGTTTTATAAAGTAGTTAAAACTTAGAGAAAATAGTTTCATAATTTCCACTGTCCATTTTCCAATTTTCTTATTTAATTTAATTAAATTAGATTTAAAATAATTAATAGGTAATTAATTAGTGGAATAACCTTAAATATAATTTTTAGTAGTTTTTATAATTTTGTAGGATTCCTGTGATGGTTAAATAGTTTTATAAATTTTATCATAATTTTCTAAGTTAATTTAGTATTAATAGTAATTTAAAATAGTTTAATTAGTTTAATTAAGATAAATAGTTTTTAATTAATATTAAACTAATAAAAAGACAAAAATATTTATTTTCATTTTTTATACTTTCTTCAAGTTCTTTTTAAAGTTTAGAAATTATTTTTGCAAGTTTTTAGTTTAAATTGTAATCTTTATAATTTTAGGTAATTTAACTTAGGTTTAATTTACTTATTAAATAGTTTTAATTAATTAAATATTAAAATAATCATTTTCATAATTTTAATATCATTTTAGATTTTCTTTTAAATATTAAGTTTTAAAAAGTTTCACTTGTGTCCCCTGTAGTTTGTAACTTGTTAAAACCCATTTGTCTCTGTCTGTTATCTGATTTTCTTATTTGTGCTTTTGTGTGTATCTCTGTTATTGTTTATATCATTTAATATTATCTAAATACCCATTAATCAGTAGTATAATCATTCCCCAATCATTTTTGTTACTGTCCGCAGTACCACTCATTCCTCTAATCGTTCAAAATACAATTTCAATCTCGTTGGGATTTAACGACCCGGGGATTTCCCTATATTTCCACGGTCAATAATAAACTTGCACTTTCTCCTAGGTGGGCCTATCAACTGCACCCGGTTGACTGGTTGGTTTAGGAGGAGTCAATCACACATTCCAAAGGAACTCAAAATCACAAGTTCATTGCTTGAAGTACAAAGTGAGCTGAAAAGTGAAGAATCAGATCCTACGAGCTACAAGATCTAAAGAATGCTTGAAGAACAAAGAGCTTAATTTCCAAAGGTGACCCCGTTTAGGGGGAGATTGTTAGGAATACAAATATTCCTATAAAAGACTCGGTCACCTAAATATTGTAATAGCATTAAGTTATGTGGAAAACTAGAAGGGGGGTTGAATAGTTTTACGTCCTTTTTAAATTTATTACCAAAATATTTTGTAGCTTATTAAAAACTTTCGATTCGATCTCAAGTGAATTCAAGTAACAAACAATATAAGCAATTCTAATCTAATAATGAAAGTATTGAAATAGAATGAAGAAAAGATAGAGTTAGAAAGATCAAACCACAACACGCGAATTTATAGTGGTTCGGCTACAAGGACACCTTCCTTGCCTTACTCCACTCCCCGAGTACCACACTCGAGAGTTTTCTTCACTATGTCAACAAACTCCTTATGGTGGAGAAACCTTACACACCTTGGCTTACACGAGTTAACGACACTAAACTAAATGTCGAGTTCTAATCGTAGCTAGAACCAATCACACAACTTCTTCAAGACTTCACACCTTCACAACTTCTTCAAGACTTCACACCTTCTTCACACCTTGTCAACTTCACACCTTCTTCTATGCACAACTAAGTCACAACTACTAAACTACTTTACAACACACCTAGTTTCTACAATCAACAAATTCACACAACACTTTTACAAATATCTAACACTACTACAATATGAAAATAGCTAATCACAACACTACTACAATTAGATGGATGTAGAGGAGTGTTCTTCTTCTTGCACTTGAGTGGATGAAGCTTTGGATCACTTGGAAATAAAGACTTATGAGTTATATGATCAAAGGATTTTTGATATAGAAATGGAGGTTGGATCAGAAAGTTTTTAGTGCAAAAAGGTGAGAAAAATATGTGGAATGATCCAGTATTTAAAGGGCCATAAAATACTGTTCTGGAGCGTGCCGGTCCCCTTAATTAGTGGGCGGTCCCCTTAATGATTAAGGGGGCCGCCTAGTAAAATTAAGGGGGCCGCCCTACTGAACGTTGGAAAAGTTTTTCTGGATAAAATTTGCCCTTTTTGGTTGGAAATTTGAAATCATATCTTTGTAGTTTAATATAACAATACCAAAAATGATTTACAAATATATATAAAATGTTAATATCATTTTATAAAATGTTATGTCTTAAGACAAGGTTTCCTTTGATCATGTAATGCATAAGATGCTTAGTTTATGCATACCTTAAGTGATATTAGATGTAGAGGTAAATATTTGTTACTAAATACTTGTTTACGTCTTAATCTTGACTTAATTTGATTTGAGTTTTGTGATTATCAAAACATAGGTTTATTGAGAAATATTAATAACGTTTTTAAACATTATTTATATCAACAAGTTAGCTCGTAGTTAGTTTATTTATTAGTTAGTATTAGTTTAAGTAACACCGTGGAAGAAGGACAGGTCTTTACCCACTGTATGCCTGATCCACAGCCCGAGTGTGGGCGTTTTTATTTGTTGTATAAATACCCCTCTCCCACCAAGGGAGAGGGTTGGACCTTCTCATTATTCTTAATCTAATATTCTCTAGTTTCTCTCAAGGTTCCAACTTTCTTTCTTCTTCTTCCTCTTTCTAGCTTAACGCCACACACACCACCATGACCTTCATGTTTGTGACTTAATTAGTATCCTACAACCCTAATTCACCCTCCCGTCTAATTACCACAATTAAGGGTAATTGCTTCAAATCAAGGGGCTTCTAGAAGAGAATGAGTGTGTCAGATGCGAAGAAACACACAAGGGACTACGTGGCTGCTTCCTATTGGTCTCAACACGTCAATAATCATTGATCCAAGGGTTGTAATGATTGGGAAAGGATTAGATGGCTTGGATGATCTCTGAAGAAGCACATATCACACGGATTGCCAAGCTGGCAATCCGTGACTATCCTTTCTAGATCATTCCTCACAATTGCTATAAATAGAGGTGCTATTAGCTTGTTTAGAGGGTAGTAAGTAGTAGTAGCGAAGCTCCGTTCAATTTTCTTTCCAAATGTATTATTTAAAATTTCTTTGTATTGTATTTCTTTAAGCTTTAATAAAATTAGTTTTTACCTTTTCATACTCTTAGCTTATTGTTTACCTCTTATTAGTTAAGCTTTTATCTCTTTCATTCTTAGTTTTCATCTCAGTTTCTATACAACTTATACATATTTTCCTTTCAATTCAGTTTTATTATATTTTAAAAGCTTTAAAAAAATTCAGAAAATTAAAAAAATAAATACAAAAATAGTGTTTGATTAAAATCCAGCTTATCATATAAGCTTGTTAGAAGTTTTTGCATCTCATTTTAGCTTTGTAGCTATTGTGAGATTGATTTAAGTTCAAATCACTCAAAAGCTCAAATCAGTCAACAAAAGTCAACTATTCATGATCATAATGAATCCATGGTGCATTTAGTAGTTCAAAGAGAGAAATGGAAGCCTTTGGCCTATCTAAAGATAGGCTAGCATAGTGAACTTCCTCTGTTCAAACTGAGGAAGAATTGCTTTGTAAGTAATAATCCCAATTTCAAGTTTCTAAATGTATCTTTTAAGCAGTAGTTTAAATATGGATTGTTACTGTTGCATTGATCTTATTTGATGTTGATTTAGAAGATAAATTGATACTTGAACTTGATTTACCATTTGTATATTTGATTTGTTGAAATTGAGCCTTACATTGTTCATTTTGATAATCTGTGTTTCTGAGTTTTGGTGAATTTTAGTTGAATTTGATTGTTCTAATAATCTCTGGTAGTGTAATCTAAGTTGATTGGATCATTGTTTTGGAGTTTGGAGGTTTATTGCATCATTTCATAGTTATAGTTAAAATTAAGGGAGTGTTTGGATCTGCTTTGTATTGAGCTGAGCTGTAGTTGATTCACTGATATCTCTGCACATTTAGATCACTTTAGGTTAGTGTTGGATAAATAGAGCATAATATTAGTAGTTTAGTTCATTAAAAAGTCAAAGAGGATTTAAATATAGTTTACTGTTAGAATTGTAGGAATCTGTTAGTGAGATTGAGGTATTAGTTGCAATTTAGTATAAATTAGCTTATTTCATTTTAATTTTAGCTTTTCATAACAAGCAAGAGTAGATTTGTTTGGCAGAAATTGGATTTAGTCTTATAGTTCTTGTTTCATAAAAAGTCAACTGTTTCAGGATCTTGTATTCAATAGGCTGCTGAATTTGGTAACAATTAGAGGTTCAGTTGGAAGTTTATGAGAGGGCTTTTGTGGTTTTTAGATATTCAGTAGTTCATAGTAACATTTGCCCCACTCATTTTCTGGATTGGAGCTTATTTGGATTGCTTATAAGCTTCTGCAAGTTAGGTGTTCAAATAAGATTGCTGATACAATACTAGGCCTGCAAATTGTGTAATTTGTTTGTAAGCTAAGTTAATTTGAGCATTCTGAGTTTCTGGAAGTTTGTTATAGTGTATTACATTGTTCTTTGGCCTCTGGCTTATTCTGAGATCAATTTGCTTATCCATTTGCTTATTGTATACTGCTTATTGCATCATACTTGTGTTTCTAAGCTTATCATGGTCTGAGTTCAATTCTTTTGAGCTTATTTGAGTATAAATAGCCTTCTGTATCAATTTCACATAATTTGGTGGCAAGTGCTTATCAATAAGCACTTGCAATAAGCTGAAATAAGCTCAATCAGCACTTTCCTGGCTTATTCTCTTTTCAAAAATTTTCCTCAAGTTTCTTTTATTATTTTAGATTTTCTGTAAATTTTTCATATTTTTCTGAATAGTTTTACTATTTTTCTTATTTTATTTTAGTTTTAAATCACTTTTAAATTACTTTTTAATAAAGAAAAATCAAATAAAATTTCATAAAAGTTCTAAAAAAATCCAAAAAAATATTTTAGAAAATTCTTTTCTATTATTTTAGATTTTTTAAAATTAATTTTGTATTTTTCTCCTTTATTTTTACATTTTCTCTTATTTTTTCAAAATTATTTTTACATTTTCTCTTAATTTTGCATAATTTGTGATTTCTTATCATAATTTGAATTTCATAATCACAATTTTCACTTTTTCACTTTTCACGACACGATTTCACGAATCGAATTTTACGATTCCATTCACTCCTTCACGGGATACGACTCGGGTAATCCGTATTTCTTGCGGATTTCCTTGAACTCATAAATATATTATATATAATTGATTTTCACACAATCATTCTTCGACTGAATTAGTCACTTTAGGGTTTTTTGTACACAAAACTCGTATCTGTCTTGGGGTATTTATAGGTTCTGTCTGAGGGGTCGATACGGCGCATGTTGATGACAGATGCGGCGCATCTACTTAACTTCGCGTGGGGTCCAAGATTATTATATTCTGAAATATTCGTACACCGCCTTTAGATGCGGCGTAACTTGTTTCTCTATGCGGCGCATGTTCTCTAACGTGTTGGATAGAATCTGGTGAAGTCTTTAGCTGATACGCCGCATGTTGTAAATGAGATGTGGCGTATTTTGTAGTAGAACAAGTTGATTATTCTTCGTTTACCAAAGTTTCATATGCGGCGCATATTGTAATTGGATGCGACGCATTCTTCAAAGTCAAGCAATCGTCTTCGAATTCATCTAAGTATTGTTGCGACGTATCTGTTGAGAGTGATACGGCGCATCTCTTTAATTTCAGTAGACTTTTCAAATCTTGATCATTTATCTCAATAATTCGTCCAATATCATTAAGTTTCACCTAATTGCCTGTTTTTACCTGAGAATCACTAAACTAAACATTAAGGCACCAATTCTCATACAAAATAATATAAAACGAGTCAATTAAATAGGATACATGATGCTAATAAAATGTACTTATTTGATCTCAACACTTATAAAACAAATTTAACTAATCTTGAAAACTAAAAAAAAAAAAAAAAAAAAAAAAAAAAAAAAAAAAAAAAAAAAAAAAAAACTTACTTAAAATAATTAAATTATGAAAACTTTGGAGACACGATTTCAACTTTGACATAAAACTTTTAAATGAAAATTTTCGAATGAAAATTTTGGAGACAATAATGGAGATCTATTACGATACATGATTTTTTTTTAATATTCAATATATACAGCAGTTTTCAAATAATTTGGCCTTTTATTCGACTAGACGAGTACCTGTGCATAGCAACGAGATTTTATAGCGACAGATAATTTATTGATAAATAAAAAGTTTATAGGTTATAAACTAAAAATAATAAAAGTTTGAAGATTTGAGAATTAAACATAATGTTTTGAAACCCGGTTTGACCCGGGTGGTTCAACCGGTTGAACCGTTCCGGTTGAAAAATTGGTCGATTTAAACCGAGTCAACTTGCTAAGTTGGGTCGAAAACAGGCCAAATTAAACCGGGTCAACCCACCGGGTTTGAAGCGTCCCGGGTCAACCCGGTTTGTGTTTTAATGGGTTGTATTTAATTTGATAGATATGTTTTTAATTGGTTTTACAATATGAATAAATCATTGTACTTTTAATAAGAGTATTAATTACATTATTTTTCTCTCTCATATGACCAAGTGTTAAAAACTCAACTTTTCACTTTGACTGTTTTTCCTTTATAAATAGTATAGATACAGTAGTTTTCAAATGATTCTTTGAAAACACTTTGCGCGAATATTCGTCTAGTTTAATTAGTAGATATATACTTAACATGTTCTTTTATTCGTTTACTATAAGTTATAAAATAGAAATTAAAGTGATACTTCTGACTAGTGGGAGTTGGCCACAATTTTACCAAATAAATAAATAAATAATAATAAAACTTAAAGATACATTTGTAGCATAATATACATTGTCTTCAATAGTGACCTGGCAATTAGATAACAATTTCAACTGGTAACTCCTGTAATTCGTATAAAGCATGTATGCATGTAGTTAGACAGATTTTAGAAAATGCATGCCAATGGATTACTACGTATAACACAAGAATAAGCAAAATAATTCCTAATTAATAATAGCAACACGAAAGTTCATGTTGACATATGGAATCGTTTTTACAGAACTATTAGGTTTTCTTTTCTTTTTTTTTTTTTTTTTTTTCTTTTCTTTTCTTTTCTTTTCTTTTCTTTCTAAAACATGTTTTCGAAGTAATTTTTTAATGCGCGGCAGTTAACATTAAAAACATCATAAGTATAGTACTACATGTTAAGATGAAAACGAAAGGCACAATGAATCTTTATTAGGCTGTTTGATGAACCAAAAGGTCCAAAACCATGTCGAAACCAAAAATATATAGTTACATGGAACTAAAAGCCAAAATGTACGACTGATTTGTTTTCGGTACAATTTAAAGTCTGAAGTACCATACCAAGTTGTAAAAAGGACTAAAACTAACTTATTGGTTTATGATTCAAGCCTTGTTTGTGGCCTACATGGCGTTATATATTTCATTCAAAAAGAAATAAATAGCTCATTTTTGAAAATGATCGGATCTCAATGATAGTGCCGAAACGAAAAAGTGGGATTTTGTTTCAAATTATCGATCACTGACCCGACAGCACAAACATATCCCGGTCGACATGGTTTTGGCGGTTTCAGTTAAATATGTAAGTTTCAACAACTTGACCACACGTAAGTTCAATGAAATGTGTGGCTTTAATTTTCACTAAAAATTACACGTTATTTCTATAAGTTGATAGTTTGAAAAGATAGACCACTCTAGATATATAATTGATTTACTAATTCAAGAGATATCGTTGTTTGTCATAATATATCGACATCATACTGCAGATTGTACTAACTAATACAAAACTTTGATGTCCAGATTTTTACTTAACAAATATGAGTATTTATTATTTAAGATGTTACTAGTAACAAATAGTATTCGAGATATGACTCGATCTTCTTGAACTTCATTTATAGAATCACATACCGAGTACATACATAAATATGTTGTTGACATGAACACATGCATGGAGATGAAAAAAAGGACGTGACGTCAGATTTGATGTTTGACATCCTAACAAACACATAAATTATTTATGACTCTCAAACCCCAAAACATGTAAAATTGTTTTCTTACGTGTATGAAGAAATAAAAAATACGGCGTAACACGAGTACGATTTCTTTTAATAGATTTTTGTCGTTATATGTTGATTAGTTGATATATGCATCGAGGCGTTGAGCCAAAGTATAGTACCATCAACTTTTGATAATACGTTGTACCGTAATCATTGTTTGAAACTTTAATCACGTAGTTATCATATGTATATATGATAGTAGTGGTATTATTAAGGGCACTAGGAGTGGGTGAGTGAGGATGCGGGGCGGGATCCCTCACTCACGGGAACACCGCCGCCGGCCTATCTCTCACGCGCGGGGAGGCAAGTTTGAGTGAGTAGCTCACGCACGGGAAGGAAAGAAAAAAGGAACGTTGGAGGAAGGAATATAGCCGTTGGAGGGTAACGGTTTTTTTTATTTTATTTTATTTATTTATTTATTTATTTATTTATTTTGTATAATGAGTGTTTGTTGAGGGTGGAAAGCACAAAACCAAAAAAAAAACATACATAGCTGCAAAAACCATCCGATCCGAACCAAGATACAACGATGAAATGTTTGAAGATAGGTATCGTATGCGTAAAAGTTTATTTTTGAAAATCACACATGCTATTGAGTCTAGATTTGAGTATTTTCAAGAAGGTTATGATTCTACATGACTCCGGTAACGCAATCTCTCCAGTTCATATTCGGGATCCTCCGATCCAACCGGTGTTTGACGAAGCAGCCCTAGTCGAGATACGAAATAAGGACACACATTTTCGTCTCCGATTTGATCTTATGGAGCATGTTGACGCTCAACAATTATCATACCTTGAGGTGGACGATGAAGCCGATGAAGACGATGAAGTTTAGTTTTTTAGTATTATGTAATGTTTATTTTATTTTTTTAATAATATTATGTAATGTTTATTTAATTTTAATGAAATTTTAGTTTTTAATAAATTTTAATGGAATTTAAAAAAGAAAAAAAGAATGAAGTGAGTGAATGGTGAGTGAAGTGGCGCCTCTAAAAATATGAGTGAGTGAGGGAAAAAGTGATGAATGATGTGGCGCATTTCGATTGGTTGGGAGTGAGTGAAGGGAGGGAGGGTGAGTGAACCACTCCCTCCCCTAACGAACATAAATGATTTAATTGACATGAGGTTAGCAATCTGGATCATATTGAACTTGTTCCTTATACACAACATGAAAGAGCCACAATATTCACAAACGACGTCTAACGATGAAGGAGTGGGATAAAAATTTCCGTGAGTGACTATTTGTTTAGTTTTTTTATTAATTCCTGTTAAATTAAAGTGTCTGGCTGAATATATGTTGTCTATTTGTAAACGAATAAATAGTTGTTTGTTTTGTGTGCTGAATAAAGTGTCTGAATTAGAAAAATTATTATTATACCCTTTTATTTAAAATAAGTGTTGATAGAGGCTAAGAAGTGGGGGTAAATATGTAAAAATAGAATAAAAGTGATGACTTAATATGGAGGCCCTTACTTCCATGGCTTTTTCTAGAAGGTCATCTATTTAAATTAAGCACCAAACAAACACTCAATTAATGACTTAATAAATTCACATATTTATAAATTAAGACTCTTTAAGTCATTATCAAACACCACCTAAATAACTATCGTGACTTCCACGCCGCATGGTCCAACTCACGGCCAAATGTGTTTTGTTAGGTAAGTTACTCACCGAGCACTATTCATGACATGGTGGAACAAAAAAAAAAAACTAAACGTTGGTCCTTTGTAAAAAATAAAATAAAAGATCAAACACCCTAATTTTTACCTATAAATACTTAATAACTTCATAATTTCATACACATCTTTTATATATTCTTAACCTTTCACAACAAATATATTTCATTCCTATAAAAAATTTGATATGGCTTGTTCGGTTTCACATACCATCGATGAAATCATGGCTTTAGTTGATAAACTAATTGCAGTGAATAGAGCTCGTCAGCAAGCGTTGTGCGAATTAGCCATGCAATTTGAAAAGGCATGCTAGACTAAAGATAATCTGAGACAAGCATACGAGAAATGCAATGACATTCCGCCTGAAAACCGTGTGGAAAATGTATTTGGTCTCTTGCTCATGATGGGATGTTCAATGTTGCGGACTTGCGTCGCTTAATTGATGATCGCATGTTGCCTTCTTTGGATACCAAGACGATTTGGGATAAATCCCTTCCACGTAAAGTTAATATTTTTATTTGGCGTTTGAAGTTAGATAGGCTTCCGCACCACCTTAATCTTTCTTCTAGAGGTATTGAATTCCGGAGATCTCTTGTCCCACTTGCAACGGTAACGTGGAGTCTAATATCCATATTTTCTTCGAATGCATCTTTGCCAAGGAGATTTGGATGATTATTAGGAGGTGGTGTGAGAATTTTTTTCCTCTTTTCGATTCCAACGCCTATTGGATTGATTGATTGATTGAACTCATGGCCCGTCTCTAGAGACAAAAAGCATCGTTTATTCGTGATTATTGTGGCTTCTTTATGGTTCATTTGGCGGTATCGTAATGGCTTCACTTTTTCCCCTCATTCATTGAGGAAAAGTGATGTTTTCGATTATAATCGTTTGTATTCTTTTTCTTGGCTTAAGCATAGAGGTAGTTTGTCTTGTAGTTTGGAATGCTTGGCTTAATTCGCCTTTGTAATTTCTAGCACATTGTTAGTTTTTTTAATAAATTTGCCACCGTTCAGAAAAAATATAGACTTTTTTAAACGAAGAATCTACGAAAGATTACCAGATGCATAATTTCTGTTTAGCAAGGCAGGAAAAATAGAAAAACAAATCAAAGGGAAGTTTATTTGGCTACATGAAAAATACACTTAGGACGATTAGGTATTGTAATATACGGGGTTTTTTTGGAGGATATTTATATGAAACAAAATGAAATCATTCTGCTTCATTATAAATATCCTCCAAAAAAAAAACTTTGCATGTAATGTTAAATTTCAAATTATAATATTAAATTTCATATTGTAACTTTTATCGTAATTTATATCTCTGTCCTGTAATGTTTATTTTTATTTAAATGAATGAAAATTTATTTTTGAATACGAAAAATCAAAGTAAAATACAAACTTTTATTCATTACCCAAGCAAAGCAGAGTACGACATTGAAATGAAAATAAAACTACGATACAAAAAATAAAACTACGAATGTTCTTCAGCCATAGATGTGTCTTTTGGTTGAAAATGTATTGGATATATATAAGGAAAAAAGATAGGGTTTGTTTAATTTTGAATTTGAATTTGAACTTGTACTTTGAAAAATTTAAATTTGAACTGTCACTTTGAATTTGAATTCGTGCTATAACTTTTATTTATGTTGTGTTATTTTTTCATATTGTATTATAATTTTGTATTGTAATTTTATTTTAATGAAGTGGTGTTTTGGTTTTAATTTCATACATGTACGTTTTTAATTTCGTACGATTTCATTTAAGTTTAATTCACATTTACGTTTTCAGTTTATAAATATAAAGTATTTAATTAAATAAAAAATAGGATGTATGGTGAGTGAGTGTCGCCACTATGAATGTATGGTGAGAGTGAGTGAAAGTAAAAGGAGAGAGAAAGTTGAGATGACATTGAGGTGTTTCACCACTACTTCTAGTCTAAATGGTTACATCAACTTCAACGCATCATTGCCTTTAAATGGCTCGCGTACGTGTAGCAGTGAGCCCGGACACCAACAATGTAGACTAATTAGTCAAAAGATCCAAACCGTTGATCTGGGGAAAAAGTATTGATATATTTGACATTCAATTCTACTTTTATTACCTATCTATACTACATTATGCTAGTACTCTTGCATAGCAACGAGATATTTTTTGCGGCAAATAGTTATAGGTGTGATAATGTAGTTAACTGTTTCTTGTAATGTTTATACATAAAACGTAAAATAAAATGTAATTAAAAGCTCAAACGTTTGTATTATATAATTGTTTTGTTCGTGTAATTTGGTAATTATGAAATAAATATTTATATGTGATTTGCTTAGGTGACACAAACCCTGCTTAGGGATTATTATTAAGTCATGTGTAATTAAGAGATAACTTAATGCAGACAACCTCAGTTTTATTATTTAATATTTTCAGTCATATTTTTCTATTAAGTCACAAACAAACAGTTTTCACATGACTTAATTTAAAAGATAGAGTACAACACTTTAAAACACAAAAGCACTCTTTATTTAGTTTTAAATGAGCAATTAATATGGTCAAGATTTTTAAATGAATAAAAATACTAATGCTAGATGGCAAGGATGTGTTTTTTTCACCTTACACCTAAGCGTCACCCCAACTTTTTCTCCTCTCACTTCACCTCACCTTTTAGTGGCCAAGGCATGTTTCACTTCACCTTTCACTAAAATACACACTTTATAAAAATATACACAACTAAATAACCCAAACACACTCACAAACAAAATAAAAAATAATAAACCATGAAGTGGGGCCCATTTTTTTGTATTGTTGCAAGGTGAAGAGATCACCATAACTCTTATGGGTTGTGTTCCTCGCGTGTGACTCGAGGTAGTGTGCAAGGGTGTCGCGCGTGACTTGAGGTTGCAAGGTGAAGGGATGACCTCCCTTGCCTACCAACCTAAAGCAAAAGGTACAATTTACTTTTTCACAATTACACTCATAAATTACTGATCAATAAATACATTTAATGCATTTATTAAAACACTTCTACCATAAGAAATACAAATTATCAAGCATAATGTACAACCAACTTAAACACAATTCCTGCATTAAATATCACTAATACAAATAATAAAACGCATTATACAAATATTCAAGCCCGAACGGGCACGGGCCAAACGGACTCATGGTATACGAATCGTTAAAAAAGACGACGAAATAAATTCCTTAGTTGAGGAGTTGAAATACTTCATATGAAATTTTTGATATCCGTAAATTTAGTGTCAAGAACATAATATGCTAAAATACATTATTCACCGAAAAATTTTGTTTCAGGTTACCCAACTCCGCAATGCGTGGGTACCCTACTAGTGTTTTATAAGTGGTAAAGATTTAAAGCATTTTACTCTCTCTCTCTCTCTCTCTCTCTCTAAAAATTATTTTAATATTTTTGAAAGAAAAGAAGATAAGTGGATGGCAAGTTAAAAAAAAATGTATTCCTGAGTTTTTTTAAGAGAGAAGAGAAAATAAGATGAGTGAAAATTTGCTTAATCTTCTCTTCTAACTTTCTTCTCAAATGTGAGATGATTTAGAAGAAAAGTAATTAGAGAAACCAATAATAAAGAAAAATGTCTTAAATGCCATAACATATCTTACTATATTATAAAGGAGGAATGCCTTCTAATTTTAGCATGCTTAATTTTAAGTCTTACAAATTAATAAGCTTAAAGTACAAGTGATGAAAATATAATTAGACATTTACAAATTAATAAGCTTAAAGTACACACCAATTTTCCCCTCATTTAATTCTAACATACCATTAATACTAACATTAAATATAATAAATAAAATATTATGTACATTAAATACAATTAATTAACCAGTCAATAAATACAATTAATGCACTTATTAAAACACCCCTTACATAAGAAATACAAATTATCAAGCATATTATACAACCAACTTAAACACAATTCCTGCATTAAATGTTACTAATACAAATAATAAAGCACATTATACAAATATTCAAGTCCGAACGGGCAACGGGTCAAATGGGCTCGAGCCCGAACGGGCATGGGCCAAACGGGCTCGAGCCTGAACGGACACGAGCCCGAACGGACACGAGCTAAACGAAATTTTGATATCCGTAAATTTATTGTCAAAAAGAACATAATAAACTAAAATTACACAATTCACCGAAAAATTTTAATTTAGGGTACCCGCCGCTGCAACGCGCGAGTACCCTGCTAGTAACATAAAATATACCTACAACATAGGCCATTATTGTACAATCATCATTTTTATTCTCACTATTCTTTTCATTTCTCTCTAACTCAGAAACACGAATTAAATTTTTAATATCTCTTCATCATCTCTTCTTTTCTTTTCATTTTAACCTCTTCTCTTCTTATCTTTCATATTAAAACTCGTGAAGAGAGTGTAAGCACTAGGTTCAATCAATTGGTACAGGAACACATACAAAATTTTTGATTAGTCAACATCTAGTTAATGTTATTAATAAAACAATCTCTAAATGAAGAATACAAGTTAAGAAGCTTATTATACAAACCAAAATTACACAAAATGCATTCTCATTTCTAAGATTTTCAACATCCTCATTTCTTACACGTTTTGGAAAATTAGACTATATTTTTCTTGAAATGAATATTGAATTGGTACATCTCTTGTTCCTTGTTGTACAAAATTGTAAGGCACAAAACTAATTCTATTACATGATGAACAAAAACAATATCAACACAAAGCTATGTCTAAAATAAAAACTTCAAGTCATAAATACTTACGATAAACAACATAACAAAATCATATAGAAGCACAATAATCAGATGTAACAATTAGTCACTAAAATAATATTCTTCGCAACACCTAAAATCTAAAACAAACAGGCATCGCACAACAGAACACCATGAAGTAGTATGTTTTCTTCCAAAACAGACCAGACCAACCTCTCATTCAGTTGTAGTGGCAAAACTGTTGGTGATTGTGCGTCACCAATATGATTTAAGTGTAATGGATTGACTTAGCTGACCAATGTGTAATCGTGATGAATGTTCAACAAGTCGGGGTTGTGCGGAGTGCACACTTGCATGACGTTATTATAATTACCATTCGAGGGCGAAGCCTCGAATCACGGGGTCCGAGTCCAGCACCCCTGGTAGCAGGGTCCAAGGGACGGCAGCCCCTGGCAGTTAACTGATTCGTAGTTAAATAACTGCTATGTTAAAAATGCACTTGAAAATAACTACTATGGCAGTTACAACCGATTCGGTAGTAAAATAATTGCTATGGCAGTTACAACCGATATTCAATTTTTTTGGTCGTATATATATTATCAATCTCTGGTTCGGTTTTCATAGCAACAAAAACGTGTTCTCGATTCTTAATATGAGTTTTATCCAATTTGAGATTTCAATAGAACCATCGAAATACTTTAATATGAAAGTGTTTACATGACTCTCAGATTTCTGTGATCATAAATTTACAACAAAAACCAGACCAAACTCTCGTTCAGTTGTAGCGACAAAACCAGACCTAATAGGTTTTAGTCAAAACCTGGCAAAAGCTATGAAGCGGTTTTTCTTTTGTTGCAAAGAGTTGACTATGCAGATTTATACTATGACATGAATATGAAAAGTAACCATGGAAGAGAAAACTAGAAAAAGGCTAGTTAAATTAGAAGAAACAAACATAACGAGTTAGGAGACGTTGAAGAGTAACAAAACTACAATATAAACTAAAAACCTTAGTTACACACACATAAAATTTTCTCTCACTACATATCTCCATCACCATCAACCTAACCTTTACCAAACAGTTCTCAACTTTCTCCGGCGGTCGGTTTTGGTCGGCCGTCTGGACCTCCTTCTCCCATCCTTTATTGTACTTTTCTCCTTCCTACAATAAAATCCTTCCCACAGATCTGTCATCTCCCATCTTCGTCGCTGCCGAGTCATTGCCGCCACCGCTGTCTTCTACTCAGATCCGTTATCATCCAGTCTCTTTTACTCAGATCTGTTGTGGTCCGTCATTGATTGCTTGTTGCTACCTTAGGTTTCGACTTTAGATTTGTTTTGTTTAGGTCTGGCTCCTTTAAGGATGCTCAGTTTTATCTTCTTTGTATGTTTTTATGTACTTTGTGTATTTTTGTCATGCTATATCTTCATATGGTTGTGTCTACCAAAAGTTCACGCTGGTGATTCCCCCCACCCTTGTACGGCGTTGCTATAGTCTGTCACAACTATTATTGTGTATGTCTTGTTTTGGCTTAACTTGTTACCTTGTGTATTTTGTTTGGCAAGTCGGTTTCGATTTTGCCCATTATATTCGATGTAACTTGTTGTGTTCAAATTACCTCCATTTGTGAGGAGTGAAATGAAATCTCTGTTCAAAAAAAAAAAAAAAAAAAAAAAAAAAAAAAAAAAAAAAAAAAACTTAATGTAAATCTGTAGGTACTTAACTAGAAATTTCAATTGTCAATTTGTTAAACTCATTAACAGTACTAGCTATAAGTCCCGTGCACGCACGAGGTTTACTCATGAATCAAATTTATTTAAAATTTTTAGTTTATTATATGGACATATAAGAATTTACCCGTGAAATTATGATATAAGTACAACTAATATTTGTTCAGGATTTTTTTTATTATGTATTAATATCTATTATAATAATATTTTATAAAAAAAAATTGTTGATTGAAAGATTTAACTTTGTTTAACTGACATGTATATTTACAAAATTTTGTAATTTTAATAGATGAAAGTCTGAAAATAATTCTAATACTCATGTAATTTTAAACAAAGTTCATCTTATAAAGTATAGGGGGTATAAAGTGTAAAG
The DNA here is from genome assembly GCA_030686995.1 of Artemisia argyi. NCBI lineage: Eukaryota > Viridiplantae > Streptophyta > Magnoliopsida > Asterales > Asteraceae > Artemisia > Artemisia argyi. Next base: position 48,239,029 of record CM060676.1, read on the forward strand.
GGTTATTTGTTATTTTTTTAAAATTATTAAAAAATATGAAAACTTGTAATTTTACACTTAACTCTATAATTTATGTAAAATTCAACTACTAAAGTTTTATGAATTACTTCATTTTTTTTTTAAGTTTTTGTTTTCACAAATTTGACACAAATATTTTTATATGTTTTTTTCTCAACCAAAAATTTCCACCAAATTTATTAAAGTTTGACCAAAATCAATTCAGTTTTAACTTTTTATTAAACAATCACGTCGTTTGATTTTGCCTACATGGCAAAATCGAGCTTTCCTATTGGTCTAATTTTTTTTTCAATGAGAAGAGTTTTACAAAATCACTCCGAAATAATATAATTATTTTATTATATAAAAGATTCCCATGGCCCATAAAGTAAATTTGGTTTTCAACCAACATACTAAAACCATTTATCTTAGCGTTATGTCATGAGAAAATCGTTTAACAAACAATTTATACAAATTAAAAATGTTTTAAAGTAATACATTTTTCTCAACATGAATAAAGTTATTAGACTAAGTGAAAATTCAAATGCATACTCTTATTTTGATGCATACCAAGAGATAAATCCTCACTATCCATCTATTTTGATCTAATGGTGGGATTAACCTGAGATTAAATAAGAAACATAAGTCCATGTTTTTTTTTCTTTTTTTTTTGTTTTTTTTTTTTTTTTGTCTTTTTTATTATCTTTTTTTTTTTTCATTTTTTTTCTTTCTTTTGTTTTTTGTTCTTTAATTCACGTAGTTTTTTTTTTTTTTTTTTTTTTTTTTTTTTTTTTTTTTAACTTTTTTTAGTTCACGTTTTATTTCGCTTTCACATGTTTTTTACTGTTTTCATACGTTTTCGTTCGTTTTCTTACATTTTTGTCCATTTTCGCCCGTTTTCATACGCTTTCGCCAGTTTTCCTACATTTTGTTCGTTTTCGTCCGTTTTCGCACGTTTTCGTCTGCTTCTTACGTTTTTCTTTGTTTTTATACGTTTTCGTCTGTTTTCATACGTTTTCGTTCATTTTAATATGTTTTCATCCGTTTTCTTTCATTTTCGTCCATTTTTCATACGTTTTCATCCGCTTTTAGACGTGTTTTTACGCTTTCATACGTTTTTGTCCGTTTCATACATATTCATTCGTTTCCTTGCGTTTCATCTGTTTTCTTGCGTTTTCATTCGTTTCGCCCATTTTCATCCGTTTTCTTTCGTTTTCGTCCTATTTTTATACGTTTTATTCCTTTTTCATATGTGTTTTTATGCATTCATACGTTTTCAACATATTCTTTTGTTTTCTTTCATTTTCATCGTTTTCATCCATTTTTCAATATTTTTGGTCATTCTCAGAAATTTTCATACATTTCAGAATATCACAAGTGATATTCTGTAATATTCAGAATATCACCCAAGTGATATTCTGAATATCACAAGGGATATTCAGAATATCACCCAAGTCTTCATACATATTAGCCCGTTTTCTTACATTTTCGTCCATTTTCTTATGTTTCTGAATATGACAAGTGATATTCAGAATATCACTTGTGATTTTCTGAATATCACTTGTGATTTTCTTATGTTTTCGTCCGTTTTCATACATAATCGTCCATTTTCTTACGTTTTCGTCAATTTTCATACGTTTTTGAATATCACAATTGATATTCAAAATATCACTTGTGATTTTCTGAATATCACTGGTAATATTCTGAATATCACTTGTGATTTTTGAATATCTGTCACTTGTGATTTTTAAAATATCACCGGATATTACTTATGATATTCAGAATATCATTTGCGGTACTCAGAATATTACTTGTGATATTTAGAAATCACAAAATATCACATGTGATATTCAGAAAATCACTTGTGATATTCTGAATATCCTTTGTGATATTCAGAATACCACTGGGGTGATATTCTGAATATCACAGAACATCACTTGTGATATTCAGAATATCTCTTGTGATATCACTTGTGATATTCAGAATATCAAGGATTATCACTTGTGATATTCTGAATATCACAGAATATCTCTTATGATATTCAGAAACATATGAAAATGTCTGAAAACGGCCAAGACATTTAAAAACGGACGAAAAAGAATGAAAACGTATGAAAGCATAAAAACACATATGAAAAAGGACAAAAATGTATGAAAAATCAACGAAAACGAAAGAAAACGTATGAAAACGAACGAACACATAAGAAAATGAACGAAAACCTATGAAAATGGACGAAAGCGTAAGAAAACGGATGAAAACGCAAGAAAACGGACGAATATGTATGAAAACGGACAAAAACATATGAAAGCGTAAAAGCACGTCTGAAAACGGACGAAATCGTATGAAAAATGGACGAAAACGAAAGAAAATGGATGAAAACGTATTAAAACAAACGAAAATGAATTAAAACAGACGAATATCACTTGTGATTTTCTGATGTTTTCATCAATTTTCTTACGTTTTCCATACGTTTTTGAATACCACAATTGATATTCAGAGTATCACTTGTGATTTTTTGAATATCACTTGTGATATTCAGAATATCACTTGTGATATTCAGAATATCATTTGTGGTACTCAGAATATCACTTGTGATATTCAGAATATCACGGAATATCACTTGTGATATTCTGAATATCACAGAATATCTCTTATGATATTCAGAAACGTATGAAAATGTCAGAAAATGGCCAAAAGCATTTAAAGACGGACAAAAATGAATGAAAACGGATGAAAACGTATGAGAACGTAAAAACACATATGAAAAAGGACGAAAATGTATGAAAAATGGACGAAAACGAAAGAAAACGGACGAAAACGAAAGAAAACGGACGAAAACGGATGAAAACGTAAGAAAACTGACGAAAACGTATGAAAACGGACGAAAGCGTAAGAAAACGCATGAAAACGCAAGAAAACGCATGAAAACGCAAGAAAACGGTCGAATATATATGAAAACGGACAAAAACATATGAAAGCGTAAAAGCACGTCTGAAAACGGACAAAAACGTATGAAAAATGGACGAATACGAAAGAAAATGGATGAAAACGTATTAAAATGAACGAAAGCGGACGAAAACGTATGAAAACGTAAGAAAACAGACGAAAACGTATGAAAACAGACAAAAACATATGAAAACGGGCGAAAACGTATGAAAACAATAAAAAAACGTATGAAAGCGAAAAAAACGTGAAACTAAAAAAAAGGTGAACTAAAAGAAAAGTGAATTAAAAAGAAAAAAAAAAAGTGAATTGAAAGAACAACAAAATAGAAAGAAAAAAAAATGCGTGAATTTGAAAGAAACAAAAAAAAAAGAAAGGAAAAAAAAAAAGAAAAAAAAAAAGAATAATAAAAAAAAGACAAAAAAATAAAAAATAAAAAAAAAATGGACTTATGTTTCCCGTTTATTCTTAGGTTAATCCCACCATTAAATCAAACTAGATGGATGGTGGAGATTTGTCCCTTGATATGCATCAAAATTAAAGTATGCAAAATAAAGTGCCTCTATTAGACTATAACTAGAAGATTTTTCTTAACATGATGCAAGTAATATTTATAACTAGACATGGCTTAATTATTTTTATACTAGAATGGTACCCCGCGCAATGCGGCGGCAGGTACTGTGTGTTTATATTTTGCGTTATTTAGTTACACGTTTAGTTGTTTTCATGCTTTACAAGTAGAAATATTAGAGATGGTTAAGCCAAATAATTTTAGTTTGAACAACCAACCGCTTCCTAACAAACTTGCTTCATAACAAATTAATTTTGAAATCTTTTCATAATAAACAAGAAAAAAGTCTGAATTTTAAGTTTTTCTAATTATAGAATAGTTACAAATACATTATAAGTATAAATATAAAAAATCATATTTATTGATTAGGAGGTATAGATTCTTTTAGAATGTATAAATATTTTTTTTATAATGTAATCACATTGTATTCAACCTAATCGCGACATAATTTGACATAACTCTATATGTACAAACTAACGCTTTAAATTGCTATAGCATCGGGTGTGCACTATAAATTTTTGTACCCCAAACATTGCTTTAATAGCTTTATACATCATGCATTAATTAGTTTTTAAAATGATGGTATTGTGTATTCCATTTTATCATAATTGAACCAACCCGGTTAGGGGTTTGTATCATGATAGGGCATCACTTCAAGTGGACGCGAGTTCCTTAAGAATTAAAGATAAAGAAGAAGACAAGATATATTTTTATTTGACAAAGTTTAGTGACTTTCATTCATTGTAAAACATTAAATACCAGTTATGAGATAATCTCACACAAATACGAAGACTTATCCTAACACGAAGACTTATCATAATATGACTCAAACACTTATCCTAAACATAATAAACTATGACACATATCCTCACCATGAACGTAACAATTATTAATTAAATGCCTTTTTTCAATGCTAATTATCAATTTCAAGCATCATTCTTGAGGTTTCAAGAATTAAGTCAGCACTAGAAAATAAAAACAAGAAGTACAAGATACACAGAAAATGACCTATCGAAATACATTAGTTTGTTAAGTGTTTGAATAAAGGTGGCTTTAATAAGAACGCCAGTTTTGTCCTAGGGCTGCTTTTATTATTTGTTTCTTTCTCGACGTTTGAAAACTAAAATTCAATGTTGTGATTAGGGGTGTAAACGAGCCGAGACAACTCGCGAGCTACTCGACTCGACTCGATTACACATTTACACCCCAATATATATATATATATATATATATATATATACACACGTATATATACATATATACACACACACACACACACACACACACATATATATATATATATATATATATATATATATATATAGGGGTGTAATCGAGCCGAGACAACTCGCGAACAACTCAAGATCGACTCGAAAAATACTCGACTCGACTCGATTTTAAACGAGCCGAGCTCGAGCATGAAAATACTCGGCTCGTTTACACCCCTAGTTGTGATCTTTCCAAATCAAACTCACTAACTCGAGCCAACAACAACTAACAACTAACCCGCCGTTAAAAAAAAAAAAAAAAAAAAAAAAAAAAAAAAAAAAAAAAACTCACTAATCTGTATACCTAAGTAAAGTTTCACCCAATGATTGTAATTTGAATCTCAACATGATCACAGTATATTTCATCATTTCGAGTTTGATAAGAAAGACGAGTTGAAAATAATCACAAGTCGATCTCGAATTCTCGATCCAGTGAAAATCAACTCAAATTACTTAAAAATCCGATATAAGAAAGTTTGACATGTAAGCAGCAGTCACTGAAATTGTGTCTAGTACGTCATTCAGATAAAAAAAAATATATGTATATATTTTGGGCAAAACTTAAGAATTTCGTGAAAACTTAAACTAAAGTATGGTTTAATTAATGGTTCTAGAGTTTTTTTAATATTGAAAAATTTTTATTGGTCACGAACTTCAATTATTAAAAAGTTGCAGAAAATGACGTTTGTAGCAACTTGTAGATCGAAAGATCAGCAGTGCTCACACTCGAAGTTTCACGAAAAATGTCGTACATGGTTTCATCAATTATAGATAAGGGGTGGACCTAGGGAGGCTTCGGGGGTTTACGAGAACGCGATGGATGCATGTTTGTCGCTTAGTGTAAATTTTCGTTAAAAATACTAACTTCTCCGATATGAACATGATTTCGAAATTTTGTATCCCACAAATACATGTCGTGTTTATTTAGTCGACTAATATATCAAATAAAATATATGTCTTCTTAATTTGTTTAATAGTTTTAATAAAATTGTACATTTTCTTTACTTTATTCTTGAGAAAATATAATAATTTGTGCACTTGGTTACTTAAAGTCATGTGTCCTGTTATAGATAATTGAGGTTTAACGGCATATGTTTGAAAAAAACAATTACTATACATATAACTCATTTTCCATGTTAGGTAATTATTGGTTAACTACACAAATTACACAAATGCATGCAATATTAATAGACCATTAGATGACGGGTTTTGGTAAAATGATGTCACATCGTATATGTAGGTCGCTCATGTAATCTGTTTTGTTTTCTCTTTAAGCCACTAATGTATTGAATCACAATGGCATAGCAACGATTAAATTTCTCTCTCTCTCTCTCTCTCTCTCTCTCTCTCTCTCTCACAAAAAAAGGAACAAAAATGATATGTTCAATAAAGTTTTACAAAATGTGTCGAGTTTACTTGTCTGTTAAAGTAGTTCTCTTTCTTTTTGTAATTGGCTTGATCGAAAGTAGCTAGTCACATCATTGTATGCTAAAACTAAAACAACAATATGCTAGAACTAGCTTCATTTTGTCATTTGGCGATTCTTATGCAACTGATGCCAATCGAATATCACGAAACATCTAATTATAAATACGTATTAGAGTTCGACAAAATGACTTTGGACTTTCTGAAAGAAACTAGTTATGGGCCATTGATGATTTATTATTAGAACTTTTGGTCAAAGTATATCTATATATCTCATTGTCAAAAATCCAAACATGTGTAAGCCCAGCCATTCAATAGCAGACTAACGGCCCATACTCATTTAATCCAACAAGGAATAACGGCCCATTATTAGTTTTAAGACAAATGTCACGAAAATGTATCCAAGCTATAGGTCATTTCCAATTAAAGTATCCGACTTTTTCATTTGACGACTGTTGATACAAAAGTTGGGCGTTCCTGGTTATTGGCTTTTGCTCTCGTACCAATTCACTTTTTAGTACTTGTTACCTGCGCACTAAGAAAATAAACAACACCGTTAGACTTATCGAGGGATTGTCTCCCCCGATTAGACTCCGGCGTGAGAGTAAGTAATCGATTTAAGGTTCTCGTAGAGAGTTAGGGTTTGTATATCGTACCTTGAATGAGAATCGTGTGATTCTATATATAGGAGCGTAGAAACCGTGTTTCTTGCTCCTTACTCTTTGCACGCGTAGTGCTTATCCGAGGAAAGGATATCTATTCCATGAATAGATAATCCTTATCGTGTACCCGGTGGGTTTAGTTGGGCTTTGGGCCTCGTGGGCCCAAGCTAATGATACTGCGGCCCAAACCATTGTTATGGCAGCCCACTCGTGGTGGACTTAGGCGCTAGTAGTGTATATTATTTGGACTCGTGACCCAAATATAGACTATACGTCATCAACGACAGTGTAGGCTAGGATCTAAAAGTGGTGACGACAATGTTGGGTGGCGTTTTGGTAAAACAATGATAGTTGGGTTTGTAGTGGTGGCAGTGGGTAGTAGTGGTATTGGTGGGTGGGTAGGGTTGGTGGTAGCGACGGTGGTTGGGGTTGGTGGTTTGCGGTGGTGGTGGGTGGTGTTGGTGTTGGAGAGACGATGCTTGGTGGTGGTGGTGGCGGTGGGCAGTGTTGGTGGTGGCGAGAGTGATTAGAGGTGGTGGTTGCAACGATGGACTTAAGATGTAAAATTTAACAGATGATCGTTAAATATTTAACAAAAATACCTAAATTCAACAAAAAAATATGGCTACTTTTTTATGCCCGAAAAATAGTGGGATACCTTGAATGAAGATAACTCATAGTTGTATACCTTTTTGTGCTATTTGCCCTTACTTTTACTATGCAACTAATTAATCTTTTTATATTTAGGAAAATCAATAATGAAAAACTATTAACTAATCAGATTCCTTGATTTTGATATCAATCAATCAAACTACTCATTTTTGAAACCCTTAATCGCAAAAATTTAGAAGAAATTTTGGGCAAAAATTAACAATCTAGTATTAACCCTAATTCGTATATTTATATACAAGTTAGTTTTTAATTACATATTATAAAGAGTTAATTACATAGATGGTCACTGTGGTTTGGCGAATTTTTCACTTTCAGTTACTGAAGTTTTTTTTTACTGGTTCAGTCACTGTGGTTTGCATATGTTACCGGTCCAGTCCATATTCGAATTGAAATGACCAAAAAGGCATTGTCATCTTCTTTTGACAATTAAGTAATGGCTGTTAGTCCTTTATACTAACGGTCGTTAGTCCTTTACATGTATTCGTCCAGTCTTTATACGTTTTCGTTCGTTTTTACACCTTCTCGTCCGTATTTACATGTTTTTGTTCGTATATACACGCTTTCGTCTGTTTTTACACGCTTCCGTTTGTTTTTACACGTTTCCGTCCATGTTTACACGTTTTCGTCCGTATTTACATGTTTCGTCCGTGTTTACACGTTTTCATCCGTATTTACACGTTTTCGTCCGTATTTACATGTTTTTGTCCGTTTTACACGTTTTCGTCTGTTTTTTAACGCTTTCGTCCGTTTTTACATGTTTTCATCCGAATTTACATGTTTTCGTCCGTATTTACTGATTTTCATCAGTATTTACACGTTTTCATCTGAATTTACACGTTTTCGTCCTTATTTACATATTTTCGTCCGTTTTTACACGTTTTCGTTCGTTTTTACACGTTTTCATCCGTATTTACACATTTTCATCCGTTTTTACACGTTTTCATCTGTGTTTACATGTTTTCATCTGTGTTTACATGTTTTTGTCCATTGTTACACGTTTTTGTCCGTTTTACACGTTTTCATCTGTATTTACATATTTTCGTCCGTTTTTACACGTTTTTGTCCGTTTTACACGTTTTCATTCGTATTTAAACGTTTTTGTCTGTTTTTACATGTTTTGGTTGGAAAAAGAAAAGTGTAAATCATTAGTTAGGGACTTCTATTTATATTTTGTCATAGTTTAGGGTATGTTGTGTATGTTTTGTAATGCGACAACAAGTTACCATCGCGGAACTTGTATATCCGCGATGGCATGCTTGGCTAGACGTTGGGTATAAATACCCCTACCTCATGGGTTATGAGGTGTGTGTTCTTATCATATGCAATGCGAAACTTTCTTATATTCTCTCTCTCTTTTCTAAAGTGCTCACACCCACTTTACTTTATATAGATTAGTTCTTGTAGACGTGATATTATTGGAACAACAGTTTTCATCTGTATTTACACGTTTTCATCCATGTTTACACGTTTTTGTCTGTTTTTACACGTTTCCGTACATTTGTACATTTTTTCATCCGTTTTTGCATGTTTTCGACCTTCCTTACACGCTTTTGTTTGTTTTTACATGTTTTAAACGTGTAAATACGGACGAAAGCTTGTAAGTATTAATGAAAATGTGTAAGAACGGGCGAAAACGTGTAAATACGGATGAAAACGTGTAAAAAACAGACAAAAAGGTGTAAAAATGAATGAAAACATGTAAATACAAATGAAAAACGTGTAAATACAGATGAAAACGTGTAAAAACGAACTAAAACGTGTAAAAACGGATGAAACGTGTAAATACAGATGAAAACGTGTAAATACAGATGAAAATGTGTAAAAACGAACAAAAACGTGTAAATACTGATGAAAACGTGTAAAAACGAACAAAAACGCGTAAAACAGACGAAAACATGTAAATACGGACAAAAATGTGTAAATATGGACTAAAACGTGTAAATTCAAATGAAAACGTGTAAAAACGGACGAAAACTTGTAAATACTGACGAAAATCTGTAAATACTGACGAAAACGTGTAAATTCAGATGAAGACGTGTAAAAACGGACGAAAACATGTAAAAACGGATGAAAACATGTAAATACAGATGAAAACATGTAAATACGGACGAAAACGTGTAAAAACGGATTAAAACGTGTAAATACGGATGAAAACGTGTAAAAACGGACAAAAACGTGTAAAAACTGACAAAAACTTGTAAATACAGACGAAAGCGTGTATATACGGACGAAAACATATAAATACGGACGAGAAGGTGTAAAAATAGACGAAAACGTTTAAAACCGTTACTTAATTGTCAAAAGAAGATGACAAGAGCATTTTGGTCATTTCAATTCGAATATGGACTGGACCGGTAACATATGCAAACCACGGTGACTGAACCAGTCCAAAAAAAAAAAAAAAAACTTCAGTGACTAAAATTGAAAAATCCGCCAAACCACAGTGACCACTTATGTAATTAACTCAATTATAAACCTTTGTTTTAATTGAAAGATTTATTAATTGCATATTAATTATTTAGTATTTTTTATTATCTATTCTTTTACATGCTAATTATTAAAATATTTATATACAAGTTAGTTTTTAATTTAGTTTTTATTTATTTATTTATTTAATATTTAGTACTTTTTGGTTTAATTGATGAAAATTTATTTAGAGTGTTTTTTTTTTTTAATTTTATTTTTATTATTATTATTATTATTATTATTATTATTATTATTATTATTAATTGTAAATGTAATTTTTATTATATGATGAATGCATAGTCTGGCCGTACGGCCGGTTGGTAACACTAGTTTTCATAATAATAAAATGCAATTTCTATTTATATGCCTTAATAAGTAGTAATATTTCATTATCTAACTATCGAGACGACTCATATGCGCTTTATTTATTTTTTTTTTTTTCTAGTTTTCTCATCTTTATGATGTATTTATTATACACGTTTCTTTAAAATAATAATAATAATTAATTAATTATTTGATCATGTTTTAAGATCGTCCTTTTACACTTTTCATAATAAGATTATAACCTATACTTACGAGATAAGGTTTAAGCTGTGTACATATGAGTAAAAAGCTCGCCTTACCCAGATAACATGCACAAACGACATCATGCGTTTTCTCGTTTACGGATAGTGTGCAAATTAATACTTAACATAGTTCGTTATGCAGCGTTTGTCTAATAAACCTTTTTTCTTTCATGTTCTTACAACATCCATTCTTTACCGTCTTAGTTGTTATTTTTCGTCCTTTCCCTCATCCTTTTAGTATTAGGAAATTTCTATATATAATTAACACAGATTTTGACTGTATCCTAGTACCTTTTACAAAAATAGTATTTTGTTATAAGAAAGAAGCAGTCCTGATTACAAAACTCCAATCTCATAAGTTTATCTAATATGACAAAGAATAAAGACACCTAAATCATGTTCAATTATTTTGGGCTTGGGAATACTTCTTGGTTTTTAAGATTTTGTCATAAGTAATCTTATTAATAGCATAGTTTTGTTCCCTAAACAAAAGTGTCAGTATCCGGTAGATAAACTAAATATAAGAATTTTGAGACCACTACTTTATAACTTTAGCTACCAAAAAACCTTGATATGAAAAGTAAAATAAGTACATTTAATAAATTATTAAATTAATAGATAGACCATAGAAGTTAGGCTTTTGTTTCTAGACAAAGAAATATGCTCCTAATATTTGGCATCACCTTTTTATGGACACAGAGCAATGCACATTTGTTAATCTCCAAATAAGGGTGGACAATATTATGACTCTTAAAAAGTCAACATGCTTGACCTCTACATTTTCTTGACCAAATTCAACCCAATCAAACCGCGTTTCTTTGTAGTTTCCTTTAAATTTTAAAATCTTGACAAATTTCAAAGTATTCTCAATGAGCTGACCACGTTCTTTCCACTAATCCTTTTAATAAACCTCAATTATTTCATAACTCTGACTTTTATCTTTGACCATCTTGATCACTACCATTTTGATCCATTTGGGTCATAGTTTCTTGATCAAGATTTTAAGAAATGGGTATGTGTGTTAGTAAAAACAAGAGTGGTGGCGCAAACCAAAATGCTCATACGACAACAAGATCCGTTGAACCCAATATGGTTTACGCGAAAGCACCTGTTCCTGCAGTCCAATTGCCGGCACGAAAACAGCCAATTCCTGCTAGCCCGAAAAAAGTATACAACACAATTCTTGGAAAGCAATATGATGATGTTAAACAGTACTATACGATGGGGAAAGAATTGGGTAGAGGTCAATTTGGTGTAACGTTTCTTTGTACAGAGAAGTCAACTGGACATAAGTACGCGTGTAAGTCAATATCGAAAAAGAAGCTTGTGACGAAAAGTGATAAGGATGATATGAGGAAAGAGATACAAATTATGCAGCATTTGAGTGGGCAGGCTAATATTGTGGAGTTTAAAGGTGCTTATGAAGATAAACAATCTGTGCATTTGGTTATGGAGGTATGTGAAGGTGGTGAGCTGTTTGATAGGATTATTGCGAAGGGTCATTATAGTGAGCGGGCTGCGGCGTCGATATGCAGGTCGATTGTTAATGTGGTTCATGTTTGTCATTTTATGGGTGTGATGCATCGCGATTTAAAGCCTGAGAACTTTTTGCTTTCGGATAAGAGTGAGAATGCGCTTCTAAAGACTACTGATTTTGGGTTGTCAGTATTTATTCAAGAAGGTATTACTAAATAGAACCTTATCTAATAGCATGATATTGTTAATCTTTTCATCTTTGCTATTACTAACCCTTGATCACATACTTATGGAGCTATAAGCAGAAGGCCACAAATTACTGTTCAGTTTGGTCGCAACAATCCGTTTCTTATGCTGGGATAAACACATTATAATTAGTGTTGTCATATAATCAGTTTCTTACTTAGTTGCAACGCAACTGAGTGTCGAAATGCAAGGGTATAGAAACTTACCTAATTCTCGCTTTTCCAACTTAGTTTGAAAAACTCACTCCTACCTTCAAACCTGGCAATCTAGACCCAAAAGGGTCTAGATGGGTTTATATGGAGAAGAGATAACTTGTACGTATGCTAGTATAACCAACCCGTTGGTCCCAACAATTTTGAAGTGACTCAAGTAGACTCAGGAGGTGTTGAAAGTTTTGTTTAGACTAACATAGTAACATCAACACGTAAAAGTTATCACTTTTCCATATAAACCCGTCTAGACCTGTGTGGGTCTAGATTGCCAGGTTTGTATCTCACTAGAGGTATCTCCTTTACAAACACTATCTCCTACCAGTTTATGGATTAATTTACTGACTAATACAAATTTCCGTTGAAACAACTACTTGTTTAATATATGATTACTATAAATGCACATCCAAACACTATCTCCCACTTGTCATAGTACAGTTGATGGTATGATTATAATTATTCAAAATCACATAATCACTTACAAAACGCGCATCCGAACACCCCCTTAACCTTGCTATATTGCATTAACGAGTTCCACGGTCCGTTTTTACTTGTGGAGATCCTTCATAATCGCACTTACTAAGGAGAATTTGCTGTAATTATTATGCAAAAGCTAGCATTTATTCTAAAGAGCTACACCATGTGATCATATAATCTTCTTGTGACGACGGGAACAAACACTTGCAGGTAAATCATACCGCGATGTTGTTGGCAGCGCTTATTATGTTGCACCTGAAGTGTTGCAGCGAAAGTATGGCAAGGAAATAGACATATGGAGTGCAGGGGTGATTCTCTATATCTTACTCAGTGGTGTGCCTCCTTTTTGGGCAGGTAATCAAGCAAATTATCGTTTGGCATCTTACTAGGTTTTGATGTATTCTATATGTTCAATTAGATTATACAAGTTATAAACCAAAAATGCCTATCAACTACAGAGACCGAGAAAGGAATATTTGATGCTGTACTAGAAGGATATATTGATTTCGAAAGCGATCCATGGCCATCTATTTCCAAAAGTGCCAAAGACCTTGTCCGAAGGATGCTTACAAAGGACCCTAAGAGACGTATAACTTCTGCTCAAGTTCTCGGTACGTATCTATGTATTCCTAGAACCTTATATGCAAAAACACAATAAGACCAACATATGATATGGATATATGGTCATATATTCATGGCATGAATGTTTCCAAATGGGTGCAGAGCATCCGTGGATAAGAGAAGATGGTGAAGCATCCGACAAGCCAATCGATAGTGCAGTCCTTTCTAGGATGAAGCAATTCCGAGCTATGAACAAGCTAAAGAAACTTGCTCTCAAGGTACTAAACTAGGGATCAGAATTTTGACCTTACTTATGAATGGGTATTCCTGTAGTGTTTTAAGTCAAACACAAAAAATTAATAAATTAGCTAAAAAGGAAATGGGTCAAATGACCCAATGTCTAGTTTCAGTCCGTACTTTATAACTCGATTTGAACATTTAAATTAAACTATTATAGTAATAATATTGTTTTTTAAACAGCATCAAATTATCATTTACGCATAGAGGGTAAAATGGACCAAGAAGTGTTTTGGTTTGGGTCAAACCAACCCAACCAGCTATAGCACAGTTTCGACCCATACTACAGTAACCCATTTTCATCTGAACTTATCCATAGGTCATTGCGGAAAATCTTTCAGCAGAAGAAATTCAAGGCCTGAAATCAATGTTTAAAAACATGGACACCGATAACAGTGGAACAATTACCTATGAAGAACTTAAAAGTGGATTGGCTCGATTGGGATCAAAGCTAACAGAGGCTGAAGTGAAACAACTCATGGAAGCTGTAAGATGTTTTAAATGTTCAACACGTCAAGATTCTTATCTTTTTGGATACCCTTTGCTTAAGCACTTGTTTTTATGTTTCAGGCTGATGTTGATGGAAATGGGTCGATTGATTACATTGAGTTCATCACAGCAACAATGCATCGACACAAGTTAGAAAGAGAAGACCACTTGTACAAAGCATTTCAGCATTTTGATACAGACAATAGCGGGTATGAAAACTGCAAAGTGGAAAATTTTGACAGTACTACTTTATAATCAAGTTATTCAGGCTGATTATAATAACATAATTGCTATCTTTATTAGGTTTATAACAAGAGATGAACTGGAAACAGCAATGAAGGATTATGGGATGGGGGACGAGGACACTATTAAAGACATAATAGCAGAAGTGGATACTGACAATGTGAGTTCTTAGTTGTGATTGTAGTCTTACTCTAAAGTGTTTCTTCAGTCTATAAAAACTCGTAAATGTTTATTGTTTTATACAGGATGGGAAGATAAATTATGAAGAGTTTAGCACAATGATGAGAAGTGGAACACAACCGGGCAAGCTATTTTAAGTTTTTTTTAACAGCAAAGCAATCTGAAGAAAAACAGCTTCAAGAAACTTAAACTTTCCATAACATTTCGAGTACTAGTATAATAATCATAGCTCATTTGTATAATATTCATTCATATCACTCTCATGAATGGCATGATGGTAATTCCTACATGGTTTATATATATTCAATTATTCATAAAGGCATACAAACGCCATTTTTATCTATTATCTTGTTAACTTGATATTACAAGACATTTGAAGTCATTAACTGCTACAGTATACTATAACTTAATTAACATCCTACAGGAAAACTGTTCAAATGCATTTATGTGATGATTCTTGCTAATGTTCATTCTACCCTCGCAAAGTTGATAAATGAGATATTTAACAACCAATGCTTTGAATCATGATAGATCATACCCGTTAAAAAGAATAGTTTTAAGAACGCTTATCTATAAGTTGGAACAAGCAAATCACATGAACAAGGAGCTTGCGGTGTATAATTGTAGAAGTATCAACCGAAAACAACTGAAATATATATAAACGCAATGAAAGAAGAAAGTAAAAGCAAGTTCAAATGTACTAATAATAACTTCAAAATGTATCATTATGAAACAAACTTTGTAGCCTGGGGCATATCTTAAATCCCAGCACATGATGATCCAGAAAATACTCAATAAATCAAAGGACAAACTAACAAGTTTAAGTAGGAGCACCTGGCAAGAGTATAACCAAATGACGAGGCTAAAAAACTATAAATCTTGATCGGTTAGGAATGCAGACTTGTTGTTGCCATGGTTGTCTTGGAAATATGATCATTTACCCTTTTTCCCACCTTTCTTCGCATTTTTCGCATTTTGTGCCTTTTGTGGTTTACGTTTGCGTGTAAGTGCAAATTCACCCAATTTGTGACCAACCATAGGATCTTTAATAGTAAGCTTGCGAAAAGCGTTTCCAGTATGGATATCAATACGATGACCAACCATTTCGGGTATAACCATAGATGCGCGAGACCAACACTTTATAACGTGTTTTTCATTATTCGCATTAAACTTAGCAATTATCTTCTTCAAATGAGTAGCTACAAATGGAAACCTGTTTATAATCGGCGGCATTGAGAAATAAGCTTCTTTCTTTCAGAACGAGACACCCTTTAACAAACACCTAAACCAGAAACTGTTGGTTAGGACTAAGTGACGTACAATCATATCAGCCAACCAAAAATATTGGGGAGAATGGAGTTACGGGGTGCTTGGGATTGCTTATCTACTTGCAAGCTGCTTAAAGATAAGTACTTCTGAAAATGGTGTTTGGATATGCTTATTGTGTATTAAAATGCAAGAATGCTTGAAATACTAATTATAAAAATTTCAATCAAATTTATTTATAAAAGGTTACAAGTTAAATATGTGAAAAGAGTTAATTTAAAACTCAGCAAAAGTAACACATTCAAATAAGCAGCTCCCAAACCTGTACAATCTGCTTACTTTACGTCTTTACCTATAAATAAGCTATTACGCAGGAACAGTTTCAATAGCACAATATTGCTTCTACTTTAAAATAAGCAGATAAGCAGAAAAATATAAGCAATTCCACACAGACCCTTAATTTTAGTTTGTGAGGAATGGGCTTATTCTCTTACAAGAACCATATCAGCGAATGTCAAAATAAGCAAAACAACTTAATGTCTTAACACTAGCAACAAAAAAATATTATATTAACAACTTAATGATACGCAGAGCAGCTTAGGGGGTGTTCGGAATAGCTTATTATAAAAAGCTTACGTTTTTTAAAAAATACTCAGATGCATATAATCAATTGTAAGTAAATGTAATGCAAAAGACAGTGTTTGGATTTATTTCTACTTGTCAACTCCAGAGGTTATATAACTAGAATCAGATAAGCAACTCCCAAAGTGCTTATACAAAACTTCTTAGATAGTGTTTGGTTAAGCTTACTTTTAAACTTCTAAGCTTATTTGCCTCAACCTATATATCATAATCGTGTTATTTTCAGGGCTTATTTTTGACTTATGAGCTTATTATGACTTAAAGATGAAAAACAAACTCATAAACTATAAATTAAGCCACAACAAATGGTCTTATATAATATGCGCCCTACCACATAAGCCCATAAGCCCTTTTAAAGGGTATTTCGAATTTCTTAGGGGATGTTTGTTTAAGTTTATTTATGGGCTTATGAGCTTATCTGTTTTCGACTTATGTTTCATAATCTTCACTTTTTTTGGCTTATTTTGGGACTTATGTAAGTTTTTTAAGTCATAAAAAACTTATATAAGCCCACAAAATTTTAAAATGAGCCGAAAAAGTTGAGCTTATGAAATATAAGCCGAGAACATATAAGCTCATAAGCCCAAAAATAAACTTAAAAATAAGCAATCCCAAATACTCAAATCTCATATATTCACAAACACCATCAGTAATACTTAATATTCACAGATCCAACTCATATTAAAAAAAAAAAAACAAAAACCCTAAAAAAATAACATATACAAAATGTAAATGGATCGTAATTGTATATAATTGATGCTAACCTTTGATCTTGCAGACAGATTTTAGGGTTTTAGAAATGACTGAAATCATTCGATTAAAAACTTGTAAATATTGAAACTGTAGATAGGACCCTTTAACTATTGCAATATTTTAGTAAAGTACCCTTGATGTTTTGTTCTTTTGATTTTCTATTCAATTAATTTTCTAATTGTTACAAAATTGGTCCAAATGTTTATAGAATGTTTTTTGTTACTCTGTCCGTCCCAAATTAATAATCCATGTTTTCTTTTCATAATGTATAATTTTAATTGTTTACTACTGAATATAAATAAAAAAGTTTGATCGAGTTTACCATATTATTCTTGTTTGAAATTGTTATTACAAACTTTAAATAAGACATTAATTAATTAGTTAAGTAAAAATAAATGCAAATACATTCTTTTTGTAATGGATCGACTACGTACTTTTAGCTTAACAAGCTTTTCTTTAGCTAAACGATAACTCGCATATTATTTACCAATGTATGTAACCAACAAATCTGTATTAGGCTTCTCACAGTGGTGATCTATATTGCATCATCTTTCCGGCTGTCATCTCAGCTTTCTCTCTCTACAACCCATATTCACCTCTCTCATCACAGTTGCAATCCATATTGCATCATCTTCCTTTATTATTTAAAAAAAAAATCTTTTAACACAAACACAAATTTTATTAATAAAACGTAAACATTACATAAACGAAACGAAACGAAACGTAAACAAATTTTATTAACAACATCAGCGTCTTTGCGAAACTCATTGTACAAAAACTGGTCGATCACATATTTTCTGTCGACAGAGATATCTTTGCACTCTGTGTATCGTGTTCTCAGGCGTTGTTTGCGTAACTTCGCCAACTCAAATTTCTTAATAACTTCGATAATTGCATCTTGGCGTTCATTGTCGTCTATTTCGACTTGTTTTTGGACATAGTTTTGAACTTGTTTGACAGTGTGGGGAAGTTTACAAGCCATTTTTTTGTGTTTGATTTTTTGTTCGAATTATGTTTGAAATGTTTGAAAGTGGGTTTGATTTGGGTATTTATAGGACTAGGCGAGTACCCGTGCATAGCAACGGAATTCCTAGCGGCAGATAATTAACGATTTATATATATATATATATATATATATATAAAAAGTTATAAACCAATATGATTAGTGTTACGCTACAAAATTGGTCAATGAATATCGCAAGGTAGTATTGAATTTATTTGGATGAAGAAGATGCATCAGCATGTTTTTTCACCGTGCTTTCCTCTCGCTGCCTGTTTTCTCTTGGATAATTTGACTTTGCTCCCTGAAAATCAAATCACAATGAGTATTACATAATATTGGTTTGTAAAGTTTAGAACAAATGAAACATTTCTGAAAATCAGATCACAATGAGTATTACATAAGATTGGTTTGTAAAGTTTAGAACAAATGAAACATTTTCTCTTCGTAGCAAAATTTTCAATTCAAATAGTAGTTATTACGAACAAATGAATGTGATTAACGTGATACTTACTTGGAATATAGTTCCAAGTTTCTTCATTGCTTTAGCCCAATGTTTAAGCCTAACCTTTGGAACACTACTATTTTTGAGTACCTAAAATGGATACAAGATTTTTTTCTAAATAAAGAAAGGCGCATAAATGTCATACAGAATGTATATCTATCTGAATCTTTGAATATGAAACGATTTAGGAGGTTGCATACAATAAAATTTCTTGGACACACAATCAAAGACTCAAAAATTGTACTACTTCCTATCTAGAACGAAGAATACAATGCATGAACTTACCAGTTGACAAACATGGGATAAGGTTGTCTCAATATCTACAACATTGAGTTGCCACAGGGAATTAACATTGCATCCTTTTTACTATTAATAACTTTTATTATCTCCTCTTCTTTAGCTTCTGATTCAGTGAATTTCTTCAACTCCTCCATTGTATTAATTAACTGAACGACGCCTACATAGAGCAAATATGACATTTTTAGGTTTATTTTTTATATCAACAATACTAATTGTTTAGTTTTAAAATACTGAACCTGAAGTGGCTGAAACTTGTGATTTAAACTGGTGTTCCTTATCCCTTACCCATTTTGCAAAATACGGGACCTTCATATATCTTTCCTTTGCCAATTCCTTTGCACCTTGCCTTGTGTAAATGTAGCCGATGGTGTGTAGCATAGCCTCACCAAAAGCTGAAACAAGATATTAGATATTTATTAACATAAAGAAACAAGAAAAAGGTAAAAGTTTAAATAGGATGTAATAGGGGATGTAGCTTCTGTTCAAAAAAAAATAGGGGATGTAGCTCAGAACATACTTGCTGGTGAAAGTTGTTGAGCTTATGATGTTGCCCGGTCTACAAACTCTATTTTTCCTTCAACGAATGGTTGAAGGCGATCTTTTAAAATCTCAATGAGTTTAGTTCCCCCCCCCCCCCCCCCCCCCCCTTTTTGTAATACCTATTAAAAGAGTCAAATACAATATAGGTGGCAAGATGGCAGGTCAGGCAACGGGTCAATTTTGTACCAGCCGAAGTGCGTGCCCGGGCACTCGGGCTAACCAAATCTTCTCCCATTATTGAGGTCGTATGAGTTTTAAATAGACTTTGGTCGACTTTCAACCCGTTTGACCTATCCCTCCTTTGGCTATTTTTTTTTTCTTCATATTACTCGTTTGAGAAAAAACATTGCCATACTTGAGTACTTTTTTGAAGGTAGATTATTTATAACAAGTGAAATTCATTATCGCTATCTAAGAGATTGATAGAATGTCCTAGTGTGACAAAAAGTAATAAAAATATGAGCCCCTCAAAGGTTGATAAACGGTATATGTCATAAACAAAACAAATATGAAATAACTTCTATTAACCAATAATCAGACATTACTTTAGCAATAAGGTCAAACTTTGCTCGATATGTTCAAATTAAGACTTAGATAACTTGTGACAAGGGGTACTTTTTCTCAATATTTTTGCAACATAAACAAGTTTTATGTGAATATTAGCCAGTAACAGTCTCAAATACATAAATTTATGAACATATTGGACATTACTTAAAACAAACACAGAATATGAAGAAACATAAGGTTATCTTTACACAAAAGTATAGTCAATTGTACTTACTATTTTACTCCTTCTTTGCCATTTTCATCATATTTTGCACGTTTTTTAGGATCACTTAGGACCTGATAAGCCTCCCCAAGCACCTTCACAAGGAAGAAACACATATCAACCTTCAAGAATAAAAACAAATACAGCGAGAAATCACCTTAATTGTTCAAGTGACAATATCTACTTTCATAAAAATTGGAAAATTGTATTCTTATTATATAATTTTGCATTTAACTTTACGGATTTACTTTATATAGCCCGTGTTGAACACGAGTTATGAGCTAGTTGAATGCGAAATGCAGAGTAAGCATACATTTACTGATTTACATCACATACAAATAGCTGATCCGTTCCTGACAGAATATCAGGCCCATTACTAACTACTAAGAATAAAAAAGAACTAAAGATAACTAACCATGGCACTTTGAGCGTCTTGTTAAGGAAGAATAAAATCAGTTCCTTTGCACCGGTGGACTTTCGCTAATGAGTTCAAGGTATTTTAGATTTTTGTGGTAATTTCCCCGCTTGCACCAAAAAGAGTATGTTTGACAACTTGCTTCAATCGCTCAATACTCTTGTAGTGAATGGTATATCCATATGACCCTGTAAACATGTCCAAATGATCAAGCAGTCATATATGAGTCTTTGAAATGTGTACTCTGTCATGTAATTTCCTTTTAAATTTTTAGTTAGGCGGTAACAATACATACGTCAACTAAATAAACATGTCCAACGTATCTACCATAACTATTTCTATTATGCTCATAATTACAAAAGTTAAGGGCTTATTTGAATTTGAAAAAGCTTATTAGCTTATTTGGAACAGAATCACACACAGAAAAGAAGTTACAACCACATTGTCCCGGGAGAAAATAAGCCCGTAAGTTTCATCAACCTTCATTGTGTATTGAACGCAAATAAGAAAGTAAAACGGGCATAGAAATCATAAAAAATAAAACTTTACATATCTGTAATATGCCTCCACACAGTTTATGACAACCCAAAATTTTTTAAATAAACTTTGATGTATACTTATAAAAAAAAATTGTCGTACCTCAAATAATTTTAACCCGAGGACCTGCAAGTGGGACTTGTGATATCCACGTTATATGTTTAAAAATCGAAGTTTGTGATATCCACGTTGCCACTTGTGTTAGACAACATGAAGAAAACCTAATCAACACAATACACGTAAAATCAATAACATAACTATAGCTTTAACATTTTTTATTATCCATACCTGTATAACTAAAGCAAGTTAGTAGCCAGTAAATTAGTATTTGCATTACATGAGACAACAAATACATTGTGGATGGTATAACTTTATATTCAGATCATGACTTTCGCTAATGTATACTAAGCATCCTGTTGTAACAAAAAACGTTAAAGCTATATATGCTTACGTTTATAATCCTATTAGCTGGATGAATCATGTGGAAGCCTTGAAAACATTATATAATAATGTGAAACGTTTATAATCCTAAGTTCTCATTGTACAACATCATGTAATAAAAAGGTTATCTACTTTTTATCTCATCATCCTTTGTCTTGCAAAAGCTCCTATGTTGATTTATAAATACTTATGATGGTTAGGCTCTTATTTCACACAGGCAAAACATATATTAGAATTCGTCATAATATGCATCAAGTCTTCTTTTTTATATGTGTTAAAAGGAAACCATTCTAGTCTTCTTTCATTGTTGACATTTCTAATATCATATTTAATAAGAAATAAATAACACTAATTGAAGTATGTACCCTGATGTTAGCTCATCGTGTCGATCAGAAGGAGCTAAAAATGGGGTAAAAAACTTTATAGCAAATCACTTTCATTTATACCCTTATATAAATTGGTTGCCTTTTAGCCATAAACCCGACCCGACAACTCGAATCACCCGACCCGGCTTAATCTGACCTGATAAGCACCCGAATACGATAACATGATTTCTTATCGGGTCAGGTGAAATATACATGCAGCTGAAAGTACGAAGTTCTTGGAACTGACCTTATGTTGATGCATATTCCACTATTTGGTCGGGTTGTCTGTTCTTGAATATGGCCTTGAAAACCTCATGCTCTAATTAACAGTTAGCCATCAAAATAACCTGATCAACCTAAAAATGGCAGCAAATTAGATTTTTACACCAGATAATCTATGGTTGCAATTCGAGAATGTAAAATCCTAGAGGAAAATACGCTAAACCATCACTGTATTGTCTTACAGTCTGCACAACACGTATACCTATCATTCTATCAATGCATAAATATATGATTATTAATGTTTTTCAAAGTATTAATAAGATTAGCGATTACTTGGAGAAATGATTTAACTGGTTTATTGTGCTCCACATGATGGTACTTGCAAATCAAACAATAATGATTAAAAGAAAAGTAATCACAAACTGAATTCTCTCAAGACTTTCATCAAACACTTGGTGGTCAACAACTCTAACATGAACAAACCCACTAAAAAAATAAAAATAAAAATCCAGAACAACCTCTATAATAAAAACCCATTTTCAAAATCAATAAACAATCACAAAATTAAGAAACTTAAGCAAAAAGATTGAGTTTTTAAGTATTGTATCAAATATCAACATAGCCTTAAATTAAATTTAAGTATTGTATCAAATATCAAAAACCAAAAGAAAATTAGTAAAACAAACCTGTCAAATATCAAAAACCAAATTCGACATAGCCTTAAATTAAATTTAACTCGTGGTGGTTGTTGTTGATGGTAGCGTCGGAGGATGTAGTGTGAGAAAGGTGGTGATTGTGTTGGATGACAGCGCAACAAGCAGCGGTAAGCGGCGGCTATAACAAAAACCCAACCCCGACTACCTGAAACTACCCAAACCATCGAAAGTTGGTGGCAATTTCGGCAGATGGTGGCAGAGATAAGGTTATGATGGCGGGCGGCGGCTGGTTTAGTGAGAGAGACGTGATATGTTTTAGGTTACAGAGAATAAAAGTGTGAATATGAAAGCATGTTACATATTTCTCTCTCATTTGACTATTTTTCAACATTCAACATTTTCAACTTTGACCATTTTCTCTTTATATGTAGTTAAGATGAAAGTGGTTAAAAAAAAAAAAAAAAAAAAAAAAAAAAAAAAAGTTTTTTTTAACGGTTAATTTTTTTTTCTTCTTCTATAATTTGGGATCTTTTAACACAAATCATGCTACATATATCGTTCGTCCACATGATCGTTTATGAAAAAAAAGTTACCGGCGATCGATTTGAAGATAAACCACACAGTGGTGCGATCGATATTGCATATCGATCGAACTCCATGCTCGATTTTTTTCAGCCCAGTGCTAGCAGCCTTACACAAAAGAACCATGTTAGAAGATTATATCCTACACTCGGCTGTGTGACTAGTCAGCTTTGCTTGCTGGTTATGGACGTTTTGCAAGAATATTATATCATGTACTTTTTACTATAAAAGGAAATATCTTGTATAATTTTGTAACTTGGTAAGCATGCCTATAATAAGGACTTCTAGTGTTAACTTGTGTATAAAACATCTTCTTCTAATTCAATCTTGAACAAGTGACTAATAATCGAATTCATATTGTCTCTTTCAACCCACAAGCAATTAACTCGAATAATGTAGGGCCATTGCTTCATATATATATCATGGAATAAATCGAAAATCATGGTTAAACCCACAAAAAAGAAAAGCCAGACAACAAGAAAGCAACACACAAATTAAAGCATTATAACATCAAATCAAACAAAGTGTCCAGCACATTCAAAAACCATGAATCTTGATTTGGTCCCTTTTGGCCACAGAAACACGAGTTAAGAACGTGGATGTGTTCTTGCGTTGATCGCCTTGTAGTTGGATCACCTTGCCCAATTCTTTATCTTGCACAATGGTCCCATTGCAACAAAATTCTTTCTTCAAATCTTTAAGGATTTTTTCATAGCTTAGCTCTTTCCTCAACCCTTGAATCGTCGTCAAGCTTTTCCTCCCATTCCTTTGTTGTACGCGTATATGCACGTAGTCTCTCCCTCCAACACCACCAACCAAATCTTGCTCGATGTCGACAAATGGATCAAAAGGAGGTTGAATTTGAGCATCTATCTCAACCATGAACTTGTTTGAATGAAAGATGGAGACTAAAAAGAACATAATACATTTAAAAAAGAAATATCAACATCATGAACTCAATAACCAAACAAGCTTCACAGAATTTGAAAACAATCCGTTCGTAATGCAAGATATAAAAATCATTTGTAATTACGTAGATTCTGAGCACCTCTATACAATCGATTCGTAATGAAACAAAGAAACAATCTCTCATTTTCATCCATTTTACAATCATCAAGAAATCACATACATATAGAAATGAAACCAAAAACAAACCAAAAGACATGATCATGAAATATAAGAAAACATACCAAAAGATGGTGCTATATATTATCCTCCAATCAATCACTGCAAAAGATTGAAGAATGGGACAAAGGGAAATAAGGACAGAAAGATGGTTTATATACAAAATGGGCAGGTTAGTTTTGTGGTATTTTGGTTTTGAGAAAAGAAGAAAAAACATGTGGCGGTAAATAATATGGTTACTTCAAAGTTTATATGTTACAAATAATGTGTTCAATGGAAATTCAACAGAATATATAGTCTTTGGATGAATTACAATAAAGATCATAAAAAAATGTCAACAACGTAGCAAACTACATAAGCACATTGTAGCAGTCCATTGAAATACTCTGTCAAACTCCAAACTAATCTCTAGCATACAAGTAATGAGCTTTGGCCAGCTCTATCTAGATATCTATTCGACTGCCCGATGACCAAAAAAGGACTGTATGTCATTAGGATTAAATTTACCACACTCGATGTACCTTTGCTTTCCAAAGATGGGAAAATATGTTGATCGGAACAGGTCTACCACAAGCGGAAACTGCAGAGTAACAAAAACTATAATTGGAAAGCAAGCTAATGAAATCCTTCATGACTAGTTATTGAGTGTCATCTCAATCAAACCAGGATCATTGTATATTAAACACAATAAGCTCTTAAAATTTTCGTAAACTTAGTATCCAATGTGTAATGTTTAGGAGCTATTCCAATTTGAGGATCATTATTCTAATTTCAAACATTTTCCATTAGAATATCTATTACACAAGTTATATAATAACTTTTTGTTGGATATCAAATATTGTCAAATCATTAAGCACTTAAGCATGATATAACAATAATATAATGCACATGAAAATCCTTTAATCAAACTTAGATTTTATTCATGTTTGATCTTTACAAATATGTATATCCATTTAGTCTTCCAAAATGATATATCATATTCTATTTAGAATTTTATTTACCGCACTTGTTCGTTTAATAATAAACTTTAGTTTCAAGGTTGTATGTTTTATTTCCTAAATCTTTCAAGTAGAGTTTCATTCCAAATTAAGTCTAACCTTTTACTTATATGGAATGTTACTCTACAATATATATATATATATATATATATATATATATATATATATATATATATATATATATATATATATATATATATATGATTTAATAAATCAAACATAATAC
The DNA here is from genome assembly GCA_030686995.1 of Artemisia argyi. Taxonomy (NCBI): domain Eukaryota; kingdom Viridiplantae; phylum Streptophyta; class Magnoliopsida; order Asterales; family Asteraceae; genus Artemisia; species Artemisia argyi. Next base: position 48,265,119 of record CM060676.1, read on the forward strand.
TCCCACTAGCTTTCAGGATTACTTAGAAATTATCTTATTTCAATTATAAACCAATTCATGGATATAATAATTAAAAATAAGAGCAATTTCCTAGATGCATGCATTTATCTATTCATGGATTATTGCACTTTGTACACTACCAAAGATTTACTTGAATTCATAAACTCCTTTTTGATTACTTATCGTCCTCGCTCAAGTAATTATTCAAGAAAGAGTTTTTGATATTCCATTGTCAAATTTCACATTCATGTAAATATGATAATTACCATCTTTATATCTTTAATCTACTTAAGAAAGAGTATTCAATCATAGTTAATTGCTTAAGTATAATTAATAATCTTGTCATAAGACATGCATTAAGATATGTGTACAATTTTTGTCCATATGATTTCTACACAAAGATTTAAACCTCTAGGGTTACTTATCTTTGAATAAACTCATCTTCATTCTCTAACCATTAAGAATTAAGATAAATCAAATTTAAAATTTGAATATCTTTATGAACAACATCTCCAACATTCATAATATGAATAATTTACCCAATTCATTATTTTGGTAATACTACATCATATAATCATCAGCATATTAAATAAATATCTGAGATATCCAAGTGGATCTATGAATGATAATTCCATCATCTTGAGGTTTATCATTTACATGTTAAGCCTCATCATGATTTTAACTAGTGTGGTTTTAGAAGATTATGTATCTTGTAATTTTATCTTTTTAAGATAAAATACTCCCACTTGCCTTTAGTAATACAGAGACTATCTATAACTACTTAGAAATTTAGAGCAACAATCCAACGTTCTCTTTTAGGACATTACAAATACACATTGATAGTTCCTGATATTCTTTTGTTAACAATCCTTCTTATAAGTGGCTTAACAAATTCAGAACTTCAATTTAAGACTTAATGTGATTCATCACATTTTATAGTCCAATAACGTCTTATTAATCTTCTAGGAGTCTAATTGAGTATATTCAAGCCATACTCAATTTCTAACCTTGATAACTTTTAGAAGAAAAGAAATCATAGTTATCTTTAATCAAACAATCTAACAAGAGTTTGATTCCCTAACTGAACATACTATCCATATGTGGTACTTCAATTAGAATTAATATTGTAAGAAGATCTAACAATATATATAAGATAACTATATTCCTTTTGGCATACCTATTTACCAACTAAATCAACTTAATAATATAATAGTATTTCCAAACCAATTGCATGCTTTTTATATAACACAAGTACTTTTGACCAAGTCACTTCATGTTCATGTCTCTTCAAAACATGAACGTGTTATATTCCCACTTTCCGTTATTAATCATTGATCATCTCAATGACTTCTTGTATATGTCTTAATTAAAAGACCATAACAAGCTAACGTCTTACTTAATTATAAGTCTTGTAATACTTAGAAGACTTCATATTTATAACTATACAATAAAGTATAAACATATATAATTAAAGTAATCATGAACACCATCATTTGGTTTCAATAATATTTTCAAGTTAACACACTACTATATTTATTTATGTCATTCTAAGAATACATAATTATTGAAGTAGTATTATATTACTTCATGCATTTATGTCATTCCAATAATACATAAATATTAAAGCTGAAGTAGTATTTTTATTTGACACATATGTTCTAATAGATGTCTAATTTAGAAACAGTAAATTATCCATGTTGGTCTCACGCATACATGGAAATTCACCTTGTTGTTAATATTTAGTCTGCGTCTCACGTTTACTAAATTTTAACACCAAGTGTTTCTTAGATTAGATGTATTAATCTAATTAGAATTATAATCTCTTACTTTGCAGTTAAGAGAATGCTTTAAATCATATTCTTATGTGTTGTACTTTGCACATAATGAAGATTTCTTCCACTTGTGCATGGTACAACACCATGTACCACATAAACAACACGCACGCGTTTGTTGATGTGAACAATATGATTTGTGTCATTAACATAACTTAGTAGATATAGAGTTTACTCAATCAATCAAGGAAACGCACATGACTATTCTTGAAAATATTAGTGTCTATATTTGGAAAGTAATTACCTTGAGATATTCAAAAGATAATCTAAGTTACAATCAAGACAATAAGTCTTGTAACTCCCACTGAATTAGAGAACATTATAATAATCCCTTATTCAGCCATAAGAACACAATACTCCCACTGAATTTGACAACATTGTAAATGTTTCATTAATCAGTGAAAGAAATAGTGTACTATTTACTTTCCTACATCTTTTAAGAAAACTCATTCAAACAATTATATAGGTTATAAAAGGATGTAATCTACTACATAAATGTGATTCATCACATTCCAAATTATTAACTTAAAAAGGCTCAGGCATGCAATTTCTTCCTGTATAGATCTATTATTCCAACAATTGTATGTAGTATCTGTAAATGGTCAAACCAAAACAACTAGATAAAATAATCTAATTCGTTTTTTACCATTATGCAGTAATCAGTCTAGCTTCTAATTTAATAACTCATAAAGTGCAAATAATCTTACTATTAAATTTTGCTATGAGTTATGTATTTAGAATTTTAGACAATTCTAATCATCCTATTATACCTTTCTCATTCATGAAAAGGATTAGGATTTAAGTCTCACACTTCTCCTAATGGAAAGAAGACTATATTTATTCTTTTTGTAACATTGACTCTAACCAAAAACCCTAACGGGTGTAGATCAATTAAAAGAATAACTTACGTTTACGGTTTTGAGTTGCATTAATACATTTAAAGAATTTACAAAATTCAATTTTAGTATTTTCGATAATTTATATTTCCAAGAAAATATAATACCCAAGGTTATATTCATATAACCAACTAATTTCTTGAAAATCTAGGATCCAACTTTACATAGATTCCACCACATCAGTTGATCTGCTAGTGGTGAAAGTATAAAAGATGGTAATCTGTCGAACAATAATTGGCAAACACTTTTCCAATTCCTAGATCATTATGGGATTTACATCAAATTGATTCATCAATTTGTCATGTAAGCATGTTTCATCCCATCTCACGCCTTAAGCTCTAGGTCTCACGCATCAACTTAATTAAGTCGTCTAACTTAGAAACTGCAAATTCTCCATGTGTGGTCTCACGCACACTCGAAAATTTACCTTGTCATTAAAATTTAGCCTGCGTCTCACGTTTACTAAATAATAACTTCAAGTGTTTCTTATAGTTAGATGGCATGTAACTTAAATTTTAGGGTATAAATTTTTGATGTGAAAATCAAAACATGTATAAAGATGCATGCACTCATCTTTATAACATAAGTTTTCAAAACCTTTTTATTACCAATTCGTGAAATTAATACACAAAGTTTTACTTGAGATTTAATAAACCCTAAGATGACTTTCTACAATTATGATTTTAAAAGTAATTCGTTTAAGACATATTCAAGATTGTGATAACCAAGGCAGACTCTAAGGCTCTTTTCTAAGCCTTCAAATCACGGTTATGAATATCGTCTTAAAGGACTTAATTTTAAAAGCATATTTGTACAAAATATCAGTCAAGCAAAAGTTTATGGATTCAATCTCAAAATCATGTAATAAAGTATGAATTTTGCTAGTCTCGCCTGGGAGCTGATTACCGTGCGAATCGGACCACTATCGGCACCTAAGACCTTGCAAGATTCTTACTTTACCACTTAGGTTTTCACCATTATTAGTCCGTATTATTTTCTTTATGAAAAAATTACCCTTTTATTGCTTACAAACGTGTCCAACAATTAAACAATAAAACAAGTAATAAAGACAAATCAAAACAACTAATAATATAACAATTATAAAGGTGAAACAATTAGCCACATGCAATCTTTTTAGAAAAGATCCTAACATAATCAATTCCAGGTTTTTATATGCATATAATTAACTAAGGCCTTCACCTCTTAATGGAAGTGAGCCACATACATTGACAAGTCAATTGCGTAGGCCAAAGCTAATCACATACCACATAGCACATAATTGATTTTAATAATTATGGGGTCTTCCCCAATATTAGATCTATCTAAACATGTGAAAAGCTTAACAATTAATAAACAATTAATAACCCATGACTAACATGCATGTTTCGTCACAGATCAAAGCATAACAATTACCAATTAGGTCAAGGATACGCCCAAATAACACATAAACATGTAGGCAACCTAAGGTTTCTAATCCAATTAATTAATAAAACCACAAACCCTAATTAGGGTTCATGGAATAAATCGACCCCCCCCCCCCAAAATTAGGGTTAGGGTAAAAAACAAAACCCTAAATCCAAAACATGTATCTAAAACAATCAAAATTTGTTTTTTATGTGTTTTATGTAATCAATTACATGTTATAGCAAGCTCGTGATACCACTGTTAGAATTAAATAACATGACAATCATAAAATAGGTAAACACATATGCGGAAGCGTAGGAACATCTATAACATATAAGAGATTAACATAAATTAAATAGGAACGTACCTTTAGCGATTCTAGCAAAACAAGAATCAATTAATAATCTTGAACATGTGATGAACCCTAATTAGGGTTTATATGAATTAGGGATCTATTGATTAACCACTTACCATTTTGTTAATCGATCCCTTGATAACAACAAAAGTATGTTGTTACCTCGTTCTTGTACACATAAACTACTAACGAATTAAAGGTGATGCTAGTGACAAAAACACAAGAATTTTATAATATAAAATTCGATCCAAGAAACCCTTAAGGGTTCTTGATCGATCGGCATTAAGGAGAAAACAAAGAAGAGAGAAACTTTTTAGGGTTTTGTGTGTGTGCACAAAAGGTACCAAAGTTTGATCCCTAGGTTTGCTTATATAGTGAATGAATATCTTGGAGGACAAGTTAGGGCAAGGGAATCCCTTCCCTTTGATGAGTTCGACCGGCCACAAGCCCAAGGATGGGTCTTCCGGATCCTTCTTGTCCTCTAATTTCATTCTAGTCCTTATTGTTTGCCTTTAACGATAGTTAGTCCATACGTTTAATAACCAACGATCATTAATTCTTTTACTTGTGTTTAATTAATAAATATACATAACATTTAATATTTATTAAACTTTAATTCTCGTTTGTAATGTGTGCAATTCCGAGGTCTCGGGTTCGATTCTAGACATACGTTTATTAATATATATCCATAAATTCCAACACCATCAAGTTAAAATACCATATTGGTGGTGAGCAGAGTATAAACACTTCATAATGTCTTACCTAAAGTTGCTAAAACCTTCCACAGGATGAAATATACCACAAAGAACGGGGAACAAAGCAGTAAGAGTAGGAGAAGAACCAACTGATATATAAGATAAAATACAGCTGCTGGATACCGAACAAGAAACAAAGTACGTTCATTAGGAGTGTGGTAAGAACTAATTTCAATTTGGAAGGTATTCTTAATATATATCAGTAGCTCACCGAGTATTATCATGAAAATTTCTGGCAAAAACCAACTGTAACATGTGTTTCTATAGCCCTCTATTGCCCCTATGATGTCTTCCGCCCTTGTATATAAAAACTTGAATGGAAAGAACAAGAAAGAACTTGTGTTGACTATTTTCCGATGGAAATTATGCAAAGCTGCAAAACATATATGTTAGTATCACCATCAATGGAGGAATACATGTTTAATGTATCTTCATACTTATGGTAATGAATAAATTGAAAGGGAAAAAAAAGGGATTTAGGAGTCTTACATGGATAGATCAAGGATTCTCCAAAGTCAAGCTCACTTGGAAAGGTTTTAGCTATAGCCGTCAATACTTGATCATCGTTTGTAGCCAACTCAGGATATATGTCGACCAACCTTAATGCTAGATCTATAAGAATACGAGGAAGCATTCATATCATTAAAATCAAGTTCATCAAATCTATTATATAATATACTAATTACTCACCATATTGTTTGGTGTAAATAGCGGTAATGAGAAGATTTACACCAGTTTGGACACCGGAACCGGTGTTAAGGCCAAGCGGAAGAGGTTGCTGCTTGGTGTCATTGGCTTCCAACAAATATACAAATGTTTTGAGCTGCATATTGTAATAAGCACTAAGCAATGGCACAAATGCTTTATGGTCTGAAATTCCCAACAATTCTTTCCATTTCTTAACTAAGAGTTCGGCTGCATGTTTATTGCCAACTATTGCTGCAATGTGCAGGGCTGTGCAACCATCTGCATTTTGCTTTTCAATTTGTTTTCCATCATCTATAAAGTTGAGCAGCTTTCTAACAAAATCATTCTTCCCTATTCCAACAGCTATGTGAAGCATTGTGTTGCCGTCATTACTAATCGCCTCTGTGGCTGCATCTTTATGGCTTTTCAGTATTCCTTCTGCTTTCCACCAACGTCCTTCCACAATAGCTTTTCGCAACCTCTTGTAGCGTCTAGTGTTGTCTTCATTTGCTGTATCTTTCACCGTGACTATTTGTGGTGCAGTTCCAGTTCCCAAAACATGTGAAGCTGAACCTGCTCACAGTTCAAAATTTTCGTTCAATAATACTTACTTATCCCTATGATAGATATAACCAAATAATGGGTTAACATAGTGCATGACACGTATCAAACTTAACTCTAATTTGTGCAAGATTACAAGTGCATACATTTTTTCAACAATTCTATCCGCAAAAATTGTCGATACTCTTTTTAATATTTTTAGTTTTTCACTCACTTTGTAAATTTAAAAATATTCTAAACTTTTAAATATTAGCCCATATTATCTATAAATAACACAACTACACAAGACAGAATATTCTAGACTCGGGTTTGGGCCCGTTATATACGGGCTAATATTAAAATTGCAAACAACTTTACATAATTCCTCATTTCCCTAGATAGAAGTGTGTAACTACAACAAATATGTCATTTATACACATTTGTACAACTAGACGAGGACCCGTGCATAATAACGAGATTTTATAGTGGTATTTAATTATAATGATATTTTGGTTAAGTGATTTGTGTAATGTTTTGTGTAACCAAAATATCACTATAACTATCTGCCGCTATAAAATTTCGTTTCTATGCACGGTTACTCGTCTAATATTTAAAAGTTTGTTTTTATATACGTGTGTATTCATTCTTAAGTTGACAAAACAATTTTACATTTTTATGTTTTCATTTATTATCTTCGATTGGCTTATAATCTTATATAATAATATAAGTTGACAAAACAATATTTTATATGTTCATATTTTTTTAAGTCATTATGGTGACTAATAAGACAAGGCAATGGTACATAGATGGAAATTTATCTAGTAGCATAATTATTGCGAAAGGAACTAACATCATCTAAAGCACTGATAGTAAAGTTGACAAAAAATTGGAACGTGTAATGTAATTTTCCATGTTTTTATTTAAGTTTTAAATTAGAGGTATTAAGGAGTAGTAAATGCATTAATTAAGGGTAATTTAGACAAAACATTAATTTAAGTTTTTCACTTTTCACTTCTTGACTTTTTGACCATTTTCTCTTTATAAATACTAGACGAGTACTCGTGCATAGCAACGGGATTTTATAGCGACAAATAGTTTATTGATAAAAAAAAGTTTATAGGTTATAAACGAAAAATAATGTTTTGATACCCGGTTCGACCCGGGTGGTTCAACCGGTTGAACCGTTTCGGTCGAAAAATGGGTCGATTTTAACCGGGTCAACTTGCTAGGTTGGGTCGAAAACGGGTCAAATTAAACCGGGTCAATCCGCCGGGTTTGAAGCATCCCGGGTCAACCCGGTTTGTGTTTTAATTGGTTGTATTTAATTTGGTAGATATGCTTTTAATTGGTTGTACAATGTGAATATATATATCATTGCACTTTTAAGTTATGGATAATGTTTTGAAACCCGGTTCGACCCAGTTGGTTCAACCGGTTGAACCGTTCCGGTCGAAAAATGGGTCGATTTAAACCGGGTCAACTTGCTAGGTTGGGTCGAAAACGGGTCAAATCAAATTGGGTCAACCCGCCGGGTTTGAAGCGTCCCGGGTCAACCCGATTTGTGTTTGAATTGGTTGTATTTAATTTGGTATATATGCTTTAATTTGGTTGTACAATGTGAATAAATAATTGTATTTTTAAATATTGGGGTGTTTTAATAAGAGTATTAATTACATTTCAATTTCTCTCTCATTTGATCATTGTTGAAAACTCAACATTTCACTTTTGACAATTTTTGTATTATAAGTAATATAGATAGATTAACTTAGTAAAGAAATTTATACAAATAGGCGTGTCTTATAAACGTGTAACGTTATTTATAAACGCGTACAATTAACTTAGTAACATATTTGTTGCAGTGAAAAACTTTTATAACAAAGTGCATACAAATGACATGCTTGTGCACACATTCTTAATTAGTATGTTTTTAAACGATATTGTAAAACTACGAAAATGATGAGTTACGTGTTCTTAAGGTCATCTGATTTTAATAGTACAAACTTGTAAGTTGATAACAGCAAAACGTAAAAGTTGTAGTTCACTACATAATACAATAGCGATCGATAAAGTTGTATACCAAGACCATGTAATTAACACAAAAAGATCTACTATTAATATTATAACAGAAACACACCTTGTGCTGTGCTTATTTCAGGATCATAGATGGACTTTAGCTTCCTCCAAACAGCTCTTGTGTATTCTAGATCAATGACAGTACTAAGTACATCTTCGCTAAGTGAACCGAAAATCCAACCTTTGAGAAGACTGTCATATTGTTTCTTTATCTCCTCAGTGGTAGCGCCCGGACCTTGATACTTGGAATCAACAATACCACGCATTTTCTGACTCTCCATGAGGCAAAGCATCTGCGCTTTCCATACATTGTACTTGCTTTCACCAGAAAGCTTCACCGAAACAAAGTTGGACGCATTAGCATTTGACGCGTGCATGTATTTCAACTCTACCATTCGTGAATAAGAAACGTCAACTGCATTCGATGGATTCACCATTTCGATAGTTCTTAGTTCTAGTATGCTGGAAAAAGAGATATATAGACTTAACAAGTTTTAGTGGCTCCTTGGAAAAAAATATAGTGTAGAATGTAGTTCAATGTGTTGACACTTTATACTAGTAATTAATTAGACCAATGGTTTATGGGTCATGTTTAAAACAATTTTTATTGGGATAATTATTTGAAAATGTAATGAACTTGCCACGTTTTGCTATGTTGTGTATGTTGTTTTTAATTTTGTTAAATAATGCAAAAAATTTACTAATCAGCCTATTATGTGCATGATTTATGTTTCCCCGTTTGTGTTGCTGACGTGTCAACGTTGACTCCGTTACAAAAGCATTGACCCGTTATGTTTTTACTTTTTTCGTTTTTGTGACCCACGTAGGTGTTTTTTTCCCCGCCAAAAACACCTTTTGCCACACATAAACCCTAATTTCTTCCCCAAATGCGCACACAAACACAACTTTTTATAACTTTTTCTCTCAAACCATAATAATTATAAACCCCTGCTAAAATAATTCGCCCCATTTATGCAAGTTAAGGTATGTGGTTACATTAATTCCAATATTCAATACGGATAATTTTGCCTAATTATTGTGTTAATCTAAACCTAATTTTCTATTGTTTATTTTTCAGAATGACTATACCTGGTCCTGATGGTATTGAGGTGGATGTTTGGAATGATGGATTTTTCAGGGACCAACCACTAAGGTATGAAGATGGTGTAATGTTGAACATGTTTATTGCTAGACTTAAGTATGTAGACTTTATGAGGATGGTAGTTAAGAGAACCAACTGTGCCAGTCTATTTGCTGCTTACTATAGGATGCCACAACTTGATCTAGAGAAGGGTTTAGTGAAATTGTCTAATGACTCTGATATGATTCACATGTATGATCTGTCAAAGAAGTATGGTGGAATAGAAGTATTCTTGGACCATTGTAATATTGATTTGTCAGTGTATTTGGCTGAGCCTGACCCTAGTACATTAAGTGATGGGACCTCTAGGAAAAGAGCAACACCTGAGAGGAGGTATTGCAATGTGTTTACACAGGAAGAAATGGAGAGTTGGGCTGAGAAGGAGGCTGAAGAAGAGCATGGGGTTAATAGGGGTAGAGGCATAGTTATAAATGAACAAAAAGGTAGGGAGAGGGCCATTTTAGATGCTGGTAAAGGAAAAGCTATAATGGTTGATCATAGTGACACTGCTAGTAAGAGAAAAGCTACAATGGTTGTTGAAAGTGATATTGAAAGTGGGGATGATGGTATGTTAGATGGTAGTGACAGTGATGACAGTGAGTACTCTCAAAAATCTATTGATCATCTCAGTCCTGGTGAAGAAGAGGTCATACAGCTTAGTACAAGAAAAGCAAACAGAACTAAGACAAGACCAAATCCAATTCCAGACATGGGTGGTTCTGCAAGTAGTAGTAGGACCAATGGTTCAAGCAAAAATGAAGTGTTGGTTGAGCATGATGAATTCATAGGTGATTTGTTGAGAAAGTTGAAAGGTGATGGTGAAGATTCTGAATTGCAAGACCCTTTTTTGGGAGTTCAAGAAAGACAAGAGAAATATCCTGCATATGATCCTACCACTCATTGGAGGTCTCAGCTACCAGAGGTAATGCAATATACCTAATTTACATGATAGATTATGTATGCTCAAATTATTGTTGAAACTAAACTTATATTTTTTTTAAACAGCTTGGACAAAGATTTGAGAATGCTGCACAGTTGAAGGAGTGTATGACAAATTACGCGTTGGCCAATGGATATTCCATTTGGTATGAGAGGAGTGCACAAGATCAGATAATTGCTGTTTGTGGCCAGAGACCACCAAATTTAAAAGATCCTTCTTTAGGCAAACAAAGGAAGCATGTCATGTATCCTAGTGAATGTAAAGAAGATGTTCCAAAATGTACTTTTAGGTTATATGCTAGGATGAACAATGAAAAAACTTTTCAGATTAAGTCATTAATACCTGAGCATACTTGTGTTAGAAATTTTAAGTATGGTTCATTAGTTGACTACAAGTGGATAGGAAGGCATTTTGGTGATAAAATAAGGAAGAATCCAGACATTAAGTTGGTGGACATAGCTGATCTAGTAATGAAAAAGTATAAATGCACTGTTAGTCTTAACCAGTGTAGGGCTGCAAAGAATTGGGCTTTAAGTGAGTATGAGAAAACAATTGAAGAACACTATGGGTTGCTTAGATCATATGGCAAAGAATTATTAGACAGTAACCCAGGGTCCACAGTCAAAATAGGAGTTACAACAACAGATGATAAAACTTATTTTGATAGGTTTTATGTCTGTTTTGGTGCACTCAAAGAAGGATTTAAGCAAGGTTGTAGGAGGATAGTTGCTTTGGATGGATGCTTCCTTAAAAGGCCTAATCAAGGTGAGATTCTAACTGCTATAGGAAGAGATGGTAACAACCATATTTTCCCTATTGCTTGGGCTATTGTGAATGTAGAAAACAAGGATAATTGGTCATGGTTTATAGAGCTTCTAGGTGACGATTTAGATATGCCAACTGGACAAGGTCTTACTCTGATGTCTGACCAACATAAAGGACTAATAGAGGCTGTCAAAAAAGTTATGCCAGATGCTGAGCATAGGCAGTGTGCTAGGCATATTTATGAAAACTTTAGGAAGCAATTCAGTGGTGAAGAGTTTAGGAATCTGTTTTGGGCAGCCTCTAAAGCCACATATCCTCAATGGTTTAACAAAATAATGGAAAAGATCAAGGCCTTAAACCCTAAAGCTCACCAATATTTAATGGAAAAAAACCCAAATACATGGTCTAGGGCTTTTTTTGAGTTAGATAGGGGGTGTGAAGCAGTTGAGAATGGTTTCAGTGAGTGCTTTAATTCAGTGTTGGTATCTGTTAGAAACAAACCACTTCTCACCATGTTGGAGGCTATAAGAGTGATAGTTCTTGAAAGGCTCAACACCATGAGGAAAATTTCTTCAAAATGGACTGATGACATAACTCCATCAATCAAGAAAAGGCTTGACTTAATGAAGAATAACATAAGGTATGATGTATTTGTTATGCTTATCTTTCATTATTTTTTTTTACTTAGGGAATAAAACTAATTGGTTGTATATTTATTTGAAGGTTTTGGCATGTAATCCATACTGGCAATGATGCATTTGAAGTTAGAAATGGAAGTCATGCATTCAAAGTGGATCTATCATCAAGGACTTGCAATCGCAGATTATGGCAGTTACCAGGGTTGCCATGTATTCATGCCACTTCTGCAATAATGAGTGTCAATTTGTATCCATAACAATTTGTTCCAAACTGGTTTAGAAAGGATTTATACCAAGCTACATACAACAACTTTCTAAATCCTGTTGCTGGAACTGACTTTTGGCCTGATCAAAGTCAGTTCTCCACAGTTCTACCACCTATACTAAAGAAGATGCCAGGAAGGCCAAGAAAGAAAAGGATCAGGGCAAAGGGTGAAGGTGGTAGTGGTACTAGGGTATCCAAAGTAGGAACAACCATTACTTGTGGTAACTGTTTGCAACAGGGACACAACAAAAAAGGTTGTAAATTTCCTACAGCTCCAAAACCTCCTAAGGTAATTAAGAAGGCTGGTAGGCCAAGAAAGGATGTGTCTGCAAGTGCTATGGGTGGAAATACATATGCACAGGGTGGGTCTTCAAGTGCTGTGGGTGGAAATACAAATGCACAGGGTGGGTCTTCAAGTGCCATGGGTGGAAATACAAATGCTCAAGGAGGGACTGCAAGTGTTAGGGGTTCTGATATCCCAGGTATGAACTATGAAGCAACAAGTTACACAAGGGCATTCAATATGGTTGGAGGTATTAACTTTGCAACTAGAGCAAGTGGTTCACAAAGTCAAACTGGTGGTGCAAAAAATAAAGCAAGTGGTTCAAAAAAAGGGCCAAGCCAACAACAACAAAGCAGAGGATTTAGTTACTGGTTTGGAGATGATGAAAGTGGCACTCAACAAGATACCCAAACTGAAGTTGACGTTCCTACTCAGGAAGAAATTCAGACTCAAGCAACACATGATATCCCTACTCAACAATCAGTGCAACAACCAATTCAAGTGCCAATTCAACAACCAAGACAGCCACCAAGGCCAAGGGTTGTAGTCAGACCAAGGAACCCAAGTGAGAGAATTATGAAGAAAAAATTGGCTAAAATAGTTCATGGAGAGGGAAGCTCACAACAAACCCCTATGAACTTAGAGTAATCTCAGATTATGTAGTAACAAACTTAACATGCCCTCTTTTGTGTACTAAGAAACTTAACATGCCCTCTTTTGTGTATTAGATTTGGGCAGTGAAAACTTAACTTAAGCTGTATGTATGCTACTAAACTTGGTGCCATCTTTTGTTGTTTTTGACTTTCTAAAGTCAAACATGCTATGCAGTTATTTGACTTGATAAAGTCAAGTTTATGATATGGTTTTTCTAGTACATGATCTGGCTTTTTGATTTTTTTAAATTATGTAAACTTTTCTGCATATAGAATCTTGCATACACATGGACTCTTGCACCCAAAACACTATTTTTTTCAAAAGAAGAATCATATTCCCTGAACAAATATCAATTCATAGTTATAGTATAGGCAATACTTTCATACATGCATACCACAAATTCTTTGCTTTTCACTTTCATGCACTATACAAAGCTGCACACATTGAAACAACAAATTTGACTAGTATTTACTGCACTTTGACTACTTTTTGCAGAATTCAATACCAAAAAATGAAACATTTCATGAATTACCACACTATAAAACCCCTTGTGTATAGTTGTGCAACAACACTCCATTCAAACATTATAACCAACAAAAATTAGAAATTCAGACAATGGCTACAAACAAGAAAAAAGGTTAGTCTTATTCATCTGTATACATGTATTTGCAAACAATCCATGACTTACAATTGTTTTCTTTTCTTTTTCCCTTTTTGTGCAGAGATCATTTACATTTCAAGTAGTGATACTAGTTCTGAAGCTGCTGCATATCAGTCCTCATGGGCAGATTACTTACCAAAGTTTGACCTTTCTAATTCAGATGATGAAATTCCAAGTAATCCATACAAAACTCTTACAAGAAAAGAGCTTGAAAAATTGGCTTTTGCGGAGAGGACTAAAGTGCTAGGGCTTCCCAACAAACAAAAATGTCAAGAGTATGGTATCAAACCATTTGTTGCAAAGATACCCAAAGATGCAACTAATGATTCAAGGGGTAAGGGAAAAAAAAGGTTGGCTTAGCTTTATATGACTTACTAAAGTCAAACTTATGTATGTCATATATGCCCTTGAATAATACACTTGTTTCAAATATGATATGAAGTATGTACTTTGACTTTTTAAAGTCAACTGTAAGGTTTCTTAATGATCAAACATTGTGTAATGTTGTGTTGACAAACTTGTGTGTAAACTGAAATATAGAGAAAGAGAGGTAATGCATATACAACAAAACTGCAAATTTTTCATTGCTAATAGTTGTTTGACTTTATGGAGTCAAATTCCATTACAACAAACACTAACATACCACATTATAGTCATACATTATCCTACACAATCCTACACTGTCCTACACAATACTACGTAATCCTGCATATTAATACATAATCCTACCCAAACCTCATACCTAAGACAACACACAAAACCAACAATAACCCTACCAATATGACAAATATTTTGTCATACAGTTGCAACTTTGACCTTGCAACAGTCAACTCTTGGACAAGCCTTGATTTCTCCATTGATAGCATACCAATGTGTTCTTGCATAGTTGTGGTTTGGATACCTCTCCTGACCCTAGAATGCATATCAAGTAGCAGTTCCCTATAGTAATCACTTGGCAAATCATCATCAAAAAACTGGTATACAGTACACTTTGTTCTCTTATCCTATAATTAAACAACAAAACCCCCATGAGTTATACAAGACTAAAGATAAAAAAAAAAAAAAAAAAAAAAAAAAAAAAAAAAAAAAAAAACCCCAATTAAAAAAATTAGGGCTTACATAATCGGGGCAAGCAATAAACCTCTTCCCTGGATTATCTGGTGTCCATGACGTTTTCACAGTCAGACGATGACCACATTTACAATAGGGACGAACGTACTGGCCAATTACACGTGGGGTACCAGGCGCATATTCAGCCATGGATGAAGATCGTGGTGTTTTTACTATTTGGGGGAGGTGGGGGATTAATTTGGGTGAGAGAGAAACACTTAAAAGTGTTTAAATAAACAAAAGATATATTATAACCGTTACATGTGGGCCCAGACACAATATACACGGGTCAACTGTTAGTCAACGTTGACACGTCAGCAACACAAACGGGGAAACATAAATCATGCACATAATAGGCTGATTAGTAAATTTTTTGCATTATTTAACAAAATTAAAAACAACATACACAACATAGCAAAACGTGGCAAGTTCATTACAGTTTCAAATAATTATCCCATTTTTATTTCTCGCTTGTCAAGAAACATCGAGATGGATGCATAATTGAATGCTGAAGATATATAGGTTGAAGTAACTAAAAAACTGAATGAGAAAACCGAGATACTGCCAACTTACGAAAATACTATGATATCATTTTTTTTCAACCAACTGGTGAGATGTTCACACGAAACCCATAGATTTTTCTTATAGGTTTCAAAGCGGGCGGGCTAGGCTGGCATGGGCCATGGGCTAAACGGGCTACGGGCTAAAGAGGCATGGGCCAAACGGGCGCATGTTATACGAATCGTTTTAGAAAATACTCAAAACGACGAAATAAATTTCTCAAACTTAACACCTCATTTATATTTAAAAAATTAAATATATTATGTATACAATTTTTTCTTTAAAAATAATTGAAATGTTATATAATTGAGAGAAAATATGTGCTCATTTGTGCTCATTTAACTTTTAAATAGTTAATATATGCACATTTCAAAAAAAAAAAAAAAAAAAAAAGGGGGGGGGGGGGGGGGTGGTTTGGGGGGCCAAATGTGCCCAAATCTTTTAAACATTTGCCATTTAGCCTATTTTTTTATTTTGGACACAAATTGTCACCTCTATTATTTCTTACCAAGAGTAAATTTTGATAAAAGCTATTGATTTTTTTTTTCTTTTTTTTATTATTTTTTTAACGATGATTTATAATAAAAAGTAAAAACAATCTCTAGCAAAAAAACTAGAGATAGAGAGATTACAACGAGATTTTACAAGCGTTCTTTGGATCATAGATCCAATCTAACCAATTATTAGCATTCTTATTCCTATTTATTATCCAAGTGTGGGATAATACTTTGATT
Source organism: Artemisia argyi (assembly GCA_030686995.1). NCBI lineage: Eukaryota > Viridiplantae > Streptophyta > Magnoliopsida > Asterales > Asteraceae > Artemisia > Artemisia argyi. The sequence goes on from CM060676.1 coordinate 48,281,413, forward strand.
TCGGAGCCTAACGAATCTTTACTAGGAGGTTTAATCATAATCTTATATCTCTATAAGATTCAAGTCGTAGTTTAAATAACGACATCTAAACATGCCATTGCCAAAGAAGTTAGGTTTACTGGGTCACTCCATTTAATTAAGTTTTGAAGATCTTTGGGTGAATCACCAATATCCCACCACGTCGAAACCATCTTCCAAATATCAACAGCCACCTTGCACTCAACAAATAGATGATGAGTTGTTTCAATATTATCATCACACACCGGACATCTAGTGGAGTCGAGATCGATACCCTTTATGTCTAGGTTGTGGCAAGTTGGGAGGCGGTCCAACAACAACCTCCAAGCATGTATGTTTATCTTTAGAGTAAGACATCAGTTCCATCTAACCGGATCGAGAACACAAGAAAGCATGATTGATTCGATGTGATGTCTCATCGATGAAACATAGAAGGATCTAGTATGTAATTCCAACTATCAAGTTTAACGGAAGGGGTGTAGTTTTTTAAGATGTTAACAAGCCCAGTTAGTTGATCCCTTTCCCCCATCTCTAATGGGCCTTCTCCACTCCCATTGCATTCTAGATCCATCACCACAACACCTATCTTTGACTCTGCAATTTTTTTCTTTTTTTTTTTTTTTTTTTTTTTTTTTTTTTTTTTTTTTTGTTCTTTCAAGAGCATAAAGTTTCGGGTAAGAAGTTTTGAGGTTACATAGCCCTATCCAATGATCCTCCCAGAATTTAAACCTAGAACCATCTTCCACTTTTCGAGTAAAAATTGTATGTAAGTTGATATCGAAACATGAAAGATGTTTTTTTTTCACTCAATTACATATTTCCATGGGCTTGAAGGCAATCCATGCGTATTGTTATGCACACTTTCGAGACCACCATACTCGCCATAAATTGGTGTGATAAATCTTCTCCAAAGTGAATTGGTCTATGAGTGAAAACACTACCACCATTTGGTCAACATAGATAAATTAGATGCGTAGAAACTACCAATTCCAAGTCCCCCACAACTCTTTGAAGAACATACCTTTTTTCAAGCAACCCATGCTACTTTCTTTGAATATCGAGCCTCCCCTAAAAAAATTACATCTTAACTTCTCAAGATATTTAAGAACACATTTAGGCGCTACAAAGGATGAAAAGAAATACGTACCAAGTATTAGATGATAAATATGGCCCAAGCTTGGTGTGGGGTTAGGATCCATTAAGGTTTGTAATCTATAAATATTGATCAATAATAAAGTTACACCTACGGGGTTTATAGTGTTCTAACATTGTATTGGAACATGTCTGATCCTCAGAACTAGGTGGCTATGTTGAGCCGCCTCCTCCTAGGCCACCCGTCAAACCCTAATTTTCCTTATATTTATTTTAGATGATTCAATGATTCACCATATTAGTTTGTGTTTGGTTTCTACACGTGTAGAAAACAACAAAGAAGGTAACATTGGCTGCTTTGAGATCTAAAGCCATTTGTTTTACTTTTGATTTTCGTTATTGACGCAAGAGAAAGGAAGGGAAAAAAAGAAAAAGAAAGAAAGGGTATTGGTATTTTTTTTCATTCATCGAAATGGATTAACCGTGCATTGGTGAAGGAAGCATATATGAGATTTAATGAGCCCACCGCGGAAAGTCAATGGAAGATTTGTACCCAACAACTTTGAACGGATTATGAAGCAATACGCGGATAAGTATATCATCTGCCAATTTGTTTTTGTTTTTTGTTAAAAAAAATATTATTTTTGTTTTTGATTTTTAGGATACTTTGGTTTATTCGGTTTATTATTTGTTTGTTAGTTGATTGTTTGTAAGGCTTTGTTACCAGTCAACTAAAATTGACTGTTGGTACCAGTCCCTAAAGTCGACTGTTGGTACGATTTTGTTACCAGTCGACTTAGCCGACCGTTGGTACCAGTCGACTAAAGTCGACCAATGGTACGGTTTTGTTACGAGTCGACTAAAGTTATGTTTCTATTAGTTAATGTTTTTTTTTCTTTTCTAGTTTATTACTCCGGTTCGAGCTTTCGCGATTTCGCCGCTCGGACTGCAGGGGAGTATTAGATGATAAATATGGCCCAAGCTCAGTGTGGGGTTAGGGTCCATTAGAGTTTGTAATCTATAAATATCAATCAATAATAAAGTTACACCCACGGGGTTTATAATGTTCTAACACCAAGAGCTCCAAGAACTGATTTCACAAGTGTGAGTCTCCCACCATATGAAAGGTTTTTTTGCTTTTCATGTAGTAAGCCTTTTGTGAAATTTCTCTATAATTGGTTTCCAATTGGACACCTTGTTCATGTTAGCACCAATAGGAATTCCAAGGTACACACAAGGGAATTTTGATGGTTCGCACGAGAGAAAGGAGACATTGTGTACAATTTCATTGTGCAAGACACCAACACCAAAAAATTTGCTTTTAGTAAAGTTAACTTTTAAACAGGACGCCATGTGAAAACATCTCAAGATTCTACAAAGTTTTTTGGCGTTATCACGAGACAATTTTCCAAGTATAAGAGCATCATCCGCCAACCGAAGATGGGATATATCACTACTGTTACAACCAACTTTTACGCCTTCAAAGACATTTTTGGATTTAGTTTCTTGAAGAGTAATGTGAAGGGCTTCAACCACTATGATAAAAAGAAATGGTGAAAGAGGGTCTCATTGACGTAAACCCTTTTGGATTTTGAACTCTTTGGTGGGAGTACCATGCAAAGAACCGAAGCAAAAGCCGAATTAAGGCATCAATGAATTCATTTTCTCCATTTAACACTAAACCCCATTTTTTCCATGGTATGATCAAGAAATTTCCAATCAAGCAAATCAAACGCTTTTTCAAAGTCAACTTTTAATATGAATAGACGTTCACTCTTTTTCCAAGAGATGATCTCACTAACCATTAGTGGACCATCAATCATTTGTCTATCTTTAATAAATGTCGTTTGAACTTCGCTAACCACCGAGTGAACCAGTTGCTATAGTCTATTTGCGAGAACTTTAGAGATGATCTTGTATTGACACCGGATGAGACTAATGGGTCGATAATCTCCAATGTTTGCGGCTTTATTTTTTTCGGGATTAACGCAATGAAGGAAGAGTCGCAACCCGTTGGAATGAAACCATCTACTTCAAAATGCTTAATCATGTCAATGAAGTATGTGCTAATGTATCCCAATAGTGTTTAATGAACTTGGAATTTAAACCATCGGGTCCTGGGGCTTTGTCTTGTTACGCCCCGTGCCCGATTTGACCAAAAATTTTAACTTTTACGTGGAAACGACTCATCTATAACTGACCTTTTGTTACACTTTAACAAACTGACAAAAATCTATTACAAAACAGCCCTTAAGACTATTTTTAAATGAAACTAGACTCAATTACCTTCAAAACAGCGGGTGGCACTACCTCTAATGACTTACAGTTTAAAAGATATGATTTTTTGAACACGACTCTTTTTCTGCACTACTTGTTGTCCTAAACACCCCTTTTTCTGCATATTCCCTTTTATGCATTTTTAACCCATTTTCCGGAAAACAACTTCTATAACTCGACAATTAACGAAACTTTCAAGAAACCTTAACATAACATAATACATCATTTTCATAAATATTTGTGGTCTAAACGAGCCGTGAACTACCTTACGGGGATTGCCAAACACCCGTTTTGACCCACTTTCAAACACTATAACACATGACTAAAACAAATGGATTGACACAATTTTACTTTTACAACCACATCACTTTAACAAACCATACTATATCGTACTACACGGAAATTGACCCCAAAATGGGCACAAATTGCCTATTAAACCAAACACTCATTTTGACCCATTCTACATACACTTTAACACATACTATAACAAAGACTACAACATACTTTAACACTTGACAACTCATTTACAAACCATTAAAAGACCATCGGGGGTTCATCTTTAACTTGGAGCTCGGTAACTACGACTAAGCTCTAAAACATAACCAATAACCTTCTAGCATCCATACTTACGATCCTTAAGCTTAATCCATGCCATAACACTTCCACAATATCCTACAAAACATTTAAACACTATAATGTAAGCTTTCGCTTAGTAAGTAACTGGATAATAACACATATTATGCATCAATCAATCATGTTAGAATTATGAAATATCCACATATATTCCAAGGACTATAACCATTTCAATACTTTTATCATCATGCTCTATAACCACAATTATCAAGCCATAACAACATAATCATATCATACTATAACAACACAATCACATACCTTGGATTTTCTATAACCATAAATTAACACCCACTTTAACCACACAATCTAACTATCCAAGTCTTTATCACTTTCAGACTCATTAGGCCAAGGTTCTTATGTCGTAACACCTTCATTCACAATTACATAACATGATAATATCAATACAACATATGTTATAATCATAGTTACTTACCTTGGCTCCATAGCTATAACCAACCATAATCATCATCATCAATCACTATCATCAACTTCTTCTTCATATCCTAGGTTAAATCGTCATAACCATAATCACTTACAATATGAACAATTAACTCTAACAATAATTTACCACAATCTTTGCTCTATTGATTATATGATAACTATCCCATAAAATTAGACTTAATTCAATAAAGCTTATTCCAATAATTTCTATAACCCTTTTAATTAGCTTAAAACCATCTTTTACCCAATTCTCAAATTAGGGTTCATAAACCCTAACTTCTTAAATCACCAATTAAACTCAACAATTAGGTTACTTACTTGTGGGTAATTGGTACTAACTTGTGTCTTGATTTGGAGCACTAATTACTCAATTTGATCATTGGAAATTCTTGTTCATCCCTCCCTTTCTCTCTAAACCAACACACACCCACACCATTGCAAATAATAATGAAAATATCAAAAACCTGGAGATTTCTAGGTGATCCTTACTTCATACCAAAGCTATTTTACAATTAACACCTTTAGTCCTTCTAGTACTATAACAATTTAGTCCTAGTACTAAAACAAGGTTGTTCTAGTACTAGTTTGGGATTATGGCAGGAATGGTCCCTGCAGGCTATAACAATTTGGTTCTAGTACTAAAACAAGGTAGTTCTAGTACTAGTTTGGTTATTTAGCAGGAATGATCCCTTCAGGCTATAATAATTTGGTTCTAGTACTAAAACAAGGTTGTTCTAGTACTAGTTTGGTCATTTGGCAACTTAGGTCTATCAAGTCCCTTTTCTTTCTACTTTAGTGATGAGTGTGTAAATACTCATCATTTTTATCGTATCTGAACTGCCAAAACGTCCAAAAATACTCAGTAATGCATCAAAATACTAAAAATATTCCAAAATTGTGTTTTATATGTTTCTGATGCAAAATGTTTAAAAACAAATGAAAAACGAACAAAGTTTGCATAATTGGCAGTTTCAGTCCCTCAAGTTTCAAAAATTGACAAAACTAGTCCCTGAAAGTTTTAAATCGAAAGAAAAGTCAACCCAAGGTTTTCTAAAGTCAAAAATTATCAAATTGATCCTTGGGTGAAAAATTTGAGAAAATTACATGTTTGGCCCCTCAAAATCCAAAATGGGCATAAAAGGTCCCTGGAGTTTCAGAAAATGACAGATTTGGTCCCTGGTGGATTATTTTGGATGGAAAAGTCAACATTTGTCCATGGAATTCATAAATTGCCACTTTCAGTCCCTGGGTAAAATATTTGGAGAAATTACATATTTGATCCCTAAGGTTTCAATTTTGGCAAAAATAGTCCCTGGAAATTTCATTTTGGGAAATTAACAAATATTGGTACTTGGGAATATGGACTTGGCGATTTTGGTCCTTGTAAATACTTGGGGAAAATACCACAGCCCACCCTCAACTTTAAGCCATTTACAAATTTAGTCCTTGTGGTTTTAATACTTAAACTAAATAAACAAACAAACCAAACCACCCTTTATCCCACAACACCCTGATCCATTACACACCCCAGGCCACCTCACAATCCCAAGCCCATCTCCCACCAGCCCACTACCTAAAATCAAACCCCCACCGTTTTTAATAATACCTCCCAGTCAACACCCCCTTTGACCCATCTCTTCCCACCATCTGCTACAATCCAAACACCACCCCTGCCAAATCCATCATCACCCCTACACTACTTTCCCCTCCTACACACTCAACCTTCACCCTTATCACTCCAAACAACCATAACACTCCAAACCACACCCTCTGGCATCAATTATTCAAAGAAAACGCCAAACTCCAATTTTGGCGCCAAATTGCTCAACGGCCAAGATTAACTTTTTTTTCATCCTTTGGTCAAGAATTCAAGTGGGAAAGCACTATGGGACTTTTCAAAGGCTATATATTGAAGCAGGGAAGCAAAGCAGAGGCTATCTAGTTAGTTAGTCTTGGTTTTTAATGTAAATTAGGTCGAATTAGGTTTGAATTAATGTACCATTTCAAATTCAGCTTTGTAATTCTCAAATTCAGTAGTATAATCACCTTTATAATTAATGAGATATGGTTCTTCTTTTTAATTCTTTTGCAGCTTATTTTTATAATTTAGCTTAAAATTTCAGTTGTGTTTGAAATACTTTCATAAGCTTCCATTTGAGTTTAATGAGCTCATTCAAGCTGTTATAGCCTGTTGTGAGCTCATTGGTGTTCAAAGTACTGTTTCATCTCACAAGTTCAAATAAGTCAACACAATAGTCAAAGGTAGCTTTCATGATGATGATTCTGGGATTGTTGGTGATGGAATAGTGTTTCCATGGTGTGTGGGCCTATCTAAAGATAGGCTTTGATCACATGAAACCTCTGTTCAGCTGAGGTTGTAATTGTAAGTCTCATTGACATTTCTAGCTTGTTTACTCAATTAGTGCTTATTGCTTATTTGCTGTTTAATCCAAGTGTTACTTTGTGTTTTATTGCTCTTTTTTTTATCTCATATAGTTAGTTTTTACCTCTTTTGTTTATTTACAATTGTTTGTGCTCACTGTTATTCATAATGCATTTTCATTAGTCAATTAGCTCAACTCTCATTTAGCTTATATTAGTGCTCAAATCTACCTCCATTAGCTCAATTTTAGTGTAATATAGATTATATGTTAGTTTGCATGAGTATATCAGTTCAGTTTAGCCTAAATCACTCATAATCTAAAAACAGTCACCTATTAGGGGTGTTTGGATTTGCTGTATTCACTAGTTTCTAGTGAGTTGTTGTTGTTGTTTTTAGTTGTAACAAGTCTTATTAGGTAATATTAGTCCAACAAAGTCATAAAAATGGTGCCTTAAACTGCCAAAAGTCAAAATTAACTTTTCATCTATTGATTTAACTAACTGTTAGGATTTAGGAGACCCAATCTCATCATTTCTACTCAAAAGTACTTAGAATAGGTAGATTTAGTTCATTTTCACTTATAATATCATTCTCAGTCATAAAATTAAGGTCCAAAGTTCATAATAGTCAAAATGCAAAGTTTTTACAAAAGTCAAAAATGCATGATTTTCAGTTTTTCCAAATCTAGGGTGATTTTTCCTGAATTTTGTAGTTAGATTAGTGACTTGATCTTTTCATATGTGGTAGTATAACATTTCAACTTTTAATTCCTTGCATCATTTCATTTTTACAAATTTTTCTGTGGAGTCCACTTAGTCTCAAAGTCAACTGCAGGGGGGGTGAGTCCCCTGCATCAGCAGTACAGCCATCCACCACCACCACTTTGGTGGTGGCTGCAACCTTCATCAGTGGGTCCCATGGCCCCCTCCTTGCACCTTTCAACCCCCCTCCTGGTGGGCTTCCTAATTTGACCTTAGGTTTGACCTAGAAACCTGTGGGTCCCACATGATTTGGCCATAAACTCTTGTCCCATTTTCAGTCCTAACACAATAAGCCAAGTGCTTATTTGTTGGCTTATTGCTTATTCTGTGGTAAAATTGTGCTTATTCTTGCTTTAACATGTTTCATTAACTCACTGGAACCAGATTTTACCCTTGTGGGTCCCACTTAAGCCAATTTTAACTCAATTCCTTGTTTGGTCAATGAAAGTCAACTGTCTCAATTTTTAGCTTGTTCACAGCTTACTATTAAGTTATAAAAAAGTTGTTTTCACAAAAAGTCTTTGTTTTTAGTTATAAAATAGGTTTGTAAAGTAAAAATCCAGAAAATCAATTTAATATTAAGTGATAGTTTCTATTTAATGTAATTTAATTTTAATTTTCATTTTCAAATTTTTGTTAAGTACTTAGCTATTTTATATTTTTATTAAATTCCTCATATATTAAAGTATTTATAGTAATTTTCTTAGATTTTTATTTTACCATTTAGTATTTATTAGAATTAATCTTAGTTTTATTGATTATTAATTAAAAATTAGTTTAAAATAGCATAATTAGTTTTTGTTAAGCAAAACCTAGTTTTTATATTTTTCCTAGCTTTTATAAGTTGTAAAATAATTTTAGAAATTTTATTAGAATTTTTACTGTTCATTTTCTATTTTTCTTAATTTAAAACAGTTTAATTAGTAATTAATAATTAATTAGTAATTAATTAATAGAAAATCCACAAAAAGACAAAAACACTTATTTTTAATTTTAAAACTTATTTTTAGTTATTTTAAAATTTTAGAAATTTTATTTTCATTTTTCTAGTGCTTAATTAATATTATATTGTATTTAAGTATTTTAATTATTAATAATTAGTAATAATTAGTAATTAATTAATATTAAATAATTAATTAGTGTTAAAATTTATTTTCTTTTTCTAAAAAATTTCTTTTACTTTTAAGTTTGCAAAAAAGTCATTTTCACCCCCTGGGTGTTTTCAGATTTCCGTTTTCACTTTTTATTTTGTACGTCTACGTTTTATTTAAACGTAACGTACGCGTTTTTAGGCTTAAATCGTTTCTGGTTTTTCCTAGCTTCCAGTCTTATTCCTATAGCTTACTTAAGCTATTTTCTTTTATATTTCAGTAGTATAATCAATCACAACTCTCTTAAAACCCTTTCCTGTCCAAATTCACCCGGTCACAAACCCGTTTTTATACCATCCACACCTCGTCGGGACATAAAGACCCGGGGAAACACTGTACTTCCACGGAGCATTGGTTTAAGCTGTTTGACTATTATAGTTGACCATTCACAAGTGGTTGACCAATAATCGTTTGACGGTTTAGCACCAATCATTTAGCCACATTAACTTTATAACACATTTTCCATTTGACAACTTAGTCCCTTAAGTCTATATCTCTTGTATTTAAGACACATCAATCTTCCTATAACCATGTTACATCTTCTTTGACTATCAAGTTTGACTAGCCAATCACATAACACCTTCAACTTAACATCCGTTGACTAACCAATCATATCGAGTCTCCCGAATCATAAAAGTCTTAATCATCTAGAGTCATACCCGTTTACAAAAGGGTTTCGGGTGTAACATGTCTCCCCCACAATGCTAAACTACATCTTTTATTTCCTTGATAGAAATAGGAGCATCTAAAAGAGAATGATCGGGTGGGGAAAGGGTTTTAAACAGGTTGCTATAGAACATAGGCCTATTGGAAGAACTATATTCGAATTTGTTTTTATGAAAGTTAAGATGTGTGAAACTTGAGTGGGGGGGGGGGGGGATTTATTATGGATCTAGAGAACTTATTGTTTACCAAACCATGGAATAACTTAAAGTTCTCATCACCTTCAACCACCCATTTAACCTTTTGACTTTTGCATTAGATCGAGCATTCTAATATTTTCCAAATCATCTATGTTTAATGTGCCCACTAACTATTGTTGAATTATAATCTGATTACTCCTATTTATGTTTATGTGCTTGTTGTGTAATTAGCACTTTTATTTTTTTTAATGAAAAATAATTAAAAAAAAAAATAAAGCATTGGGGGTTGTCATGGAACTTCTCATGTTTATGCTGAATTTGAAGGTTTCTACAAGATGGGGACTGGGGACCAGATGTGTTACATTAGGCTATATACACTGCCTGATCACAAATCCATAATCACCAAGCCTAATCCTCTCATTAGTCGCTCTTTTTTCTCTTTTGATAATCCCTTGACTTTGTGTGGGTGATCTTTCAATCATTTGTGTATTGTGTTGAGTGTTGACACATTGATAACACTCAAACCCTTGTCAACCTTTCTCACATTCAAAGTGTAATCCCGCGATTGTCTTATTAATAAGATCTTGTGGTTGTTTTATGTTCGATTATTATTATTTTTACCATATCTCATTGTATCATAGTTGTAAGGTGATTATTTAATCGATCTTCAGTTATGGATTTCTAGGCTTTTTAACAAACCGTGTCAGAAATTAGGAGTTTCTTAATTGTTGCACTCCCGTGGCTGATTCATCATTATTCTGGTGACCGGATAACTTATTGGTGATTATATCAATTTCTAGATTTTTGATCGTGAAACCTTATAATTTAGGGGTTTTCAATTTTGGGTATTTTCTTATTGATTTGATGCATTTTTCTATCACGTACAATATCTCTTGACTAATTGAATCAGGAGTGTAGTGATTAAGTCTTTTGCTACTACTTATCTCCTAAAGCACCGCAAGCTATATCTCTTCTTTTAAATCTTCGAATATTTAATTAGTGTGGCTACAATCAGTTTGGCTAACCCTGGCCTACCTCCTTGAGAGACAAGGAAACCTACTCTGGCAAGCGAGCCAATACGGTGTTGTATTGTCTCTTAAGTGTGTTGTTACAACCTGGCGAGTGGAAATGAGGGTGGTGGACCTCAGGCATTAGTAGCTCGTCCACAGACTCGGTTTCCCACCTACGCTTGGCTTGGTTCAGGTTTGAAGATGCACCTATCTCGGGGTCAAAAGTTGCATATTTCATTCCCTTGCACACAACCGTTATATAAACATGCTTTAATCAATATACAATAGCCAAATAAGCAGTTGTGATACGCAAATAAGCTATTACAAACTTTCTATTTGAAAATCAGACAAAAAGTGTGGTGGTTTTCCTTCCAAAACCGGTGTACTTTCTGTATTGAGCGTAAAAAAAATTCTATTTTAACTCTACGAACGAAAAACGAAATACACAATGCATACTTCTAGTAATCCAATATATCATAAATCACATAACCTGTCCTTTACGCTTCTATCCTCAAAACGTTTTTTCAAAGCACTATTTTTCGAACGCAATCACTTTCTACTTAGTCTAACGACATTATGGGTGCTGTAAACCAAGTAAAACAACTACTAATCTTCCCATAAGCACATAACTTAAAATGCCTAATTTATGTGTCAAACCCTAATTTCATAACACAAACCGAGCAATCCATATTCACATATTCGTACCGGGTATCATCAAGGACATCAAAGTATCTATATTCATGCATTGCAATTAAGTAAATCCGAACTAAAAATAATAATAATAAAAAATAAACACAACAAAAAACAATATAGCAAAACATTTTCCCATGCATTGTAGAGAGTGGGGGAGATGAAATTTGAGTTTTGAAAATTTTTGGTGAGAAAACAGTCGATTTTGGGGAGATTTTTGTGTTTTGTGTGTGAAAAATGACTCAATGTTAGTCATATATATTTGTGTGGCAATTTTAGTTTCAAAACCATCATACTTTTGACAAACTTTGCCTCAAAATAGTTGTAACTCACAAATAAGCAAACAAAAACGCAAAAGTTTCAAACAACAAATACCAACAACTCAAAACAACATAACTTCATTCATTCATAACTTAACAAAACATAAACAAATCATAACAAAGATAGTCATAGGGTTTAATATGACATAATTATTAAAAAACAAAGAAACAAACTCAAATAAAACGGGCGTGCTATTTCAACTCATTTATTCCTTGCAACTGATGTTTAACTGCTGAATTAGATGAGTGACATGATGTCACGCAACCTATACTTTCCCGAAGCCTGTCTTGCAGTACGCTCTGTTTCAAAACCTCTTTCAACCCCATAAACGTGTGGACCAACTATCTCGACTTGCATGTTCCACTCATTATCTCCATTGACCATAGATAATTTCGCCGATCAATCGGGCATCCATTCATTATTTACTAGTGACATGAGGAGTGATCCTAGATACGAAGTTAAGTTTTGCTACACACATATAGTCTTAAACGGGTTTAAATAGTCTTGTTTGGAAAGAACCTGATCCATTTCATCTTCAATATTATGATATGGTGGTAATTTAGGCCCATAGTATGGTCTTCCTTCTTCATCACGCCTCCAACCATACTCCTCTTCGTCCGATCATCATCTTTCTTTACATGACCTCGGTAGATATCTTATCTTATCATAGCGAGTCCTTCCGTCCTAAAATTGTTGTCCAACGAAAATACAGACAACATAATAGAGTGCATTTATTACTATTTTGATTCATGCAAAAGCAACAAGTTAATGCTTTCATTTAATTTTGTAAATAATAATTTTGATTAGAATTAATTTGGTAAAAATCAAACAATTTCAACTTATATTTTTAATTGTGGATAAATATTTTGGGACAACTCAAAATAAAATTATGGGCAATAATATTGAGTAAGAAGAAATATATGTTAAGAGAAAACATGTTCTTTTAAAAGCTTGCAAAAAGAGAATTCATTTCTTTAAAACGAACATATTTTGACTAAGGCTAGTCTTGGGTATATAGTTTGCTTGATGAGCCAACTGTTTGACTTCTTCAATGATCTAACTTAACAAATGATAGTCAACGAGTGGCACAAGTTATGTACATTCATGTGGCATTTTAATTAGTTGTAATAAGACAAAACAGAATCTATAACTCTTTTGGGTATTTAATAAGAAAAATACTAGATCCACCTACATTTTACAAAAAAATTCCCACACGCTGACGTGGCTTAGTGTTGATTGGTTGGTTTTCTGTGGGCCACAGAAAACCAACCAATCAACACTCCGCCACGTCAGCGTGTGGGAAAAATTTTGTAAAATGTAGGTGGGTGTAGCACACCTCATTTAATAATCCATATATACATTTATATTCTGGGTTTTCTTATAGCAAGCTCAGATTGTTCTTAGATAGAGTTACTCGAATTGTTCTAGATATAGAGTCAATCTAAAACCTGTTTTCTATAACGCTAATCGATATCGTTATATCAATCTACAACCTGTTTTACACGATGTTTCAGTGGTTTAGTATATGGGGAGTTTGTGAATATATTATTTGGTTGATAAACTGATCATAAATCATAAGGTATATACATATCGTGAAAAATTATTCACGCGAGTCTTATTGAGGTTTAGCATATGTTAAAAGAGAATTAATCAAGATATACAATGTTTTACATAATGTAGTGAAATTAAATTAAACAACACAATCTTTGATTCTGCAATCCATTTAGCAGTTTAGACTTTAGACAATTAATTTGGATCATTGTTTTCAAAGAAGTTACAACTGTTTAACCAGTTCTAGTGCCGCATGCTTGACCTTCTTCCTAACCGAGCTTGTCAACGCAGCGGCATCAACCCCATCCCCGATCACAACCAAGTAGTTCTTGTTTTCCCCTTGTAGCTCCACTGAATGCACACCTGCACGTGTATTCAAGTAAGTTGCGCACGTTTGCAAGAAATGAAGTAATTAATAGAACATGTTAATTAATTTGCCTATTTCTTGAAAGTGATTACAATGTTACATCCATAAGTATTACTATCATATACTCCGTAACTACTTTCTTCTCGATTCACATCATAGTAGCTAGCTTGAAACATGGTTTTATAGAGATGATCAAGCGAAAAGGATGAGAAAAGATAATAAAGCTAAAGAAATAGATATTTGTTTTACCTAATGCTTTGGCAGCTACCATCATTGCTTTCGTTCGACATTTCCCACATTTTGGCTGAAACGAAATCACGATCATTTGCTGAAACACATAATTTTTCTCATTAATCAACGAAAGTACCTCAAAACTAAATAAAAATATCATGCTCTAACATGTTACACGACATATATGATCAATTTGATGTAACAATGGCGTTAAAACAACAAAAGTTGGGAATAAAGGTTTAGCAATACCGTCATTTGAGCAAGTATACTTGTTGATGCTCTTAGGGGTGAAAGAAGTAGAACATGAACAACAGCCTACATACATGGTTGTGTCTATTTATAGTGACTTGCATGTTTATGGTGTATTAGTTGTCTAAAAAACTCCCTTAAACACGGCTTCATTTTGAGTCAACTCATAACATAACATGTGAAACACGTGGGCTACAAGTTTACGTGCATGCATGTGACGTTTAAGTTGTAAAATGTCAAAATTTCTGAGTTTGATTTTGATTAACAGTACAAAGATAAATTAATCAGTTAAATAAGAAAGATGCAAGTATACGTAGTCTAACACTCTTGCAATTAGCTAGAGCTAGCTCGTAACTTAAATATATTCGGCTTCATATTGGTTTTTCAAACTTGAATATATCGAGTCAATAGAATGTGCTTTTTGCTTAAGTTGATCGACAGCTACCTAAAAGAGTATACGACAACGTCGACGTATAGACCCTCATATGGACATTTATTATTATTATTATTACTGTATTATTTTTGAACAGCGAGTTACTACAATACTAGGTAGTCACTGCTAATCTCGAATAATAATTAGTAATTTGATTCCACAGTGCATACTCATAAAGTAGTCTTTGCCAGCCACAAATCGACACGTCTATGAGGCAGAACCTCACAGATTTCACCTTGAAGGAAAACCCCCATGAAAAGACTCGAACCTGAGACTTCGCATGTGGTAACAACCTCCTCAAAGTCAGTACCATTGGTGGCCAACTGAACTAGCCCAGTTGGTTATATGGACATTTATTATTAGCTACTCGTACGTTCTATGTTTACCTGGTCATCGTTTATAGTTAATTTTTACATAGGAGTGATACACTCACATAAAAATATCCACAAAATGATGTGGCAAGCAATGAATGGTTGATTTTATTATAGTTTCTCTCTCATCTTTCTCATTCCATCAATTTCTATTTGACACATCATTTTGTGGCTTATTTGTATGAAACTTTTTATGTGGTTGTATCATTTTCCATTTTTACACTAGAGAGGAAACATGTAACAATGAGTGCAAAACATGCAAACATACACATGCAGACATGTTTTTTGGGCTCCATTGGCCTTTCAATATCTTTTATTTTTACGTTGTAACAAAGCAATGAATTGGTCATCCATATTTTAAGCTCTTCTATTTTAAAAGTATGCATAAATAATTGAGTTATTTTAATGAACAACAACGAGATGAGTTAGTGATCAAGCATCGTCATGTCTTTATAAAATACGGAGTATCTTACTTTCAGATTTCACACATCCATTACTCGCTTTATACATTTATTTCATGATTTATTTGCGCGTTTGTTTATTAAACTCAGTTTACTTTAATATTTTCGTTTTCATTACTTTAATGAACAACCACGAGATGAGTTAGTGATCTATGCAAAGGGTTAATTGAGAGCTTAGAGACACATATTTGTCTGCTAGTTATCTTTGTCGTACAATTATTTTAAAGTTGGAATGGCACCGGCGATCATATGACCGTCATGTTTTAATTTGTTTTTTCCTCCTTAAAAAAATATTTACACTTGTCGATAATTAATTTTAGGTGGGAACCTGTTTAAAATATTGACAACTATTTAGAATGGAAGATATGATCACGAGATAAGAAACCTTATTAACGGCGCAAGTGAAGGATTTCACGTCATGGTTTGTAATATAAAATTAAAAGCTGACAAACAGGTGACGTCTACCACTGCAGCAAATATAAGCTTCCACTATGTCACATGTTTTTGTTATTAGCTGTTACAACGTGGCCATCAGCCCATCAACTTGGAGTTTAAGGTTCTAATTCTCAATAATCGTGTGAATATATTTGTGTTAAGAGTAAAAGGAGTGGTAACTTGAGTTATGAAATAACACCGCACTACGCAGTGTCACTGATCGCGTATAGCGCTCTCCGGATCCAATTCATTTAGCCGAGTATAAGGCTACAAGAGCCGGGTCAGGACTAACTAGCAGGATGCAAGAACCCGCGTCCAAAACACGTAGCAGCGGCCCATGATGAAAGACCGCGGCCCAAGATAAAAGACAAATAGTACACAAGGTACAAGATAATGGAACATTCCGAACAATAAGGAAAGATGCACAACTCCGAGAAACACGCACAAACGGTCGGAAAGGTCAAGCTTACTTCACCTATATAAGAAGGAGAAACCTCCACCCTTGGTAACACACATAGTTCCTATATTCTCTCAATAAACACTTTATCTCTCTATCAATACTTACTCTCACACCGGAGGTTGACCGCGGAAGTCCCTTTTCCGCGGTGAGGCTAACGGTGTTTTCTCCTTCTTAGCAGATTAATAACAACCTTGAAGTCCTAAATTCGCTCCTCCAAGAACTAGCTCCATCTAGGTATTGGATCGAGACCAGATTTTGTACTAACAAGTGGCGCCATCCGCATTGTGACTCGTTCATTTAAACTACGTTCCAAAAGTTACTCTAACCAGCATGAGTAAACCGGCACTCTACGGTACGAAACACGTTGGAGAAAGAGAAAAGCGAAGGGGTGAGTGAAGCGATGCCGGACGCGGCAATACGGGAGTTTTGCGACAAGCACTATGACCAACTGCTACCCTTAATGGCTGAGAAAGTCCACCAAGAGAAACTGAGGCAAGTACAAACGCGCCTCGACTTCAATAATGACGAGGGGAAAAGCGATAAGTCTCGAAGCTCCGGGTCCAAAACTTTGGGAGAAATAGGAGCCAAGCTACAGCGACAAAGTAGTCCGAGTGCTAGATCCGGACCCTCGGAATACTCCCATTCCCGGAGCATTTTTTCCCGACTCAGCAGCGGAGAAACAAAAACTCCCAAAGAAGACCTCGAGAGACAGAGGTACCCCCGGTCTACCGTCTTCTCGCGCTTAGGAGAAAAACGGCGGGATGTCAAGTCACGACTGGGAGATAGGAGGTCAGACGTGTTTAACCGGCTAAAACCTGACACCCGCACCAGAAGGGAAGAGAGAACAAGAGCCAGACGCACTTGGCGGGAAGGAAGTGAGGAGAGGCACGGGAAAAGAAGAAACAGAGGCCCTAGTCCAACCCTCAGCAGTGCCTCCCATCCCCGAAGAAGGAACACCGGAGGAAGATTCGCATGGTCTGAACCCGAGGGACGGAGAGAGAGAGATCACCATCGGAAAGCGAAGGTAGTGATAAAGGATATTGGATGTCTAAATCCAGGAGCGGCAACGATGATGATCTCTATCGTCCATACGATATTGAAGACACCGACCCGTTCACGCAACGAATCAGAAGTTTCGAATTTCCAAAGTGAACTAGAATAAATAGAATTACATCTAATGTCAAAACATACGACGGAACCACCGACCCGGAGGACCACTTGAAAATTTTCTGTACCGCGGCTAAGATAGAACGCTGGCCTATGCCCACTTGGTGCCACATGTTCAACTCAACCCTCATGGGACACGCCGGCGTATGGTTTGACGAATTGCCAACAGAAAGCATAGACAGCTTTGAAGACCTGCGGAAAGGGTTCCTATCCTATTTCCTACAACAAAAGAAGTATGCAAAAGACACTGTGGAGCTACACCACATTAAACAGAGAGAAGGAGAGCCAACTGGAGCCTTCGTAGAGCGTTTCAAAGCCGAAAGCATGCACATAAAAGGAGCCCCGGAGTGTATGAAAATCTCAGGCTTCATGCACGGGATTACTAACCCGGAGTTGATCAAGAGACTCAACGATAAAATCCCACGAACTGTGGATGAAATGTGGAAAGCAACAACGACCTTCCTCCCCAGAACCACCGCCGCAGCAAATCAGTCAAAAAAGAAACAAGATCGTTCCCCATGGAGAACTCAAGAAACTGAAAGCAAGACCGGCCAAAGCAACCGGACGTTTGAACGGAAGACATAATTTAAAGGACGATCCAGAGCCGACCGGCGACGCTCTAACCACTTCACCCCTCTCATCAAGACACCAAAGGAAATCCTGGCAATGGGTTCGGTTAAATTCACGGCCCCACCCCCAATGGCAAGCCCAGCAGAATCCAGGAACAAGGACAAATACTTCGACTTTCACAGAGAAAAGGGACATAACACGGATGAGTGTTTTCAACAAAAAAAGCAAATTGAGGAAGCAGTAAGGTCCGGCCAGCTCGCGCATTTGGTCAAAGAAATCAAGAATGGTGTTTAGAAGGGAGGATTGAAAGGCGACAAAAAGGAGGCCACTCCTAAAGATAAAGCTCCAGCTATATTCATGCTTCAAACATGGCAACGTAACGTGAAACCAAAGACACTACCGCGGTTAAGTCCAAATATGGAAATATCCTTTCCTCCGGTGGTAGGAGATGACTGGGACGATCACCCGCTGGTGATTAAAGCAGAAATCGATGGACACCACGTACATAGAATGTACGTGGACAACGGAAGTGCCTCAGAGGTACTTTATAAGCATTGCTTCAATCGTCTCAGCCCAGAAGTCCAAAGGAAAATGGTTCCTGCGACCACTCCACTTCTTGGGTTCAACGGCGAAATATCCTGGCCACTCGGACAAATACTGCTGGAGGTAACGTTGGGAGATGAAAGCAACTCGGCCAGCACCTGGATGAACTTCATGGTTTTCAGATCACCATCCCCATATAACAAGATTATTGGGAGACCGGGGATACGTCTACTTAGGATCATCCCCTCCACGGCTCACGGCATGCTAAAGTTCCCTACCAAAGGAGGAGTCGTGACGTTGCATACTGACAAAGTAATTCCAACAGAATGCCGGATGTTAGAAGAAGCGCAGTCGGGACAGGATCACCCAAAATTTTCAGCGGAAGGATCAAAGTGGCAATACATCGAGAATTCCCGGATCAAACAATTACCATTGGTGGCAGAATGATAGACCAAGGGAAAAAGGATCTTGGTGAGCTACTGAAGAACAACTTGGATATCTTCGCTTGGCAGCCCTCAGATATGTCCGGTGTTCCACGAAATGTCACAGAACACAAGCTAAATGTTAGAGAAGGTTACACTCCGGTGAGGCAGAAGAAAAGAGGACAGGCCCCGGAAAGAAATAAAGCAATTAATGAGGATGTAGCAAAACTAGTGGAGGCCGACATAATGAGGGAAGTTCACTACCACGATTGGTTATCTAATCCTGTCTTGGTCAAGAAAAGCGACGGAAGCTGGAGAATGTGCGTGGATTTCAAGGATTTGAACAAAGCTTGTCCCAAACATTGTTACCCACTTCCGGAGATAGACTGGAAAGTTGAATCCTTGTGCGGATACACCTTCAAGTGTTTTCTGGATGCGTACAAAGGATATCACCAAATTCAGATGGCCCCGGAAGATGAGAAGAAGACCGCGTTCCACACCAGCCAAGGAATTTTCTGCTATACAAAGATGCCGTTTGGGTTAAAAAACGCAGGGGCTACTTACCAACGGTTGGTAGACAAAGCCTTCGAAAAACTGATAGGGCGGAACTTGGAAGTATACGTGGATCACTTGGTAATCAAAAGCCACTCAGAAATGGACATGCTCAGAGACATAAGAGAAACCTTCGAGACACTCAGAAGAATCAACATGAAACTCAACCCAAAGAAATGCACCTTCAGAGCAGAAGAGGGGGTTTTCCTAGGACATGTGGTTAGTAGGAATGGTATCAAAGCATGCCCAGAAAAATTCGAGGCCGTAACACTACTCCCGTTACCAAGAACCCTAAAAGAGGTACAAAGTTTAAACGGCAAGTTGGCCAGCCTCAACCATTTCCTATCCTAGTCCGCGGAAAAATCTTTACCATTCTTCAAAACACTGAAGAAGTGCATCAAGAAAAGTGACTTCAACTGGACCACGGAAGCAGAAACGGCGTTCAAGAAAATGAAAAAGCACATCGCTAGGCTCCCCACATTGACGGCTCCGCGTCCTAAGGAAGAACTAATAATGTACCTATCCGCAGCAAGAGATGCCATAAGTGCCGTGCTATTAGCGGAAAGAGGATCGCGACAAGAACCCATCTACTTCATAAGCCGCGCCTTGCAAGGTCCGGAGACAAACTACTGCCTAAGGGAAAAATTGGTGTTAGCATTGGTTCATGCAACCAGGCGGCTCAGGAGATACTTTCAAGCACATCCGGTAGTAGTCATCACCGATCAATCAATCAAGCAGGTGTTGGCACAGACAGAGAAAACGGGGAGAATGACAAAGTGGGCCATCGAGCTGGATGCGTATGACATCAACTATAGACCGCGAATGGCTATAAGAGGACAAGTCTTGGCAGATTTTATTGCAGAGGTTCCGGAAGAAGGCTCATCACCAAACGAGGAATCCGCGGAGACGCTATCCTGTATTGAACCATGGAACCTATATACGGATGGATCCGCGTGTCAAGAAGGTTCCGGAGCAGGCTTGATCCTCATTAACCCTGAAGGCACAGAGCTCACGTATGCCTTAAGATTTGAATTTGATACGTCCAACAACGAAGCAAAATATGAAGCACTGTTGGCGGGCCTAAGGATAGACCAAGGAAGTAGGGATTAGCTAGAAGAAGTGCCGCACGTACTTTGGGCCCACCGCACCATGATCAAATCCAGTAACGAGGAAACGCCATTCTCATTAACATACGGAAGTGAAGCTGTAATTCCTGTAGAGATAGGCATGCCATCACTAAGGTGCGCTCTTTTCGACCTGGTAGAAAATGATGAAGCCCTACGTCTCGGCTTGGATCACCTAGAAGAAAAAAGGGAGGTAGCAGCCATAGAAGAAGCAAGAAGCAAGTCCCGGATGGAAAATATTATAACGCCAAAGTCCACGGAACATCTTTCAAACCTGGAGACTACGTGTATCGTAGCAATGAAGCAAGCCAAGTGGAAACCACAGGGAAGTTAGGCCCCAAATGGGAAGGCCCATACGAAGTTATAGAGGCATTGGGACACGGAGCATACAAGCTCAAAAGCCCGGACGGAAAAGATATTCCCCGTACATGGAATATCCGGAACTTAAAGAAATGTTATGTTTAATATAAGTGTTCCTTTGGCTGACCGCGGCTGTACCCGGCAGCCGGAACTCACTATTAGATTTACGCTCACTTTTCTCATGTATTTCTTTATGATTAATAAAATGTGGAGCCTGATCAGCCCTACAAGTTTTAAATATCATTTTGTTTTAATTTTTCATCCACACATGCACACAAGTCTTGAAACGCATATTCGCAAAAAAAATATATCTAAGGCATATAAGTGGTATTGCAAACCCATTGACCATAACCAACTGTCCCCGGAAAAGACTAAGTACGAACACACACGGATTGTAACAAACCTTAAAATGCGTAAGTGTTA
Source organism: Artemisia argyi (assembly GCA_030686995.1). NCBI lineage: Eukaryota > Viridiplantae > Streptophyta > Magnoliopsida > Asterales > Asteraceae > Artemisia > Artemisia argyi. The sequence goes on from CM060676.1 coordinate 48,302,772, forward strand.
TGGCCAACCCAGCATCCAAAAAAAAAAGAAGGCATATAAGTGGAACTGCAGTCCCATTGACCATACCAAGTAGTCACTAAAGACACAAAAAGAAAAACAGTTAAATAATTCATTCGCACTAACAATGAGGAGCAACCGCACAAGCCGCGGGCTCAAAGCAAAAGCACCTCCGGATATCATATCCGGGCCAACCCTGGACTGTTAAAAAGTTAAAAAAGCTTCACAAAGATTGGGTTAACGAGACATAGTCAAAATGCCTCAACAAGAACCAAGATCAAGCGAAATCCTTCGGGTCAATCTTCCCAAGGATACTTGTATTGAACATATCATCATCCCTTTGCGCTTCATCATTCCCTGTGGGAGCTGTTATCGGCCCTGAAGGATTAACATTAACCCGCGGATCAATCACATCCGGGGAAGGTTGAGAAGGAGTGGCCACAGAAGGGACAATAACAGACAAACCCCTGTCACTGTAATCAAATGCTCTCCCATATTTTTTGTTCTTCATCTCCTTGTAAGAATGAATGGCCCTAGGTCGAGCTGTTATGCATCTGAGCAAAGATTCCAGAAGAATACGCTCTTCCGCGACAGGGAATCCAAAAGTAACCTCAGAAGTCCCGGGAACACGTTCCTCCTCCAATACTAATTGCGACATCAGAAACTCAATGGGAGAATCCTTGCAAGCCTTAAGGGAATCCAATAATGGGAAGGGGACTTCACCTAAACGCACCACGACCTCACTAAACCTTTGCTTAGCCGCCGGATCATAAGCTTCTATACTCTCAAGCTTCACCCCTTTTGAGCCATGCTCTACTCCGGCCTCCAAGCCCTGCCTAAGTCCCTCAACAAGAGTAGCAGAAATGCAGCCCCCAAGCCTGGCCTTTAGCTCCGGATACTCCTTGAATTTCTGAAAGGCTTTGCGGAAACCGTGCCCGATCACCCACCTTTTACCCTCCACAGCCATCAAACATTGAGGAAAGAGCTGTGTATCGAATTCATCATTCAAAGAAGTCAACTTAGAATCCAGCACGGCGAGCTGATCTTTGAAACAAGCTCGAACTTCTTCTTCTTTGTCATTTAGCTGTTGTTTCAGAACCTCTTCCCCCTTCACTTGCCCTTCAAGGGCCTCACATACCATCTCCAAACTTGCGACCTTCCCCTCACGCTCTTTGTTATCAGACTCTAGTGCCTCATTCTTAGATCCCAGATCCATCGCCCTTGCAACCTTCTCAGATAACTCGGAGTTCTAGGTCTGAAGATCCGCGATTTCTTTATCCTTGGAGGCCGTGGTCACCTCCAACTCAGCCAACTTAGCGCGGAGCTCAGCCATATGGGAAGACTCACCACCAAGACCATTGATGAGGCGAAAAATGATCCGTTTTTAGGGGGTCATTTAAGCCCGAATCCGAATTTATTTGATCAAATATTGCCCTAAATCGTTCCTTTTGTGATTTTAGGTGTTTGGAGAGTGAATTCTGGAAAAGAGGCTATTTTGGACGTTTTTGGAGCATAAAGTGAAGAAAACAACAAAGTACCAAATCCAAGCTGGAATTACAAGGTGACGGCGTCAAGAATTTACTCTTGACGGCGTCAGAAAGGATGAATATTTTACCGAAGGTTGTGAAGGCGTCAGATGAAGAGATGACGGCGTCAAAATGACCAAGATTAATTTACCGAGGGTGGTGACGGCGTCACATAGGCCGTCACGATTGGATCTAGGGCGTCCGAGGAAGTATATGGCGGCGAGTTGACGGCGTCAGATTTTACTCTTGACGCCGTCAGGACGATTTTCCTATATATAGTTTTCTAGTTTTTTCATTAAAAAAAGGAGAAGTTTTGGTGAAACCCTAAAGACGATTTTGGTGCCTCTTTTACAGGTTTTTCAAGGGTTCCAAACCCTTGAGACCTTGCATTGTAATTGAGATAAGTATACTCTTAATTCAATCAATATGTCTATGTGTTGGTTGTCTATCTTTTGTTCTTATCTTAATTCTACTATGCTAGGCTAAATTTCCTTTGTGTTTGCTTAGATCTAATGAAACCTAGATGTTGATTATGTGTTGATTACTTGTCTATTCTTGTTTTGAATGAATGATATTATATGTTAGGCTTAAGAAAACTGGCAGATCTCCAAATGGTAACATGCTTGAACGTCTTAAGAAACATGAACCGAGGCGTACTAGGTCTTTATTGGTTGTATTTAATGCATGAGCCACTGTTTACAATCCCTATAGTTGTGCTGGGTCATGGTGTAGGAGGAGATAAGAGCTCATAGAGTTGGGGAGTTATGTATGCCACTCCACGAATGGTATTAAGGAATACAACCCGTCATTCATACAAGTGTAACAAGTAATTAACATGTAAAAGATATCTAGGGAGTAATGAAGTCTAAGTAAACACAATTTCTCCAACCACTGTTCACAACCTTAGTTTAATATTAGTTTAATTTCATTTTCATTAGTTAATTAGTTATAAAGTAGTTTTTGGGTTAGTTGATTAGCAACTAATTCCGCCCACTCCTTCAAAACCCGAGATTTTACTTGCTTTAATAAAATATAAAAACACAAAAATAATCATCTTCCATCTCTAGAACTATTAATTAGGCTTTCTAATCCTAGCGACACTATTCCTAAGCTGAACGATCAATCCCCCGGTACTTGTCACTATACTATACTACAACGATCAGGTACACTGCCTGGTGGGGGTTGTAAGCCTCGCGAGATCCCTCGAGAGGTAAAGCAAGGTGCGATTCCCACGCATCAAGTTTTTGGCGCCGCAGCCCGGGGAATAGTTATTGTCTAGGTTAGGATTTCTTTTTATTAGGTCTACTTGCTAGATTCCTTTCTAGTAAGATTTTATTTTTATTTTTAGGTCTTCTTTAGTCTATCTTATTTCTTCGTGCTTTTGTTCGTAACTCTTTACCATCCGACATCATGGAAGGTGGTAACATCTTTGAACCCATCATCCCACCACAACAAAACCCACCATTAGAACCCCTTAGGCCCCGAACCTTAGGAGAGTATTCCCGACCTAGCCACCAAGGCTATCGAAACACCATTGAGCTCACCGGAGCCAATGTGACCCCCTTGCGATCCGACACCATCCGGTTGGTGCAAAGCGGATGTGCATTCCATGGACTTCGTTCCGAAGATCCAAACCAACACCTTAAGGACTTCCTCAAAATTGTAGATTCCATAGACCTAGGTGTTGAAACTAGAGAGACTACCCGTTTACGCCTATTCCAATTCTCTCTACGGGATCAAGCTAGTCAATGGCTTGAGCGTTTACCCGCGGGATCCATCACCACATGGGATGATCTCACCACTCGTTTCCTTGCTCAATTTTTCCCACCGGGGAGAACTACTAAACTTAGGAATGACATCTTGATGTTCCAACAACGTCAAAATGAATCTCTTTATGAAGCATGGACTCGTTTCAAGGACTTACTCCAAAAAGTCCCTCATCATGGCATAGATTTGTGGCTCCAAGTCCAAATTTTTTATGACCATATCGATATCCCCACGAGGCGAACCATTGACCAATCGGCCGGTGGTAAGCTACGTGATCTTAGTGCGGAACAATCATGGGAACTCATAGAAGATCTTGCTCTCTATGACAACGAAAGTTGGAATGATCCCCGTGATTTGAACAAAACGGTCAAGGCAATATCTTTGCCTTCGAATAATTCAAGCACTCCCGACCGTAGGATCATGGAACTTGAGGACCAAGTCAAGTTTCTCATGAAATCTTACGAAGCTCCGAAGCATTCAAGCCAAGTGAACAAAATCACTTCTTCATGCGAATTATGTAGTGGTCCCCATGACACTCGTGATTGTGTGGAACTCCCCGGAACAGCTTTTGCGGACTACGCATCCACGCGTACCGACGAAGCGGGAGATAAGTGGTACACTTTCAAGCCCGAGCCAAACACATACGGTGATTCATATAACCCCTCATGGAAAAATCACCCAAACCTTAGGTGGAAACAAAATCAACCAAATTCATCCAACCCACCTAATCGTTACCAATCAAACGGTCCACCATCCAACCGTATCTTCAACAACAATCCTTCTAACAACTATGGTAGTACCAACAATCTTGAAGGATTGATGTCGAAATTTATGGCATCTCAAGAAGCTCGCATAGCTAGGTTTGAAACCGAATTCAACCAACAACAAACGGAGATGACCAACAAAATCGACAACTTGTTGAAAGCCCTCAACAACCAAACATTAGCCACACCTAGGAAGGACACTAGGGACACCAATAGTGGAATCCAAGCTAAGGACCCCTTATCATCCAAACATGTCCACTTTGTCAATGTTGTCACTATCAAGCCGATAGATAGGGAAATAGAGGAGAGTGACAAAGATGAAGTTAGAGTAGAAGCCAATAGTGAGGATGAGAGTAGGGAAGTTGAGGTTAATAAGGATGAGGAATTAGAGGAGGTAGAACCTATAGAGGAATATTTTGATAAGTTGCCAACCAAGGAAGAACGGGAATACCATAAGTATTTATTCGATAGTCCCGAAACAACATATATCTTTGGCGATCCCCTGATCAAAATGGGAGACCCCTCTAACATTAACATCCCATGCAATATCGGGCACATGCATGTATGGAAAGCTTACATAGATCTTAGATCCCCCGTGAACATCATGTCTAGGACTTATTACAATTGGGTGATGAAGAAGCAACTCAATTTTAGGATAATGCCCGGTAAAAGTTGGATAAGTAATTTTGCGGGAAGAGTGAAGGGATTGCATGTCATTATAGGGAATCTAACCTATGAGATTGATTTTATGATAGTTGAAGACATTCGTCCGGTGATAGATGCTTGCCTAAGTCAAGTAGTATTCGGGAAGCCATTTGTTGAGGCCACTAGGATGAGTTATGATCCGACGTTAGGGATAGTTAGATTCAAGGAAGAGAATGATGAGGTTGCTTATCAAATGCCCTACAAGATTGAGCAATACCGCCTTCTCTCTAATTTCGAAAAGGAACGTAAGCAAGCGGCTTATTATAGGAATGAGGAGGATAGACGTAGAGGAGTAGAGTATGTTAGAAATAGGATGCTTGGTTTCTACAAAGAGTGCTTACAACTAGGTCCAGAATACAAAACTGGTTTAGAAGATGACCTAGAGAATGGAACCAATGATGAAATCACGTAGTAACCCACAACTTTGAGTCTAGCTACAAGACTCGTAAATAAAGAAAAGCGCTTCTTGGGAGGCAACCCATGTTTTGTGTGATTTTATTTGTTTGATTGTTATTTGCTTCCGTATGCATGCTTTATTTTTATTGTTGGTTGATCATGTTTCTCAATTAAAATGTGGAAATACTTTATTATGTTGTTTAGCCTAGTCTTAACTTCAACCTAAAGGTATTTTTGCAAAAGATAAGTGTAAGGGGAAACCCCAAATATGTTTTTAAGAAACAACCCGATCATGATTCTCCACAATATTAAATGAACATGTATATTCGTATTTGTTAGAGTCAAGTGCTTGTATTGAGTCATAATGAAGTTTTGCAGGATTTTCCAGGAAGTAGGACAAAGTTTTTCCAGAAATTTTCCGGAAACTTAACATAAGAATTTCTGCAGGTCCATTCTGACGGCGTCAGAGGTTTACTCTTGACGGCGTCAGGAGTCAAAAATCTGGAAATTTTACCAGTTTTGTTTTTCTAACGGAGTCTTATAAGTTTTTGTGAATTATTAAGTTTTATAATCTCCAGGAAATCTGCAAACTTCATTCCACAAGCATTATATCTTATTTTGTTTTCTAGGATTTAGTAACTTATATAGGATGCCGCCGATTTTACGCGAGGTTGCCTTGTCTACTTTTGTCAGGATTTACAGGTTATTTGAGACAAGAAGATGATTTATATTCTGGAAGGGAAGCTTTGATTGTTCGTTTTCTTGGAGGAAGATTTAACCTGGCCAACCTATAATCCATACCGAGCGAATCAGGGGAGTATTTGATTTCATTCTCTTTACTTTTTCACTTTTATATTCTTTACTTGAACATTGGGGACAATGTTCATCTTAAGTGTAAGGGGAGGGTAAAAAGATGATACCTTACATATGCACTTTCGCTTGAGTTTGTTTTGTTTGATAGTAGATGAGTAATAAAACTATGAGAAATACTTGTTAGTGCAATTTTAGCGCCAAATTTAAAATTTTTTACAACATTTAGGAGTGAAACTTTAGCCATAGCAAGCATCTCATGGATAGGAGGTTGTATGACTAGCACATAACCGTATATTCAGAAAAATTTTCCACCCAAAAATGTGAGGTTCGCCTTTAGATTTGATAGGAAAAGCATTCATTATTGGTGCTTATGAGTGTACCGGTAGCATTTAGATTCTAGAACTTGCGTTAGTGATGCATCCCGAGACCGCTAGTGAGACTACATTCGTGTAGTAGGATTTACTACATGATAAGAGGCATTATGATCACCCTTGTGTTAAACCCGTATTACGATTACTTGACCATTTAAGTCATATTACTTGGCTAGTTAAGTCAACTAATTTTTCCCACACCCTTAGCGTTGTACTCATTTTTAGTACACGATACCCCTAGTACACCCCTCCGAGCCTATCTTTTCGTTTCTAACTTTAAGCATCTTACTTAAAGGAAGAATTTGTTACACCCCACTTAAATGTACACCCAAATCGCCTTAGCCTTCCGTGTATGCGCTCATTTTTAGTGCATTATTGTTATTTGTTAAACCCTAAGTTAACTTCCTAATTGATTACATGGTTGCTAAGTCGAGTCATATCCTTGTACATATTGTTTTGGGACGATTGGGACTCATGGGTAAGTACTTATTTTATGGAGTAATGGGGAAGAACAACATTTATTACCCCCATATGTACGTTAATCTTAAAAGTGCTCCAAGTGTTTTGATTTTCTTAATTCGAGTCATTAGAATAGTTTAATGTAAAGTATGTAAAGATTCAAGTGTAAGGGGAATGCTCAAACCCCTATGATGTATTATTTTGGATGGTAGGGTAAGAGTGTATGAAAAAAAAAAAAAAAAAAAAAAAAATCGAAAAAATCAAGAAAAAGAAAAAAAAAATAGAAAAAGAAAAAAAAAAAAAAAGGAAAAAAAAAAAAAAAAAAAAAAAAAAAATAGAAAAGAAAGAGAGAAAAAACATACGGACTACCATCCCGTTTTTATTCTATGTTTATTTTATGTTTTTGTTATTTTTCATTTATTAGCTTAAGTCGAGTCTAGTCTTGGCTTAGCAACGCCATCTTGTACATGTAATTAACTAAGATTGTTAACTCGCCACCAGTAAAATCCCCTTTATCCAACAAAACCGTGTAATTCATATCCCTACACCTAACGTTATAACCCTTTAAAAAGACCTCTTTGATAGTTTATCCTAGGTGCTTACGCCATGTGGTGGAGGTTTGATCCTTTCCCAAGCCTATGGTAATCTATTTTGCTATGACAGGTAGTGAGAGATATCTTCCATTTCCATAATGTTATATTACTTTATTACACCCGAGAGATGTGAGTATCTAAACACTATTTGTGAGGTGCTTGTGTATGACCTCCGTGCTTGTCTATTGGTCTTTAGTGGAACGATTATTTGTTGTAATTACTTTTATATTAGTGTTAAATGACCCCTAACTTGTCTTTCGAGTAGAATAAAAGCTCATTTGCTTGAGGACAAGCAAATCTCAAGTGTAAGGGTATATGATGAGGCGAAAAATGATCCGTTTTTAGGGGGTCATTTAAGCCCGAATCCGAATTTATTTGATCAAATATTGCCCTAAATCGTTCCTTTTGTGATTTTAGGTGTTTGGAGAGTGAATTCTGGAAAAGAGGCTATTTTGGACGTTTTTGGAGCATAAAGTGAAGAAAACAACAAAGTACCAAATCCAAGCTGGAATTACAAGGTGACGGCGTCAAGAATTTACTCTTGACGGCGTCAGAAAGGATGAATATTTTACCGAAGGTTGTGAAGGCGTCAGATGAAGAGATGACGGCGTCAAAATGACCAAGATTAATTTACCGAGGGTGGTGACGGCGTCACATAGGCCGTCACGATTGGATCTAGGGCGTCCGAGGAAGTATATGGCGGCGAGTTGACGGCGTCAGATTTTACTCTTGACGCCGTCAGGACGATTTTCCTATATATAGTTTTCTAGTTTTTTCATTAAAAAAAGGAGAAGTTTTGGTGAAACCCTAAAGACGATTTTGGTGCCTCTTTTACAGGTTTTTCAAGGGTTCCAAACCCTTGAGACCTTGCATTGTAATTGAGATAAGTATACTCTTAATTCAATCAATATGTCTATGTGTTGGTTGTCTATCTTTTGTTCTTATCTTAATTCTACTATGCTAGGCTAAATTTCCTTTGTGTTTGCTTAGATCTAATGAAACCTAGATGTTGATTATGTGTTGATTACTTGTCTATTCTTGTTTTGAATGAATGATATTATATGTTAGGCTTAAGAAAACTGGCAGATCTCCAAATGGTAACATGCTTGAACGTCTTAAGAAACATGAACCGAGGCGTACTAGGTCTTTATTGGTTGTATTTAATGCATGAGCCACTGTTTACAATCCCTATAGTTGTGCTGGGTCATGGTGTAGGAGGAGATAAGAGCTCATAGAGTTGGGGAGTTATGTATGCCACTCCACGAATGGTATTAAGGAATACAACCCGTCATTCATACAAGTGTAACAAGTAATTAACATGTAAAAGATATCTAGGGAGTAATGAAGTCTAAGTAAACACAATTTCTCCAACCACTGTTCACAACCTTAGTTTAATATTAGTTTAATTTCATTTTCATTAGTTAATTAGTTATAAAGTAGTTTTTGGGTTAGTTGATTAGCAACTAATTCCGCCCACTCCTTCAAAACCCGAGATTTTACTTGCTTTAATAAAATATAAAAACACAAAAATAATCATCTTCCATCTCTAGAACTATTAATTAGGCTTTCTAATCCTAGCGACACTATTCCTAAGCTGAACGATCAATCCCCCGGTACTTGTCACTATACTATACTACAACAATCAGGTACACTGCCTGGTGGGGGTTGTAAGCCTCGCGAGATCCCTCGAGAGGTAAAGCAAGGTGCGATTCCCACGCATCAACCATCAACCTTTTCTCGAAGAACGGAAACCTGTTTTTCTCTCCTCTCCAACCTCCTGCTCAACTTGTTGTTCAAATGAAGCTTATACTTAAGTCTCTGCCTAATTTCTGAATCTATCCCAACTTTTTGAGCAGTCAAAAGATTATGACGATCCAGCAGCTCTCGAATCTCCATATTCCGCAACACTGATACGTAACCAGTTTGTTCCATATCCCTCACGATTGCAAGACCAGAAGCTCAGTGAAAAAGCTAATCATTAGATGGAAAAATGTCAGAACTTCCATATTCCACCTGTGTAGGTTGTAATCTTAAAGATAACGAAGTAATTTAACTTCACAGTTTGTTTTGTTGTTTATGATTTTTTTGGTGTTTTTAACACTTCAGGAAAAGTGTTAATGATTTTTTTTTTTAGTTATGGTTTTGATTTTCACAAAAATTTACAAAGTGATGGTATTTGTACAGGAGGGGTTTTGAAAACCACTAAACCAAGAAACGTTTTGAAATACGCAGCAACATCCCCGGCAGCGGCGCCAAATTTTGACTCCTCCTAAACAAACCAGTCAAGCGTGTGCAGTTGATAGGCCCACCTGGGAGAAAAAGTCAAGTGTTAAAATCCGTGGAAGTACAGGGAAGTCCCCGGGTCGTTAAGTCCCAATGAGATTGAAATTGTATTTGTAAACGTTTTTGGGAATAAATGGTACTGAGGACAATAACCAAAGATGAAGTGGGTTTGATTTACACTACTGATATTATTTGGATAACAATATAAAACAAGCACAATAAACAGCTATGTATACACGTAAACTGAAATGTAAACAGATACGTATGCGTACTGAGAAAAAGATGATTTTTAAGGAAAAATAAACTACAGGGGTTAAAAATGAAAATTTTATAAACTTAAACTTAAAATAAAATTTAATTAAAAAGAAAATAATTTTTTTTTGATTATTTTATTATTTAATATTAATTATTTAAATAAAAACTATTTAACTATTTAATTAAAACTAATTAACTTAAAAACCTAATAATACAAATTTAAACTAGAAAATTGCAAAATTTATTTCTAAAATTCTAAAATGACTTAAAATAAGATTAAAAATTAAAAATATGTAGTTTTGTCTTTTTGTGGATTTTCTATTAATTAAATACTAATAATATTACTTCAACTATTTAAACTATTTTAAATTACTAATTATACTAAAAATGACTTAGAAAATTTAATTAAAAATTATAAAAACTTTATAAAAATTATATTTAGACTATTTTACTAATTAATTACTTATTTATTAATTAAAATCTAATTAACTAAATTAATTAAGGAAAATAGGAAATGAACAGTAGTAATCAGGAAAATATTTTCTAAAAATACTTAATGATTTATAAAACTTAAAAAAAATATATAAAAAGGTACTGTTATTAAATAAAAATTAATAAAACTATCTAATTAACTAATATTACTTAATTATTAATTAAAATGGTATTAATTATTATAAATATTATCTGAACAGTAAAAAATATGAAAAAAATATGGAAAGTGTATTATAAGATAAAGAAGCTAGGAAAAATAAGATGGGGCTAACAGCTTATCCAAGTAAGCTGAAATAAGCTAAAACGTTTGGAATAAGCAAAATGGGCCAATACTACTTTAATTATATTGATTGTGTAAGCTATAACGGAACTGGTGCCCCAGAGCAAATGGAAGGGGGTGTGTTGTTTGCGCATGTTATACTAGAGGTCCCAGGTTCGATTCCCATACACCCCATTTTTGCCACTTTTCTATTTCTTTTATTTTTTTTTCTTTTTACAAAACTAATTTAACACTAATTATAAGCAACTTTTACAAATGGAACTTTTTTATAAAAGCTAAATAAGCTCAGAATGAGCTTATTTGCTCAACAGTTGAGTAAAAGGCTAAAATTTGTATTTTAAAGTGACAATAAGCTTCAAATAAGCTACAAATGGTTAAATAAGCTACAAGACACTTAAACAAACTTAAAATAAGCTAAAAGAGACAATTAAACACACTGAATAAGCTAGAACAAGCAAAAATGGAAAATAAGCTAAACCAAAAACTAGCATACCAAGAACAATCCAAAGGGGCACCTTTCAGGCCTTATGGGGTCCACAAAGGGGTTCAAGAGTTCAATTTTATGTTTGAACTCTAAAGTTGGACTGGTAAACTATTAATCAGGTCAATAAGCTAACCAATAAGCTTACTAATAAGCTCAGAGTGAGCTTTGGAAATAAGGTCAAAAAGCTGAGTTGCTCATGTTACAAGGGTCAAATGGTCAAACTGCAGGGGCCTGTGGGGCCCACTAGGTTGAGCAAGGATCCAAAGTTAAGCTTGCGTCAATAAGCTGAGCTTAAGGGCTTTTCAAAAAGCTAAGGTTCAAGGGTTGGGACCCACTAATGAGCTTTGGACAAGCTTGTGAAAAAGCTTTTGAACACTGAGTTATCAGTATTCACAATGAATTTGGACAAAGTTAAAAGCTACTAGCAGCCTAAGTTAATAAGCTAGAAAAGAAAAAGTGAGCTCTGGAACTTGAAGACTGCTTGATAAGCTTTCCAAAAAGCCAAATAACACAGATTGGGACCCACTAATAAGCTTTGTGTGAGCTTATGAAAATGGGACTCACAACTGTGCACAGGGCAAGTTTGTGGAAAGGTAGCAACAAAAAGCCATCAATTACGCTAATAAGCTAATGAAATAAAATTAAACCAAAAATACTATGATTAAGATTAGCAACAACAGATTAAAACCTAAAAAGCACAAATCAAGAACTTAAATATTAAAGCCTACAAGAAATTCTAAAGTTTATTCAAAAATTATATTTGCTGAAATGTTGACTTTCTAATTACCTATGTAGTTTGACTAAAGTGAAGTTCTAATCTAACTTACTGATTGATTATGATTACTTAAGCTATATTATGACTAAATTAAGCTATAAAACCTACTTGTGAGATGATATGATGATTATGCTATCTTAAACTCAACACAGTGAACCACTTAAGAGTGATTTAAGTGTATTTTGACTTTTGATTGAACAAGCATAGGTTTATTAAGTTTGTCTGACCAAATATGAACCTAAGTGACTTATTGCAACCAATTTGAACCAACTGAACTCACTGAAATACAATGATATACCCTGATCCAAACACACCTTAAATAGACTGATTTTATGATTATGAAGTGATGTTACTGATTTAGACCATGAACATGAAACATAAACATGTATAATGGTAATTTAAACCTAACTGAGCATATAAACATCAACAACAACAACAATTATCTTAGAATCCTACTTATGCTTATTTTAACTGTGAATTTTTTATTTCAAGTAACAACAAATTTTAAGGAACAAGCTCACTATTTTAAGTTATATTATGACTAAATATTACTAATTAAGCAATAAAAACTCAAAGATAAGTAGTAATAAAAAGACTACAGTAAAATGGAAAATAATAAGTTTGCTTACAATTTTTGCATTCCTGCCAAAATCAATAACCAGGACCAAAACAAACTTCCTAAAGGCTTACCACTAAGCCTCTAAACCATGGTCATCCAGAAATTACCATGCTCCATTCTTGGGGAACTCCAACCTGCAAATTTTTATTTTATAGCTATTTTTTTCTTTATTTTTTATATATATATATATTTTTTAAGTAATACTGGAATTTGAGGTCTAGTAGTTCTAATAAGCTATATCATAAGCTTATGTGAGCTAAAAGATTGAAAACAACAACAGATAACAAGTTTAAGGCTTAAAGAGATTTTTGAATTTAAAGCAAAGGATAATAAACTGAAATTGACCATAAGCTTGTATTAAAACTTGAATAAAGTTTTCTTACAACATTCCAACAATAATAAAATGCTTAGAAGCTTTAATTGAAACTGAAAGACTAAGTTACTAAGTAAACGATTTAAATTGAAACTAACTAAAAAACTAACAAACTAATCCTTCTGCATATTCCTCCTTTTATAGCCTCCCACATGGTTCAGGTGTCCTTATGATCAAATCCCACCAATTCTGAGCCCTTGGATTGCCTCAATTCATCTTAGCCGTTTAAATCTCTTTTTGGCGCCAAAATCCCAAGGGGTAACTTGCAGCCGATTTTACGCATTAAATGCTGTCGATAGGACTTATGATGGTGGAGGGGGACACAATGGAGTATAGGTATGAGTTAGGGGTGGTGGTGTAAGGGATTGCAGGGTGTAGGTGGTTTACAGGTTGTAGGTTTGACACGTGATGTCCCCTGGTGCAAACCTAAGGGGTGGGTTTTGTTGTGGGGATGACAGAGAGGGGTGAGGTGGTAAATGAGGGTGCAAGTGGTGGATGTGGAGGGTTGATGGTGGTGAAGCAGGAGGTGGAAAGGGAGGTTGAAGAAAGGGGGTGAGCCAGGGTCAACGGGTCAAACTCCCCGTTTTAATATTAAAGGGCGAGTGGGCTTGTGTAACTTGGGCCAAGAAAACAAAAGGGTGGGCTTGGGATTGGTTATGTTTATTATTTGGATTGGATTTTGGGCTTATGGTATTAATAAGGATCCGGTTTGGTTTGTATATTTCACAAGGACCAATTATGTAAATTCTGGATTTTTGAGGGTTGGATTTGACAACTTTCTAAAATTACTTGCGAGGGTAAAACTTGCCAAGTTTCAATAGTGTAAGGACCATAGTTGACTTTTCCACTTTTTGAACTACCAGGGACCTTGTCTGCCAAACTGTGAAACTTCAGGGACCAAACATGTAATTTCACCAAACTTTCCAACCAAGGACCATTCCTGCCATAGAAGATTAGTACAAGGACCAAAATTGATTTTTTCAAAGTTTTTATATCCCAGGGACCATTTTTGTCAATTCTGCTAAGTTGAGGGACTAAACTTGTAATTTTGTGAAACTTTATACCAAAGGACTAAATATGTAATGTGTGATTCAAAAAGGACCTTTGATGACTTTTTCATGTTTTAGAATAACCAGGGACTAGTTTTGACAAGTTTTGAAAGTTGAGGGACTAAAACTGCCACTTATGCAAACTTTGTTCATTTTTCATTTGTTTTTGATTATTTTGCATCTGAAACATATAAAACACACTTCTGGGATATTTTGAGTATTATGATGCAAATTTGAGTGTTTTTTGATGTTTTGGCAGCTCAGATTAGGTAAAAATGATGAGTATTTACACACTAATCAATAAACATGCTTTAATCAATATACAATAGCCAAATAAGCAGTTGTAATATGCAAATAAGCTGTTACAAACATTCTATTTGAAAATCAGACAAAAAGTGTGGTGGTTTTCTTTCCAAAACCGGTGTACTTTCTGTGCTGAGAGCAAAAAAATTCTATTTTAACTCTACGAACGAAAAATGAAATACACAATGCATACTTCTAGTAATCCAATATATCATAAATCACATACTCAACCTGTCCTTAACGCTTCTATCCTCAAAACGTTTTTTCAAAGCACTAATTTTCAAACACAATCACTTTCTACTTAGTCTAACGACATTATGGGTGTTGTAAACCAAGTACAACAACTACTAATCTTCCCAGAAGCACATAACTTAAAATGCCTAATTTATGTGTTAAACACTAATTTCATAACACAAACCAAGCAATCCATATTCACATATTCGTACCGGGTATCATCAAGGACATCAAAGTATCTATATTCATGCATTGCTATTAAGTAAATCTGAACTAAAAAAACATAAGAATAAAAAATAAAAACAACAAAAAACAATATAGCAAAACATTTCCCCATGCATTGTAGAGAGTGGGGGAGATGAAATTTGAGTTTTGAAAATTTTTGGTGAGAAAACAGTCGGTTTTGGGGAGATTTTTGTGTTTTGTGTGTGAAAAATGACTCAGTGTTAGTCATATATATTTGTGTGGCGATTTTAGTTTCAAAACCATCGTACTTTTGACAAACTTTGCCTCAAAATAGTTGTAACTCACAAATAAGCAAACAAAAACGCAAAATTTTCAAACAACAAATACCAACAACTCAAAACAACACAACTTCATTCATTCATAACTTAGCAAAACATAAACCAATCATTACAAAGATAGTCATAGGATTCAATATGACATAATTATTAAAAAACAAGGAACCAAACTCAAAAAAAACGGGCGAGCTATTTCAACTCATTTATTCCTTGCAATTGATGTTTAACTGCTGAATTAGATGAGTGACATGATGTCACGCAACCTATACTTTCCCGAAGCCTGTCTTGTAGCACTCTCTGTTTCAAAACCTTTTCAACCCCATAAACGTCTGGATCAACTATCTCGACGTGCATGTTCCACTCATTATCTCCATTGACCATAGATAATTTCGCCGATCAATCGGGCATCCATTCATTATTTACTAGTGACATGGGGAGTGATCCTAGATACGAAGTTAACTTTTGCTACATACATATAGTCTTGAACGGGTTTAAATAGTCTTGTTTGGCAAGAACCCGATCCATTTCATCTTCAATATTATGATATGGTGGTAATTTAGGCCCATAGTATGGTCTTCCTTCTTCATCACACCTCCAACCATACTCCTCTTCGTCCGATCATCATCTTTCTTTACATGACCACGGTAAATATCTTATCTTATCATAGCTAGTCCTTATGTCCTAAAATTATTGTCCAACGAAAACACACACAACTTAATAGAATGCATTTATTGCTATTTTGATTCATGCAAAAGCAACAAGTTAATGCTTTCATTTAATTTTGTAAATAATAATTTTTATTATAGTTAATATGGTAAAACTCAAACAATTTCAACTTATATTATTAATTGTGGATAAATCTTTTGGGACAACTCAAAATAAAATTATGGGTAATAATATTGAGACGGAAGAAATACATGTTAAGAGAAAACTATTAGCCGATATAATTGATGAATGGCCCAAGTCCAATCTATGAGCTTAGGGTACATTAGGGTTTATTGTAATCTATAAATATTGGTCATTAATAAAGATAAAGGTACACAGTTTCAATGTAAATATACGGTCTAACATGGTATCAGAGGGTACTGATCCTCTAAAACCCTAACCTCGTTTCCCACCCTAAACTGCCGACACCTTCTTCCCTCCCAAAACAAAACCCTACTGCATCTCCTTTACCACCATAACCCTCGTTACTACAGCTCCTTTTCACCCTACTGTCGTGATCTCCTTCACTCCACACCATCATCTTTTCTAACACAATCTTTACTGCTGTCGCACAGCTCCTCCCTCTCCGTTATAATGACAAACGGTCCGGAGCAGCCATAAACACCTGCTGCACCAACACCTGTTGCACCATAAACAAACAGGTTTCTGTCAACCTCGCAACTGATTTACTCATATCCGTTCTTGCTGCCATAGCCTGTCTTCATCAAAACCATCATAATGACGATCGGTTCTACACATCCACCACAACAACCACAATCGACAAAGATGTTTCCGATGAAACGAAGCCCAAAACTGAAGATCCAGTGACAAGTAAAGCAGATGTTGCGAGTAATAATGATGTTCAAAGGGAGATTCATTGCAACAACTTTGGTGTCCTAATGCACATCCAAAGTGCTGCCGTGAGCTCCTCTTCATCTCCTCCAACGTCATGCCTGTAACACGGACCTCCTCAAATAAATGATTTGGTGTTTTTGATTTGGGTTAACAAAAAAATGTGTTAAAGTCAACTAAAGCTCGACCAGTTTCCACCTAACATCGACTAAAGCTCGATCAATGGTGTTGCTTCATTCAATAAGCCGCAAGAGGCTACTTCTTCAAGAATCAATGTGAAACCTTTTGATGTCCTAATGCACGTCATTGGTGAATTTACAAGTTCTTCGGCAAGTACATCTTTCTTTGTTTGCTTTGCTTTTGCTTGCTATGGATGTCTTCGTCTACAAAAATAGTTATAGCTTTATTGTTTTATGTATCTCCGGTCCGAGCTTTCATGATTTCGCTGCTCGAACTGCGGTGGAGTATTAGCCGATATAATTGATGAATGGCCCAAGCCCGATCTGTGGGCTTAAGGTACATTAGGGTTTATTGTAATCTATAAATATTGGTCATTAATAAAGATAAAGGGACACAGTTTCAATGTAAATATACGGTCTAACAAAAACATGTTCTTTTAAAAGCTTGCAAAATGAGAATTCATTTCTTTAAAACGAACATATTTTGACTAAGGCTAGTCTTGGGTATATAGTTTGCTTGGTGAGCCAACTGTTTGACTTCTTCAATGATCTAACATAACAAATGATAGTCAACGAGTGGCACAAGTTATGTACATTCATGTGGCATTTTAATTAGTTGTAATAAGACAAAACAGGATCTGTAACTCTTTTGGATATTTAATAATCCATATATACATTTATATTCTGGGTTTTTTTTATAGCTCAGATTGTTCTTAGATGGAGTCACTCGAACTGTTCTAGATAGAGTCAATCTAAAACCTGTTTTATATAAGGCTGATCGATATCATTATATCAATCTACAACCTGTTTTACACGATGTTTCAGTGGTTTAGTAAATGGGGAATTGGTGAATATATTATTTGGTTGATAAACTGATAAATCCTAAGGTATAGTACATATCGTGAAAAATTATTCACAAGTGTCTTGTTAAGGTTTAGCATATGTTAAAAGAGAATTAATCAAGATTTACAATGTTTTACATAATGTAGTGAAATTAAATTAAACAACACAATCTTTGATTCTGCAATCCATTTAGCAGTTTAGATTTTAGACAATTAATTTGGATCATTGTTTTCAAATAAGTTACAACTGTTTAACCAGTTCTAGTGCCGCATGCATGACCTTCTTCCTAACCGAGCTTGTCAACGCAGCGGCATCAACCCCATCCCCGATCACCACCAAGTAGTTCTTGTTTTCCCCTTGTAGCTCCACTGAATGCACACCTGCACGTGTATTCAAGTAAGTTGCGCACGTTTGCAAGAAATGAAGTAGTTAATAGAACATGTTAATTAATTTGCCTATTTCTTGAAAGTGATTACAATGTTACATCCATAATATGGATTATCAAGATATCATATACTCCGTAACTACTTTCTTCTCGATTCACATCATAATAGCTAGCTTGAAACATGGTTTTATAGAGATGATCAAGCGAAAAGGATGAGAAAAGATAATAAAGCTAAAGAAATAGATATTTGTTTTACCTAATGCTTTGGCAGCTACCATCATTGCTTTCGTTCGACATTTCCCACATTTTGGCTGAAACGAAATCATGATCATTTGCTGAAACACATAATTTTTCTCATTAATCAACGAAAGTACCTCAAAATTAAATAAAAATTCATGCTCTAACATGTTACACAACAAAAAGTGACATTCAATTCATAACATATGTGATCAATTTGATGTAACAATGGCGTTAAAACAACAAAAGTTGGGAATAAAGGTTTAGCAATACCGTCATTTGAGCAATATTGTATACTTGTTGATGCTCTTAGGGGTGAAAGAAGTAGAACATGAACAACAGCCTACATACATGGTTGTGTCTATTTATAGTGACTTGCATGTTTATGGTGTATTAGTTGTCTAAAAAACTCCCTTAAACACGGCTTCATTTTGAGTCAACTCATAACATAACATGTGAAAGTCCACGTGGGCTACAAGTTTACGTGCATGCATGTGACGTTTAAGTTGTAAAATGTCAAAATTTCTGAGTTTGATTTTGATTAACAGTACAAAGATAAGTAAATTAATCAGTTAAATAAGAAAGATGCAAGTATACGTAGTCTAATACTCTTGCAATTATACGTAGTCTGATACTGATGATAATGGTATTTCTTATGCAACATGTGTTTCTCCTAAGGATGGAGTTGATTTAGAGGCCGGTAGTACGAAGGAAAATAAATTGGCTGAAGAAGTTGCTAGTTCTTCTAAGGGTGGAAATGGAAGTACTACTTCTATTGTTGAGAAAATTGGAAAGATTGAAAAGCTAATTATTGAAGAGAATGTTACTCTTATGGATGATGATGATTCTTCTAATAAGGTGGGTAACCCATTCTCTAAGGTGGGGAATGTAGTAGTTTCTGACAGCGATGATGATGAAGTTCTTGATGATCACATTGAGACGTTGTATTCTAGAAGTAGAGGTAAGGAGCAGAGTCTTTATCAGCAATGGAAAGCGGATACTGGTGACGGCAACAATTATAATGATGATGATTTTGGCCTCTCTCGTGCACAATTAAAGGTTGCTGGTATTCAAGATTTTTGTCTTAAATAGGTTGTTTATATTTTTTGCATAAAATTGTATCTTATTTTATGCTGGTTTTGGTTTTGTAGTCTTGTTGGTTGTAGTTAGTTGTCATTTATGGCATGGAATAAATGATTTAGTTGTTGTGTCAAGCCATTACTTGCGGTTAATGTGATACTTCAGCCACATTCCAGTATACTTAAACGTTTTTTTGGAGTAATATATTTTACCGGGTGGGATACCCTTTACCAAAAAAAAAAAAAAAAAAAAAAAAAAAAAAAAAAAAAAAAAAAACTCTTGCAACTAGCTAGAGCTAGCTCGTAACTTAAATATATTCGGCTTCATATTGGTTTTTCAAAGTTGAATATATCGAGTCAATAGAATGTGCTTTTTGCTTAAGTTGATCGACAGCTACCTAAAAGAGTATACGACAACGTCGACGTATAGACCCTCATATGGACATTTATTATTATTATTACTGTATTATTTTTGAACAGCGACTTACTATAATACTAAGTTATTTATTTGATTCTACAGTATTTATCCAGAAGGTAGTCACTGCTAACCTCGAATACTAATTAGTAATTTGATTCCACAGTGCATACTCATAAGGTAGTCTTTGGCAACCACAAATCGACGCATCTATGAGGCAGAACCTCACAGATTTCACCTTGAAGGAAAACCCCCATGGAAAGACTTGAACCTGAGACTTCTCGCATGTGGTAACAACCTCCTCAAAGTCAGTACCATTGGTGGCCAACTGAGCTAGCCCAGTTGGTTATATGGACATTTATTATTAGCTACTCGTACGTTCTATGTTTACCTGGTCATCGTTTATAGTTAATTTTTACACTAGAGGAAACATGTAACAATGAGTGCAAAACATGCAAACATACACATGCAGACATGTTTTTGGGGCTCCATTGGCCTTTCAATATCTTTTATTTTTACGTTGTAACAAAGCAATGAATTGGTCATCCATATTTTAAGCTCTTTTATTTTAAAAGTATGCATAAATAATAGAGTTATTTTAATGAACAACAACGAGATGAGTTAGTGATCAAACATCGTCATGTCTTTATAAAATATCTTACTTTCAGATTTCACACATCCATTACTCGCTTTATACATTTATTTCATGATTTATTTGCGCGTTTGTTTATTAAACTCAGTTTACTTTAATATTTTCGTTTTCATTACTTTAATGAACAACAACGAGATGAGTTAGTGATCTATGCAAAGGGTTGAGAGCTTAGAGACACATATTTGTCTGCTAGTTATCTTTGTCGTACAATTATTTTAAAGTTGGAATGGCACCGGCGATCATATGACCGTCATGTTTTAATTTGTTTTTTCCTCCTTAAAAAAATATTTACACTTGTCGATAATTAATTTTAGGTGGGAACATGTTTAAAATATTGACAACTATTTAGAATGGAAGATATGATCACGAGATAAGAAACCTATTAACGGCGCAAGTGAAGGATTTCACGTCATGGTTTGCAATATAAAATTAAAAGCTGACAAACAGGTGACGTCTACCACTCACATGTTTTTGTTATTAGACTAATGCTAATGACAACACCACTTCCACAAAAGCAACCCCGCCACATCAGCGCCACATCAGCTTTCTCTCTCCACAACTCCACCCCAACCACAATTAGCTAGTGGTGACAACAAAAGCAACCCCATTTGCTTCTCCTAAAATAAAGTTGCTTCTCATTCAAAGTTTCGGTTGGTGAGGCAACCGAATTGTGAAAATGGTTGTAAGGCAACGCGTTGCTTTTGGTGTGTGCTAGGGGAAGTGACGCGTCACTTTTGGGGTCACTTGGTGAAATCCAACTCCCATTAGCAATAGTCTTAGCTGTTACAACGTGGCCATCAACTTGGAGTTTAAGCTTCTAATTCTCAATAATCGTGTGAATATATTTGTGTTAAGAGTAAAGGGAGTGGTAACTTGAGTTATGAAATAACACTGAACTACGCAGCGTCACATCATCTCAGCAAATAACATAATATCAAAAAACACCATGAAATCAAAAAACCAAATAACACCAATTTTTTTTACAAATTTACAAATTCTACCTTTAACAAATTCATTTATTAAACATTCAAACATTTTATTAATAAAACTAAACATTACAATACAAAATAAAAATATTACAATTGAAAAAAATGACATAAAAAAATTACGAATTAAAATACAAATTGAAAAATACGATAATTAAATAAGTAAAACTAGTCGTCATCTTCTTCCATAAAATCCTCACGGTCACACCAAATATGCTCCATAAGATTGAGTTGGAGACTAACATGAACATCTTTGTCACGGATTTCTTTTGCCTTTTGCAGACGCCTATCACATCTATCAATCCATCTGTCTTGCATATGTCTAGCCGGATCGCGGAAAATTTCTCTGTAGTCACTTACATTAAACTTTTGATCTTTTAGAATCATGTTATGCAATATGTGCAAGAATACATGATTCTACTTATCTTGGTAACCTGGTAAGCACGTGCTGGTTGTTGTATTATTCGCCATCGTCCTTGGAGAACACCAAAAACATGTTCAATATCCTTTCATGCACTTTCTTGTCGCCGTTTAAATAAAGTGTGTTTATCATCAACGGTATTCGTGAATGATTTGACGAAAGTAGCCCACTGTGGGTAAATCCCATCGGCTAAGTGGTACCCTTTTTCAAACACAATTCCATTTACCTCAAACGGAGCTACAGGGGAATCATCATTTAGCAAGTCATCGAACAACGGCGAATAATCTAAAACATTGATATCATTATTCGCACCCGCTACACCAAAAAATGCATGCCAAATCCACAAATCCTGTGACGCAACAGCTTCAAGCAATATAGTCGGGTATTTTTATGACCACTAACATATTGCCATTGCCATGACACAGGACAATTTTTCCATTGCTAATGCATACAGTCGATGCTACCAAGCATTCCCGGAAAACCATGTTCCTTCTCATGTTTTGCATATAGGTTTTGAACGTCATGCATATTTGGTTTTCTTAAAAACTCTTCCTTAAACAAATCAATAATGCACTTATTGAAATTATCTAGACAATCACGTCCGGTACGTACACTCATTTGCAAATACTCATCGAACGCATCCGATGAGTTGCCATATGCCAATTGGCGTATGGCCATAGTGCATTTCATGAGAACACTAATACTCATCCGACCAGTAACATCGGGTGCTTGGTTAAAGTATGCAAAATTATCCGGAAGAGGATCGGCAGTATATGATTCAATAGCGGAAACTATTTGAAGAAATAATTCCCGGCTCATACGAAATCTTCTATGAAAGTCTCTAAGAGGATACTTACAATTTTCATTAAAGTAGTCGGCCTTCAAACGCTCCTCTGCAACCGCACGTTCACGGGAAATTGGGTTACGGGTCAACCGGAGAGATGATTGGGCTTCTTCTTCTTCTATTCTCGTGTACTCATAAGCGGCAAAGATTGCTAAAGCGTCTGCTTCATCTTCGATATCGGAAAGGCTCACATGTGCGGCATAAGTTGGATTATGTGGATCAATTGTGAAAGAATTTTAGTGGGATATACAGATGGTTTTATTTTTGTGTTTGTAAAAGGGTTAGATAAGATGGGTTTATATAGGTGTTTTTTTTTGAAAAAAAAATTATGAAAGAAAACTAGCCGTTGCTAGTTTATGTTGGGGGTGATTTGATTTATTATTATTATTATTATTATTATTATTATTATTATTATTATTATTATTATTATTATTATTATTATTTTGGTCCTTTCCCACGTTGTAACGCACGTTAGTGCAAAAACTCACGTTGTAACGCCTCACCAACGCAAGGCCATGGAAGTGGTAATAACGTCGTTGCTACGTTTTTTTGTCGCCAGCTAGACGATAACGTCGGCGAGGCGTTATCACTCCCTTCGCTCTAAAAGAAGAAAATATGCTTTATGCATGACATAAAATGAGGGTAGGGATATGGCAAAAATGGAACTTAAAATGAAAATGACGAAAATAACTATAATTACATATTCAAGATGTAAATGGATCTCTATTTATTTAGATTCATCCCTACTAGTTTCTAAAGTGATTTTAAAATGAAAACGATGTAAAGTAGCACTAGAACTACATTTGACGCCCAACTTGATGAAATGCACATGTAATTTTGAGTTAAAAATATATGTTATGATGCATTTAAAAGAGTAGTGATGCACCTATTCAAGTTGATGCATCTTTCACGTGTAGTTATATTTATTTTTTATCCTTCTTATTTTAAAATTCTTCTCACATGATCCTAACTAAGCTCACAGAATGATTCAAACAAACATAGACGGAACTTGATTTATTATTATTTTTTTGGGGGGGTGGGGGGGGGGGGGGGGCGAATTTATTTTGGAGGGGCCGAATCGAATATTTGTTTGTAAGCTCAACTAAATTACCCCTAAAACCTATAATATTTATACTAGGTGCCGCATTTTCTTTTTCTATTTTTTTAAAGCCGGCCGTTTAATAACGTACACAAGCAACAGTTAAAAAATCCAATTTTCACCTATAAATACTCACTTATAACTATATTTTTTCCAACAGTCAAACCAAATCACAATCATATACACTTTCATATACATTTCAATCTCCTCTTCCCTATATCATACACTTTCACACACAAATCACAACATGGATCTCTTCGACGATGAAACTTGAGCCGAAGGATTATTACGTTTATACGAATATAAAAAACAATTTCTAGCGTATGATGATGATGAAGCCTCTAATTCACATACTCAGACCCCCCGAGACTATGAAGGCCCCGAACACGTCTCATGGAAGATTATTTTGGCGACAATCCAAAATACACCGAAAGGAATTTTAGGTAACGATTCTAAATGCATCAAAACTATTTTTAGAAATAGTCGAAGGTATAACTAACTATAAACTTGAACCTATTCCCGAGCACTTTAATTTTTTTAGCTCTCGGCCAAATGTCACTAGTAAAATGATATTAGTCCTATATGTAATGCACGTCCGTTATATGCCAATTGGCATACAAGACAACACCCGATGCTTTTGATGAATATTTACAAATTGATAAACGTTGTATTCGTGATAGTTTAGACAATTTTACCAAACGTGATTTAAATTTTAAGAAGCTCAAGAAAGTGCAAGAAAAGATGTGGAATGGACTTTTGGTGTCCTTCATGGTCGTTGGGGGACTATAGTACAATCTGCACGTACTTACCGGGTGAGCAAAATACGTAGGATTAGGTATTGTTGCATCATATTGCATAACATGATACTAAAAGATCAAAAATCCAAATAAGTGAATTTAACGAGATACATGTTAGTCCTGTAGTCAATATGCAACGTACATGGATCGAGAGATGCGACACACAGAAAGAAACAAAAGGAACTACATGAGAAAGAGATGCATACCATCCTTTGACAGGATCTTGTAGATCATCTTTGGGAACGACATCAAGAACAACAACAAGGCGAAATGTAGTTTATTTATGTATTGTACTTTTATTTTTATTGAAATGTCGTATTTTATTTTATGTATTGTAATTTTATTTTTAGTTTAATGAAATGATTTTTTTAAGCCTCTGACACCAATTACAGTTGTTGAGATGTCGTTTTAGTTATTATGATGTTATTACATGGACGATGATAGGTGACACAACAACATTTATTGGTGTCAATAACAAAAATCCTTTCCAATTAATAGAAGTGTAAGCGTTTATATAATTATCAAATCTATATCATTAAAACATAATTAACTACCCATTTCCCTCAAGATCTTTGTGATTTACGCGCAACATACCATTCAAATCCATTGAACTACAAGATACATGTTGAAGTTGACTATACTAAATACATGCCCAATGCTTAAAAACCTTGACACAAACTATGAAGATCCCACAAAGCGGACTCGATAGCATCTTCACTTCTATGGTGTCCGAGTTTGTTTTGCAAAAGAACTTTTGTTGCCATATGATGAATTACATAATCCACGAAGATAACAATGCAAAAGGTTTATTTCTTGTACGGAGAGATGAAATTAGCTACACATCAGTCGTGACTCGTGAGTACTTGTATCACTAGAATTAGACCTCATACTATACTCAGCAACCAGCTTGGAAAAAGATGATTTCCCTTCTAGCAGTTTTCTAGGGGAATCATATTCTTCAATCAGACCTGCATATCATGGGTAAAACAAAGGATTCAGAACCAAATTAGTTTTTTATACACACCAAATAACGTATCACTTCAGGATTAAAACAACTACGAAAAATTAAGCTCATACTGACCATTATTCAAAACCAAAACCATGTCACTATTGACCACAGTGGTGATCCTATGAGCTATTGTTATTACAGTAGAGTCCGAGAAGTGTTGCCTAATTGTTTCCTGAATCATGTTATCTGTTGCTGTATCAACTGATGCAGTGGCTTCATCAAGAACCAAAATCTTGCTTTTCTTGAGCAATACACGGCCAAGACAAACCAGTTGCCGCTGTCCCATGCTCCAATTCTCTCCGTTTTCAGTGACTGCATGATTTTTACAAACATGTGTCATGAAAAAGGTTGTATTTCATGCAAAATCGAAAATGTAACTTATGTGGTAGAGGATCCAGAACCTTTTGAATTAAGCTGGCCTTCCTTCTTTCTAACATCATCTCCGATCTGGCATTTATCAAGGGCCTGAAATAATAAAATATATAAATATATAATAAGATCATACTGAATAGTGTATGCCAACATAAAAAGTTTTTAACATTATTGAATGCACCTCCCAAATCTGATTATCTGTGTATTCTTCAAGTGGGTCCATGTTGCTACGAACAGTCCCATTGAACATGGTTGGATCCTGAGGTATTATGCTTAATTTAGACCGTAAATCATGGATTCCAATTGATGATATGTTGATTCCATCTACCAGAATTTTACCGCCAGCGGGTTCTACTATACGGAAGAGTGTTTGTATAAGAGTAGATTTACCACTTCCGGTTCTCCCTACTATTCCAGTCTTTGTACCTCCATGAAATGTGCATGTAAGACCTCTTAACACAAGTGGCATGTGTTGGCCGTATCTAACCTGCTCACACATTTCAAATTTTTATCGTGTTTGATTTCACTTGTAAGAAACATAAAAAAAATAATAACTACCTGTAGTTGGAGGATATCAACTTTTCCATCTGATGGCCAGAGGTGATCAGGTCTATTTGACTCTATAACAAGAGGAGGTTCACTGGGTATAGAACAATATTGAAATATTCTTTCAACAGATATAAATCTTATTTCCACGTTGCAAAGTTTTTGTATAACCCAAACTTGTAATTTGTTCAAATATAGTCCATATGTTACTGCTAAGCCCGCGGTAACTACAATTGAAAGTGACAGAGATGAGTCGTTTGTGCCTTTAAAAAGTAATCAAATTATCATTAAAGTTACTTACTTGGATCGATAGTTCCATGAGGAATGGAGACTAAAAAAATCAGAGTGAAGGCAAAGACTATAGACGACAGCATATCCAAGCGCAAGCTTAGCCAGTCATTCGCACCAGCCGCATGTAACTTTGGACTGGAATAATTGTCAAGAAGCTTCAAACACATGTCTTCAAATCGGTCTTTCTGATCAAAGCTTCTAATTGTTGTTGATCCAGACATTGTTTCAGAAAAGTGTTGTATAACCGGGGCTTTGCATACTCCAGCAAGTCGTATCAGTTCTCGTGCTGAAGGTAGAAAATATTGCTAAAAATACAATAAATCGTGTAAAATAGCTATTGTGTTGGTGGAACAACCTAGTTTGAACTTATGAGATAATTGTCATTGGAACATATAAATTTGGTAAGAATTCACAAGGTTACCTGTAAACGGATGCAAATTACAATCAACGGAAAGAAAAGAATGAACACCGGCCAAGCACCCAGTGACATAACTATAATAGCACCTAAAAGCTGTATCACCACAGCGACGAATAGGATCATTGTATCTGCTATCTTCACGTCAACTGTACTTTGGTCTGTAGATGCCTGTAAAAGAAGTTATAGAAAATCTTTAAATGTAAGTGTGTTCTTAGAAACTTGAAACCAATCACATTTTTTCTATTGCATAAGTTACCATCAATCAAGAAAAATGCAAGAAAATTAAGTATTTACTCACTCTGTTTAGAACTCGTCCAGATGGATTGGAGTCGAAGAAAGACATCGGGGCACGGAAAATAGAAAAATGCATTTTGTAGAATAGCTTATTGGCTGCCTCATACCCAGCTTTCATAACGAGCATCGCTCTAGCTAGAACGCAAAAAGCACATCCAATTCCAAAAGCCACGTAAACAATAATGACCTCAGAACCTAGGCGAGTTTTGTTACTTTCTGACATAGGAGATGCCCAAGTTATCCAGCGATTGCCCGATATTTGAAGTAACTCAAACGTAATTTGTGCTAACAATATCAACGGAATAAGTGCTCCTCCGTAAGCAATTGTAATGTATTTCCAATAGGCTGACAAGCCAACTTTACCTTTTTCTCTTTCTTCTTCTTCCACAAGTTGTCTTTTCTTCCCCTTTGGGTAAATCTCATTTTGGGTAACTTTTTGGAAAGTGCCCTGGATTTCTTGGTTATCATTCACATCCATTATATTGGACGCTAAAGTCTTCCCTACGTAATCTATTTCCAATAAAGCTTTTTTGTGTGCACCAACGAGTTCTATAAAGTTGCTTCCTGATTTGAGAATATTGTTGTATTTTCCAGCTTGAGTAATTTTTCCATCCTTTAAGACCTGATGGGATGAATAGTATTTAGATTGGTACGTGTGTGTGTATATGCAAAGCAAGTAAAGAAATGATTCTTCTAAAGCTTACCAAGATGAGATCTGCAACAGGTAAAAACTCCATCTGATGTGTGACATAAATCACTGTTTTCGTTTCCAGGAAGTTTAGCAAGCATTCCTGTGGATTTTTAACCATATTAGTCAAACCGAAGAGCGTAAGTCCGCAATTGCTAGTATTAAACACTATGAACCATAAATATTTTGATCGAGATCAACTCACTTTAAAGAGATGGCTTCCTGTGTGAGCATCAACAGCGCTGAATGGATCGTCGAACAAATATATATCAGCATCCTGATACAGAGCACGTGCTATCTGAATTCTCTGTTTCTGGCCCCCACTCAAATTGATTCCCCTTTCACCTATAATCGTTTTATCACCAAATGAAAAAACTTCAAGGTCTTTTTTCAAATCACATGCTTCGAGAACCTTTTCGTACCTTTCTCTGTCCATTTCTTTACCAAACAAGATATTATCTTCTATCTTTCCACTCTGTATCCATGGTGATTGGCCAACATAAGCCTTGGTGCCACTAAGTTTGACATGTCCTGATAATTTAGGCACTTCTCCTAGAATACAAGACAGTAGGCTCGACTTTCCCGAGCCAACAGCACCACACACAGCCACCCTCATGCCATGAACAACTTTAAAATTTATATCACTCAATGTTGGACTACAAGATGTCACATCATATGAGAAGTTTCCGTCAGTTATCTCAACCGCAGTGTCAGAATTACCTTGGGGGACCATTTCTACCACATCAGAATCAAAGTCATCAAGACGAAGCAATGATGCAATACGATCAAAAGAGACTTTAGTCTGTGCTATCATAGATATTGTCCCTGGAAGATTATATGCGGATTCTTGCAGAATCTTGAATGTTGCAATCGCAGACAATACTTTCCCTGAGTCAAGCGGTATGCCAGCAATAATACATGTCCCAAAAGTGGCTACAGCCACAAATGTGGGTGCAACCCAGAATGCAAAAGTGGCATTGTCATGTTAAAAACATTTCTGTACAAACAGCGTGCCTCGTCTTTCCTGATATCATGAATTCTAGACAAGAATTTCATCTCCCAGCCATGAAGCTTGAGAATCCTCATGTTCTTCAAAATTTCTGAAGTCGTTTTCATCCTTTTATCTTTATATTTCATTAACTCCTCTTGAAACTTCTTCTGAAATCGCCCTAATGGTATATTGGTCGAAATCACAATTAATGTAGATACAAAAGCAGCAAGTGAAGCAACGCCAAGATTTTTATACAAAATTGCTAGTGCCAAACCAACCTGCATAACCACTAACCAAGGGTTGTGCATGTACCGGCTAAATTCACCGATTCTTTCAGCATCAACGGCCACCAAATTGATAATCTCCCCATTGGACTGCCTCTGCTTAGACAGAGATGAAAGGGTCAAACCTTTGTGGTAAATCATAGCAACCAAAGCACTCCTGGCCCTCATTTCTGCCTGTTGTAGCTTGAAATCTTGATGTCGTTGTGCCAAACACTCCATAATCTTGGCGACAAAGAAAGCAGAAACTAGAAAAAAACCGTCACTTAAGTCTCGCTCTCCATGTAGATATTCAACAAATGCATCTATGAGAAATGGCCCAACAAATGAAGCCAATGTGCAAACAATACCAAGGAGCCCTGTGATTATTATGTCTTTCCATGTTGTCCAAATCACAGCCTTGGCAAGACATAATGTTGTGATTCGGCTATTTTCTTTCTTATATGACTCGAGTTTATTTCTTAAAACCGACAAGGACGCTCTAGCATTATCAACACTGTCAAGTTCTGGAACATCTTCAAGATCTAATGACTTCTTATATCCTTTCGAAATTAAAGGATGAATCCAGGAGAAAGTTAAAAGACTAAATATACTTCTGGTTCTTGCAGGGGTTAAGATTGTGTCTACTGTTTCGAACTCGCCATTCAAGAAGGATTCTTGAAGCGAATGGTTTATAGTTTCACCTTCGTTCTTACCCGAAAACCCCACATAACAGAGAAATAAATTAACAAAAGTAGATGAAGCATCAAAGACCAAGACTTGAACTGTTGCATATCCATCGTGTTTGTAGTAAGCATAGTCTAACACAAGGCAAAAACAAGACACCGAAAAAAACAAAACCCACCAAACCCTTAAGATATAGGGATACCTATATTCTCTAGAGTTAGAAACATGAGTGTGCACATACACGACAACAAATAACCCAACAAATGTTCCAAGAAGCGTATCCCAAATGGTACTAATGTTTCCATCAGTCCTACCATTTCTATACCAATCAAGCAAGTTCAAGAAACACATAAAAATATTAAGAAGCACGAGAGTCACACAACAAAACAGTGTCTGTTTGTAACACAAGGCACCACTGTTCGATCTAACTATTTGTTTAGGAACTCCATTACTATTGCTCCTGAAATTTCGGCTAAGCCAAGTGACGAATACAAGAAGCAGGAAACCAAGATATACTGATTCAGAAAACCCATGCAAGAGTCTCGGGGTCTGGTGAAAGTTGCTAACATCATCTGTTAACAAATTTAAAAGCGGCAAAAACTTAATCTTGATACCCTTAAATGATGCTTCAGGTTCTTCCATTTCTAAGTTTACAAAAGGATCAGTAGCCTTGGTGTATAAAAAGAAGTTTTTGGTCAATGTCTGCTAGTATTATATTGATACTAATGAGTTAGCATAACGTGTTAGTTAGGTGTAGATCCATAAACTAATCATTATTATATGACTATAATGTTGACTAGCTGACCAAAAATAAATTACTCAAAATTAGTTATAACTGTCTCATTATTTTTCTTGTGTAGTTCATATAGTGATAATCATTTGGTTATTCTAAAGCTCGTAAGTGATCGTTTACAACACAAAATACAACTCAAGTGGCTAAGGGAACACTCATGTTAAACACCCAATGCATTGAAATAGCAGCAACAGGTAGAACATAACTGTAGGCCTGTAGCTACGACATCAAATAAATAATCACCAATAATCGGAAACAGATATATTGAAATGGACATACATACAATTATACAAACCTTAGTTCTCTAGCTACGGCATTATACCATAGAACCTAATTTATCTTAATGATTTGAATCTTACGCCAAACCTTATCTCTGTAGAGAAAAAAATGTTTCTTTGGGAATAGAGCATGTGATGCACGAAAGTCACATGGTCATTTCGACGCAAAAGTTTCTGAGTATCAGGCTTCACAATGGGCAGCGCAAAAAAAGTAAGGTTACACATGGTCATCTCAAATCCCCTGCAGCTGCTAGATTACACATGGGTTGTATCTTAAATGCAAAATAGTCTATTCTCTTGAACATTTCATCGAACACTTGGCGTGTGAATTGTGATCATACAAAGCCTTGAACCGAGAGGTTTGCATACAGCATACTATCACATTTCCAAATACATATTACCAGATCTTAGATATATATAACCCATTAACTTATATGTGAAGTAGTGTGATGACAATGAATCAGGCTTTTATTTCATGGAGAAGAAATCAAGTGAAATATAGCCTATTAAAAATAAATAATAAAGTTACCGTTGGAAACTTTTTTTTAAGTTTACCTCCAAAAAAGGTTTTATTAAGTTAGTCATGGAATTGCGAATAGTTGGTTTTTTCTTTTCTTACAAATAAATGAATAATAGGCATTTTTTTAGAGAGAGATACTGTCATGTCTAAGGGGCTCTTTATTTTTTTGTTAGCTAAAGGGAAAATGGGTCTCACATTCAATTGCGTCATCTTAATGGAGAGAGGCTTATATTTCACACTCTCCACATATAGATGAGATAGTGGAATTAGTGGGCCCAAATAGGAAAAGTAATAATATTAAATAGATGGGTCTCATGTTCCTTCCACTAAAAGAAAAAAAAAAAAGAAACATAGGCTATGTTTGGCGACACGTAGCAGTAGCAGTAGCAACAAGCAGTAGCAGTAAGCAGTAAGCAGTAAGTAGTAGCAGTAAGCAGTAGCAGTAAAAACGTGTTTGGTAACGTAGCTGTAACTGTAATTATAAAGTGTTAAACAAGTAAATGTTTACCGCTTGTCGCTTGCTGCTTCTCCAGGAAGCATTTAAGATTGGAGCGGTTAATCATGTTTCAGACGTTTGTTGAGGTGTTGCCAAACAAGCAAGATAATGCTTACCGCTTGTCGCTTATCTTTTATCGCTCTTAAACGCTTCAAAAAAGTTGTTGCCAAACATAACCATAGCCTAAATTGCATTACACTGTGTTCTCAAGTTGTGTAAAAGAGAGGAAGGAAAGTGAAAATGATAAAAGGTGTGTTCTCAAGTTTTTTTTTAAAAATGAAAGAGAAAGTAAATGGATGAAAGTGGGGAGATTTTGCTTTGAAAACTTTCACCTCAAAAGTGGGGTGAAACACAACTTTACTTCTCATCTCTTTCTTTACTTACTCTTTTTTTACTTTACTTTCATTTTCTTCATAATTTTTTTTCGAGAACAGAGTGTAAACTACTGAAACCGTTAACTTTGGTGAAGTTTACACCGTGTTATAGAATTTTATCATTAAAGAAAAGTAAAGGAACATAAAGTAAACATTTTTTTCGCAAAAGTGGGAGGAAATACTTTACTTTAAAAAATCATCAAAATAACATTACTTTTCATTCAATTTCCTTTTCTTTTCCTTATATTCGAGAACACAACATCTTTTGTTTCTTTTTCATTTTCTTTATTAACTCTAACTCGAGAACATAGTGATAGGAAACCATCAGCTAATAAAAAAAGGTGCCACCGCAAGTGATAGAGGGACTAATATGTACAATCAAAACTTATAGAAGGTCAGTCATGCGAAAGACATAAAACCACAACACCAAAAAGGCGGTCACCGGAAATAACCCAATCACTACCGCTCCGATTCGATTCGATTCGATTCAGGCGAATTATTATTATATGGATAAAGGAAAACGCTTGGAATCAATACAG
The DNA here is from genome assembly GCA_030686995.1 of Artemisia argyi. Taxonomy (NCBI): domain Eukaryota; kingdom Viridiplantae; phylum Streptophyta; class Magnoliopsida; order Asterales; family Asteraceae; genus Artemisia; species Artemisia argyi. Next base: position 48,335,881 of record CM060676.1, read on the forward strand.
AAATCCGTTAAAAATAACGATTTTAATCACAGTTCCAAAAACCCTAACAAGATTTATTCTAATCATTCACTGCACTCATCCTGTAAGCTTTTGTTATTATTATTCTCTAATTATTTTTAGATTATAATTTATGTGAATTTATATTATAAAGTCACTAATATTGAAATATTGTATTTCATCATGTTTAGCTTGTTTGGATTAGCTTATTGTATGGGCTTGTTAGCTTATCGAGATTTGGAAAAGCCGATAAGCTCACTTTTTTTAGCTTTATTAGCTTATCGTCTTGACTTTATGGCCTTTAAAAGCCATAATTGTATATTGATAAGCGCGTAAAGCTAAAAAAAGTGAGCTTTTCGGCTTTTCCAAATCTCAATAAGCTGATAAGCCCATACAATACCTTAATCCAAGCACAGCGTTCATGGTGGATTGCATAGCTATAACTTTGACAAGTAGAAATGACGTCGAGATAGGAGTATGGTATTTTAATTTGCTTATATATGTGCTGTGGTGTTACAGGGTCACCCTTAAATAAAAGAAAGGCTCCAGCTTTGGTAAGCTTGTGTCTTGGAATCATAGGCAAACATCTCGAGGATATCATCGATGATTTAGACGTTTTAACCAGTTTTCCACCAGATATAAAGGTTGCTATTTTTAGTTTGTTTTGAGATTATTGCCTCATAACTGAATACGTGTGTTAGGATTCTTGTTATGTTTGTATATTTATTTCATACAATTGAATTGGCACATCACCGTGATCGTCCCTGTTATAACTGGAACGCCATTAGTAAAAGATGAAGAAGTTATGTACTTCGCATAGTCTACTTGGTTTAAACTCTGTTGAGCCCCGTTTATCAACGTTCTTAAAGTCAGTTGTGACTGATGATAAATTACATGGTTCTGGTCTATTTGGTAGAGTCTCAGGGTTAGATTCGAGTGTTCAGTTTGTTGGTATTTATAGTTTGGTACTGCTGAGTGTATATCATTGTCTTTAATCATTCCTTTTCCAAATAAATTTGGTTGACATGCTAGTCATAGATACTTGATTGTATTTCTTTATAATAACTTATGTGTTTTAGTCTGAGTTCGTTAAATGAATGGCTAATTTATCAGATGGCCATAGCAGCCATTGCAAGAAGAAGAAAGTTGCTAAATGATGACGTGATCGTTGCATTGGCAGAGAGCTCATGGGAAATTCTCGATTTGTCGGATTCGGAAGTCTCTGATATTGGCTTGTCAAACGTGATCGAGATTTGCAGAAATGTGAGAGCCGTGGACATAAGGTAAAAATTTGAAATAATGTTATTAGTATGATGGGTGCATTTGCAATGCTATAACTTGACAGTATATTTATCGCTTGTAATATGCAGTCGTTGCAGCAAAATCACATCATTTGGTGTTTCGGAACTTGTGAAGCATTGTCCGTGTCTTGAAATATTGAGATGGGGGTACGTTTCGTATATATTCCCTTTTCACCTTAAATCCTTTAGAAGTGGTATACGTTGAAAGTTGGGACTTAAGTGCCACAAGATGAACAACCCAATATCTTGGGTTTGCTATACCTCATAACGGGCTATGAACGCAGTTAATATTGCAGAGGATGTCCAAGGAGTGAACACACTGCGCGCAGCTCTATAAGCATCTTGAAACCAACCTTGAATGATGTTGATGGGGATTCATGGGAGGAACTTGATGCCACGGAAATCGTACATGGAGCACAGTCATTACGTTGGCTCGTATGGGTATGCATTCACATATATAATGATTCTTCACATGCTCTTTTTTTATCGTTTATTAGAGGTGGCAGTTTCAACCTAGTTACTTATGACTCAGTAGATTCGGGTTATGTTTTATATCCCGGGTCAACCTGGTTAAATCATAGAAATCAGCTAAAAGAAACCAAATGGGTGGAAGGTGTATTTTAATGCACAAAACCTCCTATATCAATTTTATTTTAAGAAATTCTATTATTGAAGTATGCAACTCCTTTGGCCAAGAAGTGTTTCGAGCCATCCTGTTTGACATGTACAAAAAATGACCCAATGTGACCGGTTACCTGACCAGCCTACCTTTGGACAAAAAGCGTGATGCGTTACAAAAATTACCGACCCTCCTGACTTTGATCATCAGTTACTTTTGCAATTTTCCCTTAATGACTTATGCTTTTGTTTTGAATTATTTACGGTTGTTTTTTGCTTATCTTGCAGCCAAAAGTTGATAAAGATTCGTTGGAGACTCTATCAACAGAATGTCCACGTATCATAGTGAATCCTAAACCATCACTCTTTGGCCACAAAGGGATTGATATTCCTATGCATGCATTACCTGGTATAGCTTTGGATGATTTTGTTGTGGAAGAAATTGACCCAAACACTTGGGTAGTTCCGGGATCTAGGCTTAAGACAACTTCACCTTCTTTGAACTCAGTTGAATTGCCAATTGCTGAGAGATTTAGACTTGCATTTGTTGAAAGAGATGCTAGATTAGCACCAAAACGAGCTAAAAATGCTAGACAGAGTCAACGAAGAGCAGAGCGAGAGTGGGTAACAACCAGTACCAGTGCAAAGTCAGCTGCACTTGCAGCGCAGATGAGCAAAAACTTACGCATTTAGTAGGTACTGATAGTAAAAGATTGCAAAAGTTTTAATGAATTTTGTCTGTATACCTTTGCTTATGTACTCTAGCACTTTGTGCATGTTACATTGTATTGTTACTTTCGAGAGAATAGGCATATGTACCATATAAATTATACAAATATTTGGAACTAAGCATGTGAACTAGATAACAAAGAGAATGTGTTTTTCCGTAGTTATTTGTCAATTATATGAAGTTTGATTGAGTTGATCTTGAGATTTAGGCAGATATTAGAGAAGTTGTAGTACACTAGAGAGATGATTACAAATGCTTGATGGTTTGGCTAAATGAAGGTCGCCATATATACAGTTTTGCATACTCAAAGGACAGTAAGATTATCTTGTTTTTTAGCTACAATGGTGGACTTAGAACCTTCTATTTAATTTTCTGGAAATTTACCAAGCTCAAAACTGTTATAGAGAACTATACTAACATAGATCAGATTAGAGAAGCCTATTTTAAGAAATTCGGGACATACGTTTCAATCAGGCCTTGCAAGTTCAGGAAGTATGTCAACCACAGGCTATTGAAAGTTAGAAAATTAACTGCACCCGAGATGGTTATTGTCTTACTGATGGTCAGAAAGCCTGGACAATGCATCGAAGCTAAATTGTGAGTTCCGGCCTTTTGCTAAGTGATAACCCCTGTGAACATGTTCCGTCTTTAACGGTGTGTGACATCATTGCCCATTTCTGTCCTTAACCTGCACAAACATTTCATTGCAACTTCTCTAAAAGGGTTCTCATAAATTGGAATGTAAATCGAGAAAATCCTGCTTCTTGCATTGCTTTCTTCATAATATATATTTTCATTATTAAGCAAGTGGTCATATTAAGCACACTCCAATATTGACTGTTTCCATCGACTATAAATTATGTGCTTTAAGGAACTTTCTTGTGTAAGAAGAAAGTTTGTTTAAACAGTCTTATGACATGTGCTGGAAATTTCTGGGACCCACTTCTCGTATGAAGGCTGCGATTAGCATGGTAACTTCCGAGTCAACCTCCTTTTCCTATATTTTTTCTATTACAATCTTGAAAATTGTTTACATTAACCAGCTTGTATTGGTATTGTCTTCTTACAGGCTAAATCTGCTTTATTGGACAGAATATAGCTTTCTGAAAGGATTCATTTTTTTAACGGTTTGTCTAACTTGTGCCCTAGGGGCACAAGTTAAGCCCACTAAAAGACAGTGGGTCCCACAAAAAAAGACATAGGGATCCACGAAACTGTACTTTTCTGTGGATCCCTATGTCCTTTTTTGTGAGATATCTCTGTCTTTTAGTGTGCTTAACTTGTGCCCCTAGGGCACAAGTTAGAAAAATTCTTTTTTTAAAGGTACTTCATTAGTTCATTTAGTTATATGAACGGTGCATTCTATAAACAAGTATTAGTTTAGAATCGAAACAAATACTATTATTATTCCTCTTAGATCCACAATTTTCCTTTTGGCTTTATAACCTAAAGAATATGCGTAGTTTCCTTACGATCTGCAAGTCACTATGGTTGATTAGAATCCATGCTTTTTATATTAAGAAAGACTGTCGAAAATAATGGGGCTGAAGCTTGAAGATGAAAACAATCGTTTAGCTGTAGATCTACAGACTACAGTAAAGCCAGAATAAAAAAAACAAACATGTTTTGGACTTATGTTGAACAAGTGGTCTTAAGACTACTAATCTTTACCTAAAAGGTCCATTTTATGCAGCCAAACAAAGAAAAAAACGTACATAAATATTTCACACGAGCGAATCTTGAAAATGTAGTTTATGCTCTAATTTCTAGAAAAAGACTAAATTATGTAACATTGAACCTGGCTATTTGTTGCAAAGAAACTATGTTTCTATTATTAAAAAAAAAAAAAAAAAAAAAAAAAAAAAAAAAAAAAAAAGCTACACCAATCATGGATAATAAATGCAGTTATGATGGTTCTTTTAGGGAATGGGTATAAGAATGCCGCCTAGTTATTCAACTTTTTTTCATCACAATAACCAACTTTTTTATAAGCTACCTAGCCTTTAATAAATAAAGACTGCCATAGTCTATCTAGCGTTTCATTTATGCCAAATATAATAGAAGAAAATGCTACTGTTTTGCGATTTTTTGTTTTAAAAGTTAGAAAAAGGAATCAAGTGTGATTTTGTTCCTTCAAAATTTGTATATGTGTTTTTCGCCGGTTTTGGATCAACAAAGCAGATGCGTATCTGGTGACCTATATAGTAGTTACAATAGTTGGGTAGCCTTAATGACATAATTGAATAGTTGGCGGCCTTTCTTATATATTATCCTTTCTCTTTACATATATATCTCTTTTAGTTGTCTGTAATTGCTCATTCTTGCAAAAAAAAAAAAAAAATTGCTTTGTTTTGGTATTGAGGAGAATGAAGGTTAGCATAAGCATAAGAAAAGCCAAGTACGAGATGTTGACACTTCTATCACACGGTAAAAATTAAAAATAGTAGTCTAACTCAGCTCAGGAATTGACGGGTTTATGATACAGTAATTAGAATTTAGAAGTGCTGGCACTGAAAAGAGGTTTCAACGCAATGGGATATCACTTTAGTGACTTAAACAAAGAGAATTGCTACAACCACATACAATTTACAAAAAAATAACCACACAATGATATGACATTTCTTGATTGGTGCATTTCTCTAAAGTTTCTCTTTCTTCTCTCTCATTAAACCAATCACTTCTTTACACATCATTGTCATGTCATTGTGTGGTTATTCTTTTGTAAATTGTATGTGGTTGTAGCAATTCTCTTTAAACAAATAGCATTGACTACTTTATGAAATTTTATTTACAGTATATAGCTATTTAAGGGGACCCATTAATCGATTATATATCATCACTCCAATAAACTTAATGCATTTAGTGCTAGTTTCACTAAGGACTTAAGATTTGGATCCCATTTCTTCCTTTGACGGCAGCCACCAACTGTATATAGGACATAACGACGGTAAAGTCCAAAACACCTTCTTTTCTCTTTTGTTTATATTATCACTTTCTTTTTTCTTTTTTTCTAAAGTCATCTTCAGCGGTTGAAATTTGTTAAAAAAGCGGCAAAGAACTAATTGATTTTAAAGATAGTTGTTTGGCCAAATACATCGAATGTCGGCTCCATTATCATCAAAGAGCTGATTGGTTTTCGATATTTTTTTGTCCCTGTATATGTCCAATCAAACCAATTGCAGGCATATATGAAATCAATTAGAGCTCCTCAACGGAGTCTAATGAGTTATGCATAGTAATATTATGACACTTAAATCCACAAATGTTGTTTTCAAAAGAATTAGTTTTGCAATTCAAAAAAGACTAGCGGCGCGGCTTGTTGCTCGTTTGCCTTCCTTCTCTATGTAAATCCAAATTAAAAAGTTATTATATTGTATACATGCTTATTAAAGTTTTAATGAAAGAAAGTCTCAGCTCCACAAAAACGACGCATTTCTACCTGCTTTTCTTGACATTAGATCATGAATGTAGGTGCGCTTATGCAACCTATGGGTCGCAAAACTACGTCTTATGCTTCAATGGAACATGGAGCATTATTTTTATAAGAGTAAACTTCAAAATACATCCCTGTGGTTTGCCAAATTTCGCACCATACATCCAAATTTTTTTTTTCTAACATATACATCCCTCCGTTAGTAAAGTCAAACACAATACATCCACGAGGACTAATGGTGCAAATATTGTATCGTTAACTTGGACACGTGGCAGTTAAATAAGGGTATTTGTGTCATTTTACATTCCTTACTACTTTACCAAAAGCAAATCATATCCAGGCAAACATTATAATGCGAAAGACAAATCAAAAGCAAATCAAATTCTATCCTAACTCTAATCAAAAAGACAAATCAAAAACACAAATGAAACCCACAAATCAGGGATTTCCCCGTTTAAATTATTATGCGAAAGATTTAAACTTGAAAGTTGACTCCAAGAACTCTAACTCTTCCAGAAACGTAATTGCTACAGCGAAAGATTCAAAGTTCGAAAGTTGACCACAATCATATGTGAAGTCACATGGGTTTTGATGGATCTGGGTTCGTTCTTTGCTATCTGTGATGTATCCTTCAGTCACCACCACACACCACACCACCGTATCCATCATCACCACATTGTCGCACAGCTTCTGGGTTTTGATGGATCTGGGTTCGTTCTTTGCCTTGTTCACCGGAGCTAACGCCGGAGTAAAACAACTGCTGGGTTTTGATGGTTTATATGATTGATGTTCTCGGTGTGTTTGTTTTCGAATATGTGATGTTTAATATAGATCGAGAGTATTGGGTTTAACTTATTTGCTTTTGGTGAAGTAGTAGGAAACATAAAATGATTTTGGTGAGTGTATGAGTTTGTGTTTGTTGCAAATATTGGGTTTAACTGATTTGCTTTTGATTTTGGTGAGTGTATGAGTTTGTGTTTGTTGCAAATGTTTGCCTGGATATGATTTGGGTTTTTGATTTGTGTTTGTGTTTGTGTTTTTGATTTTGGTAAAGTAGTAAGGAATGTTAAATGACACAAATACCCTTATTTAACTGCCACGTGTCCAAGTTAACGATATAATATTTGCACCATTAGTCCTCGTGGATGTATTGTGTTTGACTTTTACTAACGGAGGGATGTATATGTTAGAAAAAAAAAAATTGAATGTATGGTGCGAAATTTGGCAAACCACAGGGATGTATTTTGAAGTTTACTCTTTTTATACTACCTCCGTCCCATTTTAAGTGTCCACAATGGAATCTTGAATTGTCCCAAATTAAGTGTCCAGATTCTATTTCAACCAATGAGATGAGACTTTAGTGGGTAAAAATTATATTTGATTGGTGGAGAGTATAGTTAGTGGAATTTCCTAAAACTTTGTGCATGATGTAAGTGGACACTTAATGTGGGACGGAGGGAGTAATAAATATCTACAATGGTTGTTCTTCTTTTGGTCATCACTGTCAAAATAGTCTTTTAGAAGTTTGTGAGCGTCATAATGGCAACATACACAATTAAGATGCACTGGACTTATATGGAACAAGTGGACTATTAAAATATTATTTTAAATATATTACCCTTTAAGTCCAATAATAGAATACCTTAATCCTATAAAAGAACTATGAAAGGGTATTGAGTTAGTTTACTTATGTACTCTTCATTATTTTACTCTCAAACATAATCTGCACGAGGCGTCGGAGGAAGAGGCAAAAATGAAGTTTTCCACGTCTGTTGGAAGATAAAAATATTTGAAATTTAACTTCTCGTCATTCTTTAAGTGAAACTTCACGTGTTTTTCTCTTTGGGCTTTTTTACAGAACTTCTGCTATAAAACTTTATTACTCCTCTTTAAACGTTAAGTCTTTGTTGAAGTCGGGTCATATCATTTGAAATAGTTGAAAGAACATGGGCACTCGTGGTTCGTGAACAATAGATCAGGACCTCAGATTGCTCAGTTTCATCTTTTTATTTTTCTTATATTTGATAGTAAGCCTATAAAGTATACATTTCAAGATTTCCACTACAACTGCACCCCTTTTCTTATAAACTCCAATGTTTATACATTTAATGTAGAAAAAGGGTAGAAAGATCGTAAACTGCAGCCTTCTGTCTTAAAATCCACCTGACTATATAGTTCTTAGAGCATTTCTGTCCCAAAAGGTAGATTAGCTGTTATTCCTCAAAATTTCTGTTTCTTTTTCCTTGATAATATTTTTCATCTAGATTCGCTGAATGTTATATGTTTTGAAATATAAAGTTTGTAGGGGTAGAAATGGATGACGAATATGGTATGTACAGAAGAGGAAGCAGTGGATGGTCATCCATGATTGGAATTGAAGAACTTCAAGAAACTGATGTTTGGTCTGTTTATAATGGAAATGATTTCGACTCAAAATCTTTGAAGTCGAAGTCGAAAGGAGGATCATCTTCTAGTCTGAATTCAAGAACCAACTCTATATCAAGTGCAGCCAGAATGATTCCTAGGCATAGTACCACCAATCCAGACACAGAATCTCGGATTCCTCGAAGACAATCAGCACCTGTCAAAGTTCCTGATTGGTCCAAAATCTATGGAAAGTCAAACAGATCATCACAGAATTCTGCATTTCTTGATTATGGTAATGATTACGGTCATGATAATGACGATGATGATGATGGTGATGATGATGGGGGCATGATGCCTCCACATGAATGGATTGCACAGAAGTATGCCAGGAGTCAAATTTCCTCGTTTTCGGTCTGTGAAGGTGCTGGAAGAACGCTTAAAGGCAGAGATCTCAGTAGGGTAAGAAATGCTGTCTTGATGAAAACTGGTTTTCTTGAATAAGCTCATGTGTTCCGAGAAAAAAAAAATCAAAAACATTTGAAGACAAGACATTATTAATATCGCTATCATGATGATGTAAGATCATCAGTATGATTGATAAATGTGATAATTAAAATGGGTCCACAATTTGTAAGGTGGTATTGTTTGTGCATATATTGTTTCTCAACTGTTTCTTTCTTCTTTTTAGTTTATGTAATTGAATGAAGTTTAAGTTAGATTAAGATAATGGAATTGTTAATGATTGATATTGTTAATCAATAATTTGTCTTTATGATGCATGGATACTAGTACAGCTGTTGGTGCATATAGTAGTATATTTGACATGGTGTGTCGAAAAGGGATAGATATATATATATATATATATATATATATATATATATATATATATATATATATATATATATATATATATATATATATATATACTAGACGAGTACCCGTGCATAGCAACGGGATTTTATAGCGACAGATAGTTTATTGATAAAAAAAGTTTATAGGTTATAAACGGAAAATAATAAAAGTTTGAAGACTTGGGAATTAAACATAATGTTTTGAAACCCGGTTCGACCCGGGTGGTTTAACTGGTTGAACCGTTCCGGTCGAAAAACGGGTTTGAAGCGTCCCGGGTGAACCCGGTTTGGGTTTTAATTGGTTGTATTTAATTTGGTAGATATGTTTTTAATTGGTTGTACAATGTGAATAAATCATTGTACTTTTAAGTAATGGATAATGTTTTGAAACCCGGTCAACTTGCTAGGTTGGGTCGAAAACGGGTCAAATTAAACTGGGTCAACCCGCCGGGTTTGAAGCGTCCAGGGTCAACACGATTTGTGTTTGAATTGGTTGTATTTAAACCGGGTCAACTTGCTAGGTTGGGTCGAAAACGGGTCAAATTAAACTGGGTCAACCCGCCGGGTTTGAAGCGTCCAGGGTTAACCCGATTTGTGTTTGAATTAGTTGTATTTAAACCGGGTCAACTTGCTAGGTTGGGTTGAAAACGGGTCAAATTAAACTGGGTCAACCCGCTGGGTTTGAAGCGTCCCGGGTCAACCTGATTTGTGTTTGAATTGGTTGTATTTAAACCGGGTCAACTTGATAGGTTGGGTCAAAAACGGGTCAACCCGTCGGGTTTGAAGCGTCCCGGGTCAACCCGATTTGTGTTTGAATTGGTTGTATTTAATTTGGTAGATATGCTTTAATTTGGTTGTATAATGTGAATAAATAATTGTACTTTTAAGTATTGGGGTCTTTTAATAAGAGTATTAATTACATTTCACTTTCTTTCTCATTTGACCATTGTTGAAAACTCAACATTTCATTTTTGACCATTTTTCTATTATATATATATATATATATATATATATATATATATATATATATATATATATATATATATATATATATATATATATATATGTGAGTTCTATTATTGAAAGAAGGGTATTTTGGTAACATTCAAGATCAGAACATATTGGTGGTGGCCAATCCATGTATATGCATAATTTGTCAACATCAGTGGGTACTAGACATTTAGTGTGTGTATTCTATATCACCATTAATGAAAGCATCAAACTAATTATCATCATAAGTATTTGTGGATTTAATCATCATTCTTGAATGGCTATAGCAAAGTGTGTTCATGACAGTAGCCTTTTACTGTAAGAAAAAAGGCTACTTGGTGCCTCAATGTTTCTTGATTTTACGTAAGTCGTTATTACTTACTGCATAAGTTGTTTGCATGAATGGTATGATCATGAAAGTTGTACTAGCGTTACTATACTAATCGACAATACGTCATGCCCTATGAGACAGACAAATGAATTATGGACGGTTTGTTACTTCTGCGTTGTGAGCGGTTCATTTTTACGCCTTTGTCTTGTTTCTTCATTAATCAATGTCCTTTTTCTTTCTTCATGTGTTTTTGTTATGTGATTTCGTTATGTAGGTCCCCCACATGAATATTCCAACCCCAGATTTAGTAACAAGTAAAAGCAAAATTTGATTTGGTTTCACATATAGGTGTTGAGGGTAATACATTGAACTTGTATCTACTTAATTAATTAAGTTGTATTTACTGGAATTCTAAATTGTCCATTTCATAATTAAGTTCTCATGTCCGATATTTCTAACTCACATTCCTTTTTATATATTCCAAGAATATGTAAACAAGTTGCTAAATCATTTTCGTATAAACCATAACTTCTATAAGCTTACTTATTTGAATGTTATTAACTTACAAAGTCTATATAAACTTTTTTCATTGTCTCGTTTTAATACTGAAATAGTTATGTAAATGTAACGAACTTTTATAAAGTAATATAATTTGCACATTTTGATGACGTGTCACGTTATAAATGGTATCACGTGTCAAACTTTCAGGTATGATACGTCATCAAAATGTGTATATTTGAATACTTTATAAAAATTCGTTACATTTACGCAACATTTTTAAAATTTACATACCAAATCAGTATATTTAAAAAAGTTTATTGCTATTTATATAACAAAACCTTAAAAGTCATGCGCTAGTTTTCATAAGTTAAACAATGCCAAAATATGAATTAGACTCACCTACATTTCTCTTTAATAAGTTTACACATACACTTGCTCAGTTGCTCCTCTCTTTTTTAAACATGTATCTCCAAGACTCTAATTGTGATTGTGTGCTTCACGTAAGCTTCCAGCTCACCATACCTTCTATAGACCATCATCAGATTTGCTCTAAAGGTTCAATTCAAATTATATATAGTACACTTTGATGCATCATGAGTACTCTATGACTCTTTATGTACATAATACATGCATCATTGGCAAAAAAAATATAAAAGGAACACTTAAGATCGGATGTAATCGTCGTGATTACATCACCTCCAGCTCACCGTCACATCATCTCCCTACTGTTTCACCTTCCTACCACATTTACCTCTCGTAATGGTCACCACATTCCTTAACGTTCACATGCACCCCACTAAAAAACAACATACATCACAATACACTTACACATAAAATACACGATTACCTTTGAGCCACAACCGGTGGTAAGCACCACCAATCTCTCTCTTTCTCCTCAATCACGCATGATATTCCATCTCTGTAATGTCTACGCGTGACAATTCTCTTGTTACGCACGGTCTAACAAGTGAAAAAATAATGAAATTTAGGCGACTCGGATCTATTTAGTTTCCTTTGCAAAAGGAGCGAAATTTTTATTAGATCCAAAAGTGGTGGTAACGTTGGCATCTTTATTTGTCACCAATAATGGAAAAATGAAATGCTCTTGTCTCACCACTAGTCAATTTTAAATCTTTGAAGTCACCCTTAAATATGTCTTTTCTGAATATTAATGTTACATATATAGCCACATAAAAAATAAAAACTTTCTAGGCTCAAAATTATTTTGAATATATAGATGATGGATATCTTATCTTTGATGTGACCTAAAGCATACGAATGACAGTTTTCCTCTAATAGTGTTATTGCACTTCACGTGTAGTGGTGTCACGCCCAAGTGCGCGACTTCATCTTGTTTTAACTCAATCAAGAAAACCGGACTTGAAAAATCTATATTGGGCGAGGGCTGTCTTAATACATTCAGGGGTTTAAAGCATGCAAATTTTCTAATTGGGGCTAAATAATTATGAAAGACTAAGAAATACAATTGTTTTATCCCAGTCACTAATTTTTTTATAGAAAAAGAAAAGGCGTTAAATAATATTTTAACTAAAAATACGGTTATCATTTTATTATAATTTAAATATCTTATCAACCGCTAATCGTTAAGCAAAATAATTATATTGTCGCAACAAACATTTTATTATCTTTCAATAGATGGACACTTTAATATACTTTCAACGATTTATTTTATTTATTTATTTATTTATTTTTTCAGTATTGAAATTCACATGACATATCACATGTGATTTAACAATAATATGATTGTTCAAAAACTAAACAATTGTATTTTGTCATAAGTATTTCTGTATTTGTGTATAAGTCAAAGACTTTCATCTATTTTTTTTATTATTTTTTTTCCCATGAAAAACACACTTTCATAGATTTCCAATGGTACAACACACTGAATTTGACTTACAATTTATAACAGTTCATTTATGACAATTCTATAATCACATGTAATTGACATTACCTTTGGTAAAAATCCCTTGTGATTTTATGTGTTTTATCCAACTTTGATGAATTAATTGCATTAATCTAAAATTCGAAATATGATGTATTATATATGGTTGGAAAGCTATGAATGTCTAATTTCCATAATAGAATACGGTGAAACTTTTAGAATTTTGTGTGAAAAATCATGTTCATTTATTACGTGTTTTAAATATTCGAATATTCAAATTAGTAGTGAATCACTTGTGACTTCTCATGCAAGTTTCAACAACGAAATAGAGAGAAAAAAGAAAGATGAAAAAGGTGAAAAATTGTCCGTCAATAGAAATATAACTGAATGCTCGTCACGATTGTGTAATCTTTTTTACTTAACGATTAACAGTTTAAAATATATAACGATTAACGGTTTAAGATATGTTAAAGTTAAAAAAAGAAAAAAAAAATGGTGTGTTTATTATTTAATATAAACAAATTAATGGCTATGATTATCCTTATACTGTATATGCTAGAAATTTTTTATAGAGTAAATTACATGGTTGGTCCCTGTGGTTTGTCCAAAATAACGACTTTCGTCCATATCTTTTAAAAGTTGCATGGTTAGTCCTTAAGTACGTAAACAAATAACACCACGGGTCCCTTGGTTTAACTGGTGTTAACTAGGTTAGTTAAAATTTACAAGTTAGTCCCCTTTGGTTAAATAGCGCTGCATCGTTAATCCTTTAGCGATGCATCGTTAATCCTTTTACTTAACGGCTGTTATAATTTACTTAACAGCTGTTATAATTTACGTTTTCGCCCGTTTTTTTTACGTTTTCGCCCGTTTTTGTCCATTTTTTTACGTTTTCGCCCGTTTTTGTCCATTTTTATGTTTTCGCCCGTTTTTTTTATGTTTTCGCCCATTTTTGTCCATTTTTTTATGTTTTCGTCCGTTTTTGTCCATTTGTTTATGTTTTCGCCCGTTTTTGTCCATTTTTTTACGTTTTCGTTCATTTTTGTCCATTTTTTTACGTTTTCGCCAATTTTTTTTTCATTTGCATACGTTTTTGTCCCTTTTTTTTTTACGTTTTTGCCTGTTTTTGTCCATTTTTTTTACGTTTTCGTCCGTTTTGGTCCATTTGTTTACGTTTTCGCCCGTTTTTGTCCATTTTTTTACGTTTTCGTCCGTTTTTGTCCATTTGTGTATGTTTTCGCCCGTTTTTGTCTATTTTTTTTACGTTTTCGTCCATTTTTTTTACGTTTTCGTCCATTTTCTTTTCTTTTCATACGTTTTTGTCCATTTTTTTTACGTTTTCGCCCGTAAAAAAAAGTTTCTAAAATATATTTTTCGAAAAAAAATTTTGGGTAAAAAAAAGTTTCTAAAATATATTTTTCGAAAAAAAAATTTGGGTAAAAAAAGTTTCTAAAATATATTTTTCGAAAAAAAAATTTGGGTAAAAAAAAGTTTCTAAAATATATTTTTCGAAATTTTTTTTTGGGTAAAACGTAAACAAATGGACAAAAATGGACAAAAACATAAAAAAAAAGGGACAAAAACGGGCGAAAACGTAAAAAACGGGCGAAAACATAAAAAAAAAGGACAAAAACAGGCGAAAACATAAAAACGGAAAAAATGGACAAAAACAGACGAAAATGTAAGAAAACGGGCGAAAACGTAAAAAAACAAAAGACGGACGAAAACGTAAAAAAAATGGACAAAAACGGGCGAAAACGTAAACAAATGGACAAAAACGGACGAAAACGTAAAAAAACGAACAAAAAATGAGCGAAAACATAAAAAAGAGGGACAAAAACGTATGAAAATGAAAGAAAATGGGCGAAAACGTAAAAAATGGGACAAAAACGGACGAAAACGTAAAAAAAATGGACAAAAACGGGCGAAAACGTAAACAAATGGACAAAAACGGACGAAAACGTAAAAAAATGGACAAAAACGGGCGAAAACGTAAAAAAAGGGACAAAAACGGGCGAAAACATAAAAAAAACGGACAAAAAAGGGCGAAAACGTAAACAAATGGACAAAAATGGGCGAAAACGTAAAAAAAATGGACAAAATGGCGAAAACGTAAAAAAATGGACAAAAACGTAAAAGAAATGGACAAAAACGGGCGAAAACGTAAACTAACAGACAAGAACGGGCGAAAACGTAAAAAATGGACAAAAACGGGCGAAAACGTAAAAAAACGGATAAAAACGGGCGAAAACATAAAAAAGCGGACAAAAACGGGCGAAAACGTAGAAAAAAGAGACAAAAACGGGCGAAAACATAAAAAAAACGGGCGAAAACTTAAATTATAACAGCTGTTAAGTAAATTATAACAGCCGTTAAGTAAAAGGATTAACGATGCAGCGCTAAAGGATTAACAATGCAGCGCTATTTAACCGAAGGGGGCTAACTTGTAAATTTTAACTAACCTAGTTAACACCAGTTAAACCAAGGGACCCGTGGTGTTATTTGTTTACGTACTTAGGGACTAGCCATGCAACTTTTAAAAGATAGGGACGAAAGTTGTTATTTTGGACAAACCACATAGACCAACCACATGGACCAACCATGTAATTTACTCTTTTTTATATATTATAATGATCTCTTCTCTATCAACGGGCATTATAATTTTGAGACCTAAAACTTTATGGTTAATTCTGCCTTGAAACTTGCAAACGACGATTTATTCAAACTGGCATTATGGTTTTTGGACCATATATATCAGAGGCCATTTCTTCATACGCCTGTAAAACCGGTTAAGTTGGGCTAGCCGGAGATACTGTATCTTTGGTTTTAGCTCAATAGCAAGTAGCAACAAAGGAAATGGGCTATCTTATGATACTTCAGTGTTTAGGCTTTTAACAACATCACATGTATTTCTGTTTTACTTTGATATATATGGTCCAAATTAAAACAGATTAATGAACAACCTCACTAGCTTTGTGACTTGAACTCAAGGCATGTCATTGTGTGATGGACTTGAACATCATTATTTCTTTCTCTGTAGTAGAGGTGCAAAAAAATCGGTTTTTTTCGGTTTTCGGTTTTTTAATAACCAGTTATAAAAAAACCGGTTTTTCGAATAACCAGTTTCGGTTTTTCGGAATCGGTTTTCTTCGGTTATAAATGTTCGGAATCGGTTTTTTTCGGTTACCAATTTTCGGAATCGGTTTTTTTCGGTTTTTTATCGGTTCGTTCTTTTCGGTAAAAATATTCGGATTCAGATTTTTTATCGGTTATCGTGAGAAGTATTGCTAGTTGACAAGAATGGCCCCCTTCCTTTTATTTATAATTCCCACCCTCAATCCTAACATTTTCATTTTAACCCTTCCCATTTAAATATATAAACCATTTATTTTATTAAAAATTCATTTCACCCACTAATAAACACACACCACTCTCTCTCTAAAATTCTCTTCTCCCCTTTCTCTCTAAAATCCGGCCGACCACCGACCGCCGCCGTCTTCTCCGGCGAGATTCCGGCTACTTTTATTTTATTACACCAAAAGATAGATCGGGACGTGCTCGTTCCGGAAGTACAAGCCGATTTAATCAAAACCACCCCGAACCCCTCCAAACACCACTAGCCGCCGCCCCTTGCACCACCATCAACACCACCACGAGCCACCACCTCCCTCCTCCTCTTTTTCTTTTTCTTTTCTTGCTCGGTAAAACATCCAAACGCACCCTATTTGTTATAAAATTGTTACATTTTTATTTATTTTATTTATATATACCGAAAATATATATTTTATAAGGGTGTATATATATAAAAATAAAAAAATAAATAAAAAATAAATAAAACCGGTTAAAACCGGTTATTTTTAAAAACCGGGTATATAACCGGTAAAAAACCGGTCGGAGGGAAAAAACCATAACCGGTCTAACTGGTTCGGTTAAAAAAAACCGGACCGGTTTTAATATAACCGGTTAAAAAAAAACCAGGGTTCGGTTAAACCATCGGTTAAAAAAAAAAACGGTTACAAACTTGCACCTCTACTCTGTAGTCAAGGCATTTCTTACTCTATACAATTGCAAAATTTTACTATCACTACCACTAGTAAATTCACACACTTTTCATTTTTGTTTATGTACCGCAACTATTTATCTCACAATAATAAATATATACAACAAATTTATCTCACATAACTTGAATCACAACTATTTGGTTTTGAAGCTTCTAACACATCAAGGGATAGCATTGAGAAACAAGACTTTAGGTAAATTCACAAACTAATTGCTTACGATAAAACACATGCAACACGTGACTGTGATTTCCCTTAAAAAGATATAGAAATTGTGTATGGTAACGGGCTCCTTTTAACCCGTTTCTTTTATGCAATTTGGAATGCCTACCTTTAATGTAACAACACCTCTCGACATAAGTTTGTAAATGGGTCAAATTACGTGTTTAGTTACCCGTTATGTTTGACATGATTTAGGCTTTTTTTTTTTTTTTTTTTTTTTCTTAAGTGAACTCTTTAGTTTGTTTAAAGTTAAGCGGGGCCTAAGTTTATTATATAACCCAAAATAATAAAAGTTTGAAAATGGTTTCCAACTTTAGTTTATACAAATAAACCAGCACAAAAACTTACGAATGCATTACTAACATATTTAGTGGATAAAAAGTATAGTAAACTCAAAATAAGGTCATTTTTATTATCTATTTTGATGCTTCTAAGAATATAACTATGGGAGAGCAACAAAGCTGAAACTTTCTAGGATTTCTTGATTTAGGTTTTGGGTGTTCAAAAAATATACGTATTCGGATATCCGAAACCTTGATCATAATTTACTAAAAAGTTGGGTTTTATGAAAGGACAGTTTTGGAAATCATATAAAAGTTTTTCAAAAATTATAGATATCTGGATATTCAGATGCATAAAATTGTAATCTGAAATTTTGGATATCCGAATTACAAAAAAACTTAGATAAAATGTAATGTCTAACATAAAATCATAATCGCAAATTTTGGATATCAATATTTGTAATATAACTAATTGTTGACAAGTCCCTTAAAATTTTTAAACCAACAACAAAAGAATATTATCAAAATGTCTCATTTCATATTTTCGCTTCAGTGGCCACTTAGATAGGAGATATTTCATGTCGTTTTTTTTTTTTTTTTTTTTTTTTTTTTTTTTTTTTTTCATGATAGAAAAGTCGCTAGTTGAGAGATGCTTGTTGTATATTAAATGTTAAATTATGAGCTAAACAATGGTATGTTACTACAATCATTGGGCTTATTGGAGGGGCCCTAGCACCCGCTAGCCACCCCCTCCCTCCGCCCATGACAACAACGGAGAAATTCCTTACCCTAAAGCCTATAGAAACCTTTTAGAAGAACTACAAAGTCGACTAGTAAGCGGAACCGAGCTCATGGAATTCTGATGACACGGCCCCACACGAATGTCCCTCTTCAAGAACGTTTCATCCAAGTGGAACTTGGGACCGGCGATCAAGAGAGTATCAATGTAATAATCGACACAGCGGATGTCTATGTGGTGGGTTATATTATTGACACCCCCCAACTTTACGCTATTTAAATCGCATTACGGATGAAGTATTTCAGGTTTTCCCCGCCACGCAATATAATTATGCTCAGCTACATTTCGATGGCAACTATAGAAGTCTTCCAGATAGAGACGAAACTGAACTTGGACACGGTGCCCTAAATGTCGCCATAACTAATTTAATTCACGGAAATGCATATATAAAAACTTTACAAAAGGCGATGCTGGTGATCATTTAAATGGTGGAAGAAACGGTAAGGATAAGGTACATTGAAGAACTTGTCGTACGAAACATGGAGCTGTATCAAAACTTCATACCAGACCCCATGGCCATAAGCTTGTAGAACAGTTGGTCGCATCTATCGAAGCAGATCTAACAGTCAGGTGTGTCTGGAGTCTTTCGTACGCCCATTCAAATTCAAAATGCGTTAAACCAAGCTGTCCAAATAGGAAATGTAGAAAGAGCCCTGCAGCAAGCAGTGCTGGCTATAATGTTGTACATATGTAAGAACCCCAAACCAATTACAAGAACGCCATTTTCGGTTGCTATTGGGGCTGACGAGCAGTGTGATCCGTATGGTGAGCCGACCACAAATATCATCGGAAGGGATGGGCAATGCGTGGACGTCAAAGGAAACTATTACAATGATGGGGATGCCACTATGTTGTGGGCACGCGGAAATGCTCAACGTAACCAGCTCTGGACATTCAAATCTGATGGCACCATCCGGTCCAATGGAAAATACTTGACAACCTATGGTTATGCCTCTAGAAACTATATCATGATATTCGACTGTGATAAGGCTGTTCCTGAAGCCACCAAGTGGTATCTTTCTAATGTTGGCACCATCGTGAATACTATATCAGGCCTTGTCATAGCAGGTGAGACCTCCACTCAGGGGACCGAGCTGACGCTAGCTAAAAATAACAGTTCTTCTAGGCAAGCTTGGAGTGCTGAAAACTATATTCAACCCACCATAAATTATATCAGTGGGTTTCGTGAAATGTGTTTGCAGACCAACGGTGCCGATGCCCATGTTTGGCTAGCAAATTGTGTTATTGGCACCGAGCCCAACAGCCAATAGTGGGCACTCTATGGTGACAACACTATTCGGCTCTACAGTGACCGCACTCTCTGTGTGACATCATATGGCCATGACAGCTTGGATAGTATCATCCTCCTTAAATGCCAAGGGTCGGAAAATCAGCGGTGGACTTTCATGGCTGACGGCATCATCTTAAACAGGGGTGGAGCCAGGACTTGTAGTTAAAGGGGGCCGAAGTTCATTATATAACATGAAAAAATAAAACTTACGAATGCATTACTAAACCTAATTTTTACTAACATATTTAGTGGATAAAAAGTATAGTAAACTTAAAATAAGGTCTTTTTTATTATCTATTTTAATGCTTCTAAGTATATAACTAGGGGAGAGCAACAAAACCGAAACTTTATAGGATTTCTTGATTTAGGTTTTGGGTGTTTAAAAAATATACATATTCGGATATCCGAAAACTTGATCATAATTTACTAAAAAGCTGGGTTTTATGAAAGGACAGTTTTGGAAGTCATATAAAAGTTTTTCAAAAATTATAGATAACTGGATATTTAGATGCATAAAACTGTATTCTGAAATTTCGGATATCCGAATTACAAAAAACTTAGATAAAATGTAATGTCTAACATAAAATCATAATTGCAAATTTCTAATATCCAAATTTGTAATATAACTAGTTGTTGACAAATCATTTAAATTTTTTAAACTAACAACAAAATGATATTGTCAAAAATGTCTCATTTCATATTTTCGCTTCAGTGGCCACTTAGATAAGAGATATTTCATGTCGTTTTTTTTTATGATAGAAAAGTCGCTATTTGGGAGATGCTCGTTGTATATTAAACGTTAAATTATGAGCTAAACAATGATATGTTAATACAATCATTGGGCTTATTGAAGGGGGCCTAGCACCCGTTAGTCACCCCTCCCTCCGCCCCTATATGTTAGTCGGAAATCATGTGTCGCATATGGTTTTACATTTTTACTCAAACGAGTCAAAAGTGATCTATCGGCAAATTTGTAGAATGTCTTGTGAATGAAATGAGTGAATGTTTGACCCTAGTATAACGCAAATTCCAGATGTGTTAGAATGTATATATGGCTTTCGGAGAGAATTGTTTGTGTTTAGTTTTTACAGACAGATTTGAAGAGTTATACTTGCTCCAAATTTCCAGTTCAGGATTTGAAGAGTTAAGCTCTATTGAAGTAATAATCTTATGATGGATGCTTTTGTCAACATTACATATTGTGTCACAGGGTAATTATATTATTATGTGAAAGTTATACTACTAATATAGAGAATAATATATCAACCACCGTAAATGTTTCAATTTTGTATAAAAAACCACATGGGTGAAGACAATTATCTAAGAGCTTGACCTGTTATTGGCACATGGTATTTGGTAAATTGTCCACCTCCAAAGTCCACTAAGTTGATACTTCCTACCTTTAATCATATAATCAAACAAAGTTTATAAATTATAATCATATAAGATATACTTAATAGTTATCTATCTTTTTTTTTTTTGAAATACATTGTTTTTTCCATAATCATTTGTGATGTGTTTTTTCATCCTTCCCTACACAACGAATGGATTATGCTGAAAGTAGCTTTCAATAACTGCTTATGTATTTGTATTTTTTTTTAATCAGACTAGCCGCCTACTCGTGCATAGCGACAGGATTTTATAGCGACAAATAATTATAGTTAAGATATTGTGGTTAAGTGTTTTGTGTAACATTTTCAGCAATTGATGTTGCAACTCTTGATCATCATCCGAGATGACAACAACATCATACTAGTTTCACTTTAACGTATTAGGATTAAAATATGGATCGGGATTGAGAAAATGATTGTGATGAATTTGTGAAAAAGGGAAAAAAATGATAAAGATTGACTAATCGTAGAAATAAAACTATTTTTAAGGTAATTATTTCTAAAAGAATTTAAAAATAATTTTTATGTGAGAAAGTAAATAAAAAGATTGAAATTAAGTTTTAAAAGGATATTTTAGAGATTAAAGGGGAAGGGATCTAATAAGAAGAATAATTAAAATAAGAAGAGTAAAAAATAATTTTAGCCGCACATTTTAATTTTGGAGCGAAAATTTGAATAAAGATACATCTATTTTTGTAGTTGCACCTAAAATATGTGGTTGTGGTTTCTTCTTATTCTCATCATTTTAATTTTTCTTCTTATTTGATCCTAACCCAGAGATTAAATAGTAGTTCTTTACAAGTTTTTAAAGATGAAAGAAAAACATTTGTGCAAGTAGAGATTAGGGTGTTACCTAATGAAGTTATAATACGTGAATGTCACATATTGAAGCATGATCTTTATAAGTGTCTCAAACTCTCGATAATATGTTATGTTTTCAATCAAGTAATTGTTGGTTCAAACTTGTGTTTGAGAAATGTTAGATAGATTGGTGGTGTCTATGCTGCAAACTATTTAAATTTAAAAAAAAAAAAAATCATCTTTGATATATATAAAAATATGAGAGCTAGGTGCAGATGGCGCCTATAACATATTATATACAAGTATACAACGCCACATCAGATTTTACCATATAAAATTCTTATAACACAAATTCTGAAACAGTATCCTGAAAAACATTTGTGCAAGTAGAGATTAGGGTGTTACCTTATGAAGTTATAATACGTGAATGTCACATATTGAAGCATGATCTTTATAAGTGTCTCAGAATCTGGATAATATGTTATGTTTTGTGTGAAGCTCTTCAATCAAATAATTGTTGGTTCAAACTTGTGTTTGAGAAATGTTAGATAGATTGGTGGTGTGTATGCTGCAAACTATTTAAATTTTAAAAGAAAAATCATATTTGATATATACAAATAGGAGAGCTAGGTGCAGATGGCGCCTATAACATATTATATACAATGCCACATCAGATTTTACCATATAAAATTCTTATAACACAAATTCTGAAACACTATCCCAAGCTATAACATGTTAAAGGTGCTAGTGTGTCACAATTTTTATTTTCTTTTTCATTATCTTTAAAATGCACACATTTCATTAAACTAAAAATAAAATTATAATACATAAAATAAAATACGACAAATATATAAAGAAACTACATTTCGTCTTCTTGTTGTTCTTCATATCGTTCCCAAAGATGATCCATAAAATCATCTCGAAGGCCGTTATGCGCATATTTTTCATGTAGGTCCTTTTTTTGTGTGTGTGTTGCATCTCTTGACAATGTACGTTGCATATTGGCTACGCGACTAACATATATTTCGCTAAGTTCATTTTTTGGAACTTTTGATCTTTTAGTATTATGTTATGTAATACGATGCAAAAATACATAATCCTACGTACGTTGCTCACCTGGTAAGCACATGCAGGTTGTGCTATAATCCCCGAACGACCTTGTAGGACACCAAAAGCTCGTTTCACATCTTTTCTCGCACTTTTTTGAGCCCTCTTAATAGTTAAATCATGTTAGTTCCGTGCAACCGTATGTGATTTGACAAAAGTAGCCCAAGTGGGATAAATACCGTTGACTAGGTAACATCCTTTAATGTATGTTTTACCATTTCTAGTATAAAGAACCTCGTGAGCAACATCGTTATAAAAAAAAACACAAATTATATAGAACATTAGGGTTGATTTGCATACGCTATACCAAAAAAATGCATGCAAAATCCATAAATCTTGCGATGCAACTACTTCAAGCATTATTTTATGATATCTCCCCCTGAATTGCCCTTTGTAAGAAAATTGAGTTTTTATGTTGTTTGTATGAGAAAAGTGAGTATTTATTGGAAACGGTCGCCATCCGGGTGACAACACCATCCATAACGCACTTATGGTGCGGGTGATGATGCAGTTCTTTGGCAGCGTTGAAAAAAAGGCCTTATAACACTTTGCACTGAGCCCTCTAATGAGGAGGCGTTTGGTTTGTTAGATCACAATGGGTATAGGTTATGATATGACGTAGAATGACAATGAATTTTACTAAATGTTTCATTCCTGAAATATTGTTTGTATCAATAAAAATGATACGGGTATCTTTTTTATTTTTAAGTGAGCATGTCTTTTCTCTTCCTCCACAAAAAGTAAGACCAAGGTGAAATTGTTAAGGTTAGGTTATGTTTGGCAAAAGTAGCTATGAGCAGTAGCAGTGAGCTGTGAGTAGTAGCCACAGCTCACTGCTCACCGCTCACAGCTTCATAAAGAAGCATTAGAAAAATGAGCTTTTCTAAAAAATAGCAAAGCTGACAGCTCTCATGTCAAACGAACATTAAAAATAAAAAAGCTCATTGTTCAACACTCATTACCCCAAAAAGCTCCAAAAAGCATTGCGCCAAACATAGCCTTAATCTCCTTGATGAGTAGAGTAGAATATTGATATGGATAAATATATATATGGCAAAAGAGAACAACAGATTATGCTAAGATACAGGAAAATACAAGGTTATTTTTTACTAAATATGAACACAATAATCGGTTCTATTAGAAATTAATAAAAAGCAAATTGTTAACACGTTTTCACCCATGAAAAAGGGTAAGTTATCTAAATTTCATAACTTTTCATTCTCAAAATAAGGATGTTTTTACTTTATTAAAATAGTGATAATGTAACACCCGTTTCCCGGGTACAAATAGGCCCCACCCTAAATGAAATTGACTAAGGACTTAACGTGATTGGTTAGTAAATGAATGTTTCATTGTAATCAAACCCGATAGTCAACCTTGTGGTCAAAGAATGGTTTATAAGGTTATGGGAAATATTATGTGGCACAAATAAAAAGGAAATAGACATTAAGGACTAAAGTTGTTATGTGCTATATAGGTTATAAGTTTAATGTGGCCAGTCTATGAGAAAATGGACATGAGGGACTAAAGTTGCCAATAGAAAAACTTGTCCTCACAAATATCTAATGCCTATAATTTTCTAGGCATTTCTCATATTATTTAGATAAGGGTGTTTGTGGTCCTGTTTTAGAGAGGAGAAAAGAGAGGGAAATAGAGCTTGGATGATGAAGAGACTAAGGAGATGAGTTCCTTGTTAAAGGTTATGTTCTAGCAATGTTAATCCCAAGTAAGTATTTCTATCTTGTTGTTAATGAGGCTAAGGTCTATAGGTTAAGTGGGATTTAATCATATGATCAAAGTAAGATCATATGATGATGTAGGAAGGAATTTGAGTATGTTTATGAGTTATATAAACCCTTGTTTATGATGTTGATCAATGTATCAATAGGTTTGATGATGATGATGATGATGATGATGATGATGATGATGATGATGTTGTTGATGATAATGGAAGATGATGGTGAAAATGATGAATGTTAGCTTAGCTTGGAATCAAGGTAAGTAAACCGGCTATAAGTTAATGTTATAGGGATTTCAATGCATTATATGTTATGTGTTGTTGATGTCAAGGTTATTGTATGACTTGATGTGTATGTGATTATGTGTAAGTAGATTGTAAGACTAGTTTGACATAACTAGAAAGAGAATAGTAGGATAGGTTGGAAGTTAGTTAGAGAATGAATGGTAATGCTTATGAGGCTTAAGGTATGCGTCTATGTTTACTGTTGTGAAAGAATAAATGGTTATGATGTGTAATGTATGAATGATGTATAATGTTGAGTTATATCCGCTTTACTTACTAACCATTCATGCTTACGGTTTAAGTGTTCAATGTTTTGTAGGTTTATGTGTGATGGAAACGGTAAGCTTGAGCTAAGGATTAAGGTTTGCTAATGCGGATGATAGAAGGTTTGATGTGTGTAGGAGCTAGATAGAATACCGAGCTCATTCAAGATGGTACCCCCGTGAGTCAATTTATGGTTTGTAAAGTGGAGTCAAGGGTTAAATGTATGTTAATGGTTTCATAACGTTTTGGTAGTCAAACAGTGTGTCAAAGTATGTTTCATGTGTTTACGGGTAAAGTTAAAAGGGTGTTTGGCATAAGTGTGATTATACCCATTTTGGGTTGTAAACGGGTCAAGCGATTTTGGAAACATTTTAGTATGTTAAATTAATGATGTTGGTTAAGTTTGGTGTGCAAAGGAAGTGGTAAAATTCATTTTTTGTAAAATGGGTCAAAACGGGTATATTATAGGTCTATTTGTAAAGTATCATTTTGAAGTGTCAATCGGGTGATTTTATTGAATGGAAATGTTATTTATAATATATTAACGAAACTTGGAAAGTTTCTTTAATTTTCGAGTCTCGAAAGTACAGTTTCCGGAAAATGTGTAAAGTATTGTTTTATATAATTTTCTGCAGGTGTTATATGCGCATATGCTAATTTCATCATATGGCCATATGGTTATGTTAGAAATCTAAATAAGGGGCATATGGCCATATGGAAATTTTAGCATATGGCCATATGCTTGTGTCAGAATATAATTGAGATTTTTTCTAGTTTTTGGTCAATCTTAGAAAAATCATATCTTTTAAACCGTAAGTCGTCATGGGTCACGCCACCCGTCGTTTTAAAGGTAATTGAGTCTAGTTTTATTTAAAAATGGTTCTAAGGTCTATACATTAACGGATTTTAGTCAATTTTCAAAGGAAAAATGGAATGTACATTAAAGTCAATTCATTTCCACTAAAAAAGTTTTTAAATTCCGTTCAAAGTGGGCACGGGGTGTAACAGGTAAAGAATTCAATCATTTTTATAATCTAGAAAAAGATAAGAATCAATAGTACATGATAAGATAAAACAAGGTGGTTGCCCCCGCCGCACTGTGGCAGGTCAACTTCATTTTTCATGGTGGTTGCAGCATTTTGTTCAAAACGTCTAGCACATTTTTGTTCCTGTAATCTAGCGTATTATATACTTTTACTTTAGTGTTTTTGGTATAGATATATAATAAATTTTACACTAACAGTGCATGACTCATGTGTTTTTGGGCTGAGAACTTTAGTTGGCTAAAATAGTGGCCGAATGATATAAGGCCAAGTAGCTTGAGCTGTACTGTTGGGCTAAGCAGAAAGTCCAAGCAAAAATGTTATTTTATAGAACTGTGCTAGAGAAAGAGGAATATTCCCGTGTGCTATAATATATATAGTCAATACTAGAGATAGAATGATAGTGCGTTTGGTTTGAGTTATGGGAATGAAAGAATGAGTATGGAAATGATATATGTTGTTTGTTTCATGATAATCGGTATGGTAAAATCCATATATTGGGTATACATCAAAGGTGACAAAAGACCTTGGTATGAATCTACTTTCTTGAAGGGCCCACCACTACTATCAAACGCATACCAATTGTGACTCCTATCATCAAACTAAGCGGCCCCTAAGATTCGTTTGAGTTGAATCAAAAAAAAAAATGTTAAAAATTAACATGAAATAAATGATGAAAAATGAAACAGAGAAAGAAGAAAAGAAGTACTTGTACAAAAGTATGTGGTGAAAATAAGAGAATCGAATTGGGTATCATAGGAATAGCTACTAAACACCACCCCTTCCAGTTGGTTTCAGCCCATGGTGTAGATCTTGTATTTTAATATTTTTTGAATCTTAGAACTTGAACCAAACGTTTTATACGGGTGTAATTGTGATTCCATGATTCATACCCCATTAAACAAACGCACCCGAAAAGTTGCTACCTTGGTATTAGGGCTGTAAATGAACCAGACAAACACAAACGGAGCCTTGTTAATGTTCGTTCATTTAATTTTAACCGGATAAATAAATGGATATGAGCACTTAAACAAACGAATTTTCTTGTTCATGTTCGTTTATTAATAAAATGAGTTGTTCATTTTCGTTCATTAAGAAACTAAACAAACTGTTGGATAGTATGGTTTTTATGTAATTCTCATGGTATATAAGTATAGGGACTATTTCTGTATTTATTTCTTATAGTTTGATATGTTTAGCTTTGTTTAGCAGGTTTCTATTCTAGAAGGGCTGAAGTGGAAATTGGCACTATATAAGCTCTCATCCCAAGCGCTTTCTCTCTCTCATAACTTCATCTCACAAAATACGATTAGGGTTTTTTCTCTCATTCATTCATTCTACTAAGTCTGGTTTTGGTATTGTGATCATCTTGATCATCTGGTATAGTATAGTATAATTATGAGTGTTGTAGTGAGGTTATATTGTATCTTGATTCTTGTAGTGTGATAGTTGGATCCTTCTGATGGGGACAACTGATTTCTTTTGTACTTTATTTCGTGAGCACACAGTTGTGGACTCATCTTCTTAATTCTATTAGTAATAAAAATATTCACCAAGGGGTGGTTGGCTGGGTGAGATCTTGTGTTGTGGTTGTGATTTCAGAGCTGATTCATAGTTTTAACATGGTATCAGAGCCTCGGGTTTGGTCTCGTTGGCTCATGATATTTTAGGGTTTGGTTAAGATTTGGAGGTTTCTTGATTAGTTTGCAATTGGTTTCAATTGAGGCCGTTTTCTTAATGGCCGTGGGTTGAATCGTTGATTTTCTCAACGGTTTTTGGTGATTCTTTATTTTTCAGTTAGGGTTTCTTGAAACCATAATTTGGAAATTTGGGGATCTTGATTCTTATTGATCTGTGGAGGTTTCCGGTTGGGTTCTTGGTTATCAACAGTCTTGACTAAGTGAATCAATGCTGTTGGTGATTGGTTCTTGTTCTTTCCGCTGCGATTCATAGCTCTGTAAGTCTCTTTCTTCTATTAAACCTCTGAACACTTTAGTGGTGACACTGCAAACTCAGGGGGTAACATCTTGACCTACTTCCTTGAGAAGCAAGGATACCTGCTCTTCTCCTTGACAGGTGTGAAACTGGGTGTTTCAGTTTGGTTTGGGTGTGAGTTTTTAGTTTTATTTTGTAGTTTAAGTCTGTTTTTTGAGTCTATGTCGTTGGAGGATAGTTTTTTGGGCAGTCTTGGAATTCTGGTGATTATTTTGTTTGTTAGAGTTGTTAGGTTGATTGGTTATTTGTTCTTTGGTTATTATATTTTGTATGTTTGTCTGTTCTTATTCTGTTGTTATGGCTGAACCTGTTGATAACGCTCTAATTATACATATTTATTTCATCGATTATATATCATTTATCTATTATATTATATAGAATATCATGTTATTTGTGTATAATTGGTACTAATCTGGTTGCAGGATAGAATGAGAGAAGAAAGTCAGAAATACCACTAAAAAGACGATTAAATGACAGATATAAGAAAGGAGGGACTTGGAATGAAAATAAAAAAGTATGAAAGACCCAAGTACGCCGGTCTTAGGACTGTGTGCGGCGTACTTGCTTGGCGGGTAAATGAAGTTGAATGTACGCGAAGTACAGCACACTTTCTACGAAGTGCGGCGCACTTACCTTGACAGTTACAAAACAGAGTTATTGTTTGCATTCATTGTGAGGCCGATCACTTATCCTCATTTATTGAATATTGGAGTTGAATTAGGTCAAGATGAGCCTATAAAAGTAAAGGTACGAAGCAGAGAAAAAGGGGGTAACACCAACGAGAAGTAGGGAAAGTATACGAAGTGAGATTGGTGAACTCATACCAAGTTCATTATATCAGGGTTCGAGGTTGTGATTCTATTGCTGTGACAGAGTGTAGGAGAACGAGCCTAGAGAAATATCTCTGTGAAATCATTTGTTCTTTCGTTGTAATCACTTTGGTACACTTTTCTACTTTGTCGAATTGAATTATGAAGTTTATGAAATTCATGTTGAATGATATGTGTTTTGTTATTACAATAATGGAGTATTCGTTATATGTTTATTTGGGTGATATAGTTATATGGTTGTTTGCAATGTAATGTACGCTTGCTATTGATACTATGCTTAAGTTTAATTGATGAGATTATGCTTGGATCATTGTTGAATGTGTGATGTATCTCTGTGGTAGAAGTAGGTCGAAAGGGTCTGCCATTTTGGTATTATTTCAAAGTGTTTGTCTATGGCAACTTGGTGTTAACCTTGTAGAAATTGGTCGACAAAACATTTACCAACCCATCCATAATCTTGTTTAATGCCTTATCTCATGTCTAACAAACTTGATGAGGAAATTGGCTTATGTATACTTCTGTTATGAACCATTTTTAATGCATTTGATATATTGAGAATCATAGGTCGAAATGGTTTCTTAATATGTTGGATAGTTGTAGGTACGAGTGTTAACCATGCATCTCTTGCTTATATATCTTGTTCATGATTGCTTGCTCATCATTTACATGCGACTTCCATGTTTCTTAGCCTAAATAAACATATCTTTTAATCATATAAAACAATCAATCTAAATTGCTAGTCTTTGGATAAGTGACAATCTAGGGACTTTACTTTAACGCAATTGCTAACTTGGCTTTTCTACAATCTCTTGGGACGATCTGGTCTTACCAAAACCTTTACTATAAACGGGGGTTATACTTTACCCATGTATTTTATAAATTAAGGAAAATGGTGAAATTAGGATTATAAATTTAAAGCTTTCGAAACACATCAAAGTTTTTGGCGCCGCTGCCGGGATTGGAAATGATAAAATCAAGTTAGTTAAGTGTTTTGAAACTTTTTACAAACATAGCCATACAATTTTCTGGCAAACTGAATCAATTCTTACTTGCTGTGACTGAGTGTACGCCGCACTTCCAAATTTTTGCATCGTTGATGAGGCGAAAAATGAATCGTTTTTAGGGGGTCATTTAAGCCGGAATTGGAATTTATTTGATCAAATATTTCCTTAAATCGTTCCTTTTGTGATTTTAGGTACTTTGGGAGTGAATTCTGGAAAAGGAAGCATTTTGGACGTTTTTGGAGCATAAAAGTGAAGAAACGGCAAAGTCTTAATTTTCGTTGCTGGGAATAGTACCTGACGGCGTGAAAAAGAATTTTATGACGGCGTCAAGAGCAAAATGGATGAAGACCCAGAGAAAACATGACGGCATCAGAAGTAGGGCGTCAAAGAGTAAATTTGGTGACGGCCTGGAGCAGAATTACACATGACGGCGTCAGATATAGATCTAGGCAGTCCGAGAACTTTATTGGCGGCGAGATGACAACGTCAGATTTTTCCTCTTGACGCCGTCACCTCACAAAATCTATATATACTTTTCTATTTTTCATTCATAAAAGAGGAACTTGTGTGGAGAATTCTAGGGTCGAACCTAATAAACCCTAGGTCGTTTGTAACAGTATTTTCAAGGGTTTTCACCCCTTGAAACCCTTCATGTTCAATTGAGATAAGTTTTCCTTCAATTCATTCAATATGTCTATGTGTTGTTTGAATATATCTTACATTTGTCTTGATTTTAACATGCTAGGCTAGATCTATTGTGTGTTTGCTTAGATGTAATGAAACCTAGATGTTGATTATAGGTTGATTGCTTGTTTATAGTTGTAATGGATGAATGATTTCAGTGTTAGGCTTAAGAAAACTGGCAGATCTCCATTGTGTAACTTGCTTGAACGTCTTAAGAAACATGAACCGATGTGTACTAGGTTTTTATGGTTGTATTTAATGCATGAGCGAATTCTAGTGATCCCATGTTAGGAGCTTCTTAGCCGGCTCGACATAGGAGTGAAGTAGGAGCTTATTGGATTGGGGAAGTAAGTACGCCACCCCATGAATGGTATTAAGGAATACAATCCGTCATCCATGCAACTGTAACAAGTAATTAACCTATAAAAGATATCTAGGGAGTAGTGAAATCTAAGTAAACACAATTCTCCCATATATTGTTCATACCCCTAGTTAATTTAGTTTATTTTCATTTTTGTTATTTTATTTTGATTGCATTATTAGATATTAGGTTAGTTGATTAGCAACTAATTCCGCCCACTCTTCCAATACCCGAGATTTTACTTGCTTTTATAAAAATATAAAAATACAAAAAGAATCACCCCTCACATCTAGACCTAGTTTTTAGGTTTTCTAATCCTAGCGACACTATTCCTGAGTTGAACGATCAATCCCCCGGTACTTGTCAATATACTATACTACAACGATTAGGTACACTGCCTGGTGGGGGTTGTAAGCTTCTCGAGATCCCTCGAGAGGTAAAGCCTGGTGCAATTCCCACGCATCAGTCGTATATTCTGGAAAAATTTCAACTATGCCGATTTTACTTTCTAAACCCCCGTACTTTCTGGAAAAATTCGCAATGTTCACTGAGACAAAACCAAACCAAAATAAAAACTTTTTAATGCTTAAATTCAAGGCTCAGAACATGAGAATTTCTTTTTATGTGCCTTTGGTATTTGAATTGATGCATTTGTTAATATGTTATGATTCATCGAAAATACAAAAATATTTGCTTATTTGGTTAATTAGACATTTTCTTGTTTTTGATTGTTTATGCATGATAATAATCTGGACTATAAGGTTAAACGTAATTCTGAGATATTGATTGGTCCCAAACGGTCAACATAAATTGACCAGGTGAATGGTCAACTAAGTCAAACATCTCAGACCAAATCTCCGCGGAAGTATAGGGTTTCCCCGGGTCGTTATGTCCCGACGAGGTGTGGATTGTAATCAAAACGGGTTTGTGATCGGGTGAATTTGGACAGGAAAGGGGTAATGAAGGTTTGAATGATTACACTAAGGAAATACGAACGAGAAAGATTTAAACAATCTATATTAACAATAACGTGAAACCTAGTTAACCTAAAACGTAATCTAAAAACTTAAAATCCGAGTTTGCTTAAAGATAAGCAGAAAAATAAGCCAAACGGCTTAAATAAAAGCTATCACTTTATTTATGTTTTTTTTTTTTTTTATTTATTTATTTTTTTTACAAAACTACTTTTTACTAACGTAACCTAAAAATAAAACGCGAGTTGCAAATAACGTACGAAAAGTAAAATTAACGCAACTAAAACATGAATCCAAACAAGGAATGAAAATTAAAACTCAAAAACTACTTAAAAGTCTATGGGAATGATAATAGAAAGTTAGGGAACCCTAAAACGTAACTTAAAATAAAAAACGCGAAAGTTAATTAAATAAAACGCGAGTGCGCAAAATAAAACGTGAAATTTGAGCTACGCTAACCCTACGGACATGAAAATTATATTTTTACGATCCTAAAGATAAAAGAAAATTTTAGGAAAAAGAAAAATATTTTTTTCGACTTTTTAATTATTTATTATTAATTAAATACTAATTAAACTAAATATAATTATTAAAAATTCTAAACTAAGTTGAAAAATTACGAAACTTTTTCTAAAATTACTTTAATATAACAGTAGGCTAGGAAAATTAGAAAAAGTTCCAAGTGCTTATTTATAAGCAGTGGAATAAGCTAATTAGTGAATTAAGCTTATTATACTAAATGGTATTTAAATATTAAACTTTGCAAAGAAATAATGAAAAAAGTCCCAAGGGCGCCTGGTTGTGTTGTGTGGTATTGTGTCTGTTTTGTTTGCCAAGGTCCCAGGTTCGAATCTCACAACCCCACCTTTTTTGCAAATATTTTTTTTCTTTCAATTTTCTTTTGCAAACTTATTAAAAACATAAAAAGGAACATTTTTCACAACTAAGACTTTTTCTGAAAACCACAAATAAGCAGAGTAATAAGTAAAAATAATAAGCAGTTTTAAAGTAAAAGCTTAAAAAGGGTTTTCGAAAACTGAAAAGCTAATTTAAGCTACTATAAGCTAACCTAAGGTGACAAATAAGCTAAGTGGTACAGAAGCCAACTCAACTGAATTAGAAGATACCAAATGAACAATCTATAAGTGCTAAAGAAGCTGAAACAAGCACACAAAATAAGCAAATTCACATAGCCCAAAACAGGCCTGAGAGGGCACTTGCAGCCTAATGTGGGGCCCACAGGGGTGATTGGAGGGCCAAAATGAGACTTGATCTCAAAAGCCACCCAGAAGGGCTTTTCAAAAAGCTGAGGGCCAAGCCCTAGGTCTCACTAATAAGCTAAGAAAAGGCTTATGAAGATGGGTGAGTGAGAGTGAGAGCTGGGGTGCAGGGCAGTCCCAAGTGGCCAACTTTGGCTTGAGAATAAGCTATGAAACCAAAGGGTTCAGGCCTAAAAGCTATAAAAGGAAACACATAAGCTGCCAAGGAATAAGTGAAAATGGATTTCAATAACTTGGGGCTTGTGCTGAGCTTTTTATGGGAGCTAGTATTTGGGTTGTTTGGTCAAGTAACTAAGCAGTAAGACCAATAAGCTCATAAGCTGAGACCCAATCAATCATGATCAAACAAGCTCAGAACGACAATCAATAGGCAAGTAAGCTGGAAACAAGCAAGAACTAAGATCAATCAAGAAAAATAACACGGCAATCAATGCTCAGATTGATTGTTTATGCTAACAGTTACATAAAATTATTTAAGGCACCAAAAAGCTAAAATAAACTAAAGCTAAGAGGGAAACAGAGTTAGGGAATCTAGGGGAATCTTAAATAAGAACTAAGGGAACAAAATAAGCCGTAAATGAGCCTAACAAGTTAACTAACTAACTGATGCACTTCCAAGGCTACAATTGGAAAGACAGTTAATGGGGCTAAGTTTAGAGGCCTAAAAAGCAGTGAAATAAAATTCTGAAAAATGAAGCAAAATTATAATCATAAAAACAAGCTGACAAATAAGTCACAACCCAATTTCTAGGTCATATGGCCAAGAAATGAACCAGTTACAATTCCCTCATTGAGGGCTGCTGAGACCTATTCCAACTGATGCAACAGTTGGGTGATGGGTCAAAATTGGTAAAAATTGAGTTGATTAACCTGTGAAAAGTCAAGGGAAAGGGATGCAAACTATTACTAACCTATTTGGGATTAGATTGGAGCAAGGGAAACACTATGAGAGCAAAATTTAAGATTCTATCCTACTTATTCATATAAAACAGTAAAATGTGAGCATATTTGGACACAACTAGGAAAGCTAGAAAACTACAAGGAGATGCAAGATTTGGACTTAAAACTACTACTGAGAGGTAACCAAAATTAATCTGATATTGAAAAATGTCATACACCTGTTTTTGACCACCAAGACTGCATATGCCAAACACCCCTATAAGAGGTGTCTGTTTGATTTGTATGAAAGGAAAGACCTGCTTAGGCTGAGTTTTGGAAAGACAGCTATCCCCTAAGCTAAAGTGAGACCAAATAAACAGATTGCAACCAAAAGCAAACACCAAAATAAGCTACAACCAACTATGCTATGATTATTTTTTTCTTTTGATTTTTGTGATACTTTTGAAAACTTAAATAACTGTTTTGAAAAACAGTTTCTAAAGAAGCACAAGCTCACAATAAGCTTTAAACAGTAGCATAAGCTGAAAATGAGAGACTAGAATTTTAAGCAATTTAACTAAGACTTTGCAAATGTAGACAATGAGATAAAAGAAATCTGAAATTGCATTACACTAGAATTCAAGAGTACAAATTTTAGATGAAACTGGATTTTAATAAGCTAAAAACTAAACACACTAAAACTATTCTACTACTACTTTCTAAAATCTACTACTAAAAATTAAGACCACCAATCTTCTCTCTTTCTTTTCTCTTTTATAGTCATACTTTAGGGTTTCTGAGACCCTCATGTGCTTTCCCACTTCTGTTTCTGGATCGTAGGATGAGTTGAAATGCATCTTGGCCGTCAAATTGGTTTTGGTGGGAAAACGGGTTTTTATTACTTTTGGCAGTTGTGACTTGTGGCAGGGTACAAGGTTTGGAGTTTAATGGTGAAAAGGTGAACTAGGGTGGCTGAGTAGGGATGAGGAGGGGGACAAACATGTTGGAGGTGGCAGTGGAGGTTGGGGGCTGGCTTGTCTGGTGTTTTGTTTTGGCGGGGAAGAAGAAGAAAAAAGGATGGGGGTTTGGTTGACTAAGGGTTTGACCCCGTGGGAATTATTAAAAGGAGATGGTGGTTTGGGCTTTGGGAATTGTTGGGCCACAGGTATTGGTGGGCTGGGGTGTTGGATTTGGTTGGTTTGGATTTGGTGAATAACATTACAAAAGGGTCTGTTTGGTATGTATGTTAACAAGGACCAAAATTGTAATTTGGTTTTTGTGAGGACCAAATTTGCCAACTACTCAAAGTATTCCAAGGGGACCAATCTTGTCATGTTTTGATAACCCAAGGGTCAAAATTGTAATATTTCCAAAAATGAATAACCCGGGGACCAAAATCGCCAAAATTGAAAGTGCAGGGACCAAATATGTAAAATTTTAAAACTTTTCACCCAAAGTCCATTTTGATAACTTTTGATTTTTTGAAGGACTTGGGTTGACTTTTCTTTTCAAAATAAAAGCTCAGGGACTAATTTTGTTAATTTTTGAAAGTTGGGGGACTGAAACTGTCAGTTATGCAAACTTTGTTCGTTTTTCATTTGTTTTTACTCATTTTGCATCTAAAACATATAAAACACAATTTTGAAATATTTTTAGTATTTTGATGCATTTCTGAGTGTTTTTGTATGTTTTGCAGTTCAGATTTGACCAAAAATGATGAGTGTTTGAGCACTCATCAATCACCCACCCTAAACTATTGCTAGTCCCTAGCAATAACTATTTTGAAAACTTGATGGATTTTAAACTCTTTACCAAAAGCCATCACTTCTGGAGTAGCCAGGTGTAAGAATCGTGGCACACCTGATAACCGTGTGATTTTGAGTAAACCACCAGCTGTCAACGGATTTGATTAGTCTTTACCAAAAGCCGTTTGCTTCTGGACTAGCCAGCTCTTGATGGAATAGTCAACATCTTGGTGAGCTGATTACCAATTATGGATTTTCCACGGCCTTTACCATAAGCCATAATCTTGTGGGCTAGTCAACTCATTCGCTTTATGGGATATGGCGAGTTGAGGTACCATACAATTCTTGGCAAATTGCAAGCCATCAACGGATTTGAGATGTCTTTACCAAGAGCCGTTTGCTCCTGGACTAGCCAATCCCTTTTGTCGGTTAGACCTGGCGGACTGATTACCACAAAAATTTTGAAGCACAAGTGAAAAAATTTTGAATTTTTTTTTGAAATTTTGGCCAAAACGGGGGTATTAGATAGTAAAATGTGATAAAATTCGCTAGAATAGCGAAATACCCCCCACACTTAGCATGAATATTGTCCTCAATATTCAAAGTCTCGGCTATTATGCCGACATTTTGAACGTAAAAGGGCAACATTACAAGCTAAGTGTGGAAAACACCATTTTGTTTTTCACTTCATTTGTAATCACAGTGGGGTAACTCCCCCACACTTAGGGTGAAAACCCTATAAGCATGCTACTGTTTTTGTTTACCGAGTCGCTAGCTTGACTCGACCCCGAATTCATTTGTCCTTGGGGAAGCATGATGTGGAAGAAACAATCTCAATCGGACTTTCATTCAAGATGTTTGGACAAACATTTGAAGCACGTGAAAGTTCCACACCGATGAGATAAGTATCCGGCTCAAGATAATGATACATGAAAATGCCGGGATCAAAGATGGTGTCTTGATTCCCGAAGGAGTGAAGAACAAGAGAAGTCACCTTATAGGTGAAAAAAAGGAAGAAAACCATGATGAAAATCATGATTTGATATTCTTCCTCGAGAGCAGGCTCATTAGTCTGAGTTTGGATTTCAAAGGGTAAGCTCAAAAACATCCCGGGAGGGTGGGTGGGAATTTGCAAATTTTCATGATTGAGTGCATCTCCCCCCGGGCTATCAAACTCAGGAGGAGTCATGATATGATGAGTGAGTTCACCGGAGAACTCCTCATGAAGAGAATCATTCACAAGATGTGAATCTGTGAACTCATGTTCCGGAATAGACTCATCACAATCCTCGTTCCGAATACCAAAGAGTGGATTATCAGAAATCAAAGTGAATTCAGATTCGAATTTAAATAGAGGATTGGTGAGAGTAGTATTGAATGTTTCGGGAACAAAGTGATTATTATTCTCTATTGGACTGTCGGGATCAGAAGTGAGGGACGGATCATGATATAGGAGACTTTCAATTTCTCCCAGATCGGCTTCAAAGTTAAGGAGACCATCATCACTTTCCAATGAAAGTGGATTGATGTGAGTAAGTTCATCGGCGAACTCCTCAAGAAGAGGATCAACATCAGACTGAGGGAGTGATGCCTCGATATACTCAATGTCTCCATGAGATGTACAATCATCATTAAAATCTGAGAAAGTCTCAAAATGATCGTTTGAACACTCAAGAGGGGAAGGTACATCACACATATGATCAAGAGTTCCCTGTGACTCTCCTGGGATTGGGACAAGGATCTCAACACTAGACTTTATTAATTCGTCCGATTCCTTATTTGGAACAGTGCTAAGATGCTCATCCCCTATGTTCAGAGAGTGAGTGTGAACTTCGGGTGTGATAGCAACAGACTGAGGGAGTTGAGAAGGAATAACAGACATGGGTTTTATAAATTTCATTTGTTCATCTGCTAGTAATTTTATCATAGTCTTATATCCCTGATTTTCCGAGGAAGGAATCACAACAGATGAATTTGATGAACCCTTACAAAATTGAGAAATATCAAGGGTAACATCATCATCATCATCATCGTCGAGAAGAGCAGCATTGCGAAATATGGCACGTGTTTTAGCTGCTTGGTCTAAGACTAGCAATTCTTCCATGCTCAATTCGTTTCTAGCATCTCGTTCTTCAGCAAGTAATTCTGCCATAGATTTCTCACGAGGGCTTTGAAACGATGAAGTAGCTAACTCCTCCTTAAGTTCTTTCAATATCTCAAGAGCCTCTAGTAAAAGGTCTTGCTCAGTATCATAAGGAGTTGCTTGAATCATTTGGTAATGTGGAGGTGGGTCTGAAAACGAATAGTCGTAATTGTTACAAGGAATCGGATTCCTTGTTTGACAATCCGAGCTGAAGTGGGGACCTCCACAGTACTCACAACAGTAAAACTGATGTGGTTGTGAGTCGTATGTTCTAGAGTCGTAATTGTTATCAGGAAACTGCTCATAGACAAGCGTGCTTCCTGATTGACAATCAGAACCGTAGTGTGAACCACCACAGTACTCACAACAGTAATACTGTTGAGTCTCATGGTGTGGTAGCTGATGGAATAAATCAGTCGTGTCATGGTAGGAATAGGGATCTTGGTTATAGACAGACCCGTTTCCTGACTCTACCATGCCACAACCGGGGCAATTACCACCATCATAAGAACTACCACACCACTGGCAAACCAGAAGGTGTGGATGAGACATAGAAAGAATCAAAAGGTTTGGGAGGGTAAGGAATGAAGAATCAAAAGGGTAGGAGGGTAAGGATGAATATTTTTGGGTTTTTGAAAAGACATTTTGTACAAATGATAAAGAAAATGTTTTTGTGTTTTTTTGTGTTCGTTGAAAACTAATTTTAAAATGTTTTCGTGAACGGTTTTGTTTTGAAAATAAGAAAATATGAACAAAGGATGGATAAATGTACAATGGAACGAATTCCAAACTCACTAATCAGAAAAACCGTTTAGAATAGTGCGCACACCTCCCCGGCAGCGGCGCCAAAAATTTGATTGGTCCCAAACGGTCAACCTAAATTGACCAGGTGAATGGTCAACTAAGTCAAACGTCTCAGACCAAATCTCCGCGGAAGTATAGGGTTTCCCCGAGTCGTTATGTCCCGACGAAGTGTGGATTGTAATCAAAACGGGTTTGTGATCGGGTGAATTTGGACAGGAAAGGGTTAATGAAGGTTTGAATGATTACACTAAGGAAATACGAACGAGAAAGATTTAAACAATCGATATTAACAATAACATGAAACCTAGTTAACCTAAAACGTAATCTAAAAACTTAAAATCAGAGTTTGCTTAAAGATAAGCAGAAAAATAAGCCAAACGGCTTAAATAGAAGCTATCACTTTATTTATGTTTTTTGGTTTTTTTATTTTTTTATTTTTTTTTATTTATTTATTTTATTTTACAAAACTACTTTTTACTAACGTAACCTAAAACTAAAACGCGAGTTGCAAATAACGTACGAAAAGTAAAATTAACGTAACTAAAACATGAATCCGAACAAGGAATGAAAATTAAAACTCAAAAACTACTTAAAAGTCTATGGGAATGATAATAGAAAGTTAGGGAACCCTAAAACGTAATTTAAAATAAAAAACGCGAAAGTTAATTAAATAAAACGCGAGTGCGCAAAATAAAACGTGAAATTTGAGCTACGCTAACCCTACGGACATGAAAATTATATTTTTACGATCCTAAAGATAAAAGAAAATTTTAGAAAAAAGAAAAATATTTTTTTTGACTTTTTAATTATTTATTATTAATTAAATACTAATTAAACTAAATATAATTATTAAAAATTCTAAACTAAGTTGAAAAATTACGAAACTTTTTCTAAAATTACTTTAATATAACAGTAGGCTAGGAAAATTAGAAAAAGTTCCAAGTGCTTATTTATAAGCAGTGGAATAAGCTAATTAGTGAATTAAGCTTATTATACTAAATGGTATTTAAATATTAAACTTTGCAAAGATATAATGAAAAAAGTCCCAAGGGTGCCTGGTTGTGTGGTGTGGTATTGTGTCTGTTTTGTTTGCCAAGGTCCCAGGTTCGAATCTCACAACCCCACCTTTTTTGCAAATATTTTTTTTTCTTTCAATTTTCTTTTGCAAACTTATTAAAAACATAAAAAGGAACATTTTTCACAACTAAGACTTTTTCTGAAAACCACAAATAAGCAGAGTAATAAGTAAAAATAATAAGCAGTTTTAAAGTAAAAGCTTAAAAAGGATTTTCGAAAACTGAAAAGCTAATTTAAGCTACTATAAGCTAACCTAAGGTGACAAATAAGCTAAGTGGTACAGAAGCCAACTCAACTGAACTAGAAGATACCAAATGAACAATCTATAAGTGCTAAAGAAGCTGAAACAAGCACACAAAATAAGCAAATTCACATAGCCCAAAACAGGCCTGAGAGGGCACTTGCAGCCTAATGTGGGGCCCACAGGAGTGATTGGAGGGCCAAAATGAGACTTGATCTCAAAAGCCACCAAGAACGGCTTTTCAAAAAGCTGAGGGCCAAGCCCTAGGTCTCACTAATAAGCTAAGAAAAGGCTTATGAAGATGGGTGAGTGAGAGTGAGAGCTGGGGTGCAGGGCAGTCCCAAGTGGCCAACTTTGGCTTGAGAATAAGCTATGAAACCAAAGGGTTCAGGCCTAAAAGCTATAAAAGGAAACACATAAGCTGCCAAGGAATAAGTGAAAAAAGATTTCAATAACTTGGGGCTTGTGCTGAGCTTTTTATGGGAGCTAGTATTTGGGCTGTTTGGTCAAGTAACTAAGCAGTAAGACCAATAAGCTCATAAGCTGAGTCCCAATCAATCATGATCAAACAAGCTCAGAACAACAATCAATAGGCAAGTAAGCTGGAAACAAGCAAGAACTAAGATCAATCAAGAAAAATAACACAGCAATCAATGCTCAGATTGATTGTTTACGCTAACAGTTACATAAAATTATTGAAGGCACCAAAAAGCTAAAATAAACTAAAGCTAAGAGGGAAACAGAGTTAGGGAATCTAGGGGAATCTTAAATAAGAACTAAGGGAACAAAATAAGCCGTAAATGAGCCTAACAAGTTAACTAACTAACTGATGCACTTCCAAGGCTACAATTGGAAAGACAGTTAATGGGGCTAAGTTTAGAGGCCTAAAAAGCAGTGAAATAAAATTCTTAAAAATGAAGCAAAATTATAATCATAAAAGCAAGCTGACAAATAAGTCACAACCCAATTTCTAGGTCATATGGCCAAGAAATGAACCAGTTACAATACCCTCATTGAGGGCTGCTGAGACCTATTCCAACTGATGCAACAGTTGGGTGATGGGTCAAAATTGGTAAAAATTGAGTTGATTAACTTGTGAAAAGTCAAGGGACTGGGATGCAAACTATTACTAACCTATTTGGGATTAGATTGGAGCAAGGGAAACACTATGAGAGCAAAATTTAAGATTCTATCCTACTTATTCATATAAAACAGTAAAATGTGAGCATATTTGGACACAACTAGGAAAGCTAGAAAACTACAAGGAGATGCAAGATTTCGACTTAAAACTTCTACTGAGAGGTAACCAAAATTAATCTGATATTGAAAAATGTCATACACCTGTTTTTGACCACCAAGACTGCCTATGCCAAACACCCCTATAAGAGGTGTCTGTTTGATTTTTATGAAAGGAAAGACCTACTTAGGCTGAGTTTTGGAAAGACAGCTATCCCCTAAGCTAAAGTGAGACCAAATAAACAGATTTCAACCAAAACCAAACACCAAAATAAGCTACAACCAACTATGCTATGATTATTTTTTTCTTTTGATTTTTGTGATACTTTTGAAAACTTAAATAACTGTTTTGAAAAACAGTTTTTAAAGAAGCACAAGCTCACAATAAGCTTTAAACAGTAGCATAAGCTGAAAATGAGAGACTAGAATTTTAAGCAATTTAACTAAGACTTTGCAAATGTAGACAATGAGATAAAAGAAATCTGAAATTGCATTACACTAGAATTCAAGAGTACAAATTTTAGATGAAACTGAATTTTAATAAGCTAAAAACTAAACACACTAAAACTATTCTACTACTACTTTCTAAAATCTACTACTAAAAATTAAGACCACCAATCTTCTCTTTCTTTTCTCTTTTATAGTCACACTTTAGAGTTTCTGAGACCCTCATGTGCTTTCCCACTTCTGTTTCTGGATCGTAGGATGAGTTGAAATGCATCTTGGCCGTCAAATTGGTTTTGGTGGGAAAACGGGTTTTTATCACTTTTGGCAGTTGTGACTTGTGGCAGGGTACAAGGTTTGGAGTTTAATGGTGGGAAGGTGAACTAGGGTGGCTGAGTAGGGATGAGGAGGGGGACAAACATGTTGGAGGTGGCAGTGGAGGTTGGGGGCTGGCTTGTCTGGTGTTTTGTTTTGGCGGGGAAGAAGAAGAAAAAAGGATGGGGGTGTGGTTGACTAAGGGTTTGACCCCGTGGGAATTATTAAAAGGGGATGGTGGTTTGGGCTTTGGGAATTGTTGGGCCACAGGTATTGGTGGGCTGGGGTGTTGGATTTGGTTGGTTTGGATTTGGTAAATAACATTACAAAAGGGTCCGTTTGGTATGTATGTTAACAAGGACTAAAATTGTAATTTGGTTTTTGTGAGGACCAAAATTTCCAACTGCTCAAAGTATTCCAAGGGGACCAATTTTGTCATGTTTTGATAACCCAAGGGTCAAAATTGTAATCTTTCCAAAAATGAATAACCCGGGGACCAAAATCGCCAAAATTGAAAGTGCAGGGACCAAATATGTAAATTTTTAAAACTTTTCACCCAAAGTCCATTTTGATAACTTTTGATTTTTTGAAGGACTTGGGTTGACTTTTCTTTTCAAAATAAAAGCTCAGGGACTAATTTTGTTAATTTTTGAAAGTTAGGGGACTGAAACTGTCAGTTATGCAAACTTTGTTCGTTTTTCATTTGTTTTTACTCATTTTGCATCTAAAACATATAAGACACAATTTTGAAATATTTTTAGTATTTTGATGCATTTCTGAGTGTTTTTGTATGTTTTGCAGTTCAGATTTGACCAAAAATGATGAGTGTTTGAGCACTCATCAGTCCCTCACACTAAACTATTGCTAGTCCCTAGCAATAACTGTTTTGAAAACTTGATGGATTTTAAACTCTTTACCAAAAGCCATCACTTCTGGAGTAGCCAGGTGTAAGAACTATGGCACACCTGATAACCGTGTGATTTTGAGCAAACCACCAGCTGTCAACGGATTTGATTAGTCTTTACCAAAAGCCGTTTGCTTCTGGACTAGCCAGCTCTTGATGGAATAGCTAACATCTTGGTGAGCTGATTACCAATTATGGATTTTCCACGGCCTTTACCACAAGCCATAATCTTGTGGGCTAGTCAACTCATTCGCTTTATGGGATATGGCGAGTTGAGGTACCATACAATTCTTGGCAAATTGCAAGCCATCAACGGATTTGAGATGTCTTTACCAAGAGCCGCTTGCTCCTGGACTAGCCAATCCCTTTTGTCGGTTAGACCTGGCGGACTGATTACCACAAAAATTTTGAAGCACAAGTGAAAAATTTTTGAAATTTTTTTTGAAATTTTGGCCAAAACGGGGGTATTAGATAGTAAAATGTGATAAAATTCGCTAGAATAGCGAAATACCCACCACACTTAGCATGAATATTGTCCTCAATATTCAAAGTCCCGGCTATTATGCCGACATTTTGAATGTAAAAGGGCAACATTACAAGCTAAGTGTGGAAAACACCATTTTGTTTTTCACTTCATTTGTAATCACAGTGGGGTAACTCCCCCACACTTAGGGTGAAAACCATATAAGCATGCTACTGTTTTTGTTTACCGAGTCGCTAGCTTGACTCGACCCCGAATTCATTTGTCCTTGGGGAAGCATGATGTGGAAGAAACAATCTCAATCGGACTTTCATTCAAGATGTTTGGACAAACATTTGAAGCACGTGAAAGTTCCACACCGATGAGATAAGTATCCAGCTCAAGATAATGATACATGAAAATGCCGGGATCAAAGATGGTGTCTTGATTCCCGAAGGAGTGAAGAACAAGAGAAGTCACCTTATAGGTGAAAAAAAGGAAGAAAACCATGATGAAAATCATGATTTGATTTTCTTCCTCGAGAGCAGGCTCATTAGCCTGAGTTTGGATTTCAAAGGGTAAGCTCAAAAACATCCCGGGAGGGTGGGTGGGAATTTGCAAATTTTCATGATTGAGTGCATCTCCCCCCGGGCTATCAAACTCCGGAGGAGTCATGATATGATGAGTGAGTTCACCGGAGAACTCCTCATGAAGAGAATCATTCACAAGATGT
Organism: Artemisia argyi; assembly: GCA_030686995.1. Taxonomy (NCBI): domain Eukaryota; kingdom Viridiplantae; phylum Streptophyta; class Magnoliopsida; order Asterales; family Asteraceae; genus Artemisia; species Artemisia argyi. Next base: position 48,380,292 of record CM060676.1, read on the forward strand.
GAATCTGTGAACTCATGTTCCGGAATAGACTCATCACAATCCTCGTTCCAAATACCAAAGAGTGGATTATCAGAAATCAAAGTGAATTCAGATTCGAATTCAAATAGAGGATTGGTGAGAGTAGTATTGAATGTTTCGGGAACAAAGTGATTATTACTCTCTATTGGACTGTCGGGATCAGAAGTGAGTGACGGATCATGATATAGGAGACTTTCAATTTCTCCCAAATCGGCTTCAAAGTTAAGGAGACCATCATCACTTTCCAATGAAAGTGGATTGATGTGAGTAAGTTCATCGGCGAACTCCTCAAGAAGAGGATCAACATCAGACTGAGGGAGTGATGCCTCGATATACTCAATGTCTCCATGAGATGTACAATCATCATTAAAATCTGAGAAAGTCTCAAAATGATCGTTTGAACACTCAAGAGGGGAAGGTACATCACACATATGATCAAGAGTTCCCTGTGACTCTCCTGGGATTGGGACAAGGATCTTAACACTAGACTTTATTAATTCGTCCGATTCCTAATTACCCTTTGGCCCGAACCACCTGTGTATGGTTCGGAGGATGAAGAGCTAGATGCTTTGCTAGCCAATTTCTCAGTTGAAGAAATTCCACCACTTTCACCAAACCCCAATGATTTCCCAAACTATGTGTGCAACATGGGAAAAAGTTCTAGAAACAAAAACAAACAACAAAAAACCTACAAAATGACCTATGATGACGAAGGTCCATCACTATCCGTAAACCGTGCAAAAACACAAGAAGAATTGACTAGGGAAGCGTTTGAAAAAAGATGTGCTAGAAAGGGTAATATTACTAAATGAAAAAAGACCCGTTATTGAAACTTTGAAGAACTTGGACAAACACAAAATGATGCTTGATAGTGTGTTGATTGATAGGCTTAATCTTGATGGTGAGGTTACTAATGAGGAGGAACATGAGTTGGCTAAAAAAGTGGTTAAAGAGCATAAGGTTGTGAAAGAAGGAGGAGATCCGGGATGTTTTATTTTGCCTATTCGTTTGGAAGCAAAACTCACTTATAATGCATTAGTAGACATCGAATCAAACATTAACATGATGCCATACCGTATCTATGCACTTTTGGAGAGAGGCAAGGCAAGTCCTAAGATTGATAAAGTGAAGTTACAAGACCACTCTAGTGCGAAAACCATGGGACGTTTGCTCAATGTGCTTTGCCAAATTGGCACAAACACCATTCTTGCCAATTTCTTACTTTTTGATGTACTTATTGATAGAGATGTACCATTGGTTGTCGGGAGAAGTTTCATGTATACTCTTAGAACTATAATGGACATGAGGAATGATAGGATAAGTTTGTATGGGGGCATTACAAAATTGTGCCCATGAAAAATAAGGAGGAAGAAAGTGATAGTGACGAAGAGGATGATGAATATTCCCCAAGAAGGGATGAGAATGGAAACCCATTTTACTGACCTGTTTATCCGAGCTATATGGAGTGTGAAGATGCTATGGATCGTGCTCTTGGTGAGCAAGATTACTTGAACCCGTTTCGTGATGTTTGTGTTTGGAAAAAGTTGGTAGGATTTCTTGGAGCACTACCCGTTTCTCTAACCAATAATGACTGGACACCTAACTATTCGGGGGGAAATTTGAAAGTTAAAGGAAAAGGAAGTGGCACGTTAACATTAAAATTGTAGATCCATTTGGAAATACTTTTGAAAGAGGATATTAGACTAAGAAAATTTGAAGGAAGGTTTATGGAGAATACAAGCTGAGTGATGCTATGTCACCCGGTTATTTCAGAGCTTAGAAAAAATTATGGCTGACGGATAAGAGTAGCAACATACGCTCCTAAGTTTATTTTTCTCGTTTTTATTTTTCATTTCTATGTTATTTTCATCATTTGAATAAAACATACCAAAACATTGTATCCTAGAAAGTTAAGGAATGTTTTGATGAATGAATGAATATAATGAAGTTTGATTATATGTGGATTGAATGTTTTTACGTATGCATGTTAGTTAAAATAGTTAACTGTGGAAAAATTTGCAGCAGGTACGCCGTACTTGGGGTCAAGTACGCCGCACTTCTGAGTGGGACTATAAATATGACTTGAAATCTTTCATAACTCACAACATTTTCACACACATCACCAAAAGAAACTGCTACCTTTTTATCAAAAATTTCCATGAAAGATCTTTTCAAATAAAATCAATCCACATTATAATGTCTTCGGTATGTTTATCGATTTTTGTTTAATTTCTTTACAATTTTATTTCGTAATCTTTAGGGTTATATTTTTTTATGATATGTTTTCGATTCTTTATTTTGATCAATGTGTTAGTTAGAATAAGTAGAACTTATAGGACTACCCAATTTCATGAACCAAAGTTTTGCGAATGATTGAATCAAATTAGGGTTAGGGTTTTTAGCCTTGATCACTATTTTTGCGAAGATAGAAAACTAAATATGCTTATTTGATCTAGGAGAGATTAAAATGGAATGTTAAAGAAGATTCTGGATTTGATGAGTTGAAAATTACGTGAATTATGCCGAAATGCATAAACCTAAGATAAGAACTGCTTATTTTTAGGGGTTTTTTTAGAAAACAATGAAGAAAAACTGTATCATGAGTTTTAAAACGTAGTTTTGTTGAAATAAGGCTCTAGAATCAAATATTTCGCGCCCTTAATGCTATGTGCGCCGGTTTTTCAGATCTGAACCGCCGTACTACATTTTTAGCTAGCTAGTCCTAATTTGGTTAGACAAAATGGTGCTAATAAAAGATTCAATGCTAGTTTTGATTTGTCTCAAAATTTGCCATCTACCTCTGGTTCTTTGTCTGGTTCTTTCACTAATGAACAGATGATGAAACTTCTGAGTTTGATTAATGAGAAGCCTGCTGTTGGTGCTTCTACTAATATTGCAGGTATTAAACTCAGTTTTCTTAATCATAATGTGTTTTTTAATCTTAACATTGAAAGATTTTTTTGTTCTAAAACTGGTGGTACTGGGTATAATGTTACTTTGGGGTGGATTATTGATAGTGGGGCTAATCAACATATGAATAATTCTACTACTAATATGTTTAATGTGGTTGACATTACTAGCTTAATGTTAACTGTTGGTCATCCCATTGGGACTATGGCCAAGGTTGTTGCCATTGTTAGTTTAAAGTTGACTAATAATGTTGTGCTCTTTGATGTGTTAGTTGTGCCTGATTATAATGTTAGTCTTCTTTCTGTTAATAAAATGATAAAAGATAGTAAGTTTTTTGTTGGTTTTGATGAGACAAAGTGTTATATTCAGGATTTGAATCTGGGAATAATTATGGGGACTGGTAGTCAGTCTGCTGGTCTATATCGGTTTGATGGTAATACTCATGGTGAGTATGTTTCTGGTCTGTGTAATTCTAGTTTTATTTGCTATGTGTCTTGAGATTTGTGGCATTGTAGGCTTGGTCATCCTGCTGACCAAGTCATGAATGTGTTACAAAAGATCATTGGGTTTAAGAAATGTAATCAGTCTGCTCCTTGTGACATATATCATAAAGCTAAACAGACTAGAGTACCATTTCCTCTAAGTGACCATAAGTCTGTTAATGTTGGTGATCTGATTCACTGTGATGTTTGGGGGCCTTATTGAATTTATAGTAGAGATGGGTTTAGGTACTTTCTTACCATTGTTGATGACTTTAGCAGGGATGTTTGGGTTTATTTGCTTAAGTCTAAAATGGAAGTTTGTGAATATATTGAAAATTTTATAAACTCATCTTTACTCAGTTTAGAAAAAAGGGTTAAAGTTGTTAGATCTGACAATGGAACAGAGTTTGTGAATAATAAAATGTCTATATTGTTTAATAATCTTGGTATTGTTCATAAACTTCCTGTTCTTAAACTCCTCGGCAAAATGGGATTGCTGAAAGGAAACATAGACACCTGTTGAATGTTGATGTTTCTCGCGACTACTAGTTTTAAATTTATAACACGAATTACCGGATAAAGCTAAGAACACACGGGCAAGTATGACCCTTTCGTATGTAGCTAGTTTTGGTTGGTAAGCCGAGGTCGTTCACTAGGATTTGGTTGTTTTCAATTGTGAAGAATCTGTGTAATAGTAAGCAATAAAAAGATGGTAATAGGTTGTCACGATCCAAAATACCATATAAGCAATAAGTAACACGAAAATGATGATTATGTAAATTCGATAAGATTAAAAACTACACTTGCTTAGACTAGTTTACATCCTTGATAAGCATGATTTTGATAACTCTTCTTAACATGTTGGTTATGATAACTAGTTGGTGTTCTAATCAATTGTTCTTACAAATTAAACCTTGGCCAAGATCTTAGTTTATAAAAACAAGCATTAAGTTTAACCAATCAATTCAAGATCAATTCAAGGTTCATAAGGTTGGGTTAACAATCTTAAACACAAAAATAATCTTTTGTTTTATCAAATACTCTTAAGAAATGATCAATACAAAAGGTAACCCATCATAGACAAAAGGTTACAATTAATTGTAAACTAGTACACTTTCGACCAATTAGGCGTTTACAAACAATCCGATTTGATTAACAAAAGCATTATCATTACAATCGCACTTTAGTTTCTTTGTTTAACCAAGAATAATTTTGGCGGAAAACAATCATTCATAGACAAATGATTATAACTAGTTGAATAACAATTAATCTTTCGACCTATAAAATCATTAGCAATTAGTTAAACTTGATTCAACAAATGTCACTATGAAACTTAAGTACAATTGGGTTTTAGAATTAACTTGAAATTGAATTAAAACATGTTATCACAATCATAAGTAAACCATTAAATAATAAAGATCATCTAAGCAAGTGCACAAAGGCACTAGCCACTCATAGGAAACATGAACATAAACTCAGAATCTTGAACATTAGAAACCATGATTAAAAGTCTTACAATGATTGGAATAAGATTAAAAATGATGTAGTAATGATGCCTCAAGTATTGGTGATGACTTCTTGATGTTTTGACATCCAAATGATGACTTCTTGGACCTCCAAAGTTTCCTGGGATTTTATGGACGAATTTTGGTATTGAGAGGGAGTAATGGTGGTAAGAGAAGTGTTCTCTCAAGTTGAGATAGAGAGAAATGGTAAGGGATGATTAGAAATGCATGTAAAGGTCTCTATTTATACTGCTCTCAAGGCCTAGGGGTCATCAATGCTCAACTTGGTGACCAAGTAGTTTAGAAGGACCTAGAATACCAAAAAGAAGAACCTAGAATCGAGCCAAATGAGATCTCCAAAATCTATACGAGGGCTCCATCCGTTCAAATGGTCATCCATCCAATCGGTTGGGAAAAATTCATAAACACGAAAGTTGTAGATCTTTCTCTTAGCTTTCCGTGGCTGTAAACGGGGTGTCAACAGAGTCCGTATGCTCAAGATATGGCCAAAATGATAAAGGTGTGTCGGAAACAACGAGTATTCCATTAATTCTTCGTTCGAGCTTCTTTCCTTCATTTCTTTTCTCGTTTTCCTTCTTGTACTTTATTCTTGAGTCTTTGGAGTGACAACTTCATGACTTTTATCTTCTAGAATATACTTCAAGAGACTTTCATTTGTCGGGAATTCTTCGTACATGCGTAAATCTTCGTTTATTGATCATTTCTTCGTCTTTTTCTACATTTTCCTGTACTTGGCTACAAATGAACTAGCATACACACTTTTGTACGATTAAGCAACAAAATCATACAATTATAACCAAATAACATGCACAAAATCCACAATAACGCTTCTAAAAACATGTACAATTTGAGCGTTATCAAATCCCACACACTTGAACTTTGCTTGCCCTCAAGCAAATCTAGAAAAAGAAAAATTGAAATTCATACCTGAATGAAAAAAAAAAACGAAAAACTTTTGAAATTTTTTATAATATCGAAAAATATTTTTGGTGTTTTTTTTAGATAACAATTGAAAATGAGCGCAAACTCCCCCACACTTAAGGGTTTGCTTGCCCTCAAGCAAATATTAAGAAAAATAGATCCCAAATGGTGCACAAGAATGATTAGAAAAATGTGATGCAAATCTACCAAGCACAAGTACGAGATACGATTCATCGTTTTTAAGCGTTAGTGGTGAAAAACTGAGATGTTTGAAAATACCCAATGATTTTCTTGCTTGATTAACATTTCTAAACACCTCACAAAAAAGGAATCAAGTATAATTCACTCAACACTCATTTATTTATGGTGGTGGAGTATATATAAGAGAAATCACACACATAGCTCAGTCATGATCCGTTTATTACCATAGACTTGTACAAGAAACAAAACTCCACCGACGTAGCGTAAGCACCAAGTGTAAATATCTAAAGAGGTCTTTTATTCGGGTTGTAACAATAGGCTAAAGGGTCTTTACCAGGCTTATGTTCAAACATCTCATACAAAAACATAATAGTTCGCTGGCGCGAATTCTTGATTTACTCGAACAACGGATGGTCACTAGAGTATATTTCTGCTCGCTGGCGCGTTATTCGCATAACGGATGGTCACCAAAATACGCACTAGATCGATGGCGCGTCATTCGATCACTCAAAAACTAGATGGTCACTAAAATATTGATGCACTTGATATTCTCACAAAGCCATTACTATATCCGGATAGATAAAGTAATTTGTTAAGGGTAGGGATAAGGCATGGGAATATTTATGAAATTGGTTTTGAAAGATAAAGTCAAGTCTAAGTCCCATTGTTGCTAGTCACCAAACAATCCACGAACCCATAAATGATTATAGTTACAATATTTTCTTCTTCAAATACCACATATAGATACATCGATTCGCCATAACAATATTCTTCACACTTAGCACATTGGCTAACAACATATCACATAACTTTTTTTCTTCATCTTCATAATAATAATATAGTACATTGGCTATAATTGTCATCTTATAGTTGCGATGACTTATTCTTTTTTTTTTCATACATCACAGCACCCCCACACTTCGTATAACCACAAAAATACAAATCTTGAAAGACGTCTCCTTCATCTTTGTCGGAATGGCACACACGAATTGTTAGCATTAAAAAATATATATATAGAAGTGATGGTCATTCTCATATTGTAACTTTGTGTCGTTTGTTAAGATTAGTAATAGTTTAGTCATTGGGCCTTGGACTTGGCAAGCTAATATGTCATGTGCTATGTTTCATAAGCCTTGTTATCTAACCATGTAACCAAGTCCAAGCCCAAGCCCAAGCCCATAGAAAGCCTATGTATGGAACTATAAAAGGCACCTTACCTCTCATTTGTAAGGTGTGCTTGTGTGTGTATTTGTGTGTGTTTTCTCTTAATATAAGTTCTCATTTCCATCTCTCTCTCTATACACGAATTACATATATACATATCAAGTCACCATCTTTCAATCTCTTCTTCATCTTTGCTTCTATTGTGTTGTGATAAAGTTGTGATATTTAAGGTCCTACAAGTGGTATCAATCGCCTAACAATGATTTAGGAGGGTTAAGAGTTTGTTGTGTTTTGTTTTGTAAGCTTTATATCACATTTTTCTTAGAAAAGCTCTTTACTTTTCTTGTTTTTCTTGGTTTTTAACATTTTTTTGATTACAAACTAGTGTTATAAACCTTTTCTAACAAGAAAGTTTAAATCTTTTTGAAGATTCTAGCTTAAAATTTCGTATTTGGTTTTCGTACTTGTTTTCGAGATCTCAAAAAAGTTTTATAAAAATCATCAAGTTTGGAACGTTATTCAAGTTTTGGTGTTTTTTAGCCTAGAAGTACAAAAATATTGGATTACAAACCTCATTTGGGTGTGCTTTTTGCGAATTCTAAAATCTGAAAAATTTCCAAATCACTTAGTACCTGTTTTTGAAATCACTACTAGTTTCGCAATCACCATTTTACCAACTTTCGAGATTACAAGAAAAGGCTCCGTTCGTGCTCACCGTTGGATACTCGGTATTTTCTCTCTTGTATAAGAAAGAAATTACTTCGACTTGTGGCTAAATTTCGAAATTGTATAATTTCGAAATTTGTTTGTGTGATTGGGTTTTCAAAAAAATCAAACTTTTCGAGAACATTGCAACATTTTCGAAAAATTTGCAAAATTTCGAGAACACCTCAAAATTTTCGAAATCACTCAAGTTTTCGCAATCTGTCAAAGTTTTCGAGAACAAAAGTTTCGAAATCACCTTAATTTCGCAATCAGTCAAAATTTCGCAATCCCAAAGTTTCGAGAACACAGCAAAGTTTCGAGAATTTTGACAAAAGTGAGGTTTTTGACGACCAAACTTCGAACGGCCATAACTTTTGAACCGTAACTCTGTTTTCAACGAATCAGCTGTCAAAACGACCGTGAAACAGAGAAGAAGGACACGTCGAATAAATTTATTCATTCAACCCAAGTTTCGAGGCCTAAAAATGCTCCGAGAAGAAGTTATTGAGGTTTTAAGTCAAAATTTTCACCATAAAAACTTGCATCAACTCACTCTAAACACAACTCCTATTTCGTTGGAACGATCCAAGAATCAACTTTATCCATCTACAAATCATCAATGGCAACTCAGCAAGACATTCATGCAGCCGGTGCCGAAAACTGACCTCCCATGCTGTCAAAGGGTGGATACTCACAGTGGGCTAGTCGTATGATGCACTATCTTAAGAGCAAAACAAATGGAAGTCTTCTCATCAAATCCATTGTGGATGGACCCTTCAAACCATCACAAGTACTAGACCCTGGTGATCCAAATGGTACCCCCCCTGTACAACCATACTACAGAGAACAGAATGAGACTGAATACATTGCGGAAGACAGAAAACAGATTGAAGCTGATGATCAGGCATTTCATTTCGTCGTTCTTGGTTTACCTGAAACCATCTATGCTACTGTTGACAGTGAAGTAAGTGCTCATGCAGTCTAGGAAAGAGTCAAGAGGTTAATGTATGGGACAGACATCGGGAAACAGGAAATGGAAACACAATTGCTTAAGGAACTTTGCAAGTTTACTTCAATTCCTGGTGAATCCATAGAGACGTACTACCACAGATTCTGTAAGATCATGAATGATTTATCAAGACACAACCTCAGTCAGACAAATATTGCTAACAATACCATTTTTCTGAATGAGTTACAACCAGAAAGGGGAAGATATGTCACTATTGTTTATCAGACAAAGAATTTGCATGAAGTGACTTATGATCAGGTGTATGACTTCTTGAAGCAAAATCAAGATGAAGCTAATGAAGTAAGAGCTGAATTACTAGCTAAAAAGCATGATCCTCTAGCATTAATGGTTGATGCACCAACACCTATACCAGTGAACACACAACAACAACCATCATCATCTTCCACTAACAACTACATGCAACCATCCTACATTCAACAACCAACACCGGTATACCAACAACAGTTCTACCCACAACAACAACAACATCTTATTCCACAACAACAATACCCACAATTCCAAGAACCAGAATTCACTGAAAATGATGAAACTACTGCAGCATTGACACAAACGTTTGCTTTTCTGTCAAAGGCATTCCAAGGATGCTATTCTACACCAACAAACAACAACCAAAGGATCTCATCGAACACTCGCAATAGGCAGATCGCTCAGCCGAGTTTCAATATGGGTAACGGAGGCCAAATGGTTGGAGTTTATGGGAATCAGCAAGGATATGCTACTGGATTTAACATGGGTAATCAGAATATGCAGAATGCAGGTCAGTATGCAGGGAATCAGTATGGTCAGAATGCAGGGAATCAGTTGGGTCAGTTTGTTGGAAATCAGAGGGGTCAGAATGTTGGTAATCAGGCAATGGGTAATCAGAATAGAAATGTTGCAGCTCCAGTAGTTGGGAATTTGGGAAATGTGAATCAGGGTAATCCGGTAAAATGTTTCAACTGCCAGGGTGTAGGTCATATGGCAAGGAACTGTCCTAATAAGCCGAACAAGAAAGAACTAGAGTACTTGCAAAAAGCAGTGATGTTGCACAAAAGGCAAAGACATGGTTTCAGTTGAATGCAGAGGAGAATGATTTTATGGCTCTTATGGATGACATGGAAGATAGAGAGGATATCGATGCAAACTGCATATTCATGGCGAATCTTCAGGAAGCTAAGTATGACACGGATTCTGACACACTTCCTGTTTATGACACCAATGCACCATCTGAGGTATCAAATTTTAACACATGTCACAATAATGATATATTTGATAAGTCTCCTCATGAGGAACAGCATTTTGAGAAGTAAGCACCCACTTATGATACATACCTGGACACGCCAAGTAGTAGCAATACTTCTTCAGCAACTCTAGATGTGAATCATAATGGAGGCCTCGTTTCACAGCATGCTGAGAATGATGAGGAAACACGTGCTTTATTTGAATCATTATTAAATAATTGTGGTATTGAAATCAAGAAAGTGAAAAAGGTCAATCGCGATGTTAAGGCCGCGAATGAGAAATTGACCACTGAGCTTGAGAGATACAAGGAAAATGCAAAAAGTTTTCAAATTCACAAAGAACGCGAGTCAGAATTTGAAATTGGTTATAAGAAGTTACTTGTTAAAGATAGGGAATGGAAAAACAAGTTTGCTAATCTTGAAATAAGTTCAACAAAAACCATTAACTCTTTAAAACAAGAAATTTATGAATTAACAAACCAACTTTCAAAATAAAAAACAGCTTATACCAATCTTGAAAAAGAACGAGATGAGTTGAAAAAGGACTTTGCAAAGAAAGAAGATAAACTTTTGGAAGAAATCGTAGAGTCAGAACACAAGATTGCACATCTAGAAGAATTAGTGGTTAAGTCGGGTCAGTCAAGTCAAACAATGAAAATGATTTCAAACCAAACTAATCCGATTTACCATACGAAACACAAAATGGCTCTCGGTAACAACAATCCTTGTAATCTCAAGAAAGCTCAAGAAGAACAGAATGTTTTGTATAATGGTAGTGTTTTTTACACCAAACATGATCCTCCCGTCATTCGGGATTCTGTGCAAACGATAGAACATGTCGAAGAGAGCATTATTAAAATGAAACAAAAGGATTTGAAACCAATTGATTACAACAAATTGAACAAACTTTCGGGAATTACTTTTGTTCCACAAAAAGAATCATCTGTGTTTTCCATAAAACGACGATTCTCGAAAATGTTTTCTAAAAAGGTAGTTGCTTCCAAATCGCTTTCAAACATGGAACAGATGTCTTCAAACAACACTTTTAACACAAGTGTTGCCAGAGGATATCTTGATGATCTTAAAACAAGAGTTGGGCAACTTAAAATGACTTTAGAATCTAAAACGAGACTTAATGAGATTAACTGGAATTCCATGGTTCATTTACAGCTTAAAAAGATTCTTGAAAATGAATTTACTCCTCAAATTAATAACATTCATGCTCGTGTAATTCATTTTGAACAAGCATTTTTGAAAGAAACAGCTGACTTCGTCACGGATCACAAATCCCTGATAAAGAAGGCTAATGAATCTTTTGAGCAAATCAATGTTTTGGAAAACCTAAATGATTCTCTCTTCGAAGCTGTTATGACTACTGATATTATGTCCATCATTTTACAAACATATTCTGTTCAAGACGATGAAAGACTAAGAGCTGAGACCTCCGCAATTGTTTCAAAATATGAAAATGCTCTTGTAAAGCTTGAAAAAGAAAATGTGTCATATTTTAAACAACTTGATCGAAAAAAGGAAGAATGCAAGTATGACAAATTTTCGTATGAGCGTGACTTAAAGAAAATGAAAGAGCAAAATGATCTTTTGAGAACTCAGCTTGAAAGTCAAACAGGAAAGGGTGAGCAAACTAAGTTTGCAAAACCATTGACTTCGGAGAAACCAAATGTTTCTAACACGGTTCAAAAACCAAAAATGTCAATATCAAGGTTTGCTCAAAAAGTCGATGAGAAAAAGGATTTGACAAAACCAGTCACTCCAACACCCTTCCCTAAGAAAAGTGAACATGATAAGATTGTTGATAAAGGAAAAGCGGTTGTCGAAACTCCTAAAGTGTTAGCACCTGGCCTTTTTAGGATTAGTCCCACTAGTGCGTCTGCCTCAACATCTAAGACAAATGACAAGTGCATTAAGGATAATTCTAAAGAATCTAGGGATGCTAAAAAGGACAACAAATCCTAATGTGTGTGCCTTACCTTCTACAGGATTAGAAAGCACCTCTAGGAGCAGCAGACTAAAGCCTAAGAGCAATACAAGGAACAATAGAGTATCGCCTGTCTCTAAGAGTAGTAGCAAGAATAAAGATGAAGAAGTAGAAGAACACACTAGGAATTTATCGCTTTTTAATAAGAAACATGATTCATCTGAATGTAATGTCGAAAGTATTGGTTCTAATGCATGTAATGACTCTGTTTGTTTAATATGCAAGAAATGTTTAATTAATGATGTTCATGATGAATGTGTTTCTAAGAATGTGAATGTTACGCCTGAACAGAAGAATGTTCCAAACAGACCTAGTGCTAGATCCAGATCTATAGAAAGATTAGTTGCACGATTTAGGACTACCACTATTAGTCGAATGCCTAGGAACTATCTTAAGTATTGTGTATGGAAACCAACGGGTAGAGAATTCATTCTTCAGGATGGAAAATTGAAAGTTGTTCAAAATGGTCAAATAGATACTTTCTATGAATGTGATTCGGATTTTACCCCTAACCCAATGGAACCAAATTCAAAACGGTTTCCAAATACAAAATCTTCTGTTCTTGGCAGGTTATCGAAATATGTCTTTTGATCGTCGACTCGGGTTGCTCCAAGCACATGACCGGCAATTTAAAGCTGCTGATCAATTTTGTCTGGAAATTCATGGGAACTGTACGATTTGGAAATGATCATGTAGCAGTTATTCAGGGTTATGGAGATCTACAATTTGGAAATTTTTTAATCACTCGAGTTTACTACATCGAAGGGTTGGGACACAAGTTGTTTTCAGTTGGGCAGTTTTGTGATGCAGATTTAGAAGTGGCATTCAGAAGAAACACGGTTTTTATAAGAAATTTGGTTGGTGATGACCTCTTAACTGGTAATCGTAGTACAAACTTGTATGCTATCGACATCAACCAAATGGCTTCTACATCACCAATTTGTCTTATGACAAGGGCAACTGAAACTAAGTCCTGGCTGTGGCATAGACGTTTATCCCATCTCAATTTTGACACCATCAACAAGTTAGCCAAAGACAACATCGTTGATTGGCTCCAAACAGTCAACCTAAACTGACCAAGGGATGGTCAACAAGGTCAAACTGCCTAGAGTCAATGCTCCGCGGAAGTACAGTGTATTCCCGGGTCGTTATGTCCCGACGAGGTGTGAATGGTTAACAAACGGTTCTGTGATCGGGTGAATTTGGATGAGAAAGGGGTTTGTGTGTGATTGAACTAAGGAATCTACAAAGAAATAGCTTAAACAAGCTATTTAAACAAGAATGGAAAGTTTGAAAACCTAGAAACGATTAAAACCTAAAAACGCGTACGTCACGTTTAAATAAAACGTAAACGTACGAAATAAAAAGTTAAAAGTGAAATCTGGAAACACCCAGGGGGTGAAAATGACTTTTTTATAAACTAAAATGTAAAAGAAAATTTTTAGAAAAAGAAAATAAATTTTAACACTAATTAATTATTTAATATTAATTAATTTCTATTTAATACTAATTATTATTATTTAAAACACTTAAATATAATTTAATACTAATTAATTACTAGAAAAATGAAAATAAAATTTCTAAAATTATGAAATAACTAAAAACTAATTTTAAAATTAAAAATAAGTATTTTTGTCTTTTTGTGATTTTTATATTAATTAATTACTAATTAATTATTAATTACCTAAATAAACTATTTTAAATTATAAAAATTAGTAAATGAACAGTAAAATTTATAAGAAAATTTCTAAAATTATTTTATAACATATAAAAGCTATAAAAAATATAAAAACTAGGTTTTAATTAATAAAAACTAATTATGCAATTTTAAACTAATTATTAATTAATTATTAATTAAACAAAGATTAATTCTAATAAATACTAAATGATAAAATAAAAATCTGAGAAAATTTCTAAAAATACTTTAATATATGAGGAATTTAATAAAAATATAAAAAATCTAGGTTCTTAATAAAAATATAAAAATTAAAATTAAAATTAAATTACATTAAATAGAAACTATCACTTAATATTAAATTGATTTTCTTGATTTTTATTTTAGAAACTTATTTTACAACTAAAAACAACAAACTTTTACAAAAACAACTTTTATGAAAATCAAAAATAAGCACTTGAGGTGCTTATTTGGTCAACAGTTGACTTTTTTTGACCAAGGGGCAAAATAAGCTAAAATCAGCTTAGGTGGGGCCCACTCTGGTTTAAATGAGTTAAGGGGACTTGATTGAGCCAGAAAAAGCAAAAGTGGATCACACAATAAGCAATTAAGCTAACAATAAGCACATTGAACTTGATGGCTGCACAGAAATGGGACAGAAAAGATGGGTTGATTCAGGTGGGTCCCAGTAGGTTCAAGGTCAAACTAGTGGTCAATACCACTTCCCTGGTAGGAGGGGGTGGAAAAGAACCAAATTGGTGGCCTGGGGCCCACTGAGGTGGCCAGAACACCACCACAAAGTGGGTGGTGTGGGCTGATGTGCAGCTGCACAGGGCAGACCTTGCCCTGCAAGTCACTTTGGGGCTTTGTGGGGCCCACAAGAAAAATTCTAAAAATATAACAAGGATGGAAACTTGAAGACTAGCTGGGGGAGTACTAATCCTAAAAAACACAAAGCCTAATTCCAAATACACAAATCTATAAAAATCCTACAACAATTGGAAAAATCTGAAATGAACCAAATTGACTTTTTGCTTAGAACTACTTACTTTGACTTTTGCCAATTTCTAATGGATTAAACTAACTGACATTGATGTTTTAGGTGATATAAAAACTAAATTAGGGTATCAAGGTAACTTTTAGACCAAATGGGTGAGATTGGGTGTCAACAGACCCAACAGTAGCTGTTGGGGGTTTCAAAAGTTAAATATTGACTTTCTTTTCAAACAACCCACTGATTTTATGTTGTACACAACCTATTAGGACCTAATGTGGATAATGGAAGCAATTAACAACAAGTGAAACACCCTGGAATGTCATGAACCATACTGATCCAAACACACCCTTAGATTATGAAAATGAGAATTTTCAAACAAATAAGCTAATCCAGACCATAAAACAGATACATAAGCTCAATTTATCATGAAATAGAACAGTTTGGATGTAAAATTATCAAAAGTAATAACAAACACCTAAGATTCTATAATGAGTTGTTTGAGACAATCAACATGGAAGTCATAGGCAACTGATGCTCTTAACCATGAAACTTACTTATATTAATTGAAATTGAGCTTAGAAACATAAAACAAGCATAAAAACACTGAGTTGCATGGATTTAAACCTATTTACAGTAGGATGCAAGAAGAGAAGGAAAAATGCTTACAACTTGAACCCAACTTGAGAAAATGATACACAGCTTGTTTGAGCTTATGAACAAACTGCTCAACCACAAAACCATTCAAAAATATCCTTCTGAATCACCTTCTAACCCATTTGATGCTCATGAGATTCTTAAGTTGACTTTATTTGACTTTTTGCATTCTTGAGAGTTTATTGAACTATGGAAAGTTTAAATGCTACTGAGCCCATAGAAGCTTATAAATATTTCAACCTAAGCTAATTTCAACAGTTTAAATAATTCTTAACATCATTAAGAAAAAAATGGTGAATTCATTTGAAAATGCAAATTGAGGTTTTATAAGGATAACTTGGAATTAAGAGTACATAAAGTTGATATTACACTAAATGAACTGAATACAAACTTCTTAAACTGAATTTAACAACTGGGAATTATAAATACATTAATTCGACCTAATTTAGATAAACTAAAATCTACACTATACTACCTACTATATTTTCTTCCCTTCTTTTTTGACTTTTATAGTTCCTGGAGGTCTTCTATATCTTTCCCACACTTTTTCTCAGCCATTGGATGGCTTGGTGCAATCTTGGCCCTTTAAATTGGTTTGGCGGGAAAAAAGTCCAAATGGCAGGGAGGTTACTTGTGAGGGTTTAGTGGGAATTAAATAGGGTTTGGATGTTTGTGTAAGTTGGGGGAACAAGTTATGGGATTGGTGACAGAGGGGGGGGGGGAATGTGGAGTATGGAAGTGGTGTTGCAGTGAACCATGTGGGGAAGGAAAGGGGGAGGTCAACGGGGTTTGACCATTTTTTTATTTAAAACGGTTTGTGTATTTTGGGTGTTGGGCTGGGAGGTGAAATTTGGGCTTGGGTGTTGCTGGATCAGATTTGCTTTTTGGGTTAGTGGTAGTAACAAAATAAAAGGGTCCGTTTGATTAAATAACAAAACATCACAAGGACCAAATTTACATTTTACCATTTTTCAAAATTCCCGGGGACTAAAAATGGCATTTTTCAAAGTTAAGGGACCATTCTTGCCATTTTGTGAAAAACTTTTATCCAAGGATCCATATTGAATATTTTTAAACTTCCAAGGATAAAAAATGGTTTTTCATCCAAAAATATCCCACCAGGGACTAAATCTGCCAAAATCTGTAACTCCAGGGACCAAACTGTAAATTTCCAAAACTTTTCCGATTTTTCACCAAAGGACAAAATATGACAACTTATGATTGTAAAAGGACCTTTGGTGATAATTGTCTATATTTTGAATATCCAGGGACTAGTTTTGTTAATTTTTGAAAGTCGAGGGACTGAAACTGCCAATTTTGCAAACTTTATACGTTTTTCATATGTTTTTGCTCATTTTGCATCTAAAACATATAAAACACAATTTTGAAATATTTTCAGTATTTTGATGCATTACTGAGTGTTTTTGTATGTTTTGCAGTTCAGATTTAACCAAAAATGATGAGTGTTTGAGCACTCATCAATCCCCCACACTAAACTATTGCTAGTCCCTAGCAATACTGTTTTGAAAACTTGATGGATTTGAAAACCTCTTTACCAAAAGCCATCACTTCTGGAGTAGCCAGGTGTAAGAACTGTGGCACACCTGATAACCGTGTGATTTTGAGCAAACCACCAGCTGTCAACGGATTTGATTTGTCTTTACCAGGAGCCGTTTGCTCCTGGACTAGCCAGCTCTTGATGGAATAGTCAACATCTTGGTGAGCTGATTACCAATTATGGATTTTCTACGACCTTTACCACAAGCCATAATCTTGTGGGCTAGCCAACTCATTTGTTTTTGGGGAGTTGAGGAACCATACAATTTTGGGCAAATTGCAAGCCGTAAACGGATTTGAGATGTCTTTACCAAGAGCCGTTTGCTCATGGACTAGCCAATCCCTTTTGTCGGTTAGACAAGGCGGACTGATTACCACAAAAATTTTGAAGCACCAGTGAAAAATTTTTAAAATTTTTGAAATTTTGGCTAAAACGGGGGTATTATATAGTAAAATGTGATAAAATTCGCTAGAATAGCGAATACCCCCCCCCCCCCCCCACACTTAGCACGAATATTGTCCTCACTATTCAAAATCCCGGCTATTATGCCGACATTTTGAACGTAAAAGGGCAACATTACAAGCTGAGCGTGGAAAACACCATTTTGTATTTTCACTTCTATTGTAACCATAGCATGGGGGACTCCCCCACACTTAGGGTGAAAACCCTATAAGCCTGCTACTGTTTTTGTTTACCGAGTCGCTAGCTTGACTCGACCCCGAATTCATTTGTCCTTGGGGAAGCATGATGTGGAAGAAACAATCTCAATCGGACTTTCATTCAAGATGTTTGGACAAACATTTGGAGCACGTGAAAGTTCCACACCGATGAGATATAATACCGGCTCAAGATAATGATACATGAAAATGCCGGGATCAAATATAGTGTCTTCATTCCCGAAGGAATGAAGAACAGGAGAAGTCACCCTGTAGGTGAAGAAAGGTAGAAAGATCTTGATGACAATCAAGACTGATTCATCATCATCAGAAAGAGAATTCATGATTGGTGTATCATGAATCTCATCAGTAAAGCTCGTATGATCTAGAGAAATTATGGGTGGGAGGGTTGGGATTTTGATATCAATCAAATTCTCATCGTTGAGAATATTTCCCTCTGGAAAACAAATATTAACTTTGTCTATCTGCCTAGAGTCAATGCTCCGCGGAAGTACAGTGTATTCCCGGGTCGTTATGTCCCGACGAGGTGTGAATGGTTAACAAACGGCTCTGTGATCGGGTGAATTTGGATGAGAAAGGGGTTTGTGTGTGATTGAACTAAGGAATCTACAAAGAAATAGCTTAAACAAGCTATTTAAACAAGACTGGAAAGTTTGAAAACCCAGAAACGATTAAAACCTAAAAACGCGTACGTCACGTTTAAATAAAACGTAAACGTACGAAATAAAAAGTGAAAAGTGAAATCTGGAAACACCCAGGGGGTGAAAATGACTTTTTTTACAAACTAAAATGTAAAAGAAAATTTTTAGAAAAAGAAAATAAATTTTAACACTAATTAATTATTTAATATTAATTAATTTCTATTTAATACTAATTATTATTATTTAAAACACTTAAATATAATTTAATACTAATTAATTACTAGAAAAATGAAAATAATAACAAACACTTAAAAATAATTATTATCATTAGTGGGAATTAAATGGGGTTTGGATGTTTGTGTAAGTTGGGGGAACAAGTTATGGGATTGGTGACAGAGGGGGGGGGGGGGGAATGTGGAGTATGGAAGTGGTGTTGCAGTGAACCAAGTGGGGAAGGAAAGGGGGAGGTCAACGGGGTGTGACCGTTTTTTTATTTAAAACGGTTTGTGTATTTTGGGTGTTGGGCTGGGAGGTGAAATTTGGGCTTGGGTGTTGCTGGATCAGATTTGCTTTTTGGGTTAGTGTTTTGGGTAGTAACAAAATAAAAGGGTCCGTTTGATTAAATAACAAAACATCACAAGGACCATTTTTGTAATTTTGGAAAACTTGGGGACTAAAAATGGACATTGCCCAAAGTACCCACAAGGGTGTAATTTGCCAAGAACCAATAACACAAGGACTAAATTTACATTTTACCATTTTTCAAAATTCCCGGGGACTAAAAGTGGCATTTTTCAAAGTTAAGGGACCATTCTTGCCATTTTGTGAAAAACTTTTATCCAAGGATCCATATTGAATATTTTTAAACTTCCAAGGATAAAAAATGGTTTTTCATCCAAAAATATCCCACCAGGGACTAAATCTGCCAAAATCTGTAACTCCAGAGACCAAACTGTAAATTTCCAAAACTTTTCTAATTTTTCACCAAAGGACAAAATATGACAACTTATAATTGTAAAAGGACCTTTGGTGATAATTTTCTATATTTTGAATATCCAGGGACTAGTTTTATTAATTTTTGAAAGTCGGGGGACTGAAACTGCCAATTTTGCAAACTTTATACGTTTTTCATATGTTTTTGCTCATTTTGCATCTAAAACATATAAAACACAATTTTGAAATATTTTCAGTATTTTGATGCATTACTGAGTGTTTTTGTATGTTTTGCAGTTCAGATTTAACCAAAAATGATGAGTGTTTGAGCACTCATCAATCGTCATCGGACTTCCTAAATTAAAATACACCAAGGAACACCTATGTCCATCATGCGAATAAGGAAAAAGTAAAAGAGCATCATATAAACCCAAAACCGTACCTAGTTCGGAAGTAAGGTTACATATGTTGCACATGGACTTATGTGGCCCAATGAGAGTTAAAAGCATTAATGGGAAGAAGTATATTCTTGTTATTGTTGATGATTATTCAAGATACACTTGGGTAAAGTTTTTGAGATCAAAAGACGAAGCACCAGGCATCATCATCACCTTTCTGAAGCGCATTCAAGTTCTACTTCAAGCTCTAGTAAGGATTATAAGAACAGACAATGGCACAGAATTTACAAACCAGGAGTTAAGAACTTACCTTGAAGATGTTGGAATCACACACCAAACATCAGTTATTAGAACTTCACAGCAGAATGGGGTAGTTGAAAGACGAAACCGAACTCTTGTGGAAGCTACTCGTACAATGCTGATTTTTTCTAGTGCACCACTATTCTTATGGGCTGATGCTGTAACCACTGCTTGTTTTACTCAAAACCGATCCCTAGTCCATCCGAGATTCAATAAAACTCCATATGAGCTAGTGAACAACCGTAAACCTGACATCTCTTACCTTCACGTGTTTGGCGCTTTGTGCTATCCGACGAATGACAGAGAAGATCTAGGGAAGTTAAAAGCTAAGGGTGATATTGTAATCTTCATTGGATATTCAGAAAACTCGAGGGCATTCAAGGTGTATAATATAAGAACGAAAAGGATAATGGAGACGATGAATGTGAAGTTTGACGAGATCTCACAGATGGCTTTTGAGAGATACGCTCTAGAACCCGCGCTTAATCCGATGGCTTCTAATCAAAACGGATTAGGGCCTGCACTAAACATGCAGACTTCTGGACACATCAGTTCATGACTCGTGCCTCAAGGAGCTCAGTCAACAAACACGGATAAACCTTTAGAACAAGAACTAGAAAATTTCTTCGAGTTAATGTTTGATGAATACTATGGTGGAACTTTGACTAATGCATCTCAACAACATTCCGCTGCACCCGCTCAAAACCATCAACCACCACCACCATCACAAGATGCATCTACAACAATCGAAGCTGAAGCACCAACTACATCAACATCATCTACATCTACTCAAGCAACTCCAGTACTTGAAATTGTTCTACCAAGAGTTGATGAGCAAAACCAAAACACAGATTTTCAAGAAGAACCAACAAATAATTCAAATGATGTTGCGTTAGAAGAAGAAGAAGTATTTGCAAACCCGTTTGCAACAGACTCTGCTAAATCTTCTTCAAGGATACAAGAACCATCTAACACACATTCGTTACACCCAAGGTACCCTTCTACATTTCAATGGACAAAAGACCATCCAATAGAACATATTATTGGTGAACCTTCAAAGCCAGTTCAGACAAGGAGACAACTTGCCACTGATCTCGAATTGTGCATCTATGTTTGCTCAATCAGCCTCAAAGAACCAAAGAACATTCGGGAAGCAATGGCAGAAAACCCTTGGATTGAAGCGATGCAGGAGGAATTTCTTCAATACCTATTACATAATAGTTGAGAACTTGTTGAACGACCACTTGATAAGCGTGTTCTTGATCTCAAGTGGTTGTGGAAGAACAAACTGGATGAGGAAATGACTGTAATTCGTAACAAAGCTCATCTCGTGGCTAAAGGTTATCCACAAGAAGAAGGGATAGATTTCGAGGAATCATTCGCGCCTGTAGCTAGACTTGGAGCAGTCCAGATTTTCTTAGCCTATGCAGCTCACAAAAACATCACAGTCTATCAGATGGACATTAAGACTGCTTTCTTAAATAGAACTCTGAAAGAAGAAGTGTATGTGAGTCAGCCAGAGGGATTCATCGACAAAGATCATCCAGACTACGTCTACAAGCTTAAGAAAGCAATTTATGGTTTAAAACAAGCTCCAAGAGCGTGGTATGACGAACTATCATCTTTCTTGCTCAAAAACAATTTCACAAAAGGAACGGTTGATGACACCTTGTTTATCAAAAAATTCAAAGATGACATTTTGATCGTTCAAATTTACGTGGACGACATTATTTTTGGATCAACCAATCCTAACCATTCAAAACATTTTGAAAATCTCATGAAAAGTAAATTTGAAATGTCCATGATGGGGGAACTAAAATTCTTTCTTGGTTTACAAATCCATCAATCCCCTCGTGGTATTTTTATCAATCAAGCTAAATATACTATAGAGATTTTGAAAAAACATGGAATGGAAAACTGTGATTCTGTTGGTACACCAATGGTTACCTCACCAAAAATAGGTGCTGATTTGTTTGGGAAACCCATCGATCCGAAGAAATATCGGAGCATGATCGGTTCTCTCATGTACCTAACTGCTAGTCGCCCCGATATTCAATTTGTTGTTTGTTTATTAGCACGGTTTCAGGTAAAGCCTACCGAACTTCACCTCAAAGAGGTTAAACGGATCTTTCGGTACCTACGAAGCACCATTAACATGGGACTTTGGTATCTGAAGGATTCGGGGTTTCATCTAACAGCATTTTCAGATGCAGACCATGCTGGTGATCAAGTTACAGCAAAGAGTACATCAGGTGGAGCACAATTTTTGGGTGAAAAGCTTGTAAGCTGGTCGTCAAAGAAACAGGACTGTACTGCACTTTCAACCGTCGAAGCCGAGTATGTGTCTCTATCTGCGTGTTGTGCCCAAGTTCTTTGGATGCGGACACAGCTCACAGATTATGGCTTTACTTTTGACAGAATACCAATGTATTGTGGCTCAAAAAGTGCCATAGCCATCTCGTGCAATCCCGTACATCACTCTAAGACGAAGCATATCAAAGTCCGCTACCATTTCATCAAAGAACACGTGGAAGAGGGTACTGTTGAATTATTTTTCGTTAAGACTGATTATCAACTCTCCGATCTATTTACTAAAGCCCTTCCAAAAGAACGGTTTGAACATTTAGTTCGACGAATTGGCATGCGAAGCCTAACTCCTGAGGAGCTAGAACGTCTTCTCGAATCTTCTTGAAAATGATTTCAAAATCGCTTCGCTATAAATTTTTTGAAAAACAAAAGACAAAATTTGAAAAATCAACAAAAGCAAAATACAAAAATATAAAATTTTCAAAAAATACAAAAACAATATAAAATCAAAAAATCCAAAAATATTCTTCTAATGACATGTCTCTCGTATAAATCAATATTCTGTACGTTTCTAGAAATGTCATTCAACAATGATACGGACATGTACAAATTCTTGAGCGGGAGTTCCTTTTTTTAATGTTTTTTTCTAAAACATGTCGTTTCTCAAAATTTTCTTCACTATGGCTTTCGTATACATCAGTACGAAACCCGGACCCGAATGATGACTTCTGATTACTTTCAAATCAAGGACTCGTACGTTCAATGACGAAATCTTTTTCAAAAAGTTCGAGTCTAAACAAACGAAAAAGATTTCAAGCATAAACTCATTTTCAAACAAAATTCTTGAGCACTTTTTCAAGATTGTTCAAAAGATTTCTCAAAATCTCTCAAAATTAGTGCTCAAGATAACTCCCTCTAAACCCTTAATTGATTTTAAAATGTGCTATTATTAAGGGGGAGTATAAAAAACTAAAATGTTCCGATTTCATGCAAAATCAAATCTGTCTTTCTCTCCAAAAGGCTTTTTATTAATCAGT
The DNA here is from genome assembly GCA_030686995.1 of Artemisia argyi. NCBI lineage: Eukaryota > Viridiplantae > Streptophyta > Magnoliopsida > Asterales > Asteraceae > Artemisia > Artemisia argyi. Next base: position 48,403,642 of record CM060676.1, read on the forward strand.
TGATTTCAAAAATATCACGCTATGCTATTTTTGAGGGGGAGAAGACATGATTAAAATGTGATCAAAGTCTTTTAAAGTTTGTGACTGAATCTCAAAAGAGCTCGACTCAGTAAGTACCAATGAATTGACGAAGCTTAAAATGTCAGTAATCGAAAAGACTTGTCCTGGACGGGTAATAATTTCAAGCTAGTCCAACTAGTGATGTAAGCGTGTCTCGAATAGGATTTTTCTAAGTAGAATGTACCGTCTCGAGAAGCTTTCTTTGGACTTGACCAGGACGGGTAATAACTTCAAGCTAGTCTAACTAGTGATGTAAGCGTGTCTCGAATCGGTCATGTTCACTGAAAGTGGATCAATTCAAAAAGCGCAAACTCCTCCCGCATGTGCAAATTTCTTAAAATTTCATGAGCACATGTGAAGGGGGAGTCCTTCAAAAATTGCAAAACTCTCAAAGTGGTAACAACAATGTGTTTTATTATCATAAACACTTTGAGAGATTTTCAATAAAAGGTTTTATGGCATGTGATCAGTTATAGGATAGTCATGGAGTTATAAGGTGACTAATGTTAGGAAAAACCGTCCTATGATCCGCCAGAGCCGGAGGGATCTACCCAAGGACAATTCCAATAGATTAGAATTAGAAGTCCTTAGGTATGATTGAAAAAAGGAGAAAATGAGAAAGGAGAAAGAAGGGGTTGAAGAATTAAAAAGAAAAGTTATGAAAAAGGGTGAAAAGAAATAGCCCTCCAAATGTTCAACCTTAGGGCAAACACCGGGTACAATTCGTATGCTACTGGTTGTTACTAAGGTGACACCGGTATTGAAGACAAAGACGTCATGGACCCAGTGATGCACTGCACTAAACCTTCTTAACCACTCAAGTTATCTTAAAAGAGCTTGTTTCATTCTCACGGGGAACCGGTATAATCTATCGACCTGTCTCTTAGAGATGGTTGATATTGAACCAGGAGACCTCTCCCTAATCTCCGCATAGGAAACCAAATGTGCACTTATCGAGTCTAGAGCCCCGAGATTCATCAAAAGTTCTCATAGGAACACATGATATTTCTACACTGGTTGTTCATCGTTAAGGACGCCAGATGTAAACTTTAGAGTCCTACGCAGATCTTAGCAATCTGCGAGACCATTTATGAGAGGATTCACATTTGTGATTCTCAATGATTAAATGGAAATTCCTGCCAGGGTCAACATCAAGCAGCCCTGACAGCAGGTCACTTTGGTAATTCTTTATAAGTTACGCTTAGTGTTCGCGGTGGTTTCAAATGGTCTACAGTCGTGGAGTGACCCCCAGCGACTCACCCAGTCATTGAGCTACTAAGTAGGTCTCGTAAGCTCTCTCGAGAGTATCTGACATGGGAACGGCCTTGGTAAGGGTTAGAAGGAGTCTTCACACTATGCTGTTGACGATCTCTAATTCTTATCTGTAAGTACCAGATGTTTTATTGCTAACTGTTTATATGCAGGGACACTTCATCTCCATGGCGACAGATTCCACGTGCTCACACATACATCTGGAAGTTAAAGAAAGCTCCCTCAAAGATCTATACAACACAAAGTTCAAAGAAAGATTCTACGCCAAAAAGAAGAATCTACAAAGTATAAAGACTAGAGATCAAAGTGAAAGAAAGGGAACTACGTGCATATGAATATCAAAGTCCAAAGATGTATGAGCATGTTGGAATGGCAAACAACCACCACAGACGCAGAAGTGACAAAAGGCATATAACTCCACATCACAAAGGAACAAAGAACGATGAAAAATCAGTTATCAAAGACCACAAAGCATGAAGGAACAAAGACTAATGACTATTCTACAACGACACACAAAGTTAAAGACAAAGAACACGGAAGACCCACTCATGTGGAGCATCATTCGAATGACCACCCCTTAGGGGGAGATTGTTAGCATTAAAAAAATATATATATATAGAAGTGATGGTCATTCTCATATTGTAACTTTGTGTCGTTTGTTAAGATTAGTAATAGTTTAGTCATTGGGCCTTGGACTTGGCAAGCTAATATGTCATGTGCTATGTTTCATAAGCCATGTTATCTAACCATGTAACCAAGTCCAAGCCCAAGCCCATAGAAAGCCTATGTATGGAACTATAAAAGGCACCTTACCTCTCATTTGTAAGGTGTGCTTGTGTGTGTATTCTTGTGTGTTTTCTCTTAATATAAGTTCTCATTTCCATCTCTCTCTCTCTCTCTCTATACACGAATTACATATATACATATCAAGTCACCATCTTTCAATCTCTTCTTCATCTTTGCTTCTATTGTGTTGTGATAAAGTTGTGATATTTAAGGTCCTACACGAATGACAAAGTGTGGCTAACTATTAATCATAAAAAACGATCCAACATACCAAACAACTAGCAACCCACCGTTTAGACTTTGACAAAAGGTAAGGCTAAGGTTTAAAGTGTAAAATATTTTTGTATTTTTCTGGATGTAACAAAAATGAAAAGGATGGCTCAAAGGGTGAAACTGGGGGTATCTAGCGCTAAAGATAAACGCTAACAAATGGGTTCCAAATACGAGGATAACTAACCGATGTGGTCAGCAAAAATTATTTTGTAAACGGATGGCCATTTGGTTTTATTCCTAAGGGTGCCTCTTTATCACACGAATACACTTATATCACACAAATGCGATCTTACTGCGGTCTGGTAATGATTTACACGTACAAGTTCTAGAATAAATAAAATCACCGGCACACTCATAGCAAAAGATCCAAGCATAAAAGATGTATGCTCTATAAGAAACAAGCTCAAATCCTCACAATTTAGTGGAATGGGCTATATTATGTGATAGCAAATGTTATCGATCCCAAAATGGATTGCAATATTAATCGGGACGCATCTCGAATTTTTCAAAATTACTGATTTCACCAGTGGGATTATCAAGTTATTCTAATATATTATCCTAAAAGCGTGAAAACAACTAGAGCACAAGGGCAAACAAGTATACAAAATTTTAAATTGTTGACCCAAAAATATGAAAAATTAAAAATGAGTTTCGTTTTCCACTATTTTATTCCCCCCCCCCCCCCCCCCCCCCCGCCAAATTTAAGTTATACATTATACTCATTCTGAAAATAAACTTCAAAGTATGTAAAGTAGGGAAAATAAATAATAGATAATCCAAGAGAAACGAAACTTCCTGCGCCATAGAAATCGCGATCGAACTCCGTATGATAAAATACCAAGCAAATGCTTCGTATCCAAGCATTCTCCTCCATCACTTGTTGCATTTATTCAAACAAAAACAAAACAAACAAAACAAATTGCACATAATATCAGATTAAACATTACGAGCATGTAATACCCCCACACTTAAGATCTTCCAAGTTTTGAAAAGAAATTTTGCAAAAAGGGTGTACATGTTTATTTAAAACAAAATGAGAAAACAACAACTAAAAAGGAGCTCGGGTTGCCTCCCGAGAAGCGCTTAATTTATTTCTGAGTCATTAGCTAGACTTTTCCCCGGATCAGGAAACTTTGACGGTACAGTTCAAATGGGGAATCTCAGTTCTTAAACATTGAGGATATGGGATATTTAGTATGTACTCCACAAGCGATGGAGATACTTTTGATTTGACCATGTGATAGTCCCTTTTCGTTATCTTGAACGCTTGATCGATTTTATTAAAAACAAATACAGGTGGCGAATCTTTTTGATTTTTCAGAAGGTCATCAGACTTTCCACTCCTAGTGAATACGTCATTCACGTTCTCAATGTGAGGTAGAAGAGGTGGGTTAGTCATACTATTTTGTTTTGAAGAAACTGGATTTTGTGGCTTAGACCATTCGTCTATCTCTCTTTCCAATTCTCCCTTCCTCTTTGTTACTTTTGACACTTCTTTCTCCTGCTTCTTAATCTCTTTTTCTTTCAAGACTTCCTTTCCAAATCTCCAATTGCATTGAGTTCCTTGTTACCAACACGATTTGACAATTCATCATGTGTAAACATCTTCTTTTTCACTAAGCGTTCAGTGGACGGGATATGCATAGTGCAATCCTTAAGAAAAGGTGAAACGGTTGGTGAACTAGTAATGATTAGGGTTGGAATGGGTTCCTCAATAACTTCAACATCACCCTTGTCTTGTTCATTTCGGATTGGGGGTGGTTTGTAGAAAAATTTATGTCTTGGATTGGAATCTGTTGTATGAGGAAGTGATTCGGTATGATGGACTTTTTGCTTCTTTTCCATGTCTTGGATTATGGCTTCATGGTTCTTTTTTTCTTGATCGATTTGTCGTTTCAATTCTACCACATGGTTCTTCATACTCTCATTTGCTTCCATCAATTCTCTCATCATCTCCTCCGATGAGGTTTTGGTTTCTTTGTTTTGTCCAAAATATTGTGATGAAAGTGGTGTTTTATTTTGTGGCCAGAAATGAGGATGGTTATGGTTCGGGTTTTGGCTTTAGTAGGAGTATGAATTTTTCAGATTTTGGTTGTGATATCTGTCGTGATATCTTGCTTCATTAGGTTCAATCATTAGCATGTCATCATCTGTGTGATAATCTGAAGCATTAGCATCTTCATCATCTCTATGAGCATCTCGTATCTCCTTCAGCTCTTGCCTTATCTTCTTAAATTCAACGTCAATATGTCTGGTGAGAGCTTCTAATTTCTCAATCAATATGGAATGATCGGCATTGATGTTGCTTCCACAGGCGGAAACAACGGTTTTTGGTTTGGGCACAATTAGAGAATTTTTCGAGAGATCAAGCTTGAGTTGGACCTTATCCTCTATGATTTTGTAAGCTTCGTTGGGAGTATTGTAGAGGAATATTCCTCCGACATCAAGAATTCCTTGAGTTGGATTATCTAAACCATGATTGAATGTTTGAATGATTGATCCTTTGGTTAGATCGTGTCCGTGACAAGCTCGAAGCATATCTTTCATACGAAGCCAAGCGTCAATGAGAGTTTCATGATCGAGTTGGTGAAAGTTGTGAGTGTCATTTAGGAGACGTTTAAACTTTGCGAGAGAAAAGTATCGACTAACAAAAGCTTCTCTCATCTCTTCCCACGTAGTAATTGTTCCTTCATTTAATTCATTCAACCAAATCTTGGCTTCTCCAGTCAATGAAAAAGGAAAAGTCCTCAATTTAACCGCTTCCTCTTGATTTTCACCATAATGGAATAGGTTACTAATCTTAAGAAAAACAGCTATGTGTCGGTGAGGATCGGATCGGATTCTCCCATCGAATTGATTCTCCCGAATCATTTTCATGTGGGTAACCTTGATATGGAAATTATTTGGAAAAGGGCATTGAATAATAGCGGAACTAGGTGTTGGTGCAACGGTCCTAGTACTTGACCACATGGGTTGGGCATCAAGATCAATGATGGTTACAGTTGGGGAATCGGGTTGAGTTTCAACATTCTCTTCGAATATGTCGATTACCACAAAAAGTTCCTTGATGAACGGTGATTTTGGATAAAGTTCGGGTGATTCGATCTTCAGGGGTAAGATTGGTGTCTTATCGGGTTTACAAATCCTCTTTTTGATTTTACGTTTAAGCTCGTAAAGTGGACTAACAAGTTGTTTACCCCATGAGTGTGGGTTTATACAAACCCGGAGCGATTCGTAAAATATAACAAAAAGCAAAAATAAAAACATCAAGAAAACGAACAATAAGAAAAATCTTTTTGTACTTTTTTTAAGTTGAAGTAAATAAAATTAAGCTTAACTAAGACAAGAAATTTTGTTACTATTATTATAACTACTAGAAATTTAAGAAAAATAAACTAATTAATTCAAAACTTTTTAATAAATTTCTTTTTCTCTTTTTTTTTAACTTTTATTTAAAAGACGTTCAAAATTCTAAAAAGATAATTTTATAAAATAATTTACCAAAGAAACAAATAAGAAAAGAAAATAACAAGGACACAAGAAAAGTAAATAACTCCTAAGGGTTTTAGAATTAACTTGATTCAACAAATGTCACTATGAAACTTAAGTACAATTGGGTTTTAGAATTAACTTGAAATTGAATAAAACATGTTATCACAATCATAAGCAAACCATTAAATAATAAACATCATCTAAGCAAGTGCACAAAGGCACTAGCCACTCATAGCAAACATGAACATAAACTCAGAATTTTGAACATTAGAAATCATGATTAATAGTCTTACAATGATTGGAATAAGATAAAAAATGATGTAGTAATGATGCCTTAAGTATTGGTGATGACTTCTTGATGTTTTGACCTCCAAATGATGACTTCTTGGACCTCCAAAGTTTCCTGGGATTTTATGGACGAATTTTGGTATTGAGAGGAAGTAATGGTGGTAAGATAAGTGTTCTCTCAAGTTGAGATAGAGAGAAATGGTAAGGGATGATTAGAAATGCATGTAAAGGTCTCTATTTATACTCCTCTCAAGGCCTAGGGATCATCAATGCTCAACTTGGTGACCAAGTAGTTTAGAAGGACCTAGAATACAAAAAAGAAGAGCCTAGAATCGAGTCAAATGAGATCTCCAAAATCTATACGAGGGCTCCATCCGTTCGGATTGTCATCCATACGATCGGTTGGTGATGAAGCGAAAAGTGTACTGCTTTTGGGGGGTCATTTAAGGCCAAAGTCGAGATTATTTGATCAAATATTGCCCTAAATCGTTCATTTTGCCATTTTAGGTACTTTTGAGAGGAATTTTACAAAAAGGAAGCATTTTGGGCGTTTTTGGAACGAAAAAGTGAAGAAAACGACAAAGTCTCAAAAGCATGCTGGAAATTGCACTTGACGGCGTCACAAGCTGCTAGTGACGGTGTCATGAGTTGAAAAAAGGGTGGATAAATCAAATACACGTGACGCGCCGGAATGTTTTTTGAAGGAGACGTGACGGCGTCACATACAAATTTGTCAAGGCCATCAAGAGTAACTTCAAAGAGTGACGGCCCAGAACCCATAAAGAGTGACGGCATCAAAAGTGGATCTAGGCAATACGAGTTTATTTTGGCGGCGAGTTGACGGCGTCACACATTACTCTTGACGCCGTCAGGAGACAAAATCTATATATAGTTTTCTAGTTTTCATTCATTGTGTGGAACTTGGAGGGAATAAACCCTAGACGAATTTTACAGCTTTTTCAAGGGTTTCAACCCTTTGTTTCTTCCATGCTTAATTGAAGATAAGTACTTTACCAAATCATTCAATATGTCTATGTGTTGTTTAATTATATCTTACGCTTGTCTTCTCTTTAACATGCTAGGCTAGGTTTTTTTCGTGTTTGCTTAAATGTAATGAAACTTTGATATTGATTATGGGTTGATTGTTTGTTTATAATTGTTGTGGATGAATGAATTCGATGTTAGGCTTAAGAAAACTGGCAGACTTCCAATCGGTAACTTGCTTGAACGTCTTAAGAAACATGATCGGAGGTGTACTATGATATGTTGGTTGTATTTAATGCGTAGGTAACTACTAATGAGGCCATGTTAGGAGCTAGTAGTCGGCTCGACATAGGAAGAGGTAAAAGCTTATAGAGTTAGGGAAGATCGTACACGGCCCTACGAATGGTATTAAGGAATATAACCTGTCATCCATGCAATTGTAACAAGCTAATCAACCTGTAAAAGATAGCTAAGGAGTAGTGAAATCAAAGTAAACACAATTTTCTCTCATTATTTTTTATACCACAAATTAGTATAAGTTTAGTTTATTTTATTTTGATTGCATCTTCAATTAATTGGGTTAGTTGACTAGCAACTAATTCCGCCCACTCCTTCCAAAACCGAGATTTTTAATTGCTTTCTGATTTTTACAAAAACCATTATGTATAATATATCTATAAAGTCCGAGGAAATCCGCAAGAAATATGGATTACCTGAGTCGTATCCCATGAAGGAGTGAATGGAATCGTTGAAGTTTGATTCGTGAAATTGTGTCATGAAAATTGGAAATTATGAAAATTGTGAATGAGATTATGCTACATTAAACACTTATGCACATACAAAAGAGCTTATGCAACTGATTTCACTCTAACAGCTAACTCAAAGGAGAGATTAAAAGGAATTTTGACTTTTTCTATATAAACCTACTGATTTAATGCCATGAGCTATCCTACTTATACCTAAATTGAGCTGTCTACACTAGTATTTCTACACAGAAACAACTAAATCTCAGCAAACAATACTAATCCAAACACTCCTATATCTAACTGATTACACTATAAAACACTGATTTTAACCACCAATACTCAAACAAATGATTCAACTGAGTCACAATTCAATAATAGAGATCAAATGAACAGTGAACAACAACTATTAATAGCCAAAAGCTCAAATTCACAGATCAACTATATTTGAACCAAATTAACTCAGCAATAAACTAATAAGTGCCAAACTAAATCAAACAAGCTTTAGTACCACTAATTCAACTACAATAACATCAAATTAAACAATGAAACAACACTACATATAAGATCTAAACAAATGATTAACAGATGGAAAGAGAAATGATAAAATGGAAGCAGTTCTTACAAAGCTTTTCCCCCTCAGCTTGAAAAGAGGGGGTTCACTCAGCTTGCCTGTCTTTAGACAGGCCAATTGCTTCCACAATTCCAATTGGACTATCACAATTTACCAGGATTCACCATAAACAAATTCTGTTGACTTTGTTTGACTGTTTAAGGATTTTGAAACTCAGAACTTATATAAGCTACTCAATCACTTTACTAAAGCTTAAAAGCTAAAATAAGGTGTTATCTTCTGCATACAAGCTTGTTTGCAAGCTGAGAAAGGTTTTCTAAAATATTTTTTATGTTTTTATTATTTTTCTGATTTTTTAAAAAGTTTTTATAAAGAGAAAATACAAATAAAGTTAATTTTAATGAATGAAACTTGAATTAGACTTCTGAAATAAGCTAAAAATACATCCAAAACAGCTAATGAGATTATTTAAAAGCTATAGTTATATGAAAAGTTGATCACTAAAACAGAATTTAAAAAGGAATAAGCTAAAGAATTTTATTAATTGAATGTAGAAATTACTGTATGAAAGCAATTACAAAAACTATATAACTACAACTATTCTAAAAACATTTTTGCAGCATTTCTTTACTCTACAACTACATACGTATGAGCTAAAAAACGTGTATTACTTATAGCCAAAGTGAGAGTGAGGTGATATGAGCTTCAGAAGGTCCTGGAAGGCTGATATCATCCATTGGATCAGTTGTGTTTCTTCCAATCAATATAGGCCCTTGGATCAAATTTTGTGATGTCTCTCAACCAATAAGAAGCCTTCATTTTGCTGATGCTGGCAATCCTCGTGCTCTATACTCTCTGTCCTTGTCAGAGCATCTAGATGGGGAATCCAAGGAGAAATTATGAGGTGTTATGCCCAATTGTTGCCTGCCAAGTGTAGCCATGGTCTGACTCAGCTCAACATTCTCTCTGACACACTTATTGCACGTGGGAAACCTTTCTAGAAGGACCAATGATTAGATCATGATGGTTAATTAAACTCCCTTGGGTTAATTTAGAAAGAGTGAATTCTAGGGTTCATGGTTAATTTGGATTCTGGGTTCAGGGGTAAAAAGAGGGGGCGGGAGTTATATTAATATTATTATTTGGTTTTGGTTTGACCCTGGTAACAAATTTTTGATCAAAGGAAGTGGGCTCGGGTTTTGGGCTTTAGCAGGTTTTGGGCTTTTATTAGGAATGGATTTGGACTTTGGACTAGGCTTTTGGTTTTACATATGATTTAGACTAAATAAAATCAAAGGACCAAGGTTGTAATTTGTTAAACTCCGAGGACCAATTCTGCCAATCAAAATAAATTCTTCCAAGGGCTTATCATGTAATATGCTGATTGATGGAGGATTTCAGTTGTCATTTCTTTATAATTATCTTCAAAGGACCAGAATTGATAACTTGTTGAAACTTGGAGGACTAAAACTGAAAATCTCTTGAGACTTCAATAAGGGACCATTCTGACAAATCTCAAATATCTGAGAGCTTCTTTAGGCTTTGTAGGCTCAGCATTGACTTTCTTTGACTATCTGCACACATTCCACTCTCGTGCTCATTTTTGTCGGTTTTCGTTTGTTTTTCTTCTTTTATTGAAATATCCGTACCTGCACATTCACAACCATGAAAACACACTTTCTTTGGCGTTTTGGGTTAGTTTTTGGATTATTAAGTTTCATTTTGGCTAAGAAAATGTGAGTAAATCAGTACTCACCAAAATCCCCCGGACTAAGGTATTGTCGTGCCCTCACGCAATGTGATCAATTCACGCTTTTGGGGTAAATAATTTAATAACTCTTCCTACTAACGTTGTAAAGTAGCAAGAAGGTTCAAAAGAAGTTACAAAATCATTTATTCCCGAAAACGCTTCGTTTTCCAAAATTTATTCTTTATTCTATTTATCACTTCTATTTGTGGATTTTTCTCACTTTATTCTTGTGACGGTTTGTTGAACTTTCATTATTTTGCAATAATTTTTAGGGTCAAAAAGTAGAAACACTTCTCATGGAGAAATGACCATACGGATAAAAATCGTCATCCTTGATTTTTCACAAGCTCCCAAACTAAGCGTACAAACGAGATCACAGCTTATCTACAAGTTAGATGCTAACACTACTCATAAAAGTTACTTGTGGAAACCTCTTACTCCTATGTCCTAAGTTTTGTATCTCAAGATTTTATTTTTGTTGAGAAATGAATTTCTTCATATTTTCTCGTTTCAATACTTTTTAGTCCGATAGTGATACCAAGTTTAAACACTAAGTAATTTTTCATTTTCTCTCCAGAACCACTGCAATAGAAATTCGGTCCACATCAAGGAATTTGGTACATACATTCTCATAAATATAAGTTACAGAGTATACACATGCACCTCATATGTCCAATTCAGAATCATCCACATGCACCTCACGCGCCAACAACTTTTATACACTTAAGCTTTTATTCAACATAACTTTCACTTTTCACTTTTTTCATTTTTCAAATTTTTTTTTCACTTTTTTCATACTTTTCTTTCTTTACTTTTTTTTTCATCATCAATGGAAGCTTATCGGGTAGCTCCAAAACCACATACATAATCAACTTTTGACTTTTGATTTTTTTCATTTTTGCTTTTATTTTTGATGTTCCTTGATATGTACCCAACTTCTAAAGCAAATATTCTCTTAAGAAAATGAGAAACTAAATATTATCCAAACCTAAATACCACTAATTAACCTAGAACATCTATTATATATTGGTGATATAATTTTGCGGGAGCAAAAAAGCCACAAATACCTTTCATAAGCTCTAAAGAGAACCAACTACTCCACGTTTAGCATCAAACTTCTAAATAAACTCTATCATTTCTCGCTCTTCGCAAATTAAGATCTCAAATAATGAAACCAGCGAATACTTAGCCAATAATCAGCCACGCATATATAAAGTCAGATACGGAAACTTGCAAATTCTAGAAGAAGAATTCGCGTTTTCTAGCTCCTGATGTAAAAGACTAGCGAAAGCTTTTAAGCTGCGCATGTATAAAGGCAAGTACGGGAACTTGCAGATTCTTAAGAAAGAATTCACATTTTATAGCTCTTGGTGTACAAGACTAGAACAAGCTTATGTGATTATCATTGGTTAAGGGAACAAGCTAGGGCTCAACACGCCCGGTCAAGTCAAAATATTTATTCCTACTCTCGCCAGCTGGAAAGTCAACAAGGTGTCAAAACACTTATTCAAACTTTATTATATTTTTGCACAAAATTTTCAATTTTTCTCTTTTTTCTGTGCTTTTTCATGACTTTTCCATTGATTTTTCTTCAAAATTTTTCAAATTTTTCAATTTTTCAATTTTTTTAATTTTTTTGAAAAACGGAGTTGTGAGAGTACACGACATGATGAAAAATGCAAGGTCAAATCGAATTGAAGATTCACCCTCCCCCGGACTAGAATAAAACATTGTCCTCAATGTTTTACGGGTAAAGGCAATCCTAACAAATTCTAGGGTCGTTATTTTTTTTTGCCAAAGAAAACGTTAGTCGATAAGATTTTCGGATATAGGATTTCCAAAAGCATCAATGAATGAGACTCGAGTGGAGAAAGAATAACGAGCACGAGAGTCATCATAAATCGGGGACAATCCTGAACAAACATTCACAAACAACCACGGAACACAAGATTGGAAGAGCCACTCCCTCCTCACGTTATTTGTTAGAAATAAGAAAAATAAGAAGATGAATTGGATAAGCATGGGTTGCCTCCCACGAAGCACTTTCTTTTTGATTACCGTGTCACGTAACTTGACTCAATGCCGAATTCAGTTGTCCTTGGGGAAAGTTTGGAGATCCGAGACTACCATGGTTGGTACGTCCCCTCAGAAGTAATGTTTCAAACGGTGACCATTCACCTTAAAATTGGGACCATCGGGTTGAGCTAACTCAATGGTGTCATAAGGGAATACTTGGGTTATGGTGAATGGTCCAGACCAATGGGTTTTAAGCTTACCCGAGAAAATCTTCAATCGAGACTTAAAAAGAAGCACTTGATCACCAACGTTGAAAACGCGGTCCTTAATCTTGGCACCATGAAGTCTTTTAGTTTTCTATTTATAGATTAAAGAATTCTCATAATCTTGATCACGAAGCTCAACTAATTCATTCAATTGAACTTTTCGGTGATCACTCGCGGCTTTGAGGTCAAAATTTGCATGTTTCAAGTCCCTGTAGGCCTTGTGCTCAAGTTCTAGGGGCAAATGACAAGCCTTCCCGTAAATCAGCTTATAAGGAGTACACCCAATGGGTGTTTTGTAAGCGGTCCGGAAACCCATAATCCATCGTCTAACTTATCAGCCCATGAGGCACGGTGCTCTCCTACGGTCCCTTCTAAGATACATTTTAAACCACGATTGGACACCTCAACTTGACCACTAGTTTGTGGATGATAAGCAGTAGAAAGACGATGTGTGACACCATATTTAAGCATAACTTTAGCAAATTGGTCATTGCAAAAATTGGTCCCACGATCACTTATTATAGCTCGAGGTGCACCGAATTGGGCAAAGAGACTTTTTAGAAATTTCACAACAACTCGGGCGTCATTGGTGGGGAGCGCCTTCGCTTCAACCCATTTTGACAAGTAATCAATGGCCACGAGAATATACTTATTTCCTCTAGAAGACGGGAATGGTCCCATGAAATCAATACCCCAAACGTCAAAAATCTCACAAACTTGAATAGCATTTTGAGGCATTTCATCTTTTTGAGAAAATTTTCCTTAACGTTGGCAAGAATCACATGATTTTACCAATTCATGGGCATCCCGATAAATCATTGGCCAGTAGAAGTCGGAATTGAAGACTTTCTTTGCGGTGAAGTTGGCACCATGATGTCCCCCTGTGGGTCCACTATGGCATGCCATAAGAATTTCAGCGGCTTCCGTACCGTTAACGCACCGCCAGATCACTTGATCCGCACAAACTTTGAACAAATAGGGGTCGTCCCAAAAGTAATGCCTAACATCTTTGAAGAATTTCTTCTTTTGTTGGGATGACATCCCTTTCCTTATGAATTTCCCCGCATGGTAAATCGGCGAAACATGGGGTACTTGAGTCACGATTAGACACACTCCCAAGTGTCTCGAGAGGAAATGTTTCGGTAATTTCCTTTTTCTCGAGAACACTTTGATGGGGATTCTCTAGACGTGAAAGGTGATCAGCAGCAAGGTTCTCAGCTCCTTTGTTATCTCAAATTTCAACATCGAATTCTTGAAGGACTAGAACCCACCGCATCAAGCGTAGCTTAGCATCTTGCTTTGCCATTAAGTATTTTAAGGCCGAATGATCCGTATACACTATGCACTTCTTTAAAAGCAAATAAGGTCTAAATATTTCAAAAGCATAAACAACGGCTAACATCTCTTTCTCAGTAGTCGTATAGTGATGTTGAGCGTCATTCCTTGTCTTACTTGCATAGTGTATCGGCTGAAAGTATTTAGTATTTCGTTGCCCCAGAACTGCACCAATGGCATAAGCACTTGCATTGCACATTAGCTTAAATGGTAAGCACCAACCGGGGGCAACTAAGATCGGTGCCTCCGTTAACTTCTTCTTTAAGAAATTAAATGCATCAATGCACTCATTTGTGAAGTTAAACGGAGCATCTTTTTCTAAAAGGTGGGTCAGAGGCTGGGCTATTTTAGAAAAATCTTGTATAAAACATCGGTAAAAGCCAGCATGACAAAGGAAACTTTTGATTCCTTTAACGGTGGTAGGATGAGGTAGCTTAGCGATTACATCAACTTTGGCACGATCTATCTCAATCCCAGATTTAGAGATTTTATGGTCGAGGACAATGCCCTCTTTAACCATGAAGTGGCACTTCTCCTAATTTAGAACCAAGTTGGTGTTTTCACACTGTTTCAGCATATTCTCTAAATGGGAGAGGCAAGAATCGAAAGAATTTCCATAGACGGAGAAGTCGTCCATGAATACTTCCATGGTTTTTTCAATCATGTCGGAGAAAATGGCCATGATGCACCTTTGAAACGTGCCCGGAGCATTACATAAGCCAAAGGGCATTTGAGATAGGCAAACGTTCCATAAGGGCAAGTAAAAGTGGCATTTTCTTGATCCTGGGGATCAATGGGAATTTGAAAATACCCAGAAAAGCCATCGAGAAAACAATAGAACTCATTTCCCGCTAAACGTTCGAGCGTTTGGTCCATAAAAGGGAGCGGGAAATGGTCTTTACGAGTAGCGTCATTCAACTTGTGGTAGTCAATGCAAACTCTCCATCCGGTCACAAGTCTCGTCGGTATAAGCTCATTATCATAATTTTTCACATCAGTAATTCCGCCCTTTTTGGGAACACAATGAACCGGGCTAACCCATGAGCTATCTGAGATCGGATAAATCATTCCAGCTTCAAGGAGTTTTATAACTTCCTTTTTGATCACTTCATGGATTTGTGGATTAACCCGTCGTTGTTGTTGGACGGAAGCTTTGTGATTATCTTCAAGCAGAATCTTATGTGTGCAAAATCGAGGGTCAATTCTCTTAATGTCGGAGATTTGCCAGGCAATAGCACTTTTATGCTTCTTAAGCACATCTAAGAGACGGGTCTTCTCCTTATCTTTAAGGTCTTTTGAAATTATGATGGGAATTTATTATTTGTTTCTAAGTACGCGTATTCGAGATGAGGAGGTAAATCCTTGAACTCGAGCTCTGGAGGATTCTCAATAGACGGCTTTACTTCTTTTACGTCTGCCATTTTTAGGTCCATCGGAGGGGAAGAAGGAATCGGGTCTTCATTTAAAATTTTTTCAATCAATAAGATGTCCCCCTCCAGATCAAAATCAGAATTATCAATTTTTGGTGAAATCGAATCATTTGAAAGACAAGCTTTGATTTCTTCCCAAGCGAAATCACTTCCCTCAAATGGAGTGAGGGAAAGGGAAGAATCGGAGACGATTGGTTCAGAAGAAGGAGTAGGATTGCCCCTCGAAGCATTATTTGTAAAACCAAGAAGCTCTTGCGAATGCTCCTCCGTAGCCTCATCGATAACATCGACTCGATTGACGGAAACATGATTGTAATTGGAGGAGTATCTCGCGGTTTGATCGAGATTGAACATAACAGCTTCATTTCCAACACGTAAGGTAATCTCCTCGTCGTAGACATCAATTAAAGGAAGGTCAGTCCGTAGAAATCCTCTCCCGAGAATGAGAGGAACCCATGGATCAGCATCAAAATCAACAACCACAAAATCGGCAGGGAAATTGAATTTCCCAACATTGACGAAAATATCGTCGGCTATCCCAATTGGTCGAGACGTAGATCGGTCAGCAAGCTCGAGGGTCATAAGAGTCGGTGTCAAGTTGGGAAGAGACAACTTTTGCCAAATCGACAATTGCATTAGGTTAATGCTAGCACCAAGATCGGCCAAGGCGAAGCATTGAACCATACCTGGAAAATTGCATGGAATAAGAAACTTGCCAGGGTCTTCAAGCTTTTCGGGTAGCTTTTTAAGAAGAACCGCTGAGCAATTCTCATTCATCTGGGTTTTTGACATTTCAAACAATTTTTCTTTGTTATTCAAAAGATCTGTTAACATTGAAGCAAATTTTGGCATCAAAAGTATAGCATCGGCGAGACTTATATCAAAATGCAATTCTTGAAAGATCTGATAAAACTTTTCCATCTGGTTTTTATCTTTCTCACGGTGCTTTTGTTCATTTAAGCATGACGGATAAGGCAATTTTGTTTTGACGAGAATTTCTTTCTTAGCTTCGTAAACGACTTTTTCTTTTCCTTTTGACGTTTGGACCACCGGAGGTTGGATGTTTTCGGTCTTTCCATTATTAATAGGAATTTCTTGATTTGTTGTCACCTCGGTTTCACGGGCGACTACCTTAGGAGGAAGAGAAGAAGAGGCAGTCGGAGCCGTTGGTCCATCATATGAAACACCACTCCTAGTAGTGATCGCTTTTGCATCGCCCCTCGGGTTAGCGATCGTGTTGCTTGGAAGAGTTCCCGAGCCCAAGGGTCGATCATTTAAACGCTTGTTTAGTTCAATAATTTCCTTAGCCATTAACTCTTGGTTTCTCATAATCTGCTTAAGAAGCTCATCCGAGGGCGACGAATTTTGAACCACATTCTGATTTTGATTTTGAAAGTTTTGCACTCGGTTGTTTTGATTTCCTTGATTCGTATTTTAAAAATTTCCATTATTTTGAAAAGCATTCCCTTGAGTCGGGCCTTGATTGTAATTCCCCCAATTTTGATTTTGATGAAAACCTTGATTTTGACCTTGAAAACCATATTTCCCCGGTTTCGATTTTGATTGTGATTAAATTGATGATTCCGGTTTTACACATTATTATTATGATTCACTTGATTTGGTTGATTGAAACCGGGTGGTCCAAGATAATTTCCAGAACGGTAGTTAAGAAGATTACGGTCACCTTGTGGTGGGTAACCATTACCACTGGTATTATAGGTTCCCGTAGTAGCATACACATTTTCTTGAGTGAAGCCACTGGAGGCTGGGCACTCAAGATACGAATGAGGACCACCACAAGTCTCACAACCGTTATTAACCATATTGACTTGAGGGTTCTTAACTTGATTCTGAGTCATTTGATACATTCGTAACATAGTCGTAGACATATCATCAAGTTTCTTTGTAATGGCGGCCAACTCAGAATTGTAAGACGAAGAAGAATTTTGATTCGCAGTCGATCTTGTTGGCTCATTCCTCTCGGCTGAGGAATCCCAATAATTGTAATGGGCCATCATATTCTCGATTAATTCGTAACAATTTTCAGGACGTCGTCTCGTAAAAGTTCCACCAGCTGCAGCATTGATCGTGTCCCGATGTCGAAGAGTTGAACCATTGTAAAACGTATCAATGATCGTAACGAGAAGCATATTATGGTTTGGACACCGATCAATGACAAGCTTATAACGTTCCCAAGCCTCGAATAAAAAGACTCATCAGGAAGTTGCCGAAAATTGCTAATATCGTTTCTTAACTTCGTCACCATCGATGGTGGAAAATACTTCGCCAAGAACTTCGAGACCATTTCTTCGAAAGTATGAATCGAGTTCTTGGGAAGACGATCAAACCAAGCGGTGGCATGATGTGTTAGAGAATAGAGGAAGAGAGAAATACGGAGGGCGTCATCGGAGACCCCATTTTGTTTCATACTTTGGGTGACGGTTAAAAATTTATCAAGATGCTTATTGGCATCGTCACCCGGCAAACCGTAAAATTTATCAAGATGCTTATTGTTTACACCACAAATTAGTTTAAGTTTAGTTTATTTTATTTTGATTGCATCTTTAGTTAATTGGGTTAGTTGACTAGCAACTAATTCCGCCCATTCCTTCCAAAACCGAGATTTTTAATTGCTTTCTGATTTTTGCAAAAACCAATATGTGTAATATATCTATAAAGTCCGAGGAAATCCGCATGCAATACGGATTACCCGAGTCGTATCGCGTGAAGGAGTGAATGGAATCGTTGAAGTTCGATTCGTGAAATCGTGTCGTGAAAAGTGGAAATTGTGAAAATTGTGAATGAAAAACTCAAATAATGAAAAGCAATCACAAATAATGCAGAAGGTACAAGCCATATATGCACAAATGATTAAGAACTAGAAACGGGAATTCAAACGCGAATCTTAAAACGTAACGTACGAATTAAAACGTAACTTTTTTATGAAAAATTATCCTAAAAATATGAATTAATTTTCTAAAAATCCTAAACAACTCAAAATAATTTTGAGAAAAAGATTTTTTTTTTTTTTACTTTTTATTTATTTCCTATGAATTTATTTCTATTTTTGTATTTTTTAAATGAATTAAAAATAAGAGAAAATGTAAAAATTAAAGTGAAAAATTCAAAATAAATTTTGAAAAATCTAAAATTTCAAAGAAGAATTATCTAAAATATATTTGGATTTTTTAAGGCTTTTTCTAGTTTTTATTTGAATTTTCTTTATTAAAAAGTAATAAAAAATGATTTAAAACTAAAATTATTAAAATTAATCAGAAAAATCTGACAAATTTACAGAAAATCTAGAATATTAAAATGAACTTGAAAAAAAATTTTGAAATGAAAATAAGCTAGAAAAGTGCTTATTGAGCTTAAAACAGCTTATCACAAGTGCTTATTTATAAGCACTTGCATCCAATCTTAATAGAACTGATACAGAAAGCTTCTTATACTCAAATAAGTTCAAAATTACTCAAATAAGAACAGATGCAACACATATATACTAGCAATGAGTAATAAGTAGTTGATAATAAGCCAATGAATAAGCAGTTTGATCTCAGGTTAAGCCAGAGGTTCAAAACTCATATAAAACATTTAAACCACAACAAATAAGCTCAGAAATCTCAAAAGAACTCAAGTTATAGCTCCAGGTTCACTTATGCAAACTTAGTTTCAACTCAGATTACTTGATTTAAACTACTTATTTGTAGAAGCTATAAGCAGTCCAATTAAGCTCCTAATCAAAGAATGAGTGGGGCAATTACTAACTAGTCGTACTGAATCACTAAAAATACCAAAAGCCCTATCACAACTAATCAATTACTACTCTAATGGAGCCTAAGAACAGATGCTTGAACACTACCCTATGTTGATTTTCTATTACTAAGCTGACTTTTTATTTTTATATGAAACTTTGACTTTTAAGGATTTTGATTAACTAAAACTGATATGAAATGAAATATTAAGTGTAGGACTAAAAATATGTATGATTCATGTGGTTTGGGAGGTCTTGGTTGATCAAACATGATGAAAGGATACATGTTTCTAGTGAGAGAAAGTAGAAAGAGGGTAGAGAATAAAAGGAACTTTAATAGATGAAACGATGAATAAACAAAACCTAATGATTTCCCACACCCCTCATGGAGAGTTATGAGGGGTATTTATAAGCTCTACACATTACAAGTTTGCCTAATGTACATAAGTAGTCCCTATTGGCACAACTTGCTACATATCTAGTCTATTTCACGTATGTGACGTTATCTTTATAAAAGAGCGAGGCTAACAATCTCCCTCCAAGATATCGTCACACATGAATGGTTACAATGAGACCTATAAATACATAAACAATGTAAATTTCAACAATAGTAAACTATGTTGACGTTGTTGAAGCGCAGAGTCTCTGTAGTCTAGATACTGAGGCAGACTTGAAGTTCTTTCTTCCGGTGATCTTGGCATTTGATCTTTGGCACTGACGGCACATATCCTTGTAGCTCTGAACTTCACCTATAACAGTCTAGTTAGGTTATTACTCCCTCCTAACTAGTGAGCCTTTTTTTTTTAATTCTTGCTCCCTCCTAAATCGACAACCTCTTTCATCACGCAGCGGATAAAGTAGATTCAAAAGTGTAGACACATGGTTGTCATTTAGGGAGCATCATAACAATAAAACTCACATAACATTGCATCCAAGTTGGTAATAAGCCCTGATGCACGCACACTACTTCTCCATTCACGATGTTAAGCACAATTCTCTCAGTCAATCCAATCACTGAAGACGAAACACTACTTCTTTCAGCATGTTCTTCTCCCTCCTGATGGTTGCGAGTTATTGGAATCATCATAATGTTGTGTACATATCGTATAATCACCTTGTACTTGTTGCAATTTAGAAGCCATAACAGCTCGTTTAAGCATATTCTGTGAGTATATGTCGTAAAAATACTCTCAATACTTTTCTCTCAAATCAACCTGTAATCAAACCTCCTTTGAATTCACCGGCTACTAGTAATGACCACATATGGAGACAGCCCGATATGACCAGCTTGAAAAAGTAGTAATCATCCCATCTTGTGAGTTAATGCTTGTACGATAGATGTGACTTAATACCTATACTGAGCACTACAATGTAACTCCTTATGTATGAGGTTGCACGAAATATTCGCCACTTGAACAATCCACTACTTCGTGTGACACTGAGTACTACAACGTAACTCCTTTAAGTGATAGCTATACTGAACGTAACTCCTTACATCAGTAATAACTAGATTGTCAAGACTGAATTTTTTAATTTGCGCAGACAAGTTGTCTTCAAAAGTCGTGCATCCAACCACCCCTAGAGTTTGAGATAAATAAGTACACTTGTTGAAATGCCACTTCAAAATCAAATCAATAATACCGTACAATAACCCCGTAGTCATTTTTTCTTAAACATAACAATTCTAGCCGTGAACTATGTATCCCCGTGAATTTATAATACCAATATACCAAACTTCATCTCAAAATAATTATCCAAACGTTTGTATCCAAAAAATTTGTAAACAACAAGTTGGATATTAATCGAATTGCAGTCCATCATTTGAGTCTAAATTCAATATTAATGATAGGATCCATGTTGTAGCCCGTGTAATCATTTGTCCAATTTCAACCGATTATACACCCGGTCCAACACAGCCCAAACAATATAGCAATAAGCGTGATCCAATCCAAATGAGATAATCATGTCTTGATATACTCGGTATAACATTACATACTCATTTCATATTGACCTAAACCTAAAATATATACGCCTCATTTTATTCGCCCCTAACACCTGTTTCTCTCCTCTCACCAGACTTTCATAATCCAAATCTCATCAAGAACTCATCTCATCTCCTATCCGATCATCACCACACACCTGAATCAAACCCATATATTTGTGTTAATCAACCAATCATGAACACTACCCTTGAATACTTCAGCTCGATTCATTATCCCATGAAAGATGCAAGATTATTAGCTTCAAGCTTTTGAAACATGGTCTCGTTCTTCAAGATCTTATAAGGGTCTCGGGTAGGTGTTTATATTGTGGTATGTTTTATGTTCATGTGTCTTAACGAATCAAAGAGAAGGATTATAACAATATTGTTATCAGCCTTTCTTTAATAATTATTCGGATAGTAACGAAGCTAAGCTTCACAATGGGTCAATGATGAAGATGGTTCAACTAAAAAATCTTTTAAAAGATTAAAAATGAACCGGTCTGAGATCTTTTGAATTAACGTGTCTTGTATGATTGATGAGAGTTGAGGAGTGATTGTGAGGTTATGATGGTTGTGTCTAGTTTAGGATATGGAGGAATTGGATTTTGTATGGCTGTGACCTTCTTTGTCGAACATCTGCTATATCGGTTTCTATTTCTTATGGTTTTCTCATCTTGGACTGATGATGGATATACACTGAAGTCACAAATGAGTTTGTGGTATTTGGTTTTGGTCAATGGTCTCCTGTCCTCATCTTCATTCTGTCTAACTTATCGAGAATATACTGAACTTATCGAAAATGTGATTTATCGAGGATGTGACACTTTTCAAAAAAGTAAAAAAATTTTGAAAATATATATTCTCGAAAAATAGTACATTTCGAAAACATATTCTTGATAAATAGTACTTTCAAAAACATATTCTCGATAAATAGTACTTTCGAAAACATATTCTCGAAAAAATAGTACATTTCGAAAATTTCTTATACAAGAAATTCTGACCAGATTCCGGCGAGTCTTTTTGCAGATTCTGATGTGTTTTCCGATTTGTTTTCCGACCTTGTTGACCACTTTTCACGGATGGTACAAAAATAAGTCATAAAAA
The DNA here is from genome assembly GCA_030686995.1 of Artemisia argyi. Lineage (NCBI taxonomy): Eukaryota > Viridiplantae > Streptophyta > Magnoliopsida > Asterales > Asteraceae > Artemisia > Artemisia argyi. Next base: position 48,425,753 of record CM060676.1, read on the forward strand.
TGATAAAGCTACACACAAACTGAGAGGATCACTTGATTTGATCACACACTATGAGGTGTTGGACCTTTGTAACGTGTAAATATGATACTTTGAATGAATATAATTAAGTATGCGGAATCTACTTAACCACACTTAGAATGTTTATTGGAAATGGAATTGTGACGCTTGTGTTTATTGAACAAAGAACAATGAAAGTATTTCACCAAACGATTCAATATTATTGAGAATAATACGAGTGATCTTCACTATCACTAGGGTTACAAAGACCTTGAATCTTGTGTTTTGTTCTAATGTTTTTCTCTATGTATTTCTCTATATCTATCACACTTTTATCACGCACGTGTATACACATATCTAAGATCTTCCTTTTATAGTCCAAGGAAAGATCTTTTACAATCTATATGACTCATCTAATTTACTAGCTTATGACTAAGCTTCATTCTAGCTAGTTGATGACTTATCATGTTAGTCATTAAGATACAACATGTATCTAGGATTACAACTCACTTGGAGTGTTCAATTTGATGACTACAACAAAGATATTTTTCTTGTATATGAGTCAGTAGAATAAGTCGTACTTATCTACACAGCTGTTATATGAGTCATAGTAGCATCAGCAGAATCCATCAGCAGAAACACTATCAGTAGAAAACGTTCTTCAGCAGAATCCATCAGTGGAAACTTGCTTTGTGCTTTATCAGCAGAAACATACTTGATGTATTTCCTTAAACCTTTATGCTGATTCTTCCGATTATTTAATTCCCAACACAAACTCATAAGCATGACCATATGAGCAGTTTGTATGAAACCAACAAATGAATGCATAAGACTTTTGATTTGACCATATGGATACAAAAAGATTGATTCAAACTGTTACCACTAAAGATAAAGGAAAATTTTTTCCCAGATCCAAAAATACGGGTAAAAACAGTTTAAAAGTATGATACGAATCCACATAAATCAATGATATAACAACACCGTAGCTCTGATGCCAATTGTAGGACCTTAGATATCTCAACTTTATCACACAATCTAAGCACAATATGTAGTAAAGGTGATTACTCGATGATGTATATGTATGTCATGTATAGAGAGAAAGAGATGAAAAGATGAGAACTTTATTAAAGAAAAACACACACAATACACACTCAAGCACACTTACAAATGACTAGGTAAGCACCTTATATAGTTAGAGAGAAAGGCCTCATGGGCTTTCTAATGGACTTGAGCTTGGACTTGGTTTACATGAATTATAAAAGTCTTACTAACATAACTCTTAACATATTAGATTACCAAGTCCAATGCCCAATAAATTAAGCTATTACATACTTAACGACACAAAGACAAAGTTCCTAATATGAGAATGACCATCACTTTTCTATATAATTCTTTAATGTTGTTGGATCGATATACTCTGACCAAACTACTTTGTAGCTTGTAAGGGTTTAATAATATTAAGTAAACTTAACACTATTAATATTGAAACACTGTTTGACCTTGTAAAGTATGCGGAATCTACTAACACAAAGCTTAAGAAGAACTTTTATATTAAACCAAACTTGAACCTGCTTTGTTACACAGATTCACTAAAAACCATACAATTTTATAGATATGGTGAGTTGAAAACCATACAATTTTTAGTAAATTGTCAACTAAAAACGGATTTGATTATCACATCAGAGCCGTACCCTCATGATGAGTCAAACTCTTTCTTGTCTGTTAAACATGGTGAGTTGATTACCATTTGTTGTGCAGTATGAATACTAACACCATGTGTTTCTTTTCTAATCCTTTTATTGAATTTACTTTTAAACATCAAAAACTTTTTATTTTATTTTAAACAACTTATACTGGTTTAATGCAGCAAGCAGTACTTTGATAAAGTACTGTTTGTCTTTGTAGTACTTTGAAAAAATACTTATTATACAAAACAAATCATACCAGTATATTGCAATATCATTCTTCAGACTTAGTCCATCTGATAAATAGCTTGATCACATCCAAAGCTACATCAGATTCATCTTCAAGTTCCATTCCATGATCCAGCATTCTGAACATAATTTCTTTAATCAATGGATATCTTCTCTCAGCAAGCATGTGAATCATGGTACCATCTTCCATCTCAAGTGAATGAACTCCTGATGACTCAAAGAATCTCCATCTTGTGATTTCCCAATTCTCTTGATCATTCCACAAAGGATCAACACTTGTTTCTTCTATTTCCCAGATGGTAATTAGATCTCCAAGCAAGATTAATCCCACTCCTGATGCTTCAATCTCTCCATAGTATGTCTGCACTTGCATGTATAAGTCATATAGATCTTCTCTGGTAATAAAATGCAGAAGATCCCATAACATGTTGAATACTGTGAAGCTTTCATCTTCTCTGTTGAACATAAGATAGTTCCCTTCTTTTGATTCAACCACAGAGAATGAGATTATCTTAGATTTCTTTCCAGAGTCTTCTGTTTTCTTATTCTTAAAATCAACTACTCTGAAATAGTTTCTCAGTTCATCAATTGTATCTTCATGTATCATCTTAAGTCTTTTTGACAATTGATCTTCTTGAACTGCTTTCTTTCTCTTCAATTTTCTTTGCTTAGCTTGTTCCTTCCTCACATCTTCTAACTTCTTTTCCTTATCAGCATCCATGGGTACAAAATTTTCTATCTCTTTCTTGATAGACTCTTGTACTTGTTCCCATAAAGCTTTCACTTCTGGATACCTCAATCTTTGTAAATTCTTGTATCCTCTTCCTTTCAAGAAACTAATCATCCAGTTTCTTTCTTGAGCTATTGTCATTGGCTTCTTTGTAATTGGCTTATTTATCTCTGCCAAATACTCGCATCATACTCAGCTTGTTGCTTTCTAGCAACCTCTGCATCCTCTGCTATCTTTATTTCTCTAAGCTGTGCAAGAGTAAATTTCTTCTTCTTCTTGATATTCTTCTACTTCATGATCCCTTTCCCTTTCCCTTTGGGATCAAGTTCTTCAGATTCAGAAGTACTTTTAGAAACTTGTGCAGGCTCAGCAATATGTATACCTGCTAAAGGTTTATTCAAATTGATCATAATCTGAGCTATAGTTTCATCATCACTTGCTGTATGCACCTTCACTTCTTCTTGCTGTACAAAAGTAGAAGGACCAACTTCATCTTCAAAATTCTTTGTAGAAGGTCCAGCTGCAGAAGTTCCACTTTCATCAATATTCATAGCAGCAGTACCTTGCTCAGCAGCACCTTGCAGATCAGTACTTTCAGCAACAGTACTTTGAACACCAGTACTTTGAGTTTGAGTTCTTTGAATATTTTGTGCAGCAGCATCTTGCTCAACATCTTCTTGCTCAACAACTTCTTGCTCAACAATATTTACATCTTCTTCAATGTTTTTCTCTGGCACAAAAGTCTTTGGATCTTCTGGGTATTGCCAAAGGTGAGCATCTTCTGAATATTGAATCTCAACATCATCTCTATCCAAATTATCATCTTGATTCCTCCCCAATTTGATAGATGATGACTTCATATGCTTCTTCTTGGATTGAGAAGTCTTCTTGGAAGATTTAGACTTTTGCTTCTGAGACTGTTTCTTTTCCTTCACATAAAGCCTAAAATTTTGAACAAGGGGCCAGACAAACTTCTTTAACCTTCTGAACTTCTTCCTCAAGCTCTTAATTTCTGCAGCTTGATCATTCATAGTTTTCTTCATCATGTCTAACTCTATAGTCAAAGCATAGTTATTTAAAGAACCTCCAACTCCCTCATCTCCTCCAGGTGTTTGAATCCCACCTGTGGAAGTATAATCATTGGGAGAAGGTACTTGAGTATGCTCTGAAGCAGTACCTTTAGAAGAAGTACTTTGTGGAGAAGTACCTTCAGCAGAAATAGGTTTTTCCAAGGAAGCTGACACTGAGGGAGTTTGCTCACTTAAATCATCATGCTGAGGTGAAACAATATGTGGTGTAGGTGTATGGACTGATGCAGAATGCTCAGAAGTATCAGGTTGATCAGCATCATTAGCAGAACCACTATTTTCAATATCATCCCTAACAGCCTGTGCTACCTCTAACATGTAAGCATTGAGAGGTGTATTTTCACCAAAAAAATTAACTACCTTGTGAGACATAAATGTAAATACCTTAGGTGGCATCCTAACAGTGGGTACATAATCCTGAGTTTTTTGTATCCCATCTAATGGATTCTCTAAGAGAAGTTGAACAAATGTAGGATACATTAGAAAAGGTGAACCAGCCTTAATATGGGTGATCATACCATCAAGGATCATGTAAGAAAAGTTGAATGGCTGATTTGTAGCTAACCCAACGAATGCAGAAGCTATAACATGTCCAAATTGATCCCAAGCAGTACTCTTTGGACTTAAGCAATGAAGTAAAACATGTATAAGAAACTTCCAATGAGGACTTACCATTGTTTTCTGAAAAGTGAGCCTGTCCAAAGGTCCTTCATACCCAATGTCTCTTAATGCATTCCAAATCTCTTGTTTAGCAAACAAAAGAGAGCCTCCTTCATCTTCAAACAACAGAGCCTCCCTGATTGTTGCCTCTGTAACACGAATAGCTCTCCCAGCAACTGTAGCACGAATAACATCCTCTCCATCTTGAATCTCAGCCCTTGTCGTGGCCCAAAACTCCTGTATCCAAGGTCCAATAATCTCGGGGTTGACTAAGAGTGAGTAATAGATGGTGGTTCCGATGAGAAAATCAATAATACCATGAAAATCAATGTTTCTTTGCGTTTTCTCAAGATTGGCAATCATGCTGTGTTTGTTGTGAGTTGGTCGGTGTGCCATTGTGATACGAATGTGAGCAAAAAAAATGGTAATCATTGGTGGGTTTGATGAATGAGAAGGTTGAAGGATTATGGGTGTATAAATAAGAAAAAGATATGGGTTAAAAAAGGATATTATACAAAAAATCATGGTGAATTTATTATTTTACCATTATTTTTGGAAGTGATATTCCCCATATCTTTCGAAAATTTGTTACACGCAAATTTGACCATTGGAGCAGTATTCTGACATGTCAGCGTACCCTACATATCACCAAGCAGTACCTTCCATAAAATGTGGAGCAGTACTTTATGTTGACCAAAGTACTTTCCAAGCAAAATATCTTGATAGTTGACTGTTTGACCAAAATATCTTTGAAAGTCAACCCGAGGTAATTAATACCTTTCCAAATTAATTCCCAAAGCTACAAAGGCAAGTAGAATTCAATGAACTTCATTTAATACCCTTATACCTTACCTTGCCTTTAAAAGGAACTATTTCACCAACATACTTCATTCATCTCTTTTCATCAACATTACATAAAAACCCTAGTGATAACAATGAGTCACTTCCCACTTGTGTACATCTCCTTTGACTCAGATGGCTCCACAGAGTCAGAAATAAGCTACTATTCTGACTTTGACTTTGAGGATCCAGGATGGAGTGATTACTTTCCTCCTCATGTATCATCCTCATCAATGAGTGTAACAAACTCTACCATAACTGATGCAGCAAGCACTACCAACCAAAAGCCCAAGAAGAAAAAGTCTGTCCCTGGTTCATCTCTGGCTAATGAGCTTCCACAGGCTTTGACTCAAGCCCTGGAATCAGCAATACAGAACATGAAGTGGCCGGCTCCAAGAAAAGAGAAACCTCCTAAGCAAGTTCTTGGCCTGGCTTGCCCAAGGAAGCAAGCTTCTTTTGATGACAAAAGAAAGACTGCTCAAAAGGGAAAGCAGAGCTATGAGGGAAAAGGAAAAAGGCCTATGGAATAGGGTGTGTTGGTAGGATAAGTGGTTGTGTTGTGGTAGTTGTTTGTATGTCTTGTGAGTGTCTGTGGTTCAACTCTGTCAGTGTCATGGTGGTCTGTATCTTGTGGAACTCTTTGATGTAACTCTTTCTTGAATAATGAATAAAGTACTCTTCTATTAAATGATACATGTAGCCTCCCCTCAAATAATGACTAACTACTAATGCCTCCCCTAAAAAATAGCTTAATTATTAATCATACCAATACTCACAACTAAAAAAGTGAATCTTGAAACATCAAAGCCCTTTGTGAGTAGGTCTGCTACATTATCATTAGTATGGACTTTAACCACATTGATAAGCCTATGCTCATAGCAGTCTCTTATAAAATGATGCCTAATTTGAATGTGCTTTGTCTTGGAATGATAAATTGGATTCTTCACAATACAGATAGTACTCTCATTATCAATGTTGATAGGAGTATTCTTGAAGTTGAATCCATAATCCAAAAGCTGATTTTGCAACCAAAGTACTTGTGCACAACAACTTGCAGCAGCTACATACTCTGCTTCTGTGGAAGATGTTGCTGCAATTGTTTGCTTTTTGCATTGCCATGAGACTAATCTACTTCCAAGGTACTGACACCCTCCAGTTGTGGATCTTCTATCATAGTTATCTCCAGCATAATCACTATCTGAAAAGGCTTGTAGATGAAAAGGGGACTCCCTAGGATACCATAATCCTAGCTTAGGTTGTTGCCTAAGGTATCTAAAAATCCTTTTGACAGCATTCAAGTGTGATACCTTGGGATGAACTTGATGTCTTGCACATAAACATACAACAAAAGTAATGTCAGGCCTAGATGCAGTTAAATACATGAGACATCCAATCATAGACCTATATAATTTGACATCAAATTCTTCTCCTTCTTCATCTTTTCCCAAAGGTTTGTTAGTATCCACAGGTGTAGACGTTGGCTTAACAGTTGTGAAATTGAATCTCTTAAGAATATCTGCAACATACTTATCTTGACTAATAAATATTCCACTACTTGATTGTTGCACTTGAAGTCCCAAGAAGAATGTTAATTCTCCCATTGAACTCATCTGAAACTCTTTTTGCCTAAGATCTTCAAATTCCTTCACCATAGATTGCTTAGTAGCACCAAAAATAATATCATCCACATAAACTTGGACAAGCATGATATCCTTCTTTTCTCTTTTGATGAACAAAGTCTTGTCAATAGCTCCTCTCCTATAACCATGCTGTAATAAGAAATTTGAGAGTCTTTCATACCATGCTCTTGGAGCTTGATGAAGGCCATACAGAGCCTTGATAACCTTGTAGACTTTGTTTGGGTGTGCAGGATCTTCAAAACCAGGAGGCTGTTTGACATAAACATCTTCTGTGATAGTGCCATATAGAAAAGCACTTTTAACATCCATTTGGTATACAGGAAATCCCATATAAGATGCAAAAGCCAAAAATAGCCTTATAGCTTCAATCCTTGCCACAGGAGCAAAGACTTCATCATAGTCTACTCCTTCTTCCTGTCTATATCCTTGAGCCACTAACCTTGCTTTATTCTTAATAACATTCCCTCTTTCATCTCTTTTTACCCTGAAGACCCATTTTGTTCCAATCAATCTCTTACCATCAGGTAGATCACATAATACCCATACTTCTTGAAGTTTAAACTATAAGAGTTCTTCTTGCATAGCTTCAACCTAACTCTCCTTGGTTAATGCTTGTTTTATATTCTTAGATTCCTCTTGAGACAGAAAACAAGCAAATAAACACAATTTCTGATCCTTGTGATTCACCCTGTTTTGTTTGTAAATAAAACTAAGTAAAGAAGTATGTTGTTGAGACATATTCTTAGCTTTAGTTCTTGTGAGCACTCCTGAAGCTGAGGGTCCAATTATGTTGTTAACAGGATGATTTTTGTGAATTCTTAGAGTAGGAGTTGGTGAAACTTCAAGATTATCTTCCAAATTAGTTAAATCAGGATCTTCATTAGAATCTGAGAAAATGCCTTCTTGATCCAATTCATCATCAGTGTCTTCTAAGGCAATCTTGTTTGGATCATTCAAATCATCATTATCTTCTAAGTCAGGCATGTTAGGATCATTCGCAGCATCAGTATTTATCCAATTTGAAGTATCTAAAGGTTGAAAAGTACTTTCAAATTACTGTCAGTGCCTTTAGCCTTCTTCTTTTCTGCTTCATAAGCTCTCCTTTGATCATCTTTATAAGGCTTAGCCATTGTTTCTTGAAAAAGTATCCTACTAAGTTCATATTGAATGGCTTGGTCTTCATCAGATATTGTGGTCTTTGGTGGAGCAGTACTTTGAGGATTAACAGTACTGTGAGGTTCAACAGTACTTTGAGGCTCAGAAGTACTTTTCTTCTCATCATTGACTTTATCATTAGACTCATCTTCAGATCTTAAATTAACATCATGAACAATGTACTGTGCTTCTTCTTCAGTGGGAGCAACTTGATTTTCTTCCCTAACAGGTACATAATTCATAGATGAAGACATTAAATCAAAATCAAACATCCAATCAGGACCTTTACCTTTATGATTTTCTTGCTCTTCTAGAAATTCAACATGAAGACATTCTTGCACTTTCTTTGTAGCCCTGTTGTATACTCTGAATCCTTTGCTATTGGTACAATATCCCAATAAATATCCTTCATCAGATTTCCCATCAAATTTGCCCAAATTATCAGCAGTGTTCAAAATAGTCAGGGGACATCCAAAAGGTTTCATAAACTTGATGTTGGGTTTCTTTCCCATGAGTAACTCATAAGGTGTCTTCATTTGAGGTTTTGTCACTGATACTCTGTTCAACACATAACAAGCAGCACTTATAGCTTCAGCCCATAATGGAACAGGTAGTTAGGAGTCTACAAGCATTGTCCTTGCTACTTCTATTAGTGTTCTATTCTTTCTTTCTGCAACTCCATTTTGCTGAGGAGTTCTGGAAATACTGAATTCTCTTTTAATTCCTTTCTTGGCACAAAAGTCATCCATTAGCTGATTCTTGAACTCAGTCCCATTATCACATCTAATTCCTCTAACCTTGAGTCTTAACTTATTTTCAAGTGCTATTATAAGATCATGAATAGCATCACAAGTTTCATCCTTGAAACATAAGAAAAAGACCCAACTAAATCTGCTACAGTCATCTGTCACAACCAAACAGTACTTCTTCTTGTTTAAACTAACAACTGAAACAGGTCCAAACAGATCCATGTGCAGCAATTCCAAAGGCTCTCTAATGGTTTTCTCTTCAATCTTCTTACAGGAAGCCTTGTGTTGTTTACCCTTTTTGTAAGCAAGACAGGAGTGATCATTCTTGAATGTTTTAGAAGGTAAACCTCTAACTAAGTTTCCTTTGACCAGCTTATTGATGTTCTTGAAATTTACATGCCCCAATCTTCTGTGCCATTGATGTACTTTCTCCATTGTTGCTCTTGCAATCAAGCATGTTGCTCTTTCAGCAGAATTGATGTTATTTAAGTCTATGCTATACACATCATTAGTTCTTGGTGCTCTCAGCATCACCAAGTTTCTATCTTCTAACTTAAAATCAGGATAAAGTATAAGACATTCTGTGTCAAAGAATAACGCAGGATACTTCTTATCACAAATCTGAGAGACTGACAAAATATTGAATTTAAGCTCCTTCACATATCTAACATTCTCAAAATCAATGTTTCCTACCTTGATAGTTCCTTTGCCAGTGATTCTTCCTCCATCAGGATCATTCCCAAATGCAACTTTTCCTCCAAAATAAGCTTTAAAATCTAACAAGAGCTCCTTTTCTCCTGTCATACTCCCAGAGCAACCACTATCAACAATAAGATGATCTTTAAGCTCCTCTTCTGGGTTGCCCTGCATATACATGAAAAAGGTTAGTTTCTTTTAGGAACCCAAGCCATTACTGACTTGTGTTCCCCTTGTGGAGTGACATACTCAAATTCTTTGAGTATGTAATCACCACTTTCTTTGAAAACATGATCAAGAATTAGTGTTTTTGTTTCCAAAACTTTTGGTTCATTCTTATCGATTTTCCCTTTTTCACCTTTAGCCTCTGAAAGTACTGGTTCTTCCCCAACAGTACTTTCTTTCTTAACCCATTTAGTTGTAACTTTTGGAGTTGGGTTCTATGTTCTAGCATCTTTTCTTGTGTTATAAGGCCTTCTAGGTTTGTAGTAATTGAATCTCCTAGGTCTTACACTTGAGTTTCTGCTAGCAGCACCTTTGTTAGGGAACTTTCTATCAGTACTTTGAGAAGGTACTGTGGGTTTGGAGAACGATCTTTTCTGATGAGGGTACCTATAGTCTTTTGAGAAATTTCTATGGTTAACCCTATTTGTGTAATTCCAAACTGGTTTGTTATCCCTTGGCTTATTCTCTCTGTGACTTTGATTTGTAGATCTGGTCTTTGGATATTTACTTAAGTATTCTGAATGATAATCACAGTCCTTAATCAAATGATGAGGACTATAACATACATAACAGACCTTTGGACCAACATTCCCAAATCCCATTCCAAAAGGTTTTCTAAAATTAGCAGTATTTTGAAAATATTTCCTTGGAGGTACTGCTGAGTGATCAGTAGTACTTTGAGAAGTGTTTGAAGGTACTGCTTGTTTTGAAAACTTTTTCTCATCAACCCTAGGTACTTCAACAGACTCTCCTAAACTTTTAGGATTTGATTGACCTTTAAGCTTTTTCCTAAACTCTAGGTTATCTACCCCATAACAAGAGACATCTTTCCTAGGTGGTTGAAAATTACCTGGGGGATCAGGAACTGCATTGTATCCCTTGTCATTCTTATATTCAGGAGGTGTTGGACTAGGGGTTTCCTCATCACTAGAAGTGTTTTCATCCAAACTTATGAACTCTTCATCACTAGTTGAGGTATCTACTGTAAGATTTAGTTCCGTACTCTTGACTGGAATACTTTCTTTGCTATTATCATAACCTAGGCCAGTTTTAATGTTTGTTGTTCTTTGTTTTTCAACAAATTGAACATGTGATAGACCTGATTCATTCCAAACAGCAAGTTTTTCTAACAACTTATCTCTCTCATTAGTAACTTACTCTAGTTCAGACACCTTACATCCTAGTTTCCATTCACTCAATTTTACTTGATACTCTTGTTGCTTATATTCTTCAGCCCATGCTACTTCATTGTTTTCATGAGTTATTATTTTGGCTTCCATTGACTCTAAAGTCAATTGGTAGCCAGCTATCTCAAGACCTAGCCCTTTGAAATTTATCTCTTTCAGCTCCATATTCACTAAGTAACCTTTGATACATATCATTGCACTTAGAGCATACCTCAGAGATAGTGGATGAACTTGGTGAAGTAGCTACCATAGCAAGCTGAACAGGATCTTCTTCAAACTCCATGCTCCAATCAAAGCTTCCTAGACCATCTCTTGACTCCAAAGCAGCATATCCAGGCTCTTCATCAAAAGTTGTACTCCAATCTTCTAATGCAACCATTGAGTAGGTTACATGTTCATCATCAAACTCATTGGACCAATCAATCTCTGACAGATTTTCTTGAGCAACCAAAGCTTTTGGTTTTGGTTCAGTTATAGGAACCTCTTTTCTTTCAGTCTTGGGTTGTTCAATTATCTTGTTTGCTTGATACTTTGCAAATTTGCATTCCCTTGCAAAGTGACCAGTCCTTTGACAATTGAAGCACTCAATTTTGGACTTATCAAATATTATTCCCTGCTTAGATGTGAAGTTAATGCATCTTCCTGTTTTATTCATAAACTTCTTGATCCTTGCAGTGATCATGGCAACTTGCCATCTGATATCAATATCTTCCATGGCATCATCATCAATTTGCAGGACATCTTCTTGATAGGTTACAGGTAGAGATGCTTGTTGAGCAAAGAATGAGCATAGAACATCATCTGAGGTGGGGGTGTTTGATGGTGATGAAGTGGTAGTGACCATAGTTGTACATGGAACTTGAGTTTCAGTCACAGTACTTTGGACAGGATAAGCAGTAGCTTTATTGGAAGTACTGCTTTTGTTTTCAGAAGATACAAAAGCAATGTTTTGGGGTTTCTAATGTGTGCTTGAACCTGTAGTACCATTCATCTCATGCTCATACACCTTCAGATTGTTGTAGAGATCATCAAAGTCCATTGTGTCTAAACCTGGTGGTCCTCTGATCATAGTAGCAACTACATGCCATGCTGATGGTAAGCTTCTCAAGAACTTCAAGTTAGCATCTTCAACTGATGCCTCAGCTCCATATAGTTCTAGCATACTCAGAAGATTTTGGAATCGTTCATAAGCAGAATCAAGACCTTCTCTTTCACCAACAGCAAAAGTTTCAAATTGTTACTTCAACAGGTTCCTGTGCATCTTCTTGGAAGCATCATTACCTCTAAACTTTTTCTTAATTGCAGCCCATAGTTGTTTTGCATCCTGAGCATCATGAAACTTCAATAGGTGTCCATCAGGAATAGCAGACAGTAATATGTTGAGAGCTTTTTCTTAATTTTTCTTTGTAGCAGCTGGGATGGTTGGTTTAGGTGGTTTAGGTTGTCCTGGGAGCTCTACTGGTTCTTCAAGTACCATATTGCCATTGACAATCACATCCCATAAAACATGGTCTGTGATGGCAATGTACTGCCTCATCTTCATGGCCCATAAGTCATATTCTCCCTTCTTGACTAAAGGAATTCTAACAGCAGTGATGGATGGAGCAGTTGCAGCCTCTGTCCACATCTTGAAGGGTTTGTAGTAGAATTGGTTTAAGAGATTATCTTCTTAATCAGAGTTTCCAACACAAGCTCTGATACCACTTGTTGGATCGATATACTCTGACTAAACTACTTTGTAGCTTGTAAGGGTTTAATAATATTAAGTAAACTTAACACTATTAATATTGAAACACTGTTTGACCTTGTAAAGTATGCGGAATCTACTAACACAAAGCTTAAGAAGAACTTTTATATTAAACCAAACTTGAACCTGCTTTATTACACAGATTCACTAACAATCCCTAACTATTATCGACTTTATAAAGCTCTAAGACTCTTAGAACTTCGACTAAAAACATATATCCCTAATACCATCATAAGGCTCTTTATATAGATAACCTTAAGTCGGTTTACATAATCTACTTGAACGACAAGTAATTATCTCTAACTAATTCTAGAATATTCGTACAATATTACATAATAATCCTTTAATCAATATTGCAATTAAGTCCTTATACTCTTCGAAGTACTTTTGAATAATCTTCAATATGCAACAGTACTTTGACTTTAATCTTCATGCAGCAGTACTTTGAAATACAGAAGTACCTTGAACATTAATATCCCAACAAATGCTAACATTAAGCTAAATTGGAATGAGATTATGCTACATTAAACACTTATGCACATACAAAAGAGCTTATGCAACTGATTTCACTCTAACAGCTAACTCAAAGGAGAGATTAAAATGAATTTTGACTTTTTCTATATAAACCTACTGATTTAATGCCATGAGTTATCCTACTTATACCTAAATTGAGCTGTCTACACTAGTATTTCTACACAGAAACAACTAAATCTCAGCAAACAATACTAATCCAAACACTCCTATATCTAACTGATTACACTATAAAACACTGATTTTAACCACCAATACTCAAACAAATGATTCAACTGAGTCACAATTCAATAATAGAGATCAAATGAACAATGAACAACAACTATTAATAGCCAAAAGCTCAAATTCACAGATCAACTATATTTGAACCAAATTAACTCAGCAATAAACTAATAAGTGCCAAACTAAATCAAACAAGCTTTAGTACCACTAATTCAACTACAATAACATCAAATTAAACAATGAAACAACACTACATATAAGATCTAAACTAATGATTAACAGATGCAAAGAGAAATGATAAAATGGAAGCAGTTCTTACAAAGCTTTTCCCCCTCAGCTTGAAAAAAGGGGGTTCACTCAGCTTGCCTGTCTTTAGACAGGCCAATTGCTTCCACAATTCCAATTGGACTATCACAATTCACCAGGATTCACCATAAACAAATTTTGTTGACTTTGTTTGACTGTTTAAGGATTTTGAAACTCAGAACTTATATAAGCTACTCAATCACTTTACTAAAGCTTAAAAGATAAAATAAGGTGTTATCTTCTGCATACAAGCTTGTTTGCAAGCTGAGAAAGGTTTTCTAAAATATTTTTTATGTTTTTATTATTTTTCTGATTTTTTAAAAAGTTTTTATAAAGAGAAAATACAACTGAAGTTAATTTTAATGAATGAAACTTGAAATAGACTTCTGAAATAAGCTAAAAATACATCCAAAACAGCTAATGAGATTATTTAAAAGCTACAGTTATATGAAAAGTTGATCACTAAAATAGAATTTAAAAAGGAATTTGCTAAAGAACTTTATTAATTGAATGTAGAAATTACTGTATGAAAGGAATTACAAAAACTATATTACTACAACTATTCTAAAAACATTTTTGCATCATTTCTTTACTCTACAACTACACACCTATGAGCTAAAAAACGTGTACTATTTATAGCCAAAGTGAGAGTGAGGTGATATGAGCTTCAGAAGGTCCTGGAAGGTTTGATGTCATCCCTTGGATCAGTTTTGTTTCTTCCAATCAATATAGGCCCTTGGATCAAATTTTGTGATGTGTCTCAACCAATAAGAAGCCTTCATTTTGCTGATGCTGGCAATCCTCGTGCTCTATGTTCTCTGTCCTTGTCAGAGCATCTAGAAGGGGAATCCAAGGAGAAATTATGAGGTGTTATGCCCAATTGTTGCCTGCCAAGTGTCGCCATGGTCTGACTCAGCTCAACATTCTCTCTGACACACTTATTGCACGTGGGAAAGCTTTCTAAAAGGACCAATGATTAGATCATGATGGTTAATTAAACTCCCTTGGGTTAACTTGGAAAGAGTGAATTCTAGGGTTCATAGTTAATTTGGATTTTGGGTTCAGGGGTAAAAAGAGGGGGCGGGAGTTATATTAATATTATTATTTGGTTTTGGTTGGACCCTGGTAACAAATTTTTGACCAAAGGAAGTGGGCTCGGGTTTTGGGCTTTTATTAGGAATGGATTTGGACTTTGGACCAGGCTTTTGGTTTTACATATGATTTAGACTAAATAAAATCCAAGGACCAAGGTTGTAATTTGTTAAACTCCGAGGACCAATTCTGCCAATCAAAATAAATTCTTCCAAGGGCTTATCATGTAATATGCTGATTGATGGAGGATTTCAGTTGTCATTTCTTTATAATTATCTTCAAAGGACCCGAATTGATAACTTGTTGAAACTTGGAGGACTAAAACTGAAAATCTCTTGAGACTTCAATAAGGGACCATTCTGATAGATCTCAAATCTCTGAGATCTTCTTTAGGCTTTGTAGGCTCAGCATTGACTTTCTTTGACTATCTGCACACATTCCACTCTCATGCTCGTTTTTGCCGGTTTCCATTTGTTTTCCGTCTTTTATTGAAATATCCGTACCTTCACATTCACAATCACAAAAACACACTTTCTTTGGCATTTTGAGTTAGTTTTTAGATTATTAAGTTTCATTTTGGCTAAGAAATGGTGAGTAAATAAGTACTCACCACTTTCCTAAAAATATAAAATATACAAAAAGAATCATCCATCACCTCTAGACCTAGTTTTAGTGAGTTTTAACCCTAGCGAACACTATTCTATGAGTTGAACGATCAATCCCCCGGTACTTGTCACTATACTATACTACAACGAACAGGTACACTGCCTGGTGGGGATTGCAAGCTTCTCAAGATCCCTTGAGAGGTAAAACCTTTTGCGAGGGCGCAATTCCATGCATCAAGTTTTTGGCACCGTAGCCCGGGGAATAGTTATTGTCTAGGTTAAGATTTCTTTTTATTAGGTCTACTTGCTTGATTCCTTTCTAGTAAGATTTTTTTTATTTTTATTTTTATTTTTATAGGTTTCTTTAGTTTATCTTTTTCTTTGTTCCTTTGTTCGTAACCTTTGCCATCCGCCATCATGGAAGGTGGCAATCTCTTTGATCCCATCAACCCACCACAACAAAACCATCCACAAAACCCACCACAACCAAACCAACCTCCTAGACCCCGAACTTTAGGAGAGTACTCCTGTCTTAGCCACCAAGGCTATCGAAACAACATTGAGCTCACTCAAGGAGCCAATGTGTCTCCCTTTCGATCCGACACCATCCGGTTGGTGCAAAGCGGATGTGCATTCCATGGACTTCGTTCCGAAGATCCTAATCAACATCTCAAGGATTTCCTCAAAATAGTAGATTCCATAGACCTTGATGGTGGAACTCGAGAGATGACCCGATTGCGTCTCTTCCAATTCTCTCTACGTGACCAAGCTAGTCAATGGCTTGAGCGTTTACCCGCGGGATCCATCACCTCTTGGGATGATCTCACCACTCGATTCCTTGCTCAATTATACCCACTGGGGAGAACTACTAAGCTTAGAAATGATATCTTAATGTTCCAACAACGTCAAGGTGAAACTCTCTATGAAGCATGGACTCGTTTCAAGAACTTACTCCAAAAAGTCCCTCATCATGGAATAGATCTTTGGCTCCACGTCCAAAATTTCTACGACCATATCGATCTCTCCATAAGGCGAACCATTGACCAATCGGCCGGTGGCAAAATTCATGATCTAAGTGCCGAAGAATCATGGGAACTCATAGAAGATCTTGCTCTTTATGACAAAGAAAGTTGGAATGATCCCCGTGATTTGAACAAAACGGTCAAGGCAATATCTTTGCCTTCGAACAATTCAAGCACTCCCGACCGTAGGATCATGGAACTTGAAGACCAAGTCAAGTTTCTCATGAAATCCTACGAAGCTCCTAAACCTTCAAGCCAAGTGAACAAAATCACTTCTTCGTGCAAATTATGTAGTGGTCCCCATGACACTCGTGATTGCATGGAACTCCCAGAACAAGCTTTCGCGGATTACGAATCCTCGCGTACCAACGAAGCGGGAGACAAGTGGTATACTTTCAAACCCGAGCAAAACCCTTACGGTGATTCATACAACCCCTCTTGGAAAAATCACCGGAACCTTAGGTGGAAACAAAACCAAAGCATGCCCCAAAACAATTCTTCCACTCCACCTAATCGTTATTAACCAAACGGTCCACAATCTAACCGTACTTTCAACAACAATCCTTCCGACAACTATGGTAGTACCAATAATCTTGAAGGATTGATGTCCAAATTTATGGCATCTCAAGAAGCCCGCATAGCTAAGTTTGAATCTGAATTCAATCAACAACAAGTGGAGATGACCAATAAAATTGAAAACTTGTTGAAAGCCCTCAAAATCCAAGTGCTAACTACACCAATGAAGGACACTAGGGACACTAGTAGCGTAACCCAAATTAAGGACCCCTCATCATCTAAACACGTCCACTTTGTCAATGTTGTTACTATTAAACCAGTCAATAATAATAGGGAAGAAAGTGATATGGATGAGATTAAGGAAGTTGTAGAGAAAAAGGAAGAGAAAGTTGAGGAAGTAGAAAATGTAGAGGAATACTTTGATAGGTTACCTACCAAGGAATAACGGGAATACCATAAGGATCTATTCAATGACCCCGAGATGCCATACGTCCTTGGTTCACCAATCATCAAAATGGGTGATCCCTCTAACATCAACATACCATGCAACATTGGGCATATTCATGTGTGGAAAGCCTACATCGATCTTAGATCTCCCATAAACATTATGACTAGGACCCATTAAAATTGGGTAATGAATAAGCAACTTGGATATAGGATGATGCCCAACACGAGTTGGATGAGTAACTTTGTGGGAAGAGTGAAAGGATTGCACGTCTTTGTAGGAAATTTCACTTATGTTACCGACTTTGTTATTGTAGAGGATATTCGTCCAGTAATAGATGGTTGCCTAAGTCAAGTAGTGTTCGAAAAGCCGTTTGTTGAGGCTTCTAAGATGAATTATGACCAATCTCTAGGGATAGTTAGATTTAAGGATGAGAACGATGAGATAGCTTACCAAATGCCCTATAAGATTGAACAATTTCGTCTTTTATCAAACATCGAAAAGGAACACAAGCAAGCAGTCTACTATAGGAGTGATGAGGATAGACGTAGAGGAGTAGACTATGTCATGAACAAAATATTTGGTTTTTACAAGGAATGCTTGCAACTAGGTCCGGAATACAAAACCAAGATCGAGGATGACCTAGGAAACGAAACCGATAACGAGGTCACGTAATAGCCCATGACTTTGAGTCTAGCTACAAGAATCGTAAATAAAGAAAAGCGCTTCTTGGGAGGCAACCCATGTTTTAATTGTTTTGTTTGATTGTTTGTTTGTTTGATTTGATTTGCTTCTGTATGCATGCTTGATTTTTATTGTTTTTGGATCATGTTTCATATTAAATTGTGAAAATGCTTTACCTTGTTGTTTGTCTTAACTTCATAAAAGGTATTTCGCAAAAGATAAGTGTAAGGGAAATCCTAATTTGTTTTTAAGAACGGAATTGAACATGACCCACAACAATCTTAAATGAACATGTATATTAGTAGTTGTTTGAGTCAAATGCTTGAATCGAGTCATAATGATGTTTTGCAGGAAATTCCAGGAATTAAGGCATAAGTTTTTCTAGAAATTTTCCGGAAACTTAACATGAGATTTCTGTCAGAACACTCTGACGACGTCAGGATTAACACCTGACGGCATCAGGTGTAAAATTCTGGAAATTTTGCAAGTTTTATTTTTCTAACGGAGTCTTGAAGTTCTTGTTAATTCTTTAGTTTTATAAATTCCAAAAATCTGCAAACATTCATTCAACAAGCATTATATCCTTATTATATAGATTGCCGCTGATTTTACGCGAGGTTGCCATGATTGTTTTCTCAGGTTTAACATGTTATATTGGACAAGAAGATGATTTATTATTTCAGAAGGGAAGCTTTCAACGTTCATTTTCTTGGAGGAGGATTTAACCATGTTAACGATTTATCCACATCGAACGAATCAGGGGAGAATTTGTTTTCATTATTTTACCTTATTTACTTTTACATCTTTTTATTGAACATTGGGGACAATGTTCAGCCTAAGTGTAAGGGGAGGGTAAATGATGATACCTTAGAGAAGACAATTACGCTTGAATTTGTTTGTTCAATGGTAGG
The DNA here is from genome assembly GCA_030686995.1 of Artemisia argyi. Taxonomy (NCBI): domain Eukaryota; kingdom Viridiplantae; phylum Streptophyta; class Magnoliopsida; order Asterales; family Asteraceae; genus Artemisia; species Artemisia argyi. Next base: position 48,444,735 of record CM060676.1, read on the forward strand.
TGTGTAATAAAACTAAGAGAAATACTTGTTAGGGCAATTTTAGCGCCAAATTTAAATTTTTTTACAACATTTAGGAGTGAAGCTTTAGCCTTAATGAGCATCTCATGGATAGGAGTTGTATGACTAGCACAAAAACCGTACCACTCAAAAAATATTTCCACCCAAATATGTGAGGTTCGCCTTTAGATTTGTTAGGAAAAGCATTCATTAGTGCTTATGAGTGTACCGGTAGTACTTAGATTCTAGAACTTGCGTTAGTGATGCATCCCGAGACCGCTAGTGAGACTACATTCGTGTAGTAGGATTTACTACAGGATAAGAGGCATTAGGATCACCCTTGTGTTAAACCCGTATCATAATTACTTAACCATTTAAGTCAATTACCTTGACTAGTAAAGTCAATTAATTCTCCCACACATTTGCGTTGCACTCATTTTTAGTACACGATACCCCTAGTGCACCCCTCCTAGCCTATCTTTTCGTTTCTAACTTTAAGCATTTTACTTAAAGGAAGATTTTGTTTACAATCCACCCCAAATGTGCAACCAAATCGCCTTAGCCTTTCGTGTATGCACTTATCTTTAGTGCATTATTGTTATTTGTTTAAACCCTTAGTTAATTGTCTAATTGATTACATGGTTGCTAAGTCGAGTCATATCTTGTACATATTGTTTTGGGACGATTGGGACTCATGGGTAAAGTACTAGTGTTATGGAGTAATGGGGAAGAACATCATATATTACCCCCATATGCGCATTAATCTTAAAAAGTACTCCAAGTGTTTTGATTATCTTAATTCGTGTCATTAGAATAGTTAATTATAAAGTATGTAAAAGTTCAAGTGTAAAGGGAATGCAAATTCCCTATGATGCATTATTTTGGATGGTAGGGTAAGAGTGTATGCAAAAAAATAAAAAATAAAAAATAAAAAAATAAAATAAATCGAAAAATCAAGAAAAGAAAAAAAATAGAAAAAAGAGAGAGAGAAAGAAAAACATACGGACTACCATCCCGTTTCCTTTTATGTTTATTTTATGTTTTTGTTAGTTTATGATTAGCTTAAGTCTAGTCGAGTCTTGGCTTAGCAACGCCACATTGTACATATAATTGACCAAGATGATTAACTCGCCACCAGTAAATATTGCCTTTATCCAACAAAACCGTGTTTATCCTATCCCTACACCTCATGTTATAACCCTTTAAAAGACCTCTTTGATAGTTTATCCTAGGTGCTTAAGCCAAGTGGTGGAGGTTTGATCCTTTCCCAAGCCTATGGTAATCTATTTGCTATGACAGGTAGTGAGAGATGTTTTCCATTTCCAAATTGTGATATATACTTTATTACACTCGAGAGATGTGAGTATCTAAACACTATTTGTGAGGTGCTAGTGTATAATTTCCGTGCTTGTTTTTGGTTGAAGTGGAACGATTATTTGTTGTAATTACTTTTATATTAGTGTTAAATGATCCCTAACATGTATTTTGATTAGAATAAAAGCACATTTGCTTGAGGACAAGCAAATCTCAAGTGTAAGGGTATTTGATGAAGCGAAAAATGTACCGCTTTTGGGGGGTTATTTAAGGCCAAAGTCGACATCATTTGATCAAATATTGCCCTAAATCGTTTCTTTTGTCATTTAGGTACTTTTGAAAGGAATTTTACAAAAGGAAGCATTTTGGACGTTTTTAGAGTGAAAAAGTGAAGAAAACGACAAAGTCTCAAAAGCATGCTAGAAATTGCATTTGACAGCGTCACAAGGTGCTAGTAACGGCGTCATGAGTTGACAAAAGGGTGGATAAATCAAATACACGTGACGCGCCAGAATGTTTTGTGAAGGAGACGTGACGGCGTCACATACAAATTTGTCAAGGCCATCAAGAGTAACTGCAAAGAGTGACGACCCAGAACCCAAAAAGAGTGACGGCGTCAGAAGTGGATCTAGGCAATACGAGTTTATTTTGGCGGCGAGTTGACGGCGTCACACGTTACTCTTGACGCCGTCAGGAGACAAAATCTATATATAGTTTTCTAGTTTTCATTCATTGTGTGCAACTTGTTGGGAATAAACCCTAGATGAATTTTATAGCTTTTTCAAGGGTTTCAACCCTTTGTTTCTTCCATGCTTAATTGAAGATAAGTACTTTACCAAATCATTAAATATGTCTACGTGTTGTTTGATTATATCTTACGCTTGTCTTCTCTTTAACATGCTAGGCTAGGTTTTCTTCGTGTTTGCTTAGATGTAATGAAACTTTGATATTGATTATGGGTTGATTGTTTGTTTATAATTGTTGTGGATGAATGAATTCGATGTTAGGCTTAAGAAAACTGTCAGACTTCCAATTGGTAACTTGTTTGAACGTCTTAAGAAACATGATCGGAGGTATACTATGATATTTTGGTTGTATTTAATGCGTAGGTAACTACTAATGAGGCCATGTTAGGAGCTAGTAGTCGGCTTGATATAGGAAGAGGTAGAAGCTTATAGAGTTAGGGAAGATCATACACGGCCCTACGAATGGTATTAAGGAGTATAACCCGTCATCCATGCAATTGTAACAAGCTAATCAACCTATAAAAGATAGCTAAGGAGTAGTGAAATCTAAGTAAACACAATTTTCTCTCATTATTGTTTACACCACAAATTAGTTTAAGTTTAGTTTATTTTATTTTGATTGCATCTTTAGTTAATTGGGTTAGTTGACTAGCAACTAATTCCGCCCACTCCTTCCAAAACCGAGATTTTTAATTGCTTTCCTTAAAGTACAAAATATATAAAATTAATCATCCCTCACCCATAGACATAGTTTTAGTGAGTTTTAACCCTAGCGAACACTATTCTTTGAGTTGAACGATCAATCCCCCGGTACTTGTCACTATACTATACTACAACGAACAGGTACACTGCCTGGTGGGGATTGCAAGCTTCTCAAGATCCCTAGAGAGGTAAAACCTTTTGCGACGGCGCAATTCCACGCATCAGTTGGGCAAAAGTCATAAATACGAAAGTTTTAGATCTTTCTCTTAGCTTTTCGTGGCCACGAACGGGGGGTCAAACGGAGTCCGTATGCTCAAGATATGGCAAAAATGATAAAGGTGTGTCGGGAACAACGAGTCTTCCATTAATTCTTCGTTCGAGCTTCTTTCCTTCATTTATTTTCTCATTTTCGTTCTTGTACTTTATTCTTGAGTCTTTGGAGTGACAACTTCATGACTTTTATCTTCTCGAATATACTCCAAGAAACTTTCATTTGTCGGGAATTCTTCGTACATGCATAAATCTTCGTTTATTGATCATTTCTTAGTCTTTTTCTTCATTTTGCTATACTTGGATACAAATGAACTAGCATACACACTTTTGAACGATTAAGCAACAAAATCATACAATTATAACCAAATAACATGCACAAAATCCACAATAACGCTCCTAAAAACATGTACAATTTGAGAGTTATCAAATGTGGCTAGGAGTCTTATGTTTCAGGGGGGGTTCCTTTATCTATGTGGCCCGAGTGTATTTTGACTACTGTTTATCTGATTAACAGGCTTCCATCCTCTGTCTTGGCTGGTGCTTCCCTTTTTAGGATAGTGTATGGTAAGGACCCTGATCTCTCTCATATGAGGGCTTTTGGATGTCTGTGTTTTGCAAATATAATTCAGATAAGTTTTTTTCAAGGTCTGATAAATGTGTTTTAGTTGGTTTTTCTACTGATAAAAAAGCTTATAAGTTGTATAGTATTGATAAGAAAACTTTTTTGTTTTCAAGAGATGTTAAGTTTTATGAAACTATTTTTCCATTTAAAATGAAGTCTTATGATAAACACTCTGTTGATCTAAGTGAGATTGGTGGAACTGATACTTAGTGTTTAGAGTTTTTTGACATCAAGGGTTATCAAAGTCCCAATGATGAATACTACTAGAAAATCAGGCATCAGCAAAGAAAGTTTACATCGCTATTCTGTCACTAAAGGCCTTCAACGACATAATTGTGACGGATATATTCCCTCACCAAAAAGAGCCTCGCAAATTTTTAGTGACAAAATATGTAGAATTTCAGCGACGAATTGTCGGTCTCTTGCCCCTCACTAGAGCCTTTTTAAATTTACCTAAACTAAAAATGATTTGACCATCAAGTGACGACTTAGCGACAAACTTTTTGTCGCTATAGTAATGACGAAACAATCACTAATACATTGCTAATAATCGGCTAGCCATTTTTTTGTTATTCCATCGCTACTAGAGATGGAAATATTGTCGTTAACCCGCCACTAAAAGTATTTTATCAAAATTGTCACTAACAATTTGTTGCTTAAATCAACACCATTTCATAGCATGTTTGAACAAATTCGTCTCTAATTTGTCGCGATTTTAAAATCTTGAGAAGATAGAATATTATTGTCGCTAATCATTCAATAAACAATACAATTTATTTGCCATTTGTTCAAATTGTCTCACAAACGAATACCACTGTGATAGCAATCATGAAATCCATGTCCAAATCAAATAACATACAGATTCAAAAGAAATCTAACATCTGACCTTCGACAACATAAAAGGAAGCCTAAACCAAAGATTCTCTCTTTACATATGGAGTAAAAGTTAATAGGACCTAAATAGATTTAAAGCTCTTCAAAGTGTAATTGTTGATGTTCAAGATGTACGGCCACTTGCATTACCTTGTTCTGTTTGCGGTTGGCGGGTAACATGACTTTTGATACCATACACAACAAGCATATCTTGAATTTCTGCACGCATTTCTTCCTTGAGCTCTTCACGCATTTCTTCTTTTAGCTCTTATCGCATTTCTTCCTTGAGCTCATTCTTCATTTCTTCCTTGAGCTGACCTTTCATTTATACCTTCAATTCTTCCTTTGACTCTCCATGAATGCTATCAAGATAGTTCTTGAACACAATAAATTCAAATATTAGTTTTTTGAAGTATGTACTAAAATAAAGATATGTGATACTTCTAGCAGTAACCAAGTAAGGATAACAAACCTGAAGTTTGTATATAATAGAAAGAAACACACTTCAACATCTTTGGATCCTGTGGATGGAGCCACCAGTATATCTTGTAGTACTTGGTGCAGTTATCGTGTTGTGGATCTGATATTGAACCCCACGCAAACACTCCACCTTTCATATCATCTCCGACACATTTTTTCCATAGGTCATCATCATTAATGGGATGGTTAGCAGGATCTGATCTTTTTTTATCCACCAGAGCGCCATTATATGCAACCTGTAGATAGTCACGAAACACAGTTTCTTAATGCAAAGCCATTTATATATAAAAAAAAACACATTACATAACACATTATAAACTGCTATCTTATAACTATAATATTCAATAAAGCTAAAATTGACAATATTAAAGGTTCTGAAGTCAATGCTACCAATGTAACAAGATGAGTCAGAATGCAGAAAATAAAACATTTATGGCATATGACTTTCATACATTTCATTCAATAATCCTACAACTAAATAAAACATTTCTGAATAGCTAATAAATACACTTTTGTATCCCACAGTATCAGTTCTTCAGCAAGTATATAATGATAGCAAGCAAATACACCTATTGACAGCAGGAGAAAAGTGACAACAAGAATAAAAGCAAGCAAAGTATAAAATGACAGCAACAAGAACTATTACCTTAACAAATATGCTTGTTGCGAGTATAAAATGACCATGGACTAGCCGTTAGTTGTTGTCAATAGTTGATTATTTATATATAGTTGTTGCTGCAAGTATAAAATATGCTTTGCTTGCAATTACTTTAACAAATATGCTTGTTGCAAGTATAAAATGACAGCAAGAAAAAAAATGGCAGAAGGAAAAAAAATGATAGGAACGAGCTGCAAAAGACAAAATAACACAAGCAAGTAGGGGCATTAGTAGGGTCGGGTTGACCCAAACCCGATAAGGCTTATCGGGTCGGGTTAATTAGGGTTAAACAAATATTGTCGGGTTGTTTTGACCCTGATAACCCGACAATGTTATCCGGTCAGGTTAGGGTAATTAGTGTTGTCGGGTTATCGGCTCAACCCGATAAGACCTGAAAGTAGCAATTTTAAAAGCCCAATCCTACACCGAATAACCAAATTTTAAGTAACGTATATACACTGAATATGCACAACAACCAAATTTTAAGTAACAATTTTACACAACGTATATACACAGCAACTAAATATATAATGTTCATAACAGTCAATTGAGAAACTGATCATAATAATGTAAATATATAATGTTCATTTAATATGATATAAACACAATCTTGCAGCTAGTAATTCTAATAACCTTAACCAGCTAATGATATCTTTTAAGGTTTTATGTGAATGGCTACTAGTTTCTTGGTACTAAGTTTGTAATGGTTTGATTTTTGCCTACTAATAGTTCAAAAAAGAAAAAAACTTGGCTCCTGGTCCTTGAGTTTGAAATAATTTGATTAAGAGTTATACTTAATTTATCAACATATTAAAAAGTTATATTGATTTGTGAATGGCTACTGCTACTTTTAAAAAGTCATGTTGATGTTTGCACCTCATAACTTGAATCACCTGACCTGAATCCAACCCGAACCCGATAACCCGATTCTAAAACGTGTCGGGTTGCGGGTCACTTTTTAAAAATTCAAAACCCGATTCAACCTAACCCGATAACCCGGCCCGATAACACCCCTACCAGCAAGTATATTTGTTCACTTCAAAGTTGGTGTTTAGACTTTCACAGACACTATCACAGTAGCATACTGGCAAGTAGCAACAAAAATAAATAAATAAATAACAAAAAAAACAAACAATATCATAAGCTCTATACAAGTACTAATGCAGCGTTAGGTACAAGTTGTTCATAGCTTCATGACTTGATATTTTGGAGTGTTTGGAGTTGATTATTAAAACCATTTTGCTGATTTAAAATACTAAAAGGTCAGAAAAAATGCACTGGTTTATTTATTCCAAACTAAAAAGTATAAGCATATCTCGAATAGCATCCAAACAGGTTAGGTATTTGCTTATTAAACAACTTAGTAGCTGCAGCCTATGCATCATGTTTCTTCTGAAGACCGGTTCAGTGGGTTTCACATGCCTGGAAAGACTTTTACCCTTATCATGAATAACAACAGTAATACTTCACTTTTACACCTAAATTACCAAAAAATTGGACTGAAACAAATCATATATGATGCATACAGAGCCTTGTAGTTTGCTATCCATTTCTAATGAGCATAGACTTAAAAGGTACACGCTTGAAACCTATTGTACACATATCTAACACAATTATTAAACTTTTTATACATTCAAGCCTTATTTGCGCCTAAATCACATCTCAATAAGAAAAAACTCTATAATAAAAAAGACTATATCCAACATATTCATGACTCAAAGACAAATAAACCAAAGTTTTAATTCCAAACAAACACACATTAAACAAGCACCATCAGATGATCAAATAGCATATAATGATGTTAAAAAACTTAATACTCCATAAATAAATGAAACAATTATAAGCTCAAGTTTTTTATAAAGTAATTAATCCATACTGAACCACAACAGCACAACTACATCACAAAATTCACATATATGTCATACACCCCTAAGGCCCAAATGTTTGCTCATCAATGACATTAACATATTGACATCCCATATTAAACATAAGCACACACATGACAGTTTATGTATACCCTGATTTGAGACTAGATGTAACACCCCAACCCGATAAGGGTAGAAGTATTACATTACAGTGACATATCAGAACAAACACAAGCATATGATTCATACATACAAAGAAATCCAGGGTTACAATTGAAAATCTGATACTACAAGGTTACAAAAATAAATACTAAGTCTAATAAACTGAAACTTCTTCTAATCGTCTCTAGTCCAAAGCATAGTCTTCTAAGTCCAATCACACTCTCTTTCCATAACCCAGCTTCCTACTAAAACCTGCCGCAGGAAAAGGAAATGCGGCTGAGCTTAAAAAGCCCAGTGAACAGATACATATACAAAGCAATGATAATGAAACAGAACTGAAATATAGTGCATTGGGGAAATAGAATAAGGAATAGATAAAAGAGTAATAGAATAGAAAGAAGAAAAGGATAGTCATCTACCACGAGCCCAGAAACATATCATATCATATAAGCCGTCAATACCATAATTCTTCATAATCATATAGAGGGGAGTCCTCTCAGATAATTAGATAATATGAGGGGTGTCCTCATTCTTCAAATGGGTGGAGTAGCGAACTCCCAGAAATTTGTGAAAGGCATGTATAGCACACAGTACCAGTCACCAGACATATATCATAATCATAATCATAGTTAAATCCACTAAACAGAACAGATCTAGGATGCATCCATACGCCCCCACAGAAATCAGATTGGCCATAATAAATCATATCATAAAGCGCGCATATCATATATCAGAAAGGGGACGGTGTAGCCAAATCACTAGGGCCACACACTAGTCATGCCAGTGGTGCATCACAGACACGCCTATGGTACCTCCATAGGTAGGGAAACAGAAATGGCTCGGGTATCAAACTAAGAGTCAGGTCTCATATCATATAAAAGATCATATAGCAAAGGTGTATCTCAGAATCATATCAAAGGTTCATAATAGCAGTTCATAACAAAGGGTTCATATCAGAAATAGTATTCAAGTTCCAATCAGAGTTTATCAGGTCAAGGTTCATATTCAAAAATCAATTCATGGTTCAGTTCAAAAGTCCGTTTCAAAAGTTTCTATTAAAAGTCCAATTTAAATAATCTTTTAAAACAGTTTTCATAAAAATGGTCTTTCAAAATATAGTGTTCATGAAAGTTAAATAACCTTTCTTTTAAAAAGAATTTTAGCATCATTTATAAACATCTTTTCAAATCGGTTCTTCTCAAAACATTTCCATGACATAATTAAAAGGTTTTCATAGCATGGTTTCATAACGGAGGTCATATCAAGTGGGATCAACAGAGAAAGTTCAAGTAAAGGGAATCATAGCAATGGCATCAATTCGGGAACTAACGGATCAGAATATGAAAGAGATCATGAGAAACCTTTTGAGAAAGGTCAGAATATCTGTACCTCAATCGCCATCGAAATCATAACATACGTAAGCATATGGAAACACTCCTTCTTCAACGAATCTACACGAATTAATGATCGGCTTATTATTAATGAATGATTCAATTCAGATTTCTCATTTTAGTCGGCTTTCCAGTTTTAGTAACTTTCCATTTAAAGTGACTTTCCACTTTTAGCAGTTTTCCATAAATAGTAAGTTTCCACTTTTAGAAAGTTTCCATAATTAGAAAGTTGAATCATTATTAATGGAATCAAAGTATCTTTTAACATATTTACACATTTGGTCCTTAGGGTTTCATAACTTTACATTTTAACCCTTTACTTTCCAAAATTACACTTTAAACCTTTTAGTATTCAAAGTTACACATTAAACCCTTAACTTATCCATTTTACATAATGAGCACTTATTTTATTAAGTTATTCGAATGGATCCTCAATTATTCATAATTTACACTTTAAGTCCCTCAAGTTATAAAAGTTACATATTTAACCTTTTAATTTACAATTTCAACTTTTAATTATCTATAATTACATATTAAGCCATTAAATTACCAAATTAGCACAAAACCCCCTGAATATATTTTATTACTCAAATCAGTCCCAAGTTTCCAGAAATTACACTTTTAGTCCCTCTCTTTTAATTATTTTCAAAACAAACCCTAATTAGGTTTAAAATACATTTTAATCCTTTAAAATATAAAAATTACATATGGTACCCTTAGGTTACATTTTATTCGAATAGTATACAGTCCACAATAAGTTCTAAAAATAACCCTTGAGTTTTAAAAGTTACAAAACCCACCCAAAACGTTTTAGCCAAATCGTATAAACCAAAAACAAAAGAATTAGAAACCCTAATCTATCTAATCAATTTTTAATCATCACCTCATCATTAAATGTCATTTAATATCACAAAACAAACCCTAGATCAAAACCCTAAGTCACACGATTTTATTTTCTTTTTCTTTTATACGATTTATACAAAATTCAATAAATCAAAAAATAATTTCGAATCACATGATTTAGGCCATGACAATTCTTTCCAACATTTTTCCAGATCATATTACATCATAATAAGTGTATAATAATTTTATTAATAATTATTCTGGATCGGAGCATATATTTCACAATTAAACACGTTTTTAGGGTTTTAAATCACGAAAGCGATGTAGAGCATGCATGGATCGAATCAACCATTTTATTTGATGTTTATATGATGTAAGGGACCTGAGAAAAATACCAAACCAAGGATTGAACGTGGGGAAAAGGCTGCACGATTTGTTGTATACGCGTATGAGCAAAAACGAACCAAAAATCCACACGACTCCAAAAGCTTCTCCACGACCTTTCTATCATTTTTCCCAGAGTATACATGATATGAGGATTATGAGAAAAATCATAAACGAATTTTAGAGAGGTCGAACAAATCATAAACGAATTTACCTTATTATTAGGCACGACAAAAGGAAACCAAAACCACAATCGATCCAAGCTTCAACAATTCAAAAGGGAATTTTTCTAGGGCTTCTTGGATGTTGTTTGATCACAGAAAAATGCCTAGGAGTGATGGGGTTGTCGAATGGAGGCCAAAGAAATTTTGTGTGTGTTTGTTTTTGGATCGGCAATTAGGGTTAGGGAAATAAAATGATATGGAGATCTTTTAAATGGGGTATTGCCGTGTGAATGGGGAGAGGAATGACCAGAAATTTCGAAATTTAGGTTGGAGGATATCTTGGAATAATTATCTTCCATATTTACACAATTTAAATCAAAATAAATCTCTTTAAAAGTCATTTTATTCCATTCGGCCCTTGTAGGGGTATTTTGGTAATTTTGCAACTTGTATAAATGTTAAATGTAATTGTTAAAATTATTTGGATACATAACTTGTGCATTGTTAGGAGTTTGGGATTTATTTGGAGATTTTATAAGCTTTTAATTAAATTTTAAACATGTAGGGGCATTTTGGTCTTTTCTCATGTTCTCAGATTTTAGGTGTTACAACTTCTTCCCCTCTAAAAAGAAAAATTTCGTCCTCGAAATTTGAAGTCGCAAAGTTAGACGAAGTCGTAGCAAACCGCAAAAGTCGTCACACATTCTCACGCCCGGGGAGGTTCTTCCAAAAGATATTCAGACCAACTGGTTTCTCATGACTCGTAATTATTGTCAAAACAGTTTCAGATTTCTTAGAAGGGCATATCATATTGAATTTGAATCAAAAGGATAATGTACCAAACATAACGGATGATAAACGAATTCTCCAGGAAGAGGTATAAAAATACATAGGATTTTCATCGAATTGATTAGGCGAATCAGATGAGAATACATTGAATTGTAGCAAACATGGGGTGATATACGGTTTACTTCTTCAACTTCTCGAATAGTCTCGACTTTCAGATAACCTTCCAAAGGTATTCTCATAAACGAACAGATCTCATTTCCTCAAAGTCCACAATCACATATCTTACTCATGGAAGATCATAATGAACAACTTCACGAATGCGAATCGTATACGGACAGAAAGCATATCGTTAGATATCGTTAACGGCAGAAATTTCATAATGGAACCTAAGATTCTTATCAGAAGTTGCAAAGATCAGCAACACACGTGTCGAGAGTCCAAACGTATCGAATCGTATAACAAGGACAGCATATCAAACGTATAGGTAGAATGAACCTAAAGTCTCACTAAACTCAGATGATCTTGATCAGATGCCAGAATTCTAAAGCTTCTAAGGCACTTCTTAAAATATCATATGCCCACCATAAGTGCACGTTATATGATGTAAGTATTATCACGTTGGCCAGGCGTCATAATACTGGCATCATATACATATGCCCTCATGATGATCATACTTTATCTCAAGTCGTGAACACCCAAACTTATTTAAATCCACCTAGTCCACCTATAGTCTCAGAGGTCACCAAAATCAAACAACATAACTAAGAGAACGAAATTACTCGAAGAGTAACGGAGATCCGAGAATGTCATTCAAAATTAAGGTACGTCATCAGTAAAGTCAATTCTTTACAGCATCATCTCGTCTAAACACAATGTCCGCTTTCAACTCCGTCCACTCATTTACAAATTTCAAAATTTCTTCTAAGTTGGAGTAGTCTGTTTATTCTTTTCCGTCTTACCTCATGATTAAGAGAATTTAAAATTCGAGTCTGGTTCCTCAAGCCTTCAGCAACTCTTCTTGGTACTGTGGCGTCGTAGCGGCAGTCTCTGGCACGATCACTGTGCATCCCTCCATCCGCAGGTCTGCTTCTGCTCTCAATTCATCTTAGTACAACTAAAATGAATAGAGAAACAAGACAGCGTTTCTTCGACAGGTCTTCTAACATAGCTCCAGGTTTTAAGGTACATGATGTTGTTGTCGACTCCAGGTTGTGTGTTGAATGGTTCGTCTTCTTTGGTCTGGTTGTCTTGGCGCCCAAACTGAAATCTTCACGTGTTGCGTGATGCATGATTGAGCACTATCCTAGTTCCTCACTTCTTCTTGTATGCTTCTTCCATGGTAATGCTTGTCGCAACCATCTTCTACGACTCTTCCACCAAGTTTCTAACTCCGATAACGATCTTCGATCTTGGTCCTTCTTGTGAAAGCTCTGTCTTTACATTATACAGGGTAGTGTTGTCTATTATGCTTTCTGAACGTCAATCAAATTTCTCTTCCGGAACAAAGGGTCGTCTCACCAATAATCACTATGTTCTTCTTTCGTTTTAGAACACAACACAATGTCGTACTATGACAATTTGTCCAAACACGCGAAAAACATGATTATTCTAGCCAACACCATTGGCATCATTCAAGTTCATAAATGTTATAACGAGTGCAAAGGCAACTTCAGAAATCATCTCAGGGAATTTTCACATCGCCTTCTTTCTTCTTCAGAAACTGAAATACTTCCCAAAGGTTACTCTCGGTTAGTTAACCCCCTTCTTAGAAGTTTTTGTGGTTGCTTCTTCAGTCCTTCAAATCTAAAATGATGCAATCAGACGCGGAGTTTCAAAGGAAGACCAAATTAATTATTGATACGCGGAAACAGATAATGATTAGTGATAGTGGTACGTTTAAGTTCACGATAGTCGATACGTCATCGCATACTTCTCTCGTTCTTCTTCATAAACAAACAAGAGCATCTAAGGAGAATCACCAAGGTTAAAAATCATATTCCATCAGCTCCTTCAATCTCTCAACTTCTATGGCACCATGGTTTCTTCACTGATATCAGTTTAATGTCCACTCTACTTCTTAAGCAGGAAGGAGTACCAAAAGGTTCATCAGAGAATACCGGAAAATCTTCGTATGACAAAATATTTCCCAATAGTAGAACTTTCCAAGGGTTGATAATAATGGTTTTCAGGACAACTTGGTAATCACATGAGTTTGGGGTAGGTGTTTCCATAGTGACAAAAATTTTAGCAGATGTAGAGAGTCATCATAATGGAATAGGGTGAAGCAGATTTTTAAGGTCACATTTCAGATATGGTAGTCTATGGTATCTTCACGAATAGCCATTCAGTCCAAAAGACCGTACAATCAGATATCTCAAAGTCAAAGGATTCATAGAGTGAATACAGTCGTCAAATCATACAGATAGTTCATATATCAGAGTCAAGTACATGGTTCAACAAAAATGTTGGGATGGATAAACGAACAGTTCAATGTGTGGGAATTTCGTTTAGCTTCTTAGCATAAGTAGCAGGTAGGATGTGTATCATTGGTAATACGAATATCGTATAATCGTCAATTGTGAGAGGTACAGAATCTCAGTTATCAGCATCATCATGCTTAGTTAACAAATCCATATAGAGATAGTATTTACATCGTACCCTCCCAAAGGAAATGGTTGGCAGAACAAGGTTCATCATTCAAAGAGAGGAAACAAAACTTCTCATATTCGTGGTTCATAATTACCAACATTCTCATAGGAGTAGTAATGGATCATACAGAGTTAAGTAGTATCGGGTGATACATTCATACCTAACATAAGTAATGAATTCACAGAATGTGTCGAACACATTGTGGTTGAATGACCTACGATATGGTCGAAAAGTTGTCAAACAGATTATCAAACAAATAGAAGGCGGAGATCAAAATCTGAAGGTGGAACTTAAATGTGTAAGGTATCTAGGTAGCCTTCCGAGGTATTCCAAACTTACTTGGTTACTAAGCTTAAGTTGCAAAATTTCTAACTTCTGAAACAGAGGTCCTTATAAGGCTTATCTAAGAGCAAAGGCACGATCAGAGTGATACGGAAGCAAATGATACTTACATAAATGTCTTAGTCTACCCATTCCTCACTGGTAACAACTTAGGTTCCTATGGGGAATCCTAATGTAAAGTTTCAAAGGTTGTCTTATGAGCGCCTACAGTGGAAACTTAGGGGTCCAAACTTCACAGGTCAAGGGTAAATGTATTACGAATCGCAGCCTGTCTCTGATACCATAATTGTAACACCCCAACCCGATAAGGGTAGAAGTATTACATTACAGTGACATATCAGAACAAACACAAGCATATGATTCATACATACAAAGAAATCCAGGGTTACAATTGAAAATCTGATACTACAAGGTTACAAAAATAAATACTAAGTCTAATAAACTGAAACTTCTTCTAATCGTCTCTAGTCCAAAGCATAGTCTTCTAAGTCCAATCACACTCTCTTTCCATAACCCAGCTTCCTACTAAAACCTGCCGCAGGAAAAGGAAATGCGGCTGAGCTTAAAAAGCCCAGTGAACAGATACATATACAAAGCAATGATAATGAAACAGAACTGAAATATAGTGCATTGGGGAAATAGAATAAGGAATAGATAAAAGAGTAATAGAATAGAAAGAAGAAAAGGATAGTCATCTACCACGAGCCCAGAAACATATCATATCATATAAGCCGTCAATACCATAATTCTTCATAATCATATAGAGGGGAGTCCTCTCAGATAATTAGATAATATGAGGGGTGTCCTCATTCTTCAAATGGGTGGAGTAGCGAACTCCCAGAAATTTGTGAAAGGCATGTATAGCACACAGTACCAGTCACCAGACATATATCATAATCATAATCATAGTTAAATCCACTAAACAGAACAGATCTAGGATGCATCCATACGCCCCCACAGAAATCAGATTGGCCATAATAAATCATATCATAAAGCGCGCATATCATATATCAGAAAGGGGACGGTGTAGCCAAATCACTAGGGCCACACACTAGTCATGCCAGTGGTGCATCACAGACACGCCTATGGTACCTCCATAGGTAGGGAAACAGAAATGGCTCGGGTATCAAACTAAGAGTCAGGTCTCATATCATATAAAAGATCATATAGCAAAGGTGTATCTCAGAATCATATCAAAGGTTCATAATAGCAGTTCATAACAAAGGGTTCATATCAGAAATAGTATTCAAGTTCCAATCAGAGTTTATCAGGTCAAGGTTCATATTCAAAAATCAATTCATGGTTCAGTTCAAAAGTCCGTTTCAAAAGTTTCTATTAAAAGTCCAATTTAAATAATCTTTTAAAACAGTTTTCATAAAAATGGTCTTTCAAAATATAGTGTTCATGAAAGTTAAATAACCTTTCTTTTAAAAAGAATTTTAGCATCATTTATAAACATCTTTTCAAATCGGTTCTTCTCAAAACATTTCCATGACATAATTAAAAGGTTTTCATAGCATGGTTTCATAACGGAGGTCATATCAAGTGGGATCAACAGAGAAAGTTCAAGTAAAGGGAATCATAGCAATGGCATCAATTCGGGAACTAACGGATCAGAATATGAAAGAGATCATGAGAAACCTTTTGAGAAAGGTCAGAATATCTGTACCTCAATCGCCATCGAAATCATAACATACGTAAGCATATGGAAACACTCCTTCTTCAACGAATCTACACGAATTAATGATCGGCTTATTATTAATGAATGATTCAATTCAGATTTCTCATTTTAGTCGGCTTTCCAGTTTTAGTAACTTTCCATTTAAAGTGACTTTCCACTTTTAGCAGTTTTCCATAAATAGTAAGTTTCCACTTTTAGAAAGTTTCCATAATTAGAAAGTTGAATCATTATTAATGGAATCAAAGTATCTTTTAACATATTTACACATTTGGTCCTTAGGGTTTCATAACTTTACATTTTAACCCTTTACTTTCCAAAATTACACTTTAAACCTTTTAGTATTCAAAGTTACACATTAAACCCTTAACTTATCCATTTTACATAATGAGCACTTATTTTATTAAGTTATTCGAATGGATCCTCAATTATTCATAATTTACACTTTAAGTCCCTCAAGTTATAAAAGTTACATATTTAACCTTTTAATTTACAATTTCAACTTTTAATTATCTATAATTACATATTAAGCCATTAAATTACCAAATTAGCACAAAACCCCCTGAATATATTTTATTACTCAAATCAGTCCCAAGTTTCCAGAAATTACACTTTTAGTCCCTCTCTTTTAATTATTTTCAAAACAAACCCTAATTAGGTTTAAAATACATTTTAATCCTTTAAAATATAAAAATTACATATGGTACCCTTAGGTTACATTTTATTCGAATAGTATACAGTCCACAATAAGTTCTAAAAATAACCCTTGAGTTTTAAAAGTTACAAAACCCACCCAAAACGTTTTAGCCAAATCGTATAAACCAAAAACAAAAGAATTAGAAACCCTAATCTATCTAATCAATTTTTAATCATCACCTCATCATTAAATGTCATTTAATATCACAAAACAAACCCTAGATCAAAACCCTAAGTCACACGATTTTATTTTCTTTTTCTTTTATACGATTTATACAAAATTCAATAAATCAAAAAATAATTTCGAATCACATGATTTAGGCCATGACAATTCTTTCCAACATTTTTCCAGATCATATTACATCATAATAAGTGTATAATAATTTTATTAATAATTATTCTGGATCGGAGCATATATTTCACAATTAAACACGTTTTTAGGGTTTTAAATCACGAAAGCGATGTAGAGCATGCATGGATCGAATCAACCATTTTATTTGATGTTTATATGATGTAAGGGACCTGAGAAAAATACCAAACCAAGGATTGAACGTGGGGAAAAGGCTGCACGATTTGTTGTATACGCGTATGAGCAAAAACGAACCAAAAATCCACACGACTCCAAAAGCTTCTCCACGACCTTTCTATCATTTTTCCCAGAGTATACATGATATGAGGATTATGAGAAAAATCATAAACGAATTTTAGAGAGGTCGAACAAATCATAAACGAATTTACCTTATTATTAGGCACGACAAAAGGAAACCAAAACCACAATCGATCCAAGCTTCAACAATTCAAAAGGGAATTTTTCTAGGGCTTCTTGGATGTTGTTTGATCACAGAAAAATGCCTAGGAGTGATGGGGTTGTCGAATGGAGGCCAAAGAAATTTTGTGTGTGTTTGTTTTTGGATCGGCAATTAGGGTTAGGGAAATAAAATGATATGGAGATCTTTTAAATGGGGTATTGCCGTGTGAATGGGGAGAGGAATGACCAGAAATTTCGAAATTTAGGTTGGAGGATATCTTGGAATAATTATCTTCCATATTTACACAATTTAAATCAAAATAAATCTCTTTAAAAGTCATTTTATTCCATTCGGCCCTTGTAGGGGTATTTTGGTAATTTTGCAACTTGTATAAATGTTAAATGTAATTGTTAAAATTATTTGGATACATAACTTGTGCATTGTTAGGAGTTTGGGATTTATTTGGAGATTTTATAAGCTTTTAATTAAATTTTAAACATGTAGGGGCATTTTGGTCTTTTCTCATGTTCTCAGATTTTAGGTGTTACACTAGAATTCTGTTAATACCATAAAAAATAGCATCGTGTATCTGTTAAACCAAAATAGAACCATGATCCAACTTGAATACACGTCTTGACCCAAATTAACCTAAAATAAAAATAACAATTGCATATAAACGATAAATTAAGAAGAAAAAAAAACATTTTTGTTCTCAAACTCTGTTAAAATGAAGGAGTTTCATCATGGTGAATGATGTGTGGAGGTTTGGGATTCGGTTAATGGAAAAGAAGATGTGTGGAGATCGTGATGTCAGGGTTTGTGGGAAGTTAGAGAGAGAGATGGTGGAGGTTAGTGGGGGAGTAACACTCTGTTCACGAGTTTTTTTTTTAACACTCTGTTCACGAGTTTTTTTTTTAAGGAATGGAAGGGGATGTGAAGGGAAATTAAAGAAAAAAGGTGTTCTTAAGTTTTTTTAAGATGAAAAGGTAGGGGACGGGAAGGTGGGAGGGAGGGAAGGAATAGGCTTTTGTGTGTTAATATATTCCTCCCATATTTGGGGGGATTAGGAGGGGAAACCAGTAATTAACATCATGGGCTTTGTAAAATTACAATATTATCCTTAATTTTGCATACGTTCTATTTATTTTTGACATCATGGTGCGTCAGTGTTGATGTCTCACGAAAAACAATCTAGCTGCATCCAAGCGCATCTATTCTATGATTCTATCTACAGAAAAGTGTGATGATACGTTACTTAATTCATAGTATCATTTTCATTTTTCTAATGTATCTAGTTGCTTTGACATAACTATTGTGTCGATTGTATGTATAAACTGTTATCCAACTAATAAATGTTATACAATAAAAATGTTTAATGAACATAATGCTTTTTGGTGCCTTAGAGCATCCACAATGGCAAAAGTCTTTCATGACTTTTTGCATTTAATGCAATCAATGCATGCTACATTTAATACTTATCATTTTGATGAAAGACTTGGAGTATACCAAGTCTTTCTAAAAAGCTTTTTAAAAAGCTTTTCATGCAATGCAAAAAAAGCCATTCAAAAGACTTATCCAAATAGTGAAAAGCTATTCTAGTTTTTGCCATTGTAGATGCTCTTAGTGTATAACTGTATACAACTAATAAATGTGAAAAAAGTATTTAAATGTTTTTTGATGAGCAGAATACAATAAAAAGTACAGTTTATGTGATTAAATTATGTTTTGAGGGTATATTGGTAATTCGGGTAGGTTTCTTTCCTTTCCTTTCAACTTAAAATAAAAACTTAAGAACACAAATAAAAATAACCATTTTCTTCACAGTTTCATTCCTTACTTTACCCTTCCCATCCCATCCCCTCCCCTTCTTTAAAAATTTGACTTGAGAACAGAGCGTAAAAGAAAATAAATGGCGGAAATGGAGGTAGAAGTTCTATTAAGGGGGTGTTTGTTTAAGCTTATATGTGGCTTGAGAGCTTATTTGTATTTGTGTTTCATCTTGTATTTCATAAGCTTTAATTTTTTTGGCTTTTTTTGAGACTTATGGGTTTATATATAAGTTTATTATGATATGATAAATTTATATAAGTCCATAAGTCTCAAAATAAGCCAGAAATTTTGGGCTTATAAAATATAACCCAAAATTAAATAAGCTCATAAGCCCACATATAAGCTTAAACAAACACCCCCGAAGTGTTTGTCTACTGGGTACGGGTAGCAATTATTGAAACTATAACCAACTTAGTGTAACAAGGAGACCGACATCACAAAAAACATACCCCACAAAAAAATATTTTAAATAAATACCCACACACATAAATCAGTTTATCAACCGACCGACCCTCTTCTGCATTTATGGTCAAACCGACTGAGTGGGATGAGTCCATCATGGGGAGACCGACCGACTATTTCTCCCTTATTACACAGCCTAAACAATAGAGGTGAGCAGTAACGACATAAGTGGGTCGGGCCACAGGTCTTGACGAGTCCGATTCTAAATGGTTCATATGGGAACACACATTTAGACGGGTTCGGGTCATACACGTACCAAGTCAGGTCTACATACCTATTTTCAGAAAAGAAAATTCAATTCTGAGTAAAAAACTTTGTAATTTTTCGTTGACCCGCTAGACGCACCATAAACCCGTTGTCAAAACCCAATTACCCTATTATACATTAGGCGTGCACACGACGCCATTTTGGGCGAGAAAAAAATGAAACGACGTCTTTTTGTGCTATGGTATGTCGTTTTGTGCTATGACATGTCATTTTATGGTTTCTGTCGTATCGTTTGGTAATTTGTTAGGCCATTTTCGTTTTTGGGTTGTAATCCGGTCATCAAATGTTCTTTGAAGTCTATGCACATCATCCATCCCCTGTCCATCTTTTTGACCATTACAGAATTAGCCACCCATGTTTGATATTTTATTTCTCAGATGATACTAGCTGCTACAAATTCTTCCACTTGAAGGGTACACATTGTTCGGAGGGTACACTCCATTCAAATGGTACAGTCCATTTGGAGGGTATGTATTATTACCAGGATACATACCATATGGAGGATAGTGCTATTCGAATGATAGACTCCACCCGCTGGGTATGATCCGAAATTACATTGAGTTTCGTTACCAACGTCTGAAGGATCTTCACGCTAGCCTCCATGCGTTTGATAAGCTTCTTGAGTTGACCATCTTAGGTTCACCTGCAGACCTCTCGGTGCTTGAGTGATAGTTTGTGGAGGAGAGGGCCCCCTACACCCTTGTTTTGTGCTTCTTAGATGCTCCTCAAGCAACGGTGGCAGGTTTATTTGAGATTGTACCTCCGGTTGTCATTGGGTCTGCAATTGAAACCCTGGGGGAGCCTCCATCTCTCGTTCCTCATTCACATCCTCATCCGAATAATATAAATGAGTCCTCACACCATGCAACCTCAACTCCCTTACCATTCTCCTCATGAGAGGTTACAACTACGAATAGTTGGCTATCACAAACGCTTCATCTATTTTGTGTGTATCAGGGTGTAAGAGTGTAATTGGTTGGGTATGATCAACTAGTAGAGGCTGTGTTGGGTAGAGTACTTATAGGTGTTAAGCTATTGACTTGGGAAAATCCCTCTCGGGTACCTCCCGGAGCTTCCAAGAATGTTTCCGATGATCTTGTTAGTGCAAGTGACCAAGGCCTCACAATTGCCTATGTCGTCGTGACAAAATTATTAGAGAAATTGATAAACATGAGGTCTACATTTAAGGTATATCACATATTTGCATGCTATTATGTAGTTGTACAACACACCATATACCGAAAATAATTTAAACTTAAATTGGCCCCGTCACAATGTGCAATAACCTAATTCCTTATTATTGTTGTTGTTGTTGTTGTTGTTGTTCTTATTTATTTATTATTATTATTATTATTATTATTATTATTATTATTATTATTATTATTATTATTATTATTATTATTATTATTATTATTATTATTATTATTATTATTAGTTTTGTTATTGTTATTGTTATTGATAAATTGTTGTCCGTTGTAAGACTAGATGCAACGGAGGGTGATGTCTCACCTCACTTCCACCTATCACGTGCCACACCTATTGAAACCCCTCCCTCACGCCTTACCCAAGGAAAAAAGAAGAGAGAGTCGCGACCACCCTCACCAAATATAAAGAATAGGGGAGCTTCTGATGACTATATTAATATAGTTGAGGATGAAGCAGATGCCATTGCAACCCAAATAGGAGAAAATGTGGTCAACTCTGAGGGCAATGTTTTTCAAAATAAAAAAGGTAAGGGTCCTAGCAACACTGAGGAAGAACCACAGACTGAGTTTAGGAGGTCTACTAGGCATAAATCTCAACCTATTAGGTTCAATGATTACATTGTTTCTAGTTCTAGCAGATATGGTCTTGAAAATAATGTCTCATATTCTAAGTTGTCTGCTAGAAATATTTGTTTTGCTACTACTCTTAATAAGTCTGTTGAACCTAAGTCTTATCAAGAGGCTAGTCTTGATCCTAATTAGAATGAGGATATGGATGCTGAGATGGAAGTATTGCATAGAAATAATACTTATGTGGTTACTGATTTGCCTTCTGGTAGAAAGGCTATAGGTTCTAAATGGATATGGAAAATTAAGTATAAGTCATCTCGTGAAGTGGATAGGTATAAAGCCAGACTTGTTGCTCAAGGTTTTGGGCAAAAAGAGGGTGTTGACTTTGAAGAAACATTTAGTCCTGTTGTGAAAATGGTTACTGTTAGATGTTTAATTAATTTAGCTGTTACTAATGGTTGGCCACTTTTTCAACTTGATGTTAATAATTCCTTCTTGTATGGTGATCTTCATGAAGAAGTTTATATGAAATTGCCACCTGGTTATTATGATAAAGATGAGACTAAGGTTTGCAGGCTTGACAAATCTTTGTATGGTCTTAAACAGGCTCTTAGGCAATGGAATGAGAAGTTAACTACTGTTTTGGTTGATCATGGTTTTGTTCAGAGTAAAAATGACTATTCTTTATATGTCAGACATGATAAAGGTGTGTTTATGGCTTTAATTGTTTATGTAGATGATATGGTCATTGCTGGGAATAATAACCTTGAAATTGAAAAATTCAAACAGTTTTTAAATTCTAAATTCATGATTAAAGATCTTGGTGTTCTTAAGTACTTCTTGGGCATTTAAGTTCTTGAGAATAATAATGGTATGTGTTTGACACAAAGAAAGTATTGTCTTGAGCTTCTTAGTGAATATGGTTTGTTGGCTTGTAAGCCTGCTGCTACACCTTTGCAACAGAATGTTGTGTTGAATCATGTTGAAACTGAGGGTGATAAGTTTATTGCTAACTTGACTGAATATCAGAAGTTGGTAGGTAAATTGATATATCTGTCTATTACTAGGCCTGACATTGCTTATGTTGTGCATTGTTTGAGTCAACATATGCATGCTCCTTTGCAGTCTCATTTTAATGCAGGTTTAAGAGTATTGAGATATCTTAAACAAGGTCCAGGTACTGGTATTCAGTTTAATAAAGGACAAAGGTTTAGTTTGTATGCTTTTTCAGATGCTGATCGGGCTAAGTGTTTAAAAACAACAAAATCTGTTTTAGGTTATTGTGTTTATTTTTGCAATAATCTTGTTTCATGGAAAAGTAAAAAAACAAGCAACAATATCTAGGTCTTCTGCTGAAGCAGAATACAGGTGTCTTGCATCTGCTACTTGTGAAATTATTTGGATTAATAAAATTTTAAAGGATCTAGATATTGAGGGCTTGTTACCAGTAAACTTGTTTTGTGATAGCAGTTCAGCTATTCAGATAGCTGCTAATCCAGTATTTCATGAAAAAGCTAAGCATTTTGAAATTGATCTCCATTTGGTAAGAGAAAAAGTTTCTTCTGGTGTAATTAAAACTGTGAAAGTTGGTTCTGCATATAACATTGCATATGGTTTTACTAAAGGGTTGAGTGTAACCCAACACAAATGGTTTAGTGAGAAACTTGGTCTTGTGGACATGTTTAAGCCATGAGACTGAGAGGGGGTGTTGGATAGTATGGTTTTTATGTTATTCTCATGGTATATAAGTACATGGATTATTTTTGTACTTATTTCTTATAGTTTGATATTGTTTAGCAGGTTTCTATTCTAGAAGGGCTAAACTGGAAATTGGCACTATATAACCTCTCATCCCCAGCTCTCTCTCTCATAACTTCATCTCACAAAATACGATTAGGGTTTTTTCTCTCATTCATTCATTCTACTAAGTCTGGTTTTGGTATTGTGATCATCTTGATCATCTGGTATAGTATAGTATAATTCTGAGTGTTGTAGTGAGGTTATATTGTATCTTGATTTTTGTAGTGTGATAGTTGGATCCTTCTGAAGGGGACAACTGATTTCTTTTATAGTTTGTTTGGTGAGCACACAGTTGTGGACTCATCTTCTTGATTCTATTAGTAATAAAAATATTCACCAAGGAGTGGTTGGCTGGGTAAGATCTTGTGTTGTGGTTGTGATTTCAGAGCTGATTCATAGTTTTAACACAAACCATAAACGATCAAACAAATGAACGTTGAAAGACAAACATAAAATTTATTAAATTATTCATAATATTTTGTTTTACAAATGTTGTTTTGCTTGAACAAACCAATTTCAAAAGTATATAAATAAAGATATGATATACGAACATAAACAAATAGATGAACATCAATGAACGTTAATAAAAGCATAATCGGACATTTATGAACATAAATGCACTAACACGACGTTTGTTCATGTTCATTCATTAAATAATTAAATGAACATAAACGAATTTTTTATCGAGCGGTAATAAAATATTCACCGAACATTCAATTTGCTTACAGAAGCATTTGGTATGATAAACACTACTTTTGTTGCACGTGCAACCCATGTGCACATCTCTGAATTGGCAATGCTTCTACGCTTGTGTTTTTCCCTAGATTTATGAAAATAATGATCAACTGGTGACCATAATTATAATTATGTGTATACTTTATGGGACCATTTTGTTGTGTATGTTAAAAAGTAAACAAATTTCTTGTTTTATCTGGAAGCGAATATTGATGATTGTTAACTTTAGGTTAGATGGTACCCTTCGATCAACTTTGATCAGTTACGAAATTAAAATCGTTATTTCAGTTATCCCAACCTATATATTAGAGTGTTTTCAATTGATGACATGGCAACTAAATAAATAGGTGGAGGTGAGAGAAACGCCATGTAGGCATCGACCTTGGCACAATATGTTTGACCCATTCACCCATATTCAATACTGTTATCATTGGATCTTGCCCTTTTTTTTCTCGATTTCAAATCAAATAAATCCGTTTCACAAAAATAAAAAACAATGATTTCATCATGCGTTATCATGTTTCGGCTGTTTTATTGAGGCTATATCCGGCGAATTGCTATGCCAATTAAACTCCGGTGTCTATACCAAATTAGGTTTGCGTATTGGTTTATTATTTTGAATATATTTCATGATGATTAGTTTTCATATTATGCACTTATCTGATTACCACATCAGTGAATTCATTTCATATATTAATTTGTTGTGATTTATTGGGTAAGAGTAAAGTGTTATTATCATTGATTTGAAATTAAAAAGGTATGGATTTTTTTAAACAATAAACGTGTAATTGCGATTTGATTTGATATTTTGAATTTTGTTTAACAAAAAATCCGGATTTGTAATATGATTACCCTCCATTACAGCAATGTTTTTAAAAATTGAAATGTGGTATATCATTTCCTTAATTATAGCAAAATATTAACCTATTATGAATACTTAACCCTAATACCACTTATACATAAATCAGCACCCATTAGTTTGCAAATCACATCATCTGCTTCTTTCTATACCACAAAAGGTTCATACCTTCATCCTATTATTTTTGTTATTCATATTTGATTATGTTTGTTGATTGTTAGTGGTTACTGATGATGATTAATGTAATAAAATGATGCATTCATTTTTAAATTGAATTATGTTTATTGATTTGTAGTGATTAGGGATGATGATTATGGTAATGAATTATGTTTATTGTATATTTCCGGCGACATCACGGACTCTATAAATTATCCGGTTTGTCGTAATAATCAATAATTGTTTGAATTACTGGTTTGTAATTTGATTTTGATAATTGATTATGTCAATTACATGTTTTTAATTTAAAACTTGATTATAATTTTGTCAATGTTTTTGATCTATTTGATTTATTGTTGTTAATGTTTTATGCAGCAACAGCTTTCCGGATAGACAAACTGACGGCATCAAATTTTCGGCAGCGTTTGTGATGCTAACCTTAAATATGTATGAAGTTCCCCTTAATGTTTGTGATGATTGAGTGTATCGCAATACATAGGCATGAATTCATTTCATATATTAATTTGTTGTGATTTATTGGGTACGAGTAAAGTGTGATTATCATTGATTTGAAATTAAAAATGTATGGATTTTTTTAAACAATAAACGTGTAATTGCGATTTGATTTGATATTTTGAATTTTGTTTAACAAAAAATCCGGATTTTTGATATGATTACCCTCCATTACAGCAATGTTTTTAAAAATTGAAATGTGATATATCATTTCCTTAATTATAAAAAAATATTAATTAAATATGTATGAATACAGGTTAGTTTTCTTATTTTAATAAATGATTATTTCAGTTACATCTTTTCTTTTTAACATTGTTGTCTAATATGTTAATGTTATTGATTTACAGTTTTATATGATTTATATCATGTGCTTTGCTATTTGATGTTTTTTTTTTTGTGCTTTGCTTTTCTATGTTTATGTTTATTTTAAAAGTTTGGTTATGATATTTGTTATTGTTAGATGATCATATTTTATTTTTAAAAATGTGTTATTTCAAAAAAAATTCAATTTTTATTATCCCTGATTTTATGTAACAAGAAATTACTTATTCTTGATGATACACCGGATTACAGCTAATTTAGAAAAAATTAAAACTGAAATATCATTTCCTTATTTATAGCAGAAATATCAACCAAATTTGAATACAATGTTAACCCTAATCCCATCCTATAAATGGCATCCATTATTCATTTGCAGAACCCATCTTATAAAATGCAGCCCTCATTCATTTGCAGAACACATCATTCACTTCTTTCTCATCACAAAGGTGCATACTATCCGATATTTCTTCTTTTAATATCATTTTTTTATAATGGTATATGCATTTGCTTTCTGTAACTTTGTTGCTTAATCATCTTAAGTATTCATTTTTAAATGTTTTTATGCATGATGTTCAGGTTGGTTGTGCAGGGAATGTCTATAGAATGTTGGGGATTGCATCATTTTAGGCTGCATGGGATGTCCGTAACCGGATTTATTGATCCAAATGAGGTAAACATGTAAAAAGTTTATGTGTAGGATAATGTTCTAAACCAATGCAGCCTTATTGGGGTGTTATCAGTTTGAGTATTTTATTTTTAACAATAATAAGCATATATTGGGGTGTTTCAGAGTACTTACATCTAAGCGCATTGCGATAACTAAACGCTACACCTTTTTTAAAATTATAGATAGAGTAATCGCAGGTGTAAAGGAGTTCAAACATTTGTAGTAAAATGCTTTAGTATTAATGTTTTTAACAATAATAAGCATATAACAGGGTGTTTGGGAATACTCTTTTTATACTTTATGCTCATGTACCAAGTTGGTGGGCAAGGGAAGGAGTCAAGCTCCTATGACAGGTTAGAAAAGCTACTATGTATGTAGACCAGATCATTTAGGTTAGAAAAGCTAGGATAAGAGTTTGTGTGCGTACCTTCTATAAGCTTCCACACAACTCGAACTTATGTATGATGACCAAAGCATTTAGGTTAGAAAAGTTGAAAGTAATATGTTACAATATACTATGATATCAATCTTAATATTCTCATTTAATTGGTGTTTTTTTTTTTTTTTTGTTTTCTGTTTCATGAATTAGGTTATTGAGAAATTATTCATGGCGATAAATACTCATGACACACCCATTAGTATCTAACCAGGTATGTTTGATTTTCAATAACTGTCTTTATTTTGATTATAATTGATTATGGGTAATATGTAGAATGATTATTTTGATTATAATTGAACAATTGATCACGCAAAGTAAATTCAATGATAGCATAATATTAACCAAGAATACAATGTAAAGTCTATATGATGAAAACTGGCAAAATATTCCGGTCACCTATTTGACGGCAAAATTTTTCTGGCGAACTCAGAAGATGATACTGATAATAATGTATCAATTACGGTTTTTTAATTTTATTTTTGATAATGTTTCTTATCTCAGTTACAGTTTTTTTTTAACCTGGTAAGTATCATTGTAAATTCCGGTTCGTCTCGCATTTGTTTTATTTCTTGTGGTATGTGTTCAAGACCCGTTATGAGTAATAAGATTTTAGGCTATACGAGATAGTTGCTTGCTTGCCTAAAAATACGTGCATAATCTTTTCTAGAGTGCGCACGCACCGATTCTCGGCTGGTACCTCATCCATACTGGTCTATAGGTAATACGAGATAGTTACTCATATGTCTAGCGACATACTAGCGCTCTAAATTTTTTTTATTCAATATCAGCCATTCTCTGCTGGTGGCTCATTCATACTGGTCTATAGGCACGGTCGCGTGTAATGGTGCACGTGTGCAGCCATGGCAGGTGTGTGAATCCACCCAAGAAAGTCGTGATCTCAGCTTATGATATCGTATGGTATCTGATTTAATAACCTGGCGAGTATTATAAACATTAAAGTAAGTCATGAATGAATCAGCTATAGGTTAACGCTTACTTTTATGCATGTTCAGAAGCGATGATGAATACTTATGCGTATTATCTTTCCCGTTCTGGCGTGTCCGTACATTTCCGTATATTGTCAGGGTAACCACAAACAGTACGTGGGTCCAGTCATAACGGGTGTGTCAAAGCGCCTAGGGAAATATGGACCTGAGCTTCAGCCGAGAATAAGTGGTGGTTTAAATTACAGAAATGACCAAAGTAAAAGGCACTGCCTATGCCTTCTTCTTTTTTTTGCGTCAAAATAAGATGTCCAAGTTCAGTCACTCCAGGTAAATTTAACTACTTATTTTCACATAAATTTACATTATCAGCTTGGTGACACGAATTATGCCTTTGTTGTAACAGGTTGAGCATTAGGCCATACTAAACTCCATCAGAAAAAGAAAGAAAAACAGAAGAAGAAGAAGAAGAAGAAGAAGAAGAATGGGCAGAACAAACTGTCAATGTGACACCTGCAGGACATCGGTTTCTAACACATATGAAAAAAACAGGTATGTTCTAGCAAAATATTTTTATGCCATGCATTTAAAACACCACAAAACATATATATAAAAGTACCATAGGAACACCATACATGAAAACATAATAAACTTCAAACTTGCAAAGTTTCCAACAAAATATTCCCAAAAAAACATTTCCAAACCACACAAACCAACACATTTCAATACACCATGGCCTTCAACTTCTCGATGAAGTCAAACAGTTCCTCTGCCATCTTCTGTTTCTTCATAACATTCACCAATATCGATGACACTGTTGTCAGGTCCTCTGTTTGTAGCCTATTAAGCTCCAGAACACTTTGCACACGGGAATCAAACTCGAACAGAAGTTCCAATTCCCCAATCACAAGATCCCTCTCAGCCACACGATCCCTTATTTCTTGAGCCTTCTTCCTTAGTTCTCCTTCATCTACCAAAATCAAAGACACCTCCCTTTGAAAACGCACGATCATCATATCCCTAACATAACTTGAACCTGCAGCAACAGCAAGTTCTTTGCAAAATGGCATTGGTGTGGTCATTTTTTAGCACTTTTTGTTACTGTGTGTTTCTGTTTACAGTTAAAATAGCCTTTGAATGAATTGGATATCTAGGTTTTAAAGGTAAAACTGCATTTAATTCTATGTAATTATGATAATTTTCAAGGCAATTAATTAAAACGTCCCTTGAGACCTGAGCTTAAGTTCAAACACAGGTAATAATTCCTTTCACTTCCCCAAGCATTAAAGACCCATAACTTTTAACCTCTTCATATATCCAAGTTTTTTTTTCACACAGACTAATACACTTATGTATATCTTCTAATTTTATTTACATTTGTTTTAGCAGGGTACTATGCATGCAAATGTCCATGGCCTTCAAAGATACCGTGCATTAGACGAACAATCGTTTATGTAACAAGAATACTTACAAGCCTAAGTTGTAAACTTAATATTACAACATTATATTCGAAATATGTATTTAACTAATATTACTTTGATTTCTCTTTCGAGCACTTGATGTCAAATATAGTTGCTTTGTTCACACGATATACATTAACAAACATGCCCGCCAACACAAAAAACAACACGCAAACACATACTAACATCTTATTTATAAAAAATACCTTCACAAAAAAAACTAAACAAAGTAAACAACGCAAAAAAACAGGCCGCCCGCAACGCGGCGGCTATCGCCACTCTCGTATACACTTAACAAAAAATACTATAAGTTCATACTTAATATAATTCAAAGTATAATTATAAGTTACATTTAAATAACTTTTTCGTTGATGCTGATTACTATACAACATTTCATTAAATTACACGTTTCTTTTAAAATATTTAAACAATATAACGAAACTAGCCCGCCCATCAGGCGGGTCGTTAATCTAGTATGATATACGGAGTAACATATTAACTTCATGTATTTTGAAATGTATATGGACGCATCCGGCACACCCTGAAATATAATAAACTAGTTAGCCGTAGTTATTTGCTACAAAATATTGATAACGTAATATTTGGTACTGTTATTTTGTTACTAATATATTGTAAAGTACGATTAATAGACTACAACAACATAACTACGTGAACCTTATGATAGAGATAGGTGAACTAAGGCAACATTTCTCATTCTCATCTTAAATATTATGAATATGTTTCGTCCAATCTATAGGGCTATTTCTTATTTTCTCGTGAGCCTTATAAGGTTTTTTGTTGTTAAAATTAAAAAAAAAAAAAAAAAAAAAAAAAAAAAAAAAAAAAAAAAAAAAAAAAAAGTTCATGTCACAGTCTAAAATTCATGTATTGAGAACGTGAGAATGGCCGAGAAAGAAACTGTAAAGTCAAGGTGACAATTCGTGTATGATTCACGGGTTGTGGGTTGACAAGTTAAAAAATCAATCCAAAACATGACCAATTTAAGTAATAGAGCCTTAAGCAGTTTACACATGCACAAGACTCATTTTAGTTCATTTGTCCAAGTGGGTTGACAAGTTAAAGTGTAACTACCACCAAATGGCCTATGATAAGGTCATTGATTTCCTCGCAAGAAGTTAATGGTTCAAACCTTACTAGGTGTGTACATTTGGAGGTGACCAGAGAAGGATCAGAAATAGTTGCGGGATTAACTTAATGAGGTCGGGTACATTCGTGTTAAATAAGGCTCGACTAAATAAGGAAAACTATTAGCATATTGTATTATTAGCCCATTTAGTGTGTTTAGCATTCATATGAGTTTAGCCCACTTAGTTATTTTATTATACAAGCTATGTAAAGTATATATGATGACTTAATGAGAATAATGATTCTTGGGGTATTATCAAAGTGAATATGGTACCAGAGCTCTAAACACCCACCACTAAAAAAAACCCAAACAGTCAACCAAATTTTTTCGTTTCTCATTGCATGTATCCTCGCTTCTATAATTACTTTCGCATATATAGCTTTCTTACAGCGGGTTATTGCTTCATTACATGGTGAGTTTGCTATGACGGACCTTGGTTCGTTGAATTATTTTCTTGGCATTTCTGCTCAACGGTAATCTGCATGTTTATTTTTATCCCAGTCTACTTATCTTGAGGAAATTCTTGAGCTTACAAATATGCAGAAGTGTAATCCATGTAGCCATGTAGGACTACTGTGGATACCAAGTCTAAATTAGGAGCTGTTGGTGATCCTGTTAATGATCCTACGTTATATCACTTAGCTGGTGTGCTTCAGTATCTTACATTTACCTACTGACACTTTTTATGCAATTCATCAGGTTTGTCTTTACGTGCATGATCTATGGGAACCACATGGCTGCTATAAAGCATATTTTACGATATATGTGCGGTACTATTGATCATGGCCTTTATCTTCATGTATCATCTACATCTCAGCTTACTGCTTATACTGATGTTGATTGGGCTGGTTGCCCGGTTACATGTTGATTTTGCCTTGGGTTATTGTGCTTTTGATGCAGGGCATGTTTTAGCTCCAACTCCTTTAACTTAGCCGTCGGTTCTTCGTTCAATATGTGATGTCATGTATTTAACTGGTTCGAATAGATTAAATGGTAAAACGACAATATATAATTGTCGTAATCTATCTTTTCTAGTATTAGTATTTGTGTTATTTTTAGGAGTTATGTTTTACGATTTGTTTCCTTATTTAAAGGTTACTAGTGATTCTTGGCTTTCTCTCCAAGTCACTTTTAAAATATAAGTAAAGGTAATAGGTTTTAGTTTTTAAAAACATGTTATGATGAATTTATAGGAAAAGAGAAGTTTCTTTAAAAATCCCGATTAGGCAACCTTCGAGGGTTTATCAAAATTCCTTTGCTATTTGTTCTTGTGTGGTTTCTTTCATTCATAACGGTCCCGCCATCATTTAGTATTAATATCTCAGTTTCAAGGAAAAGAAATCACTCAACTTGGAGAAGTCAAATCAAGAGAAACAAATAAATTTGTTTCAATTCGTCATATTTTGCACAGTCGTAGGATAATTGGCGGCGCGCATTCATTCACCATTGGATTTTTGTGATTTTTGGGTACGATGTTCAGGACACATAAATATACGATATCACCATTCGGATTCACGATTGGAGTTCTCGACAAGGAGATAAACCTGTTTTAAGTTAATGTTTTTTTTCTCCAGAATTTTCTGATCTAAGTGGCTATATAGTGATCTAAGTGGCGATATAGCTCATATATGGTTTGTGCTTGTGATTTACTTTCACAAGTCAACTTTTTACTTGGAATGACTTCTTTTCTACCATTGTTGATTGCATTGTTGGTTGCTCATATATGGTTTGTGCTTGTGATACGGGTGCTCATATTCTCATATTATGGGTAAGCAAATCATCATTATCACCAACTAACCATTTTTTGTAGGTTCAAAATCCATGTTTCCTATCTTGGCACTCCATTTAGGGGGAGTATTGTCCAAGAGGGAGCAAGTGCATTCTTCCGCTCCGCTTATCTTCTTTTTGTTTCGACAAAAAAGGGGAGAAAATATATTTAAACTTAAAATGATTTTCGTCAATTAAGTAAAATGAGTTTAAATACAAACTTTTAAAAACTTAACACTAGAATTAGTGATTTACTTAAAAACAAAGTTTATGTTTTGTCATCAACAAAAAGGGGGAGATTGTTAATACAAATATCGTCTAGAAACGTTATTTATATTTTACGATCTTTGCTAACTTTTGGTAACGACAAAGTATAAACTTTAGTTTTTAGTAAAACACAACTTTAGTTTTAATCTTGCATAACTAGACTTTACTTGCTATATTTACATTTCACATTAGACATAACATTTTCATATTACTAAAAATAAAAAATGTAATATGACATCATAGTTTACTTCATGTGCATTTATGGAAAGCTTACTAAATCTAGTAGCTGACTTTCCATAAAGATCTCTTACACATTTGGATAGTCTCTTACTCAATCCATGGTGTGTTGACTTATAGAAATATGATTTGACATTGCGTGATATGGAAAGATTTCTTTAGTCCTTTGACTATCAGACCCGGTGGAACCCTCAGGGTACAAGGGCGGAACCCTTGTTTTGGTTCCGCCAGATCCACTAGTCTGCTGGCTTGAATGGTTATAAATACCAAGCCAATTGCAAAGAAATCTCTCATCACTTCTCATTATAATTCACACATACATTCTCATTTGCATTCATCTAACACCTTGACATTTCATTTCATTTGTGAGATCTTTTGTAGCAAAGAAGATCACAAGTTCATAACCAAACAAGGTTCAACATAATGTTGCAAGTCTTGTATCTTAGTCTTGTGTAAACTAGTGAGGTTTATACATCCATTCATTTTGTGTTTTCAGTAGTGATCGGTTTGTATTTTAGGCCTTAACATACATAGTGTGACGGGAGTAGTTGTACCCATTGTAAAAGAACTCGAAATCTAGCTTTGTGTGTAAGCGACGTGTAAGGTTTTCTCCGCCGGTGAAAGGAGCTTGTTGACTAGTGAAAGAAACTCTCGAGTTGGATAACTCGAGGCGTGGAGTAGGGCAAGGAAAAAGAGTCCTCGTAGCTGAACCACGATAAATTATCATGTTGTGGTTTGATTGTTTTTTTCTCTATCTTGCATATTACATATTGTCTTTTACACTATATCTTGATTACACAGAAAGTTTTATAAAGATAACTAAGTTAAAATCGGTAAACTATTCAACCCCCCTTCTAGTTTCCCACAATTGGCATCAAGAGCTACGTTGCTCGAGCTTTTAAAATTTATCGTATTTTAAAACTTGAAACAATCCATGGATTTTGAAAATTACAAAGAAGTGAAATCTATGCAAAGACCCCCACTATTTGAAGCTAATGGTTTCATATATTGGAAAAACTGTTTTGAAACTTACGTGAAGTCAAAAGATATAGATCTATGGTACATAATTATTGAAGGTGATAACATACCAAATTTTAAGGATGGTACGAATGGTAAAGATGAGGATAGCTCTTTCACCAAACACAATGAAGATCAAAAGAAATTAATTGCAAAAATAATGAGGCAAAAATGATGCTTTACAATGCTTTACCAAAGAAAGAGTATGAAAGAGTCTTTATGTGTAAAACTGCTAAAGAAATTTAGCAATCTTTAATAGTCACACAAGTTAAATATAACAAAATTGATCTTCTTATTCAACAATATGAACAATTTTCTATTCTCGAAGATGAAATTATTGATTGTGCTTTTGCTAGGTTTAACACTATTATTACTTCACTTAAAGCACTTGATGAATCTTTTTGTAGCAAGAATTTTGTCATGAAATTTCTTAGAGCACTCCATCCGAAGTGGAGAGCCAAAGTGGCGGCAATTGAAGAATCTAAGGATCTTTCAAGCATGTCACTCGATGAGCTAATTGGAAACTTCAAAGTTCATGAAATGGTAATGGAAAAAGATTCGGAAATAGTTAAAGGCAAGAAATAAAAAGTCAAATCTATTGCATTGAAAGCTAGAGTTCAATCAAGCAATGATGAAGAATCTAGCTCGGATAGTGATGATGAAGAATATGCAATGGCCGTTAGAGACTTCAAGAAGTTCTTTCGAAGACGAGGAAAGTTTGTAAGGCAACCTAGAGATGATAAGAAAGCTTCCCGAAAAGATCGTGATGATAGGAAAGAAAAGGGAGAAAGAAAATGCTTTAGGTGCGGAGACACTAGTCATCTCATAGGAGAATGTCCAAAACCACCAAAAAGTAAGACTCAACGAGCCTTTGTAAGTGGTGCTTGGAGCGATAGTGAAGATGATAACGAAGAGCCAAAGAATGAAGAGATTGCTCTCATGGCTCAAGAAATGAGGTACAATCCGACTCTTCTTGCTCTTCTATTGATGATGATACATTGCAAAAAGAATATAACAAACTTTGTGAATTAAGTCTAAAAATTATAAGTAAAAACAAGTTTTTGAAAACTAAAAAGATTTTTTTGGAAAATGAAATCTATGAATTGCAAGAAAAGGCTAAGAGGATAGAAAAGAGTAAAAGTATAAACACTTTGTGTAAATCATGTGAAGAGTTTAAACTCGAAATTGAGAAACTTAAAGTTACTCAAAATGACTTGATTAAACAAACCTCAAAGTTTAAAAGATTCGATAAAAGTATTTCTTGTGCGGATGAAATAATGAAACTTCAAAAGTCTCCATTTGACAAAACGGGTCTAGGTTTCATGAAGTTAGAAACCTCAAAGAGTCAAACAAAACAAGACGATAAAATACAAGAAACCAACAAAACTACTGCAGCATCTCACGGATCAAACGGAACCCAAACCAGGGTTCCGCCAGTTGAACCCAAAGGTTCCGCGAGGTCTGCAGGAGAAAAGACAGTTTCTTTGTCGGATCGTACAAAATTCGTTAAAGTCACAAATAAGTCCAATGTTAGCATAAATGATACAAATCTAAAACCAGCCATTAGGATTAGAGTAGGACTTGTTAAAAATGAATTTAGAACTAAAACTACTAAACCAAGACCTAAAACTCCTATTCCCAAACGCCCCTTTCCAAAGAGCAACTACAACATACAACCAAACTACCAACATGGTTGGAACCAAAACATACCTAGATCTTACCAATCTTCAAACTACATATCATGGAACCCATATCTTCCATTTCCATACATGAATCATGTTAATGGAATGTTTAACCAAAATGGACCCATGAGATATTGGGGACCAAATGTGTGAATGTTTTCATAAAATAGGTATGCTTCAAAGTTAGTTTGGAACCGGATGAATAGATCAAAGATAGTCGTTGCTCAAGGCACATGACGGGTAACAAAAGCCTCTTTTCTACATATCAAGAATGTGATGGAGGTAATGTTACGTTTGGTAGCAATGCTAAATGCAAAATCATTGAAAAAGGTATAATTTCTCATGACTCTCTCTCTATATAGATGATGTTGCTCATGTTGATAACTTTGGTTTTAATTTACTTGGTATTAGTCAACTTTGCCGGAAAAAGTAAAACGTCCTTTTCAGTGAAAATGGAAGTAAAATATTTAAAGATAACATAACCATAGCTAAGGGTGTTCTTAAGAACAACGTATATGTCATGAAGATGGATCAAACATCTAGAGACAAACTTTGTCTCACCTCATTAGATGAATCTTCAACTTTATGGCATAGTAATTTAGGACACGCTAACATGAGACATAGACAAAACCTTTCCTCTAAAGACTTAGTTAGAAACCTACCCAAGTTGAAATACAACCAACACTTTTGTGATGCTTGCAAAGTCGGTAAACAAGTTCATAGTAGCCATAAGGCTAAAAACATTGTGTCTACATCAAGGTGTCTAGAACTCTTACATATGGATTTGTTTGGTCCATCGGCTATACAAAGTTATGGAGGTAATCTCTATACCTTAGTCATAGTATATGATTACTCAAGATATACTTGGACAAAATTTTTGAAAAATAAAACCGAAGCTTTTGACAAATTTGAAATTCTAAGTAAGAAAATTCAAAATCAATTAGGAACATGCACCATGTCTATTAGAACAGACCACGGTCATGAATTCGACAATGAAATACAATTTAGAAACTTTTGTGATAAAAATGGTATAACTCATAACTTCTCGGCACCACGCACTCCTCAATCTAACGGTGTAGTAGAACGTGAAAACCGAACACTTCAAGAGATGAGTAGAACAATGCTTAATGAATAAAACATTCCACAAAAGTTTTGGTGTAACGTCGTCGACACATCAACCTACATTTTGAATCGAGTCCTAATTAGACCATTTTTAAACAAAACTCCATATGAGTTATATAAAGGTAAAAAGCCTACATTAGGATATTTTAGAGTGGTTGGAAGTAAATGTTTTATTCTTAACACCAATGATTATCTCACCAAATTTGACCCAAAGTCTTATGAAGGTGTACTTCTTGGATATTCACAAAGTAGTAAAGCTTATATTGTCTTAAACAAAGAAACCTTAAGAGTCGAGGAATCATTGAATGTAACATTTGACGAGAGTCCACCTCCTTCTAAGACATCACCTTTGGTAGATGATGACTTAGTCAAAAGTCAAGTACTTGAAAATCAAGAAATTGTAGATGAAGAAGTAGCATCAAACAAAGAGATTGTAAATGTCAAAGAATCTAAAAGTCATCCATTACATACTGTCATAGGAAATACAAATGAAAGAACTCTAAGATCAAAAGCCCAAAATGAAAGTAACTTCTTTTGTTTCGTATCAACCATTGAACCCAAAAATATAAACGAAACTATAAAAGATGAATTATGGGTAATAGCTATGCAAGAAGAATTAAACCAATTTATTAGAAATGATGTTTGGACACTAGTTCCTCAACCAAAAAGTCAAACAATAATTGGAACAAAATGGGTCTTTCTTAATAAAATGGATGAAAATGGTATTATGTCTAGAAATAAAGCTAGGCTAGTGGCACAAGGATATAATCAACAAGAAGGCATTGACTACGATAAAACTTTTGCTCTGATTGCTAGGCTTGAGTCAATAAGAATTTTACTTGCATATGCATGCGCATACAATTTCAAACTCTTTCAAATGGATGTCAAAAGTGCATTCTTAAACGGGTTTATAAATGAAGAAGTATATGTTGCTCAACAACCGGGCTTCATCGATTTTGAAAAACCTAACCATGTCTATAAACTTAAAAAGGCTTTATACGGACTTAAGCAAGCTCCAAAAGCATGGTATGATCGACTTAAAACATTTCTAGTTGACCGTAGGTACACCATGGGATTAGTCGATAATACTCTCTTCACTAAGAAGAAATGGTCACACATTATCATAGTCCAAATCTATGTTGATGACATTATATTCGGTTCAACTTTTCAAGAATTATGTGTCGATTTCTCAAAAATCATGCATGATGAGTTTGAAATGAGTATGATGGGAGAACTCAACTTTTTCTTAGGACTCCAAATCAAACAACTAGAAGATGGTATCTTCTTTAACCAATCTAAATACATTAAGGATATGCTTAAGAAATTTGGTCTAGAAGACTCCAAACCAATCAAAACACCTATGTCCACGGAAGTTAAACTAACCAAGGACGAGGAAAGTGAGTCCGTAGATAGCACTTGTTGAGGCAACATGATCAAGATCTCTTTATGTTTTAATGATGACAAATAAACCATCAAAACACATAAAATAACAAACGTTAGCTCAAAATCGCCGGAGCCAATGTCTGCTCCTGGCGCGCTGCCCGCGCATCAACGCGCGGGTGATGAGAATATGTTATGTGCTTAATACAGGTATGGATCTTTCAATACAGGTATGAATATGTTATGTGCTTAACTGAGAACACTCGAAATGAGTTTTGAGATTTGAGAAATCCCATTTTTAGAACACCCATTTACCGTAAACGCCAACTCATGTTTTCTAACTATCGCTTCTAGCCAAGGCTTTTCTAAACCTAGGGAGCTTATATATTTCACGTGACATCGTGTTGAAGCATTCATATGCTCATATCCCGTGCTTACGTCTTCTCTAATTACGTAACGGGTTTACTCCCTTATTGGTCAAACTAAGTCAAAGGTCACTTTGCGTAAACGCATCCTTTCCCACTTGGGTTATGCTTTACATCAAGGCAAAGCACTTAGCTTGTTTGAACCAAGGTATTAGTTGAGAACGTCGAGTCGTGGAAAGTCACGAGATATAAAACTATGGATTCTCGATGTTGTGTTACTTGAACTTATAAGTAACCTATGATTTTCTCAACTTATAATCTTAATTGTCTAAACCTTTTCTTCTTAATGACAATTAGATTATGCCTTAATCCTCTCTTAATCCCATTTTTACAAAAGACAAAACCAATCGTATCCAATCATATCCAAATCAAATATGCTCTTACACAATCTCTTACACCCTTACATATTCCCTTACACACTACATCTCAACCATCCATTCCCTTACAACACATCTCAACCCTTTATTTTCAACACATGGGGAATTATTTGAAACCCTAATGAGGCTCCTCCCATCCTAGCCATTGAATTCAAACTAAACTCATCTCAACCATCCATCCAATCTCATCTCTATATCACCACATGGGCTTGATCCTAACCATTGAATTCAAATCAAACACATCTCAACCATCCATCCAATCCCTCTTCCCTATACCACCACATGTGTTTGATCCTAGCCATTGAATTCAAACCAAAACCATCTCAACCCTCCATTTCTCCTTCCCCCCAAGCAAAGCATATTCCTTAGAATATCCTTCCTTAACCCTAACCTAGGCATGTGTGATCCTAGCCATCCATTTCAAATGAGATCATCTCATCCATCCATATTCCCCACATGCAAATTGTTTGAAAAACCAAGGGAGGCTCCCTTTGATCCTATCCATCCAATTCAAACCATTTCATCTCAACCCTCCATCTTATTCTCCCCCCCAAGCATTGGAATATTCCTTGGCATATTCTTTCTCTCTTTTCTATGCCATGTGAGGAGATACACTTCTACCCCTTCCAAATTACCCTATCTACATTTTAAACCCTTGGTAATTTGGTTTCTC
This sequence comes from Artemisia argyi, assembly GCA_030686995.1. Lineage (NCBI taxonomy): Eukaryota > Viridiplantae > Streptophyta > Magnoliopsida > Asterales > Asteraceae > Artemisia > Artemisia argyi. The sequence goes on from CM060676.1 coordinate 48,484,434, forward strand.
TTTAAACACTTCACAAAACACTTTCCAAATTGGCTATTTGAGTTGGCAAACCTTAGAATGATTAATGTTAAGGTTTTGTGTGAAGTACAATTGGGGGTTTAGCAAGGATAAGTATTTATAATATCCAAACACCCAACACTTGGGAAAGTTTACAGAAGCCTGGTGCGCTGCCCGTGCGCTGACGCGCGGGTGACGCGCCGGCCTCGGTAAAATTTCCCAAGTTTGGGTTCTCGGCCTATAAATACTATCCTTGCCTCTTGTATTCCTCACCTCTTGCCATTATTCTTTCTCTCTAGATTCTTTCTCTCCAAACACTCTCAAATCTCTCTATCTCTAATCTTGTGTTCTTGATTTTCATACTAACATCTTTGAAAGAACACATATCTTTGCAAGGGAAGAATCACAAGAACCTAATCCACTCTTGCGATTGTGTCGAGGGTCTTCTTTCTTATACCCTTTCTATTACAATCGAGTTTCTAGGTTAGGTTAGGACTTGATTGAACAAACATTCATTCATTCATTCATTCAATTGTTTGTAAGGGAAGTCTTGTGTCTTGGTGACCAAGCCTAGATCATTGGGGATCTAGTTGGGGTTTGATACTTCCGGGTGAAAGTCTTGGTAGTGATCTTTGTGATCCTTAGGTGAAGTCGAATCACGAGATTCTTTTGGGAGGTTTCCGAGGGCGGAATACCGTTAGTGAGTAACTCCTTCTTTGTGAGCATCGATATTGGTGAATATCGGTGGAGTGAATTGTAACAGTTTGTAGTCCACCGAAAGGATTATACTAGTGAATAGTATCGGAGTCGCGGATTCGCAACTAGACGTACGGATGGTATAAACCCCCCATCCCGAACCAGTATATATCGTTGTGTTCTTTACTTGCTTTATATACTTTGGTTGTGGTATACAACCCCTTGGATTGATTATACAACCCCTTGGTTTTCTTTTTGGCTTAAAATTTTTTAAACATCTAAAAAGCCGAAGAAACCGTATTCACCCCCCCCCCCCCCCTCTACGGTTCTACAGCACTAAATATAGAGGTATGATTGGAAGTCTACTTTACCTCACGGCTAATAGACCCGACATTATGTTTAGTGTTTATCTATGTGCTCGTTTTCAAGAAGATCCTAAAATAATCCATCTTGAAGCCGTAAAAAGGATCTTTAGATACATTAAGGGTACTACACACTTAGGATTATGGTATCCCAATGGAACGGGAATGGACACCATAGTGTATGCCGACTCGGACCATACCCGTGACTATGTTGATAGAAAAAGTACAAGTGGTACTTGCACTTTTATTGGACATTGTCTCACCTTATGGTTCTCTAAGAAACAAACGGCTCTCGCTATATCAACAACTGAAGCCGAATACGTCTTGGCCGGGAAAGCATGTCAACAAGCTCTTTGGATGAAGCAAGCTCTTGTCGACTACGGAATTCAACTCAACGACATTTCCATTCTTTGTGACAACAAAGGAGCCATAGATCTTAGCAAGAATCCAGTTCAACATGATAGTACTAAACATATTGAAATCCGTCATCATTTCCTTCGTGTCAACGTTCAAGAAGGAAACATTTCAATAGAAAAAGTTTCTTCTAAAAACGACATCGCCGACATTCTCACTAAACCTCTTAAAAGAGAACCATTTAACCTCCTTAGGCTTGGATTAGGACTTATGGAACCTACATTGTAGATCTGAACGCTAGAATAAAATCACAAAAATCAAAACAAATCCAAACAATTTTTGCATCTGCTGATGCGTCGCGGAACCTTGGGACATAAGGGGCGGAACCCCATATTTGGTTCCGCCGTATACGCCGACCTGCAGAAACTGTTTCTTATTTTATATTAAACCAAACACTATCCATACCATACCAACACTTCATTGTTGCTACTATTCACTTCACCACTTATCCACATCTACGAAAATTTTCTCCTTCCTTCATATACATTGCTCTCTAATCATCATTGTAAGTATTCCAAACATAACTATACTTCTGATCTGAGTCTAGGATTTTTATTTCTTGCACAAAAACTAAAACTTGGGGTTATGTATTAACTTAAGCAAATCATGTAGGATATTAGTGGTTAAACTAAACTAATCATGTTTCCCATAATTAGGAATTGCATCTTTTTAAGATATATGCATGATTACTAAAACACACCACGTCAAATTTTTGCAAAAATTTCTCACAAGTAGGACAAATATTTTTTCGTCTCATATTTTAAATACAAAATAAAACGTTATGTTCAAAACATCACTTGCATAATGTCTCTTGAATGCTAAAGAGAATACATAACCAATATGTATTTTCGGGCACATTCAAACGAAGCTACATTGAATTAGGAGCGTTTGGGTTATCTTATGTTTTATAAAAATAAATTTTGCATCATAAAACGTTTTTGAGCATTAAAATGAGTCAAGATAACCGCACCTCCACATTGTTTGCATATAGGCACATACTAGAACATCCACATTGCAATGTTCGTCAACTTAAACTAAAATATAAAATTTTGTGTTTCTAGGGATCATCATGCCTCCCGCAACTCATTATGACCACAAAGACACCATTCACTACCTACCCAAACATCACAAAACCAAAGGTCTTACTCCCGCTCAAGTCAACATTTTCAAAGCCTTAGAAAAACACTATGTCCATGAGAGTAGAACCATTGATCTATCCTTCCTAGAAGGAACACATCTCCGTAGGGAACTTGCCAACATTAACTTGATTGCCTCCTAGATATCAACGAGCCTATTTGTCCTAGGTTCATTCTTGAGTTTTATACATCCGTCACTCTTTCCACCGATGATTATGGTATCATATCAATCAACTTCTCAGTTAGTAGTCATGAATTCTCCTTCACTCTTGATGAGTTTGCTCACATCCTAGGTGTCCCAAACCGTGGTACTTGCATCTATAGTGATAAACACTCCCTAGCAATTCTTGACACCCTCACTGACCGCATCCATCCATATGACACACCTCTTGTGTCAAAGAATGATCTTCGTGACTATCTTTTTGTTAGGACCACCGAAACTAGGAGAATCCGTTCTGGAAATGAAGTCAACAAGGAACCTTATGGTATGGAATACAATGAACTCAAACCTCAATTCAAGAAATGGGAAGAAATCCTTAGAGCCAATGTCATTTGCACAATAGGAAATAGGGATCATATCAATGCTTGCCTTTGCTACATGCTATATTCTTTATCAACCCGTCAACCCTTCAACTTGGCTTATTACATGGCCAAAAGGATGGCGGACATTCCCGTGCATGGCACAACGGCTTTGCCGTATGGAATGCTCCTAACCCGTCTCTTTAGGCGAATTTCTCCCATTCCTCCAACTCCAAGAGGCCTTCGCTTAGACTACTCTCTCATTCCACACACATTTATACCACTTAGTTCTAAGAGAGTCTCTGTGTCCCATGGCAAACGCCCTCATCCTCCTACTTCCTCTTCATCATCTTCAATGAGTGAAGATGACACTTTGCCCAACTCTAGGCTCCCACCTCTTGAATACCTTTCTCAACTTCCGTCAATACCCAATGAGTCGCCAGAGTTCAAGCAAACTAAGGGGATGTTCAAATGCTTTGGGAGGTACCTTGGGAAGCTCAACAAGAAGTTGGATCGACACTGAGAGCGAGGGTAGGGGTGTTTGGCACTAGATGTCATTTGAACAATTTGGCACTTAAACAATATGTATTATGGATTTATGTATGTGTACGGATACTTAGTTATGTTTAGAACACGTCGGTACTAACTATTATGCAGGACGACAACATTTGGCATGTTGTCAAATTTTCAAGTATATGGAAATTTTCACTAAGTATAGTGAAATTCGCTAGCCCCTCGTCAAAGTCTAACGGTAAGAGTGTTTTCATATTCATTTTTTGCATTTCCTAACCAGATATGCCTTTAAGTTTTGGTCCCAAGAATTTTGGGAAATTTTCGATTTCGTCTTGACCGCTAAAAATACGGTCTGTAAATATTCTGGGCATTGGCGGATCTGGCGGAACCAAAAATTGGGTTCCGCCTGTAGGATTTCTGGGTAAACCTAGGTTCGCCCAACGGATCTGGCGGAACCCAAACAAGGGTTCCGCCCATGTATTCCCAGGGTTCCGCCAGTCTACCTGGAAATTTTTCTTAGAATTTTCAAATTCCGATATCCACATTCCCTCAAATACACTTTTAAGATTAGAAACTCATGCCTACTATCTAGTTATCTGTATTATGATCATTCTTAGACATTAGAATCAATAAAAACCCATTTCCCGCAAAAATTCAAATTTAACCATAACTAACCCAAGGAACCCTCACCCATAAGGCAAGGAACCCACCAAAAGGTTCCTTGGTATCCATGGAAAATTTGAGTCAAAACACAATGACAAGACCACTAAGCATTTAGTGCATATCTTGATCTTCTTACTCCATCTCTTTTATTGGATTGACTTCCAATGATTTGACAACCTTCATAACTCTCCCAAATCGTTATAAACCTCCATTTTTTAATGGTTAAACATCAAATCCAAACACTCCTTTTCACAATTCTTCAACTCTATAAATTTGACCATCTTAGAACACTTTCAAATCACACAACCACATCTCAAATCTCTAAAACTTATCCTCCAAATCACCATTTTTTACAACGACAAAGTCAACAACCACTTCTCCACCACCAAGACCCATTAGGAGAACCGCCCGAATAAGTGTAAAACCATTTTTTTGTAACACTACCATCCATCTTAGCTCCTCATCTTTGGATGAATCACCACTAATCATATCCTCACCCATCAAAGACGAAAACTTCTTGAATCTTGCAACTCCCGCACTATCACCAAAATTCAATCATGTGATCAACACTCCACCTCCAACCAAGACACCAATTGACCCAAGTCCACCACCGGCTCCAACTCAACCATCCAAGTCACCTTCACCACCCAAATCACCTAAACTTGAACCAATGGAACTATTTAGTACTCCACCAACATCACCAACTCCTTTTCTAGAAGATCTCAATGATCTCTTCTCTAACTCACCCACTCCACCAACTTTGCCATCGTTTGATTCTAACGAACAAATGGCACATGAACAAACTCGGGCATTCTTTGAGCCCAATATACCCTTTCAACAAGAACAACCAACCCAACAACAACCACCATCCCAACCAAAACCATTGTTGTTTCACCCTATCTACAAAGACATCCATGGACCTCTCTATGAAGAAGCCCACTCTCAACACAACCAAAGATCACAACCCCATGAATCACAACCACAATCACACTCTCAATCCCAAAACTTTGAGTCTCTCTTTCCCTATTACGAGGAAACTGAGGCATCATTATGGAACAACCTTCCTAACTCCCACGAGGAAATCAACGACCATCTTGACAACCTCTATGCATTCAAAAGCATCATGGACAATCATCTCTATCAAGCCATGGAGTTTCAAACCACCTTGCTTGCCTCTATTGTAAACCCAACCTCCACTCAAGAAACCACCACCATTCCACCTCCACAACCATCATCCAACGACCCCATTCTACCCAATCCCCGCCATGGTTGCTCACATTGTGAGCGTGCGGCAAAAATTAGTGATAGCATCAAAATCATGCTCCACCAAGTCCAAGATAAAACTCGCTTCGCTCTCCAACATATTCTAGAACGTTTGGAAGCTCTCTCACAACCAAACCAATCTTAGAGCGGTTTATGGAGGCTTTGCCCCATTTAAGAAAATCTTGGGAGTCCTCTATTTATAGAAGTAGGAATTTTATTTTCTTTATTATTTTCCATTTTACTTCCTTTAAAGTAGGCTAGAATTTTTCATTTCTTGTTATTGAATTTTACAAGTCAACTTTTTACTTGGAATGACTTCTTTTCTACCATTGTTGATTGCATTGTTGGTTGCTCATATATGGTTTGTGCTTGTGATATGTGTGCTCATATTCTCATATTATGGGTAAGCAAATCATCGTTATCACCAACTAATCATTTTTTGTAGGTTCAAAATCCATGTTTCCTACCTTGGCACTCCATTTAGGGGGAGTATTGTCCAAGGGGGAGCAAGTGCATTCTTCCACTCCGCTTATCCTCTTTTTGTTTCGACAAAAAGGGGGAGAAAATATATTTAAACTTAAAATGATTTTCGTCAATTAAGTAAAATGAGTTTAAATACAAACTTTTAAATACTTAACACTAGAATTAGTGATTTACTTAAAAACAAAGTTTATGTTTTGTCATCAACAAAAAGGGGGAGATTGTTAATACAAATATCATCTAAAAACGTTATTTATATTTTACGATCTCTGCAAAGTTTTGTTAACGACAAACTATAAACTTTAGTTTTTAGTAAAACACAACTTTAGTTTTAATCTTGCATAACTAGACTTTACTTGCTACATTTACATTCACATTAGATATAACATTTCATATTACTAAAAATAGAAAATGTAATATGACATCATAGCTTACATCATGTGCATTTATGGAAAGCTTACTAAATCTAGTAGTTGACTTTTCATAAAGATCTCTTACACATTTGGATAGTCTCTTACTCAATCCATGGTGTGTTGACTTATAGAAACATGATTTGACATTGCTTGATATGGAAAGATTTCTTTAGTCCTTTGACTGTCAGACCCGGCGGAACCCTCAGGGTACAAGGGCAGAACCCTTGTTTTGAATCTGGCAGATCCGCCAGTCTGCTGGATTGAATGGTTATAAATACCAAGCCAATTGAAAAGAAATCTCTCATCACTTCTCATTATAATTCACACATACATTCTCATTTGCATTCATCTAACACCTTAACATTTCATTTCATTTGTGAGATCTTTTGTAGCAAAGAAGATCACAAGTTCATAACCAAAGTTACAAGGTTCAACATAATGTTGCAAGTCTTGTATCTTAGTCTTGTGTAAACTAGTAAAGTTTATACATCCATTCATTGTGTGTTTTCAATAGTGATCGGTTTGTATTTTAGGCCTTAAAATACATAGTGTGACGGGAGTAGTCGTACCCTTGTAAAAGAACTCGACATCTAGCTTTGTGTCGGTAATTGTGTGTAAGCGACGTGTAAGGTTTTGTCCGCCGATGAAAGGAGCTTGATGACTAGTAAAAGAAACTCTCGAGTTGGATAACTCGAGGCGTGGAGTAGGGCAAGGAAAAAGAGTCCTTGTAGCCGAACCACGATAAATTATCGTGTTGTGGTTTGATTGTTTCGTTCTCTATCTTGCATATTACATATTGTCTTTTACACTATATCTTGATTACACGGAAAGTTTTATAAAGATAACTAAGTTAAAATCGATAAACTATTCAACCCCCTTCTAGTTTCCCACAGTTGGCATGATGGAAAATTATTCTTCGTAGAGAAGCCGTGTTAAGGACATGGAGAGGGGTTAGAAAGTTTTATATTTTGAGAGTTGGAAAGACAAGAATCGAGGATGAGTCTTTTCCATGAGGAGGAGAATGATGCAGTGCATTTTCGAGCTCCAACTCCTCTTACTTAGCCGCCGATTCTTCGGTCAATATGTGATGTCATGTGTTTAATTTGTTCGAATAGATTAAATGGTAAAAACAACAATATTTAATTTTCGTAATCTATCTTTTCTAGTATTAGTATTTGTGTTATTTTTAGGAGTTATGTTTTATGATTAATTTTCTTATTTAAAGGTTAGTAGTGATTCTTGCCTTTCTCTCCAAGTCACTTTTAAACTATAAGTAAATGTAATAGGTTTAAGTTTTAAAAACATGTTAGATGAATTGATAGAAAAAGAGAAATTTCTCTTCAAGTCCCGATTGGGTACCCTTCGAGGGTTTAACAAAATTCCTTTGTTATTTGTTCTTGTATGGTTTCTTTCATTCACAACGGTCCCGCCATCAGTTTTTCTTGGTGACAACTTATTGTCATTGTCCGCCAAGCGACAGGATTGGTTTAAAATTGTGCGCATCATTTTGAGCACATTTACAAAAGTGCAATGCAATTTGTAATGAAAAGTTGTTCCAACATGCACCCTAATGTTGTCGCATCACTTCACAATAGTGTGATGTTCGCATCGAACACAATAGCGCGCAATTGAAACTTTAGTTTTATAAACTACTTAATAAACTAGATGAAGACTTTGAATGCTTTTTACTTTAAAGATAGTTTTATTATTTGCAGTTGACTTTTGACACTGTCGATACTTGCTCTGAATATGTAAGTGACGTATTTGATGTTTAAGCATACTATTAGTATCAATATATAAGTGACTTATTTGATGTTTAAGCATCGACTTGTAGAATAAGTTGATTTAAAATATTTTTAATTTTTTTATTACCTAGCATCACGCGTTCTTGACGTGCTCGCAATCGTATCACGCACCGCGCATCGGTATTTGGGACCCTCAACGCAACGGATCGCACATGCAATTTAAAACCAATGCGGCAAGTTACCTTGTTCCGATCTAGTGCTGAAGCTGAATATAGAGGTGTTGCTAATGTGGTTGTTGAGACTGTTTGGTTACGTAATCTTATACGTAAGCTTCATACTCCTTTATTTACCGCCGCATTGGTTTATTTTGATAATGTCACTAACCCGGTTCAACATTAATCAACTAAGCATATTGAGATCGATATACATTTTGCTCGTGAATTTGTAGCTTCTGGACAACTTCGTATTCTTTATGTTCCTTCGCGGTGTCAGTATGATGGTATCTTTACCAAGGGCCTTCCAAGTGCTTTATTTCTCGAGTTTCGCTCCAGTACGAACATTCAAAAACCTCCCGCTCCAACTACGGATGTGTATTAGCATATTATATTATTAGCCCATTTAGTATGTTTATTATTGATATGAGTTTAGCTCACTTAATTATCTTATTATCCATGCTATGTAAAGTATATATGATGAAGGTTAATAAAAACCTCATTCACTTACCCATTTACCTAGTTGACACGTTAAAATGTATGACACTAGTTAAACATGATAAATGGGTTGCAGGTCGACTTGTTTATCCCATTTAATCAATTATAAGTTTCATATTTTGTATTAAAGTTCATTGGGTTGTGGAAAAATCCGCTAACCCACCCTCACACGAATACAGCATGCTTAATAAACTTTTTAGTTAGGTCTACTCAAACACAACAAGGAATTTGTTTACACCTAATCTATATCTCTACATATAATGCATGAATGATATTGTTGAAAAACTAAGCATAACTAAATTACTAAATTTTACTTGGTTACTCTTCTTTTAAAAATTATAAGTATACTACATTACTAAATTAGCCTTAAAGATAATTAAAACAAGGATTACTTACAATAGACTTTGGCAAATACATATCCTGATGCATAATGTACAAATTGATAAAACACGATAAGATATCAGTTACAAACTCAAAAGTCTGGGATTACAATTTATATACCGAAGACGCCTTATGACCAGGAACACAACCTTTTTTATCACAGTTTAACAAACAAAGATCTCACTTTTTATTTTATTTTATTTTGAAAAAGCAAAGATATTATTTGCCACACGGCAAGGAAAGAACATACAAAAAAAGGGCTCCAGGAGGAGAACCCAAAAAGAAATACAAAACACCACACCACAAAAGAAAAAGGGTTAAGAACCTAGAAGCTCACTAGGGCAAAGAATCCAACTGGTCCAAGAAAAGTGATTCTTCGGGGCCCTATTCGAAGCCCATAAAAGCATCATCCTTTGAACCATGGGAAAAATATCTTCATGTAAAGCACTCGACCTCTCTCCGTCCGAAGAACATGCAAAATACGGTTTCTCTAAGACTAAACACTCCAAATGAAACCCAAACAAACTGCACGAAATAACTTGTCCATCTATTTATTCGAATAGAGGCTAGGGGTCCCTTTAAAATTTCATACAAAGAACAGTTAAAACAACAAAGGAGCTGTCCACGATTTTAAATTTTCACCCATATAATCCTTATCTTGGGGCAAGAATGAAAGCAATGAACTTTTGATTCTACCTTTGATCCACAAAATATACAGGACATGGAATTCGACTGAAGGATACCTCAACACCATAAGTTTTCTTTAGTTGGAAGGCGATCTAAGTCCACCCTCCAAGGACATATGTTAACTTTGTGTGGAACCCATAAGTTCCACACAAAATCAGAGGGATCAACAAAATTATTAAGCATCTTTTTTTGAATAAGGGAACATAAGAATCTAACATAAAACTTACCTCATTCAATACTCCGAACCCATTTATCTTCCTTTGATGCATCAATAACAAAACCATCGATGAGACTGATAATTGAGACAAGATCGCCCAAAGTCTACCCAATAGGTTGCCTGCAACAGTTCCAATTAGCAGCCCATGCACCATTAAAGGAGGTCCAATGATCAACCACTGAACAAGATTTGCACTATTTAAGAGCATAAACGACGGAATTAGTCTTTTAGAGGCCCACGACCTTAGATCCAGATATCGAGCCAAAAAGGTATATTTCTACCATTCCAGATTTTCGCACGATCATCTCATTGAAATCAGTACCCAACATGTTCAGATTCAAACAACATTTAACAACCGAGACCTATACACCATTTTTAATAGAAGAAAGATAACTTGCATCAAAGCCTTATTTAGAGCCATAAACTTCTTATATAACTTTCTCCTGAGCTCATTTAACTCGTTAAAAAAATCTCTACTTCCATTTACCAAGGAGTGCCATATTTTTTGTTTCAAGATTCCCGATTCCTAAACCTCAGTCGTGTTTATCTAACAACGTTTTATCTCATTGAATCTAAAACATCTTTTTCTCGCCTTCATTCATACCTCAAAGAAAATGTTGTTTAACTGACTCAAGACGAGAAATGACCACTTTTGAAGCTTTGAAAATGGAGAAAAAGTAAAGAGGTAAACTCCAAGGACCGCTTTAATGAGAGTAAGTCTACCCCCGGTGGACAACATCTTAGCTTTCAGCATGTAGAGCCTTTTAGAGAAACGGTTAACCACCTCATCCCGAGTCTCGGTTTTTCTCATGTCTTTACCACCGAAAGACAGAGATAAATAAACGACAAAGTGATATATGAACTATTAATTGATCTCGCCATACTCTCGACGTCAACTAACGGAACACCAATGCCAAAAAGATGGCATGTCGCCAAATTAGTTTTAAGGCTTAGTTAAATCCAAACACCCGCTAAACTGCATATACAGATGCAAACATGCAACTGAAAGCAAAATACTCGGAAAATCAAGATTAAATTGTCTTAAAATTATCATTTAAAATATGTTTCATTACATAATGACATTAATCCGAGACGTATGCCAAATGTACATCATCATAACTGAATGTTTCTAAACATTCATCTTCTTCAATTTCATCATTTATTTTTTTATCCATTTTTTTCTAATTTCCTAAGTGCAGCTTTCTCTTTCCAATGCTCCTTTGCCGTTGCAAAACGCCTTCCTTGTTTCACTTCAGCATGGCTTATTTCTGCCTCCTCCTTTCCTTCTTCTTGCTCCTTTGCTTCTTCCTTCTCCTTTTGATCTTCCTCATGATCCAACACAGCTTCTAGTTGATAGTACCAGCTTTCATCACCTTCAATTTTGGCCGACTGTTGTTGGTTAGATACAGGGTTTTATGCTGCCACATTTGCTTCAGTAGTTGGTCTTTTGGTCAATTCCTTGTCTTGGATAGCATCCGCATCTCTTGGTCGTTTGTTTCTAGACAACATGATTTCAAGTGAATGTGATAGATGTGTTTGAGGATGATGATATAAGATTAGTATGCAGCAACATGTGGAAGTAACCAATATATACACGCATTTAGACGTAAATAGAGCGTGTCAGGGAAGACACTGTTGGTCCCTCAAGTTGTCTATGTTGTCGTTGGTACTGTTAGAACTCCCGCCAATTATTAAGTTGAGCATTCACATTTGGTCCCTCAAGTTGACTGGCGGGTTTAGCTTGGGTTAGATCATAATTAAATAGTGATTGGACTATTATGCCCCAGAAACTAGAACATAAAACGTGCGTTGACCCAACCCAAATGGGTCAAGGGACATAATTGGACTCAAAATCCTAAGGTTTGGATGCCTAGCGGCGAATTTTGAAAGTTAGGGTGCATTGCGATGTTTTGTGGAAAGTTTAGGGACCAACGGTGTATTTTAGTCAAATTTTTATTTATACCATGACTTGACAAATGTAATAATCAAATCATATCATATTATATCATAATTTCTTTTGTCATTTCTTACCTTACACATCTATACTACATATGAAGGGTTTAAATCCATTTTTGAATATTGAAAAATTAAGAAAACTATTTATGAAAACACAATAATTGTAAAAGTCAATAAAATTTTGAATTAAACTTTATTTTTATTTTTTTTTTGAACGGCTGAATTAAACTTTATTTAAGGTAGAGAAGAGATCCAGTAAGAAGTAAACTAAAATAAGAAGTTGTAAGAAGTGACTATAACCGCACATTTGAGATGCAATGACTTGAATTAATTGCATTTCTATTCATTTAGATGCACCCCCTTGAGTTTCGAAAGTTATTTTGAAGTGAAAATGATGCAAATTGGTTTTTATGCTTCGGTCACATGTAGAGGGAAAAAAAGGCATCGTGAAATGCATCTTATATAGATATATGCATCTAATTAAAAGCTAAAAATCCAATTATGATGCATCTAAGATAATATGGATGCATTTAATTTAGGTCAGTGCATCTCGGATATGCGGTTATATTACTTCTTATCATTCTTATTTTAAGATTACTTCTTATCTGATCCTAACTCATTTAAGTTAATCAATTAAATTGTCAAAGCTTATGGAGTAAGATGCATAAATTTCGGGTTATTATTGTTAAAATATCAATTTCTATCTATAATTTCTTCTTCATTTTTATTTGAAAAACTAATCTTTCATTAATAATAAAATTAATTTCGATCTATAATTTCTTCTTCATTTTTATCATTAGTCTCTTCATTAAACTAATATGCATTTCTTTACACCATTTGTTTTTTCTACAGATGGAAGTAGCATTTAAAGAAATGTCATGAAATGTTTGAAAGACTATCGATCGCTTTCGAAGATATGCATCGAATTTTTCTAGGCAATCATTAAAATCATGCTATTCATTGTTTTAATATTTTATCTATTCTAGAAACCATTATAGTTGTATTGCATTTGTATAATTCTTGATCAGTTTGTATTATTTTCTTAGAGTCACAAAAATAAAAGCTTACATGTAAACATATTCGTTGTTGATCAATATTTGAATAGAAACTATTTTGCAGATTTATATTGTTGCAGGTCATAATTCTTTAGCAAAGGTATTAGTGAAGCCAGCAAAGAGTTCGGTCAATGAAGAGTCTAGTTCTCAAATGTCGTGTATCAAGAAGTTTTACGTGACGACTAACATGCATTGTTAGTTATCTAATAGTTGATAATATTTTATTTTTAGTTTCACTAAATGTTTTTATATGTTCTTTGATATATGTTAAGAATTATTGTTTGAGTTGAATTATCGCATGTTACAACCTTTTGCAATTACATTTTGAAATTTTTCACGTTTTATGTTTAAACGTTACACGAAAAACTTACCAAAATATCGCAACTACAGTTGTTCGCTGCTAGAAAATCCTATTGCTATGCACGAATAGTCGTCTAGTTTAGTTGTTAAGTGATGATATAATTTAATTATAATTATATAAAATATTTGTGATCAAAGTATACAGGAAAAACACTTTTAAAAATCATAAAAAGTAAATCAAGATGTGCTTAAACAAACCTTTTATTCCAAGAAATGGAGAATATTTCCTATATTATTGCAAGTTGTTTGTAGAGGCAAGAAGCACTTGCACTTTCACTTTCTGTTGTGTGTATGTTAGTGGGTCTACTTCTCTTTAATTGTTTTGTCTATACACTTCACCTGCCTTCAACCTCTCCTTCCCAAATTTCTAAGACAAGCATCCTACATCTAACCTAACAAACATATCAAAAAATAAAAATAAAAAATCCCACATTTTTTTTTATATAAGTATAACTTTTGATATATAGTTTAAAGCAAGGTGCTTTTTTGAAGTTTGAAGTTGATATCATAAATCTTGATTGAGTTGGGTCATTTTGTGAGATCAAATTAATAAAAAAAAGTGAAAATTTTCCTACATTTTCTTGATTTGTATGTTTTGATTAGCAAGGTGCTTTTTTGAAGTTTGAAGTGAAAAATCAAGTTTTTTGATTGAGTTGAGTTATTTTGTGAGATGGGTTTGATTTCAAATTAAAAAAGAAGTGAAATTTTTGCTACATTTTATTGATTTGTAACTTTTGGTATATGGTTTAAAGCAAGGTGTTTTTTTTTTTTTTTTGAAGTTTGAAGTCAATATCATAAAATCTTGATTGTGTTATGATTTTGAAGTTAAATTAGTTATTTTTGGTGGTATAAAAAGATTGGTTTAGTAAAATGTCTTGGAAGAGTAGTAATTCAAGAAGTTTGGTGTCAAAACAATTGACATTGTTCTTGTGTGCTGGTTGTTTCTTTGCCGGAATGCTCTTCACCGACAGGTTTTTTTCTTATGCTTTTTAATATATTTTTATTGACCCTACCTACTATTTGTATATTGAATTGATTAAGTAGTTATGTGTTGTTTAATTTAATAATAAATTTATAATCTGTGTGAAATGATTATGGATGTATTTTACTAACCTTTTTTAAGTTAATCTTGTAGATTTTGTGATTTTGATTTCGGTTTGGGTAGAGTTAGTATGTTTACTTGAAGTTCTTTAATCTAGTAAGTTTTTACATGCTTCCTGGAAATTAATGAATCAAATAGATGTTATTGATCTTGAACCTTGTAACAAGTTTAGTGATCTGATATGGGTTGGAGGATTTAGTGTCATAGAGTTTATATGATTCTTAGAAATCAGCTAATCTTGAAAAGTTGCAATTTTTGTGATCTTGATATGGGATTGGTCTAATTTAGGTGCTCCTAATATGTATCCTGAAATTGTTGAATCTTGCAAAATTTACCAATACCTATTTTGGATTTGTACTAATTAAAGTTTTACAGTTGATGTAGTTACTTGAAATTCTTCATCTTGTACTGATATTGATTACTTAGTATATTGCACGAAGTTTATGTAAGAGTTGTCTTTCCTTAACTTTAACAGAAAAAAAATAGATTAGTAAGTGAAAATGTGATGCGATTAAGCTAGTTTGAAACGGAATAGTTAGCTCAAACACAACCAAAAATATGTTTACACCTCATCTCAACTGGTTTATTTTCATGTAGTGTCGGTGTAAAGATGCTTTTTGAATTGCCCACATTCATGATGGCTGTAAAAATGATACTCCGTATTAATCACCGATCTTCAAATAATGGAAAATTTTAAATTAAACTATTAACTTATCGAGTACATAATTTAAAAATAAACACAAAAACACTTTTAAAAAGCACTCATGCTTGATGTCTCCACAAAAAGTAAATCAGGATGTGCTTAAACAAACCTTTTATTCCAAGAAATGGAGAATATTTTCTATATTATTGCAAGTTGTTTGTAGAGGCAAGAAGCACTTGCACTTTTACTTTCTGTTGTGTGTATGTATGTTAGTGGGTCTACTTCTCTTTAATTGTTTGTCTATTGTATATCACCACCTCACCTGCCTTCAACTTCTCCTTCCCAAATTTCTAAGACAAGCATCCCACATCTAACCCAACAAACATATCAAAAAATATAAAAAAATTCCCATGGTTTTTTTATTCATTTTTAACTTTTGATATATAGTCTAAAGCAAGGTGCTTTTTTGAAGTTTGAAGTTGATATCATAAATCTTGATCGAGTTGAGTCATTTTGTGAGATGGATTTGCTTTCAAATTAAAAGCAAGTGAATCTTTTGCTACATTTTCTTGATTTGGATGTTTTGATTAGCAAGGTGCTCATTTGAAATTTGAAGTTAAAAAGCAAGTTCTTTTTTTATTGAGTTGATTTATTTTGTGAGATGGGTTTGATGTAAAAGTTAAAGAAAGTGAAAAATTTTGCTACATTTTCTTGATTTGTAACTTTTGGTATATGGTTTAAAGAAAGGTGTTTTACTTGAAGTTTGAAGTCAATATCATAAATCTTGATTGTGATATGATTTTGATGTTAAATTAGTTGTTTTTGGTGGTGTAAAAAGATTGGTTTAGTAAAATGTCTTGGAAAAGTAGTAATTCAAGAAATTTAGTGTCAAAACAATTGACATTGTTCTTGTGTGCTAGTTGTTTCTTTGCCGGAATGCTCTTCACCGACAGGTTTTTTGCTTACTATTTTTATATATTTTTATTGACCCTACCTACGATTTGTATATTGTAATGATTAAGTAGTTATGTGTTGTTTACTTAAATAATAAATATTTGTAATACGTGTGTAATGATTATGGATGTATTTACCAACTTAAATTTTGATATCGGTTTGGACTTTGGATAGATTTAGTAATCTTAGAGTTCATATGTTTACTTGAAGTAATTGAATCTAGTAAGTTTTTTATGCTCCTTGGAACTTAATGAATCTTTGGTGTTCATAGAGTTTATATGATTCTTAGAAATTAGCTAATCTTGAAAAGTTGCAATTTTTGTGATCTTGATATGGGATTGGGCTAATTTAGGTGCTCCTAGAGTTAAGATGAATCTTGCAAATTTTACCAATATGTATTTGGATTTGTACTGATTAAAGTTTTAGAGTTGATGTAGTTACTTGAAATTCTTAAATCTTGTACTGATATTGATTAATGATTACTTAGTATTGCACGAACTTTATGTAAGAGTTGTCTTTCCTTAACTTTAACAGAAAAAAATAGATTAGTAAGTGAAAATGTGATGCGATTAAGCTAGTTTGACACGGAATAGGCTCTCATTTTGGATCCATTTTCCTGTTGCGTATGGATTTTTAAGAGTTTCATGCTATTTGATAAATCCGGGCAACTTTATCACTTCCATGTTGAAGATCAACTTTTCCCCATGAAATTTTTGAAGATTTCTGTTTTAAATGTCTTGCGAGATTTTTTTATTTATTTATTTATTTTTTTTTTTTAGAACGGCAATATTTTTCACACCTATACCACCTATCTCACAATATATCTCCCAAATGCCTTCAGAGAGGCTTGAACCCACAACCTCTAGGTTGGTGGGCAACTCACATACCACTAGACCAAAGGGCCTTGGGTGCCAGATTTGGTATTATCGCTAGTTTAAAAACTGAACCAAAGTTTACGTGTTTGTCTTAACTTTTGCATAATGTTGGTCGTTTAGTTAATCATGGAACATTTGGATTCAGTTTTCCTTATATACTCCTCATCGTTCATCCTGTCAATTAAGGTCTTAAGATGATTTACGGTTGGATAACTTACAAGGTTGAAATTGGAATAAAGTTGTAGAGTAATTACATTTAGCCTTAACAATTACATTGTCAAATCAATGTGTAAAAAATTTTAGAAGACTAACATTTGGTTCTTGTTTTGTTTATGATTTTAGAATGTGGACTGAGCCTGAACCTAAAGGCCTATCTATACTAACCGGGGCAGAAGATGAACAACTTCAAGTAGTTTCAGATGGTTGTGACACGGCATTAGTGAGTAATCAACTTCATAAACATATCTAGGTTTTTTCTTTGTATTTTTCTCACCCCGATAATAACCATATCTTTGTCTTTCATCTTTTCGTTAGAAGGATGTAAGGAGGGATTCCAAAGAAATTATCCGTGAAGTTTCAAAAACACATAACGCTGTCCAGTAAGTTTCTTCTTCCATATTTAATAAATCAACCAAGAGTAACAAGTCTAACTTTAATAACTGACTTTTGTCGTGATGATTTTATGGATGCAGAACACTAGATAAAACGATATCAAACTTGGAAATGGAGTTAGCTGCAGCAAGATCAATGCAAGATTCCATACTTACAGGCTCCCCTATATCTGATGATTTAATACTACCAGAGCCGGTTAAGAAAAGAAAATATTTGATGGTTGTAGGGATTAATACAGCTTTTAGTAGCCGGAAGAGAAGGGACTCCGTACGTGCTACTTGGATGCCTCAAGGTTAGAGACTTAGAGGCGTCTAAATGGGTGGGGCGGGTAACAGGTCAAAACGGGTAACTTTGTAAGTTTGTATGTGTTGACACAGGCCGTTTGACCCTTTTTTAGCTGTTTTTTTTTTTTTTTTTTTTTTTTTTTTTTAATTATACCCGTTTAATATGGTAGACATCGAATATTGACACAAAGTGATTTATTCATAAGCAAATGTGTCATATTGCACATGATCTCTATTTAATTACAATCTTGAATTCTTTGTATGTTTTAATTACTCCAGGTGATAAATTGCTGAAGCTCGAGAAAGAAAAGGGTATCATTATGCGCTTTGTTATTGGTCACGGGTAAGAAGAGCACCCATTACACTATCATACCATATGCAGTCACGAGACTCTAAACACTAAATGTGTTGATCTTCTTGACCTTTGACTTCATTTTGCAGTGCTACAACTGGTGGTATCCTCGATAGAGCTATTGAAGCAGAAGATAGAAAGCATGGAGACTTCTTGAGACTTGTAAGAATACAAACTCCTTGTTTTTCTTTTTGGATTTTTGCTCTAAACAGATTTACTGACATTCATTTGATGTGTGCAGGAGCATATCGAGGGGTACCTTGAATTATCAGCCAAAACAAAAACATACTTTACAACAGCTGTTGCTCTGTGGGATGCAGATTTCTATGTCAAAGTGGATGACGATGTCCATGTTAATATAGGTAAACCCATAAGGTTATATGAACCCACTTCACTCATGTCGTATTACTATTGTATAAATGAATATTTATTTCACTTTTAAGATTAAATATTTATAAGGTTTTTTTATTTGCAAAAATACCAATGCACTTTTTCATGTATCCTATTTTTGTCCCAATATTTTCTTTTTGTACATCCGAATCATTATTAACATGGTTTTTTTGTCCCATTTGGATCACTTTGCATTCCACTTTCTTCAAATTCTATATAAAACTTAACATTTTATATCAATCTAACATTTTTATAAAATAATCATCATGTTTGAAAGCCGGTTTTTTGGCTACCAAATGACGCAAACAGGGCACAGCCATTTTTTAGCGACTCGGGTGTCAAAAAAGTACTGTGACTTAAACAGACAAATGCAAACATACGTTAATATATTATATGCAAAAAAAGAGAGAATATTTATATAAGTCCAAAAGTTGGCAAAACCGTGTTTACGGGTCAATTCAACTCTACCCAAATTTATTTACATGTACTAAAATTTACTTGTGATCCGTTACCCAACTCACCTGACCTAAAGCGTATTGACAGCTACACTTGGGGCAACATTAGCCAAGCATCGGGTGAATCCACGAGTGTACATTGGATGCATGAAGTCTGGTCCTGTTCTTGCTCATAAGTAAGCCGTAGCTTTTCTTGTTGCTTAATGTTGTATTTTTGTGGGTTCGAGCATTAACCAATTTTGTTTAAAGGGGAGTGAGATATCATGAACCCGAGCATTGGAAGTTTGGTGAAGAAGGAAACAAGTATTTCAGACATGCAACTGGACAACTCTATGCCATCTCAAAAGATTTAGCCACTTATATCTCAATAAACCAGTATGTATCACTTGCCATTTTTGTAAAAATGAACCTGTTATTGGTTTCGGGATCTAACTTTTGTTACGTTTGTAGGAACGTGCTACATAAGTATGTGAATGAGGACGTATCACTGGGATCATGGTTTATTGGACTAGATGTGGAGCATATTGATGATAGGAAGTTATGTTGTGGGACACCACCTGGTAATGTTCTTGTATCCGTCTAGTTTTTAAGCTTGTTTATGTAGATTAAAGGTGACAATTATGCTTGATTTGTTGATAGGAAACTGATTGAAAGTTGTCTTAGTTGTATTTTAATGCATAAAACCTTATAAATCATATTCTCCTAGAAATTAAAAATACAATTTAAATAATACAATCTTTTAAGTAAATCTTTATAGGGCAAATATTTAAAAAAAAGTATCATACATGACACCATTTGTTTTACTAGGTAGCGAACAATTTTTTTTTTTGCTTATAGGGGTGTACTTTTCTTTCAAATTCTTCCTTCTTAAGGTACTTTGTGACATTTTTGCGCTTCAAAAAAAATTCCTATTAGCTGAGAGGGGCAAAATTGTCAAAAAATTTCGCAAAATACCTCAAAAAGGCCGAATTTGAAAGAAAAGTAAGCAAAAAAATTTGTTTGCTACCCATAAAAACAAATGGTGGCAAGTATAGTACATTTTAAAAACATTTGCCCATCTTTATATTATGCTATTTTTTTATCAAGAAATTGGATAAACAATTTACAGGTCAACCAGATACTCACAAATGGGTCAAATCGAGTTGTTTTACACCTCTAAGCGTTAAATGGGTAGATTAATAATAGCTTATAAGGAAATGGGTCAAAATTGGATCAAACTATATTTTTGATGCAAAAAACCTGAATCAGACCATTCGATTTGGCACCTTTAATGTTGAACCATTGTATGACTGCAGATTGCGAGTGGAAAGCTCAAGCAGGGAACATTTGTGTGGCTTCTTTCGATTGGACCTGTAGTGGGATTTGCAGGTCAGCTGATCGGATAAAAGAGGTTCACCGACGGTGTGGGGAAGGGGAAGATGCTCTTTGGAACGCATCATTCTGATCGCAGTGTCGATTTTTTTATATATAGAAAAAATGTGTGGGTCCTCACACATAATCTATGTACATGACCATATGTTAACACGCACTCTAAGAGAAGATTAGATGGTAACATGGATGGTTCGTTCGTTACAGGGTGATGCTCTATTTTAGGTGAAGAGAAGTACCCATTTTTTTGTTGTTGATTCCGGTAGATGGTAAATACCAACATATTTGTTCTTGTAGTATTACAATAAGCTTTTCATAGATACTAGAAGTTGCATGCATCTTGCATGGCTTGTAATCGATTTATTTAGCACATATGTGTAATTTTCATAATCTCTAGGTTATCTGATGTTTTAGTGCATATGTTTGTTTGAAACAGAGTTATATAAAGATGGAATACCAATGGGCTTGTGGTCCACTGGGCATGTCTTATTCAGTTAAGCGTGCCTAGTGGAGAGTAGTACCGGTTTGGGTGACCAAACCGGGAAGTCCTCCCTTGTGGACCACTGCCTTGTCGGTACGATTTCAAAGTCCTTCAATGAAGGTTTCAACCCACAAGGGTTCGAATCTGGAGAAGGCAGGGTTTACTTCAATTTAAGTGTCGTGCCTTCGGACGGCTTAAGTTGAAGGTTTTCCCCCCATCGGGTTTCAAATTGGACTTGGATTTCCCCAATGAAAGTCAATTTTCAAAAAAAAAAAAAATATAAAGATGGAATGAAACGAAGGACAACGATGTGACACCATTTTAAATAGTTTGTATCACTCACTTAACTCCTCTCAAGTCTCAACCAATTAACCAATTAAATATAGTAACTAGGGCTGTGAACGAACCGGGAGCTTTGTTCATGTTCGTTCGTCTAATTTTAATCAAACAAATAAATGAACACAAACGTTTAAACGGACGAATTTTCTTGTTCATGTTAGTTTATTAAGAAAATAAGTTGTTCATGTTTGTTTATGTTCGTTCATTAAGACACTAAACGAACATAAACGATCAAACATAAATAAATATAGACTTTATTAAGTTATGCACAATATATTTTTTATAAGTGTTGTTTTGATTAAACAAACAAATTTTAAAATTATACAATGATATACGAACATAAATAAAATAAATAAACATAAATGAACATTAACGAACGCATAATCGAACGTTCACGAACATAAATGAACAGACGCGATTTTTGTTCATGTTAGTACATTTAACTAAACGAACGTAAAATATTATTCATGTTTGTTCATTTAATAAATAAACGAACATAAACGAACTTTTTAACGAACTGTTCATGAAATGTTCGCTGAATGTTCAGTTCGTTTACGGGCCTAATAGTAACCATATTTCCTGCTTTTAACTTTTAAACATGGCCTTAAGTGCTACAAATAGCAAAACCTTAAAATTATCGATTTTGCTGGAGTTGGCGGTGTGCAGCGGTGGAGTGGAGTGGAGGTATTTGTGTTTTTAGAAGAAAGAAATGAGGAGTTTGTTCGGTATCTATACTACTATATAATGCATTTGAGACTATTCTATAATTAGAAATGCTTAAAATTCAGACTTTTACTTGGTTATTATGGAAGGATTTCAAAATTAATTGGTTAGGAAGCAAGTTTGTTAGGAAGCAAGTTGGTTTGGAAGTTTATTAGGACGCAGGTTGTTTGTTCAAACTAAAATTATTTGGTTTAACCATCTCTAATATCTCTACTTATAAAGCATGAAAACAACTAAAGGTGTAACTAAATAACACAAAATATTATCATACGGTACCCGCCATCGCATTGCGCGGGTACCGTTCTAGTGATATATATAAGAGAGGGATTAAAGGTGTATTTGTAATTTTCTAATAAGACAAAAGAATAAATATTAAAAAAGAACCCATCAACCAAAGGTATTTGGTAAGACGTTTTTTTTTTTTTTTTTTTTTACCAAGTCATGGGACCTACGAGGCCCATTCGGTCAAGATATGGAAGTTTCTCAAATGAAATAGCCAATATATGTTTTCACTTACGCAGAATTTTTTGTGCTAAAAAAATAACATATAAAAAGAGGCGTTTAAATAACAGAGTTGAGATCCTCATAGAACCATCATTAACCATAAAACCGTTGTATCCATCCCAACTATCCAATTCAATTTGATCCAAAGTCTGAGATTAAACTATCTATTTACATTTGAAGGGTCAAACAGTCATATATAAACTAAAAAAAAAAAAAAAAAAAATACGTACCATTCTTTTTCAAAAAACACACACACAAACACTCCTTTTCCCAACCCCTTCTCTTCTCCAGCATCATCACACCGATCCACCATTATTATACACACACAAACACTCTCAAACATCACCATCATCATCATCGATCTGTCGTCATCACCGATCCACCATCATCACCATCATATAACCGTAAACATC
Source organism: Artemisia argyi (assembly GCA_030686995.1). Lineage (NCBI taxonomy): Eukaryota > Viridiplantae > Streptophyta > Magnoliopsida > Asterales > Asteraceae > Artemisia > Artemisia argyi. Next base: position 48,507,496 of record CM060676.1, read on the forward strand.
ACCGTCTGTTAGGTACCCATATTGATTTCACACAAGCAAGAATGAGATAGATATAAGGATGGGATAATTATGAGAACGAGAGAAATATAAAAGCAAAAGTTTCCTTAAGATATTCAAATAACCAATCAAATACAAATGAGACCCAAGGGTACTATATATAGGAGGGAAGCTAGGGCAACACTCCTAGCTCCCATTATCCTTAATTTCGTGGGCTTCAAAGGCCTTTTGGGCTTTCATAAGCCTTAGATACATAAGTAATAAATAAATATAAGTAACTAATAATAAAGCTACCTAACATTTATCACAAATGACCGAGACTTGATAAAATAGTAAAACTTTGATCCCAACAATCTCCCCCTAAGGGTCGGTCATCACGGTTGCTTGACGTCTTTGTCATTTCTTCATCTTTGACTTTCATAGCTTTAGACGTTTTTCAAAAATCATTCATCATTCTTTGTTCATTGTTCGTTGTTGTTGTGATAACGATCAAGTTATGAAGTTGTCTGCCTTTCGTCACTTCTGTGTCTGTGGTGGTAGTCCGCCATTCCAACATGCTCATACCTCTTTGAATTCTGACTTATACATGCACGCAATTCCCTTTCTTTCACTTTGATATTTAGTCTTTATACTTTGTAGATTCTTCTTTTTGGCGTAGAATCTTTCTTTGAACTTTGTGTTGCGTTGATCATTGAGGGAGCTTTTGATGACTTCAAGATGCATGTATGAGCATGTGGAATCCGTCGCCATGGATATGATGTGTCCCTGCAGGTAAACAGTTAACAATAAAACATCCGGTACTTACAGACAAGGAATTAAAGATTGTCAACAGCATAGTGTGAAGACTCCTTCTAACCCTTATCAAGACCGTTCCCATGTCAGATACTCCCGAGGGAGCTTACAAGACCTACTTAGTAGCTCAATGACTGGGTGAGTCGCTGGGGATCACTCCACGACTGTAGACCGTTAAGAAACCACCGCAAACACTAAGCGTAACCCACAAGGAGTTACCGAAGTGACCTGCTGTCAGGGCTGTTTGATGTTGACCATGGCAGGATTTCCGTTCAATCATTGAGAAATACTTATGTATATTCTCTCACAAACATTCTCGGCAGATTGCTAAGATCTGCGAAGGACTCGATAATTTACAGCTGGTGTCTATTGATGTAGAACACCAGTTGTAGAAATACTAAGTGTTCCTAAGAGATCTTTGATGTATCTCATGGCTCTAGACTCGAAAAGTGCACACTTAGGTTTCTTATGTGGAGACTAGGGAAGGGTCTCCTGCTTCAATATCAACCATCTCTAAGAGATAAATCGATAGATTACATCGGTTCCCCATGAGAATGAAACAAGCTCTTTTAAGAGAACTTGAGTGGTTAAGAAGGTTTAGTGCATTGCGTCACTGGGTCCATGATGACTTTAGTTTCAATACCGGCGTCGCCTTAGCAACAACCAGTAGCATATGAATTGAACCCGGTGTCTGCCCTAAGGTTGAACATATGGAGGGCTATTTCTTTTCACCATTTTCTTTACTTTTCTTTTTAATTCTTCAACTCCTTCTTTCCCTTTCATTCTTTTCTCCTTTTATCGTATCATACCTAAGGACTTCTAATTCTATCTATTGGTGATGTCCTTGGGTAGATCCCTCCGGCTCTGGCGGATCATAGGACTGTATTTCCTATCTTAATCACCTTTAACTCTATGATTATCCGACAATAGCCAAGAAACCTTTGAAAATCTCTCAAAGTGTTTGTGAATATCAAACATTTTGTTTAACACTTTGAGAGTTTTGTGTTTATATATGAAGAGCTCCCCCTTCACATGTGCTCATAAGTATTTTAATAAATTTGCACATGCGGGAGGAGCAAACACTTTTTGAATTGATCCACTTTCAGTGAACCTGACCGATTCGAGACACGCTTACATCACTAGTTAGACTAGCTTGAAGTTATTACCCGGCCTGGTCAAATCCACATAAAATTTCTCGAAACGGTACATTTCTACTAAGACAAATCCTTTTCGAGACACGCTTACGTGGCTAGTTAAAGAGTTCCATTGTCAGCTTTTAGGTGACAACTAGCTCTAGTAACTAACTTGATGTTATTACCCGTCGAGGATAAGTCTTTTCGAGATTACTAACTTTTATGTTTTGTCAATTCTTAGGTGAATCTGAGTCTAGCTCGCATGAGATTTGACTTTAAAGCAACTTAGAACTTTCATATTTTAATCACATTCACTTTTTCTCCCCCTCAAAAATAGCATATGAGATGTTGTTTTTGATAAACTTTTGATTAAAATATGCTTTTTGAGTCTTATGGGGAGATATCAACAAGAACTTTTGGTTTTTTAGACGATGAATTTTTCAAGTGCTCCCCCTCAACAAGTGAATACTCATTGAGGTGAAATACTTGTCTTTTGAGCAGAATTATGAAAATCAGGAAATGTTTGATAAATTCTACTCAAAAGTAAGAAGCCTTCGCTCCTTATATAAGGATTGAGGCACTGATGCGTACCTCAGGGTCCTTTCATTACAAGAACGGGTTGTACACTGTTATGTGTGCACAAGCCATTGAGCGTGATTTTGACAAAACATTTTGTTTTGGTAATACTCCCCCTCAAAACTGGCATATTTTTGTGAATTTTAAACTTTTGAAGCGAATTTGGGAGTAAAGATTTGAAAAAAAAATCTTGAGCAAAATTTTGAAATGTTTTGAAAAAACTTTTGAAAAATTGTGAATAAATTTTGCTCAAGATTAAGAAGTTTTAGAAAAGCGTAGCATGAGAACATCTTCAGGTTTTCAAGAAAAAGTGCACGTTTGGTTTTAAAGAATGGTTTAGCAAGACACTCTCCTTTCTGATGCGTAAGGATTGCACCAGGTTTTACCTCTCGAGGGATCTCGAGAAGCTTACAACCCCCACCAGGCAGTGTACCAGATCGTTGTAGTATAGTATAGTGACAAGTACCGGGGGATTGATTGTTCAACTAGGAATAGTGTCGCTAGGATTAGAAAACCTAAATACTAGTTCTAGAGATGAGGGATGATTCTTTTTGTATTTTTATATTTTTTAGAAAGCAAGTAAAAATCTCGGGTTTTGAAGGATATGGGCGGAATTAGTTGCTAGTCAACTAACCCAATACTAAAGATGCAATCAAAATAAAATACTAGAAATGAAAATAAACTAAATTAAACTAAAGTTGTGAGCAATAAGTGGAGAAATGTGTTTACTTAGATTTTACTACTCCCTAGATATCTTTTACACATTAATTACTTGTTATAGTTGCGTGGATGACGGATTGTATTCCTTAATACCATTCATGGGGTGGCGTACTTAACTCCCCAATCCTATGAGTGCCTACTTCACTCCTATGTCGAGCCGGCTAAGAAGCTCCTAACATGGGATCATTAGAATTTACTCATGCATTAAATACAACCAATAAAACCTAGTACACATCGGTTCATGTTTCCTAAGACGTTCAAGCATGTTACCAATTGGAGATCTGCCAGTTTTCTTAAGCCTAACATTGAAATCATTCATCCAATACAACCATAAACAAGCAATCAACACATAATCAACATCTAGGTTTCATTAGATCTAAGCAAACACAAGATAAATCTAGCCTAGCATGGTGGAATCAAGACAAGCACAAGATATAGACAACCAACACATAGACATATTGATTGAATTAAAAGAACACTTATCTCAATTACACATGTAAGGGTTCAAGGGCTGAAAACCCTTGAAAAACTTGTAAAATTCGTATGTGGTTCGGCCTTAGGGTTTCTCCAAAACTTCTTTTTTCTAATGAATGAAAATTAGAAAACTATATATAGAAAATTGAGTCTGACGGCGTCAAGAACAAAGGGGTGATGCCGTCATCTTGCCGCCAAAAGAATCCTCGGACTGCCTTGATCTATATCTGACGTCGTCGTGTATTAAGTGTTTCCAGGCCGTCACATATTTAACTCTTGACGCTCTTCCTTGTGACGCCTTCATTTCTGTACTGGGCCGTCATGCAATTTACTCTTGACGCCGTCAGGATGGTACTCTTGACGCCGTCACATACTGTCACAACTCACCATTTCAGGTCATTTCCCGAACTTTGGGAAAACACTATTCATCACTTTACTATTCATCATTTTTGGTGTCAGTTTGACATTCTGAGAAACATTTGAGAATTTTACTATTCACTAAACACTATTCATTCCGGAAAAGATTTCATCATTCACTTGCATTACACATTTCATCGTAAATTTAGTTTACGGGTATTCAAATTCGCGTAACCGGATTGGTTTAGGTGCGAATTCATTTCATTAGTGCTAAGGACACTGTATACGGACTAGAGACAGTCTGCATATCATCATAATAGCATATTCATGTTATACCACTCTTAGGATTTTCAAATTTATATATTTGATACATTTAACGTTTTCCTTATAATTATTTATAAATAAACGTTAACACCCGGTTTATACACGACGAATATATCTAAATATTCCCACAATGGTCCCGACATATTTTTATATCCATTTTATCATCATAAAAGTTATAATATTCATTTACCCAATATTTTGGAAATTTATTTTATTTATAACGTAAGCTTATGAATATTACGACGGTTTTCGTGAAAACTAAACAATAATCACCCGAACACTCAGTAATTGTACCCAACATATTTTTAACATTTTTATAACTTTATTTTGTCCCGGTTAACTTTGTTAATATTTATTTCTATCAAACCCGGTACCCGATTATAACTAAAAACACTACATTACACCAAATTTTTCACTAGTTTTCTAAATAAATCCCAAGTACCCCTACCCCCCCCCCCCCCCCCTCATCCACATGAAATCAGCCCCATAAGTCCTCTCCTAGGCAAAATTTACAAAGTTTCCTAACCTAAGGCATTTATGTATGTATATAATACATTATACTTAACTACTTAATTACAAAAACCACAAAAACAATACTTGTATAATTTTAGAGAATCAAAAAGCTCTCATTCTTCATCCTCACCATCAAACCGATAAATTTAACCAAGATCCAAGATCAAGAAGTGATTTTCCAAAAGTTAAAGCATCAAAGTTGTTCATTTCATCATCCTAATCAAGAATCATAACACAAAAACACAAGTAATCCAAGGTTTCTCATCATCTCACCACCTATTATTTCAAAGTGAGTATTCAAAATTATTTTCATGTTTTTATCTAATTAACATATGTATCTTATGGTATTCATGCTTAATTTCATGAACAAACTAGTTATATCACTTTATTTTTGTATACTTTTTGAACATACAAACCCTAGATTGTGATTTAGGTGTTCCCTTGTTAAATTAACTTGATTACTAGTCATTAGGAACTCATGACACCCTAAGAAGGTGTATAGTAAGATTAGTATAGTTTTGTGAAGTTTTCAAGAGTTTTGGTTGATGTAGAAACTAGTTTTGAACTTTGGAAATGGATTTGCAACAAGTATATAAGCCTACTGTCCTATTTTTAAAAATCCAGGAAAATCAGTAAACATAAAGTAAACTTTGGCAAAATTTTTAGAAAATACTTTCAAAAACGAATCCGTAGGCGAAAGAACGGATTAAAAAGAGTTTATAACGAAGTTATGATTTTTGCAAGTTTATTAACGAAAACTATTTTCCGGAAAAATACATGCTGATGGACGTTTTTTGTCGGACAAAAAGAGGCTTTAGACGTAACCCGGAGGAGTCAAGCTTTCCAAAATACATTACTACATACTAAGACGTAACCGTGGATATAAAGAACAAGTAAAACGGACTTATAACGACAAAGATATTCACGTTTGAATATCGGCAAAACTCATTTCATTTTGACAGCTTTTAGAAATATTAACACTAAAACTACGTAGTAACTCTAGATTTCTATAAATAATACCAAGTACCCAATTTTATAACTAATGAAGTATTAGTGATTACAAGTATATTTTTTATCACTACGAGGCGTTATTTCAAGGATTTCAACCCGAGGATTTCAACACGAACATTGATACATATGATATATATATAAGTATACATATTGCAACTAGCTTTATTTTTCTAATAGCCATATTTTTCCTAAGTCTTGGAAATGTATATTTTTGATAACAATAAGTATTTTTCCAAAGAGTAGAGTGGTATAGGAAACATGTGCATGGACATTCATAACATCATTTCATGATCTAAAGTAGATCGTTCATCATTCGTATTAGGTTGTAGCTAGTGTGCGCGCCTTGTTTTTCAGCTCATTACATGTTCATGGTACCATCATATCAGGTGAGTCATAGCCCCACTTTTACTGGTTTAATTACTTTATAAACTCTTTGGGGGATATACATGCTTAAATACTAGTGTTATACTTTTATACGATTTGAATCCTACGGGGGAGAATACATTGCTTCAATTACTTTCGTACAATGCCAAAGTATTACAAATTCCATACATTGCTTAAGTTTCCTTATTACCACGTCTTGACAAGTCCCCTTTATTATCATGGACCGTTAATTTTAGTACTAAGCGAGAGTGAGTGAATAGATCTATTGAGGGTGACGCCTCCATTCGCGTTTGGGTTGCTCCAACGGGACGAATGCATTTCATGTCTTATCAAATTGAGTGCCTGGTAAACACTCTGTTGGGGCCATTACTATGTCTAGCTTCGGGGTCATGAGCTTAAGAGACAATGTAGTATTTTTGACATATTGTCACCTTACTTTATACTTTTGGCTATTGTACATACGAAAATTACTTATGGAATTACAATACTTTTCCACCACTATTACTACGGAATTACGAATCCTTTGCATCAGTCTTACTACTGATTTACGATGCTTTTGCATCAGCCTTATTACTGAATTACGATGCTTTTGCATCAATCTTATTACTTTTGTTTACACAAACCAAACTTATTACTTTTGGCAGTGGGTTGTAAACACACAGGTTACAAGTCTCTTATGGCGGGACTTGCAACTGAGTGGATTTACGATACCTTTGCTGGGAAATCTTCATTCATATGCATTATATTCTTTTTCACAAGACTCTATGAACTCACCAACCTTGTGTTGACACTTTAGCATGTATTTTAAGGTATTAAGCAATGGCACGCTACAGGAGGTTTTGGCAGGGCATGGCATGGTCATAGAACACTCTGATTATTCATTTGGGGACCGTTTTAAACTATGTTAAGGGCCTATTTCTGCACTACTTTTAACAATGTAAATTCAACATTTTTGGTTAAAAGATTTTATTCTAAACGATTGAAATGAATACCATTTTACACTTGTTTTGTAATACCAATTGAGTTACACCCCAGCTACATGTATGCTTCCGCTGGACCCGAATTTGGGGGTGTGACACATACTGTTCCCAGCTTGGAAAATTAAGTCTTTGGCGTTTTCTTCACTTTTATGCTCCAAAAAGGTCCGAATTGCTTCCTTTTCCAGATTTCACTCCCAGAGTACCTAAAATCACAAAAGGAACGATTTAGGGCAATATTTGATCAAATAAATTCAATTCCGGGCTTAATGACCCCCTAAAAGTGGTTCATTTTTCGCCTCAGCATATACCCTTACACTTGAGATTTGCTTGTCCTCAAGCAAATGCGCTTTTATTCTAGTCAAAATACAAGTTAGGGGTCATTTAACACTAATATAAAAGTAATTACAACAAATAATCGTTCCACTAAAGACCAAAGACAAGCACGGAGGTCATACACAAGCACCTCACAAATAGTGTTTAGATACTCACATCTCTCGGGTGTAATAAAGTATAAATTACAATATGGAAACGGAAGATATCTCTCACTACCTGTCATAGCAAAATAGATTACCATAGGCTTGGGAAAGGATCAAAACTCCACCACATGACGTAAGCACCTAGGATAAACTATCAAAGAGGTCTTTTAAAGGGTTGTAACGTTAGGTGTAGGGATATGAAATACACGGTTTTGTTGGATAAAGGCAGTCTTTACTGGTGGCGAGTTAACAATCTTGTTTAATTACATGTACAATGTGGCGTTGCTAAGCCAAGACTAGACTCGACTTAAGCTAATAAATGAAAAATAACAAAAACATAAAATAAACGTAGAATAAAAAGGGATGGTAGTCTGTTTTTTTTTTTTTTTTTTTTTTTTTTTTTTTTTTTTTTTTTTTTTTTGCATACACTCTTACCCTACCATCCAAAATAATACATCATAGGGAATGAAAATTCCCTTACACTTGAATTTTTACATACTTTACAATAAACTAATCTAATGACTCGAATTAAGAAAATCAAAACACTTGGAGTACTTTTAAGATTAACGTACATATGGGGGTAATATATGATGTTCTTCCCCATTACTCCATAAAATAAGTACTTTACCCATGAGTCCCAATCTTCCCAAAACAATATGTACAAAGATATGACTCGACTTAGCAACCATGTAATCAATTAGATAGTTAACTTAGGGTTTAAGAAATAACAATAATGCACTAAAAATGAGCGCATACACGGAAGGCTAAGGCGATTTGGGTGTACATTTAAGTGGGGTGTAACAAATTCTTCCTTTAAGTAAGATGCTTAAAGTTAGAAACGAAAAGATAGGCTCGAAGGGGTGTACTAGGGGTATCGTGTACTAAAAATGAGTACAACGCTAAGGTGTGGGAAAAATTAGTTGACTTAACTAGCCAAGTAATATGACTTAAATGGTCAAGTAATTATGATACGGGTTTAACACAAGGGTGATCCTAATGCCTCTTATCATGTAGTAAATCCTACTACATGAATGTAGTCTCACTAGCGGTCTCGGGATGCATCACTAACGCAAGTTCTAGAATCTAAATGCTACCGGTACACTCATAAGCACTAATAATAAATGCTTTTCCTATCAAATCTCAAGGCGAACCTCACATATTTGGGTGGAAAATTTTTCTGAAAGTACGGTTATGTGCTAGTCATACAATCTCCTATCCATGAGACGCTTGCTATGGCTAAAGTTTCACTCCTAAATGTTGTAAAAAAATTTAAATTTGGTGCTAAAATTACACTAACAAGTATTTCTCATAGTTTTATTACACATCTACCATTAAACAAACAAACTCAAGTGAAAGTGTATCTGTAAGGTATCATCATTTTACCCTCCCCTTACACTTAAGATGAACATTGTCCCCAATGTTCAAGTAAAGAATGTAAAAGTGAAATAAGTAAAACAAATGAAATCAAATACTCCCCTGATTCCCTCAGTATAGATAATAAGGTGGCCATGTTAGATCTTCCTCCAAGAAAATGAACAATCAAAGCTTCCCTTCCAGAAAAATAAATCATCTTCTTGTCATACATAACCTGTAAATCCTGAGAAAACAAACAAGACAACCTTGCATAAAATCGGAGGTAATCTACATAAGTTACTAAATCCTAGAAAACAAAGTAAGATATAATGCTTGTGGAATGAAGTTTGCAGATTTCCTGGAGATTATAAAACTTAATTATTCAACAAAAACTTTAAAACTCCGTTAGAAAAACAAAACTGGTAAAATTTCCAGATTTTTACACGTGACGCCGTCAAGAGTAAACTCGTGACGCCGTCAGAAGTGACCTGCAGAAATTCTTATGATAAGTTTCCGGAAAATTTCTGGAAAAACTTGGTCCTACTTCCTGGAAAATCCTGCAAAACTTCATTATGACTCAATACAAGCATTTGACTCTAACAAATACGAATATACATGTTCACTTAATATTGTGGAGAATCATGATCGGTTTGTTTCTTAAAAACATATTTGGGGTTTCCCCTTACACTTATCTTTTGCAAAAATACTTTTAGGTGGAGTTAAGACTAGGCCAAAACAACAAAGTAAAGTATTTCCACTTTTTAGTTTAGAAACATGACCTACCAACAATAAAAATAAAGCATGCATACGGAAGCAAATAACAAACGAACAAAATAAAATCACACAAAGCATGGGTTGCCTCCCAAGAAGCTCTTTTCTTTATTTACGAGTCTTGTAGCTAGACTCAAGGTCATGGGTTACTACGTGACCTCATCATTGGTTTCACTCTCTGATTGTAAATATTCTTTGTAGAACCCAATCACCTTTTTCTCAATCGCTCCTATAATCTTATGGGTAAATTCCTTATCGACTTTATACCTTGGTCCTAGAGCCAAGCAATCTTTGTAGAAAAGACTCCTCTTTTCCCATACATAATCCATGCCCTTTTTCTTATCCTATTCATTGATGTCCTCAAAAGCACCAACGTTATCCTTATCAAATCGGGATATAAACTGAAATTCTTTCATTCTATTAGGCATCCTATAAGTGATCCTATCGCTGTTACTTGCAAATCAGATTGTCCCTTCTATCTCATCATATTCTAACTTGGACTTCTCAACAAAAGGTTTACCAAACACGACATTGGACAATCGACAATCAATAACATTAGCAAGATCTTCCACAATCATAAAGTCGGTGACAAAAGTAAAATTTCCGACAAAGACATGTAAACCTTTAACTCTCCCGACAAAGTTACAAACTCCACCGGGGTATTTGGGATCTCTTCTAGGTTCAAGTCATGTTTTCACTATATCATTATAAACATTTGAGGACATAATGTTGATTGGGGATTTAAAGTCAATGTAAGCATTGTCAACGTGTCTATACCCAATCATACATGGTATCTTAGCATTCTTAGGATCGCCTCTCTTTATCTTAGGTTCGATTATAGTAAAAGGAGATCGCGGGTTATCAATAAGATTATTATAATATGCAATCTCCTCCTTAGTGGGGTATAGATTAAAATAATCATTTAGCTTCAGATCTATTTCCCCCTCTTCAAGTTCCTCAACAACATTCACAAAATCATTAGGCCCAAGGTCCTCATTTGAATACAAGGCAGTCGCTAGGTCACTAAATGCCTGGTCGAGCTCAACCTTAATCAACCTATTAAGCTCCCTAAGTTCCCTAATCTCACTCTCAATTTGTTCACGTAACACAACCACTTCTCTAGGGGAAAGGGGTGGATTCGCGTTTTCCATAATGGTCAACGGAATAGTCAATGAATTTAATTTACTAACAAAGGCACAAAGAAAAAGATAGACTAAAGAAAACCTAAAAATAAAAATAAAATCTTACTAGAAAGGAATCTAGCAAGTAGACCTAATAAAAAGAAATTCTAACCTAGACAATAACTATTTCCCCAGGCTGCGGCGCCAAAAACTTGATGCGTAGGGATTGCACCAAACTTTACCTCTTGAGGGATCTTGAGAAGCTTACAACCCCCACCAGGCAGTGTACCTGATCGTTGTAGTATGGTATAGTGACAAGTACTAGGGGATTGATCGTTCAGCTAGGATTAGAAAACCTAAATACTAGTTCTAGAGATGAGGGATGATTCTTTTTGTATTTTTATATTTTTTAGAAAGCAAGTAAAAATCTAGGGTTTTGAAGGATATGGGCGGAATTAGTTGCTAGTCAACTAACCCAATACTAAAGATGCAATCAAAATAAAATACTAGAAATGAAAATAAACTAAATTAAACTAAAGTTGTGAGCAATAAGTGGAGAAATGTGTTTACCTAGATTTCACTACTCCCTAGATATCTTTTACACGTTAATTACTTGTTATAGTTGTGTGGATGACGGATTGTATTCCTTAATACCATTCATGGGGTGGCGTACTTAACTCCCCAATCCTATGAGTGCCTACTTCACTCCTATGTCGAGCCGGCTAAGAAGCTCCTAACATGGGATCATTAGAATTTACTCATGCATTAAATACAACCAATAAAACCTAGTACACATCGGTTCATGTTTCCTAAGACGTTCAAGCATGTTACCAATTGGAGATCTGCCAGTTTTCTTAAGCCTAACATTGAAATCATTCATCCAATATAACCATAAACAAGTAATCAACACATAATCAACATCTAGGTTTCATTAGATCTAAGCAAACACAAGATAAATCTAGCCTAGCATGGTGGAATCAAGACAAGCACAAAATATAGACAACCAACACATAGACATACTGATTGAATTAAAAGAACACTTATCTCAATTACACATGTAAGGGTTCAAGGGCTGAAAACCCTTGAAAAACCTGTAAAATTCGTATGTGGTTCGGCCTTAGGGTTTCTCCCAAACTTCTTTTTTCTAATGAATGAAAATTAGAAAACTATATATAGAAAATTGAGTATGACGTCAAGAACAAAGGGGTGACGCCGTCATCTCGCCGCCAAAAGAATCCTCGGACTGCCTTGATCTACATCTGACGCTGTCATGTATTAAGTGTTTCCAGGCCGTCACATATTTAACTTTTGACGCTCTTCCTTGTGACGCCTTCATTTCTGTACTGGGCCGTCATGCAATTTACTCTTGACGCCGTCAGGATGGTACTCTTGACGCCGTCACATACTGTTCCTAGCTTGGAAAATTAAGTCTTTGGCGTTTTCTTCACTTTTATGCTCCAAAAACGTCCGAATTGCTTCCTTTTCCAGATTTCACTCCCAAAGTACCTAAAATTACAAAAGGAACGATTTAGGGCAATATTTGATCAAATAAATTCAATTCCGGGCTTAAATGACCCCCTAAAAGTGGTTTATTTTTCACCTCATCACTTTCTCTGAAACCCGAGTTGTACACTGAAATGAGTGCACAAGTCGTTCTTTTCATACAAAACTAGTTTTCTTTAAACAAAATACTCCCCCTCAAATAATGAAGTTTATTCGAGAGACAGTCTTCTTGAGCAGAATATTGAATCGTATTTAAGAAATACTTTTTGAAAATTCGTGAAATGATTCTGCTCAATGTTTTAGAAAACATAATCAAGTATTATACAACAAAGAATGCTTGAAATTCAAGACTCTTTTACTGTTGAAAGTTGTTTGAGACCCGGAGTCTCTCTTTTGAGTTTTAAAATCTGAAGAAGAAGATTTCCATTTAGAGTTGAACCTCAAGGGTTCTTTTTGAATATTTTATTTTGTGATGAATGAAAACCTTCCCGTATTAGGGATGTTTAGATCAGAGACATTCTTTTATTGTAGGCAAAGCATTCCAAATTTTGAAAATTTGAAAGATTTTGAACGACTTTGCTTTGGTTTCCACACTTGTTTTACCGAAGTAAAACGAGAGTGTAGAGTTTGGAAAAAATTTGTTTCTCACCATTTTGAATCCTTTTCCAAGTTTATCCTTTTGACACATTTAGCCCTTTATCCTCAAAATATGTTCCATAAGAAACATTTTGAGAATTGATGAAGTTTTGACTTTCAATGGGATGACATGTACTTGCACACAGAGAAAATTGCATCAGGCATAAACAAGTAGGCGGATAAATCAAAAACTCATTCTTAATCTTCCTCGGTGCTCAGAATTCTCAGATTAACACACAAAATTATAGATTAATTCATTCTTTCACTCGAAATTTCCCAATTATTATCATGGTTTGGGGTTATGAATTGAGACTTTGCACACATGTTAGCATCAAAATGTCTGAATATTAAACAAACAAACGCCCTAGTAGTAGCAGCAAAGACATCGACATCTTAAACACTAAAACACATGATTTCAAACTTATGTTGTTTCTAATCGAGCAAACACACCAATCGAGCATTCTTTAGTGTTCTCTAAAGCTATATGAAATAATTAAATAGTCTAAACACATAAAAAGGAAACGCCCCGATCGATAATTACATGAACCCTAGTTTCTGATTATACATTTTTGACCATTAAAAACATTTGAAACATTTAGGGAAAGATTAGACAACAACAATGAAGAAATTAGAAACTCACAATTATGGAAACAATCGAGGATAAATAAATCGTTAGCCTGAATCGTTGAGATTTTAAATTACGTGTGAAACTTTTAAGAATATTTGTGGAAACATTTATTAGAGCCCGTTTTACTTTTCACGCAAGGTCCTTTTACCTAAGTTTAAGACATTTGTGAATCTTTACTCATTAAAGGTTAATTACTTTTGCATTTGAAGTCCAAACTAGATTAATTTGGGATCATTGCAGAAAAAATTTCTTTTCTCCCCCTCGAATTAGCATTTATTTTTTGAAACCTTTGTGCACATTTAATTCGAGAGATCATGAAGTTGTTTTTGAAAATGAGTTTTTAATCCGAATGGTGAAGAAACATTTTATCCTTGAAGAATAATGATTAGGTGTACAAACTTCATGAATTTGTGAAAAAATTTCTCCCCCTCAAAACATGTTCCATTTTGGCAATGTGAAACAAAATTTGTTATAATGGAGGAACATACTTTTGAAGATTAGAAGTTTGTTCAAGAGAAAGAAGATTCTTTTTGTAGTTTTTGTATTTTCTTTTTGATAAAATATTTACAAAAAGAGTTTGATGTTTGACTCTCCTATGTTTTAAGAAAATTTTGCAAATCATCTGGAGTCAAACACCACATACCAATTTGGTGAACTAAATCAACAAACCTTGATAGAGGTAATGTCTTTGTAAACAAGTCCGCCAATTGGGATTAGTACCCACAAACTCTAATTCAATTGTACCCTTCTCAACATGCTCCTTGATGAAATGGTAGCGGAGAGCAATATGTATGGCCTTGGAATGATGAATGGTGTTGCACGAGATAGCAATAGCACACTTTGAGTCGCAGTACATTGAGATCTAGTCAAATACATAGCCGTAGTCCGTGAGCTAAGTTCTCATCCAAATGACTTGAGCACAGAAAGCAGACATGGCTACATACTAAGCTTTTGTTGATGACAGTGATGTACAATCCTGCTTCATTGACTGTATCCCTTTGTATCTAAATAAGATTTGTTGTGAATCATTGTGCCTTCTGCGTCCAGCTTGTTTTCCAAATCCATTTAAGTCTAATGATGTGTCGAAGGGTGATGTTGGTAGAACGTATGCATATCAGACGGTCCAAATTGCGAGAAGACGACTCCATTATATCAGGAACAGTTGGAGTCGGTGCAAATGGATTGAAGAAAGTATTTCCATTATAATCTGCAAGTTGTGGTACTGATTGTTGTTATGGATCTTCAGCTGATTGTCTGGAGTTGGAAGCAGTTGGTCTTGCTATTGTTGGAGATTCACTTGGAGGACCATCTTTCTCAACAGTGGTTGTTGAATATTCTCAGGGTGTGCAGCGGAAATTGGTGAGACTTCTTGAGGACGGTTTTCAATTGAATCATCAAACAGTTGAGCAAACAGGGTTTCCAATTCCTTGCGAGAGAATGACAATGGTCATCCGAAGATTCCGGAAAGTTAAGACGGTTGGATGCGGGTCCTAAGCTATTTTGCTCAGAAGCCATTGCTGAAGTATCTTTAAAACGGTTGATTGCGGGTCCTAAGTTGTTGTGCTCAGAAGCCATTCCATTAAGCTTGGGTCCGAAACTGATTTGTTCCGAAGCCATACCTATTATATCTAATAAGAAGAAAGAATAGACAGAACAGAGAACATGGATCCTCAAGTGTAATTGGGTTCCGGATGTTAGAAGCATAAAGATGTAGTGTCAATTATCTTCTTGACACTCGGACACACTATATCAATGATTTCCTTTCTCGCCTCAGGGATAGATGTCGTGGATTTCACATTAGTTTTGGGGCAAATGTCTAAAATCTTTCCTGTAGGAATCCACCTAAGACCAATCGATTTGAAAATTCTACCCGTGGGCACCCACCTAGTGTTAGATCTAGGAGATGTTTTCCTTTTAGATGCAGTTGAATGAAATGTGGGAGCATCACTTGGTTGAGAAAACTTACATCCTATATTGATCCACTTCTTAGGTTTCTGACTTATGACTTTTGATTCAACAGGTTTGTTTGTCTTAGTCGATTAAGCCTTTTCAAGTGAATTTCCTTTTTGAAGATATTTTAAAGCACAAACAACATGATTATTTACGCAACTACTCTTAGATGCTAGCCAATTCCTATTAGTTTGTTGAGAACTCCTAGGTTTTGGTATGCTACTACAAGCAGTGTTCTGTACTACAGTGGAAGGCATCACACGAGGTTTTGAACATAGAATTCCATCCTTTGAAGTAGCGCCTTTTTCCTCGCCTTTTCTAGATCATAGTTCGTGTACATGTTATATTTTCCATAAGAATCTTTACTTTTCGTGCTCGAATTAGACACTGTTTTTTAACTAATCCTAGATGAGCCAGGTATAATCACGTGTTGAGATTTAGCCGACACAGATGCTTTTTCCTTAGGCCAAGAATGTCGAGTGACTGGTTTTGTCAAATTGTTTTTCTCAACAACTTGGGAGGCAAACCGAGATTTAGAAAATTTAGGTCGTTCAGATTTAAATGCAGTCGGTTGTCTAACCACTGATTGTTTTCTGATTGTTTGATAAGGCGGTTTCCTCAAGATTGTTGGTTTTGTAAACTTAGTATCCACACTCTGGTCAGTCAGTCTTCTTAATTTGTTTTGCAATGCAGCATGTGCAAACACTTTTGCTTGAATTTGACCTTTTAAAAGCTCATTTTTTTTAACTAATGTATCCACATGTTTACTTTGTTCATTCAAAAACTGACCATTGTTTCCCGAAGTTAGAGATTCGTTTTGAAATTTAAGTTCAAGCGAGATGCAATGTGCCTCCAGTTTTGAAAAATCTTTATGAAACTGGGCGATGGTCTTTTTAAGAAGAATATTTTCAGAGTCAAGAGTTTGGTTTGATGTTTCAGTCATTAGATTATCAGGTAAGGACTCAGACTCAGAATATTTGTCAGGACATTGAACAACATTCTGGTCAACCTCTCCTTCATTACTGAATTTAGGTTGCTCAGATTGTTGTTTCTCATTTGCAGGCATAATATGATCAACAGTAGATTATACCTCAACCATTTGCTCTTTGTCAAAGTTAGGTTCTGTGTCATAGATGGGTATGATATCTTCCTCATCCATCTGTCCTTTGTCAAAGTTGGGCTCTGAGTCATAGGAGGGTCTGATCTCTGCACAGTCTGCATCTGTATCATTCGCTAATCTACTGCTGTCATTCTGCTCTTCTAATTCTGTCCCATTGCTTTCCATGACAGCCAAATTAGCTTCCAATCCTTTAACCTCATTGCCTGCATTAACGACATTTGTAGTATTCTCACCATTCCCAACAAGCCTTTGATCACTTCTTCCTTGTATCACAACTCTTTCACCTCGCTCGACAGCTCGGTTTTGGCAATAAGATAAAGCCTGACTTATAATCTTCATGCTTCTAAACATCATTTCTTTGTTCAACTACACAAGTGAATCTTCAGAGTCATCAGAATCACACTCTGGACCAGTATTATTCATGTGAAATTCCTGCATGTTTGCCATCAACATCACATCTGTTGTATCGGCTTCCAAATCAGCTGTATTGGACTCCAAATTCGCATATTCATCATCAGATGGAATATCTCCCATGACACTTTGCAAAACAGCATTGAGATTACCCCCTTCAACTTCCATTTGACTAAGTGTGGCATTGTATTCAACATAATCGTCAGAGAGTGAGGTTGAATCATAATCTTGAGCTTCCTCATCTGCAATATTTTCCGTATATGCCATACATGCCATGCTTGGTTCGATAAGATCTTCTTCATCATCAAAATCTTTCATTGTGTTTAAGCATTCAGCAGTTGAAGTCATAGCGCCATTGCCTTTCTTAGTAGATACTTGACTAAGCTTCACTAGATTTTGCAGAAGAGATTGCACATTATTATGTAGTGTAGCAGGATGGTACTGAGGAATGAAGAAAGGCTCAGGTGCATTTGGAGGAATGAAGAAGAGACCATTTGGAGTGTAAATTAAGGATCCATGGTCAACAGCTGGAGATGGTGGAGCAGGGAGAATGGTCTTCAGTGGAATCATGCTTAAGCAAGATTCAATAATTTGCTTCATTCTGATGTGATGAAGTTCTACTGTACAATGCATAACTTCAATATATTTTCACATTTCATAAGCACTGGCTTGAAAGTCCATATTCATGTAAATTGAGTTGGGAAGGGCTAGTGTCATGAACCATGCAGCTTGTTGGTCAGCATCGTACTGAGCAAGTTCAGTAGCATTCAAATCTTCATCATTTTGTAGTCTGATAATCCCTGTTGAGTCAGCAAGAAATATCATTTTGTATGGACCATCTTGAATGGAATTAAGCATGAGATCTGCAGCAGGACGATCTATGAGCCATTGTAGAAATCTCCGTTTCCAATAAGTATACGTTCCTGGTAGCAACATTGGAGGCCTTGATTCATTACCAAAGAGCAGAATATGATCAATGAGGGAGCTGTGACTTTGTTGTTGATGATGCTGTTGCTGATGAGAATATTGGTGAGGAAGGTAGTTGGAAGATGGTACTGTTGTAGATGACTGTTGCTGATGAGAATATTGGTGAGGAAGGTAGTTGGAAGATGGTACTTGAGACATTGTAAATAACATTTCTCTCCCCATTGATTGTTGCAACGTAATTGAAATAATCAAACCAAAATGTCACACTCAAGATCGAAATAGTGATTTCGGATTTTCCCTCCAAAATTAATTTGAAAATTTTTCTGTTCCAAATTTTAAAATCACTGTGAAATGCTATTCTAATGTCACCGGAAAATTTTGAGTTTAAAAAAAATTGCCGCCAAAATTCACCGAAATTTTTTGAATTTTGGCCTAAAAATTTGAATTTTGGGCCAAAATTTTCACTGTTAAACCAAAATATGAATTTCGCGTAAAAATTGAACGTTTAGTCTCCTGTAAAAATTATTTATTTATTTTTTTTTTGAAAGAGATATTAAGAAGATAGTAAGAAGATATTAGAAAGAAACTTGTGTAAACATGGATCTTGTAGAAGGTATAGATGTAATGCAAATTCTCGAAACTTAGTCAGAAAGCAGTTCTCGAAAGAATTTGAGAGTTCTCGAAAAATATGTAATCTCGAAACTTTGGTAATTTTGAAACTGTGTTCTCGAAAAATGAGTGTTTTCGAAAATTTTGCGTTTTAGAAACTTTTGTGTTTTAGAAACTTTTTAGTGTTTTAGAAACTTTTCAGTGTTCTAGAAACTTTTCAGTGTTTTAGAAACTTTTCAGTGTTTTAGAAACTTTTTAGTGTTCTAGAAACTTTTCAGTGTTTTAGAAACTTTTCAGTGTTTCAGAAACTTTTCAGTGTTCTAGAAACTTTTCAGTGTTCTAGAAACTTTTCAGTGTTTTAGAAACTTTTCAGTGTTCTAGAAACTTAGCACCAAAACTTTCTAAATTATACAATTTAGAGAGTATACCACGAGTCAAAGTGTTTTCTCACTTATACAAGCAAGGGAAACACCGAGTAAGCAACGGGAGCAAGTATGTTCTCGAAACTTTGTGATTTAGAAACTTTGTGATTTAGAAAGATTGCTAGAATTTTGATTTTGCAAAAAGCTCATCCAAATGAAGTTTGTATTTCAAGATTCTTGTACTTCTAGTTATAAAAACACCAAAACTTGAAGAAAGTTGCAAACTTGATGATTTTTATGAAATTTTTTTGTCTTCTAGAAAGTTTGTCAAAATTTTGAATTTGCTAAAAGCTCACTCAAATGAAGTTTGTATTCCAAGATTCTTGTACTTCTAGTTATAAAAACACCAAAACTTGAAGAAAGTTGCAAACTTGATGATTTTTATGAAAATTTTTTGTGTTCTAGAAAACAAGTACAATAACCAAAATCGAATTTTTTAAGCTTGAAACTTTCAAAAAGATTGAAACTTTCTTGTTGGGAAAGGTTTATAACACTAGTTTGTAATCAAAAAAGTGTTAAAACCCAAGAAAAACAAGAAAAGTAAGGATTTTTTCTTATAAAACGTGTAGGAGCTTAAAAAATTCGAAACACACATGCTCAAAACACTTTTTTTGAAAGAAAGTTTGACACTTTTTTGTTTGTTATGATTTGTAGCACAAGTTTGTAAGCAAAGATGTGATAAAAAACCAAGAAATAAACAAGAAAGTACAAAATTTTCACAAAATATCGAGTAGAAAAAGAGGTTTTGGATCGGATTCAACTTAAAAACAAGAACTACACCTTCTTCCGGCGAATGATACCACTTGTTAGGTCACAATTTATGTAAACACAAGTATAAGGATGATAGAAATAAGATGAGAAGGAGAGATGGTTGATTAAGACACTATGAGAAATAGAAATGAAAGAGTTTTATTAGAATAATGAAATAACCAACAAGGTAACTAGTTAATATGACTAGTATATATAGGGAAGGAGTAGGGCAACACTCCCTTCCTCCCTATCTAGTAAATCGAAATGGGCTTAGGGCCCATGGGCTTGCTACATAAGCCTTAAGATTAAATAAACATACAAGCCTTAGCAACCTATTACAAGTAAATGACCGAGACTTGATAAAATAGTAAAACTTTGATCCCAACACCGTCGATCCACATATAACCGTCAAATCCATCTTCATCACCATCAAATCCGTCGCCGCCATTGCATTGTGATTATTGCTGTTGTGGTTGTTGTTTTTATGATTGTTGATGCACACCATGTGTTTGATGAAATGCGTCTATGATAATTACATGTGATTCTAAAGCAAAATCACATGTGATTCTGTAACAGGTAATTCATATGACTGATTTTGTTGAATTTGTGTTAGTTGTTGAATTTGCTTGGCGCGGTATTAATGATTTGGTTGAATTTGCTTGGCGTGATATTTTAGTTGATGTTTTATATTAGTTATTGCATTAGTTGATGTTTTAGAAGCGTTAGTTGATATGTTTAACCGTAAGTACTTGTTTCCACGTGTTGGTTTAATTGCCAAAGATGTTTTAGTCCTTTTGTTCATTGATCATGTTTTGTGTCCCAGTCCTAAAGAGTGCACAAACAGCCCCTACATCAGATCTTTTTAAGGCTTGTTGTTAATCCATAAATCCATAAAAAGTGATTCTATGATATCTTTGGTTGCTTATCTTTAGATGTTTTGTTTTTTTAAGTTTAGTTGATTTAGTCACTAGCTTATTCTTTTAATCAAATAAGCCCAATCAGGATGTTTGTGAGGACTGCAATTGCATACCTGTCCACTAGCCCCCCTCACAAGCTTGATATTAAGCCCATTTAAGCTCCAAATTTGTTTCAACCTTGTTCTATGAGTTCTCTGGTTGCTCATGTTTATATGTTTTAGCTTTTTGGACCATTGGCTTATCAATTGGTAGCTTATTAATTAGGTTGAAGTTACCCCTATGGGCTGTTTATGCATCAGTTCAGCTTATTGTTTTCTACTACAGTCATATATGATTTTTCTATAATCATATATGATTGTATCAAAATCATATATGATTCTACTAGGTTTATTAACAATTAAAATTTTGATGCAGGTCGAACAAAGCAAGCAACTAAAATTGCAAATTAGTCCTAAGTCGAAAATGAAACTCGGTATGTTTCAAAAACTAAACTCGGTATACATAAAAAATTTCAAACTCGATAGACATTTTTAAACTCTCAAACTCGGTAGTAACAAATTCAAACTCGAAAACAATAAAAAACTCAAACTCGGAAAACATTTTTTTAACCAAACTCGATAGTATATATTCTTATTTTTTTTTTTTGCAAAAAGGTCCCTAGTACTCAAATCCTAACTCGAAAGTTTTATTAAAAGAAAAACAAACTCGATAGTTTTAGTAAAAAAAAAATAAAACTCGATAAAATAAAATATAACTCGATAAAAAACATAACAAAACACCATTTTGATCCAAAATAAAGCCTAAAACTAATGTTTTTCTACCAAATTTATTACTAAACAACCTAGTTTAACCATAAACTTTAAATCCCACCAATAAAAACAAGATTTTAACAACTAAAAATTAAAGATTTATAGAAAGATAAAGCTAGAGAGAGAAAGTAAAATAAAACACATAACTTCATTAAAATAAAACTACACTACTCCTACTACTATGAGGACCAACCCTCAACAACCAACCTTTTAAAGTTGGTGTTTAAGGGGTATTTAAAGGCTAGGGGCTAGGGCTTCTCTAATCTTTGAGTTTGTTGCATATTTAGCCCCTAGACTTACAAAACATGAAAAACTACTTAAAACATATTAAAATGCTACAAATGCAACTTAATACTACACGTAACGATCTTGTAACTTGGAGGAGTTGAGTTGACTTTTCTTCCAAAGTTCTTCAAAGAACCAAAGTTGACAACTTGCTGAAACTTGGAGGACCATTATTGTAAAGGCCTTCATACTTCAACTAAGAGTCTCTTTTATTATTCTCTAAATCTCTAAGGATTACTTTTGTCATTTTGGGCTTTTCTTGGATAAATTTGTTCCTCGGCTTCGGCTTTTTACCTTTTTCCAATCTCGTGCTAATTTTTGTCGGTTTTTGGCTTGTTTTTGTCCATTTTTCACATATCCGTACCTACACATACACAAATACAAAAACAACATATATTTGGCATAATTAGTTAGTTTTTGGTCTTTTAGGTCCGGTTTTGGTCGAATAAAAGGTGTGTAAATTAATACACACCAAGCAACATCTCATGAACAAACTAAAAAGATACCACATCTTACTAACAGAATAAAACATTATTAAAAATAGATTAATTTCATTTTTTTTTCTTTTTTTTAATCTAATGTTAAATTATATTCAAAGAAAAATAAACTATTTTACCACCGAGTTACAAACGTTTTGATCTAAGAATAAGAAACAAAAACAACTGGAGATTTTCATAACAATCATCTTATGCCAAACCAAATACGAATGCCATCTTCGTATTTCTTGATACCATTCCTCCACATCGTGCTTAACCTATTTCGCACCATGACGTCAATCATTCTCACCAAGATAGTGTTGGTGATCGGTTTTTCTCCATGTCATCTTCTATTACTCTCTATCCATATAGAGTGTATGGTAGCTTGGAATGCATACCTAACAATGAAGAGGCTCATATCTATCCGTGCATCGCGAGAGATTTGGTTCAATATGTTCGTCCATTCCCACGTAAACTCAGAACCCATCAGGCCCCCCACTAATGCTTCCCATATTTGCCTTGAGTATAGATAATCGAAGAATAAGTGTTCCCGTGTCTCCCTCGGTTCCACACAAAAAGAACAACTAATATGTACATTTATATTCCAACACTCCATTCTATCACCCGTGGCTAGCCTATTCTTTGCTGCGAGCCAAGTCATAAAAGCAAACTTGGGAGTAGCAAAGGAAAACCAAATACCTCGATGACTGTCCCAGGTGGGGAGAGAGGCACGTAAGATTTGCCATGTTTCCTTCGATTGAAACCGGTCAGAGTAAGTATCGTCCTTTTGGTGCTACAAAAAAAATCCTCTTGCCCACGTACCCGCTGTCCTTTCAACATCAAGATTTCCTGTTCTACTTGATTAAGAAGAGCATTTCGATGTCTTCGTCTCCTTTTTCTCTCCATTACCTCTCCAAGAGTTGTTTGATTTGAAACCCCCATGCCGATAAACCCTCGTTGTCCAAGTAAGTCAAATAAACAGCCTAGAGAACACCAAGAATTAAAGATACCGAATAACCGCACTTCACCTCCACCTTATAGAACATTCGAGCTATATCTCTATACTTCAGGAGTTTCTTCCAAATCCAAGATCCATCAATCATAGTGTCTTTTAGCACCCAAAAGGAGTCATTACGAATTAGATGCCTCTTTATCCAATCAACCCATAGCGGTTTTTAGAAGACATGATTAGAAAAATAAGCTTCAGGACACACACCTTGTTTGCATCCTCCAAAGATTTTAGACCTAATCATCCTTCTTCTTTTGGAGTGCCTACAACTTTCCAAGAGACCTTCACCTTCGTCGTTTTAAGATCCGGGCCCGACCATAGAAACACTGCACATAGTTTGTCAATCTCATTGATACACTTCTTAGGCAAATGAAAGGCTGCCATCCAAAAGTTCGTCAAACTAAAGATAACAGAGCTAAGCAATTGGAGGCGGCCTGCGAACGACAGTTGCCTAGTAGTCCAAGTGCTAATTTGAAGCTTTATTTTCTCAATTAAAGGAGCAAAATTAGCTACTCTCATCTTCCTTGTCAACAATGGAAGCCCCAAATACCTCACTGGTAATGCACCATACTCGAAGGGAAATTCAATAAGAATATCTTCTTTCACGTCATCTCTAATCCCAGCCATATAGATGGTGGATTTCTCCAGACTAATCATCAATCCCGAATGGATTGTAAAATCATCAAACAGTGCCAAAGCTCCCTCGATATACCGTTTTTCACCTTTTACAAACACCATTAGATCATCCGCGAAAAATAAATGAGTGAGGTTCATATCATGGCATTCGGGATGAAGTCCAATTCGTTGGTTTCTGGCGGCCTCATCAATCTTCTTTGATAGAACGTTCATACATACGACAAAGAGATACGGAGACAAAGAGCATCCTTGTCTTAGTTCCATATATATTAAATTATTATAAATATAATAAACAAGAACACAAGAATGAGAGGAAGGAGAATTCTTATTAAGTGGTAATCCAAGAGGTTACATTAAGGGTGTATTTATAAGATACAAACCCTAATAAGATATGATGAATAGACATCACTTATGAGCCCATAAGCCCATGTTTACAATACTCCTCCTTGGATATTCATCACTCATTATACTTCATAGACCGCCTCATCAAAAACCTTATCAAGAAAAATCCAGTGGGATACAAAAACTTGATGAAGGAAAAGAGTGTAGTACGTATAATGTTCCTCCTCCTCAATTTAATGTATATATTTCAAGCATCGCATGCTAATCTTCTAAATGAGTTTCTTGTATACTTTTGTTGGCAACAACTTTACAATGAAGTCCATCAAATTGATGATGTTATGAATAAATCCTGCAAAAATGACAAATATATGTGTAGCTTTCAACCCAATATCAATGCATTGGTTGGAAAAATATATATAGTTAATATAACTATTACAAGAGAAGAATACACTCTCATGACACTAATTAATTGCTAAATTTACATTAAAGCGTCAATTGCACTTATTTATGATATTCAAAGACCAATCATATTCTTAGAGACATGTGTAAAAGAAATTCATATAAAATACGTCCAAATGATTTAGATCCTTATAAGGATTCATTAAGTTTGATCAAGTAGAGTTCTTGAGAACTTTATTAATTGCTTCAAGAATTTGAAGTTAATAGACATGCTTGAGGCATTACAGATCTTTCGAGAGCTCTAATAAAACTCATTTAGAGTGAATTAAATACATCAATATTGATTGTCTCGTAAAATATCAATAAGATATTTACATCTACCTCGAGACAATATGTCTTTTAGTAATCAACTTTGTGTTTTGTGAATTTATTTATTCACAATTCATGTCTTAAAAGACATAACTTTAGAGCTTTTATTTCTCATTCGCACAAAGACTGATGTATATCCAATAGATTTTACACATTCATGTGTATGGACTTCATGTCCCAATACTTCTCGTATTTTCACGAGATTGCGTCTTTCATGTTGGCCAATCATTTCGTTGGACGCACTTTTGAATAATAATTTATTTATGATCCTCATTATGCATAATAGTAAGCGCTATATTAATTGTATGTAAACAAATTTATCGACATCGTTTTTGTTTAGATTCCATATGATTCTAGACATGATAGTATTTGTTGAGATCTCATTAGCTATCTGAAGTTCTTTGGAACATTCATGTCTATTATCTCTTTATGAGACAATCATGGGGTCTTTTATACCTTGAATAACCATCTTTCATGCTCCATATTTTTCATCGAGGATTTTATTTGGAATCGATTTGTCTACCATGCATAGGCATGCCATAATATAATAGTGTCCTTGAGGGACAATGATGAGGTGAAAAATGATCCGTTTTTAGGGGGTCATTTAAGCCTGGAATAGAATTTATTTGATCAAATATTGCCCTAAATTGTCCTTTTTGTGATTTTAGGTCCTTTTGGAGTGAATTCTGGAAAAGGAAGCATTTTGGACGTTTTTTGGAGCATAAAAGTGAAGAAAACGGCAAAGTCTTAATTTTCCTTGCTGGGAACAGTACCTGACGGCGTCACAAAATTCTACATGACGGCGTCAAGAGTAAAACAAGAGGTGAAGTGGATAGAGTCCGTGACGATCCAGAGAGTTTTTACACTAGGGGCATGATGGCGTCACTATAGGCCGTCATGGTCCCATTACTAGGGATGACAAAAGCACCCAAAATCGACGGGGAAAACCGAAACCCGAACCGGTTAGGTCGGGTTTGGGGCGGGTTGGCGGGTTTGGATGCGGGTTTGGGTATTGATATAATTTTTTAGCCGGGTACGGGTTCTGGTAATACCCGCCCAATTACCCGTACCCGTACCCGTATCCGTTTACCCGAATCTACATCCGATTTATTGATATTATATTTAACTAGAATATATATACATTATATGTAATTTCTTCCATTATATTTTTTATATACGTATCTCTATTACATAATATATTTAATTTTGTACATGAATTATTCAAAAGCATTAAATCGTTTGATATGATATTCATTTTCTTTAACTTTAACAAAAAATAATATATTAGGGTGTTTTCCTTTGTTTTTTCGGTGGATTTTAGTGTGTGACTTAATCTTAATACCGTCATTTTTTCCATATATTATTCAATTGGAGATAGCCGAAACCCGCGGGGAAACCCGAAAAAACCGATGGATATTATTAATCGGGTACCCGACGGTTAATGGGGCGGATACGGGTATGGATATTATAAACGGGTACGGGTACGGGTACGGGTATACTAAAATCCGCCCTGAACCCGACCCGTTGCCATCCCTACCTATTACACGTGACGGCCCAGAGAAAATCTGCACTTGACAGCGTCAGATCTGGATCTAGGCAATCCGATATTACTATGGGCGGCGAGTTGACGGCGTCAGATATTTCTTCTTGACGCCGTCACGATGGAAAATCTATATATAGTTTTGTAATTTTCATTCATTGAGGAGAGGACAATTAGAGGGATAACTTGGAGAAACCCTAGCACGATTTTTACTGTACTTTCAAGGGTTTTTACCATTTGAAACCTTTCATGTTTAATTAAGATAAGTATCCTTTCAATTCATTCAATATGTCTATGTGTTGTTTGAATATATCTTACGCTTGTCTTGATTTTAACATGCTAGGCTAGATCTCTTTGTGTGTTTGCTTAGATGTAGTGAAACCTAGATGTTGATTATGGGTTGATTGCTTGTTTATAGTTGTTACGGATGAATGATTTCGATGTTGGGCTTAAGAAAACTGGCAGACTTCCATAGGGTAACATGCTTGAACGTCTTAAGAAACATGAACCAATGCGTACTAGGTTTTTATGGTTGTATTTAATGCATGAGCGAATTCTAATGATCCCATGTTAGGAGCTTCTTGCAGGCTTGACATATGAGTGAAGTAGGAGCTTATATAGTTGGGGAAATACGTACGCCACCCCACGAATGGTATTAAGGAATATAACCCGTCATCCACGCAATTGTAACAAACTATCAACCTGTAAAAGATATCTAGGAAGTAATGAAATCTAAGTAAACACAATTTTCCCATTATTGTTCACACCACTAGTTTAATTAGTTTTATTTTCATTTTTGTTATTTTATTTTGATTGCATCTTAGTTATTGGGTTAGTTGACTAGCAACTAATTCCGCCCACTCTTCCAAAAACCGAGATTTTAATTGCTTTTATAAAAATATAAAAATACAAAAAGAATCATCCCTCACCTCTAGACTTAATTTTTAGGCTTTTTAATCCTAGCGACACTATTCCTGAGTTGAACGATCAATCCCCCGGTACTTGTCACTATACTATACTACAACGATCAGGTACAATGCCTGGTGGGGGTTGTAAGCTTCTCGAGATCCCTTGAGAGGTAAAGCCTGGTGCAATTCCCACGCATCAAATTTTTGGCGCCGCTGCCGGGGAATAATTATTGTTTAGGTTAGGAATTCTTTTTATTAAGTCTACTTGCTAGATTCCTTTCTTGTCAGATTTTATTTTATTTTTAGGTTTTCTTTAGTCTATCTATTTCTTCGTGTCTTTGTTCGTAATCTTTACCATCCGACATCATGGAAGGTGGTAACGTATTTGAACCAATCAACCCACCACAACAAAACCCACCACTAGCAAACAAACCTCTTAGGCCCTGAACCCTAGGAGAGTATTCCCGTCCTAGCCACCAAGGCTATCGAAACACTATTGAGCTCACTCAAGGAGCCAATGTGTCCCCCTTGCGATCCGACACCATCCGGTTGGTGCAAAGCGGATGTGCATTCCATGGACTTTGTTCCGAAGATCCTAACCAACATCTCAAGGACTTCCTTAAAATCATAGATCCTATAGACCTTGATGTTACAACTAGAGAGTTAACCCGATTACGCCTATTCCAATTCTCTCTACGTGATCAAGCTAGTCACTGGCTTGAACGTTTACCCGCGGGATCCATCACCTCATGGGATGATCTCACCACTCGTTTCCTTGCTCAATTTTTCCCACCGGGGAGAACTACCAAGCTCAGACTTAATATCTTGATGTTCCAAAAGCGTCGAGATGAAACCTTCTATGAAGCATGGACTCGATACAAGGACTTACTCCAAAAAGTCCCTCATCATGGCATCGAACCATGGCTCCAGATTCAAATCTTTTATGATAAAGTTAATTATCAAACGAGAAGGGCCATAGATTACGCAGCCAATGGTAGACTTAACAGACTCAACATTGATAAATGCTGGGAAGTTCTTGAGGGGTTAGCACAATACGAAGAAGAAGGATGGGAGGACCCGATGTTTTCAAGAGAGGGAAGTCTTGATTACGTGAAGGCTACCCAAGAACAATTATTGGTGAATATTGAGAAGCAGGTTAAGGGTTTGATGAGAAGCAGCTGAAACCGCAAGGAGTTCTGATGTACGTGTGAGTGCGATTAGCAAATATAATTTTCCTGAACGTTCACGACAAGAGGAGTTCGAAGGGATAATGGTAACCTTCATGAATAATCAGGAAAAACATATTCGGCACTTAGAAGCTCGCATGGAAAACACTCGTAATGCTTTTATGGACTTAGCAGACAAATTCATATCAAGAATTAAGGAAAAATCCGCACCAAGAAAGATCGAAAAAATCTTTGAACTCCCAACCCCTTTGGTGTGTGACTAAGAGGATAATGAGAAATCCTTTTCAAGTGCTTCACCCTCAATTACCCTTTACTTCTATGAGCGTCCTCAGGAGGAAAAGAACTTGCAATTTCATAACATCTTTGTTGGAAGCTTGCAAATCACGCTCCCCAATTTATACAAGAGACGTTCCTTTGGTTTTAAACCTGGTGTGAAGAGGTTGTGCCTCGAAAACACCGTAGCTTTGGAAAATTCTATGGAACGACTCCTTTCCGTACCTACCGTTGACCAATGCAAAGATCACAACTTAACTGGAACTTTGCCCACCCCTTTTGATAACAACGCTTCTCTCCGTGACAGTAATAAATTGTTTGACCCTGGTGGACTTTACTAATGGGATGGCTACTCATGGTTTTTACTTTTGATTAGCTATCTACATTAGTGCATGGACTGAATTTGAAATTGTCACTTAGTGTTCATAAAACGGGCATCTGACGGCGTCAGATTTTACTCTTGACGTCGTCACCTCGCATTCTCAGCAATAATAATCCCATTTCCATCACTTTCAACTCATACCCCACAAACCATACCCAAGTGCTGCTCCACCTCCGAATCTCCAAGATCCAATCCGACATCTTCCGTGACAAATTTACACGTGGTAAGTAATTTTTCTTCGTCATTGTTCGTTCAATTATCCTTAGAACCTACCAATTTTGAAAACCCCCATCATTCGAAACCCTATCATTGACCCATCTTTAGGAATCATAATGCCCTTCCTTAGGTGTTTTGTAATCATGAGTTTAGCATTAGGTAGTAACGGCTGATTTGAATCATGAGTTAATTGCGGAAATATCTTTCATACCACAGATTTTTTGACCTCCCACCCATGTTTTCTGCATAAAGGAGTGTTTGGGTCATGGATTTAGAGTTTGAAAATTGATTTTTCCCTCGTAATTGCATGGATGAACTTTTGTTGGATCTGACGGCGTCAGGTTTTATCTCCTGACGGCGTCAGATGTGTCTGACAGCATAACTTCGTAAAACTCTCATTCTAACCATTTTCGTTCCATTCCATCTTTTTCCAGGAAAATGAGCAAATGATCCCGACAACACCGAGGAAGTTTGTCAAGATCCCAACGTGTGAACTATGGTGACTTGGTCCATAGTTGGAGTGAGTTTGATAATGACGCCGCCACAACCAAGTACGCGGAACTACTCTATCACCATATCGATGCAGGGGCAGTGATCGATTGGGAATTTTTGAGGTCCCAAGGTCTTGAGGGTGACTTCCTTGGGAGGATCCAAACTGATGCATTTACGGGTCCTCAATGGGAAAGATTGTTCAGGATGAGGGAGGCGTTTTACAGTGAATTGGTAAGGCAGTTCTTTGCGACTTTTCGCTTTGATTTGGCTGAGGCTAGGACAGATATGAGAGGCACCACCATTTACTTTAGACTGGGGGAGAGCTTAGATCGTGCTCGGTTACTGAGTTTGGGTGGAGATTAGGTTTATATACTCAGGAGGAGGCTGTTCAGGGAGGTTTCATGAAGAGGTTGTTGAATGGGGAGACGATGAGGAACGAATTGAGGTGTTCCATGTTTTGGCCGTGTATTGGGAACGGGGTATATACCTCAACTACTGGGGCGGCCTCAATCAGGGACCCCATAATCAGGTTAGCCCACAGATGCATCACCTACAGTTTGTCGGGGCGTCATGGCACCACTCACCGTGTCACTGCTTCAGATCTGTTCTACCTATACACCATGTTTTCAGCGGATGTATACTGTAACATCCCATTCTGGGTAGCAAGTTATTTAAAGACTAGTGTGGGGGAGAGGGATATCGACAAGGTGTATGGAGGTATGTTTGTGACCCGTTTGGCTCGTTCTTATGGGATCCTTGTTCCTGAGATTATGGGGTACCTGAGCGACTGTGGGACGTGTAGGGTGGTGAGGGCTAAGTCCCTCAAGCAGATGAGTATTTGATGGAGCTGGGGGATGGGTCATTTACTTGGTACGTTGTGGGAGGACCTGCGGGTGTTGGCGATGATGAGGATGATGATGAGGGTGTGCCCCAGCAGCTGCATTACGGGGATTATGAGGTTGGGTCTGCAGACTATTACCGACACATGGGTCGGGGAGATTGGCAGGCGCATCATGGGGCATGGATGGGTCAGGTGGACGCATGGCGAACCACCAATGGCCAGAGGTTTGACTGGATGTATGATCACACCATCCGCCAGATGCAGCATCTTTCCACCCGTGATCAGATTGAGCCCCCGCTACAGATCGACCCATTCCCTGGTCGCGAGACGGACTACCCTCCCTACGGGTACACCGGGCACCTCCCTCCTGGCTATGACTACCGCTATGGTCCCCCTTCCTAATGATTTGTCATGATGTTTGTGATTTCTGAACAATTTATTCATGGTTGTATGATTTGAAACAATTTGGCTTGTAATAGTTTAGGGTATGGCCTCTATTGGCCCTGGATAATTTTTATTTTCATGTAGGATTTTAATATTATGGGTTGTTTAAGATTTCATTTTTTTTTTTAATTTATTTGTGTGATTTTTATTTATTTGATTGTTATTTGTTTTCGTATGCATGCTTCATCCAAAGGTATTTCGCAAAAGATAAGTGTAAGGGAAACCCCAAATATGTTTTTTAAGAAACAAAATCGATCATGATTTCCCACAATATTAAATGGACATGTATATTCGTAATAGTTAGAGTCAAATGCTTGTATCGAGTCATAATGATGTTTTGCAGGATTTTCTAGGAAGTAGGACATGAGTTTTTTCCAGAAATTTTCCGAAAACTTAACGTAAAGATTTCTGCAGGTCACTTCTGACGGCGTCAGGAATTAATTCCTGACGGCGTCATGTGTAAAATTCTGGAAATTTTGCTAGTTTTGTTTTTCTAACGGAATCTTAAAGTTTTTGTTAAATCTTTAGTTTTATAAACTCCAGGAAATCTGCAAACATTCATTCCACAAGTATCATATCTTACATTGCTTTCTAGGATTTGTCAGTATATATAGATTGCCGCCGATTTTACGAGAGGTTGCCTTGTTTGTTTTCTCAGGTTTAACAGGTTATATATGACAAGAAGATGATTTATATTCTGGAAGGGAAGCTTTGATTGTTCATTTTATTGGAGGAAGATCTAACCTTGTTACCACACTATCCACACCGAACGAATCAGGGGAGTATTTGCTTTCATTCTTTTACCTATTTCACTTTTACATTCTTTAATTGAACATTTGAGACAATGTTCATCCTAAGTGTAAGGGGAGGGTAAATGATGATACCTTATAGGATACTATTGCACTTGAGTTTGTTTGTTCGATGGTAGGTGTGTAATAAAACTAAGAGAAATACTTGTTAATGTAATTTTAGCGCCAAATTTAAATTTTTTACAACATTTAGGAGTGAAAATTTAGCCTTAGCAAGCGTCTCATGGATAGGAGTTGTATGAATAGCACAAAACCGTACTATTCAAAAAAAATTTCCACCCAAATATGTGAGGTTCGCCTTTAGATTTGATAGGAAAAGCATTCACTATTAGTGCTTATGAGTGTACCGGTAGCATTTAGATTCTAAAACTTGCGTTAGTGATGCATCTCGAGACCGCTAGTGAGACTACATTCGTGTAGTAGGGTTTACTACATGATAAGAGGCATTAGGATCACCCTTGTGTAAAACCCGTTTCATAATTACTTGACCATTTAAGTCATATTACTTGGCTAGTAAAGTCAACTAATTTTTCCCACACCTTAGCGTTGTACTCATTTTTAGTACACGAAACCCCTAGTACACCCCTCCGAGCCTATCTTTTCATTTCTAACTTCAAGCATTTTACTTAAAGGAAGAATTTGTTACAACCCACTTAAATGTACACCCAAATCGCCTTAGCCTTCCGTGTATGCACTCATCTTTAGTGCATTATTGTTATTTGTTAAACCCTTAGTTAATTATCTAATTGATTACATGGTTGCTAAGTCGAGTCATATCCTTGTACATATTATTTTGGGACGATTGGGACTCATGGGTAAAGTACTTGTGTTATAGAGTAATGGGGAAGAACATCATATTATTACCCCCATATGTGCGTTAATCTTAAAAAGTACTCCAAGTGTTTTGATTATCTTAATTCGAGTCATTAGATTAGTTTATTGTAAAGTATGTAAAAATTCAAGTGTAAGAGGAATATTCATTCCCTATGATGTATTATTTTGGATGGTAGGGTAAGAGTGTATGCAAAAAAAAAAAAAAAAAAAAAAAAAAAAAAAAAAAATAGAAAAAGAAAAGAAAAAAACATACGGACTACCATCCTGTTTCATTCTATGTTTATCTTATGTTTTTGTTATTTTTTATTTATTAGCTTAAGTCGAGTCTAGTCTTGGCTTAGCAACGCCATATTATACATGTAATTAATCAAGATGATTAACTCGCCACCAGTAAAGATTGCCTTTATCTAACAAAACCGTGTATTCCATATCCCTACACCTAACGTTATAACCCTTTAAAAGACCTCTTTGATAGTTTATTCTAGATGATTACGCCATGTGGTGGAGGTTTGATCCTTTCCCAAACCTATGGTAATCTATTTTGTTATGACATGTAGTGAGAGATGTTTTCCATTTCCATATTATGATATATACTTTATTACACCTGAGAGATGTGAGTATCTAAACACTATTTGTGAGGTGCTAGTATATGACCTTTGTGCTTGTCTTTGGTCTTTAGTGGAACGATTATTTGTTGTAATTACTTTTATATTAGTGTTAAATGACCCCTAACTTGTATTTTGATTATAATAAAAGCGCATTTGCTTGAGGACAAGCAAATCTCAAGTGTAAGGGTATATGATGAGGCAAAAAATAATCCGTTTTTAGGGGGTCATTTAAGCCCGGAATTGAATTTATTTGATCAAATATTGCCCTAAATCGTTCCTTTTGTGATTTTAGGTACTTTTGGAGTGAATTCTGTAAAAGGAAGCATTTTGGACGTTTTTGGAGCATAAAAGTGAAGAAAATGGCAAAGTCTTAATTTTCCTTGCTGGGAACAGTACCTGACGGCGTCACAAAATTCTACATGACGGCGTCAAGAGTAAAACAAGAGGTGAAGTGGATAGTGTCCGTGACGATCCAGAGAGTTTTTACACTAGGGGCATGACAGCGTCACTATAGGCCGTCATAGTCCCATTACACGTGACGGCCCAGAGAAAATTTGCACTTGACGGCGTCAGATCTGGATCTAGGCAATCCGATATTACTCTGGGCGGCGAGTTGACGGCGTCAGATATTTCTTCTTGATGCCATCACGATGGAAAATCTATATATAGTTTTGTAGTTTTCATTCATTGAGGAGAGGACAATTAGAGGGATAACTTGGAGAAACCCTAGCACGATTTTTACTGTACTTTCAAGGATTTTTACCCTTTGAAACTTTTCATGTTCAATTAAGATAAGTATCTTTTCAATTCATTCAATATGTCTATGTGTTGTTTGAATATATCTTACGCTTGTCTTGATTTTAACATGCTAGGCTAGATCTCTTGTGTGTTTGCTTAGATGTAGTGAAACCTAGATGTTGATTATGGGTTGATTGCTTGTTTATAGTTGTTACGGATGAATGATTTCGATGTTAGGCTTAAGAAAACTGGCAGACTTCCATAGGGTAACATGCTTGAACGTCTTAAGAAACATGAACCAATGCGTACTAGGTTTTTATGGTTGTATTTAATGCATGAGCGAATTCTAATCATCCCTCACCTCTAGACTTAATTTTTAGGCTTTCTAATCCTAGCGACACTATTCCTGAGTTGAACGATCAATCCCCCGGTACTTGTCACTATACTATACTATAACGATCAGGTACACTGCCTGGTGGGGGTTGTAAGCTTCTCGACATCCCTTGAGAGGTAAAGCCTGGTGCAATTCCCATGCATCAGACAACTTATAATCAGAGCATGAGTAGTTGAAATTTTGTTTTTAGCCAATGTTTATTTAGGGCTATTAGATTATCTATTTAATAATCAATTTATAAAATTTCTTTCGAGGATCAATAGAATATGATAATTCATTCTAAATTTGTAGCTACTTCTCTCCTCCTGAAAGAATTATCCATCTTCTATATCCCATCTTCTATATCCCATATATGTGCATTTAGGTGGAGTAATTTGCACAGAGAAAAACTTAAATGGGATATGTTTGGTGATTCGTGAAAAACACAATATCAATATTATAGTATAGATGTAAGCTCAAGAAATCCGCAAAGAAATACGGATAACCCGAGGTCGTACTCCGTGTGAAGGGTGAATGGAATTCCGAATTTCCGATTCGGAAAACGTGTCGTGAAAAGTGGTAAAAAGTGATGTGAATGATAATACACTAATGAAATAGTAAATGAAGCACAAATAACCAACTAAGCACGTAATTCAAGTAAAGCAACTAGAAACGTAACGTAAAATCGAAAACGTAAATTAAAACGTAAAATAAACGTTAACCGTACGAAATAAAACGCGACTTTTAAGCTACGCTACTCCTACGGATTTGGAAATAATTTTCAAAAATTAAAAATGATAAAAGAAAATTTTGAGAAAAAGAAAAATATTTTTTTGACTTTTTATTTATTTTTTATGAATTAAAAACTAATTTAACTAATTAAAAATTAAAAGAAAATGCAAATAAATTGAGAAAAATGGAAAATAAATTTCTAAAATTCTAAAATAACTAAAAATAATTTTCTAATATTTTTTTTGGATTTTTCTGGGCTTTTTTAGATTTTTTTTGTATTTTTCAGCAATTAAAAAAATAATTAAAAATGATTAAAATTGAAAATTAAATAAGAAAAATAGCAAATGAACTTGGAAAAATCTGAAAATTTCAGGGAAAATCTAAAATAATATTCTAAATCTAGGAAAAATATAAAAATTTGAAAATAAGCACTGGAAGTGCTGATTAGACCAAAACTGCTTATTGGAAAGTGCTTATTTATAAGCAAATCTTGCTCAAACTGACCAAAACTTTTCTCAAATGATTTTAAACTAAAATGAACTTATAGGAACAGATCTCAGACCAAATAGCACACAGAAACACAGATATGGAACCAATAGGATCAAATAAGCTATGAAGAAATAAGCCAAAGGTTAAAACAGACAAGTTAAATGCAAAAGCTAAATGAAAACAGCAACCTAGGGTGCAAATGAACTAAGATGAACCACCAAACTCAGATTTCAATTACCAAAACCAACTTGCAGCCCTAGTTGATTAAAACAGACCCTATGCTAGACCACCTTTTAGACAAGGACAATAAGCAGTTGAGATAAGCTCGGGGATGAAAGATTATGGGTGCAATCAACCAACTCACCACCAGAGATCTCAATACAACCTTGAAAATGGAATCTAGATCCAATCTTCTACACTTAAGAACCCAAGAAGCTATGGTCAGAACTGAGGTGCAGGGTATGTAATGGTCAGACAGTCAACTTGTGAACAAATTTTCAATAAGCAAATGAGTTCCAAATCACAAACTTCTTTTTGAAAATTGTTTACTTACTACTAAGCTTTGAAAATCAGCAATTCACAAATATTTCCAACCAAAATTTAATACTAGAAAGCTTCACCAAAACCTGTCTAAAACCTGAGTTCACCAAATTTGTTTGACCTTTTTATGAACACTCAACTTTGACCAAATTGGATTTTAATTGCACTATTATGACTGAAAATTGTGTTAAAAGCTGTTTTAAAATTGAACTAAGCTAAGACTTATACTTATGCTACTACTTCAACAGTTTATGCAGCCTAAATAATATCTGATGTGCAGAAATTAATAGATAAAACTGATTTGACTTTTATGTTATATAACTATGCTTAAATGTTTAAGCCAACTATATCCACTGAATCAGACTTATATCAGCAAACAACTGTGATCCAAACACCACTGCTAGACTCTCACAACCAAATTCCACCAAGACTTTGTCAAAACTTAATCCAAACTAACTCTGATAAACTCAATCTGAATCATAGATACAAATGAACTCATAAAACAGTTCTCAAATGCAAATCTCAAGCAAATCACACCACTCAAATCCAATAAATGATAGATGGAACAGTAGCAATAGAAGTGAAATCTTAAACTACAACTCAATCAATAATCAAACAGATAACGTAAAACACTAATACTCAGTTATTATCAGAATTAAACAAACGGATAAGCACAGATTTAGACTACTGATTATACTACTAATGAAAAATTAAGACGAAAAAAAAATTAAAATAAGAAATTACGAACCCCTCAGCCAAACAGAGGGGTGTTCCCACACAGCCTGTCTTTAGACAGGCCAAAAAGCTCCTTATTGGCTGCCTTAATTTCCAGATA
This sequence comes from Artemisia argyi, assembly GCA_030686995.1. Classification (NCBI taxonomy): domain Eukaryota; kingdom Viridiplantae; phylum Streptophyta; class Magnoliopsida; order Asterales; family Asteraceae; genus Artemisia; species Artemisia argyi. Next base: position 48,544,917 of record CM060676.1, read on the forward strand.
AGCTGCTATTGACCACAGTTGACTGATTGAGGCTTTGATAGAATTGAATATTTGGTGCCAAAGTGAGTATCACAAAAGCTATAAAAGCTTATATGAATACTGAATTAACAAAACTAAAGCTTATTGAAGCTTGTTTTTATAACTACTTTGTGTATATATATATATATATATATATATATATATATATATATATATATATATATATATATATATATATATATATATATATATATATATATATATATATATATATTTTATATGACTGTGAATAACAATAAGTAAATAGAGATGTCAAGTATAACTGAATTTAAAAGCAATAATGAAAGAGGAACAATAAGCTAAAAAACAGATTAATTGTAATAAGCTTTAAATAAAAGAAACTAGAATTAAGACAAATAGAATATAAAACTGAAATAAACTTTTTATTAATAAAAGAGATTCATTACAAGGTAAATTTAACAGCATAACAATAAGTAAAAAATGGCACCCCGATTACATGAAATGAAGGGGTATATATAGGAGAGCTGAGGTAGCTAGGGTTTGAGTCCAGGTCATCAATCCGCGTCACTTGTGTTTCTTTGAGTCCCTTCTTAGCCATTGATCACGTTTCCAGATAGTTCCAATCATTTAGGACCCTTGATTGATTGATTGATGTGATGTCCATCCTCCGTGTGTGATGTGATTGGTCCACGCGTCCCTCTTGCTGACATTCCCTGACTTGTCAGGTCTTCTAGAAGCCTCAATCATAGGGTAATTATGACTTACGTGGGGTAATTAGGTGTGGGTAAAAATTAGGGTTCTTGCTACAGTTAAATTTCTGGGTTGTGGGGAGAATTGGGGGGCGGGTAAAAATGGGGTGTTTGTTTTTTTTTATTTATTTGATGTGTTGATCGGGTTGAGTTGACTGGGGTGGATAGCAGGCCGGGTACAAGGCTAAAGGGGAGATGGGCTTTGTGGGATTTTGGTTGATGGGCTAAGGGTGTGTTGGGTAGGATTATGTTTTGGATCCGGTTATTTAAAAAGGTTTAGGATTAGTTTTATTTTTAGGACCAAATATGTAATATTGCAAACCATAGGGACCAAAGCTGTAATTTGCTCAAAGTACTTCCCAAGGGTATTTGTTGCCATTCTAAGATTCATGGAGGACCACTTGATGATTTTTCTTCAAATTATTTTTGAGGGACCATTTATGCCAAACTCTGAAAGTTGAGGGACTAATGTTGTAATTTCTTCAAACTTTCACCAGGGACTAAACTTGGAAAATGATGAATCTCTGAGGTTGATTTTGTCATCTTGAGCTTAGACTTTGACCATTTGACTTCCCTGGCTCCGGCTTTTGACACTTTCCATTCTCGTGCTCGTTTTTGTCGGTTTTGCTGTGTTTTTGTCCATTTTTCTCATATCCGTACCTGCACATACACAAATACAAAAACATGCATTCTCTTGGCATTTTTGGTTAGTATTTGGTATTTTTGGTCTGGAATAAGGCCTAAAAAGGATGAGTGAATAAGCACTCATCAAAATCCCCCAGACTAAGGTATTGCCGTGCCCTCACGCAATGTCATCACCTCACGCTTAAAAGATAAATAATTTCAAAACCTCTCTTTACTGACGTTGTAAAGTAGCAATGATGTTCAAGAGAGATAGTAAAATCATTTATTCTCAAAAACGCTCCGTTTTCCGATTTTCATGAATAACAACTACAACTACTATTTTTGTATTTTTTTTTCATTTTTATATAAGTGACGGTTTGCTTTGACTTTCATTATCAATTCTTATCTGTTGATAACTTTCAGGGTCTACGAGTAGAAACACTTCTCACAGAGAAGAGACCATACGGAAAAAAATCGTCATCCTTGATTTTTCACAAGCTCCCAAACTAAGCGTAAAATCGAAATCATTGTTTATCAGAAGTTAGATGCTAACACTACCCACAAAAGTTACTTGTGTATTACCTCTTGTCCCCAGATCCTTAGTTTTGTATCTAGAGATTTTAATTTGTGAGAAATGAATTGCTTCATATTTTCTCGTTTCGATATTTGTTACTCCGATAAGAGCACAAAATTTGAACGCTAAGTAGTTTCCAAACGTTCCCTCGAAAATCCCTGCATACAGAAATCGGGTCCACATGAAGGTCTCTGATTTAACACGATTTGTGGAGGCTCCCTTTTTATTTACGACCGAGACATACCATGTTTGATACCCGAAACGGAAGCTTTTTATTAGGGAAACCCCCGGAGTCGAAGTTTGGCATTTTTGCATAATCATAAGCACTTTAATAATACTTTGGTCCTTTGTCCTTTATTCTTTTACAGTCAACGGTTTATGAGCCGCCAAGATGTAAGAGCTTTATTATGACTTTGGATTTCTATCCGCTGCTTTTTTATAGCTTTGGATTCCTCTGCCTTTTTATTTGGCTTTGGACTATTATTATTGATATTCATAACTATATGCCAAACCCCGAGTCCTACGGCCTTTACTAAGATCACAACATCGGCAGCGAACCGGCAAGATGCAATAGTCTATTTCACCGTAACACTGGCAGTACCTCAATGTGTACCAAACCCCCATATGCAGAGATTTTGTTGGGAACGAAAAAAAACTAAGTATTGCCCAAACCGTATACCCTTAATTAATCCTAGACATCTATTTTTATATATTGGTGTGCAAGCTGGTGGGAACAAGGAGGCCACAAGTACCTCTCGTGGGTTTTTTAAATCCCAGTAATGCGATCCGTGTATAGCACGAAACTTCTAAATAAACTCTATCATTCCTCGATCTCCGCAAATTTAAAATCCCAAATAATGAGATCCGCGGATGCTTAGCCATAATCTTTTGATTATATTGGTTAAGGGAAACAAGCTAGGGCTCAACACGCCCGGTCAAGTCGGAACATTTATTTCTACTCTCGCCGGTAGGAAAATCAAAACAAGGTGTCAAAACTTATTATTCATATCATATATATTTTTTTCATTTTTTTTTTTCATCATCATTTTTTTTTTTTTTTTTTTTTTTTTTTTTTTTTTTTGCATAATAAAGCGGTGACAAAAATTAAAATTTTTGGTGGAAAACGGAGTTGCGTAAGTTAACAGCTCAGACGATGGTACAGGTCAAATCGAATCGAAGATTCACCCCCCCAGACTAAAGTGAAACATTGTCCTCAATGTTTTAAGGGTACGGGTAATCCTACGTAAAATCTAAGGCCGTTTATTAAGTATGCCAAGAGATAAACGTTAGTCGATAAGATTTAGGATATGGTGAATTTCCGAAAGAGCAGCGAAGGATGAGACTCGAGTGGAGAGAACGACAAACTACGAGCACGAGAGTCCTCAAACTTCGGGGAAATTCCTGAACATTCATAAACAACCACGAAAACACAAGTTTGGAAAGGGTCGCCCCCCTCACGTCACGTTATTAAAGAAAATAGAAAATTAAGAAAATGAAATTGGATAAGCATGGGGTGCCTCCCACGAAGCGCTTGTTTTTGTTCACCGAGTCACATGAGCTTGACTCGATCCCCGAATTTAATCGTCCTTGGGGAAAGTTTGGAGATCTGGGACAACCATGGGTGGTATGTCCCCTCCAAAGTAGTGTTTAACACGATGACCATTCACCTTAAAATTGGGACCATTAGGTTGAGCAAGTTCAACGGTTCCATAAGGAAATACTTGGGTAATGGTGAATGGTCCAGACCAACGGGTTTTTAACTTGCCCGAGAAAATCTTTAACCGAGAATTGAAAAGAAGGACTCGGTCACCAACATTGAAGACGCGATCTTTAATTTTAGCATCGTGAATCCTCTTTGTCTTCTCTTTGTAGATCAAAGAATTCTCATAGGCCTGATCACGAAGCTCGACTAATTCATTCAACTGAACTTTTCGGTGATCACCCGCGGTTTGAAGGTCAAAATTAGCATGTTTCAAGGCCCAGTAGGCCTTGTGCTCAAGTTCAAAGGGCAAATGGCAGGCCTTCCCGTAAACCAGCTTGTAAGGAGTGCACCCAATGGGTGTTTTGTAAGCTGTACAGAAGGCCCAAAGTGCATCATCTAACTTATCGGCCCATGAAGCACGATGTTCACCTACGGTCCTTTCTAAAATACGTTTCAAGCCACGATTGGAAACCTCAACTTGACCACTCGTTTGTGGATGATATGCCGTAGAAAGACGATGTGTGACACCATATTTGAGCATAACTTTTGCGAATTGGTCGTTACAGAGATGGGTCCCACGATCGCTTATAATAGCACGAGGCGCACCAAATCGGGCGAAGAGACTTTTAAGAAATTTCACAACAACTCGGGCGTCATTGGTGGGTAGTGCCTTCGCTTCGACCCATTTAGACAAGTAGTCGACAGCCACGAGTATATATTTGTTTCCACGAGAAGACGGGAATGGACCCATGAAATCGATACCCCAGACGTCAAAAATTTCACAGACTTGGATAGCATTTTGAGGCATCTCGTCCTTCTGAGTAATTTTTCCTTGACGCTGGCAAGAATCACATGATTTAACCAACTCATGAGCATCCCGGTAAATCGTCGGCCAGTAGAAGCCGGAATCAAAAACTTTCTTAGCGGTGAAGTTGGCACTATGATGTCCCCCCGTGGGTCCATTGTGGCATGCCATAAGAATGTCAGCGGCTTCCGTGCCGTGAACGCACCGCCGGATCATTTGATCCGCACAAATCTTAAACAAATAGGGATCGTCCCAGAAATAATGCTTAACGTCTTTGAAGAATTTTTTCTTCTGCTGGAACGACATCCCTTTCCGGATAAAATTCCCCGCATGGTAATTCGCAAAGTCGGCGAACCATGGGGTACTAGAATCACCATGTGATAAACTCCCCAGTGTCTCGAGAGGAAAAGCTTCGTTAATCTCCTTTTACTCGAAAACACTTTGGTGGGGATTCTCTAAACGCGATAAGTGATCAGCAGCAAGGTTCTCGGCTCCCTTTTTATCTCGAATCTCAACTTTGAATTCTTGAAGGAGGAGAACCCACCGCATCAAGCGTGGCTTAGCGTCTTGCTTTGCCATAAGGTACTTAAGAGCCGAATGATCCGTGTACACTATGCATTTCTTCAAAAGCAAATAAGATCGAAATTTTTCAAAAGCGTAAATGACGGCTAACATTTCTTTCTCAGTAGTCGTATAATGGTATTGAGCGTCGGTCATAGTTTTACTAGCATAGTGTATCGGCTGAAAATGTTTGGACTTGCGTTGCCCCAGGACTGCACCAATGGCATAATCGCTAGCATCGCACATTAGCTCGAAGGGCAAGTCCCAGTCGGGGGCAATTAAGACGGGAGCCTCCGTTAACTTCTTTTTAAGGACATTAAATGCTTCGATGCATTCATTCGAGAAGATAAACGGAGCATCTTTTTCAAGCAAGTGTGTCAGAGGCCGGGCTATCTTAGAAAAATCTTGAATGAAACGTCGGTAAAAGCCGGCATGACCGAGAAAACTTCTAATTCCTTTAACGGTGGTGGGATGAGGTAATTTTGCAATAACGTCAACTTTAGCTCTATCGACCTCAATCCCAGATTTCGAAATCTTGTGGCCGAGGACAATGCCCTCTTTGACCATGAAATGGCATTTCTCCCAATTTAGAACCAAGTTGGTGTCTTCACACCGTTTCAGCATATTTTCTAAATGGGAGAGGCACGAAGTGAAAGAATCTCCATAGACCGAGAAATCATCCATGAAAACTTCCATGGTTTTCTCGATCATATCCGAGAATATCGACATCATACACCTTTGGAACGTGCCTGGAGCATTGCATAAGCCAAAAGGCATACGACGATAGGCAAACGTACCATAAGGGCAAGTAAAGGTAGTCTTTTCCAGATCCGGAGGGTCAATTGGTATTTGAAAATAGCCGGAAAATCCATCAAGAAAACAATAGAACTCATTTCCCGCTAGGCGTTCTAGCATTTGATCCATAAATGGAAGTGGGAAATGGTCCTTACGAGTCGCATCATTCAATTTACGATAATCAATACAAACTCTCCATCCGATAACAAGACGTGTCGGAATCAATTCATTATCTTCATTTGTAACGACGGTCATTCCACCTTTCTTCGGTACGCAGTGGACCGGGCTAACCCAAGAGCTATCCGAGATTGGATAAATCATTCCGGCATCGAGGAGTTTGATAACTTCCTTTTTGATAACCTCATGAATTTTTGGGTTAACCCGTCGTTGTTGCTGAACGGACAGTTTGAAATTATCTTCAAGTAAGATCTTATGCGTGCAAAAACGAGGGTCGATACCCTTAATATCAGAAATTTGCCAAGCGATGGCACTCTTATGCTTCTTGAGCACATCTAAGAGACGTTTCTTCTCCTCATCTTTAAGTTCCTTTGAAATTATGACGGGAAGTTTATCGGTTCCTTCCAAAAATGCGTATTCGAGATGAGGAGGTAAATCCTTGAGCTCGAGCTCCGGAGGATTCTCAGTAGACGGCTTAACTTCTTTAACGTCGGCCATTTTAAGGTCAAGCGGAGGGAGGGACGGGTTGGGATCTTCGTTTAACAATTTCTCAATCAAAAGTACATCCCCCTCCGGGTCACAATCAGAATGATCAATTTCCGGTGAAATCGAATCATTAGCAAGAAAGGCCTTGATCTCTTCCAAAATGAAATCACTTCCCTCAAACGGAGTAAGGGAAGGGGAAGGATCGGAAATTATCGGTTCAGAAGAATGAGTGGGACTGCCACTCGAAGCATGTTCGATAAAACCAAGTAACTCTTGAGCGTACTCCTCCGTAACTTCATCGATAACGTCGATTCGGTTAACGGAATATTTGTCAAACTCGGAGGAGTACCTCGCGGTTTGATCCAAGTTAAAAGTTACGGCTTCGGTACCAACGCGTAAGGTAATTTCTTCATCGAAAACATCAATCAAAGCACGGCCAGTCCTTAGGAAACCTCTTCCGAGAATGAGAGGTACCCGCGGATCAGCATCAAAATCAACAACGACAAAATCGGCAGGGAAATGGAATTTTCCCACATTAACAAAGACATCCTCGGCTATTCCCATCGGGTGGGAAGTAGTTCGGTCGGCTAGCTCGAGGGTCATACAAGTCGGAGTCAAATTGGGTAAAGACAATTTCTTCCAAATTGATAACGGCATGAGGTTAATGCTAGCACCAAGATCGGCCAAGGCGAAGCATTGAACCATCCCAGGAAAATTACACGGAATGAGAAATCGACCGGGGTCTTCAAGCTTTTCGGGGAGCTTTTTGAGGATAACCGCCGAACAATTCTCATTCATCTGGGTTCGAGATTTTTCAAACAATTTCTCTTTGTTATTCAAAAGACCTTTTAGCATTGAAGCAAATTTAGGCATCAAAAGTATAGCATCCGCGAGAGTTATGTCAAAATGTAGCTCTTGAAAAACTTGGTAAAACTTTTCCATCTGAATTTTATCTCTCTCACGGTGCGTTTGTTTGTTTAAGCGTGACGGATAAGGTAATTTTGTTTTGACGGGCGTTTCTTTCTCAGATTCATAAACAACTTTATCTTTTCCTTTGGATGTCGGGACCACCGAAGGTTGGATGTTCTCGGTCCTTCCATTATCAATAGGAAATCCCGTATCCGTTGTCGCCTCGGTTTCACGGACGACTACCTTAGGAGACGAAGAAGAAGAAGGGGTAGTCGGAGCCGTTGGTCCATCGATTACAACACCACTCCTAGTCGTAATTGCTTTAGCATCACCCCGCGGGTTAGCAATTGTGTTGCTCGGAAGAGAACCAGACGTCGATGCTTGATTCATTTGTATAAAACTGCTCATCATTTGCTTAAGCTCATTCGTTTGACGACTCATGGTTGTGTCGATTTCCTTCTTAAGTTCAACCCTCATGTTGTTGATTTGATTTTGCATTGCTCGAAGGTTAACATCGTTCGTTTTGATGTAATTAGCAAGCTCAGGAGAAGGTTGCGGTGATTGATAAACTTGTTGTGGTGGAGGGGCTTGATAATTGTTTCCACGGTTTTGATTGTAACCTTGGTTTTGATAACCTTGGTTAGTTTGAGGATAACGGTTTTGATTAGTTTGCACGGGTGGAAACCCAGGTGGACTTGTTTGGTTAGTACGAAAACCTTGGTTTTGATTGTAGTTCACGGCTGCTATATTAGCATTATAAACTTGGCCATCGGTGGCTTGACAATCATAATACGGATGCGGTCCACCACAAATCACACATTTTTCATTAATGGCTTTAACGGGCTCGGGTTTTTGGTTCTGCAACTTAAACTCTTTCATCATACAACGGATTGCGTCGGTAAGTTCGGCCAATTCCGATGATTGGACCGGCGAAGGTGAAGGAGGAGTAAAAGAAGTCACTTTCGAAACATTCGATTTGTTACGAGAAGTCGGAACCTTAGATTTGTTCTCAATAATCGTCAAAATATCCCTAGGCGTACGATTCAAGATATTGCCACCGGCGGCTGCGTTTAAAGAATCTTGATCGTTTTGCGTCAAAGCATTATAAAACGTGTCGATTTGGTGTAACTCGGAGAAACCATGGTGAGGACATTTTCGAAGAAGATCCTTAAAGCGTTCCCAAGCCTCACCAAAGTTCTCATCAAAACGTTGTTGAAAATTAGTTATATCATTCTTAAGATTAGTCGTTTTGGACGGCGGAAAGAAATGATTAACAAATTTCGAGACGAGTTCTTCCCATGTGTGAATTGATCGAGGGGGTTCTTTTTCGAGCCAAATCCGGGCTGAACCCTCAAGTGAAAATGGGAACAACATCAATTTGATAGCATCGTGAGGGACATCCTTAAATTTCAAAGTCGAAGTTAGCTTATTAAACCATCGGATGTGTGCGTGAGGATCGTCTCTCTCAAAACCGTGAAATTGTTTTGACGTAACAAGTTGAATCAATCCAGTTTTAAGTTCAAAATTATCGGAAAGGATTGGTGGTAAAACAATTGCATCCCCGTATCCCTCGGTGGGACACTGGAGCAATTCTTGCATAGTACGTTGATCGTAAACCGGTTGTGGTCCCATCGGTGGGATCACATTGTTTTGGATACCACCCATCGGCGGGGGTCCCAAGTGTTGTTCGTTCGGGTTCATTTCCTCCGTATTAGGAAATAGAACTTGGTGTGTGTGACGAAACAAACTTTCCGGATTTGAAAGTGGTGAAACAAGTCGTTTAGACGTAGAACGTGTGTTCATACACCACAAAAATCAAATTTTTGAAAAATAAAAGGAAAATCAAATTTGAAAAGGAAAATCTTTTTGTGTTTTTGTTTTTATAAAGCAAAATTCAAAAACTTATACTTTTGTTTTTCTTTTTCTAACGTTACGTTAATTGTAAAACGTTTCCCTTAATCTACTCGCGACGGAACGGGAGAGAAGAATGGATCTCTCTTCAGCTTGCAATTTAATGTCAAAGCTTCCGTATTTTCCGCTTATTCGGTCGTAGAATCAAAGTAATCCGTCTAGCAACTAATTTCACGCGTAGTTATATTGGGAGACTTATTTGGTTTACAACGCCCTTTCTTTCGATCGGAACGAGGCTGTAACTTTATTATTTTTTTGGTATTTTTGTGAAAACACTTTAGGAAAAGTGTTTTTTTTTATTTTTCGATATTTATATAATATATACAAAATAGAGGAAGGCTTATCAAAACACAGTTTTTCAAAAACGAAATTTCAAAAATTCACTTCAACCTTCCCCGGCAGCGGCGCCAAAATTGATTCGTGAAAAACACAATATCAATATTATAGTATAGATGTAAGCTCAAGAAATCCGCAAAGAAATACGGATAACCCGAGGTCGTACTCCGTGTGAAGGGTGAATGGAATTCCGAATTTCCGATTCGGAAAACGTGTCGTGAAAAGTGGTAAAAAGTGATGTGAATGATAATACACTAATGAAATAGTAAATGAAGCACAAATAACCAACTAAGCACGTAATTCAAGTAAAGCAACTAGAAACGTAACGTAAAATCGAAAACGTAAATTAAAACGTAAAATAAACGTTAACCGTACGAAATAAAACGCGACTTTTAAGCTACGCTACTCCTACGGATTTGGAAATAATTTTCAAAAATTAAAAATGATAAAAGAAAATTTTGAGAAAAAGAAAAATATTTTTTTGACTTTTTATTTATTTTTTATGAATTAAAAACTAATTTAACTAATTAAAAATTAAAAGAAAATGCAAATAAATTGAGAAAAATGCAAAATAAATTTCTAAAATTCTAAAATAACTAAAAATAATTTTCTAATATTTTTTTTGGATTTTTCTGGGCTTTTTTAGATTTTTTTTGTATTTTTCAGCAATTAAAAAAATAATTAAAAATGATTAAAATTGAAAATTAAATAAGAAAAATAGCAAATGAACTTGGAAAAATCTGAAAATTTCAGGGAAAATCTAAAATAATATTCTAAATCTAGGAAAAATATAAAAATTTGAAAATAAGCACTGGAAGTGCTGATTAGACCAAAACTGCTTATTGGAAAGTGCTTATTTATAAGCAAATCTTGCTCAAACTGACCAAAACTTTTCTCAAATGATTTTAAACTAAAATGAACTTATAGGAACAGATCTCAGACCAAATAGCACACAGAAACACAGATATGGAACCAATAGGATCAAATAAGCTATGAAGAAATAAGCCAAAGGTTAAAACAGACAAGTTAAATGCAAAAGCTAAATGAAAACAGCAACCTAGGGTGCAAATGAACTAAGATGAACCACCAAACTCAGATTTCAATTACCAAAACCAACTTGCAGCCCTAGTTGATTAAAACAGACCCTATGCTAGACCACCTTTTAGACAAGGACAATAAGCAGTTGAGATAAGCTTGGGGATGAAAGATTATGGGTGCAATCAACCAACTCACCACCAGAGATCTCAATACAACCTTGAAAATGGAATCTAGATCCAATCTTCTACACTTAAGAACCCAAGAAGCTATGGTCAGAACTGAGGTGCAGGGTATGTAATGGTCAGACAGTCAACTTGTGAACAAATTTTCAATAAGCAAATGAGTTCCAAATCACAAACTTCTTTTTGAAAATTGTTTACTTACTACTAAGCTTTGAAAATCAGCAATTCACAAATATTTCCAACCAAAATTTAATACTAGAAAGCTTCACCAAAACCTGTCCAAAACCTGAGTTCACCAAATTTGTTTGACCTTTTTATGAACACTCAACTTTGACCAAATTGGATTTTAATTGCACTATTATGACTGAAAATTGTGTTAAAAGCTGTTTTAAAATTGAACTAAGCTAAGACTTATACTTATGCTACTACTTCAACAGTTTATGCAGCCTAAATAATATCTGATGTGCAGAAATTAATAGATAAAACTGATTTGACTTTTATGTTATATAACTATGCTTAAATGTCTCAACTATTTTTATAACAACCTGAGTGAGTTATCTAAGCCAACTATATCCACTGAATCAGACTTATATCAGCAAACAACTGTGATCCAAACATCACTGCTAGACTCTCACAACCAAATTCCACCAAGACTTTGTCAAAACTTAATCCAAACTAACTCTGATAAACTCAATCTGAATCATAGATACAAATGAACTCATAAAACAGTTCTCAAATGCAAATCTCAAGCAAATCACACCACTCAAATCCAATAAATGATAGATGGAACAGTAGCAATAGAAGTGAAATCTTAAACTACAACTCAATCAATAATCAAACAGATAACGTAAAACACTAATACTCAGTTATTATCAGAATTAAACAAACGGATAAGCACAGATTTAGACTACTGATTATACTACTAATGAAAAATTAAGACGAAAAAAAAAATTAAAATAAGAACTTACGAACCCCTCAGCCAAACAGAGGGGTGTTCCCACACAGCCTGTCTTTAGACAGGCCAAAAAGCTCCTTATTGGCTGCCTTAATTTCCAGATAAGCTGTAGCTTATTGATAAGCTGCTATTGACCACAGTTGACTGATTGAGGCTTTGATAGAATTGAATATTTGGTGCCAAAGTGAGTATCACAAAAGCTATAAAAGCTTATATGAATACTGAATTAACAAAACTAAAGCTTATTGAAGCTTGTTTTTATAACTACTTTGTGTATATATATATATATATATATATATATATATATATATATATATATATATATATATATATATATATATATATATATATATTTTATATGACTGTGAATAACAATAAGTAAATAGAGATGTCAAGTATAACTGAATTTAAAAGCAATAATGAAAGAGGAACAATAAGCTAAAAAACAGATTAATTGTAATAAGCTTTAAATAAAAGAAACTAGAATTAAGACAAATAGAATATAAAACTGAAATAAACTTTTTATTAATAAAAGAGATTCATTACAAGGTAAATTTAACAGCATAACAATAAGTAAAAAATGGCACCCCGATTACATGAAATGAAGGGGTATATATAGGAGAGCTGAGGTAGCTAGGGTTTGAGTCCAGGTCATCAATCCGCGTCACTTGTGTTTCTTTGAGTCCCTTCTTAGCCATTGATCACGTTTCCAGATAGTTCCAATCATTTAGGACCCTTGATTGATTGATTGATGTGATGTCCATCCTCCGTGTGTGATGTGATTGGTCCACGCGTCCCTCTTGCTGACATTCCCTGACTTGTCAGGTCTTCTAGAAGCCTCAATCATAGGGTAATTATGACTTACGTGGGGTAATTGGGTGTGGGTAAAAATTAGGGTTCTTGCTACAGTTAAATTTCTGGGTTGTGGGGAGAATTGGGGGGCGGGTAAAAATGGGGTGTTTGTTTTTTTTTATTTATTTGATGTGTTGACCGGGTTGAGTTGACTGGGGTGGATAGCAGGCCGGGTACAAGGCTAAAGGGGAGATGGGCTTTGTGGGATTTTGGTTGATGGGCTAAGGGTGTGTTGGGTAGGATTATGTTTTGGATCCGGTTATTTAAAAAGGTTTAGGATTAGTTTTATTTTTAGGACCAAATATGTAATATTGCAAACCATAGGGACCAAAGCTGTAATTTGCTCAAAGTACTTCCCAAGGGTATTTGTTGCCATTCTAAGATTCATGGAGGACCACTTGATGATTTTTCTTCAAATTATTTTTGAGGGACCATTTATGCCAAACTCTGAAAGTTGAGGGACTAATGTTGTAATTTCTTCAAACTTTCACCAGGGACTAAACTTGGAAAATGATGAATCTCTGAGGTTGATTTTGTCATCTTGAGCTTAGACTTTGACCATTTGACTTCCCTGGCTCCGGCTTTTGACACTTTCCATTCTCGTGCTCGTTTTTGTCGGTTTTGCTGTGTTTTTGTCCATTTTTCTCATATCCGTACCTGCACATACACAAATACAAAAACATGCATTCTCTTGGCATTTTTGGTTAGTATTTGGTATTTTTGGTCTGGAATAAGGACTAAAAAGGATGAGTGAATAAGCACTCATCATTTGGTTTATAACCAAAACCGATTATAAAAGGGAAGATTTATAATAACATATTGGCATGATGCTAATTTTGTTTGTTGTGTATATTATAATATAGCCCCATACAACAACAAAAAATTTCTCTCAATGTCATTGACAATTTTAAGTAATTCATCGAATATTCATGATGAAATACTTACTTTGAAATTTTAGGCTCATTTTGAGCTATTAATCATGCAAACTTGAGGTTGCAATTTGATGACCATTTAGACGATGCATCGATTTTAAACTCTAAATGGTTCATTCAATGGATTTTTATGCCTACATATATCCATTTATTTTCTTTCCAGAAAATTAAGGAATTGAGTCCCCATTCTAGTTGATAGATTAATAATCAACTTCTTTTGAGAGATAATACCATTTTTATTGTAGAATCTTATTCTTCAATAGTTTCGCATTATTAATGACTCGAATGGTGTAACAGGTCATGCCAAAAATATTATAATTATAGCTCATAAACTTATGTTATGGCTATGATTAGCTTTTACTAATCTTTATATAATGCATGTCGAGGAAGATACAAAAGAATGTAATGTATCTTTAATACTTAACTTCGTTTCTCATGACAATTTTATATTTCTTTTGTGGAGCAAAATGCGCTAGCACATATTTTTAAATCTATGAATATAGTGTGTAATATCTTTGACACACTTGTATTTCATATACACCACATTTTATTTTTGCATAAATATCATTTTTGTTTGCTCCTTTTTTTATTGTATTTACGCCACTACTAGTGGTTTGTCATTGTCATACTACCTCGACCATAGCATTTACCATGATAGGATCTCATATTGATCATTTTATCTCATTCACTTGAGGGAATGAACATTTTATGTTGATCATTTTATCACATTCGCTTGAAGGAATAGAGATCGTTATGTTGCAACTTGAGGTTGCTAACCAATTTCTTTTAACACGACAATATAGAGCAAATTTAGTAAACTGGTTTAACGTGTTTGTTTAAACATGCCCATTTCTTTTATATCAAAGCATCATTCTCGATATATGAGTATATTCGAGGCATTAACTATCTCATTGCATTTTTTCTTTTCATCATTCAGATGTATTACTTAATATTTCGAAAAATGTGCTCGCATTTGCAAGAATCTCTTGCTTATGATGATCAAAAATTTCTTTTAAACTTTGCCATAATATTAACGGGTCTTTCACCGTTAGATATTCTTTTTTTAGGTCATCATGAAGATGATGACGCAAGAATATCATGGCTTTGGCACGTGCTTGTGCATAAGCCGTGTATCCAGTTTGGATCGTTTCTCCCAATTCTTTTGTAGTTAAATGGATCTCAACATCAAGAGTCCAAGAGAAATAGTCTTTTTCATAAATATCAAGAACAGCAAAATCGATATTCGAAAGCTTTGAATTTGACATTTTTTTAACTATCAAAGGTATGCATGAATCTACTCCGTACCTTTAGAACCTGCGATTTAGAGCGTGCTGATAACGTATTATAAATATAATAAACAAGAACACAAGAATGAGGAAGGAGAATTTTTATTTAGTGGTAATCAAGAGGTTACATTCAGGGTGTATTTATAAGATACAAACCCTAATAAGATATGATGAATAGACATCACTTATGAGGCCATAAGCCCATCTATACTCTCTATAATGGAAAAATGGTCAAAAGTGAAATGTTGAGTTTTCAAGTGAAATGTTGAGTTTTCAACAATGGTCAAATGAGAGAGAAAGTGAAATGTAATTAATACTCTTATTAAAACACCCCAATACTTAGAAGTACAATTATTTATTTACATTGTACAACCAAATTAAAGCATATCTACCAAATTAAATACAACAAATCAAACACAAATCGGGTTGACCTGGGACGCTTCAAACCCGGTGGGTTGACCCAGCTTAATTTGACCCGTTTTCGACTCAACCTAACAAGTTGACCCGGTTTAACTCGACCCATTTTTTGACCGGAACGGTTCAACCGGTTGAACCAACTGGGTCGAACCGGGTTTCAAAACATTATCCATTACTTAAAAAAGTACAATGATTTATTTACATTGTACAACCAATTAAAAACATATCTACCAAATTAAATACAACCAATTAAAACACAAATCGGGTTGACCGGGGACGCTTCAAACCCAGCGGGTTGACCCAGTTTAATATGACCCGTTTTCGACCCAACCTAGCAAGTTGACCCGGTTTAAATCGACCCATTTTTCGATCGGAACGGTTCAACCGGTTGAACCACCCGGGTCGAACCGGGTTTCAAAACATTATCAATTACTTAAAAGTACAATGATTTATTCACATTGTACAACCAATTAAAACATATCTACCAAATTAAATACAGCCAATTAAAACACAAACCGGGTTGACCCGGGACGCTTCAAACCCGGCGGGTTAACCCAATTTAATTTGACCCGTTTTCGACCCAACCTATAGCAAGTTGACCCGGTTTAAATCGACCCATTTTTCGACCGGAATGGTTCAACCGGTTGAACCACGCTGGTCGAACTGGGTTTTAAAACATTATGTTAAATTCTCAAATCTTCAAACTTTTATTATTTTTCGTTTATAACCTATAAACTTTTTGTTATCAATAAACTATTTTGTCGCTATAAAATCCCGTTGCTATGCACGGGTACTCGTCTAGTATTTACAATATAAATTATAATATTTAAATGAATAATATACAATACTTTCAATTTTGAGTAAATATGAAATTTCTAATTTTTAGAAAGGGAGATATGAAAAAAAAAAAAAAAAAAAAAAAAAAAAGAAAAAAAAAAAAGTATTTTCGAATTTATTTAGATGAAAAATTAGGTGTAAGCAGATAAGCAGAGTTTCATGGGCCCAAAGCAAACGACACCGTTTAGAAAACGTAACAAAAACTAGTAAAATATCAAAACCATATATATATAAATACACACAAACACAACTAGAACAAATAACCCTAATTTTCGATCAATCAATCAATCACGATGGCCAAAAGCTCATTCAAACTGGAACATCCACTAGGTTTACTTCTATTCTTTACATATCTTTTTTCAATTAATTGTATGTGTTATCGATCGGTTAGCTCCACTGATATTTTTTTTTTTTGCGTTATTAGGGTTTGCGTAATCAAAAGTTATTATGTTAATTTTAGGGGATTTGATATGATCTATTGATTACATTAATTTTGTTAGTTTTTAGGCATTGGATACTAATTTTATCATGATCTCATAGTAGGTGTTATTGATCGGTTAGTTTTACTGAGTATGATCTATTCGTAAAGTGTTAGCTGGTTTTTGCGGTATTTTACAGAATTGTTTTTAAAGAACTGCACTTGAGACCAGGGCCGGAATCAGGACCAAATATGACCGGGTCCCAAATTTTTTGGAACCGTAATATAGAAACACTGTGTGTATTTAAGATGTATTTAGGAAAAATATAAACGGGTCCGGAACCCCCTGGTTCCATCCCTGCTTGAGACCACTTTTAGCTAATTTAGATAGAAACTTACAATCCTGACTGTTTGGAAATTAATATGAACCAGATGTCTCTCTTTGCGAAAAACAGGTTATTAAGCTGTAATGAGTTCTACTTTAAAAAGATTGTTATTAGTTTTTTGTACGATTCTATTGAAATTTTGCGATTGATAGACTGTCACTGTATATAAAATCCTTTAGCTAGTTTGGTTGAACTTTTTGGGTTTTTTTTTTCCTCACTTGTGGAAAGTAATTTGAACTAAATTTTAATCTTTGCAAACGTTATTGACTATTCAATTTACATTTTTAACTTACGATGTGTGCTTATTTTCTTTAGAGAGGCGACAAGCTGAGGCTGCTCGCATCAGGGAGAAGTATCCCGACAGAATTTCGGTACTAAAAGATCTGAAGTTATGTTTTAGTTTTAATTATGCCGCATTGCTTTTGTTATTTATGCAATTATACTCTGTTTTAACAGGTTATTGTGGAGAAGGCTGAGATGACGGGTTCAAAGATGTTCCCATCGTCCATGATGTCGGGTGGTGAAAGGTTACGAACAAAAACACAAAGAAATAAGATAGACTAAAGAGAACCTAAAAATAAAAATAAAATCTTACTAGAAAGGAATCTAGCAAGTAGACCTAATAAAAAGAGATTCTAACCTAGACAATAACTATTTCCCCGGGCTGCGGCGCCAAAAACTTGATGCGTGGGAATTGCACCAGGCTTTACCTCTCAAGGGATCTTGAGAAGCTTACAACCCCCACTAGGCAGTGTACCTGATCGATGTAGTATAGTAAATGACAAGTACCGGGAGATTGATCGTTCAGCAAGTAAAAATCTCAAGTTTTGAAGGATTTGGGCGGAATTAGTTGCTAATCAACTAACCCAATACTAAGATGCAATCAAAATAAAATACTAAAAAAAAAATAAACTAAATTATACTAAAGTTGTGAGCAATATGTGGGAGAAATGTGTTTACTTAGATTTTACTAATCTATAGATATCTTTTACACGTTAATTACTTGTTATAGTTGCGTGGATGACGGATTGTATTCCTTAATACCATTCATGGGGTGGCGTACTTAACTCCCCAATCCTATGAGTGCCTACTTCACTCCTATGTCGAGCCGGCTAAGAAGCTCCTAACATGGGATCATTAGAATTTACTCATGCATTAAATACAACCAATAAAACCTAGTACACATCGGTTCATGTTTCCTAAGACGTTCAAGCATGTTACCAAATGGAGATATGCCAGTTTTCTTAAGCCTAACATTGAAATCATTCATCCAATACAACCATAAACAAGTAATCAACACATAATTAACATCTAGGTTTCATTAGATCTAAGCAAACACAAGATAGATCTAGCCTAGCATGTTGAAATCAAGACAAGCACAAGATATAGACAACCAACACATAGACATATTGATTGAATTAAGAGAAGACTTATGTCAGTAGCACATGAAAGGATTCAAGGGCTTAAAACCCTTGAATATACTGTAAAATACGTACAAAGTTCGGCCCTAGGGTTTCTCCACACAAGTTCCTCTCTAATGATTGAAAATTAAAAAACTATATATATATTTTAGAAGGTGACGACATCAAGAACAAATGTCTGACGCCGTCATCTCGCCGCCAAATAGTTCCTCGGACTGCCTAGATCTGGATCTGACGCCGTCATGTAGTCCCCTTATGCAGGTCGTCACCACATTAACTCTTGACGCCCTTTTTGTGACGCCTTCAGGTTTCTTCTGGGTCGTCATGGATTTTACTCTTGACGCCGTCAGGATTTCCTTCTTGATGCCGTCATACACTGTTCTCAGCATGGAAAATTAAATCTTTGGCGTTTTCTTCACTTTTATGCTCCAAAAACGTCCGAATTGCTTCTTTTTCCAGATTTCACTCCCAAAGTACCTAAAATCACAAAAGGAACGATTTAGGGGAATATTTGATCAAATAAATTAATTCCGGGCTTAAATGACCCCCTAAAAGTGGTTCATTTTTCGCCTCATCAGGTTCGCCTTTAGATTTGATAGGAAAAGCATTCACTATTAGTGCTTATGAGTGTACCGGTGGCATTTAGATTCTAGAACTTGCGTTAGTGATGCATCCCGAGACCACTAGTGAGACTACATTTGTCTGGTAGGATTTACTACATGATAAGAGGCATTAGGATCACCCTTTTGTTAAACCCGTATCATAATTACTTGACCATTTAAGTCATATTACTTAGCTAGTTAAGTCAATTAATTTTTCCCACACCCTTAGCGTTGTACTCATTTTTAGTACACGAAACCCCTAGTACACCCCTCCGAGCCTTTCTTTTCGTTTTTAACTTTATGCATCTTACTTAAAGGAAGAATTTGTTACACCCCACTTAAATGTATAACCAAATCGCCTTAGCCTTCCGTGTATGCACTCATCTTTAGTGCATTATTGTTATTTATTTAAACCCTTAGTTAATTATCTAATTGATTACATGGTTGCTAAGTCGAGTCATATCCTTGTACATATTGTTTTGTAATGATTGGGACTCATGGGTAAAGTACTTATTTTATGAAGTAATGGGGAAGAAAATCATTTATTACCCCCATACGTACGTTAATTTAAAAAGTACTCCAAGTGTTTTGATTATCTTGATTCGAGTCATTAGATTAGTTTATTGTAAAGTATGTAAAAATTCAAGTGTAAGGGGAATGTTCATTCCCTATGATGTATTATTTTGGATGGTAGGGTAAGAGTGTATGCAAAATAAAAAATTAAAAAAAATAATAGAAAAAGAAAAGAGAAAAAACATACGGACTACCATCCCGTTTCATTCTATGTTTATTTTATGTTTTTGTTATTTTTCATTTATTAGCTTAAGTCGAGTCTAGTCTTGGCTTAGCAACGACACATTGTACATGTAATTAACCAAGATTATTAACTCGCCACCAGTAAAGATTGCTTATATCCAACAAAACCGTGTATTCCATATCCCTACACCTAACGTTACAACCCTTTAAAAGACCTCTTTGATAGTTTATCCTAGGTGCTTACGCCATGTGGTGAAGGTTTGATCCTTTCCCAAGCCTATGGTAATCTATTTTGCTATGACAGGTAGTGAGAGATGTTTTTCATTTCCATATTGTGATATTACTTTATTACACCCGAGAGATGTGAGTATCTAAACACTATTTGTGAGGTGCTAGTGTATGACCTCTGTGCTTGTCTTTGGTCTTTAGTGGAACGATTATTTGTTGTAATTACTTTTATATTAGTGTTGAATGACCCCTAACTTGTATTTTGAATAGAATAAAAGCGCATTTGCTTGAGGACAAGCGAATCTCAAGTGTAAGGGTATATGATGAGGCGAAAAATGAACCGTTTTTAGGGGGTCATTTAAGCCGGAATTGGAATTTATTTGATCAAATATTGCCCTAAATCGTTCCTTTTGTGATTTTAGGTACTTTGGGAGTGAATTCTGGAAAAGGAATCATTTTGGACGTTTTTGGAGCATAAAAGTGAAGAAAACGGCAAAGTCTTAATTTTTCTTGCTGGGAACAGTAGATGACGGCGTCAAGAAGGAAAAGATGACGGCGTCAAGAGCAAAATGGATGACGGCCCAGAGAAAACCTGAGGGCGTCAGAAGAAGGGCGTCAAGAGTTAATATGGTGATGGCCTGGAGCAAGATTACACATGACGGCGTCAGATATAGACCTAGGCAGTCCGAGAACTTTATTGGCGGCGAGATGACGGCGTCAGAAATTTACTCTTGACGCCGTCACCTCACAAAATCTATAAATACTTTTCTATTTTTCATTCATTAAAAGAGGAACTTGTGTGGAGAATTCTAGGGCCGAACCTAATAAACCCTAGGTCGTTTGTAACAGTATTTTCAAGGGTTTTCACCCCTTGAAACCCTTCATGTTCAATCGAGATAAGTTTTCTTTCAATTCATTCAATATGTCTATGTGTTGTTTGAATATATCTTATGCTTGTCTTGATTTTAACATGTTAGGCTATATCTTTTGTGTGTTTGCTTAGATGTAATGAAACCTAGATGTTGATTATAGGTTGATTGCTTGTTTATAGTTGTAATGGATGAATGATTTCAATGTTAGGCTTAAGAAAACTGGCAGATCTCCATTGTGTAACTTGCTTGAACGTCTTAAGAAACATGAACCGATGTGTACTAGGTTTTTATGGTTATATTTAATGCATGAACGAATTTTAGTGATCCCATGTTATGATCTTCTTAGCCAGCTCGACATAGGAGTGAAGTATGAGCTTATAGAATTGGGAAAGTAAGCACGCCACCCCATGATTGGTATTAAGGAATATAACCCGTCACCCACACAACTATAACAAGTAATTAACCTGTAAAAGATATCTAGGGAGTAGTGAAATCTAAGTAAACACAATTCTCCCATATATTGCTCACACCACTAGTTTAATTAGTTTATTTTTATTTTTATTATTTTATTTTGATTGCATCTTTAGTCATTGGGTTAGTTGACTAGCAACTAATTCCGCCCATCCTTCCAATACCCGAGATTTTACTTGCTTTCATAAAAATATAAAAATACAAAAAGATCCCTGATTCGCCTTAAACCAGTTATCTTTTATTTCTCAACCACTTGTGAATGGTCAATGGTAAAGTCAAACTAATCTAAGGCAAATGCTTCCGAGGAATACAGTGTTTTCCCGGGTCGTAAGTCCCAACGAGGTGTGCGATGTGATATTATAAACGAATCTGTGATCGAGTGAATCTGAACAGGGAATGGTATAAAAGTGTGTGTGTGTGTTTAACTAGGGTTTTATAACTTAAAATAATTTAGGAAAACTAAATTAACGATTACGTGAAACCTAGATATCTAAAACGTACACCAAATTAAAATCAGACGCGATTGCGTACTGAGAAAAAGGTGAGTTTTAAGGAAAAATAAACTACAAGGGTTAAAATTGAAAATTCTATAAACTTAAACATAAAATAAAATTTAATTAAAAAGAAAACTATTTTTTAGATTATTTTAATATTTATTATTAATTATTTAATAAAAAACTATTTAACTATTTAATTAAAATTAACTTAAATAAAAACTAAAAATGATTAATACTACAAATTAAACTAGAAACTTATAAAAATATTTTCTAAACCTAAAATAGAACTTGAAGAAAGTATAAAAAATAAAAATAAATCTTTTTGTCTTTTTATAGATTTCTTATTAATTAAAAACTATTTATATTAATTATACTAATTAAACTATTACAAATTACAAATAATATTAAACTAACTTAGAAAATTATGAAAATTTTTATAAATCTAATTAACCATCATAGGAATCCTAAAAAAATTATAAAAACTTTATTTTATATATTTTTAAACTAGTTTACTAATTATTATTCTATTTATTATTTAATTACTATTTAAACTATTTAAATTATAAAAACTATTAAATGAACAGTATAAATCACAAGAAAATTTCTAAAATTATCTTATGACTTATAAAAGCTAGGAAAAATATAAAATATAGGTGTTACTATATAAAAACTAATTATGCTATTTTAAACTTATTTATTGATTAATTACTAATAAAACTATTTTTAATTCTAATAACTATCAAATGACAATATAAAAATCTAAGAAAATTATTAAAATTACTTTAACCTATAAGGAAATTAATAAAAATATAAAAACACAACTTACTTAATAAAAATGTAAAAATGAAAATTAAAATTAAATTAAATTAAATAGAAACTATCACTTACTATTATATTGTTTTTTCTTGATTTTTCTTTTTCCAACCTATATTATACCTAATTATAACTAACTTTTGTAAAAACAATAATTTTATAACTTATTAATAAGCTAGTTATAAGCTACTAACCTAGGCAGTTGACCAAGTTTGACCAATCAAGCAAATAAGCTCTTTTGAGCTTGTGTGGGACCCACCTTGGTATTTTCTGGTTCAAATAAGTGTATTGGACTTGTCAAAACTCAAAATGATCAAATAAGCTCAGTAGATAAGCTAATAAGCCATATTAAGCTAATCCAAAACTTAGTTCAACACAGAAATGGGGACAAAGTTCAAGGGTATAACTAGGTGGGGTCCACTGGGTTAGAGGTCAAACAAAAGGTCAATAAATGTTCCCTAGTAGGAAGGGGGTTGAGAAAACCTATTTATAGGGTGTGGGGCCCACTGAGATGGCCACAAAACACCACCAAAGTGGTGGTGTTGGCCTGATATCTGGTGTGCAGGGGAGATGTTCTCCCTGCAAGCTAGTTTGGGCTTGAGTGGGACCCAGTAGAAAAATCCTAAAAATATAAGCTAGATGGAAACTTAATTATGAGCTGGTAAACTACAATTCCACCAAAGCTCAAAACCTAGATCCTAATACTAAAATCTACAAAATTCCCACAAGTTTTATGAAAATCTGATAATGGCAACTTTGACTTTTTATGAAATTGAGCTAGGTTGACTTATATGAGATTCTAACTTATTTTAACTACTGATTAAGATGTAATAAGCTGTTATAGACCTAAAATAAGCTAAAGCTATAATATATGAGCTAATGGGTGGGTTTTGAGACTTAACTGTCCACACAGTGGACAGATAAGTGAGTTTTATGTGAGTTTTGACTTTTGGCTTAAATAATACCTAAAGATATGGTTAAACTGAGCTTGTATGAACCTATGTTACTATCATGAAGCACAAATTCACACTCAAACTTAGTTGAGCTTACTGAGCAACCTTGAACCAAACACCCTATAACAGATGCATATATGAAGTTTTTCAAGGGAAAATCAAAAGTTAAGCTTATACAGATTAAACTAAGACTCAAACTAAGTTTAGTAAACTAAAACAGGTATGTATAAAGAACAATTAAACTATAATGAGCCTATCTATAGTAATATAGCAAAAATCTTAAAAGTGACTTACAAATTAATCAAACTGTGAAGTGAGAAACCAAGAACCATGAATAAGAAACCAACCTATTACCTCCCACAAGGTTCTAAACCAGAATCATTCCATATTCCATCATGCTCCATTCCCAATATGCTTGTAACATGAATTTTTTTATTTATTTCCTATTTATTTGATTTTTTTATGAATTTAAGAGTTTTAACTAATAAACTGAATTATAAGATGTCAAAAAGCTTTTGTAAACTTTGTCAGAGCTTAAATAAGCTTATGAGATCAGATAACAACAACAACTAACAACATACAACAACTTGAGATTTTTGAGAATTTAAGAAAAATGCATAACTTGAGAACCAGACTGAAACTTAAATTTAACTTGAATTAAAGATAGAAGGACATGAAATTAACTGAATACAACTGTTTTTAATGGAAATTACAACTAAATAAAGATTTTACACTACATTCGACCTAATTAACTAAGACCTAAACTAATACTCTTCACTTCTGGCTTCTTTTCCATTTTGTAGCCCTTTTCTGAGTCAAGTGGGACCCACTTGACTTTTCCCACCATATCTTAGCCGTTGATAAGGTCTAATGAATCCACACCATTCAAAACCACTTTTCGCGCCAAAAGTCGTGGGACTACTGTAGATTACTTGGAGAGGTTTTCAAGGTGTTTTGGGAGCATGTGTGAGGTGGAGGGTGAGGTGGAATGAGTGGGGAGCAAGTGTGGTGAAACCAGAGAGGTGGATGGTGGTGGTTTGGTATCTGAGTGGTGGTGGTATTTTGGGAGGGAAAGGGAATACGGGGTGGTTTTGGTTTGTGGGGTGTTGACCGAGTTGACCGGGGGTGGACTGGGCTAAGGATTGGGCTAGGGGATCACATGGGCTGTTGGTTTGTTTGGGTTTAATTTGGTTTTGGGTTTAATAATAATAAGGAGTCCGTTTGGTTTATTAGAAATTACAAGGACCAATTTTGGAATTTAAGCAAAGTTTAGGGGCTGGTCTTGTAAGTTTCCAAAAGTAATAATGAGGACCTAACTTGACAAGTGTGAATAGTAAAAGGGTATATTTGATTTTTTTCATTATTTAAAATACCCGGGGACTATTCTTGTCAATTTTTAAACTTCAGGGACCACTTTTGTAATTTTGTTAAAATTTCCACCCAAGGACCAATTGTGACACTTTGTGAATTCCCAAAGACCCTTAATGATAATTTTCCTATTTTGAACACCCAGGGACTAATTCTGCCATTATTTGAAAGTCCAGGGACCAAAACTGACAAACTGCCAAACTTGAGGGACCAAACAAGTAATTTTACCAAACTTCACACCAAGGACCATTCCTGCAAAAGATTATTAGTACAAGGACCAAAATTGAATTTCTCAAAGTTTTTACATCCCAGGGACCATTTATGTCAATTTCCAAAGTATAGGGACTAAACTTGTAATTTTATGAAACTTTGCACCAAAGGACTAAATGTGTAACTTTATGATTAAAAAGGACCTTTGATGACATTTTCATGTTTTTAGAATAACCAGGGACTAGTTTTGCCAATTTGTGAAACTTGAGGGACTGAAACTGCCAATTATGCAAACTTTGTACGTTTTTCATCTGTTTTTGCATATTTTGCATTTGAAACATATAAAACACACTTCTAAGATATTTTAAGTATTTTGATACATATTTGAGTGTTTTTGTATGTTTTGGCAGTTCAGATTAGTATAAAATGATGAGTATTTAGACACTCATCAATCCCCCACACTAAACAATTGCTAGTCCCTAGCAATCTATTTAAGAAAAACTTAATGGATTTGAAAAACTCTTTACCAAAAGCCATCACTTCTGGAGTAGCCAGGTGTAAGAACTGTGGCACACCTGATAACCGTGTGATTTTGAGCAAATCACCAGCTGTCAACGGATTTGATTAGTCTTTACCAAAAGCCGTTTGCTTCTGGACTAGCCAACTCTTGATGGAATAGTCAACATCTTGGTGAGCTGATTACCAATTATGGATTTTCCACTGCCTTTACCACAAGCCATAATCTTGCGGGCTAGCCAACTCATTAGCTTTTGAGGATAATGGGGAGTTGAGGAACCATACAATTTTTGGCAAATTGCAAGCCATAAACGGGTTTGAGTTATCTTTACCAAGAACCGTTTGCTCCTGGATTAGCCAATCCTGTTGTGGGTTAGACATGGAGGATTGATACCATTTATTGCGTTCTAAGTGAGAAAAAATTTTAAAATTTTGGCTAAAATGGGGGTTCTTGATGGAACATGTGTTTAAATTCGTTAGAATAACGAATCTCCCCCCACACTTAGAACTGAATATTGTTGTAACAACCCGCATTTTCGGGACATTTCTCATATTCACTATTCATTGGTTACTATTCATCATTTACTATTCACCGGTCACTATTCATCGTTTTCGGAGTCAGTTTGTGATTCCGAGAAGCGTTCAGAAATTTTACTATTCATGTGACACTATTCATTTCCGGAAGGAAATCACTATTCACGATTGTCGTTCGTCATTTCGTAAACTGAGTTTACGAGTCTTCAAATTCGCGTAACCAGTTAGGTTTAGCTGCGAATTCATGCATCATTCATTAATGACACTTCATATAGACTAGAATAGTCTACACATTATCATCATCATTTGAGAACCTACACGGATATGCATTATTTCCATTTACGTATGCTTAATTGGTAATTAACGATACCACTCAGTTTTACTACTAACGTATACCCAATACTCCCGACTATGATCCTAACATATTTACATACTCATAATAATAATATAAAAATTATATTATTAATTTACCCGGTGTTTTAAAACTAATGGCTACATTTTACGGTCGGAGCTTATTACTCCGTCGGTTTGCGTTATTTCAATACGATAATTATTTCAACACCCGATTATCATCAGGAATAATATTTTACAACTTTTACAACTTTATCGTATTTTATTTCACCTCGTTAACATTTATTTCAAGATAACTCGGTACCCGATAACACCCAATGTACAATTTAAATTAACTAATATACATACACTTTTGGACAAGAGCTTTAATAAGCCCACAAAACATTTACCCTTATTTTACTCTTGGTGCCCCCCCTAGCCACCATAGCCCTCATTTTATGGATCTTGTTTCCCCCTAAACTAAATATATACTTCATACTCTCATTTTTCATTCTCATCTAACACATCAACACTAGCAAAACCCTCTCTTTCTCTCCTCATCTTCACATAATCGGCCACCATCAAGAACCAAAGGAGAAATCACTAACTTTTCAAGATCCAAGTGTTTATCAAGTCCTAATCTTGATCTAGTTGGGGTTTTGTGGTAAAAACCCTATGTTTCTTAACATAATCATCTTCAAATCACCTCAAATATTCAAGTAAGCTTCAAAAACACTTTTGATCTTTTCATACTTTCATTACTTTATATTTTTATGTATTTTCAAGAAGTATTGGTAAAACATGCAAGTATGTAAGATCCATACCACTTGTTACTCATTTTGTTTTTATAAACACTAGATCTATAATTTTTACTAGTAATCTCATGAGATCCACCAAGATTGGTGATGTTTAGGAACCCATGACACCCTAAGAAGGTGTATGGTAGGATTGGGTACTTGTGGAGTTGATTTGAGATAGTTTGGTTAACTTTTGAACAACCCTTGAACTAGGAAAGTTGATTTTTACAACTATATAAAAGCTACTGTCCCTTTTTGTGAAACGTGGGAAAATCAGTGGGTTTTGGGTAACTTTGGACCAAAGGTTTAGAAAATACATTCCGAGACGAAACTATGGCCGAAAACGGGGATAAAATCCGAGTTACGACGAAAAAGATATGCTATTTTCAAGATTTACGACGAAAACTATATTTTCTGAAAAATTGAATCTGTCCCGACTTTCTAGTTAAGGAAAACTGAGATTAAATGATATCTTGACTAGCCGAGACCTTGAAAAACCTAAAGTATACTTGAATACCTTCGCGGGGATATAAAGAACATAGAAAACGGGCTTATAACGAAAAAGATACAAGTGTTTGAAATCCGACGATATATATATATATTTCCATCAGCTTTGTACACTAATAGAGTTTTGACGTAAACTGTCTTTGCGAGACACCACTTTCACGGCTGTTTTTCTTTATGATCGGATCAGTTTGAGTCCGAGCCGTAGTTTTATGAAATCAAGATCTCCTAGCAAGCTTTTCAAATCAATTGGCCGTTCGTCGAATAGACTTATAACGAATAAACTACGACCTCATCTATATACCCGATAAACTATATATATATTTTGACAGCTTTTGCTATAATGAAATTTTCTAAGTGTTGAACATAATACTTTCAAGTAACAACAATGAGAGTCGATTTTCTCATCGATCAAGACCGTATAGCCAAAAGTTAAATAACACGACTTCAAGATATTGTTACAAGGTTTTCAAAAACGCCGAGCTTGACCATTAACACTTAACGTACAATATTTCGCGACTAGTTTTGCGAGGCCATTTTGGTCATATTTTCAAGTAATGAAAATGTTATTTTTGCGGCAAAAACCTTATATTTACCGATAAAACACCAAACGAGGATCGTGGAGTACCGTTTCAACATAACTACATGAAAAGTGGTTATTAACTTAACGAGACGTCAAAAATGTATTTTTGACGATAAACACTATTTTCAAAACTAACGAGTGGTATCGATAACATATGTACTTGCATGTGTAGCATCATTTCGTTTCTTACATTAGAAACTATCATTCATATTAGGTTGCGATTAGAGATCGTGCCTCATTTCAATGTATCCACTTTTGTCATCATAGCTATCGCACCAGGTGAGTTCATACCCCCTACTTTTACCTGTTTTTATAACTGTTTTGGGGGAGAATACATGCTCGTTTTGACTAAACTCAATGCTTGAATGCGCAATTGTTTACTTAAACACTACCGTTTCTTTGAAGACTTGATTGATTATTCAAATGCACCTATGTGTATATCGGTTGCATACTTGATTATTTTCTCGCATACACAAGCGTTTTATAAACATGCAACACACTTTATGAACTCTTGCTTTTATGCAACACACTTTATGAACTTTTGCTTTTATGCAACACACTTTATGAACTTTTGCTTTTATGCAACACACTTTATGAACTTTTGCTTTTATGCAACACACTTTATGAACTATTGCTTTTATGCAACACACTTTATGAACTTTTGCTTTTATGCAACACACTTTATGAACTTTTGCTCTTATGCAACACACTTTGTGAACTATTGCTTTTATGCAAACACTTTTATGGACCAAACTGAAACTTATGCTTTATTTACACTATTACGCGGATTAGCCTAAGCCCTTGAATCCCACTATGCCCAAACTCATGAACCGTCAATTCCTGCTGGGAAGCGCGAATGTTATAAATAGATCTATTGGTGGTGACTCCCCCGTTCGGTTTGACCGGATAGGCAAACGCGAGCGTATAACATGTCGAATTACAAGTGTAACGGGATAAACACTTGCCGGGCCTTTATATTTAACATGCTTCTTGAGCATGCACACTGTCGTAGCTTCGGTTGCATGAACTTAGCGCTAGCGTAATAGACTATTTTTCTATGTGATATTATATCTGTTGTAATGATCACATACTCTACTCATGGTCCACAATCCTGATTTTACTGTAAGGTAAACTTTATTTTTATGACATTGTGAGTTACACAATGGTCACAAAACTCTCTATTGTACTCACAACATTATTGTTTTAATACAAACTTATGAACTCACCAACCTCGTGTTGACACTCTTTAGCATGTATTTTCAGGTTTTAAGCAATGGCACGCTACTGGAGGTTTTGGCAGGGCATGGCATGGTCATAGAAGACTCTGATATTCACTTGGGGACCATTTTAAACTATTTTACGGGCCTACTTCCGCACTATATTTTAACGATGTAAATTCAATACTTTTGGTTAAATGATTTTATTCTAAATGATTGAAGTGAAAACCAGTTTTGAACTTGTGTTGTAATACCAATTGAGTTACACCCCAGCTACATGTATGCTTCCGCTGGACCCGATTTCTGGGGGTGTGACAGATTGGTATCAGAGCTTTGGCTATAGCGAACTAAGTGTTTTTAAAACCTAGACTATAGCTACTTCCACGAAAACATAACCCTATGACCGTCACGTGCCTGCCTGTCAAGCTGAAGCCTCATTTGTGGTTAGTTGCTGACATTGGTGATGAGATTTGTGTCTCATTATCTGATATGTTATATTCACTTATTATAGTTGATTACTATAATTGTCTTTCATATAAGCATGTTCACGTATCATATATGTCATCGCGCTATGTTTCTCTTTGCATAGTTTCATCAATTAACCTCGAGTTTGGTCACTTGCTTTTGTCTTTCAGAACGTCTTGGTATTTGGGAAGGACATAGTCTTAGTATAACTGAGCTGAGTATTTCAAAATTCATGGAACCTCGGTGGAATATAGACTGGTCATCTATATTCAACCCGGGATAGTGAGATATAGGCTGACCACCTATGTCTGACTCAGAAATGAATTTTGCAATACTGAGAATGGTTATAATAAAATTCTGTCTGGATTGAATTCTCTACTCAATTCCCAAATGTTTCATTTACGTGTGTGTAAACACTCGTTGGCAGAACATTCATACTTTTCACCATCTCGTTAACCACCGACTGGAAGCACGCCAACTGGTCATTTCATCTCATGGACATTTACGTCTATGCACGATACATTTATATCACAGTATTTTCTTTTATCACAATCTCATTTTGTCGCAGTTGTCACAATCTTTCCCCTTCTCACCCTCATTATCATTTCCTTTCCCCATCCCCATATATAAGGGATTAGCTAACACTCTATACACTCCGATGTCACTCATCCCTCACTACTCCCTATATTGATAAGTGGATATTATCAATGACCTCCTTAGGAAAGACTTTCCATACCATCTATAAGGAGGATCCCTCTGTACATTGAAACCATTCAAAACTCAACAGAAATCTCAGGATACCACAAAACCAATCGAACCACTATCACTGGCCTGATTGCCACAATTCCACCATATGTAAAGTATTGGCTTGACTGAATTACAAGATTAGTTTCGATGCGAATGCTCACTAAGCAACACTATAGAGATACATCCAACCTCCTAACCAAGACTATAGAACCTTCAGTTGAACATGTCCTCACCAATAGACTTTATTCAAACATGTTAGACACCTATGCATTTGTGCAGACATACATACCTGGATATTTTTTTATCCTCTTGATACGTTCACTTTAAATGGATTTTTCTCCAAACTACCGTTATACAAAACACTTTTCTGAGGCACTTATTTTGACAAGCAAATTCCTTTTGGTTAATCTTTCACAACACTATTGAATGATTAGAAAATATTAAACATCAATCTTTGGTCAACCATATTATCCACCTTATGTTGAAAATTGTCCTATCTTGCATAACTATTAAATTTTGAAACATCAAGAAATACGTTACTTTAAAAAGCCATTTGCTTAAAGTTGTAAAGGGAAGGTTTATGAACAAAACACACAATCTCAAAACAAACTTTGAAAATCAATCCCTATATTACATCTCTTATACCTTTAGGAGTTTGTGATTCGATGACATATAACTTGGGGAAAATCCTAGTAATGGAAACTAAGCATCGCAGGTGGAGAGAGACTCGATCCATGACATCCTGTGGAGGATCACAACCTTATCCTAGTCTATTATTTTCAACAACACCCTTTGACGGACTTAACCTTGTAAATCTTTCAAAACAAGATTCATGATATCCATTTCAATTATTTCTAATAGAGGCATTTGATTCACCTCGAACTCCTAGCGATTTCATTAAGATTCCTTTGGAACCACACCACCTATCATCTGTAGACCAATGGTCAGAATTTGAGAATGATTCAAACATAGGGAGATATGCCCAAATCGGGTGTGATTGACATTAGAAATGGTTGGACTAACCATTTGCCATAAATCAAATTCAGTTGCAACCTTAGTTACCACACGAGTGTAGAGACTACACCATTTGAAGCACTCTATGGCCGAAGTGCCAACATCCATTGACGGATTAAAATTGGGAAAAGCCCAACTCTCTAGTCCAGTAAGCATTCATGAACCCGATATACACTGGACCATTCAACATTTCTGACAGAGTAGGCCTGGTGGCCGTTAGACTTGAACCTTGTTAGAGCTCAATAGCTCACCCGATAAGAATCATCATCTTATCAACAATACAACTTCAGAGACCAACACAAACTGAACTTCGGGACGAAGTTCCTTTTAAGGGGGTGAGACTGTAACAACCCGCATTTTCGGGACATTTCTCATATTCACTATTCATCGGTTACTATTCATCATTTACTATTCACCGGTCACTATTCATCATTTTACTATTCATCGTTTTCAGAGTCAGTTTGTGATTCCGAGAAGCGTTCAGAAATTTTACTATTCATGTGACACTATTCATTTCCGGAAGGAAATCACTATTCACGATTGTCGTTCGTCATTTCGTAAACTGAGTTTACAAGTCTTCAAATTCGCGTAACCAGTTAGGTTTAGCTGCGAATTCATGCATCATTCATTAATGACACTTCATATAGACTAGAATAGTCTACACATTATCATCATCATTTGAGAACCTACACGGATATGCATTATTTCCATTTACGTATGCTTAATTGGTAATTAACGATACCACTCAGTTTTACTACTAACGTATACCCAATACTCCCGACTATGATCCTAACATATTTACATACTCATAATAATAATATAAAAATTATATTATTAATTTACCCGGTGTTTTAAAACTAATGGCTACATTTTACGGTCGGAGCTTATTACTCCGTCGGTTTGCGTTATTTCAATACGATAATTATTTCAACACCCGATTATCATCAGGAATAATATTTTACAACTTTTACAACTTTATCGTATTTTATTTCACCTCGTTAACATTTATTTCAAGATAACTCGGTACCCGATAACACCCAATGTACAATTTAAATTAACTAATATACATACACTTTTGGACAAGAGCTTTAATAAGCCCACAAAACATTTACCCTTATTTTACTCTTGGTGCCCCCCCTAGCCACCATAGCCCTCATTTTATGGATCTTGTTTCCCCCTAAACTAAATATATACTTCATACTCTCATTTTTCATTCTCATCTAACACATCAACACTAGCAAAACCCTCTCTTTCTCTCCTCATCTTCACATAATCGGCCACCATCAAGAACCAAAGGAGAAATCACTAACTTTTCAAGATCCAAGTGTTTATCAAGTCCTAATCTTGATCTAGTTGGGGTTTTGTGGTAAAAACCCTATGTTTCTTAACATAATCATCTTCAAATCACCTCAAATATTCAAGTAAGCTTCAAAAACACTTTTGATCTTTTCATACTTTCATTACTTTATATTTTTATGTATTTTCAAGAAGTATTGGTAAAACATGCAAGTATGTAAGATCCATACCACTTGTTACTCATTTTGTTTTTATAAACACTAGATCTATAATTTTTACTAGTAATCTCATGAGATCCACCAAGATTGGTGATGTTTAGGAACCCATGACACCCTAAGAAGGTGTATGGTAGGATTGGGTACTTGTGGAGTTGATTTGAGATAGTTTGGTTAACTTTTGAACAACCCTTGAACTAGGAAAGTTGATTTTTACAACTATATAAAAGCTACTGTCCCTTTTTGTGAAACGTGGGAAAATCAGTGGGTTTTGGGTAACTTTGGACCAAAGGTTTAGAAAATACATTCCGAGACGAAACTATGGCCGAAAACGGGGATAAAATCCGAGTTACGACGAAAAAGATATGCTATTTTCAAGATTTACGACGAAAACTATATTTTCTGAAAAATTGAATCTGTCCCGACTTTCTAGTTAAGGAAAACTGAGATTAAATGATATCTTGACTAGCCGAGACCTTGAAAAACCTAAAGTATACTTGAATACCTTCGCGGGGATATAAAGAACATAGAAAACGGGCTTATAACGAAAAAGATACAAGTGTTTGAAATCCGACGATATATATATATTTCCATCAGCTTTGTACACTAATAGAGTTTTGACGTAAACTGTCTTTGCGAGACACCACTTTCACGGCTGTTTTTCTTTATGATCGGATCAGTTTGAGTCCGAGCCGTAGTTTTATGAAATCAAGATCTCCTAGCAAGCTTTTCAAATCAATTGGCCGTTCGTCGAATAGACTTATAACGAATAAACTACGACCTCATCTATATACCCGATAAACTATATATATATTTTGACAGCTTTTGCTATAATGAAATTTTCTAAGTGTTGAACATAATACTTTCAAGTAACAACAATGAGAGTCGATTTTCTCATCGATCAAGACCGTATAGCCAAAAGTTAAATAACACGACTTCAAGATATTGTTACAAGGTTTTCAAAAACGCCGAGCTTGACCATTAACACTTAACGTACAATATTTCGCGACTAGTTTTGCGAGGCCATTTTGGTCATATTTTCAAGTAATGAAAATGTTATTTTTGCGGCAAAAACCTTATATTTACCGATAAAACACCAAACGAGGATCGTGGAGTACCGTTTCAACATAACTACATGAAAAGTGGTTATTAACTTAACGAGACGTCAAAAATGTATTTTTGACGATAAACACTATTTTCAAAACTAACGAGTGGTATCGATAACATATGTACTTGCATGTGTAGCATCATTTCGTTTCTTACATTAGAAACTATCATTCATATTAGGTTGCGATTAGAGATCGTGCCTCATTTCAATGTATCCACTTTTGTCATCATAGCTATCGCACCAGGTGAGTTCATACCCCCTACTTTTACCTGTTTTTATAACTGTTTTGGGGGAGAATACATGCTCGTTTTGACTAAACTCAATGCTTGAATGCGCAATTGTTTACTTAAACACTACCGTTTCTTTGAAGACTTGATTGATTATTCAAATGCACCTATGTGTATATCGGTTGCATACTTGATTATTTTCTCGCATACACAAGCGTTTTATAAACATGCAACACACTTTATGAACTCTTGCTTTTATGCAACACACTTTATGAACTTTTGCTTTTATGCAACACACTTTATGAACTTTTGCTTTTATGCAACACACTTTATGAACTTTTGCTTTTATGCAACACACTTTATGAACTATTGCTTTTATGCAACACACTTTATGAACTTTTGCTTTTATGCAACACACTTTATGAACTTTTGCTCTTATGCAACACACTTTGTGAACTATTGCTTTTATGCAAACACTTTTATGGACCAAACTGAAACTTATGCTTTATTTACACTATTACGCGGATTAGCCTAAGCCCTTGAATCCCACTATGCCCAAACTCATGAACCGTCAATTCCTGCTGGGAAGCGCGAATGTTATAAATAGATCTATTGGTGGTGACTCCCCCGTTCGGTTTGACCGGATAGGCAAACGCGAGCGTATAACATGTCGAATTACAAGTGTAACGGGATAAACACTTGCCGGGCCTTTATATTTAACATGCTTCTTGAGCATGCACACTGTCGTAGCTTCGGTTGCATGAACTTAGCGCTAGCGTAATAGACTATTTTTCTATGTGATATTATATCTGTTGTAATGATCACATACTCTACTCATGGTCCACAATCCTGATTTTACTGTAAGGTAAACTTTATTTTTATGACATTGTGAGTTACACAATGGTCACAAAACTCTCTATTGTACTCACAACATTATTGTTTTAATACAAACTTATGAACTCACCAACCTCGTGTTGACACTCTTTAGCATGTATTTTCAGGTTTTAAGCAATGGCACGCTACTGGAGGTTTTGGCAGGGCATGGCATGGTCATAGAAGACTCTGATATTCACTTGGGGACCATTTTAAACTATTTTACGGGCCTACTTCCGCACTATATTTTAACGATGTAAATTCAATACTTTTGGTTAAATGATTTTATTCTAAATGATTGAAGTGAAAACCAGTTTTGAACTTGTGTTGTAATACCAATTGAGTTACACCCCAGCTACATGTATGCTTCCGCTGGACCCGATTTCTGGGGGTGTGACAGATTGGTATCAGAGCTTTGGCTATAGCGAACTAAGTGTTTTTAAAACCTAGACTATAGCTACTTCCACGAAAACATAACCCTATGACCGTCACGTGCCTGCCTGCCAAGCTGAAGCCTCATTTGTGGTTAGTTGCTGACATTGGTGATGAGATTTGTGTCTCATTATCTGATATGTTATATTCACTTATTATAGTTGATTACTATAATTGTCTTTCATATAAGCATGTTCACGTATCATATATGTCATCGCGCTATGTTTCTCTTTGCATAGTTTCATCAATTAACCTCGAGTTTGGTCACTTGCTTTTGTCTTTCAGAACGTCTTGGTATTTGGGAAGGACATAGTCTTAGTATAACTGAGCTGAGTATTTCAAAATTCATGGAACCTCGGTGGAATATAGACTGGTCATCTATATTCAACCCGGGATAGTGAGATATAGGCTGACCACCTATGTCTGACTCAGAAATGAATTTTGCAATACTGAGAATGGTTATAATAAAATTCTGTCTGGATTGAATTCTCTACTCAATTCCCAAATGTTTCATTTACGTGTGTGTAAACACTCGTTGGCAGAACATTCATACTTTTCACCATCTCGTTAACCACCGACTGGAAGCACGCCAACTGGTCATTTCATCTCATGGACATTTACGTCTATGCACGATACATTTATATCACAGTATTTTCTTTAATCACAATCTCATTTTGTCGCAGTTGTCACAATCTTTCCCCTTCTCACCCTCATTATCATTTCCTTTCCCCATCCCCATATATAAGGGATTAGCTAACACTCTATACACTCCGATGTCACTCATCCCTCACTACTCCCTATATTGATAAGTGGATATTATCAATGACCTCCTTAGGAAAGACTTTCCATACCATCTATAAGGAGGATCCCTCTGTACATTGAAACCATTCAAAACTCAACAGAAATCTCAGGATACCACAAAACCAATCGAACCACTATCACTGGCCTGATTGCCACAATTCCACCATATGTAAAGTATTGGCTTGACTGAATTACAAGATTAGTTTCGATGCGAATGCTCACTAAGCAACACTATAGAGATACATCCAACCTCCTAACCAAGACTATAGAACCTTCAGTTGAACATGTCCTCACCAATAGACTTTATTCAAACATGTTAGACACCTATGCATTTGTGCAGACATACATACCTGGATATTTTTTTATCCTCTTGATACGTTCACTTTAAATGGATTTTTCTCCAAACTACCGTTATACAAAACACTTTTCTGAGGCACTTATTTTGACAAGCAAATTCCTTTTGGTTAATCTTTCACAACACTATTGAATGATTAGAAAATATTAAACATCAATCTTTGGTCAACCATATTATCCACCTTATGTTGAAAATTGTCCTATCTTGCATAACTATTAAATTTTGAAACATCAAGAAATACGTTACTTTAAAAAGCCATTTGCTTAAAGTTGTAAAGGGAAGGTTTATGAACAAAACACACAATCTCAAAACAAACTTTGAAAATCAATCCCTATATTACATCTCTTATACCTTTAGGAGTTTGTGATTCGATGACATATAACTTGGGGAAAATCCTAGTAATGGAAACTAAGCATCGCAGGTGGAGAGAGACTCGATCCATGACATCCTGTGGAGGATCACAACCTTATCCTAGTCTATTATTTTCAACAACACCCTTTGACGGACTTAACCTTGTAAATCTTTCAAAACAAGATTCATGATATCCATTTCAATTATTTCTAATAGAGGCATTTGATTCACCTCGAACTCCTAGCGATTTCATTAAGATTCCTTTGGAACCACACCACCTATCATCTGTAGACCAATGGTCAGAATTTGAGAATGATTCAAACATAGGGAGATATGCCCAAATCGGGTGTGATTGACATTAGAAATGGTTGGACTAACCATTTGCCATAAATCAAATTCAGTTGCAACCTTAGTTACCACACGA
Organism: Artemisia argyi; assembly: GCA_030686995.1. Taxonomy (NCBI): domain Eukaryota; kingdom Viridiplantae; phylum Streptophyta; class Magnoliopsida; order Asterales; family Asteraceae; genus Artemisia; species Artemisia argyi. The sequence goes on from CM060676.1 coordinate 48,582,829, forward strand.
GTGTAGAGACTACACCATTTGAAGCACTCTATGGCCGAAGTGCCAACATCCATTGACGGATTAAAATTGGGAAAAGCCCAACTCTCTAGTCCAGTAAGCATTCATGAACCCGATATACACTGGACCATTCAACATTTCTGACAGAGTAGGCCTGGTGGCCGTTAGACTTGAACCTTGTTAGAGCTCAATAGCTCACCCGATAAGAATCATCATCTTATCAACAATACAACTTCAGAGACCAACACAAACTGAACTTCGGGACGAAGTTCCTTTTAAGGGGGTGAGACTGTAACAACCCGCATTTTCGGGACATTTCTCATATTCACTATTCATCGGTTACTATTCATCATTTACTATTCACCAGTCACTATTCATCATTTTACTATTCATCGTTTTCGGAGTCAGTTTGTGATTCCGAGAAGCGTTCAGAAATTTTACTATTCATGTGACACTATTCATTTCCGGAAGGAAATCACTATTCACGATTGTCGTTCGTCATTTCGTAAACTGAGTTTACAAGTCTTCAAATTCGCGTAACCAGTTAGGTTTAGCTGCGAATTCATGCATCATTCATTAATGACACTTCATATAGACTAGAATAGTCTACACATTATCATCATCATTTGAGAACCTACACGGATATGCATTATTTCCATTTACGTATGCTTAATTGGTAATTAACGATACCACTCAGTTTTACTACTAACGTATACCCAATACTCCCGACTATGATCCTAACATATTTACATACTCATAATAATAATATAAAAATTATATTATTAATTTACCCGGTGTTTTAAAACTAATGGCTACATTTTACGGTCGGAGCTTATTACTCCGTCGGTTTGCGTTATTTCAATACGATAATTATTTCAACACCCGATTATCATCAGGAATAATATTTTACAACTTTTACAACTTTATCGTATTTTATTTCACCTCGTTAACATTTATTTCAAGATAACTCGGTACCCGATAACACCCAATGTACAATTTAAATTAACTAATATACATACACTTTTGGACAAGAGCTTTAATAAGCCCACAAAACATTTACCCTTATTTTACTCTTGGTGCCCCCCCTAGCCACCATAGCCCTCATTTTATGGATCTTGTTTCCCCCTAAACTAAATATATACTTCATACTCTCATTTTTCATTCTCATCTAACACATCAACACTAGCAAAACCCTCTCTTTCTCTCCTCATCTTCACATAATCGGCCACCATCAAGAACCAAAGGAGAAATCACTAACTTTTCAAGATCCAAGTGTTTATCAAGTCCTAATCTTGATCTAGTTGGGGTTTTGTGGTAAAAACCCTATGTTTCTTAACATAATCATCTTCAAATCACCTCAAATATTCAAGTAAGCTTCAAAAACACTTTTGATCTTTTCATACTTTCATTACTTTATATTTTTATGTATTTTCAAGAAGTATTGGTAAAACATGCAAGTATGTAAGATCCATACCACTTGTTACTCATTTTGTTTTTATAAACACTAGATCTATAATTTTTACTAGTAATCTCATGAGATCCACCAAGATTGGTGATGTTTAGGAACCCATGACACCCTAAGAAGGTGTATGGTAGGATTGGGTACTTGTGGAGTTGATTTGAGATAGTTTGGTTAACTTTTGAACAACCCTTGAACTAGGAAAGTTGATTTTTACAACTATATAAAAGCTACTGTCCCTTTTTGTGAAACGTGGGAAAATCAGTGGGTTTTGGGTAACTTTGGACCAAAGGTTTAGAAAATACATTCCGAGACGAAACTATGGCCGAAAACGGGGATAAAATCCGAGTTACGACGAAAAAGATATGCTATTTTCAAGATTTACGACGAAAACTATATTTTCTGAAAAATTGAATCTGTCCCGACTTTCTAGTTAAGGAAAACTGAGATTAAATGATATCTTGACTAGCCGAGACCTTGAAAAACCTAAAGTATACTTGAATACCTTCGCGGGGATATAAAGAACATAGAAAACGGGCTTATAACGAAAAAGATACAAGTGTTTGAAATCCGACGATATATATATATATTTCCATCAGCTTTGTACACTAATAGAGTTTTGACGTAAACTGTCTTTGCGAGACACCACTTTCACGGCTGTTTTTCTTTATGATCGGATCAGTTTGAGTCCGAGCCGTAGTTTTATGAAATCAAGATCTCCTAGCAAGCTTTTCAAATCAATTGGCCGTTCGTCGAATAGACTTATAACGAATAAACTACGACCTCATCTATATACCCGATAAACTATATATATATTTTGACAGCTTTTGCTATAATGAAATTTTCTAAGTGTTGAACATAATACTTTCAAGTAACAACAATGAGAGTCGATTTTCTCATCGATCAAGACCGTATAGCCAAAAGTTAAATAACACGACTTCAAGATATTGTTACAAGGTTTTCAAAAACGCCGAGCTTGACCATTAACACTTAACGTACAATATTTCGCGACTAGTTTTGCGAGGCCATTTTGGTCATATTTTCAAGTAATGAAAATGTTATTTTTGCGGCAAAAACCTTATATTTACCGATAAAACACCAAACGAGGATCGTGGAGTACCGTTTCAACATAACTACATGAAAAGTGGTTATTAACTTAACGAGACGTCAAAAATGTATTTTTGACGATAAACACTATTTTCAAAACTAACGAGTGGTATCGATAACATACGTACTTGCATGTGTAGCATCATTTCGTTTCTTACATTAGAAACTATCATTCATATTAGGTTGCGATTAGAGATCGTGCCTCATTTCAATGTATCCACTTTTGTCATCATAGCTATCGCACCAGGTGAGTTCATACCCCCTACTTTTACCTGTTTTTATAACTGTTTTGGGGGAGAATACATGCTCGTTTTGACTAAACTCAATGCTTGAATGCGCAATTGTTTACTTAAACACTACCGTTTCTTTGAAGACTTGATTGATTATTCAAATGCACCTATGTGTATATCGGTTGCATACTTGATTATTTTCTCGCATACACAAGCGTTTTATAAACATGCAACACACTTTATGAACTCTTGCTTTTATGCAACACACTTTATGAACTTTTGCTTTTATGCAACACACTTTATGAACTTTTGCTTTTATGCAACACACTTTATGAACTTTTGCTTTTATGCAACACACTTTATGAACTATTGCTTTTATGCAACACACTTTATGAACTTTTGCTTTTATGCAACACACTTTATGAACTTTTGCTCTTATGCAACACACTTTGTGAACTATTGCTTTTATGCAAACACTTTTATGGACCAAACTGAAACTTATGCTTTATTTACACTATTACGCGGATTAGCCTAAGCCCTTGAATCCCACTATGCCCAAACTCATGAACCGTCAATTCCTGCTGGGAAGCGCGAATGTTATAAATAGATCTATTGGTGGTGACTCCCCCGTTCGGTTTGACCGGATAGGCAAACGCGAGCGTATAACATGTCGAATTACAAGTGTAACGGGATAAACACTTGCCGGGCCTTTATATTTAACATGCTTCTTGAGCATGCACACTGTCGTAGCTTCGGTTGCATGAACTTAGCGCTAGCGTAATAGACTATTTTTCTATGTGATATTATATCTGTTGTAATGATCACATACTCTACTCATGGTCCACAATCCTGATTTTACTGTAAGGTAAACTTTATTTTTATGACATTGTGAGTTACACAATGGTCACAAAACTCTCTATTGTACTCACAACATTATTGTTTTAATACAAACTTATGAACTCACCAACCTCGTGTTGACACTCTTTAGCATGTATTTTCAGGTTTTAAGCAATGGCACGCTACTGGAGGTTTTGGCAGGGCATGGCATGGTCATAGAAGACTCTGATATTCACTTGGGGACCATTTTAAACTATTTTACGGGCCTACTTCCGCACTATATTTTAACGATGTAAATTCAATACTTTTGGTTAAATGATTTTATTCTAAATGATTGAAGTGAAAACCAGTTTTGAACTTGTGTTGTAATACCAATTGAGTTACACCCCAGCTACATGTATGCTTCCGCTGGACCCGATTTCTGGGGGTGTGACAGATTGGTATCAGAGCTTTGGCTATAGCGAACTAAGTGTTTTTAAAACCTAGACTATAGCTACTTCCACGAAAACATAACCCTATGACCGTCACGTGCCTGCCTGCCAAGCTGAAGCCTCATTTGTGGTTAGTTGCTGACATTGGTGATGAGATTTGTGTCTCATTATCTGATATGTTATATTCACTTATTATAGTTGATTACTATAATTGTCTTTCATATAAGCATGTTCACGTATCATATATGTCATCGCGCTATGTTTCTCTTTGCATAGTTTCATCAATTAACCTCGAGTTTGGTCACTTGCTTTTGTCTTTCAGAACGTCTTGGTATTTGGGAAGGACATAGTCTTAGTATAACTGAGCTGAGTATTTCAAAATTCATGGAACCTCGGTGGAATATAGACTGGTCATCTATATTCAACCCGGGATAGTGAGATATAGGCTGACCACCTATGTCTGACTCAGAAATGAATTTTGCAATACTGAGAATGGTTATAATAAAATTCTGTCTGGATTGAATTCTCTACTCAATTCCCAAATGTTTCATTTACGTGTGTGTAAACACTCGTTGGCAGAACATTCATACTTTTCACCATCTCGTTAACCACCGACTGGAAGCACGCCAACTGGTCATTTCATCTCATGGACATTTACGTCTATGCACGATACATTTATATCACAGTATTTTCTTTTATCACAATCTCATTTTGTCGCAGTTGTCACAATCTTTCCCCTTCTCACCCTCATTATCATTTCCTTTCCCCATCCCCATATATAAGGGATTAGCTAACACTCTATACACTCCGATGTCACTCATCCCTCACTACTCCCTATATTGATAAGTGGATATTATCAATGACCTCCTTAGGAAAGACTTTCCATACCATCTATAAGGAGGATCCCTCTGTACATTGAAACCATTCAAAACTCAACAGAAATCTCAGGATACCACAAAACCAATCGAACCACTATCACTGGCCTGATTGCCACAATTCCACCATATGTAAAGTATTGGCTTGACTGAATTACAAGATTAGTTTCGATGCGAATGCTCACTAAGCAACACTATTAAGATATCTGAAGGGTCATTTGAGTTTTTGTCTTCAATTGGTTCATCCTCGTCACTTATATCCTCAAGATGTAATGAGTTAACAAGAGGTTTTTGTTTCTCAAGAATTAGATCCCTAAGAGTGTTTATTCCATCTTGAATGGTTTTGTTGACTTGACTTTGAGCCAAAATCATTTTTATCAATTCAGCTTTAGCTAACTCGTTCTGAGGAAGTGGTTGAGGGTTTGTGTACTGTGAAGGCTGGTTAAAACCAAATTCATGATTGTTACAAGGAACCTGTTCATAGACAAATTGATTCCTAGTTTGACAATCAGAGCCGTAGTGAGGGCCTCCACAATACTCACAACAGTTGAACTGATGTGGCTGTGAGTCGTATGTGTTTAAGTCATAATTGTTATCAGGGACCTGCTCATAGACAAGCGTGTTTCCTGATTGACAATCAGAACTGTAATGTGAACCACCACAATACTCACAACAGTTAAACTGCTGAGTCTCATGGTATGGAAGCTGGTGGAATGAATCAGTCATGTCAGGGTAGGAATAGGGATTCTGGTTATAGACAGACCCATTTCCTGACTCTACCCTGCCACAACTGGGGCAATTACCACCATTATAAGGACAACCACACCATTGACAGACAAGAGGGTGAGAATAAGACATAGGAAGAATCAAAGGTTTTTAGGGGATGAGAAATGAAGAATCAAATAGGTAGGGGTGTAAAGGTGAATATTTTTGTGGTTTTATAAAAAAAATATGGATAAAAGATGGTAAATATACAATGGATGTTTATCCAAATTTACTAATACGCAAAATCGTTTAAAATAAGCGCACAACCTCCCCGGCAGCGGCGCCAAATTTTGATTCGCCTTAAACCAGTTATCTTTTATTTCTCAACCATTTGTGAATGGTCAATGGTAAAGTCAAACTAATCTAAGGCAAATGCTTCCGAGGAATACAGTGTTTTCCCGGGTCGTAAGTCCCAACGAGGTGTGCGATGTGATATTATAAACGAATCTGTGATCGAGTGAATCTGAACAGGGAATGGTATAAAAGTGTGTGTGTGTGTGTGTTTAACTAGGGTTTTATAACTTAAAATAATTTAGGAAAACTAAATTAACGATTACGTGAAACCTAGATATCTAAAACGTACACCAAATTAAAATCAGACGCGATTGCGTACTGAGAAAAAGGTGAGTTTTAAGGAAAAATAAACTACAAGGGTTAAAATTGAAAATTCTATAAACTTAAACATAAAATAAAATTTAATTAAAAAGAAAACTATTTTTTAGATTATTTTAATATTTATTATTAATTATTTAATAAAAAACTATTTAACTATTTAATTAAAATTAACTTAAATAAAAACTAAAAATGATTAATACTACAAATTAAACTAGAAACTTATAAAAATATTTTCTAAACCTAAAATAGAACTTGAAGAAAGTATAAAAAATAAAAATAAATCTTTTTGTCTTTTTATAGATTTCTTATTAATTAAAAACTATTTATATTAATTATACTAATTAAACTATTACAAATTACAAATAATATTAAACTAACTTAGAAAATTATGAAAATTTTTATAAATCTAATTAACCATCATAGGAATCCTAAAAAAATTATAAAAACTTTATTTTATATATTTTTAAACTAGTTTACTAATTATTATTCTATTTATTATTTAATTACTATTTAAACTATTTAAATTATAAAAACTATTAAATGAACAGTATAAATCACAAGAAAATTTCTAAAATTATCTTATGACTTATAAAAGCTAGGAAAAATATAAAATATAGGTGTTACTATATAAAAACTAATTATGCTATTTTAAACTTATTTATTGATTAATTACTAATAAAACTATTTTTAATTCTAATAACTATCAAATGACAATATAAAAATCTAAGAAAATTATTAAAATTACTTTAACCTATAAGGAAATTAATAAAAATATAAAAACACAACTTACTTAATAAAAATGTAAAAATGAAAATTAAAATTAAATTAAATTAAATAGAAACTATCACTTACTATTATATTGTTTTTTCTTGATTTTTCTTTTTCCAACCTATATTATACCTAATTATAACTAACTTTTGTAAAAACAATAATTTTATAACTTATTAATAAGCTAGTTATAAGCTACTAACCTAGGCAGTTGACCAAGTTTGACCAATCAAGCAAATAAGCTCTTTTGAGCTTGTGTGGGACCCACCTTGGTATTTTCTGGTTCAAATAAGTGTATTGGACTTGTCAAAACTCAAAATGATCAAATAAGCTCAGTAGATAAGCTAATAAGCCATATTAAGCTAATCCAAAACTTAGTTCAACACAGAAATGGGGACAAAGTTCAAGGGTATAACTAGGTGGGGTCCACTGGGTTAGAGGTCAAACAAAAGGTCAATAAATGTTCCCTAGTAGGAAGGGGGTTGAGAAAACCTATTTATAGGGTGTGGGGCCCACTGAGATGGCCACAAAACACCACCAAAGTGGTGGTGTTGGCCTGATATCTGGTGTGCAGGGGAGATGTTCTCCCTGCAAGCTAGTTTGGGCTTGAGTGGGACCCAGTAGAAAAATCCTAAAAATATAAGCTAGATGGAAACTTAATTATGAGCTGGTAAACTACAATTCCACCAAAGCTCAAAACCTAGATCCTAATACTAAAATCTACAAAATTCCCACAAGTTTTATGAAAATCTGATAATGGCAACTTTGACTTTTTATGAAATTGAGCTAGGTTGACTTATATGAGATTCTAACTTATTTTAACTACTGATTAAGATGTAATAAGCTGTTATAGACCTAAAATAAGCTAAAGCTATAATATATGAGCTAATGGGTGGGTTTTGAGACTTAACTGTCCACACAGTGGACAGATAAGTGAGTTTTATGTGAGTTTTGACTTTTGGCTTAAATAATACCTAAAGATATGGTTAAACTGAGCTTGTATGAACCTATGTTACTATCATGAAGCACAAATTCACACTCAAACTTAGTTGAGCTTACTGAGCAACCTTGAACCAAACACCCTATAACAGATGCATATATGAAGTTTTTCAAGGGAAAATCAAAAGTTAAGCTTATACAGATTAAACTAAGACTCAAACTAAGTTTAGTAAACTAAAACAGGTATGTATAAAGAACAATTAAACTATAATGAGCCTATCTATAGTAATATAGCAAAAATCTTAAAAGTGACTTACAAATTAATCAAACTGTGAAGTGAGAAACCAAGAACCATGAATAAGAAACCAACCTATTACCTCCCACAAGGTTCTAAACCAGAATCATTCCATATTCCATCATGCTCCATTCCCAATATGCTTGTAACATGAATTTTTTTATTTATTTCCTATTTATTTGATTTTTTTATGAATTTAAGAGTTTTAACTAATAAACTGAATTATAAGATGTCAAAAAGCTTTTGTAAACTTTGTCAGAGCTTAAATAAGCTTATGAGATCAGATAACAACAACAACTAACAACATACAACAACTTGAGATTTTTGAGAATTTAAGAAAAATGCATAACTTGAGAACCAGACTGAAACTTAAATTTAACTTGAATTAAAGATAGAAGGACATGAAATTAACTGAATACAACTGTTTTTAATGGAAATTACAACTAAATAAAGATTTTACACTACATTCGACCTAATTAACTAAGACCTAAACTAATACTCTTCACTTCTGGCTTCTTTTCCATTTTGTAGCCCTCTTCTGAGTCAAGTGGGACCCACTTGACTTTTCCCACCATATCTTAGCCGTTGATAAGGTCTAATGAATCCACACCATTCAAAACCACTTTTCGCGCCAAAAGTCGTGGGACTACTATAGATTACTTGGAGAGGTTTTCAAGGTGTTTTGGGAGCATGTGTGAGGTGGAGGGTGAGGTGGAATGAGTGGGGAGCAAGTGTGGTGAAACCAGAGAGGTGGATGGTGGTGGTTTGGTATCTGAGTGGTGGTGGTATTTTGGGAGGGAAAGGGAATACGGGGTGGTTTTGGTTTGTGGGGTGTTGACCGAGTTGACCGGGGGTGGACTGGGCTAAGGATTGGGCTAGGGGATCACATGGGCTGTTGGTTTGTTTGGGTTTAATTTGGTTTTGGGTTTAATAATAATAAGGAGTCCGTTTGGTTTATTAGAAATTACAAGGACCAATTTTGGAATTTAAGCAAAGTTTAGGGGCTGGTCTTGTAAGTTTCCAAAAGTAATAATGAGGACCTAACTTGACAAGTGTGAATAGTAAAAGGGTATATTTGATTTTTTTCATTATTTAAAATACCCGAGGACTATTCTTGTCAATTTTTAAACTTCAGGGACCACTTTTGTAATTTTGTTAAAATTTCCACCCAAGGACCAATTGTGACACTTTGTGAATTCCCAAGGACCCTTAATGATAATTTTCCTATTTTGAACACCCAGGGACTAATTCTGCCATTATTTGAAAGTCCAGGGACCAAAACTGACAAACTGCCAAACTTGAGGGACCAAACAAGTAATTTTACCAAACTTCACACCAAGGACCATTCCTGCAAAAGATTATTAGTACAAGGACCAAAATTGAATTTCTCAAAGTTTTTACATCCCAGGGACCATTTATGTCAATTTCCAAAGTATAGGGACTAAACTTGTAATTTTATGAAACTTTGCACCAAAGGACTAAATGTGTAACTTTATGATTAAAAAGGACCTTTGATGACATTTTCATGTTTTTAGAATAACCAGGGACTAGTTTTGCCAATTTGTGAAACTTGAGGGACTGAAACTGCCAATTATGCAAACTTTGTACGTTTTTCATCTGTTTTTGCATATTTTGTATTTGAAACATATAAAACACACTTCTAAGATATTTTAAGTATTTTGATACATATTTGAGTGTTTTTGTATGTTTTGGCAGTTCAGATTAGTATAAAATGATGAGTATTTAGACACTCATCAATCCCTCACCTCTAGATCTAGTTTTTAGGCTTTCTAATCCTAGCAACACTATTCCTGAGTTGAACGATCAATCCCCCGATACTTGTCACTATACTATACTACAACGATCAGGTACACTGTCTGGTGGGGGTTGTAAGCTTCTCGAGATCCCTCGAGAGGTAAAGCCTGGTGCAATTCCCACGCATCATGCTCATAAAGGGAAGGGAATTGCAGTAGATGATGGGTCAAAAAAGAAGAAATGTCAACCAAGGAAGAAAGTGATCAAGCTTGGTTAATGTATTTCTTAGTAGCTTAGGTTTTATGTTGCTTGACTGATGTCTATGCATCTTAGGATTAAGACAATTTGGTGAATGTATCTTGACCATATGTGGATTATGTCTGATGTTTGTGAAACTTGGTTAACTCATTTTGGATGTTGATGGCATATATGCCTGGACAACTTGACTATTGAATGACATTCAGGCAGTTTATGGTTTCTAGCAATGGGTCATATGTTTTCATTTGTGTCACTTTGATTTCATAAAGGTCATATGTTTTCAATTGGCCAGTTTATGGTGTATGGCAGTTTATGGTTTATGGCAATGGGTCAGTTTGACTTACTTGGGTCATATGTATTATGTTGTGTCACTTTGACTTCTAAAAGTTAACAAAATTGGGCTATTGAATTGTGTATATCACTTGGGTCACTTTGACTTCAATTGGGTGACTTTGATTTTTATTAACTTCATCTACTGAACATAAAAGACCACCAATATTTGAGTACATTTTTTGACCAATATTATACTACATTGAACAAGAGAAATAAACCAACAACTAACTTGCATTCATTCATAGATTACTACAAAAGAGGCACAAAGATCCTTACACCCACTGACTTCATTACAACACCTAAACATATCCATCTTCTACAACATAACAACCAAACACAAAAGACAATCAACTGAAGTGATTACAATACCTTGAATACAGCAAACATAAAAAAGAAAAACCAAGACACATAAAGGTACTTCTTGATCCTTGCCCTATCTTCAACCAACTCTTGCATTTGTGCTCTCTGATTGTTAAGTCTATTCAACAATCCTGGTATGATTATAGTAGATCGAGGACACATTGGAGGGTCTAGCCAATCAATGAATCCGCAATGTGCCCAAAACCTTCTTCCTGGGTTTGTATTTGTCCATGATGTTTTCACAACAGCTTGAGCACCACAGTGACATCTGACCATTTTTTGTTTTCTTGGTTTAATTGGTAGGTTTAGATTTAGGGTTTTGATTTGGGATTTTATTGAAAAGGAGAGAGAGAATAAAATTAAGGTTAATGAAAAGTAAAAACGGGTGGGGGTATTTTTGCTCAGTTCTCGAGTTTTAAGCGAAAGGAAATGGAAAAGAATTGGAAAGAGAAAAGAAATGGAAAAGGAAAGTAAGTGTAGTTGTTATGTTCTTGAAATAGAGGAAAGGAAAAGGAAAGTAAGGATAATCATGTTTTTGAGTGAGAGGAAAAAGGAAAATAACTTGGTGAAATTACATATATGCCCTTTAGTTGTTAATGTAAAATGTTTTAAAAAAGGCATATTAGTCTTTACACAATAAAAACTTCCATTTCCTCCCAAAAGTGGGAGGAAGATTTAGTTACTAAATCTTCCTCCCTATTTCCTTTCCCTTTCCAATTCTTTCTTTAAAAAAAACTCGAGAACACAAAAAACTGTCAATTTCCTTCCCTTTCCAATTCCTTTCCAACTCGAGAACTGAGTGTAGGTGAGGTGAGAAGAAAAGGGAAACTAGTGGGGATTGGAAAAGACTGAAATACCCTCATTGGAAGGGTGACTAACGCCAGTTAGTCCATGCTGTTTGAGTAGAGGACTAACGATACATAAGGTTTGCCAGTTAAGGATGGACGGTAAACCTTTTTTGGCCAAAGGACGAAACTTGTTGGTCAACGTAAACCACAAGGACGAACGGTGTAATTTAGTCGTATTGATTATTATTATTTTTTTTTCATGATTAATTTCATGTATATTAAAATTAATATATTTAAATGAATAATGTACAATGCTTTCAAACAAGTTTTGTGTAAATATGAAATTTCTAATTTAAAAGGAAAAAAAAAAAAAAAAAAAAAACCCGAGTATTTTCGAATTTATTTAGATGAAAAATTAGGTGTAAGCGGATAAGTAGAGTTTCGTGGGCCCAAAGCAAACGACGCCGTCTAGAAAACGTAACAAACTAGTAATATCAAAACCATATATAAATACACACAAACACAACTAGAACAAATAACCCTAATTTTCAATCAAATCAATCACGATGGCCAAAAGCTCATTCAAATTGGAACATCCACTAGGTTTACTTCTATTCTTTACATATCTTTTTTTATTTGTTATCGATCGGTTAGCTCTACTGAATATGATTTTGTGTTATTAGGGTTTGCGTAGTCAAAAATTTATTATGTTAATTTTAGGGGATTTTGATATGATCTATTGATTACATTGATTTTATTAGTTTTTAGGCATTGGATACTAATTTTATCATGATCCCATAGTAGGTGTTATTGATCGGTTAGTTGTACTGATTATGATCTATTCGTAAAGTGTTAGCTGGTTTTTGCGGTATTTTATAGAATTGTTTTTAAAGAACTGTACTTGAGACCAGGGATGAATCCGGACCAAATATGACCGGGTGCCCAAATTTTTTGGAACCGTAATATAGATGGACCGGGTGTATTTAAGATGCATTTAGGAAAAATCAATGTTTTTTTCAAAAATTAACACTACATCGAAAAAATCCAATAGGGGTCCCGGGAACTCCCCCTGTTCGGTCCCTGCTTGAGACCACTTTTAGCTAATTTAGTTAGAACACCAAGTACCAAGTTTAGGCTGTAATGAGTTCTACTCTTATAAAGATTGTTATTAGTTTTTGCTACGAATTCCATCGAGATTTTGCCATGAACTGCATATGAAATCTCTCTAGCTAGTTTGATTGAACTTTTTTTTTTTTTTTTTTTTTTTTTTTTTTTTTTTTTTTTTTTTTTTCTCTCTTTGGATTTGACTTGTGGATACTAATTTGTACTAAATTTTAATCTTTGCAAACGTTATTGACTTTTCAATTTACATTTTTAACTTACGACGTGTGCTTATCTTCTTTAGAGAGGCGACAAGCTGAGGCTGCTCGCATCAGGGAGAAGTATCCCGACAGAATTCCGGTACTAAAAGATCTGAAGTTATGTTTTAGTTTTAACTATGCCGCATTGCTTTTGTTATTTATGCAATTATACTCTGTTTTAACAGGTTATTGTGGAGAAGGCTGAGAGAACCGACATACCTGACATTGACAAGAAGAAGTTAGTATACTTTTAATTATTTACTTTATGAATTGCATATGAATTGTACCTGTTCTATATTTCACTCTGCTGGGCTTCTAGTTGTTTAATAACTGAATTCGTTTGGGGATAGAAGTTTGTCTCTAGTATTTGATGGACCAGCATATGTTTTGTTTTCTCATTCAAAAAGTTTTTTGGTCATTAAACCGCTGCTATTAGCTGTCTACGAATATAATGTTTCAGTTTCGCATATTTAATTCCTTAATCGGCAATGGTTATGTTCTATGCTAACGTGAATACGGATGTAATTTTTGTTCGAAAACAAAATCAAAACATGGCGAAAGAGAATATTTTTCTCGAAAAGGTTAAAGTAATGCGTAAATGTTTTTGAATCTAACTGATATGTATTGGATGCAGATATCTAGTTCCTGCTGATCTGACAGTTGGACAGTTTGTGTATGTTGTGAGAAAGAGAATTAAGCTGAGTGCGGAAAAGGCCATCTTTATCTTTGTCAAGAACATCCTGCCACCTACTGGTATGAATAAATTTTAAAGTTTCAATTGATATTTAAGAGCTTGCGTATGTGTTCTGATACGTATGCATGTTTTATTGCTGTTTGCAACTGTAGCTGCAATGATGTCTGCTATATACGAAGAAAACAAAGACGAAGATGGTTTTCTTTACATGACTTACAGTGGGGAGAATACGTTTGGATTACTTTGAAGTGGATGATGGTTTATGGTTCATGGATGTGAATACAGCACAAGAAAGACATGAATATGTACATTCTTATGGTCTCTTTTATTAGCTCAAAACTGTTATTCGCTTTTATCATTTGTCTTGATTTGGCTGTTTCACGTTGAAATGTTGGAACCTTTAGTAATATGAATGAACGGTGTTTGCTGCTTAGTGTGGATTGCTGTGTTTGTTGTTTTCGAATTGCTGTAGTGTGTGTGCACATTGTTTTGCTGGAATGTCTGGTTGGTTTAACGATATAGCTTTTTGAGCAGACCAGCTCTTTAAGTTATGTCCGAATCTCTGAATCACTCATGCTGCTGGATTTAATTGATATTACATGGGATTTTATTCCTGAGAAAAAGCAGGTTATTTGGCAAGTCATTATTCTGGCATTAAAAAGTAGAGGTGTTTGCATGTTTTGGAATAATTGGCTGATCAAATAATAAAGGATTATTCCAATTGCAAAGTGAAAATATAATTACCTAAACAGTAAGTTGTTTGGCAAGCTGTTCATGTGAGTGACAATTCGTATTAAAACGTTAAATCATAGCACAAGCACATTTCGGCTGGTTGTGAATTTCAACTCAAACATGACCCCATATTAAATGAGTTACTCATGTAACGATAACCCGTTTATCACTATGTCGATGTTAAGTAGTGTTCTTGTGGGTGAGATATTTTCATTGATAATCTAACAAATTCATACATTTTTTGTCAAAAAATAAATGAATAAATAAATAAATTACTGTTTATATGAGTCACATTCAGATTTCAGCCTCTCATTTACATTAAAATACATGCCAGCCACATATTCCAAACCTATTAACAAAACAACAACATTATTTTGAGATCTGTTTCAGATGCCCTTTGTCTGTCCTACAAAAACAATTTCAAAGCTAATTAGGCTGGCACAGTGGTGACCCATATTGCATCATTTTTTCGGCTGTCACGTCAGATTTTTCTCTCCAGCAACCAACATAACCAAAGTGCCATAGTGGTGACCCATATTGCATCATTTTTTTTTCTTCAAAAAAAACCAATTTTTAACACAAACATAAGTTTTATTAATAAAAACGTAAACGTTACACAAACATAAAATGAAAACGATACGAAATTAAAACATTACAATACTAAATTAAAAACTTAAACTTCAATTGTAATCTTGGTGATCCCAGGTTTGAGAGTTGTTGGAGTCGTAACCGTCGTCGTACGCAGAGTAGCTCGCAAACTTCTCTGCTTCTAACTGAGCTTCCAACTTGCTCAGCTTCCGCTCCTTCTCAGAGTTCTAGCCATCATCATCAGCTACCGTATTTTCCTCAAAACTTAGCTGAAAGTGATCCAGATGATGTTGCTGTTGTTGTTGCTCAACAACTCTTGGTGCAGATGAACTTGATGCACCTTGCACAAATTATTGTTGTTGTTCAACCATAGCAGCTTCCACATATTTTTCAAAACTCCAACGAATCTTGTTTGCTTTTTGGGCATGTATCTGACTTACACAGCCATGCAATGTCTCAACAACGGCATGATCTTTGCGAAATTCATCGTACAAAAACTGGTCGATCACAAATTTTCTGTCGTCAGAGATGTGATCGCACTTTGTGTATCGTGTTCTCATTCGTTGTTTGAGTGCCTTTGCGAGCTTAAACCTGTTAATAACTTCGACAATAGCTTCTTGTCGAGCCGTGTCGTCTTTGTCGGCTTGGTTTTTTACCCACTTTTAAAGTTGTTCGACGGTATGAGGGAATTTATTACAATCCATTTTTTTGTGTTTGATTTGTTGTTTGAATTGTGTTTGAAAGTGGGTATTTATATGATGAAAGTGGTAAAATTTTAAAACAAAAAGTTTTTTTTTTTGTTTTTTTTTAATAAACGGTAACTTTTTTTTTTTTTTTTAATGTGAGATTGTTTTTCACAAACGGTACAAACTTTGTGTGCAATATTTGTTCTTTACATCGGTCGTTTGAACAACGGATGGTTTGTTTTCCTTGATTTCGACCGATATTGGCAAACAACTCCACATCGGTGACAACCGATTTGCACATCGATCGTGGAGGGCTGTCAACCGATATTATCCGGCCCTACCGTGGGCAGCCTTAATTCACATCTATTACAAGAAATTATGAAACATTTTCCATATGGCATTAAAATTATTACTAACCGAAATTTGTGCGTTGCGATGGCTAGGAAGTCGCAACAAAATTTATATTTAAGATTTTATGACTTGCATTTACTTTTTTCCCTTTGAGACCCCGGTGGGGGTATATGGTGCTTTCTTCTTATCACTATGACTTTTGGCTCAAGGGGATTATCAACAGTTTAATTTGAACATAATATTTTTACTCTAATCATTATTTGAACAAGTTAGTCTGACTGAATGCATTTGGTTAATAATTACCGGGAATGGGCATAATTGGATTTTTGGTTAGCTGACATGCCTTAATCATATAAATGAACCAGAGTTAGTAACATTGTGCACTTTCAACATTATCTGATGACGTATGGGCGGAATCCGCCCTGTAAACATACACTTGCCTCTCACAAGGCACAATACGCCCCCGTTGAGATGGGCAATACCACGACCTGCACAAGGGCACCCGTTCCAGCCGATTCGTAATACTTGCAAAGGCGGAACGGGGAATCAGTAAAGACGAGTAGGCTCCAAGTCACTAATCACGTGACTTGCCCGAGAAGGTGGGGAATATTATAGGAAAGGAGTGTAGACCAAACCTTTCCATATATGGATAAAAGGACGGGTCTCGGCGGCGGTGCAATTCTCAAAGGCGGTAGAAGGGTCATTCATACGAACAAGAAAGCTTGGATATCAAGGGACAAGTTATCAAACTCGAGGCAACCATGCTATTAACCACCGGATAATAGCATGGTCTCCCACATGTGATCCGGGGAAAACGACAAGAATACTCCCCTATAAATACCAAGTCCCAGATTGTTCCAAGAGAGGTTCTAACACATACTTATACACACATATTGTTCTCTTGATTCTTAATTATCCCTCCAAAACAAGTACTTACTCTCACACATGAGGTTAATCGTGGGATATCCCTCCCACGGTGAGAATAACGGTGTTTTATCTTAGCATATAATTCACACATCATCGAGAACAAGCGGGTAACCATCGTCGATTCTAGAAGTGTACTAACACGGCTAAATTCTGTATCATCGTTATCCATCTTACCTTTTGTTGGTATAAAAAACTACGAAGTTGACATTCTTTATTTGTTCAAGTTTTAATGAATTCAAGAACTGGTAGGTTAATGGGTACCTTAACTAGTTTAGGATTATTTCAAAGGGTTGGTCCTGATCTTTAATAAGAAAAAGATCCGACCACTTAATCTGTTGTTATTTTGATGGTTAACCTTTAACCTCTCAATCGAATGACTTTAGCTCAAATGAAATTACTTCACCCATATAATGTATACCTGTAATTAACTTTGATTCAATTTAAAAGGAATCATTAAAGCCAGTTAAACAATAAAAAATTTATTCAATAAACTTATTGGTATGTCTTGAGGTCACTTGAAGCTTCACGTTACATAGATATTCTAACGTGGGGATCACGTGGTTAAGAAATTGTATATGTTTCAACGCCTTTTGGCTTCTCACCTTTTTAAAACAAATGTTTTATCACTAAATTTTATGAAAACCAAATGTGTGATATATTAATACTAGTATATTAGTAACCTAGCTTAATTGATGATGAATACAGGAATACCGTATATCTTTTTACATTCAAATATTGTTATTGCGTTTCTTCATAACGTGAAGATGAAAGATAAAGACTTTACAAATATCGCAAAAAGCTAAAAGAAAACATTGAACGTGTAAGTTTACTATCAGAATTTGCTTGTATCGGTGTAAAAAAAAGGTCTAGATATTTAAGATTAGACGTACACCATGGTATTCTTTGTTTTCTCATAGATATAACCAATGTTGCAAAAATTGTTAGGCGGTAGCTGGGCGGCGGGGTACCGCCTAACGATTAATCGTGGTTAGGCGGAGATTAATCGGGTTAGATTTTTATATGTAATGAAAATTTGAAACTGTATGCCTGATTTGGCTGATCTAGCTGATTTTTTTTTCCGATTTGGCCGATTTATGTCTGATTTGGCCGATCTCTATCCGTAACCGAGTTGGCCTATTTATCTATTTTTTTGTCTAATTTATTTATTTATTTATTATTTTTTTTGGTAATTATGGGTTTCCGACTCGACATTGCGAGCCGACTAATCCCACGGCGACTACCCTTTTTGGATAGCCCGGAGTCGGCGCAGGTGAACCTTTCTTTTGACTGATTTTTACTCGATTAATTGATATGTTGACCGATTTTTGGACCAAACCGATTAATATGGCCGATTAGTGAAATCAGGGAGGTTAATCCCTCCCATTTTTGCAACATTGGATATAACTTAATTTAATCCAAATAAAATTAAAAAAAAAAAAAAAAAAAAAAAAAAAAACGTTGATTCTGCACAATTATAAACATTATTGTTAGATATATGTTCATGGTTTCCACGAAGAACCCACTCCTTTATATTCAGTTTGTTTCCCAAAGTAGAAATGGTAAGGCGACCCCTGAGAATACTATAAGTCTATATAACAATATAACATACTATACAATCCGCGCATACACGATTTTAAAAACTACGTACTTAAATCAACACTAACCTAGATAGCTAAATCCATACTAATACATTCTACCTTGGTTGTCTTTGTTGTTGCTAATTCTCTTTTTGCAACGTCATTTCCAAAATGCCACAATCAACTACATCGAAGCTGGCCAGGGCCAAAACAATCGTTACCACGGTCGGGTCCATTGCTGCAACAGCAATGGTGGTTCGTAGTGTGGCTCGTGATTTCTTGCCTTCTGAGTTCCAAGAATACCTTTATTTAGGCTTCACAAATTTCATCAACAAATTTTCCACGGACTTAACCATGGTCATACACGAAATGGATGGATTAAACATGAACGAGATATACAACGCAACAGAAGTCTACCTTGCTTCTCGAATCTCTATTGAGGTTCGACGTCTTAGGGTCACCCGAATTTCTAACGATAAAATCATCAATGTTGCAATGGAAATCGACCAAGAGTTTATTGATACTTACAATGGTATCAAATTTCAATGGTGTTTGATTTCTAAAACATCTCCAATGAGAGAACAATCTAGTAATCAGAATGATATGATCGAATCACGATCATTTGAGCTTACGTTCCATCAGAAATACAAAGATCTCACATTGAATGACTACTTGCCATTTATACTTAACTACTCGAAAACAAGGAAACAACAAGACAAAAGTGTGAAGATATTCACCGTGGATGATTCAAATTTCCCAACATCCTGGACATCAGCAAATCTAGACCATCCATCGAACTTTGCCATGATGGCAATGGATAGCGATGTGAAGGAGAATCTGATTAAGGATTTGGATAGGTTTATTGCGAGGAGAGAGTATTATAGGAAGATAGGAAAGGCGTGGAAGAGAGGTTATTTGTTGTACGGTCCGCCTGGGACAGGGAAATCAAGTTTGATTGCGGCTGTGGCAAATTACTTGAACTTTATTGTTCAAAAAAAAAAAAAAAAAAAAAATTACTTGAACTTTGACATATATGACTTGGAGTTGACTGAAGTTAGTTCAAACTCCGAGCTGCGGAGGTTGTTGTTGGCAACGGAAAACCGTTCAATACTAGTTGTGGAGGATATTGATTGCTCCGCGCAGTTGCATGATCGTGATGCAATAGAGGAGGCCAAAGCTCTAGCGCTAGAAAATCAACAACTTGGTAACGTCGATCTCGTGCAAAAGGTTCGTGATTCCTATTTTGTACTGTACGTATTTCCTAAATGAATAACTTATCTTTCTAATTTTTTTAATATTCATGTGTAAGCTAAGTCTCGATTAAAAGTAATTTACATAAATTATTCTAAATTTTTGGATAGTTCTCTAAGAATATCAATGGGTCTGTATATGTTATTTCGTTCCTAAAATTTGGTGTAAATGACAACCGTGTTTATATAATATAATCTGTCTGCAATTTTTTGGACCAGATGACGCTATCGGGGTTTCTTAATTTTGTTGATGGATTATGGTCAAGTTGTGGGGACGAAAGGATCATCATATTCACTACTAACAAGAAAGACAGACTTGATCCAGCCCTTCTTCGTCCTGGGCGTATGGACGTTCATATCCACATGTCGTATTGCACCCCAAGTGGTTTCCGCTTGCTAGTCTCCAACTATTTCAATATTGAGAAACATAGTCTATTTGATAAAATTGAGGATTTGATTCTAGAGGCAGAGATTACTCCGGCTGAAGTAGCAGAGCAACTACTCAAGAATGATGACCCTGACATCGCTCTACGTGGCCTCGTTGAGTTTTTGGTAGTGAAGAGGACAGAGGAAGAAGAAAAGTTGGCAGCAAAAGGGATGGAACAAAGACTAGATGATGAATTGGCTACAAAACAAAAAGAAAATACGAATAATCAGAAAGACTGAATATGAGTCATCCAATGAATTTCAGTCATTGTTACAATAATCTTCAGAGAACTTGTAATTGTAATGGCCATTTATATAGCCAAATAATATACTGAGCTTACCTTTACCATGATTTTTAAGGCTAGCGAGTACCAAAAAATTTTTAACGGCAAATCCAAGTTTTCTTTTATCAAAATAACTAATGGGAAGCTAGATTTTACAATGCATGAAACAGTCAAAATGTCAATTGCAGGTTTTAACACAAAACTCGGGGTTTCCTGCAACATATTATATATATATATATATATATATATATATATATATATATATATATATATATATATATATATATATATATATATATATATGGGATATCTTGGCTACAATTATTGTAGCCAAGATAGCTACAATCCTTCACAAAATATACACACAATAAATTAGGGACCCACAAAAAAGAATCAGGGACCCACAAAAATTAACAGGGACCCACAGTTTTTAGCACAAAATTGTAGCCAATTGGCTACAATTAAGTGTAGCTAATATATTCCCATATATATATGGGAAAATATTAGCTACATTACAAATGTAGCCAATTGGCTACATTTCCTTTGAAATTTTTTTTAATAATGTACAATTCAGTCCCTGCGATATGTCCCTGACACACATTTTTCCCCTGTCCCCACCCTTTTTTTAAAGGAAATGTAGCCAATTGGCTACATTGTAATGTAGCTATGTTTTCATATATATATATATATATATATATATATATATATATATATATATATATATATATATATATGCATCGTCCCAAACAGCACCCAAATCCCACTCCAACGATTCCATAGATCATCAAACTTCTTAGATTTCGAATTTTATTTATCTTTCTTTGTAATGATACAAGTTTATTAATCAATTAACTAGTACTTTATTTCTAAGTTCGATCTTTACTCCTTGTAAGGCTGGAGGTTCTTTTCTATCTTTGGTAGAACCGGAAGCAGCCTCTCTACCTTAGGTAGGGGTAATACACCGTGTAAGATGGTATTGAGAGTTATTTATTTATTTATTTATTTTTTAAGTTATAACCATGCAAGTTTATCTATCTCCAAATTCGCTATTATGAAGCTGTCGGCTTTATTTAATAAGTTAAACTGTAAAAGACGTTGATGCCAAATAAATGTCTCAAATGTTGCAACCTTATTAATTATCTCATGGCCTATGTTAAAATCAGGTTGACTGTGGACACATTTTTTGATACGATGTTTCGATCTTGGCAGCTGCTTGCAAGTGAACACATTTTTCTAGTAATATGTCGGTTTCATCTAGCCTATATTATGCTATGCTTTTATCCTCATTTTACTTTTGTTTCGGCTTAGTTTCATACATATTTGGTTTCTAGTTTGATATTGATACACTTTGGGTGATGGGAACATCTTTCGGGCTTGTTTAAGTGAAGATTGTAAGAGGACAACTAGCTTCTTCTCTTCATTCAGTGAACATGTGCCACATCACCCAACACCTCTTCATAACTAATCCCCCCTCACTAAACAACTAACATCAACCTCTTCATTTGGGCTCCACCACTTACACTTTTATTTTTTTATTCTTTTTTCAATCAAATTAAATTTATTTCATTCAAAACAAAAATAACTAAAATTAAAAATGTTAGTTACTTGAAAAAAAAAAAAAACAAAAAAACAAAAAAAAACTGTAAATATTGATAAGAAAACCACAAAGACCAAAACTGCAAATAAACAAAACAACAAAAACACACTTTTTTTTTTGGAACAGATAGTAGTCTTCTTCACTAAAACACACACTATACCGGCAAAATGCAAACACAAGTTTAGAAAAGAAGTAAATAAAAGTTTAGAAAACAAATAAGCGTACACCTTTGCTGCCATTTTGTCGGAAAATACCCTCGTTGTGGCCACGAACACTTGCCAAACGGCGAGCAACGGTGAGATGCAGGGGTGTGGCGGCGAGCTCGTTGACATTTCCACGTAGGACGGCGACGGCAAAACCTCAACCACACCTGATGCTCTAAGAAAGGTGTAGTGGATGCACATACCTACTGATCTGACAGTTGGACAGTTTGTGCATGTTGTGAAAAAGAGGATTAAGCTGAGTGGGGAAAAGGTTATCTTTATCTTTGTCAAGAACTCCCTGCCAACTACTGGTATGAAGTAATTATTAATTCCCTTTGATATTTAAAAGCTCGCGTATGTGTTCTGATATATATGCATGTTCTATTGCTATTGTTTGCACCTGTATCTGCAATGATGTAAACATAGACGGAACTTGAATTTTTTTTGGTGGGGGGGGGGGGGGGGGGGGTGGGTGTTGGAATATGGATAAATATTAATATGTAAATGTCCAGCATCAAACCCGAGACCTCGGGATTGCACACGTTACGAATGAGTATTAAGATATAATAATTAATATATTTATATATTTATTATTATACACAAGTATGTAACGACCGTTAGTACTTAACGGAAAAGTGACTAACGACCGTTAGACGAATATAAGGAAAGAAATATGTGATTATAATTGGTAAGTCAAGAAGGTTCCGGATTCCCCTTGGAATCAATAGGCCGATCGGTTGGGCTTGGGGAAACCCAATCCCACACCAACTTGAGTTCCAAGTTATTAACACTATATATACAAACACAAGGGGTCTTGGTTTTCATAACTTTTGTACACACTATTATCCCTAAGTGTTTTTCTCTTTCTTTTCTTGTCCTAAACCGATCGTACAAGATCCTTAGGGTTCTTGGGATCGAATTTTGTTGAAACAAAATTATTCTTGTGTTGTTACTAGCATCACCTTAATATGGTTTAATTCGTGTGTACAAGAACGAGGTAATTACTCACTATAGTAATTATCAAGGGATCGATTAACAAAACGGTAAGGGGTTAATCATTGATCCATATAAACCCTAATTAGGGTTCATCATATTGTTCAAGATTTATTATTGAATCTTGTTTTGCTAGATTCAATAAAGGTACGTTCATATTTAATTTATGTTAATCTTTTATATGTTATAGATGTTCCTACGCTTCCGCATATGTGTTTACCTATTTTATGATTGTCATGATACTAATATTATAACAGTGGTATCACGAGCTTGCTATAACATGTAATTGATTACATAAAACACATAAAAACGATTTTTGATTGTTTTAGATATATGTTAGGTTGTTTTTATAGATCTAGGGTATTTTAAATTTCCTAAACCCTAAAAATTTGGGGGGGGGGGGGGGGTCGATTACCTCATTATCCAAATTAAGGTTTGTGGTTTTTTAATATTAATTGGATAAGAAACCCTAGGTTGCCTACATGTTTATGTGTTATTTGGGCGTATCCTATGACCTAATTGGTAATTGTTATGCTTTGATCCGTGATGAAACATGCGTGTTAGTCATGGGTTATTAATTGTTTTTAATTGTTAAGTTTTGTCACATGCTTATATAGATCTAAATTGGGGAAGACCTCATAATTATTAAAATCAATTTATGTGCTATGTGGTATGTGATTGACTTTAGCCTACGCAATTGATTCGTCAATGTATGTGGCTCACTTCCTTCAAGAAGGGAAGACCTTAGTTGATTATATGCATATTGAAACCTAGAATTGATTTTATTAGGATCTTTTCTAATCAAAAATGCATGTGGCTAATTGTTTCACCTTATAATTGTTATGTTATTAGTTGCTTGATTTGTCTTTAATTACTTGTTTTATTGTTTTATTTTGGTGGACATGTTGTAAGCAATAAAAGGGTAATTTTTGTAAAGAAAATTAAATGGACTAATAATGGTGAAACCTTAAGTGATAAAAATTGAATCTTGCGGTGTCTTATGTGCCAACAAAGGTTCGCTTCGCACGGTAATTCGCTCCAAGGCGAGACTAGCAAAATTCATACTTTGTTACATGTTTTAAGATTTAATCCCTAAACTTTTGCTTGATTGATGTTTTGTACACATGGTTTTAAAAGTAACTCCTATAAGACAAATTCATAGTCCTGGTAAGAAGGCTTGGAAAGAGCCTTAGAGTCTGCCTTGGTTATCACACTTACGAATACGTCTTAAACGATTTTCTTTTACCTTCATTCTTGTACAAAATCATCTTACCTCAAGTAAAACTTTTTGTATTAATCTTAAGAATTGGTAATAAAAAGGTTTAGAAAAGTTATGTTATAAAGATGAGTGCATGCATCTTTATACATGTTTTGATTTTCACATCAAACTAAATACCCTAAAATTTAAGTTACGTGCCATCTAACTATAAGAAACACTTGAAGTTATTATTTAGTAAACGTGAGACGCAGGCTAAATTTTAATGACAAGGTAAATTTCCGAGTGTGCGTGAGACCACACATGGAGAATTTGCAGTTTCTAAGTTAGACAACTTAATTAAGTTGATGCGTGAGACCTAGAACTTAAGGCATGAGATGGGATGAAATATGCTTAGATGACAAATTGATGAATCAATTTGATGTAAATCCCATAATGATCTAGGAATTGGAAAAGTGTTTGCCAATTATTGTTCGACAGATTACCATCTTTTATACTTTCACCACTAGCAGATCAACTGATGTGGTGGAATCTATGTAAAGTTGGATCCTAGATTTTCAAGAAAATATGTTGGTTATATGAATATATCCTTGGGTATTATGTTTTCTTGAAAATTGATTATTGAAAATACTAAAATTGAATTTTGTAAATTCTTTTAAATGTATTAATGCAACATTAAAACCGTAAACGTAAGTTATTCTTTTATCAAGTAAATTGATCTACACCCGTATGAGTTTTTGGTTAGAGTCAATTTCACTAAAAGAATAAACCAAGTCTTCTTTCCATTAGGAGAAGTGTGAGACTTAATCCTAATCTTTCTATAGGATGATTAAAATAGTCTAAATTCTAAATACATAACACATAGCAAAATTTAATAGTAAGATTATTTGCACTTTATAAGTTGTTAAATTAGAAGCTAGACTGATTACTGAACAATGGTAAAAGACAAATTAGATTATTTTATGTAGTTGTTTTGCTTTGAACATTTA
The DNA here is from genome assembly GCA_030686995.1 of Artemisia argyi. Lineage (NCBI taxonomy): Eukaryota > Viridiplantae > Streptophyta > Magnoliopsida > Asterales > Asteraceae > Artemisia > Artemisia argyi. Next base: position 48,608,515 of record CM060676.1, read on the forward strand.
AAGATACTACATACAATTGTTGGATTGGTAGATCTCTTCAGGAAGAAATTGCATGCCCAATTTTTCAAGTTAATAGTTTGGAATGTGATGAATCACATTTATGTAAAAGAATACATTCTTTTAGTGCCTAATTAATTGTTACGAATGGGTTTTCTCAAAGATGTAGGAAAGTGAATAGCACACTATTTCTTTTCACTGGATTAATGAAACATTTACAATGTTGTCAAATTCATTGGGAGTATTGTGTGTGTATTACTGAATAAGGAATTATAGTAATGATCCCTAATTCAGTGGGAGTCACAAGGATTGTTATCTTGGTAGTACTCTACTTTATCTTTGAATATCTCAAGATAATTACTTTCTAAATATAGACACTAATATTTTTAAGGATCGTAATGTACGTTTCCTTGATTGATTGAGTAACTCTATATCTACAAGTTATACCAATAACACAAATCATATTGTTCACATTAACTATAACACCCTAAAATATATATATATATATATATATATATATATATATATATATATATATATATATATATATATATATATATATATATATATATATATCTGAAATCTAATGATCTTGAATATAACATAAGTTTGGAACTTAATGAAATTTGAAAGCAACAAAGTACTAAGTTATAACTTGCACAATATATTAAATCGACAATACACTTGTTCCTAACAAAAGCATCACACGTTATGTGTCACATGGGCCAAAAGTATATAAGCTAGTACATAATATAATTGTTACCTAAGATAAGTCTAAATATCATATATCTCCGCTCCCCCTCATTTTATTCAACCACATTTTGACTCTCACAAACACACACTAAACCCTAGAAATAAATACATTTCGGCTGCCATCATTTCTTAGTTCGAAGCTGTAAAGTATCGAGTACAAACTAGGCTGGTTAAGGTGGTTTTAAGGAGGCTGGTTAAGGTGGTTTTGGTCGTGGTATATTCTGGTTCAAGGGTACTGGTTAGCTTGGAATTCGGTTTGGTTTTGGTTGCTTTGATTTCGGATTGGTCTTGGTTCATTGTTTCGACTCCATACGATTCATCAAGGGTAAAAGTATCGACCCTTGTCTTGTTTCCTTACGTTTTATCTCTTACACAGATACTAAATGTTCACTAATAAGCAATATGGAACAGCTTGTTGCATGCATGTTTTGACGAAATGAAATCTCTCATGAAACTAAATATAAATTGGTATTTTGCTTACATGTGTAACGTATGATATATCTCACATGAAATAATAGAACTAGTCACATGAATCTTACATGAAATCATAAGAAATGAACACATGAAATAACGAAATTTAGAAGCTTATATAATTGACCTATAATTATCGTAATCAAATCAGTTTTAATCATGCTTGTGAGCTTCACACATACGACCCATAATATGTGTTAAACATAACTTTTGTCAAGCTAAAAGAAAAAGAGAACCTGCTTGTTTCTATCCTGTTTCAAATCGCATATAGTAAAATAAAGAGGGTCTCGCGGGTTTATTTTGTGTCGCGAGTTATATGTTGTGGCTTGTGACGTCTCGCGAGCTATTTCGAAGTTGTGATTAACAGCCCTTAATCGATCTAATAGGAACACATTAAAATGATGGTTACTGAAGAGTAGTATATGTATGTGTGTGAAGTAGATGAGCAAAAAGGTAATTGTATGCAATCTATATAAGAGTATGATATAGTAATAAAAAGGTAAATGGGAATATGCATGTGCGTTTGATTGAGCATGTGAGACGTGAGTTAATAGATATTAGATCAGCTCATTTAACACTCATAATACACAACTATAAGTTAGGATATGGAACCTAAATAATTAACATGGGGCGTATATATTATTCATTTGAATATGTGTGTCATTTGAACCAATGGAATGAAGGTTAGGACTCTTGGTTTAGTTTTTGTATGTAAATGTGTCGTTTATATAAATTATGAAACGATGGGATTTAAAATTATCCTTTTATTATAAAATTATGGTATAAACCTTCAAATAATTTATTTGACATTTTAATATTAAATTTAGATAAATTATATTTATGACCCTAAACTTTACTAGATTGACATATTTAACCCTTAAAGACTATTTAATTATAATTTATAACCTTAATGTATTAAATTACTAAATTATGAAACTTACTAACTCGGAAAACTTGCTACAAATAGAAAGTTACTATTCTTGGAAAGTTTCTAAAAATGAAAATAAACCTAAAATGGGTAATCTGTTTTAGACGAGCTTATAAGTAATACTTGATTATTACTTCGTGTAGATCCGGTGAAAAGGGAGTAGTTCCATATTCGTTTGCTTACCTTGGTTTTGGTTTGCTTTGCATAAGGTACAGATGTTCTATCCCTTTTCAGTAGGGACTTCTCATGACTTTCTTTCGATCCTTGACACCGCTAAGATTCCCTTCAGTATGCCATTGCTATGTTCCCCATTTGATATGATTGATATGATCCATTTGATATGATTCATTGATATGATCTATTTGATATGAGCCTTGCTATGATACCTCTGATTTGATTCTGATTTGCTATCCACTTTGATTATGATTATGTGATTGCGAGATTCTGTTATATTATGCTCTGGGAGCATTCTGGTCTGTCATGCTCTGGGAGCATTTTGTTATGGATAGCTTTGCTTTGTTTGTTCTGATATGTTCTGTTCTGATGCCCGAGTTTTTAGTCTACTCATGGAGGTACCATGGGCGCGTCATTGAGGCACCAATGGCATGACACTATCTGGGGCGGTGTGATTAGTCCCCGGCGTCCCCGTCTGTTTATGATATAATATGTGATCACTTGGCCACTTTGTATATGATTTGTTTGTGGGGGGCGTATGGATGCATCCTAGGTATGTCTGATATGATATGATATGATTTGATTTTGTGACTGGCTGTACGTGCCTTGTACCCCTTTCACGTCTGGTACTTGGAGGTCGCCCCTCTATGTACACCCTATGAATTGACGGATATGTGTTATGTGATTTGAGACCTATTCGAGTGGCTCTGGTAGGTCGGCTCGTGGCTTTCGTATATTTCTTTGTGTCTATTCGAGTGGCTCGGGTAGACAAGCCTTTGTCGATACGTGCTCTATGATTCTGATTATTATCTGATTATGATTACATTTGATATCTCTATTATGCTTCATTCATTTGACTTGTGATACATTATGCTCATTCTTATGATCCTTCTCATTTCGTTTGCTTATTACCTTTGCTTTGCATATATATATGTTCACTGGGCTTTTTATGCTCAGCCGCGTTTTCTTTTCCATGCGGCAGGTAATAAGCGGGAATCTGGGCTCGAGTGTTGAGAGTAGGAGCATAGCGGACCTACCCTATTTAGTTTCCCCATTGTTTGGATGATCATGGAACTTAAGTTGGATTAGTTACTTCATTTTATTTCCTTTAGACTTATGTTGGATTTTGTAATGTTTAAGTCTTGATGTTCATGACTTATGTTATTTATAAAGTCTTCCGCTTGCGTATTATTCTTTGTATGTTTTGATATGTCACCATAATGTGATACTTTAGCCCTTCTTGGGTTGGGGTGTTACAATTATGGTATCAGAGCTCTAGGTTTTGACCTGTAGGACTTTGACTAAGACCTGTGAGGAGTGGGTAGACATTAGGCTTCCTTCTGATTCGATCTTTCCTTTCGTATTTTGATTCCTAACCGTTAATTTCTTTCGTTGGTTCATTTATGATCTTTCAGATGGTTAACACTCGTTTCACCGATGAATTCACTTCCAACCCTGCCTTTGAAGCAGCAGTTCAGAGGCGGGTGGATGCATTGATTCGCAACATTACTGCCTGTATTGCTGAAGAGATGCATCGCAACAACCCAGGTTCTATTGGAGGTTCAGGTGGTGGTAACCCACCATCTACTATCGCTACATGGTTGGAGAAATTCTCGAAACAGAAACCCAAATCATTCAGTTATGTTTCTTCTCCTTCTGAGGCACAGGATTGGCTTGGTCACATTGAAAAGTTGTTTGAAGTGTTGGGATGCGGGGACGAGTTTAAAGCAAGGTTGGCGACTTACAAGTTTGAGGGCGATGCCCTAAATTGGTGGAAATCCTACAAGGCGGCCAAGGGTGATGACTTTATGACAACTTTGACTTGGGCTGGTTTTCGGGAAATCTTTCTGCTTCATTATTTTCCAGTGTCTGAGCAAGAGAAGTTCGAGCGTGAGTACCATAATATCTACCAGTACGAAAGGGAAACAAGTACAGAGTTTATGAAGAGGTTCCTTAGATTGGCTGGTTTTATGGGTGCAAGAGCTGGCACTCAGGCTGAACAGGCGAAAAAGTTCAAATGGGCGTTAAGGAACGAGGTTCTGGAGGGTATTGTCAACACACACTTTGATGATGTCGCCCAAGTGGCGAATGCGGTTCGTAATCTGGAGATTCTGAAGGAAAGGGCCAAACAGGGAGTGAAGAGGAACTATGAGGGAGAGCCAGTGCAGTCAGGTCAGGGTAATGGTCAGAGAGGGAACAATGCTAGAGGAGGTGATCGTAGGGGACATGACTATCGGGGTTATGGTAGATCGGATCAGGGTAATTACAGATCTGGACGCGATTATCAGCATCGCGACCACCAACAGAGGGATAGGCAGAACAGAGGGCGACAAGATTCTCGTGGTTCAGGTTCTTATGGTCAGAATGGTTATGTCAGAACGGAGGAGTGTAAGACTTGTGGGAAGCGTCACTCTGGGCAGTGCAACAGGGTTACGGGAGCTTGTTTTATTTGTAACCAGGTGGGACACATGGCTAGGGATTGTCCCAAGGCAGGTGATAGAAATGGCAGAAATGATAAGGGAAATAGTGGGAACCATCTTCAGAACTTCCAGGGGCGTGTTCATTCGATGACTAGGCATCAAGCCGCGAACTCCTCAGGTACCATCTTGGGTTTTCTTCATTTATTTGGTCGTACAGCATTTACTTTATTTGACACGGGCGCTACACATTCAGTGATTTCTAACTCATTTGCTAAACATAGTAATATACTTGCAACACCATTAAAACAAACTCTATCTATCTCTACTCCTATGAAGAACCGTGTGATTATTGATCGTGAATATCTAAACTGCCCTATTTGTTTTGACGATAAAATCCGTTCTGCCAATTTGCTTCCGCTGGATATGTACGATTTTGATATCATCTTGGGTATGGACTGGTTGTCCGAGCATCGGGCGACAATTGATTGTCATACCCGACAAGTTATATTTGGTAATTTGTATGCTCCGGAATTTGTTTACCAAGGCTCCAAACCTGGTATTTCTATTAAGATCATTTCTGCTCTAAAAGCTCGTTCACTACTTTCTCATGGTTGTGAGGGTTTTCTGGCTTCAATTAAAGATACTTATTTAGACAATCCTTGTATTAATGATCATCCCGTTGTTTGTGAATTTCCTGACGTCTTTCCTGATGAATTGCCGGGTATGCCACCCGAGCGAGAGGTTGAATTTAGCATTGATCTGATTCCGGGTGCCGAACCCATATCTAAAGCTCCTTACCATATGGCTCCTATTGTGTTGAAGGAATTGAAAGAACAGTTGCAGGATCTTCTTAATTCTGGTTTTATTCGCCCGAGTGTTTCTCCTTGGGGTGCTCCGGTATTGTTTGTGAAGAAGAAAGATGGAAGTATGAGGTTATGTATCGATTACCGTGAGTTGAACCGTATTACAATTCAAAATCGTTATTCGCTTCCCCGTATTGATGATTTGTTTAACCAGCTTCAGGGAGCTAAATTCTTCTCTAAAATTGACTTGAGATCAGGTTACCATCAGTTGCGGGTGAGGGAGCAAGATGTTCCTAAGACAGCATTCCGTACTAGATATGGTCACTATGAATTTCTCGTGATGCCTTTTGGGTTGACGAATGCTCCGGCCGTTTTCATGGATTTGATGAACCGTGTGTTTCACGAGTACCTCGATAAATTTGTCATTGTGTTCATTGATGATATTTTGGTATACTCTAAGACGAAGGAGGAACATGAGCAGCATCTTCGCATTGTTTTGGAGATCCTACGACAGAAGAAGTTGTATGCAAAGTTTTCTAAGTGTGAATTTTGGTTAAGGCAAGTAGCATTCCTGGGTCATGTCGTATCCGCTGATGGTATCAAAATGGATCCGGCAAAGGTTGAGACTATCACAAAATGGCCAAGACCTACGAATGTGACTGAGGTCAGGAGTTTCTTGGGGCTTGCTGGTTATTATCGGAGGTTTGTAGAGGGATTCTTACGTATAGCTTTGCCTATGACACAGCTGATGAGGAAAAGTGAGAAGTTTGTATGGACTGATGAGCGGGAACAAAGTTTTGAGGAATTGAAGAAACGATTAGTCTCAGCTCCTATCCTTACTCTTCCTTCGGGTACAGGTGGTTATCAAATATACAGTGATGCATCAAAGAAGGGTTTAGGATGTGTACTCATGCAGCATGGGAAGGTGATTGCCTATGCATCTCGACAGTTGAAACCGTATGAAGAGAATTACCCGACTCATGATTTAGAGCTAGCGGCAGTAGTTTTTGCTCTAAAGATTTGAAGGCATTATCTATATGGTGAGACATGTGACATCTTCACAGACCATAAGAGCCTCAAGTATATTTTCACACAGAAGGAATTAAACATGAGGCAGAGACGGTGGTTAGAACTTTTGAAAGATTATGATGCTAACATTCAGTACCATCTAGGTAAAGCTAATGTTGTGGCGGATGCTCTTAGTAGAAATTCGGGCATGATTGCTAGTCTTGAGATTGAGCCTAGGATACTCAATGATTTGGAGCAGATGGACGTAGAGTTATGTGTTCGTGGATATGGTGGTTACTGGGCGAGTTTGAAGGTTGAGTCTAACCTTATTTTACGGATCAAGGAGGCTCAGAAGGATGATGGTGAATTGTGGTCGATTGTTCAGAATGTGGAGGAAGGGAAGCAGACAGAATTTCGGATTGATCATGATGGGGTTGTTTGGTTTGGCGATCGTTTATGTGTTCCTAACGATCCTTCTCTTCGTGAAGCTGTGTTGTCCGAAGCACACAGTTCTCCTTTCACTATTCATCCAGGTTCTACCAAAATGTATAGAGATTTGAAGCAACATTTCTGGTGGAATGGTATGAAGCAGGATGTGGCGATGTATGTGGCTAAGTGTATGACTTGTCAGAAGGTTAAAAATGAACATCAGCGCACCAGTGGTCTTTTGCAGCCCTTGGATATTCCTACTTGGAAGTGGGATCAGATCTCGATGGACTTTGTTACCGGTTTGCCTCGTACCTTCAAGAAGCATGATACTATTTGGGTGGTTATTGATCGTTTAACTAAATCTGCTCATTTTCTACCTATTCGGAAGGATTATTCTGTTGGTCGTCTGGCTCGGATCTTTCAACAAGAGATTGTTCGTTTACATGGTACACCAGCTGCTATTATATCCGACAGAGATCCTCGTTTTAATTCTCGGTTCTGGAAGAGTCTACATAAGGCTTGGGGTACTCAGCTCAAGTTCAGTACGGCTTTCCATCCACAGACCGACGGGCAGTCGGAACGCATCATTCAGACGTTGGAGGATATGTTGAGGTCCTGTGCTCTAGAATGGACGGGACACTGGGATGAATACTTGTGTTTGGTAGAGTTTGCTTATAACAACAGTTGGCATGCAAGTATTAAGATGGCACCTTTCGAGATGTTGTATGGTAGAAAGTGTAGGGCTCCTGTTTGTTGGAATGAGGTTGGTGAACGCCTCATTGAGGGTCCTGAATTGATTGAGGAGACTAACGAGAAGGTTGCTATGGCTAGGGAAAAGCTCAAGAAGCTAGAGCTAGACAGAAGAGCTATGCTGATCGTCATCGTCGTGCCTTAGAGTTTAGTCCTGGGGATCGTGTTTTCCTTAAGATTTCTTTGTTCCATGGTGTTAAACGTTTTGGTATTAAGGGGAAACTTAGTCCGCGTTATATTGGTCCGTTTGAGATCCTAGACCGTATTGGTGAAGTTTCGTACCATTTGGCATTACCTCCGCAGCTTTCCCATGTGCATAATGTATTCCATGTATCACTTTTGAGGGGATATAATTATCATCCTCTCCTTGTTGCTTCGTATCCGTTTGACCAAATTCGGGAAGATTTATCTTTTGCTGAAGAGCCGGAGGCTATCTTGGAGCGTCAGGATCGAGTCATGAGAAATAAAGTTATTCCGTTCATTAAGATTCTTTGGAAGAACCATCCCGAGAGTGAGGCTACTTGGGAGACCGAAGAATCCATGCGTTCTAGTTATCCGCACTTCTTTTCGTGACTCGGTACGTTTCGTTTTGACCTTTCTATTTCAAATTTCGCGGACGAAATTTTGTTTTTAGAGGGGAAGAATTATAACACCCTAAAAAAAAGAAAAAAAAAAAATCTGAAATCTAATGATCTTGAATATAACATAAGTTTGGAACTTAATGAAATTTGAAAGCAACAAAGTACTAAGTTATAACTTGCACAATATATTAAATCGACAATACACTTGTTCCTAACAAAAGCATCACACGTTACGTGTCGCATGGGCCAAAAGTATATAAGCAAGTACATAATATAATTGTTACCTAAGATACGTCTAAATATACTTTGAATTTTGGAAGATCGGATTTGGTCTTTGGTGTTCCTAGTTGCTCGGCCATATCTGCCCATATATCTCCGCTCCCCCTCATTTTATTCAACCACATTTTGACTCTCACAAACACACACTAAACCCTAGAAATAAATACATTTCGGCTGCCATCATTTCTTAGTTCGAAGCTGTAAAGTATCGAGTACAAACTAGGCTGGTTAAGGTGGTTTTAAGGAGGCTGGTTAAGGTGGTTTTGGTCGTGGTATATTCTGGTTCGAGGGTACTGGTTAGCTTGGAATTCGGTTTGGTTTTGGTTGCTTTGATTTCGGATTGGTCTTGGTTCGTTGTTTCGACTCCATACGATTCATCAAGGGTAAAAGTATCGACCCTTGTCTTGTTTCCTTATGTTTTATCTCTTACACATATACTAAATGTTCACTAATAAACAATATGGAACAGCTTGTTGCATGCATGTTTTGACAAAATGAAATCTCTCATGAAACTAAATATAAACCGGTATTTTGCTTACATGTGTAACGTATGATATATCTCACATGAAATAATATAACTAGTCACATGAATCTTACATGAAATCATAAGAAATGAACACATGAAATAACGAAATTTAGAAGCTTATATAATTGACCTATAATTATCGTAATCAAATCAGTTTTAATCATGCTTGTGAGCTTCACACATACGACCCATAATATGTGTTAAACATAACCTTTGTCAAGCTAAAAGAATAAGAGAACCTGCTTGTTTCTATCTTGTTTCAAATCGCATATAGTAAAATAAAGAGGGTATCGCGGGTTTATTTTGTGTCGCGAGTTATATGTTTTGGCTTGTGACGTCTCGCGAGCTATTTCGAAGTTGTGATTAACAGCCCTTAATCGATCTAATAGGAACACATTAAAATGATGGTTACTGAAGCGTATTATATGTATGTGTGTGAAGTAGATGAGCAAAAAGGTAATTGTATGCAATCTATATAAGAGTATGATATAGTAATAAAAAGGTAAATGGGAATATGCATGTGCGTTTGATTGAGCATGTGAGACGTGAGTTAATAGATATTAGATCAGCCCATTTAACACTCATAATACACAACTATAAGTTGGGATATGGAACCTAAATAATTAACATGGGGCGTATATATTATTCATTCGAATATGTGTGTCATTTGAACCAATGGAATGAAGGTTAGGACTCTTGGTTTAGTTTTTGTATGTAAATGTGTTGTTTATATAAATTATGAAACGATGGGATTTAAAATTATCCTTTTATTATAAAATTATGGTATAAACCTTCAAATAATTTATTTGACATTTTAATATTAAATTTAGATAAATTATATTTATGACCCTAAACTTTACTAGATTGACATATTTAACCCTTAAAGACTATTTAATTATCATTTATAACCTTAATGTATTAAATTACTAAATTATGAAACTTACTAATTCGGAAAACTTGCTACAAATAGAAAGTTACTATTCTTGGAAAGTTTCTAAAAATGGAAATAAACCTAAAATGGGTAATCTGTTTTAGACGAGCTTATAAGTAATACTTGATTATTACTTCGTGTAGATCCGGTGAAGAGGGAGTAGTTCCATATTCGTTTGCTTACCTTGGTTTTGGTTTGCTTTGCATAAGGTACATATATTCTATCCCTTTTCAGTAGGGACTTCTCATGACTTTCTTTCGATCCTTGACACCGCTAAGATTCCCTTCAGTATGCCATTGCTATGTTCCCCATTTGATATGATTGATATGATCCATTTGATATGATTCGTTGATATGATCTATTTGATATGAGCCTTGCTATGATACCTCTGATTTGATTTTGATTTGCTATCCACTTTGATTATGATTATGTGATTGCGAGATTCTGTTATATTATGCTCTGGGAGCATTCTGTTCTGTCATGCTCTGGGAGCATTTTGTTATGGATATCCTTGCTTTGTTTGTTCTGATATGTTCTGTTCTGATGCCCGAGTTTTTAGTCTACTTATGGAGGTACCATGGGTGTGTCATTGAGGCACCAATGGCATGACACTATCTGGGGCGGTGTGATTAGTCCCCGGCGTCCCCGTCTGTTTATGATATAATATGTGATCACTTGGCCACTTTGTATATGATTTGTTTGCGGGGGGCGTATGGATGCATCCTAGGTATGTTTGATATGATATGATATGATTTGATTTTGTGACTGGCTGTACGTGCCTTGTACCCCTTTCACGTCTGGTACTTGGAGGTCGCCCCTCTATGTACACCCTATGAATTGACGGATATGTGATTATGTGATTTGAGACCTATTCGAGTGGCTCTGGTAGGTCAGCTCGTGGCTTTCCTATATTTCTTTGTGTCTATTCTAGTTTCTCGGGTAGACAAGCCTTTGTTGATACGTGCTCTATGATTCTGATTATTATCTGATTATGATTACATTTGATATCTCTATTATGCTTCATTCATTTGACTTGTGATACATTATGCTCATTATTATGATCCTTCTCATTTCGTTTGCTTATTACCTTTGCTTTGCATATATATATGTTCACTGGGCTTTTTATACTCAGCCGCGTTTTCTTTTCCATGCGGCAGGTAATAAGCGGGATTCTGGGCTCGAGTGTTGAGAGTAGGAGCATAGTGGACCTACCCTATTTAGTTTCCCCATTGTTTGGATGATCATGGAACTTATGTTGGATTAGTTACTTCATTTTATTTCCTTTAGACTTATGTTGGATTTTTTAATGTTTAAGTCTTGATGTTCATGACTTATGTTATTTATGAAGTCTTCCGCTTGCGTATTATTCTTTGTATGTTCTGGTATGTCACCATACTGTGATACTTTAGTTCTTCTCGGGTTGGGGTGTTACATTAACAAACGCATGCGTGTTGTTTATATGGTACAAGGTGTTGTTCCATGCACAAGTGGGAGAAATCTTCATTGTGTGCAAGGTACAACACATAAAAATATGATGTAAAGGATTCTCTTAACTGTAAAGTAAGAGACTTAAAATTCTAATATACATCTAATCTAAGAAACACTTGGTCTTGAAATTTAGTAAACATGAGACGCATGCTAAATTTTAATGGCAAGGTGAATTTCCATATATGTGTGAGACCATACATGGATGATTTACTGTTTCCAAGTTAGACACATATTAGAACATGTGTCAATATGATAACTAGAAAACTTCAACTATAATATTTATGTATTGTTAGAATGACATAAATAAATGAAGTAAATAAATTAACTTGAACTACTATTGAAACCAAATGGTGGTGTTCAAGAATACTTTAATTATACATGTTTATACTTTATTGTATAGTTATAAACATGAAGTCTTTTAAGTATTACAAGACTTATAATAAAGTAAGACGTTAAATTGTCATGTTTTTTAATTAAGACATATACAAGAAGTCATTGAGATGATCAATGATTAATAACTTATAGTGGGATTATAACATGTTTATGTTTTGATAAGACAAGAACATGAAGTGACTTGGTCAAAAGTACTTGTATTATAAAGCATGCAATTGGTTTGGAAATACTATTATACCATTAAGTTAACTTAGTTGGTAAATAGGTATACCAAATGGATTATGGTTATCTTATATATTGTTAGATTATCTTACAATATTTACTCTAATGAAATATATGGAATGTTCAGTTAGGGAAATCAAACTCTTGTTAGATTGTTTGATTGAAGATAACTATGACTTCTTTTCTTCCTAAAGTTATCAAGGTTAGAAAATTGAGTATGGATTGAATATACTCGATTAGACTCCTAGAAGATTAATAAGACACTATTGAATTATGAAATGTGATGAATCACATTAAGTCTTAAATTGGAGTTCTGAATTTGTTAAGCTACTTATGGGTAGGTTGTTAACAAAAGAATATCAGGAACTATCAATATGTAATATCCTAAAAAGAGAATATTGTATTGTCACTTTAATTGCAAGTATTTATATTCTATATAATACTAATGGCAAGTGGGAGAATTTTATCTTGAAAAGATAAAATTACAAGATACATAATCTTCTAAAACCACACTAGTTAAAATCATGATGAGGCTTAACATGTAAATGATAAACCTCAAGATGATGGAATTCTCATTCATAGATCCGCTTGGATATCTCAGATATTTAATTAATATGCTGACGATTATATGATGTAGTATTACCAAAATAATGAATTGGGTAAATCGCTCATACTATGAATGCTATAGATGCTGTTCATAAAGATAGTCAAATTTTGAAAATTTGATTTATCTTAATTCTTAATTGTTAGAGAATGAAGACGAGTTTATCCAATATAATGTAACTCTAGTGGTTTAATATTTGTGTAGAAATCACGTGGATACAATTGTATACATATCTTAATGCATATCTTATGACAAGATTATTAATCATACTTAAGCAATTAACTATGATTGAATACTCTTTCCTAAGAACATTAAAGATACAATGGTAATTGTCATATTTATATGAATATGAAATTTGACAATGAATATCAAAAACTCTTTCTTGAATGATTACTTGAGCGAGGACGATAAGTGATCAAAAGGAGTTTATGAATTCAAATAAATCTTTGGAAGTATACAAAGTGCAATAATCCATTAATGGATAAATGCATGCATCTAGGAGATTATTCTTATGTTTAATTATTAAATCCATGTTTTGGTTTATAATTGAAATAAGATAATTTCTAAGTATTCCAGAAAGCTAGTGAGAGTATTATGTTTGATTTAATAAATCATGTATGTTGTAGAGTAACATTCCACATAAGTAAAAGGTTAGACTTAGTTTGGAATGAAACTTTACTTTAAAAGGTTTAGAAAATAAAACATATGACCTTGGAACTATAGTTTATTATTTAATAAACATGTGCAGTAAATAAATCTAATGGAATATGATACACTTAAATATGTGCAGTAAATTAAATGTATATATATATATATATATATATATATATATATATATATATATATATATATATATATATATATATATATATATATATATATATATTTGTAGAGATAGAACATGAATGAAATTTAAGTCTGACTGAAGGATTTTTCATGTGCATCATATTATTGTTGTATCATACTTAAATACTAAGTGATTTGACAATATTTGATATCCAATTAAAGTTATTATATAACTTGTGTAATAAATATTCTGAAGGAATATGTTTAAACTTAGAATAATGATCCTCAACCTGGAATTGCTCATTAAATTCTAAGTATGAACAATATGGCAAATTGTTGCGTAATTGTTATAGTTGACAATAAATCTTGAAAGATTGAAAGGTGTCAAACATTACACATTGGATATTATGTTTACGGAATTCTAAAAAGCATATTGTGATTTGTATACAATGATGCTAGTTTAATTGAGACGACACTCAATAACTAGTCATGGAAGGATTTCATTAGAACTAGTTGAGCTCAACTAAGAGCATAGTTGCATTAAACATTAAAGAATTAGAATACTTTAAACTTTAAAATGCTTGAAAGTTTGATTGTCATAAATTGGTGGTTGAGGATATCACACCATTTATGAATGGTATGTGTAACTATATCAAGATAGTTGGATATACACATACAAGAATTTTGCTAATTTAATTCTTGAAATAAGTATTCTCAAAATTATGATAGATCAAAGTTAGTTGAATAATGCTTTGTCGACAAGTGTGATTGTCATTACTTGAGGCATAATTGTCAACAAGTCATTACTTGAGACAAATTCATTAACTAGAATTATCATGCATTGATCTATTTAGTATTTGGATAAAGGATATTAAGCTATTTATTATTTATAATAAATTAAAGTACTTAGTACGTTTGTTTTCATTAATAATAAATTGTGCCCTATATTTGGATGTTTAAATCCATGAATAACTTATGTTATTCTAAATTGTCCATTGTCGATTAATGATATGGGAATATCATTAAATTAAGACAAATCTGAGTATTGGTTAGAATAAACTTGAAAGTATATTGATGCGTTGACATACCAATTTCACATGATATTCAATGAATTGAATATAGGACTTATCCCAACTACATGATTTTACTTTATGGATCTTGTCATTAAGTAAATCATGAAAATAGTTATCCTCAGACTTGAGATACCAAATAAGAGTCATGGATGTAGTGCATTTGTGTAAAGCAATCTACCGCTCACCGTAACAGGGAGTTATAAGGGTTGTTTTCAGAAGTGTTGCAAAGTCCATGGGTTATTCATGTAGTCAAGAAAGAATTTGTTCCTTCAAATTTGTTTTAAAGTTTAATACTGCTGGGCCCCTCGTAGGGTTGACAAGATGTTTGCGTGTGCACGCCCAAAGTCTATCTGGAATACGTTCAGATGTTTTGGTAATCTTGCTCAATCATAAACAACGAGAAACAGAATTGTTAATTAAAAAATGACTAAAATCCATATCTTTATTAACATGGTATTAGAAACAAAAGGATGATGATAATAATGATGAATCATTAAAGGTTTTTCCAGGAAATCTTCCTCGAGTTGGTCTAGGGGCATTGCCGTGTTGCTAGACGCTAACCAATGTCATTTTACCATTGATAGATATCCAAGTGGGAGCTGTTGGAATATGGATAAATATTAATATGTAAATGTCTAGCATCGAACCCGAGACCTCGGGATTGCACACGTTACGAATGAGTATTATGAAATAATAATTAATATATTTATATATTTATTATTATACACAAGTATGTAACGACCGTTAGTACTTAACGGAAAAGTGACTAACGACCGTTAGACGAATATAAGGAAAGAAATATGTGATAATAATTGGTAAGTCAAAAAGGTTCCGGATTCCCCTTGGAATCAATAGACTGATCGGTTGGGCTTGGGGAAACCCAATCCCACACCAACTTGAGTTCCAAGTTATTAACACTATATACACAAACACAAGGGGTCTTGGTTTTCATAAATTTTGTACACACTATTATCCCTAAGTGTTTTTCTCTTTCTTTTCTTGTCCTAAATCGATCGTACAAGATCCTTAGGGTTCTTGGGATCGAATTTTGTTGAAACAAAATTATTTTTATGTTGTTACTAGCATCACCTTAATATGGTTTAATTCGTGTGTACAAGAACGAGGTAATTACTCAATATAGTAATTATCAAGGGATCGATTAACAAAACGGTAAGGGGTTAATCATTGATCCATATAAACCCTAATTAGGGTTCATCATATTGTTCAAGATTTATATTGATTCTTGTTTTGCTAGATTCAATAAAGGTACGTTCATATTCAATTTATGTTAATCTTTTATATGTTATAGATGTTCCTACGCTTCCGCATATGTGTTTACTGATTGGCTTCAGACAGTCAGAAAATATCAATCAAGTAATGGTCAATAAGTCAAACAGTCTAAACCAATACTCCGTGGAGAGTAGTGTTTCCCCGGATCGTTAAATCCCAACGAGGCGTGAAATCTGAAATAAAACGACTTCGAGATCAGGTGAATGGAACAGGAAAAGGGTTTAAGTGATTGTACTACTGAAATATAAGTTAGGATAGCTTTGATAAGCTATATCAACTAATACGTGAAATCAGATAAGTACAAATGGAAAGGAACTGGAAAACGTGTACGTTTAATATTTAAACGTAAACAAAAGAAAAACAACTTTAACTATAGTAGGAGTTTACATGCCTTAGGGGCTTAAATGCAAATTAAATAAACTTAAAGTATTTATTTTATAATTACTGATTTATTTAAAAGTTAATAAAACCTAAAAATGTGAAAAGATATAAAAATACTTTAATATAAAAGCGATTTAATAAAAATATGAAAATGCAGAAGTGCTTATAAATAAGCTAAAAAGAAAATTAAATGGATAATTTCTATTAAATAGAAGCTATCACTATAATTAAGTTTGGCTTTTTCTGTTTTTTTTCTTTTACAAAACTATTAAAATACTTAAAATAAGAAACTTTTATAAAGAAAACTAATTTGGAAACCCAGAATAAGCACTGTGAGTGCTTATTACCCTTGACAGTTGACTTAGTTTGACTAGATCAAGAAATAAGCTCAAATGAGCTTGTGTGGGGTCCACAAGGTATATTCTGGTTCCTCTGAGTTACTTAGATTCTTTTAAGCTAGACTTGATAAAATAAGCTCATGGGATAAGCTAAAAAGCCACAATAAGCAATTGCTTATTTGGGTTCTGGGTCAGAAATGGGACAGGAATTGAGGGCAATTCCAAGTGGGGTCCACTGATGCACAGGTCAAACAAAGGGTCAAATATTGAACCCTGGTAGGAGGGGGTTGGAAGAACCAATTTAGAGCTAATGGGACCCACTGATGTGGCCACAATCAACCACCAAAGTGGTGGTTGTGGTGGTGATGGTCTGATGCACAGGGCAAAGGCTTGCCCTGCAGCTCAGTTCAAGGGGCAAAAAGGTCCACTCAAAAAATTCACAAAAATATGAAAAGTATGGAAATCACAAGTTCTACTGATAGACTAATTACCCAAGCAATTTCAAACCCTAGATCCAAGTACACAAATCATGAAAATTCTTGCCATATTGGGAAAAAACTGAAACATGCATTTTTGACTTTTTGAGAAAACTAGCAAGGTTGACTTTGATGAGTTTAGATCTTGATTTACTGATTTGTTATGAAGTATTTAACTAAAATGAAACTAAATCTCATTAGCTTGAACAATGTTTCAAGGATTTGAGGGGTTGTGGAACCAACTGTTCCAACAGTTGGTTAACTTAAGGGCTTAAACTTTGGTTTTGACTTTTTAAACTATACTCATTGCATTTTATGTTAAAACTACACTACTTAGACCTAAGTAAAGCAATCTTAACAGATTTTATCCAACAAAAGCCACAAGATCACAGGTATAAAACCTGATCCAAACACCCCTTAACTTGACTAAGGTGGGATTTTTCAAAGCAAACAAAGGATTTTAATCAACTTACTAACACAAAACCTGATATTATGCTTATATAAACTTGCCTAGACACACTTGTATCACTGATAACTACAACAACACAGATTTCAATAATATACTTCTATTGACTAAAATTGGAAATTAGAAGCAACTTATCAAATTTAATAAACAACTATGCTATTTTAGGTTATATTCTCACTAAATGACATTAACTAAATAACAATAACACAGATATAAGTAATAACCACTAATGTTACAGAAAATGAACTTGAAATGGATAATAGGCTTACAATTTTAAGGACTGTTAGCATCAAACACCAAGAACCAAGAATCCTAATTCCTCCCTGAGGATCTAAACCATAATCCAAAGCTTTCTTGTGCTTCCAAATCAACTCTAAATCCCAGAAATCAAATCCAAATCCCACAGTTGACTTTTGTTGACCGATTTTGTATTTGTGGATTTTTTTTAGCTATATTGAATTGTAAGTTACTAAAAGCTTTTGTAAGCTTTATAGGAGCTTATATGAGCTTATTGAGTCTGTAATCATCAACTAAGAACAACACTTAAGTAGAATGCGATTTTTGGAAATTTGAGAATTGCATAAACTGGATTCATACATAAAAATTGAAATTGATTATTGGAAATAGGTTCACATACACTGAAAAACACTAAACAAAGTACTTGAAAGCCAAATTTTACACTGGAAATTAGAACATAATTAAGGCGACATACATTTTTCTAAATTAAACTAGATAATCCTCCACATTGCTTCTCCTCAGCTTTATATTGACTTTTAGGGTTTCCTCTAGCCTTTTGAGACTTTCCCACCTCTTTTGAGCCATTGGATCTCTGCAATTCATCTAAACCGTTTAAACTTGCTTTTGGCGCCAAATCTATACACGTGTAATTGTGGCTGTTTGAGACTAATTAAAGAACTTTGGTGTTATGTGGAGGTGTAGGGGACAGGTTTGGATAGCAGGAGTGGACTATGGGTGTGTTTTGGTCAAGAAACAGGCTGTAAGCCATGGAGGTTGAGTGTGGATGGTGGGGAAGCATTAAATGCTACTGTGGGATGATATGATGATGTTTGGAGGTGAGGTGGAAGTGGACAGGTGGTGGTGAGGTGGTGAAATACCATGGTGGTATTGGGATTGAAGGCTGGGGGTGAGGGTGTTGTACAGTGGTGGTGGTATTGGAGAAGGAGGGTCAACGGGTCAAACCCCCGTTTTTATTAAATAAGGGTGTGGGCCGGTTTAGTATTTTGGGCCTAGGAAAGGTGTGGGTGGGCTGGATTGGTTGTGTTTGGACTAGGCTTGGTTTTGGTTTAATAATACAAAGGGTCCGGTTGGTATAAACAAGGACCAATTTTGTAATTTGGACAAAATTGAGGGGCTGATTTTGCAACTTTCCCAAAGTAGTTATAGGGACCAATTATGCCATTTATGAATAACCCAAGGACCAAAGATGCAATATTTTCATTTAAAATACCCAGGGACCTTTTCTGCCAATTTCTCAAACACCAGGGACAAAACTTGTAATTTTCTGAAAGTTGAAGGGTTGAACCTGTAATTTCTCCATAGTTATCATAAGGACCAATTATGCCATTTAAGAATAGTGCAAGGTTTATTTTTTCATATTTTTCCATTTTCAAAACCTTAAGGACTATTTTTGACATTTTTGAAACTTAAGGGACTAAAGTTGTCATTTTGCAATTTTTAACTTTAAAGGACTAAACTTGACAACTTATGAATCCCTAAGGACCTTTGATGATATTTTTCATGTTTTGATTTACTAGGGACTAGTTTTGCCAATTTTTCAAAGTTCAAGGACTGAAACTGTAAATTATGTGAATTATGTCGTTTTTCATCAGTTTTCAATCCTTTTGCATAAAAACACAATCCAAGGATATTTTATGTATTTTAAGGCATTCCTGTGTGTTTTCATATGTTTTTGCAGTCTAAATGTAACAGAAATGATGAGTATTCACACACTCATCAATCCCCCACACTAAACTATTGCTAGTCCCTAGCAATCTTTTGGGAAAATTTTAATGGATTTTTACTCTTTACCAAAAGCCATCACTTTTGGAGTAGCCAGATGTAAGAACTGTGGTACACTTGATAACTGTGTGATTTTTAGCAAACCACCAGCTGTCAACGAATTTGATTAGTCTTTACCAAAAGCCGTTTGCTTCTGGACTAGCCAACTCTTGATGGACATAGTCAACATCTTGGTGAGCTGATTACCAATTATGGTTTTTCCACTGCCTTTACCACAAGCCATAATCTTGCGGGCTAGCCAACTCATTCGCTTTTTAGGATATGGTGAGTTGAGGTACCATGCAATTTTGGGCAAATTGCAAGCCATCAACGGTTTTGAGATATCTTTACCAAGAGCCGTTTGCTCCTGGATTAGCCAATCCTTATGTGGGTTAGACATGGCGGACTGATAACCATTTATTGCATTTCTAAGTGTGAAAAAACTTTAAATTTTGATCAAATGAGGGTGCTTGATGGAACATGTGTTTGAATTCGTGAGAATCCCCCCTTTGCACTTAGAAATGAATATTGCCCTCAATATTCAAAACACCGGGTGTTAAACCGATATTGAGAACGTAAAAAGGAAATATTAATAACCTTTATTTAAGGCTATTTACGTCTTTTTTTTCTTCTCAAAATATATACATATATACAACATGTAGGGCATCTCCCCCACACTAGGGTGGTAGAAAAGAGAAAGAAATCAGAAATATGGGTGAAAACCCATATTGCTACTGTTTTTGATTACTGAGTCGCTAGCTTGACTCGGCCTCGAATTAAATTGTCCATGAGGAAGCTACTATTTTTGTTAACCGAGTCGCTAGCTTGACTCGACCCCGAATTTAATTGTCCTTGGGGAAAGTTTGGAGATCCGGGACAACCATGGATGGTATGTCCTCTCCAAAGTAGTGTTTCACACGATGCCCATTCACTTTAAAACATGGACCGTCATTTTGAGATAACTCAACGGTACCATATGGATAAACCTTAGTGATAGTGAATGGGCCAGTCCAACGGGTTTTTAATTTACCCGAGAAGATCTTTAATCTAGAATTAAAGAGAAGTACTCGATCACCAACGTTAAAAACGCAGTTCTTTATTTTTGAGTCATGAATTCTCTTTGTTTTTTCTTTATAGATTAAAGAGTTCTCGTAAGCCTGATCACGTAGTTCATTTAATTCATTCATTTGAACTTTTCTGTGATCACCCGCAGTTTTGAGGTCAAAGTTGGCATGTTTCAATGCCCAGTAGGCTTTGTGCTCAAGTTCCATCGGTAGATGACATGTCTTTCCGTACACAAGCTTGTAAGGTGTACACCCAATGGGTGTTTTATAAGCTGTACGAAAGGCCCATAGTGCGTCATCTAATTTATCCGACCAGGCAGCACGGTTTTCACCAACAGTCCTCTCAAGTATCCTTTTAATACCACGGTCTGAAACCTCCACTTGCCCACTTGTTTGTGGGTGATACGCGGTAGAAAGACGGTGAGTTACACCATACTTTCGCATGACTTTGTCAAATTTGTCATTGCAGAAATGCGTACCACGATCACTTATGATAGCACGTGGAGTTCCAAAACGGGCAAAAAGAGATTTAAGGAATTTCACTACAACTCGGGCATCATTCGTGGGTAAAGCTTTCGCTTCAACCCACTTTGATAAATAATCAACAGCCACAAGTATGTATTTGTTTCCTCTAGATGATGGAAATGGCCCCATAAAGTCAATGCCCAGATATCAAATATCTCACAGACTTGAATAGCATTTTGTGGCATCTCATTTCTTTGTGAAATGTTTCCATGACGTTGACAAGCGTCACAAGTTTTAATGAGATCCTGGGCATCTTTATAAATTGTGGGCCAGAAGAATCCGGAATCAAACACCTTTTTGGCGGTGTAATTGGGATTATGATGTCCCCCAGTGGGTCCAGCATGGCAAGCCTTGAGAATTTCAGTGGCTTCCTGTCCATATACACACCGTCGGATGACATGATCCGCACAGATTTTGAATAAGTAGGGGTCATCCCAGAAGTAATGTTTGACATCCTTAAAGAATTTATTCTTCTGTTGGGTTGACATCCCTTTCACAACAAAGTTACCCGCATGATAGTTTGCGAAGTCGGAAAACCATGGGGTAGTAGAATCTCCACAAAAAGCAACCGCATTGAGTGTTTCGAGAGAAAATGTTTCATTTATTTCCTTTTTCTCATACACATCTTGATGAGGGTTCTCTAATCGGGACAGATGATCAGCAGCCAGGTTCTCAGCTCCTTTTTTATCACGAATAATGATATCAAATTCCTGGAGGAGAACCCAACGGAGCAATCTCGGCTTTGCATCTTGTTTTGCAAATAGATATTTTAGAGCCGAGTGATCCGTATACACTACGCTTTTAGTCAAGATTAAGTATGTCCGAAATTTCTCAAAAGCATACACCACGGCTAATAATTCTTTTTCCGTAGTGGTGTAATGAGTTTGAGCTTCGTTCATAGTTTTGCTTGCGTAGTGGATAAGCTGAAAGTGTTTCGTTTTGCGTTGCCCCAAGACTGCACCGATAGCAAAATCACTTGCATCGCACATAAGCTCAAAGGGTAAATCCCAGTCGGGGGCAACAAGAATGGGTGCCTCAGTAAGCTTTTTCTTTAATGTTTCAAAAGCTTCGATGCACTCTGGTGAGAAGATAAAAGGAGCATCCTTTTCGAGGAGATGAGTCATAGGCCGTGAGATTTTAGAAAAATCTTGTATAAATCGACGATAGAAACTGGCATGACCCAAGAAACTCCTAATACCTTTGACGGTAGTAGGGTGAGGCAATTTAGCAATGACATCAACCTTAGCCCTGTCAACCTCAATCCCATTCTTGGAAATCTTATGGCCGAGGACAATGCCCTCTTTGACCATAAAGTGACTCTTTTCCCAATTTAGACATAGATTAGTGTCTTCACACCTTTTCAACATTTTTTTCTAAATTGGTGAGACATGTTTGGAATGAATCCCCAATGACCGAGAAGTCATCCATAAAGACCTCCATGGTTTTACCGATCATGTCAGTAAATATGGCCATCATGCACCTCTGGAACGTACCTGGAGTATTACATAAGCCAAAAGGCATACGTTTATAAGCAAAGGTTCCATAAGGGCATGTAAAGGTAGTCTTTTCTTGATCCGATGGATCAATGGGGATTTGAAAGTATCCTGAGAAACCATCAAGGAAACAATAGTACTCGTTCCCTGCTAATCTCTCA
This sequence comes from Artemisia argyi, assembly GCA_030686995.1. Classification (NCBI taxonomy): domain Eukaryota; kingdom Viridiplantae; phylum Streptophyta; class Magnoliopsida; order Asterales; family Asteraceae; genus Artemisia; species Artemisia argyi. The sequence goes on from CM060676.1 coordinate 48,631,344, forward strand.
AGCATCTGATCCATGAAGGGCAGCGGAAAGTGGTCTTTGCGGGTGGCGTCATTCAACTTACGATAGTCAATGCAAACACGCCATCCGGTAACCAGCCGAGTTGGAATCAACTCATTTTCCTCATTAGTGACAACAGTAATGCCACCCTTTTTTGGGACGCAATGGATGGGACTAACCCATGGACTGTCAGAGATGGGATAAATCAATCCTGCATCAAGAAGTTTGAGAACCTCTTGTTTAATCACATCATGGATTTTTGGATTCACCCTTCTTTGATGTTGCACTGCAGGCTTGAAGTCATCCTCCATTAAGATCTTGTGTGTACAAAAATCTGTGTTAATACCCTTAATATCGGAGAGCTTCCAAGCAATTGCTTGCTTGTGTGACTTCAAGACTTTTATGAGAGCAACCTTCTCCTCAGCACTTAAACCTTTAGCAATAATGACGGGTAATTTAGCATCACCCTCCAAAAATGTGTATTCAAGATGAGGAGGTAAGTCCTTGTGCTTGACCTCAGGAAAATCATCAGTTTTCTCAACATATTTGATTTCCTGATTATGAAGTTGTACGGGAGGGAGTGGAGGAGAATTATCTTGATTTAGCAATTTCTCAAGGAGAAGAATATCTCCCTCCAGATCAATCTCAGTGTTATCAATTCCCGATGGAACAGAATCACTTTTGAGAAAAGCCTCGACCTCTTCCAAAAGGAAATCACTTCCCTCAAACGGAGTGAGAGAAGGGGAAGAATCGGAAATGATAGGTTCAGATGATGGAGTGGAATCCCCACTCACAGAATTATGAGAATAACCAAGAAACTCTTGAGAATACTCCTCTGAAGCAATGTCTATGATATCTATTTGATTAACTGCTTCAGAATCATAATTGGAGGAGTACCTCGAGGTTTGATCGAGGTTAAAGGTAACGGCTTCATTACCCACACGCAGAGTGATTTCTTGCTCAAATACATCGATAAGAGCATGACCCGTTCTAAGGAAACCCCTCCCAACAATGAGAGGGACCCTTTGATCAGCATCGAAATCAACCACTACAAAGTCAGCGGGGAGATGGAACTCTCCTACCTTCACAAACACGTCCTCGGCAATGCCGAGAGGACGAAATATCGATCGGTCTGCAAGCTCTAAAGTCATGCAGGTAGGAGTAAGATCAGGAAGAGAAAGTTTCTTCCAAACTGAATATGGCATTAGGTTGATGCTTGCACCAAGATCGGCCAAGGCATAGCAATCAACCATTCCCGGAAATACACATGGTATTAGAAATTTTCCAGGATCTCCCAGCTTCTCGGGAAGCTTCTTTAAAAGAACTGCTGAGCAATTCTCATTCAAGGGAGTCTTTTCCATTTCAAACAGTTTCTCCTTGTTGCTTAACAAGTGTTTGATTGTTGATGCAAATTTGGGCATCAGAATAATAGCATCCGCAAAGCTAATGTCAAAATGCAAATCTTGGAAGATTTGAAAGAATTTATCCATCTGGTGACTAGCTTTTTCACGGAGCTTTTGCTCATTCAAACGTGAGGGGTAAGGAATAGAGGAGGTAGAAGGTTTGTGATGCGTGGGAATTGCACCAGGCTTTACCTCTCGAGGGATCTCGAGAAGCTTACAACCCCCACCAGGCTGTGTACCTGATCGTTGTAGTATAGTATAGTGACAAGTACCGGGGGATTGATCATTCAGCTAGGAATAGTGTCGTTAGGATTGAAATTAATCTAACTAGGTCTAAAGGTGAAGGATGATTCTTTTTATGTTTTTATATTTTATGAAAAGCAAGTAAAAATCTCGGGTATTGGGAGAGTGGGCGGAATTAGTTGCTAATCAACTAACCCAAAAGCTACTAATTAAACTAATAAACAAGAAAATAAACTAAGGTTCTACAAGATAAGTGAAGCATGTCTACCCATGATATGTTACCCCTTGCTAGCTTTCCAATCCTACCTATTGAATTGTAAACCTTATTGTAATTGATGGGTGTATTCCTAATAACTCATGGAGTGGCATACATATCTCTCCAATTCTATGAGCTCTTATCTCCTCCTATGCCATGCCCGACAAAACCATAGGGATTGTAAACAGTGGCTCATGCGTTAAATACTACCTTAATAGCCTAGTATGCCTTGGCTACATGTTTCTTAAGACGTTCAAGCACATTACACGATGGAGATCTGCCAGTTTTCTTAAGCCTAACATCGAATTCATTCAATCAAAACAAGAATCAATAGGAAACAAGAATTATAAACTAAACCAACTAGATCTATTGAAGTTGTCACGCCTTAATTGATGGAGATAGACACACACATCAACAAGCCCTCATTGATGGAGATAGACACAACCATCAACAAGAAATCAATGAGATCTAATCAATTATATACAAGTTTCACATAATCATAAGTAGACACAAGGTGAATTAACAAAACATAATCAAAGAAGGACAATCAACAAGAATAATGAAAGACATAGTTGAGATAGAATCATCAAACCAATACATGATGTTTATGGAGTGATTGAAACCCTCTAAGTTGCTGGAAAAACACCCACTTAAACCCAGGAATCGACCTTAGGGTTTAGGGCTTACAAAAAGTGAAGTTATGATGTTATATTTATAGGCATGTTTTCTGTCGGCAAGGCTTGACGCCGTCAGGTCGTTTCTCTTGACGCCATCAAGACCATTTTTTCACCAAATTGTAGATCTCTTCGTCCTCTTCGCGTGGGCTTTTGAATCACCTAAATCCGAGTTCGTATGCAAATGTTATGACCAAAACAATATCAGCTACTCCGCGCGCAAGTTTTGACCAGTTAACACGTGACGGCCTTGGTTGACGCCTTCACGTTCTCTCAGGGCCGTCACCTCTTTTACTCTTGACGCCGTCATGGAAAGCCTCTTGACGCCGTTACCTACTGTTCCCAGCAAGGAAAATTAAGACTTTGGCGTTTTCTTCACTTTTATGTTCCAAAAACGTCCGAATTGCTTCATTTTCCAGATTTCTCTCCCAAAGTACCTAAAATCACAAAAGGAACGATTTAAGGCAACATTTGATCAAATAAATTCAATTCCGGGCTTAAATGGCCCCCTAAAAGTGGTTCATTTTTCGCCTCATCATATACCCTTACACTTGAGATTTGCTTGTCCTCAAGCAAATGCGCTTTTATTCTAGTCAAAATACAAGTTAGGGGTCATTTAACACTAATATAAAAGTAATTACAACAAATAATCGTTCCACTAAAGACCAATAGATAAGCACGGAGGTCATACACTAGCACCTCACAAATAGTGTTTAGATACTCACATCTCTCGGGTGTAATAAAGTAATAATTACAATATGGAAACGGAAGATATCTCTCACTACCTGTCATAGCAAAATAGATTACCATAGGCTTGGGAAAGGATCAAACCTCCACCACATGGCGTAAGTACCTAGGATAAACTATCAAAGAGGTCTTTTAAAGGGTTGTAACGTTAGGTGTAGGGATATGAAATACACGGTTTTGTTGGATAAAGGAAGTTTTTACTGGTGGCGAGTTAACAATCTTGGTTAATTACATGTAAAATATGGCGTTGCTAAGCCAAGACTCGACTCGACTTAAGCTAATAAATGAAAAATAACAAAAACATGAAATGAACATAAAATGAAAAGGGATGGTAGTCCGTATGTTTTTTTTCTCTTTTCTTGTTTCTATTTTTTTTTTTCCTTTTTCTTGATTTTTTCGATTTATTTATTATTTTTTTTTTTGACATACACTCTTACCCTACCATCCAAAATAATACATCATAGGAAATGAACATTCCCCTTACACTTGAATCTTTACATACTTTACAATGAACTAAACTAATGACTCGAATTAAGAAAATCAAAACACTTGGAGCACTTTTAAGATTAACGTACATATGGGGGTAATAAATGATGTTCTTCCCCATTACTCCATAAATAAGTACTTTACCCATGAGTCCCAATCGTCCCAAAACAATATGTACAACGATATGACTCGACTTAGCAACCATGTAATCAATTAGATAATTAACTTTGGGTTTAACAAATAACAATAATGCACTAAAAATGAGCGCATACACGGAAGGCTAAGGCGATTTGGTTGTACATTTAAGTGGGGTGTAACAAATTCTTCCTTTAAGTAAGATGCTTAAAGTTAGAAACAAAAAGATAGGCTCGGAGGGGTGTACTAGGGGTTTCATGTACTAAAAATGAGTACAACGCTAAGGGTTTGGGAAAAATTAGTTGACTTAACTAGCCAAGTAATATGACTTAAATGGTCAAGTAATTATGATACGGATTTAACACAAGGGTGATCCTAATGCCTCTTATCATGTAGTAAATCCTACTACACGAATGTAGTCTCACTAGCGGTCTCGGGATTCATCACTAACGCAAGTTCAAGAATCTAAATGCTACCGGTACACTCATAAGCACTAATAGTAAATGATTTTCCTATCAAATCTAAAGGCGAACCTCACATATTTGGGTGGAAAATTTTTCTGAATATACGGTTTTGTGCTAGTCATACAATCTCCTATCCATGAGACGCTTGCTATGGCTAAATTTCACTCTTAAATGTTGTAAAAAAATTTAAATTTGACGCTAAAATTACACTAACAAGTATTTCTCGTAGTTTTATACACATCTACTATTAAACAAAACAAACTCAAGCGAAAGTGCATATGTAAGGTATCATCTTTTTACCCTCCCCTTACACTTAAGATGAACATTGTCCCCAATGTTCAAGTAAAGAATGTAAAAGTGAAATAAGTAAAACAAATGAAATCAAATACTCCCCTGATTCGCTCGGTATGGATAATAAGGTAGCAAGGTTAGATCTTCCTCCAAGAAAATGAACAATCAAAGCTTCCCTTCCAGAATATAAATCATCTTCTTGTCATATATAACCTGTTAAACCTGAGAAAACAATCACAAAAACCCAAAGTATCAAACCGAACAAAGGAAACTCACAACTAGATGTAATTCCAGACTTAGGAATAAAAACAAAACAATTAAAGATATAATGCTTGTGGAATGAATGTTTGCAGATTCCCTGGAGTTTATAAAACTAAAGAATTAACAAAAACTTTAAGACTCCGGTATAAACAAAACTAGCAAAATTTCCAGAATTTTACACATGACGCCGTCAAGAGTAAACTCATGACGCCGTCAGAAGTGGCCTGCAGAAATTTTTATGTTAAGTTTTCGGAAAATTTCTGGAAAAACTTATGTCCTACTTCCTGGAAAATCCTGCAAAATATCATTATGACTCGATACAAGCATTTGACTCTAACAAGTACTAATACATATGTCCATTTAATATTGTTGTGGTTCATGCTCAATTTCGTTCTTATAAACAAATTTGGATCTCTCTTACACTTATCTTTTGCAAAATACCTTTATATGCAATTAAGACGAAGTTAAAAACAAAATAAAGTATTTTCACAATTCACTTTGAAACATGAGCCACAAACAATAAAAATAAAACATGCATACGGAAACAAATAAAATCAAACAAACAAACAAACAAATAAATAAAAACACACAAAACATGGGTTGCCTCCCAAGAAGCGCTTGTTTTTGTTCGAGTCACGAGCCTGACTCTACCCTTATTTAACAGAAATAGGGGAGGTTTTCCCTACACTTAGGATCAAGTGTGGGTGAATGTAGCGATACACACCCTTAGGGTGTGAATATGCCACGTGAGGTGAAGGGGGTGAGTGAATGGCTTCCTTCATCCTAAAACTACCCGGATAATATTGGTTGATGGGTGGGTTGGTTCCTCTTTTGTCTCCTAGAAATATATCTAAGGATGGAAAGGTGTGTAAAGATTGAGGTTCCGGTTCATCAACACTAGGAAATTCCCTAGAACTAGGAGTAAGGTTATCACTACAAGTATTCAAACCTATATCCTCAAGTGGTGCCTGGTCCAAGGGTTCTACCTCCATCGGAATTCCTAAAGTTTCTTCTACTTCTTCCGGGTAAGTCACGGGCGGTGTGTGTGCCTCAAATGATGGTTGAGTATTTTGTGGGCTTATGTTATTTACCTCATCATTCCATGTGTCACGATCACCTATATCCTTAGGTAGTGATAATAACAAACCTAGTGCTTCATCCAACTTATGGTTTATTGATACTGCTCTATCCATAATTCCTTGGCAAACTAGGTCACTTTTTCTATTAGCCTCACTAAAAAGAGATCCTAAATATGGAGGTTGTTCATAAGAATCTATCGTAGGTGAAGGCTCATATGATTCATAGGTGTCTCTAAATGAGGTATTTTGCACTTCTTGGTGTTCTAGCCACTCAACCATAGATTGCAATCTTAGAAGTCTAAGTGAAGTGTCCATTTGAAGCAAATTACATACAAAATCACAAAGAAAAGATAGACTACGAGAAAGCTACAAAGTAAAAAGAAAAAATCTCACTTGATAGGAATCTAATGAGTAGACCTAATAAAAATCAAATTCAACCTAAACAATAACTATTCCCCGGGCTGCGGCGCCAAAAACTTGATGCGTGGGAATTGCACCATGCTTTACCTCTCGAGGGATCTCGAGAAGCTTACAACCCCCACCAGGCAGTGTACCTGATCGTTGTAGTATAGTATAGTGACAAGTACCGGGGGATTGATCGTTCAGCTAGGAATAGTGTCGTTAGGATTGAAATTAATCTAACTAGGTCTAAAGGTGAAGGACGATTCTTTTTATGTTTTTATATTTTATGAAAAGCAAGTAAAAATCTTGGGTATTGGGAGAGTGGGCGGAATTAGTTGCTAATCAAATAACCCAAAAGCTACTAATTAAACTAATAAACAAGAAAATAAACTAAGGTTCTACAAGATAAGTGAAGCATGTCTACCCATGATATGTTACCCCTTGCTAGCTATCCAATCCTACCTATTGAATTGTAAACCTTATTTTAATTGATGGGTGTATTCCTAATAACTCATGGAGTGGCATACATATCTCTCCAATTCTATGAGCTCTTATCTCCTCCTATGCCATGCCCGGCACAACCATAGGGATTGTAAACAGTGGCTCATGCGTTAAATACTACTTTAATAGCCTAGTATGCCTTGGCTACATGTTTCTTAAGACGTTCAAGCACATTACACGATGGAGATCTGCCAGTTTTCTTAAGCCTAACATCGAATTCATTCAATCAAAACAAGAATCAATAGGAAACAAGAATTATAAACTAAACCAACTAGATCTATTGAAGTTGTCACGCCTTAATTAATGGAGATAGACACACACATCAACAAGCCCTCATTGATGGAGATAGACAGAACCATCAACAAGAAATCAATGAGATCTAATCAATTATATACAAGTTTCACATAATCATAAGTAGACACAAGGTGAATTAACAAAACATAATCAAAGAAGGACAATCAACAAGAATAATGAAAGACATAGTTGAGATAGAATCATCAAACCAATACATGATGTTTATGGAGTGATTGAAACCCTCTAAGTTGCTGGAAAAACACCCACCTAAACCCAGGAATCGACCTTAGGGTTTAGGGCTTACAAAAAGTGAAGTTATGATGTTATATTTATAGGCATGTTTTCTGTCGGCAAGGCTTGACGCCGTCAGGTCGTTTCTCTTGACGCCGCCAAGACCAATTTTTCACCAAATTGTAGATCTCTTCGTCCTCTTCGCGTGGGCTTTTGAATCACCTAAATCCGAGTTCGTATGTAAAAGTTATGACCAAAACAATATCAGCTACTCCGCGCGCAAGTTTTGACCAGTTAACACGTGACGGCCTTGGGTGACGCCTTCACGTTCTCTCTGGGCCGTCACCTCTTTTACTCTTGACGCCATCATGGAAAGCCTCTTTACACCGTCACCTACTGTTCCCAGCAAGGAAAATTAAGACTTTGGCGTTTTCTTCACTTTTATGCTCCAAAAACGTCTGAATTGCTTCCTTTTCCAGATTTCTCTCCCAAAGTACCTAAAATCACAAAAGGAACGATTTAGGGCAATATTTGATTAAATAAATTCAATTCCGGGCTTAAATGACCTCCTAAAAGTGGTTCATTTTTCGCCTCATCAGTTTGGACTTGGATGTTTCAACTGGAATATCATTTGGTTCAAAAACAACTCTAGGTTTTGGTTTGGGTTTCGGGACAACATGAGGTGGGACGTCTTGGGTACCCCCATTATGAGTAGGAAGTACTTCGTCCTTATTTACCTCGGTTTCATTTTCCACTACCTTGGGAGAAGAAGAAGAGGTAGTGGGAACAGTGGGTCCGTCATATGAAACTCCGCTCCTGGTCGTGATCGCCTTTGCATCGCCCCTCGGGTTTGCGATCGTGTTGCTCGAAATTTTTCCAGAGCCCGAGGGTCGTTCATTTAAAGATTTCTTGATTTCAGAAATCTGGCTGACCAACATCCTGTTTGTCTCTTCTTGAGTTTTCATGAACTGCTTCAACAACTCATCAGATGATGATTGTGGAGCTGGGAGAATGGCTTGTGTTTGGTTGGGGAAATTTTGGACTCGGTTATTTTGATTATAACCTTGTTGTGATTGAAAATTTCCCTGATTTGGATTACCATTTCCCTGAAAATGATTTCCCGGGTTGAAATTGTTTCTGTTAAAGTTTCCTTGATTATGGAAACCTTGATTCTGTCTAGGATTGAAATTCCCTTGGTTTTGATAACCTTGGTTCATTCGAGGTTGGTTCTGGTTTCGATTTTGCAAATTCAGGTTTTGGTTAAACCCGGGTGGTCCCATATGTGTGTTAGCACGGTAACTTGGTTCCATTTGAGGACGGTATTGATTACCTCCCTGATTTGCAGTACCGGATAAGGCATTGGTTTCAAAAGGACTACCATCAGTGGCAGTACAATTGTAGTAAGCATGTGGGCCACCACAAGTGACACAAACTTCCACCTTTTTTACTTCAGCATGTGAAGGGTTTTGTGTGAAAGTGACTTTTTTCTGGTTTGAGAGAACCAAAGCTTGAATAACGTCCGTGAGTTTATCTATCTTAGCATCGGTGCTAGAAGTACTCACGGGTGATGAAGTAGATGGACCAGCACTCACTTGGGAGTTATATGGCTTTGTGCGTGTAGTGCGGACCTTAGACTTATTTTTAATGATTTCTAAAGCTTCTTTAGTGGTTTTACTCAAAAAATTACCTCCCGCGGAGGCATTGAGAGAATCTTGATCAGATTGACTCACACCATTATAAAAAGTGTCAATTTGCATTAATTCAGTGAAACCATGATGAGGACATCGACGAAGCAATTCTTTGAAACGATCTCATGCGTCACCAAACGATTCATCAAACCTTTGAGTAAATTTGATGATTTCATTTTTTAGACTTGTCGTTCTCGACGGGGGAAAAAATTCGTTTACAAATTTGGTAACTAAATCCTCCCATGATGTTATTGAACGAGGAGGTTATTTTTCCAGCCAAATCCGGGCTGCCCCCTCAAGAGAAAATGGGAATAGAAGAAGTTTGACTGCTTCGGAAGGGACGTTCTTGTATTTGATGGTAGAGGTAATCTTATTAAACCATCGAATATGAGCATGAGGATCATCCCTCTCAAAACCATAAAATTGGCTTGAGGTTACTAGATTTAGTAACCCGGTTTTGAGCTCAAAGTATTCAGCCACAATGGCTGGGACAATAATAGCATCTCCGTAACCCTCAATGGGTGCTTGGAGAAGCTCATTCATCGGACGGTCTTCCGCCATGATAACTTTGTTTGGGGAAACAGCACGTATCTCTGATACTGCTGTTGGGGCAGAACGTCTACGGCGTCTTCGAGGAATTCTGACAAGCTCACGGAAAGGGCTTGTTGACCTAGAAGAACGAGTGCGCATGCACTAGAGACTACTCTAAGAATACTTAGAGTGACGGGAAATTAAAAATAGAAAAGAAATATGGATAAAAAGGTGATATATAACAAAGTGTGATAATTCAAACTCACAGATGCTTCAAAAAGTCGTAAAACAAAGTGTGATAATTCAAACTCACAGATGCTTCAAAAAGTCGTAATACGCAGCACACCTCCCCGGCAGCGGCGCCAAATTTTGATTGGCTTCAGACAGTCAGAAAATATCAACCAAGTAATGGTCAATAAGTCAAACAGTCTAAACCAATACTCCGTGGAGAGTAGTGTTTCCCCGGATCGTTAAATCCCAACGAGGCGTGAAATCTGAAATAAAACGACTTCGAGATCAGGTGAATTGAACAGGAAAAGGGTTTAAGTGATTGTACTACTGAAATATAAGTTAGGATAGCTTTGATAAGCTATATCAACTAATACGTGAAATCAGATAAGTACAAATGGAAAAGAACTGGAAAACGTGTACGTTTAATATTTAAACGTAAAAAAAAAAAAAAAAAAACAACTTTAACTATAGTAAGAGTTTGCATGCCTTAGGGGTTTAAATGCAAATTAAATAAACTTAAAATAGTTATTTTATAATTACTGATTTATTTAAAAGTTAATAAAACCTAAAAATGTAGAAAGATATAAAATGTACGTTTAAATAAACGTAAGCGTTTTAAACTAAATGTGAATTCTGTCAAATAAAACTCACACAAATATGAAAATTATATTTTTGGAATCCTAAACTTATTAGAAAATTATTAGAAATTTAAAATTATTTTTATAAATATTTAATTAATTATTATTATTTAAAAACTATTTTCAATTATTTAATAATTCACTAATAAATAGAAAAATGTAAAATAAGTTTAGAAATATAAAATTAAAATTTCTAAAAGTCTAAAATATTATAAAACTTATTTTAAAACTAAAATTATATTTTTCACACTATTTATCTATTTATTATTAATTAATTATTATTTAACTAATTATATTTATTTAAATTATTAAAAATACTAAAAAGACTTAGATAATTAAGAAAATTTTTATAAATCTAATTAACCATCACAGGAATCCTAAAAAATTATAAAAAGTTTATTTTATGTATTTTTAAACTAATTAACTAATTATTATTCTATTTATTAATTAAATATCAATTAAACTAATTATATTATAAAAAATAGAAAATGAAAAGTATAAATTCTAGAAAAATTTATAAAAATGTTTTACCTTATATAAAAGCTAGAAAAATTATAAAAACTGGGTGGTACTTTATAAAATATAATTATGCTATTTAATTCTTAATAATACTTAATAATTAATTAAAATAATATTAATTCTATATATTACTAAATAACAAAGGAAAAATCTGGAAAAATTTATAAAAATACTTTAATATAAAAGAGATTTAATAAAAATATGAAAATGCAGAAGTGCTTATAAATAAGCTAAAAAGAAAATTAAATAGATAATTTCTATTAAATAGAAGCTATCACTATAATTAAGTTTGGCTTTTTCTGTTTTTTCTTTTACAAAACTATTAAAATACTTAAAATAAGAAACTTTTATAAAGAAAACTTATTTGGAAACCCAGAATAAGCACTGTGAGTGCTTATTACCCTTGACAGTTGACTTAGTTTGACTAGATCAAGAAATAAGCTCAAATGAGCTTGTGTGGGGTCCACAAGGTATATTCTGGTTCCTCTGAGTTACTTAGATACTTTTAAGCTAGACTTGATAAAATAAGCTCATGGGATAAGCTAAAAAGCCACAATAAGCAATTGCTTATTTGGGTTCTGGGTCAGAAATGGGACAGGAATTGAGGGCAATTCCAAGTGGGGTCCACTGATGCAAATGTCAAACAAAGGGTCAAATATTGAACCCTGGTAGGAGGGGGGTTGGAAGAACCAATTTAGAGCTAATGGGACCCACTGATGTGGCCACAATCAACCACCAAAGTGGTGGTTGTGGTGGTGATGGTCTGATGCACAGGGCAAAGGCTTGCCCTGCAGCTCAGTTCAAGGGGCAAAAAGGTCCACTCAAAAAATTCACAAAAATATGAAAAGTATGGAAATCACAAGTTCTACTGATAGACTAATTACCCAAGCAATTTCAAACCCTAGATCCAAGTACACAAATCATGAAAATTCTTGCCATATTGGGAAAAAACAGAAACATGCATTTTTGACTTTTTGAGAAAACTAGCAAGGTTGACTTTGATGAGTTTAGATCTTAATTTACTGATTTGTTATGAAGTATTTAACTAAAATGAAACTAAATCTCATTAGCTTGAACAATGTTTCAAGGATTTGAGGGGTTGTGGAACCAACTGTTCCAACAGTTGGTTAACTTATGGGCTTAAACTTTGGTTTTGACTTTTTAAACTATTCTCACTGCATTTTATGTTAAAACTACACTACTTAGACCTAAGTAAAGCTATCTTAACAGATATTATCCAACAAAAGCCACAAGATCACAGGTATAAAACCTGATCCAAACACCCCTTAACTCGACTGAGGTGGGATTTTTCAAAGCAAACAAAGGATTTTAATCAACTTACTAACACAAAACCTGATATTATGCTTATATAAACTTGCCTAGACACACTTGTATCACTGATAACTACAACAACACAGATTTCAATAATATACTTATATTGACTAAAATTGGAAATTAGAAGCAACTTATCAAATTTAATAAACAACTATGCTATTTTAGGTTATATTCTCACTAAATGACATTAACTAAACAACAATAACACAGATATAAGTAATAACCACTAATGTTATAGAAAATGAACTTGAAATGGATAATAGGCTTACAATTTTAAGGACTGTTAGCATCAAACGCCATGAACCAAGAATCCTAATTCCTCCCTGAGGATCTAAACCATAATCCAAAGCTTTCTTGTGCTTCCAAATCAACTCTGAATCCCAGAAATCAAATCCAAATCCCACAGTTGACTTTTGTTGACCGATTTTGTATTTGTGGATTTTTTTAGCTATATTGAATTGTAAGTTACTAAAAGCTTTTGTAAGCTTTATAGGAGCTTATATGAGCTTATTGAGTCTGTAATCATCAACTAAGAACAACACTTAAGTAGAATGAGATTTTTGGAAATTTGAGAATTGCATAAACTGGATTCATACATAAAAACAGAAATTGATTATTGGAAATAGGTTCACTTACACTGAAAAACACTAAACAAAGTACTTGAAAGCCAAATTTTACACTGGAAATTAGAACATAATTAGTCGACATACATTTTTCTAAATTAAACTAGATAATCCTCCACATTGCTTCTCCTCAGCTTTATATTGACTTTTAGGGTTTCCTCTAGCCTTCTGAGACTTTCCCACGTCTTTTGAGCCATTGGATCTCTGCAATTCATCTAAACCGTTTAAACTTGCTTTTGGCGCCAAATCTACACACGTGTAATTGTGGCTGTTTGAGACTAATTAAAGAACTTTGGTGTTATGTGGAGGTGTAGGGGATGGGTTTGGATAGCAGGAGTGGACTATGGGTGTGTTTTGGTCAAGAAACAGGCTGTAAGCCATGGAGGTTGAGTGTGGATGGTGGGGAAGCATTAAATGCTACTGTGGGATGATATGATGATGTTTGGAGGTGAGGTGGAAGTGGACAGGTAGTGGTGAGGTGGTGAAATACCATGGTGGTATTGGGATTGAAGGTTGGGGGTGAGGGTGTTGTACAGTGGTGGTGGTATTGGAGAAGGAGGGTCAACGGGTCAAACCCCCATTTTTATTAAATAAGGGTGTGGGCCGGTTTAGTATTTTGGGCCTAGGAAAGGTGTGGGTGGGCTGGATTGGTTGTGTTTGGACTAGGCTTGGTTTTGGTTTAATAATACAAAGGGTCCGGTTGGTATAAACAAGGACCAATTTTGTAATTTGGACAAAATTGAGGGGCTGATTTTGCAACTTTCCCAAAGTAGTTATAGGGACCAATTATGCCATTTATAAATAACCCAAGGACCAAAGATGCAATATTTTCATTTAAAATACCCAGGGACCTTTTCTGCCAATTTCTCAAACACCAGGGACAAAACTTGTAATTTTCTGAAAGTTGAAGGGTTGAACCTGTAATTTCTCCATAGTTATCATAAGGACCAATTATGCCATTTAAGAATAGTGCAAGGTTTATTTTTTCATATTTTTCCATTTTCAAAACCTTAAGGACTATTTTTGACATTTTTGAAACTTGAGGGACTAAAGTTGTCATTTTGCAATTTTTAACTTTAAATGACTAAACTTGACAACTTATGAATCCTTAAGGACCTTTGATGATATTTTTCATGTTTTGATTTACCAGGGACTAGTTTTGCCAATTTTTCAAAGTTCAGGGACTGAAACTGTAAATTATGTGAATTATGTCGTTTTTCATCAGTTTTCAAGCCTTTTGCATAAAAACACAATCCATGGATATTTTATGTATTTTAAGGCATTCCTGTGTGTTTTCATATGTTTTTGCAGTCTAAATGTAACAGAAATGATGAGTATTTACACACTCATCAATCCCCCACACTAAACTATTGCTAGTCCCTAGCATTCTTTTGAGAAAATTTTAATGGATTTTTACTCTTTACCAAAAGCCATCACTTCTGGAGTAGCCAGATGTAAGAACTGTGGTACACCTGATAACCGTGTGATTTTTAGCAAACCACCAGCTGTCAACGGATTTGATTAGTCTTTACCAAAAGCCGTTTGCTTCTGGACTAGCCAACTCTTGATGGACATAGTCAACATCTTGTTAGGGCAATTTTAGCGCCAAATTTAAATTTTTTTACAACATTTAGGAGTGAAGCTTTAGCCTTAATGAGCGTCTCATGGATAGGAGTTGTATGACTAGCACAAAAACCGTACCACTCAGAAAAATTTTCCACCCAAATATGTGAGGTTCACCTTTAGATTTGTTAGGAAAAGCATTCATTATTAGTGCTTATGAGTGTACCGATAGTACTTAGATTCTAGAACTTGCGTTAGTGATGCATCCCGAGACCGCTAGTGAGACTACATTCGTGTAGTAGGATTTACTACATGATAAGAGGCATTAGGATCACCCTTTTGTTAAACCCGTATCATAATTACTTGACCATTTAAGTTAATTACCTTGACTAGTAAAGTTAATTAATTCTCCCACACCTTTGCGATGTATACCCCTAGTACACCCCTCCGAGCCTATCTTTTTGTTTCTAACTTTAAGCATTTTACTTAAAGGAAGAATTTGTTAACAATCCACCCCAAATGTGCAACCAAATTGCCTTAGCCTTCCGTGTATGCACTCATCTTTAGTGCATTATTGTTACATGTTTAAACCATTAGTTAATTGTCTAATTGATTACATGGTTGCTAAGTCGAGTCATATCTTGTACATATTGTTTTGGGACGATTGGGACTCATGGGTAAAGTACTTGTGTTATGGAGTAATGGGGAAGAACATCATATATTACCCCCATATGTACGTTAATCTTAAAAAGTACTCCAAGTGTTTTGATTATCTTAATTCGAGTCATTAGAATAGTTAATTGTAAAGTATGTAAAAGTTCAAGTGTAAGGGGAATGTAAATCCCCTATGATGTATTATTTTGGATGGTAGGGTAAGAGTGTATGCAAAATATATATATATATATATATATATATATATATATATATATATATATATATATATATATATATATATATATATATATATGGACGACCATCCCGTTCTATTCTATGTTTGTTTTATGTTTTGTTAGTTTTTGATTAGCTTAATTCGAGTCGAGTCTTGGCTTAGCAACGCCATGATACATGTAATTAACCAAGATGATTAACTCGCCACCAGTAAATATTGCCTTTATCCAACAAAACCGTGTTTATCATATCCCTACACCTCATGTTATAACCTTTTAAAAGACCTCTTTGATAGTTTATCCTAGGTGCTTACGCCAAGTGGTGGAGGTTTGATCCTTTCCCAAACCTATGGTAATCTATTTGATATGACAGGTAGTGAGAGATGTTTTCCATTTCCTTATTGTGATATATACTTTATTACACCCGAGAGATGTGAGTATCTAAACACTATTTGTGAGGTGCTAGTGTATAACCTCCGTGCTTGTTTTTGGTTTTAAGTGGAACGATTATTTGTTGTAATTACTTTTAGCTTAGTGTTAAATGACCCCTAACTTGTATTTTGATTAGAATAAAAGCGCATTTGCTTGAGGATAAGCAAA
This sequence comes from Artemisia argyi, assembly GCA_030686995.1. NCBI lineage: Eukaryota > Viridiplantae > Streptophyta > Magnoliopsida > Asterales > Asteraceae > Artemisia > Artemisia argyi. Next base: position 48,647,423 of record CM060676.1, read on the forward strand.
TCTCAAGTGTAAGGGTATTTGATAAGGCGAAAGGTGTACCGCTTTTGGGGGGTCATTTAAGCCAGAATTCGTAATTATTTGATCAATTGTTGCCCTAAATCGTTCCTTTTGTCATTTTAGGCACTTTTGAGAGGAAATTTACAAAAGGAAGCATTTTGGACATTTTTGGAGCGAAAAAAGTGAAGAAAATGACAAAGTCTCAAAATCGTTGCTGGGAACAGTACCTGACGGCGTCAATGCAATGCAAGTTACGGCGTCAAGATTGGCAAAAGAGGTGGATGTGGAAAATACACATGACGGCCCAAAACATTTTCAAGGTAATTTGGCCTGACGGCGTCACCAAGGCCGTCAGGGTCAGAATACATGTGACGGCCCAGAGTAAAATTACACATGACGGCGTCAGAAGTGGATCTCGGCAATACGAATTTTATCTTGGCGGCGAGTTGACGGCGTCACAAGCTATTACGTGACGCCGTCAAGGTGTAAAATCTATATATAGTTTTCTAATTTTCATTCATAAAGTGTGGAACTTTTGGAGAGCTTCTTTGTGAAAACCCTAGACGAATTTTCTTTAATAATAAGGGTTTCAACCCTTGTTCCATCCATGTTCAATTGAAGATAAGTTTTCCAATAATCATACGATATGTCTATGTGTTGTGTGATTCTATCTTATGCTTTTCTTCTTTTTAACATGCTAGGCTAGGTTTTTATTGTGTTTGCTTAGATGTAATGAAACCTAGATGTTGATTATTGGTTGATGGTTTGTTTATAGTTGTTGTGGATGATTGTCTTCGATGTTAGGCTTAAGAAAACTGACAGACTTCCAATTAGTAACTTGCTTGAACGTCTTAAGAAACATGATCGGAGGTGTACTACGATTTATGGTTGTATTTAATGCATAAGCGAATTCTAGTGATTCCATGTTAGGAGCTTTTAGCCGGCTTGACATAGGAGCGAAATAGGAGCTTATAGAGTTAGGGAACTTCGTACACGGCCCTACGACTGGTAATAAGGAATATAACCCGTCATCCATGCAATTATAACAAGCTAATTAATCGGTAAAAGATATCTAGGGAGTAATGAAATCTAAGTAAACACATTTTCTCTTATTATTGTTTACACCACAATTTAGTTTTAGTTTATTTTATTTTATTTTGATTGCATCTTTAGTTATTTGGGTTAGTTGACTAGCAACTAATTCCGCTCACTCCTTCAAAACCTGAGATTTTACTTGCTTTTATAAAAATATAAAAATACAAAAATACAAAAAGAATCATCCCTCACCTTTATACCTAGTTTAGTAGACTTTTTAATCCTAGCGAACACTATTCCTGAGTTGAACGATCAATCCCCCGGTACTTGTCACTATACTATACTACAACGAACAGGTACACTGCCTGGTAGGGATTGCAAGCTTCTCAAGATCCCTAGAGAGGTAAAACCTTTTGAGAGGGTGCAATTCCACGCATCATTAGAGATCTAGGGTATAAATAGTGTATAAATATCTCACTAACAAACTTTCTGTGGACGATGATAACAACCCTAAATCCACAACCCATATATCTCATCAAGATAGCATAAGCATTATCAGGAAATTGTGCATATATCCCTAATTTCTTGCAGGTCGACAACCATGTGTGGTCAATAACTTCTTTCTCAAAAGGAACTAAACCATGATTTACGGGCCTCAAAATTGTAAGAGATGATTGGAACAACATATGCATCATCATATTATACTAAATCAAACTACCACTCAACCCACCCCAAGCCTTCTCAAAGCATAAAAATGCATACATGTTGTTTATTTTGTTGAGCCTACCATGTTCACCTCACTTATCACTGTAGTAGCAAGCATAGAACCTATTGGTTTCACACAGTATAAAAAATTCGATCCTAAAAAGTGTAGTAGCAAAAACCATATCCTAGATTGCGAAACAAAGGACCACATAAACCTAAATTTTATAACGCATACCCTATAACGACAATGATGATTGGGAAACCACAATTACTTACGAAATCCATAAACGAATTAATAGTCCCTGAAAAGTAACTGACCAAACAGGCAATAATCATGGCAGATTCAAAAAAAAGGTATTGCAAATTTTATGAGACTAAAAATTTCAGGCGTATACCATTTATACAGGTTCAGTTTTGACCCATTTGAGGCGCATACCATTTAAGGAATAAAAGTACTTTTCTTCGTCAGTATACAAATGTTAGGAATACAAATATTCCTGTAAAAGTCTCGGTCACCTAATGATTGTAATGGCATTAAGTTAGCTCGTAGTTAGTTTGTTTATTAGTTAATTAGTATTAGACTAAGTAACACCGTGGAAGAAGGAACGGGTCTTTACCCACTGTATGCCTGATCCACAGCCCGGGAGTGGGCGTAATATTGTAACTATAAATACCCCTCTCCACATGTGGAGAGGGTTGGACCTTCATTCATTTTCAATCTAACATTTTCTCTTTTTCTTTCAAGGTTCCACTCTTTCTCTCTTTTCCTCCCTCCCCTTCATCTCTATGCCTCTCTCATCACCACTTGTTCATGTTTCCAACATAGTTAGTATTCTACAATTGGTATCAAGAGCCAAGGTTTCATCTTAGGGCCTTGTAGAATCGAATTTGATGATGTTTTGAGTGGTTTTGTGAGTTTGGTGTCACTTTCTTGGAAAACATCTTGGTTTCATCCCTCTAGTGTTGTTATACATGTTCGTGATGCTCTTTTATGTTCATTAGTGTTTGTGTAACATTGTAGTGTAGAGTGTGTTACAATATCATCAAGCTATTTGAAGTTTGGAGTGGATTATGGGCGGTTTTCTTGGTTGCGGTTAAGTCCACTGCTTCACTTCTTGGTTGCGGTTAAGTCCTGCGAGCTGCGGTTAACTTTCTGCGTTTACTATTTCGGGAATACAAACAAAACGCAACGATAGTGACATTTTTGGACCATTATCACTGCGATTAGTTATCTGCCTGCGTTTAGTTTTCTGCGGTTAATCATTTGCGGTTAACTGTTTCTGCGGTTGGTTATTTTCTGCGGTTTGGTATTATCTGCGGTTAGTGTCTTGCGGTTAGTATCTTTGGCCTGCGGTTTGCTTGAGTTGCGGTTAGTTCATACTGCGACTGGATTTTGTTGCGGTTTGGTATAATTTGCGGTTAGTATCTTTGGCCTCGGTTTGCTTGGGTTGCGGTTAGTTCATACTGCGACTGGGTTTTGTTGCGGTTTGGTATAACTTGCGGTTAGTTCTCTGCGGTTAGTATCTTTGGCCTGCGGTTGGCTCTGGTTGCGGTTTGCTCATTCTGCGGTTGGATTGTGTTGCGGTTTGGTATTGTTTGAGGTTAGTGTTCTGCGGTTTGGTCAAGTTGTGGTTAAGTTGCGGTTGGATTTTATTGTGGTTAAGTTGTGGTTAACTTATCTCCCACTTTTAGTTTGGTAATCTCTTATTTGTGATGTCGACTTCTTCCGATGACATTCAAGCTGCGGGGTCTGACACCCGACCTCCGATGTTGGACAGAACTGACTATGAATCATGGGCTCAAAGGATACGGCTGTACTGTCTAGGTAAAGATAATGGGGTTAACATCCTGAAATCCATCGATGAGGGACCCTTTCAAGCGGGTACTACTAGAGACACGGTTTCAGAAGCAACTGATCAACTACTGGCCGTGTTTGGTCCTGATAGACCTCGCACTTACAATGAGTTGTCTGAAGAAGAAAAGAAACGATATGATGCAGACATCAGAGCATCTAATATCATCATTCAAGGCCTTCCCAAAGATGTCTACAAACTGATCAACTTCAACACTGAAGCAAAGGCGGTCTGGGATAATGTCAAAATGCTTCTTGCAGGGTCTGAGTTAACTAAAGAAGATCGTGAGTCACAGCTATACGATGAATTTGAGCATTTCAAAATGAATCCAGGTGAAAGCATCACTGACTATTACGTCAGATTTCACAAGCTGGTCAATGACATGAGAGCCATCAAGATGACAATGCCCAACATACAGCTCAATTCCAAATTCGTGAACAACATGGCACCGGAATGGGATAGGTTTGTCACGGCTGTTAAGCTCAACAAGGGTCTCAGGCATACCAATCATGAACAGCTGTATGCGTATCTCCAGCAACATGAGAAACATGCAGCTTACGATCGGCTAATGCGAGAAAAGCTCAATCCGTCTGCAACAAATGAATCTCTTGCTTTTGTCTCCAATGTTCAACAACCTAATCAAACCTCTAAAGATCAAGGTCAACCATCACAATCATCCTCCAGGTCTACCCCAACCATTAGTCAATCATCAACTCCCTCACCATCTGCAGTGAATACTCAACTTGATTCTGGGTATTCTCACACTGACATGATGATTGATAATCTCTCCAACCAAGTGTCTTTACTGGTCCAACAGTTCAGGGCTGCACTCCCATCTACTAACAACCAGCTCAGAATCTCATCTAATCCACGTAATCAGGCAGTCATTGAAGATGGTCGGGTAGTGGTGCAGAATGTGCAGGGAAGACAGAACTTCAACCAAAGAAATGCTGGTAGAGAGAATGGGCAGTACAGAGTTGGGAATGCTCTTCAAGCACAAGCTAAGCAACCGAAATGCAACAACTGCGGAGGGTTGGGCCATATTGCTAGGAATTGCACTCTCCCAAAACGTCCCCAAAACTCTGAGTACTTCAAAGACAAGATGCTGCTGATGCAGGCACAAGAAAACGGGACTGTGTTGGATGAAAAAGCATTGCTCTTTCTGGCTGGTAATGATGGGAACACCTTTGATGCTGATGTGGATGATCAACCTGTTCAGGACATGGCTCTTAATGACCCAAATATCTTTCAAGTTGAAGAGTGTGATGCATTTGACTCAGACGTGGATGATGAACCAACTGCTCAAACAATCTTCATGGCTAATCTGTCTGCAGCAGCATCCTCTTCACAGCATCCTGATTTATCCATCACGTCTGCTATCTCTGAGGTACCAAAATCGCCTAAACATGATCTGAATAATTCTACACCTGTACAGGGGGCATGTGACTCTGTACAACTCAAGAATATCGTCAACACAGACATCACTGATATGGGTAATACCAATAATATCCCATATGAAATGTATGTGAATGACAATGGACCCCCAGTTGTACCAAGTGACATGCCGTCTATTGATTCTAGTCAACATGAGGTATATGAGCACTCTATATACAACCCTGGTGATTCTTTGATCACTAGAATTAACACCCTTAAGGACCAAGTAAACATTTATGAGCAACGTGCTAAGTTTGAGCTGAATGAACGTGAGCAGAAAATGGAATGGCAACTGCGTACTTACATATCTGAAAACAATTCCAAACAAGAATCATTAAAAAGGGAACTAGTTTCTTTAAAGAACCAATTGAATCAAACCGTCAAACAAAAACTTGAGGTTCAAAAAGGTTTGACTACAATCAAACAAGAATTCAAAGATAAAGAAACTAAACTTCTAAATGACTTCTCAAAATTAAAAACTTTGAAAAATAAATTGGAAGATAAGTTGTACACACAGGGCCAAACCATTCAATCTGCTCAAATGATGGAAAACCACAGGAAGTTAAGTGATGAATTTAGTGAACATGATTCCTCCAAACCCAAAGCAAGATTCCTTAGAATAGGTCTAGGTGCACAACCTGCATTATATGATGCAAAAACTATGCTTGAACCTAACCATGCCCCTCCTGATACACGATCCTATGACCACATCAATGAGGCAGAGGATAGAACTAGGGCAAAACTTGCTGAACGTTTGAAGGATCCTAAATGCATTGCTAATAACCTCGTGTTTCACTATGATTATGCTAATGACAATCATACTGCAATTTTTGTTCCTCATAAGAGAATTTTTCCTGAAAAAGTGTTTTGGAATATTGACATTGAGAGAATGCAAGCTGAAAAAGTTGTAGGTAACACACGCACTATGTTTAGAATTGCTCACCCAACTGCCTATCCCCTAAACACACCTAGGCACCTTGTACCTTTCACTCTTCCCACACAATGCAATACTCTAATTGGGCTGTATGTGCTAGGTCAATTGTTCAATGACTTTGAGAAAACCTGTAAAATAAGAATTACACCTACAGGGATTACAGAAGGGGAAAGGGGTTTTGAGCAAACAAAACAGTGTTACTTAACTGAAGTTATGCCATTCTTTAAACTTCTAAAAGAACATTTTGAGGGACTTAAAAACACCATTAATGATGATGTGACTCAAATGAAAAAAGTTTTTGATGAAGTGAAAGGTGAGGGTAACCAACTTGCTATTGATCTCAAACACAGTGAAATTGACAGAAAAAACATTCTCATCATGAATGAAAACTTGATTGCTAACTGCATTGCTAAAGATGTGTTTTATACTGTTACCGACTCTGCGCTATCTGCTCGACAATTTCATGAAATGTCGGTTACTTTGAATGTCTTCCAAACTCGTATGATTGAGCTTGAGGGGGAGAATTACAAACTTACTGAAAAAATTCAAAACGATGATCATGATAACATGGTCAGGAATTTCTCAAAACTAGAAGTTGATAATCTGAACCTACAATTAAAATATCAACATCTAGAAGAAAGTATAAAAATATCAAATGCCAAGATATCTTCGGATGTTCCTGAATTTGATACATGTTTTGAATTAGCCAAAAAGGATGAAGTAATTCAAGCTCACTCAAACACGATTCGGAAGTTGAAGGTCCAAATTGCACAATTAAAATCGAACAAAAGCGATGTGACCAATACCAATTACCAGAAGTCTATGGATTCTCAAAATTTTCAAAAACAGGACACTATCAATGACTTACAACATGAAAATGAGTGGCTTCGTGCTGAAATGTTCAACGCTAAACAACGTTATAAAGAATTGTTTGAGTCTATCAAAACAACACGTGACCAAAACAATGAGAAAGTCACCTCTTTGTTAAATGAAATTGAGAATCTAAAGACCATGGTGAAGGGTAAAATGCCCGTTGCTTCATGTGATCATGCAATTTCCAATGTACATGTTTGTAATAAATATGAGTGCGATGCTGTGAATGTTTCTCTTCCCCTTAGGAACAATAAGTTAGTTCATAATAACTATCTTAGAAATCTTAAGGATTGTCTGGCCATACTTAGAGAACCGTTGAAGATAAGAGGATCTCTAAACCACTTGATGATGTTATTATTGGTGCGTGCTTCCTCACTAATAGGGCCCAGGAATTATTAGAATATGCCATAGGATCATGTCCCAAGAATGATACCAAGTCGGATAGGACAACTGCATTGCACCCTCTCAGTGGCAACAAGCATGTCACAGTTGACTTTCCCCAAACCATGTCACAATCCCCCATCTTGATCACCAGTAAACAAGTAGCAACTAATCAGACTAATGTTCCCATCATTGCTTCTACAGGAGTAAAAGGTGTATCTTATGCTAGCAAGTCACAGCCTAAGTGCAATACAAAGAATGATAGGACTTTGCCGGCTAAGAGCTCACTTATGAAGGAAGTAGAAGAATCATCTAGGAACAATAAAGTGTTGCTTAGTGAAAGGAATCGTGTTGATTCAGACATTTGTGTGAAAAATGATGTAATTAATTCGAATTCTGATGCTATTTGTAAGACGTGTAACAAATGCTTATTTGATGGTAATCATGATGTATGTGCTGTGTCCGTTCTTAAACCCACTATGCAATCACCAGTTATGAATGTTTCTCGTATTAAACGGGCAAAACAAGTATGGAACAAAACAGGAAAAGTTTTCACTAATGTTGGTTATCAATGGAGACCTACTGGAAGGAAACTCACTCTGAGGGAAAAGTGCCCAGTGACTAGGATTACTAACTCTAGGGTCATGCCTATTAGGAAGTGGAGACCTACTGGTAGACTATTTCCAATAGAAGCAATTAATACCACTCCTAGGTCTAGTGCATCAAAATGTGAACACTCCAGTGAGATACCTGTTACTTATGATAATCCAATATTTGTGTGTTCTAACCAAACGGACCCCAACTGTGTGTGGGGCTCCAGCTTTTTCAGTTATCCACGATTGTCTCATTTCAAATGCAGGTCGTACAAATCGTCCTTTGGTATTTGGACTCAGGCTGCTCAAAACATATGACTGGTGATCGCTCAAGGCTCAAGAATTTCGTGGAAAAGTTTATTGGTACGGTTAGGTTTGGGAATGACCATTTTGGTTCTATAATGGGTTATGGTGATTATGTCTTTGGAGACAGTGTTATATCCAGAGTCTACTACGTGGAAGGACTTGGGCACAATCTATTTTCTGTTGGTCAATTCTGTGACTCAGATCTCGAAGTCGCCTTCAGAAAGCACACCTGTTTTGTTAGAGAATTAGATGGTGTTGATCTTCTCAAGGGGAGTCGGGGCACTAATCTTTACACCATCTCCATCGAAGATATGCTACGGTCCTCTCCAATTTGTCTACTCTCTAAAGCATCCAAGAACAAGTCATGGTTGTGGCATCGTCGTTTAAACCATTTGAACTTCGGTACCATCAATGAACTTACACGTAAGGATCTTGTTCGAGGCTTGCCCAGACTTAAGTATGAAAAGGACCATCTGTGTTCCGCCTGTCAAATGGGCAAGAGCAAAAAGCATACCCATAAACCCAAAACTGTCAATTCAATCATGGAAGTTCTTCATACTCTTCACATGGATCTTTGTGGACCAATGAGGATTCAAAGTATCAATGGAAAGAAATATGTGTTGGTGATTGTTGATGACTACTCTCGATTCACATGGGTGAAATTTCTACGATCTAAAGATGAAACTCCAGAAACCATCATCAAGCTCATCAAGATGTTGCAAGTCCGCCTCAACAAAACAGTTAGAGTCATTCGTACTGATAATGGAACAGAATTTGTGAACAGACAACTTACTCTGTTTTATGAAGGTGTCGGGATTAGTCATCAAAAGAGCATTCCACGAACTCCTCAACAAAATGGATTCGTTGAAAGACGCAATCGCACCTTAGTTGAAGCTGCTAGGACCATGCTCATCTTCTCCAAAGCTCCTCTATTTCTTTGGGCTGAGGCAATTGCCACCGCATGTTACACACAGAACCGATCCTTGATACATCCTCTCCACTGCAAGACCCTATGAACTGGTTCATGGCAGAAAACCCGATCTTTCGTTTCTTCGAGTTTTTGGTGCACTTTGCTATCCAACTAATGACAGTGAAGACCTTGGGAAACTCAAGGCCAAGGCCGACATTGGTTTCTTCGTTGGCTATGCTCCAGAGCGAAAGGGGTACCGAATCTACAACAAACGTACCAGAGATATAATGGAAACAATCCACGTTACTTTCGATGAGCTGACTGAGCAACCGGTTCCTGGACAATCAAGTTCTGGACCTGTACCTAACCTTTTGTCCCCTGGACCAATTAGTTCCAGGCTTGTACAGAATCCCATCCCTGCTGCTCCTTTTGTACCTCCTACAAGTGAAGATTGGAAGAAACTGTTTGACCCAATGTTTGATGAATACTTTGAACCTCAACAGATGAATGCTCCTGAAGCTGTAATGGTTCAACCACCAGATGGGGTGGTGAATGATCAAGATGACAATAACGGTCCATCCACTTCATTGTCATGGGATTCTGAAGCTCCCGCCATCAGTCAATCGGTTAGCATGTCTAATGTCCAACCTTCACTTGCACATAGAGCGGCAAATGTAGATAATACATCTGAAGTAAATCCTTTTGCTCCACCTGATAATGAGCCATTTGTTAACATCTTTGCCCCTGAACTATCAAATGATGTAACATCCTCTGACGAATCTAACATGGCTACCTCAGTTCCACATTCTCAACCCCATGAATACCTTCGAAAATGGACCAATGATCATCCTATTGACAACATTATTGGGAACCCTTCACGTCCAGTATCAACCCGCAAGCAACTTGCAACCGACGCATTGTGGTGCTTCTTCAATTCTGTTCTTTCTAAAGCTGAACCAAAAAGCGTCAAGGATGCAATGTCTAAACACTCATGGTTCACTGCAATGGTGGACGAAATTCATGAATTTGACCGACTGGATGTTTGGGAACTAGTACCACCTCCCGAGTGTGCTATGATCATTGCTCTCAAATGGATATTCAAGGTTAAACTTGATGAGCATGGAGATGTTTTGAAAAACAAAGCTAGGCTTGTGGCTAAAGGATATCGACAAGAAGAAGGTATTGACTTTGAAGAATCCTTCGCCCCAGTTGCTCGAATAGAAGCCATAAGGATCTTTCTCGCTAATGCTGCAAGTCAAAACATGGTGGTTTATCAAATGGATGTCAAGACCGCATTCTTAAATGGGGATCTGAAAGAGGTGGTGTACGTATCTCAACCCGAAGGTTTTGTGGATCCAGAACGCCCTAATCACGTGTACCGATTAAAGAAGGCTCTATATGGGCTTAAACAAGCACCCAGGGCGTGGTACGACACCCTGTCTAAATTTCTTCTGGCCAACAAATTCTCCAAAGGCGTTGTTGATCCTACCCTCTTTACCAGAAAAACAGGCAAAAACCTTCTACATGTACAAATCTATGTCGATGACATCATATTTGCCTCATCTGATCCCTCAGAATGTGATCGTTTCTCTCAAGAGATGAGCTCCGAATTCCAAATGTCTATGATGGGTCAAATGTCATTCTTTCTAGGACTGCAAATTTCTCAAAACCCCAATGGCATATTCATCAATCAATCCAAATACGCCAATGAAATTTTGAAGAAATTTGGATTCGACTCCAGTGATTCAGTTGATACTCCTATGATTGAACGATCAAAGCTTGACGAAGATGATGTGGGAATTCCGGTCGACCAAACCATGTATCGAAGCATGATTGGCTCTTTAATGTACCTTACTGCAAGCAGACCCGACCTTCTATTTGCAGTTTGCATTTGTGCCCGGTATCAATCCAAACCCACCAAGAAACATTTGGAAGCTGTCAAGAGAGTCTTTCGCTACCTTAAAGGAACAATCCACTTGGGCCTTTGGTACCCTAAAGAAACTTCTATGGCTCTCATAGCATATTCGGATGCTGATCATGCTGGATGTCAAGACACTCGTCGCAGTACATCTGGGGGTGCACAGTTTTTAGGAAATAAGCTAGTCAGTTGGTCTTCAAAGAAACAAATGAGTACATCTATCTCCTCCACTGAAGCTGAATACATTGCTATGTCATCATGCTGTGCTCAGATCCTCTGGATGCGATCTCAACTTTCTGACTATGGCTTCATCTGCAATAAGATTCCTATGTACTGTGACAACAAAAGTGCAATTGCCCTCTGTTGCAACAATGTCCAGCATTCAAGAACTAAACACATTGACATTCGACATCATTTCATCAGGGAGCAAGTTGAGAAAGGAATTGTGGAACTTTACTTTGTGAGGACTGAGTTCCAACTAGCCGATATCTTCACCAAAGCACTTTCTAGGGAACAGTTTCACTTCATCCTCCCACGCCTTGGTATGAAGAGTCTCACACCTGAGGATCTCAGACGTCTTCAGGAAGATCAAGAGGAGTAAAGGGGTTGCTTCACATATCCTTGTATAGTATCAAATCAAAAAGAAAATAGAAACATATAAAACCTAAAAAAAAAAAAAAAAAAAATCACAAAAACTCAAAAAATATTCTTCTCTCGACATGTCTCTTGTATAATCGATATTATGTACGTTTCTAGAAATGTCATTCAATAATGACACGGAATCATACATATGCTTGAGCAAGAGTTTTTCGGTTTCAAATAAAGTTCTTTTCAAAAACATGTCGTATCTCAAAACGTTCTTAAAATATGGTTTGCTATTACTTCAGATAGCAACCCGGCTTTCAAAACTAAGGAAAACACGTCGCCAAACAGACGGTTGTTCCTAACAAAGGGTGCCGTTCATCCGAGCGTGAATTACTTTATATTCATGCACCCTCGATCTAATGTACGTTTCAGTGCATTATTTCTTGATAAAGAAGAGAAGTCTTCTTTTTATCGCCAAATACTTTCTCTTCTATGATTTTTCCGGAAAGTGTTTGTGCAAAACTTGGTGGTACCATGAGATTTTGATTGAAAATCAATTTGAACTCAAAGTTTGATAAAATTTTCACTCAATCAATGACGTTAATAGTTTATGAAAATATTTATGCTTTAACATCCGTCATTGATTGAGGGGGAGAGTGATTTCTCAAAATTTTATGTATCATCAAAACTCCCCACACTTCGTACATAAAACCTTGCAACAAAATGATTTGTGATGTGTTATGTGTCAGAATGAGTAAATTTTCAAAGAGTTTTCACTAAAACTTCGAATCTTTTACAAACTCTTCAAATCTGACACATAACAACCTCCCTCATTGTTTGAGGGGGAGCAAGAAAAAGTTCCTTTTTATCAGAAAATACTAAAATTGACCGCATTTCTCTCCCAAAAGCTTTCTAACTTATTTAAATCAATTGAGATCAAAAAATCTCGAAAGATTTGAAATTTTTGATCGGGGGAGAGAATGTGATTTAAATATGAAATCTGATATCAAATGTGATCTTTTGGACTCAATAATAGGCTCCCACATATGTGCTAAACTCTTTCGTATACCGATGCACATATTGAGGGGGAGCAAAGGCGTTTGTGGAAGTAATACCAAAGACCGACCATTTATCTTTATGCATGGAGTTATAAGGTTGGTTAAGGTTAGGTATGAATTCCCATGATCCACCAGAACCGGAAGGATCTTTCCAGGGACAATCCATAGATAGATTAGAAGTCCTTAGGAATGATTATGAAAAAAGGAGTAAAGTGAGAAAGGGAAGAGTGCGGACTGAGATAGAGCTAGGACTGGAACAAACCCAACAAGGTTCTAGTGATGAAGTCTCGGTAAGCACTGAAGGGGTTGAAGAATGAAAAAGAAATGAAATGAGAAAGGGTGAAAAGAAATAGCCCTCCAAATATTCAACCTTAGGGCAGAAACCGGGTTCAATTCATAATCTACTGGCGGTTACTAAGGTAACACCGGTATTGAAGACAAGACGTCATGGACCCAGTGACGCACTGCACCAAACTTCCCAACCACTCAAGTTCTCTTAAAAGAGCTTGTTTCATTCTCACGGGGAACCCTGTGCAATGTATTGACCGCTCATTGCGAGCTATGTTGATACCTAAAACAGGAGACGCCTCCCCAGTCTCCTGGAGCGGATCAAAACGCACTATTGAGTCTAGAGCCATGAGATCATCCATAAATCTCGTTAGTACACATTCCAAATATGCTTATTGTTTCACATAATGTGGAAAATAAGATAAAATATTTAGAGTCCTACGCATTATCCTTGTGGTATTGCCAGAACATCCGAGTGATATGAAAATATTCACAATGACGATGGAAATCCTTCTAGAGTGAACATCACTCAAGCTCTTGGTAGGTGACATGTGAGATCCATCTTGGATCAATGATCAAGTGACAACTGGAAAGCAACAATGGTGCGATTCAAATTTGAATCAAACTTGTTCCAGGATATGGATTGACGGATACTTTTGCCAAAACCTCTCAATGTGCTCACCAACTTATCTTTCGAGCACGTTGATTGTGTAACATCTTTCAAACAAAAGTATTTTTGATGGAAATGTGATTCAAAGTATAAAACTCTCGTCGTGTCTCACAAATGTTTATCATATGACACGCGAGTGATTTCTATAAATCAATTTCTCATCAATCCGTGAATATCTATTCACCGATTCACTCTATCGTGCTGTCTGCTTTGAGACGTTCCGGTATGAGAACATGCTAAGTATGAAGATTACGAAGTGGATTCTTTGGAAAACTCATTACTACAAGCTGGAAATTCCTGTCAGGGAGAGTCTTCTTTAAAAGAGACTCTACCTGATCACAGGTCGGTTTTCACAAAACCGGAGGGTAGTCTGACCTCGCAGAACGAATGACAAAGCCATATTCGTTCTCTATCTTTATTGCTAACTGTTTTATTTCAGGGACACATATAAAGATGGCGTTGATGGCTCCAGTTTCCAGCTGAATCGGGTCAATCCATACCTCATGCTCACACATGCTCCACACTATCAATGAAGATGAGAGACTTGCTACAACAAATGTTGAGAGACTACTAACAACGTTTCCGCAACTCTGATGAAAAAGTCTCCTGATCTACAACTTTAATGCAACGTTTCCAGATATAGAAGGGTGTGAGCATGATGGTCCTCAGTCACTACATCACATGAAGGCAATACAACTATGGATGAGCTTGGAGATTTACTTTGGCTGATGATCTCAAAGGAAGCTCAAAGATCACATGTCTCAAAGGAATTCATATCACAAGTTTGCTTGCTTGAAGTACAAAGTGTGAAGAAAAGTGAAGAATCAGATCCTACGAGCTACAAAGACTAAAGAATGCTTAAAGACCAAAGAGCTTAATTTCAAAGGTGACCTCGCTTAGGGGGAGATTGTTAGGAATACAAATATTCCTGTAAAAGTCTCGGTCACCTAATGATTGTAATGGCATTAAGTTAGCTCGTAGTTAGTTTGTTTATTAGTTAATTAGTATTAGACTAAGTAACACCGTGGAAGAAGGAACGGGTCTTTACCCACTGTATGCCTGATCCACAGCCCGGGAGTGGGCGTAATATTGTAACTATAAATACCCCTCTCCACATGTGGAGAGGGTTGGACCTTCATTCATTTTCAATCTAACATTTTCTCTTTTTCTTTCAAGGTTCCACTCTTTCTCTCTTTTCCTCCCTCCCCCTCATCTCTACGCCTCTCTCATCACCACTTGATCATGTTTCCAACATAGTTAGTATTCTACAACAAACGTCGCTATGCACTTGTAATTTTTTCAAGTTGACGCTCATCCCGAGCCTTGTCCGTCAATAAAACCAGCTCCACGAATTGTTTTCTAGTGTAGGTATAAATTGTCACAAAAATAAGAGCCATGATTCAGAAACTTTCATCTTGGAGATGGTTTTAAATTTATTTAAAAGTAAGTTTTACAGTAAATTAAATTTATTTATTCCTTAAGTGATTGAATTTATAAATTACCTTAACAATTTCAGGCGCATACCAATTACAATGCATTAAAAATTGCATCAAAACATACAAAACAAAACCCCTATTTTTTTTGTAAATAAATTTACCAATTAATCAAAACATAAAAACCAAAACCCTAATTTTTCTATATAAATCTGAATCCGATAGACATAAAATAGGTAAATAAAAAGCTACCCGATGATTATAATTCCTTCGTGATTACATAAACAACAAAATCATCAATTGCTTCCCTCAATGACAGGCCCGACATATACAAATCAACTGTGACCATTATATTTGGCAACATAATACATTAGGTTGGTGTCCGATTGCTTATTGTGTTTTGATGTGTGAGTTTTTGTGAGGAAGATTGTGTGCCAAGAAGGATCTGGAATTTGTTAGATCAACAATAGGACGATTGAGAAGGTAAATTCTGAGAGAGAGAGAGAGAGAGAGAGAGAGAGAGAGAGAGAGAGAGAGAGAGAGAGAGAGAGAGAGAGAGGTTGTGGATTTTGATTATGTGTAAAGACTTGAAGTTTCTGTGTGGGTTCTAGAAGATAGTCTAAGTGGAAGAGGCGGTGTTATGTAATAGTACGTATATTTTTTAAGACACTGCTAAAACAACTGTAGAAACAAATGTTTTGCACTGTAGCATATGCTACAGTGGTTTTTCACTCACATACCAAAGTGCCTTTTAGTATATTTTTAGGATCATTGATTGTGTGAAGACCAACTTATATAATATATAGTAGTATATCGAAGTGATCCGCGTAAAATACGGATCACCCGAGTCGTATCCAAGTGAAGGCGAATGGAATCAAGAATATTGATTCGTGAAACCGTGAATTGAAAAGTGAAAAAGTGAAAATAACAATCAAAATATTCAAGTATTCACAAACAAAGATCAAATATGCAAAGAGTACAAACAATTAATGCACAAAAGTCTAAAACGTAAAAACGGAAATGCAATCGCGTTATTTAAAATGTAACGTTTACTAAAAAATGATCCTACAAACTTGAAAATATTTTCTAAAAATCTTAAACTAATAAATCAATTTCCAGAAAAAGAAAAATATTTTTTTTGACTTTTCTATTACTTTCTATGAATTTATTTTGCTTTTTGTAATTCTAAATGGATTAAAAATGAAGAAAAATAGATAAATAAGTTAGAAAAATGAAAATTTAATTCTGAAAATTCTAAAATATTATAAAAGAATTTCTAAAAATATTTTTGTATTTTTCACAGCCTTTTCTAAATTTTTATGGATTTTTGGTATTTAAAATCTATTTAAAAATGAATAAAATCAAAAAGAAAATAAGAAAAATAGTAAAAATGCTTGGAAAAATCTGGAAAACTTCCAGAAAATTCAAAAATAATAAAAAGAATTTGAGAAAAAATTTTGAAATGAAAAAGAGCTGATTAAGTGCTTATTTAGTGTAACTGCTTATTCACAAGTGCTTATTAATAAGCACTTGTGAACAAATCCGAATAGAATCTTGAACACAGACTTATAATGCTTTACAATACTCAGATAATCCAAAATATGATCAATTTTTAACTCAGATTAGCACAGAATTACAAGATTAAGCAATAAGCTCAAAATTAAGCTCAATCAACAAGCTGAAAAGGCACAAGCAGAAACAGAAGCAAAGTTGTGGTACAGATTACTAGATTAATTCAAATTACACTCAGAAACAACTAAGGAACATTCAAATACACAGTTACAATCGCAAAACTAGAATTGCAGGCCTAAATTGAGTGAACAAATCCTATCTCAACAGGTCTGCAAACTAGCCCAATAAGCACTTCAGTAAGGTTCCAAATTATAAGCAAATGGGGGCAAAAACTTCCCTACTATATTGAGATTCTAAATTAACCAAAAGCCCTATCACATTAACTCAATTGCTATCTTAAAATGGAGCAATATCAGCAGCCTATGAGTGACTAAAACTGAAATCAGTTGACTTTTTAATTTGCACTTACAGTTTGACTAAACTTAAACTAATTCAATCAAATCTATTCCTAAATGAAATATTAAGCTACTATTTAACTAGGTTTAAGCTAATTTATGCTAAATTACATCTATCTCTTAAATTTCACTTATAGATTTTATTACTACTAACTGCTTAATGAAAAATGATGCTCACTTTGACTATTCTGATAACTATTTACTGTATTAATACTATTCTAGTCTATTATTATGCTGATATACTCTATATGTAACTATGAATTAGCAAATGACAACAATTCAACTCAGCCTCAATTAAATCCAAACATTCCTTTAATGAGTCTGTCTCACTAATTTGCAAAGTAAATCATTGTTCAAACACTTCAATACACCCAATCAATATAATCAAATGATCAACTATGCTTGTAAAAATCAGAAATACAGATCTCCAATGTATCACAACCATAGAAAATTCAGATCCAATTATATGACAGATTATCAACAACTCTTAACTGATTCACCAAACTACTCAGATCTGAGGTTATCCAATACACAGCTCTCAATATATGCAACTATACAGCAATGATACTCAATTAAACAGTGACTCAATCCCAATCCAAAACTAAACTCAAATCCACTTACTCGGATATTCAAATCAAACTTAACTAAAACAGATCTAAACTCAAACAATGAAATATCAGATCACATAAACTACTAAAATATACTCAATAATATCAAAAACAATCAAATACAACTACTAGAATTATTCTATCACTACAGTTAACACTAGTGAACTAATGGAACAGTAAAAGCAATAGTTTACCAAATGCTTCTCCCTCAGCTAAACAGAGGGAGCTCACTGAGCTTGCCTATCTTTAACATAGGCATGTCCTTCCCTGTCTGACCTAGCTATCCAATATACACCTCAGCAACAACAAGTTCAGCTCTCTTTTGATTTTTTTCTTTGACTGATGACTCAAATAGCTCCACTAGAAGCTATAAAGCTCAAATGGAGTGTATAGAAACAAAATAAGCTCTACTAGAAGCTTTACTATTAAACATGTAAACATATTTTTGTTTTTTTAAATTTTTCTGATTTTTATTTATATTTATTTTTTTATTTTTCTGTAAATGATTTATAAAAAACTAGACAAGTGTAGTTGATCTAAGTTGAATATCACTAAAATAAGTAGAATAAGAGGATATTGAAACAGAATAAGCAAAGTTAAAAAATGAACAATAAGCTGAATATTAATGAAAAGATCTTTTATTAGAAATAAAGAGTAGAATTACATAAACTAAACTAGAGTACAATTCATAGTAAAATTTGACAGAATAACTTTATATAAAAAACTACACACTAACTAGCTAGAATGAAGACCTATATATAGCTGAGGAGTGAGGAGATGAGGTGATTATCCATGCTGGCAATCCACGACTCATTTGTGCTTCTTTACATCATCTTATAGCCTTTGGATCAAAATGTGCTTCTTTGAATTGATTATAACCCTTGGATGAGAATGAATGATGTGGCCTGACCAATGATGTGCTTCCATCTGTCCCAAATGTGTATACTCACTGCCATGTGCTGACAAGCTTCTAGAAAAAGGATCCAAGGCAGAAGAATTACGTATCTCTTTCAATCAGGAGCTGCCAAGTGTCCACGTAGCATCTATCAATCTCTCTGACACGTGCTCTGACACGCGATTGTTCTTCTAGAAGAAACAATCATTGGTATTTATTAGTTAATTGGAATGGTGTGGTCAATTGATCCTGGGTAACATGAACTAGGGTTCATGAGGGTGTGGTGGTTTTCTGGGTATTGAGGGGATTGGGGGGAAAAAGGGTACGTTTATTTATTTATTTGTCTTGACCATATGACCTTTGACCATGGACCCTGTATAATATTAATTGACCATGTGGGTGGGCTAGGAAAATGGATAATTGGACTTGGGCTTAAGTTTTGGATGAAATTTGGACTATGATGGAAATGAACTAGGCTGATATTATAAATTTGAGAATAAAAAAATCCAAGGACCAAATTTGTAATTCTCAAAAATCCAAGGGCTATTTCTATTAATCTTCTAAAGTATAATGCAAGGACTAATTCTGCCAATTTTAAATAAATGAAGGACTGAAGTTGACTTTTGGATCCTAACTTTGACTTTTTGACCATCTTCCACTCTCGTGCCCATTTTTCCGGTATTTATATGATTTTTCGTCTTTTTGTGATAAATCCATACCTGCATGTTCACAACATATAAACACATATTTCTTTGACATTTGTTAGTTCATTTAGTCAAATTAGGTCGGTATTTGGCCATAAAATGGTATGTGAATTAACACATACCAAAATCCCCCAGACTAAGGTATTGTCGTGTCCTCACGTAATGTGATCAATTCACGCTCTTGGGATAAATAATTTCAAAACTCTTCCTACTAACTTTGTAAAGTAGCAAGGAGGTTCGAAAGAAGTAATAAAATCATTTATTCCCGAAAACGCTCCGTTTTCCAAAATTTTTCTTTTATTCCTTTATTCCCCTTTCACTTCTATTTTTGTATTTTTCATACTTCATACTTGTGACGGTTTGTTGAACTTTCATTATTTTGCAATAATTATTAGGGTCAACGAGTAGAAACACTTCTATTTAAGAAGTGACCATACGGATAAAAATCGTCATCCTTGATTTTTCACGAGTCCTCAAACTAAGCGTACAAACGAGATCACAGCTTATCTACAAGTTAGATGCTAACACTACTCATAAAAGTTACTTGTGGAAACTCCTTACTCCCATGTCCTAAGTTTTGTATCTCAATATTTTAGTTTTGTTGAGAAATGAATTGCTTCATATTTTCCCGTTTCAATAATTTTTAGTCCGATAGTGACACCTAAGTTTAAACGATAAGTAGTTATTCATTTTCTCTTAAGAACCACTGCAATAGAAATTCGGTCCACATCAAGGAATTTTGGTACATACAATATCATAAATATAAGTTGCGGAGTACTACACGTGCACCTCATGTGTCTAATTCAGAATCATCCACATGCACCTTACGCGCCAACAACTTATTTACATTCAAACTCTTATTCAACATAACTTTCAACATTCACTTTTTTCATTTTTCACTTTTCTCACTTTTCTCATATTTTTCACTTTTTTCTTTCTTGACTTTTCTCATAACATCAATGGAAACTTATCGGGTAGCTCCAAAACCACATACATAATCAACTTTTTACTTTTGATTTTTCACTTTTTGCTCTTATTTTTGATGTTCCTTGATATGTACCCAACTTCTAAAGCAAAAATTCTCTTAAGAAAACAAAGAACTAAATATTATTCAAACCGAAATACCACTAATTAACCTAGAACATCTATTATATAATGGTGACGTATCTGATGGGAGTAAAAAGCCACAAGTACCTCTCATGAGCTCTAAAGAGAACCACTACTCCACGTTTAGCATCTAACTTCTAAATAAACTCTATCATTTCTCGCTCTTCGCAATTTAAGATTCCAAATAATGAAACCCGCGAATACTTAGCCGATAATCAGCCACGCATATATAAAGTCAGATACAGAAACTTGCAAATTCTAGAAGAAGAATTCACGTTTTCTAGCTCCTGATGTAAAAGACTAGCGAAAGCTTTTAAGCTGCGCATGTATAAAGTCAAGTACGGGAACTTGCAGATTCTTAAGAAAGAATTCGCATTTTATAGCTCCTGGTGTACAAGACTAGCACAAGCTTATGTGATTATCATTGGTTAAGGGAACAAGCTAGGGCTCAACACGCCCGGTCAAGTCAAAATATTTATTCCTACTCTCGCCAGCAAGAAAGTCAACAAGGTGTCAAAACACTTATTCAAACTTTATTATATTTTTGCACAACTTTGTGCTTTTTCATGACTTTTTCATTGATTTTTCTCAAAATTTTTGAAATTTTCAATTTTTTTTTTTTGTGGAAAAACGGAGTTGCGAGAGTGCACGACATTTGTGAAAAATGCAAGGTTAAAATCGAATCGAAGATTCACCCTCCCCCAGACTAGAATGAAACATTGTCCTCAATGTTTTTATGGGTTAAGGTAATCCTAACAAAATTCTAGGCCGTTTATTAATTATGCCAAAGAAAACGTTAGTCGATAAGATTCACGGATATAGGATTTCCAATAAGCACTGATGAATGAAACTCGAGCGGAGAGAAGATAACGAGCACGAGAGTCATCATAAATCGTAGACAATCCTAAACAAACATCACAAACAACCACGGAACACAAGAGTAGAAGAGGCACCCCCTCCTCACGTTATTCGTTAGAAAATAGAAAATAAGAAGATGAAATTGGATAAGCATGGGTTGCCACCCACAAAGCGCTTTGTTTTTGATTTTCGAGTCACGTAGCTTGACTCGATCCCCGAATTCAATCGTCCTTGGGGAAAGTTTGGAGATCTGGGACTACCATGGTTGGTACATCCCCTCCAAAATAGTGTTTCAAACGGTGACCATTCACCTTAAAGTTGGGACCATCGGGTTGAGCTAACTCAATGGTACCATAAGGGAAAACTTGGGTTATTATGAATGGTCCAGACCAACGGGTTTTAAGCTGACCCGAGAAAATCTTTAAACGAGAGTTAAAAAGTAGCACTTGATCACCAACGTTAAAAACGCGGTCTTTGATCTTGGCATCATGGATTCTTTTTATTTTCTCTTTATAAATTAAAGAATTCTCGTAAGCTTGATCACGGAGTTCGACTAACTCATTCAATTGAACTTTTCTGTGATCACCCGCGGTTTTTAAGTCAAAGTTGGCATGTTTTAAGGCCCAGTAGGCCTTGTGCTCAAGTTCGATGGGCAAATGACAAGCTTTCCCGTAAACCAGCTTATATGGTGTACACCCAATGGGAGTTTTGTAAGCGGTCCGGAAAGCCCATAATGCATCTTCTAATTTGTCGGCCCAAGAGGCACGGTGCTCTCCTACTATCCTTTCTAATATTCGTTTTAAACCATGATTGGACACCTCCACTTGACCACTCGTTTTTGGATGATAAGCCGTGGAAAGACGATGTGTGACACCATATTTAAGCATAACTTTGGCAAATTGATTATTGCAAAAATGGGTCCCACGATCGCTTATAATAGCTCGAGGTGCACCAAATCAGGCAAAGAGATTATTTAAGAACTTAACAACAACTCGGGCGTCATTAGTGGGGAGCGCCTTCGCTTCAACCCATTCAGATAAGTAATCGACGGCCACGAGAATGTACTTGTTTCCTCTAGACGACGGGAATGGCCCCTTGAAATCGATGTCCCAAACGTCAAAAAATTCACAAACTTGAATCGCATTTTGCGCCATTTCATCTTTTTGAGAAATTTTCCCTTGACGTTGGCAAGAATCACATGTATTCACCAATTCATGGGCATCCTGATATATCGTCGGCCAATAAAAGCCGGAATCGAACATGTTCTTTGCGGTGAAATTAGCACCATGATGTCCCCCGTGGGTCCACTATGGCATGCCTTAAGAATTTCAACGGCTTCCGTACCGTGAACACACCGCCGGATCACTTGATCCGCACAGACTTTGAACAAATAGGGGTCGTCCCAAAAATAATGTTGGACATCTTTAAAGAATTTCTTCTTTTGCTGGGACGACAACCCTTTCCTAATGAATTTCCCCGCATGGTAATTCGCAAAATCGGCGAACCATGCGGTACTTTGGTCAAGTTTAGTCACACTCCCAAGTGTCTCGAGAGGAAATACATCGTTGATTTCCTTGTTCTCAAGAGCACTTTGATGGGGGTTCTTAAGTCGTGAAAGGTGATCGGCAGCAAGATTCTTAGCTCCTTTCTTATCTCGTATTTCGACATTAAATTCTTGGAGCAAAAGAACCCACCGCATTAAACGTGGCTTAGCATCTTGCTTTGCCATTAAGTACTTCAGGGCTGAGTGGTCCGTATACACTATGCACTTTTTAAGGAGCAAATAAGACCTAAATTTCTCAAAAGCATAGACAACTGCTAACATTTCCTTTTCGGTAGTTGTGTAATGATGTTGGGCGTCATTCATGGTCTTACTTGCATAGTGTATAGGTTGAAAATACTTATTCTTACGTTGCCCCAGAACTGCACCAATGGCATAATCACTTGCATCACACATTAGCTCAAATGGTAAGTCCCAATCGGGGGCAACTAAGATTTGTGCCTCCATTAACTTCTTCTTTAAAATATTAAATGCATCGACGCATTCATTAGTAAAGTTGAACGGAGCATCTTTTTCTAAAAGGTGGGTCAGAGGCCGGGCAATTTTGGAGAAGTCTTGAATAAAACGTCGGTAAAAGCCAGCATGACCAAGGAAACTTCGGATTCCTTTGACAGTCGTAGGATGAGGTAATTTAGCAATAACATCGACTTTTGCACAATCCACCTCAATCCCAGATTTGGATATCTTATGGCCGAGGACTATGCTCTCTTTAACCATGAAGTGGCATTTCTCCCAATTTAGAACTAAATTAGTGTTTTCACACCGAATTAGCATACTTTCCAAATGGGAGAGGCAAGAGTCGAAAGAATTTCCATAGACGGAGAAATCGTCCATGAACACTTCCATGGTTTTTTCAATCATATCGGAGAAAATGGCCATCATACACCGTTGAAATGTGCCTGGAGCATTACATAAGCCAAAGGGCATTCTACGATAGGCAAACGTTCCATACGGGCAAGTAAAAGTTGTCTTTTCTTGATCCTGGGGATCAATGGGAATTTGAAAGTACCCAGAAAAGCCATCTAGAAAACAATAGAACTCATTTCCCGCTAAACTTTCAAGCATTTGGTCCATAAAATGGAGCGGGAAATGGTCTTTACGTGTCACATCATTCAACTTGTGATAGTCGATACAAACTCTCCATCCGGTCACAAGTCGAGTCGGTATAAGCTCATTATCGTCATTTTTCACAACAGTGATTCCGCCCTTCTTTGGCACACAATGAACCGGGCTAACCCATGAACTATCCGAGATCGGATAAATCATTCCAGCGTCAAGGAGTTTGATAACTTCCTTTATGATCACTTCGTGGATTTGTGGATTAACCCGTCGTTGTTGTTGGACGGAAGCTTTGTGATTTTCTTCAAGTAGAATCTTATGAGTACAAAATCGAGGGTCGATTCCCTTAATGTCAGAAATTTGCCATGCAATCGCACTTTTATGCTTCCGAAGCACATCTAAGAGTCGTGTCTTCTCCTCATCTTTAAGGCCTTTTGATATTATAACCGGTAATTTATCATTTTTTTCCAAGTATGCGTATTCGAGATGAGGAGGAAAATCCTTGAGCTCGAGCTCCGGAGGATTCTCAATAGACGGCTTAACTTCTTTTACGTCTGCCATTTTTAGGTCCATCGGAGGGGAAGAAACAATCGGGTTTTCTTTTAGCAATTTCTCAATTAATAAAATGTCCCCTTCCGGATCAAAGTTATTATTATCAATTTCCGGTGAAAATGATTCATTTGAAAGACAAGCATTGATTTCTTTCCAAGCGAGATCACTTCCCTCAAACGGAGTGAGGGAAGGGGAAGAATCGGAGACGATTGGTTCAAAAGAAGGAGTGGGATTGCCACTCGAAGCATTGTCGGTGAAACCAAGAAGTTCTTGAGAATACTCCTTCGTAGCTTCATCAATAACATCGATTCGATTAACGGAAGAAACATCGTAATCGGAGGAGTATCTCGCGGTTTGGTTAAGATTGAAAGTAACGGCTTCATTTCTCACACGTAAAGTAAGCTCCTCGTCGTAAACATCAATTAAAGCATGACCGGTCCTTAGGAATCCTCTCCCGAGAATGAGAGGAACCCGTGGATCGGCATCGAAATCAACAACCACAAAATCTGCAGGGAAATGGAATTTCCCAACATTGACAAAAATATCCTCAGCTATGCTAATTGGACGAGACGTAGATTGGTCGGCAAGCTCGAGGGTCATAAGCGTCGGTGTCAAGTTAGGAAGAGAAAATTTTTTCCATATCGACAATGGCATAAGGTTAATGCTAGCACCAAGATCGGCCAAGGCGAAGCATTGAACCATACCCGAAAAATTGCATGGTATAAGAAACTTGCCAGGGTCTTCAAGCTTTTCAGGTAGCTTTTTAAGAAGAACCGCTGAGCAATTTTCATTCATTTGAGTCCTTGACATTTCAAAAAGCTTTTCCTTATTATTCAAAAGACCTTTTAGCTTCGAAGCAAATTTTGACATCAAAAGTATAGCATCCGCGAGACTTATATCAAAGTGTAATTCTTGAAAAATCTGATAGAACTTTTCCATTTGGTTTTTATCCTTCTCGCGGTGCTTTTGTTCATTTAATCATGATGGATATGGCAACTTTGTTTTAACCGGCGTTTCCTTTTCATTTTTAATAACAACTTTTTCCTTTCCTTTAGACGTCGGGACCACCGGAGGTTGGATGTCTTCGGTCCTTCCATTATTAATAGGAATCTCCGTATCCGTTGTCACCTCAGGTTCACGGACGACTACCTTGGGAGGTAGAGAAGAAGAGGTAGTCGGAGCCGTCGGTCCATCATAAGTAACACCACTCCTTGTTATGATGGCTTTTGCATCGCCCCTCAGGTTAGCGATCGTGTTGCTTGGCAATGTTCCAGAGCCCGAGGGTCGATCATTTAAACGCTTGTTAATATCGTTGATTTGAGTTGCAAATAACCTCTTTGTTTCATCTTGTTTAGCAATTAAAGCTTGTTGACTTTGAATCAATTGCTTAATCAACTCTTCCGTGGGCGATGGATTTGGAATAACAGCTTGATTTTGATTATTGAAATTTTGCCCACGGTTTTGAAAATTGCCATTGTTCTGATTTCCATGATTAAAGTTTCCATGATTATTATTCTGAAAATTCCCATTGTTTTGAAAATTATTCCCTTGATGCGGGGCTTGGTTTTGATTTCCCTGAAAATTCCGATTGTGGTTAACACCTTGGTTTTGAAAACCTTGATTTTGTCGATTTTGATTTTGATTAGCTTGATGTCCACGGTTTTGCACATTGTTATTATGATTCTGATTCTGAAAATCGGGTGGTCCAAGATAATGGCTCGAACGGTAATTGAGAAGACTACGATCTCCTTGAAGAGGTGGGTAACCGTTGCCACCCATGTTTGTAGTATACACGTTCTCTTGAGCAAAAGAACCGGTCGACGGACACTCATAGTACGGATGTGGACCACCACAAGTAATACAACCTTGATTAACGACATTGACTTGATGACTTGATTTTTCCATAGACATTGCATCAACTTTCTTTGTTAAAGCCACAAGCATACTTATCATTTCATCATTACTTTTACCAGTATTAGACGCTTGAGGTTTATTTCTTGACATTCTTACACGAGCCTTATTTTCAATTATCGTGAAAGCATCATTCGTGTTCCTAGCCAACAAGTTCCCACCGGCAGCAGAGTTGAGTGAGTCTTGGTCAACATGACATAACCCATTATAGAAAGTGTCAATCTGCTGAAGGTCGGTGAACCCATGGTTAGGACATTTTTCCAACAAATCTTTGAATCGGTCCCAAGCTTCACTAAATGACTCATCAAAAGCTTGTTGGAACCCAAAGATTTGTGAACGTAGGTTAGAAGTTTTAGAGGGAGGATAGAAATAATTCATAAACTTGGAAGCAAGATCATTCCAAGTGTGAATCAAATTAGGCGGTTCCTTTTCCAGCCAAGTCCGGGCTGCTCCTTTTAAGGAGAAAGGAAATAACTTCAATTTCACCACATCGTGAGGAACTTGGTTCATTCTTATGGTCTCAGCGATGTCGGTGAAATTTCTGATGTGAGCATAGGGGTCTTCGTTATCAAACCCGTGAAAGGATATACCCGTGATCAAATTGAGTAATCCGTGATTGATCTCAAAGTTGGCATTGATGTCCGGAATCACAATAGCTCTCCTCACACCATTAAATGGTGATTGGAGTTGTTCCTCCATTGGACATAGGTCAAATGCCGGTTGTTGTCCCATCGGCGGGATAACATTGTGCTGCGGACAACCCATCGACGGGGGTCCGTTGTGTTGTTCGTTTTGGTTCATCTCCTTGTCGTCAAGGAAATGAGCCCGACTAGTATGTCGTAAAACCCGCTCGGGGTTAGAGAACGGAGACGTAAGACTCTCAAAAGAAGAACGGGTGTGCATACACCACAAGCAAATTCAAAAAGAAAATGAAAAAGAAAAGAGAAAAGAAAATCTTTTTGTTTTTTTTATATTTTTATCACAAAAAACTTTTTATTTCTTTTGTTTTTTTCTTTTTATTAAAACGATACGTTAATCGAAAACCGTTTCTTTCAAAACCACGCGCGACGGGACGGGAAAGAAGAGTGTTTCTCTCTTCAGCTAGCAATTTAATGTCTTAGCTTCTTTATTTCCCGCTTAATCGGTTGTAGTAATTGAAATAATCCGATAATCAACTAATTTCAAGTTTTTGTTATATTGTGAGACTTTTTTGGTTTACAACGCCCTCCCTTCCACGGGAGAGTCGAGGCTGTAAATTTTATTATTTTTTTTTTGGTATTTTTGTAAACACTTTAGGAAAAAGTGTTTTGAATTTTTCAATTTTTATAGAAATATATATACAAAGTAGAGGAAGGCTTAACAAATCACGATTTTTCAAAACGATATTCAAAAATTCACTTCGACCTTCCCCGGCAGCGGCGTCAAAAATTGATTGTGTGAAGACCAACTTATATAATATATAGTAGTATATCGAAGTGATCCGCGTAAAATACGGATCACTCGAGTCGTATCCAAGTGAAGGCGAATGGAATCAAAAATATTGATTCGTGAAACCGTGAATTGAAAAGTGAAAAAGTGAAAATAACAATCAAGATATTCAAGTATTCACAAACAAAGATGAAATATGCAAAGAGTACAAACAATTAATGCACAAAAGTCTAAAACGTAAAAACGAAAATGCAATCGCGTTATTTAAAACGTAACGTTTACTAAAAAATGATCCTACAAACTTGAAAATATTTTCTAAAAATCTTAAACTAATAAAATCAATTTCCAGAAAAAGAAAAATATTTTTTTTGACTTTTCTATTATTTTCTATGAAATTATTTTGCTTTTTGTAATTTTAAATGGATTAAAAATGAAGAAAAATAGAAAAATAAGTTGGAAAAATGAAAATTTTATTTTGAAAATTCTAAAATATTATAAAAGAATTTCTAAAAATATTTTTGTATTTTTCACAGCCTTTTCTGAATTTTTATGGATTTTTGGTATTTAAAATCTATTTAAAAATGAATAAAATCAAAAAGAAAATAAGAAAAATAGTAAAAATGCTTGAAAAATCTGGAAAAATTCCAGAAAATTCAAAAATAATAAAAAGAATTTGAGAAAAAATTTTGAAATGAAAAAGAGCTGATTAAGTGCTTATTTAGTGTAACTGCTTATTCACAAGTGCTTATTAATAAGCACTTGTGAACAAATCTGAATAGAATCTTGAACACAGACTTATAATGCTTTACAATCCTCAGATAATCCAAAATATGATCAATTTTTAACTCAGATTAGCACAGAATTACTAGATTAAGCAATAAGCTCAAAATTAAGCTCAATCAACAAGCTGAAAAGGCACAAGCAGAAACAGAAGCAAAGTTGTGGTACAGATTACTAGATTAATTCAAATCACACTCAGAAACAACTAAGGAACATTCAAATACACAGTTACAATCACAAAACTAGAATTGCAGACCTAAATTGAGTGAACAAATCCTATCTCAACAGGTCTGCAAACTAGCCCAATAAGCACTTCAGTAAGGTTCCAAATTATAAGCAAATGGGGGAAAAAACTTCCCTACTATACTGAGATTCTAAATTTACCAAAAGCCCTATCACATTAACTCAATTGCTATCTTAAAATGGAGCAATATCAGTAGCCTATGAGTGACTAAAACTGAAATCAGTTGACTTTTTAATTTGCACTTACAGTTTGACTAAACTTAAACTAATTCAATCAAATCTATTCCTAAATGAAATATTAAGCTACTATTTAACTAGGTTTAAGCTAATTTATGCTAAATTACATCTATCTCTTAAATTTCACTTATAGATTTTATTACTACTAACTGCTTAATGAAAAATGATGCTCACTTTGACTATTCTGATAACTATTTACTGTATTAATACTATTTGTTGATATAAATAAATGACTAAAAACGTTATTCATATCTTTCGATATCTCTATGTTTTGATAATCACAAAACGAAAACTCATCAAACCAAAGATTATGACATAAACAAGTATTTAGTAGTAAATACTCATCTTTACCATCTAATCACTTAAGGTATGAATAAACAAAGTGTCTAATGTATTATAAGATCAAAGGAACACTTTTGTTAATCACTAGATATTTATAAAATGTCACAAAACATTTTATATCTTTTATAAAACATTTTTGGCATTAAAAGAATATGTTTAATTCATTACAAATTTATGAATTCAAATTTTCAACCAAAAATGGCAAATCTAATCCAGAAAAATTTCCCTCACAAAAGGACAAGAAAGTCCAACGTTCAGGAGGGCGGCCCCCTTAATCATTAAGGGGACCGCCCCCTAATTAAGGGGACCGGCACGCTCCAGAACAGTATTTTCTGGCCCTTTAAATATTGGATCATTTCACATATTTTTCTCACCTTTTTGCACTAAAAACTTTCTGATCTAAACATCCATCTCCATCCTCTAAAAATCCTTTGATCATATATACATTAATCTTTGTTTCAAAGTGATTCAAGCCTCAACACTCAAAGTGCAAAGAGAAGAATACTTCTATTAGAAGTATTACAACTTAGTATCATCTTACTATCTAAGTTGCTTGTTTATCTCTTCTTGTGAATCCTTCATATTTTGGTGAATAAGGTGTATGTATTAGTTAGCTAGATTTAGTTATAAAATCTAGAATTGTTGTAAGTGTGAAGTGGAACTTGAAGTGAAGAAGTAGTGTTGGATAGTAGTGGTGATAGGAGATAGTAGCAATAGTGACTAGTAGTGAAGAAATTGAAGCTTCCAAGTGGAGAAGACTAGAAGACATTAGTGGGTTGAAGTTGTGAAGACATTAGTGACTTGAAGTTGTGAAGACATTAGTGGCTTGAAGTTGGGAAGACGTTAGTGCCTTGAAGTTGATTAAGTTGCAAGACATTGAAGTTGTGAAGTATTTGTGAAGGCGTGAAGATACTTGTGGTGTGAAGAAGTATAGAAGAAGTGAAAAGGTGTGAAGAAGGTGTGGTGTGATATTTGTTGTGAGATTGGTTCTAGCTACGATTAGAACTCGACATTTTGCTTTGTGTCGTAAATTGGTGTAAGCTTTTGGTGTGTACGGTTTTCTCCGCCATAAGGGAGGTTATTGACTTAGTGAAGAAAACTCTCGAGTTCGCTGCTCGGGGAGTGGAGTAGGGCAAGGAAGGTGTCCTTGTAGCCGAACCACTATAAATCCTTTGTCTCTCGGTTTGATCTTTCCATCTCTCACTCTTTGCTTGCTTACTTATTAGCTTTTCGTACATTGTTATAATTGTGTGTTGTGCATATATTGATTTCACATAAAGATCAAACTAGGTTCCATTTACAACATTAATTGTACATTAGTAAAATAAAAGTATATACAATTATTAAAACACATATACATATATAAATACAAACTTATATTTAAGTGAGATATATGAAATTATAATTTCTATTCAACACTTTAAATAAGTAGTGTATATGTGATGTATGTGAATTAATTTGTATCTATACTTTAGCATCAAAGGTTTTTACAATTAGCATCAATTCTTTAAAAGCAAATATTTTATTAAACGAAAAAGACGCAAAACTATTCAACCCCCCCTTCTAGTTTTCCACACTATTTTAGTCTATTATTATACTGATATACTCTATATGTAACTATGAATTAGCAAATGACAACAATTCAACTCAGCCTCAATTAAATCCAAACATTCCTTTAATGAGTCTGTCTCACTAATTTGCAAAGTAAATCAATGTTCAAACACTTCAATACACCCAATCAATATAATCTAATGATCAACTATGCTTGTAA
Organism: Artemisia argyi; assembly: GCA_030686995.1. Lineage (NCBI taxonomy): Eukaryota > Viridiplantae > Streptophyta > Magnoliopsida > Asterales > Asteraceae > Artemisia > Artemisia argyi. The sequence continues at coordinate 48,678,479 of CM060676.1, forward strand.
AAATCAGAAATACAGATCTCCAATGTATCACAACCACAGAAAATTCAGATCCAATTATATGACAGATTATCAACAACTCTTAACTGATTCACCAAACTACTCAGATCTGAGGTTATCCAATACACAGCTCTCAATATATGCAACTATACAGCAATGATACTCAATTAAACAGTGACTCAATCCCAATCCAAAACTAAACTCAGATCCACTTACTCAGATATTCAAATCAAACTTAACTAAAACAGATCTAAACTCAAACAATGAAATATCAGATCACATAAACTACTAAAATATACTCGATAATATCTAAAACAATCAAATACAACTACTAGAATTATTCTATCACTACAGTTAACACTAGTGAACTAATGGAACAGTAAAAGCAATAGTTTACCAAATGCTTCTCCCTCAGCTAAACAGAGGGAGCTCACTGAGCTTGCCAATCTTTAAGATAGGCAGGTCCTTCCTTGTCTGACCTAGCTATCCAATATACACCTCACCAACAACAAGTTCAGCTCTCTTTTTATTTTTTTCTTTGACTGATGACTCAAATAGCTCCACTAGAAGCTATAAAGCTCAAATGGAGTGTATAGAAACAAAATAAGCTCTACTGGAAGCTTTACTATTAAACATGTAAACATATTTTTGTTTTTTTATATTTTTCTGATTTTTATTTATATTTATTTTTTATTTTTCTGTAAATGATTTATAAAAAACTAGACAAGTGTAGTTGATCTAAGTTGAATATCACTAAAATAAGTAGAATAAGAGGATATTGAAACAGAATAAGCAAAGTTAAAAAATGAACAATAAGCTGAATATTAATGAAAAGCTCTTTTATTAGAAATAAAGAGTAGAATTACATAAACTAAAATAGAGTACAATTCAGAGTAAAATTTGACAGAGTAACTTTATATAAAAAAAATTACACACTAACTAGCTAGAATAAAGACCTATATATAGCTGAGGAGTGAGGAGATGAGGTGATTATCCATGCTGACAATCCACGATTCATTTGTGCTTCTTTACATCATCTTATAGCCTTTGGATCAAAATGTGCTTCTTTGAATTGATTATAACCCTTGGATGAGAATGAATGATGTGGCCTGACCAATGATGTGCTTCCGTCTGTCCCAAATGTGTATACTCACTGCCATGTGCTGACAAGCTTCTAGAAAACGGATCCAAGGCAGAAGAATTACGTATCTCTTTCAATCAGGAGCTGCCAAGTGTCCACGTAGCATCTATCAATCTCTCTGACACGCGATTGTTCTTCTAGAAGAAACAATCATTGGTATTTATTAGTTAATTGGAATGGTGCGGTCAATTGATCCTGGGTAACATGAACTAGGGTTCATGAGGGTGTGGTGGTTTTCTGGGTATTGAGGGGATTAGGGGGAAAAAGGGTACGTTTATTTATTTATTTGTCTTGACCATATGACCTTTGACCATGGACCCTGTATAATATTAGTTGACCATGTGGGTGGGCTAGGAAAATGGATAATTGGACTTGGGCTTAAGTTTTGGATGAAATTTGGACTATGATGGAAATGGACTAGGCTGATATTATAAATTTGAGAATAATAAAATCCAAGGGCCAAATTTGTAATTCTCAAAAATCCAAGTGCTATTTCTGTTAATCTTCTAAAGTATAATGCAAGGACTAATTCTGCCAATTTTGAATAAATGAAGGACTGAAGTTGTCTTTTGGATCCCAGCTTTGACTTTTTGACCATCTTCCACTCTCGTGCCCGTTTTTCCGGTATTTGTATGATTTTTCGTCTTTTTGTGATAAATCCGTACCTGCATGTTCACAACATAAAACCACATATTTCTTTGACATTTGTTAGTTCATTTAGTCAATTTGGGTCGGTATTTGGCCATAAAATTGTATGTGAATTAACACATACCAATCATACATTATTTATAACAAGTGTCGGTCATTCAAGTCTTGTAATAGGTTGCTTTGGAATATTATTATGTTATGTCTTAACATAGTTTATATTTAGTTTTCATGTTATTACAAAGTCTAGGGGCTAAATATGTAACAAGTCTAAAGTTAAGAGAAGCCCTAGACAAAGCACTATAAATACTCATGTAAGACCTCAAAAGAGGTTGGTTGGTTCTCTTAGTAATAACATAGCTTCTTTATTTCACACACTAGAGTTCCTCCCACTCTCTCTCTCTACTTACTTTCTCTCTCTAAATTTACGCTTCATTCTTTAGTGTTTAAGGTTGCTCTATGATCCTACAAGTGGTATCAATCGCCTAGGGATAATTTTAGGTTGTTTTAGATCTTTTTTAGGGTGAATCGGATTTTTTAAGATTCTGGTACTGTTCATACGTGATTTACCGAGCAAGGAATTGGTTTACCGAGTAAGGATCAGCGAGAATTTCGGATTATCGAGTAAGCCTGTTTGTTATCGAGTAAGGTAAGGGGTGTACCGAGTAAGCTTATCGAGTAAGCAAGGAGTACCGAGTAAGGGGTATCGAGTAAGATTATTACTGCCGAGTAAGGCATTCACCATATCGTTTATCGAGTAAGGATTTCTTCCTTCCATCGAGTAAAGGGATACTATACCTCGTTGAACATTTGTTACCGAGTAAAGAAAATATACCGAGTAAGACATCTTTATCGAGTAACCTGCATTACCGAGTAAGTAACCTGCATTACCGAGTAAGCAACCTACATTACCGAGTAATCAATCTTATCGACTAAGCAACCCTATCGAGTAAGCAATCCTACCTAGTAAGGAATCTTTTCGAGTTACGACACCATTACCGAGTAACAAAAAAAAATATTTTTTAGAGGAGACTAAACGTTCAATTTTTACGCGAGATTCAAATTTTGGTATAACGTTGAAAATTTTGACCCAAAATTCAAATTTTTTCGGTAAAATTTGGCGTCAAAATTTTAAAACTCAAATTTTTCTGGTAACCTTAGAATTGCATTTCATAGTGATTTTCAAATTTTGGGAGAGAAAATTTTCAAATTCAATTTTTGGAGGGAAAATACGAAATCACTAAGATCAACCGAGAACGAATTTTCAACTTCACCAAAACCATCTAATCTACAACAACAACCTTTGTTATCTTTCAAAAGATCCTAAGAACAACTTTTCACTTTGAATTCAAATCATGGCAACTTAACAAGATATTCATGCTGCCGGTGCCGAAAACCGACCTCCCATGCTATCAAAGGGTGGATACTCACAATGGGCTAGTCGTATGATGCGCTATCTTAAGAGCAAACCAAATGGAAAACTTCTCATAAAATCCATTATGGAAGGACCCTTCAAACCAAGACAAGTACTAGACCCTGGAGATCCAAATGGAACCCCCCAGTACAACCATACTACAAAGATCAGAATGAGACTGAGTACACTGAGGAAGACAGAGAACAGATTGCAGCTGATGATCAGGCATTTCATCTCGTGGTTCTTGGTTTACATGAAACTACTTATGCTACTGTTGATAGTGAAGGAAGTGCTCATGCAGTCTGGGAAAGAGTCAAGAGGTTAATGTATGGGACAGACATCGGGAAACAAGAAATAGAAACACAATTGCTCAAGGAACTTCGCAAGTTTACTTCAATTCCTGGTGAATCCATAGAGTCGTACTACCTCAGGTTCTGTAAGATCATGAATGATTTATCAAGACACAACCTCAGTCAGACAAACATTGCTAACAACACCAATTTTCTGAATGAGTTACAACCAGAATGGGGAAGATACGTCACTATTGTTTATCAGACAAAGAATTTGCATGAAGTGACTTATGATCAGTTGTACGACTTCTTGAAGCAAAATCAAGCTGAGGCTAATGAAGTAAGGGCTGAATTACTTGCTAAAAAGCATGATCCTCTAGCATTAATGGCTAATACACCAACACCTTTATCAGTGAACACACAACAACAACCATCATCATCTTCCACTCACAACTACATGCAACCATTATACATTCGACAACCAACACCTGTCTACCAACAACAATTCTACCCACATCAACATGTTATTCCACAACAACAATACCCACAATTCCAAGAACCAGAATTCACTGACAATGATGAAGCTACTACAGCCTTGACACAAGCGTTTGCTTTTCTGACAAAGGCATTCCAAGGACGTTATTCTACACCAACTAACAACAACCAAAGGATTTCATCGAACACTCGCAACAAGCAGATTGCTCAGCCGAGTTTCAATATGGGCAATGGAGGCCAAATGGTTGGAATTATTGGGAATCAACAAGGATATGCCACTGGATTTCACGTGGGTAATCAGAATATGCAGAATGCAGGTCAGTATGCAGGGAATCAGTATGGTCAGTATGCAGGGAATCAGATGGGTCAGTTTGTTGGAAATCAGAGGGGTTAGAATGTTGGAAATCAGGCAATGGGTAATCAGAATAGGAATGTGGCAGCTCCAGTTGTTGGGAATTATGGAAATGTGAATCAGGGAAATCCGGTAAAGTGTTTCAACTGCCAGGGTGTAGGTCATATGGCAAGGAACTGTCCTACTAAACCAAACAAGAAAGATCCAGAGTATTTGTACAAAGCATTGTTGTTGGCACAGAAAGAAAAGGCAGGGTTTCAGTTGAATGCAGAGGAACATGATTTTATGGCTCTTATGGATGACATGGAAGACATAGAGGATATCGATGCGAATTACATATTCATGGCAAATCTTCAGGAAGCTAAGTATGACACAGATTCTGACACACTTCCTGTTTATGACACCAATGCACCATCTGAGGTATCAAACTTCAACACATGTCATAATAATGATATATTTGATATGTATCCTCATGAGGAACAACATTCTGAGAAGCTAGCACCCACTTATGATACATATCTGGATACGCCATGTAGTAGCAATACTCCTTCAGCAACTCCAGATGTGAATTATAATGGAGGCTTCGTTTCACAGCATCCTGAGAATGATGAGGAAACACATGCTTTATTTGAATCATTATTGAACAATTATGGTATTGAAATCGAGAAAGTTAAAAAGGTCAATCGCGAAGTTAAGGCCGCGAATGAGAAATTGACCACTGAGCTTGAGAGATACAAGGAAAATTCAAAAAGTTTTCAAATTGACAAAAAAACGCGAGTCAGAATTTGAAATTGGTTATAAGAAGTTACTTGTTAAAGATAGGGAATTGCAAAACAAATTTGATACTCTTGAAATTAGTTCAGCATAAACCATTAATTCTTTGAAACAAGAAATTTCTGAGTTAACAAACCAACTTTCAAAACAAAAATCAGCTTATACCAATCTTGAAAAAGAAAAGGATGAGTTGATAAAGGACTTTGCAAAGAAAGAAGATAAACTTTTGGATGAAATCATAGAGTCAGAACATATGATCAAAAAATTAGAAGACTTAGTGGTTAAGTCGGGTCAGTCTAGTCAAACAATGCATATGATCTCTAATCAAACTAATCCGATTTACCATACGAAACATAAAATGGTTCTTGGTAACAAAACTCCTTGAAATCTCAAGAAAGCTCAGGAAGAACAGAATGTTTTGTATAATGGTAATGTTATTTACACCAAACATGTTCCTCCCGTCGTTCGGGATTCTGTGCAAATGATGGAACTTGTCGAAGAGAGCATAACTAAAATGAAACAAAAGGATTTGAAACCCATTGATTACAACAAATTGAACAAACTTTCTGGAATTACTTTTGTTCCACAAAAAGAACCACCAATGTTTTCCATAAAATGACCATTCTCAAAAATACTCTCTAAAAAGGTAGTTGCTTCCAAATCGATTTCAAACATGGAACAGATGTCCTCAAACAACACTTTTAACAAAAGTGCTGCAAGGGGATATCTTGATGATCTTAAAACCAGAATTGGGCAACTTAAAACGACTTTAGAGTCTAAAACGAGACTAAATGAGATCAACTGGAATTCCACGGTTCATTTACAGCTTAAAAAGATTCTTGAAAGTGAATTTGCTCCTCAAATTAATAAAATTCATGCTCGAGTAATTCACTTTGAACAAAGCATTTCCGAAAGAAACAGCTGACTTCGTCATGGATCACAAATCCCTGATAAAGAAGGCTAATGAATCTTTTAAGCAAATCACTGTTTTGGAAAACCTAAATGATTATCTCTTCGAAGCAGTTCTGTCTACTGATATTAAGTCCATCATTTTACAAACATATTCTGTTCATGACGATGAAAGACTGAGAGTTGAGACCTCCGAAATTGTTTCAAAATATGAAAATGCTCTTATAAAGCTTGAAAAAGAAAATGTGTTATATTGTAAACAACTTGATCGAAAAAAGAAGAATGCAAATATGACAAACTGTCGTATGAGCGTGCCTTCAAGAACATGAAAGAGCAAAATGATCTTTTGAGGGCTCAGCTTGAAAGTCAAAAAGGGAAGGGCATGGATACTAAGTTTGCAAAACCATCGACTTCGCACCAAAAGTCGATGAGAAAAAGGATTTGACAAAACCAGTCACTCCAACACCCTTGCCCAAGCAAAGTGAAAATGAAAAAATTGTTGATAAAAGAAAAGCGGTTGTCGAAACACCAAAAGTGATAGCACCTGGCCTTTTTAGGATTAGTCCCACTAGTGCGTCTGCCTCCACATCTAAGACAAATGACTAGTGCAAAAAGGATAATTCTAAAGAGTCTAGTGATGCTAAAAAGGACAACAATATAAATCCTAACGCGTGTGCCTCACCTTCTACAGGATTAGAAAGCACCTCTAGGAGCAGCAGACTACAGCCTAGGAGCATTACAAGGAACAATAGAGTCTCGCCTGCCTCTACGAGTAGTAGCAAGAATAAAGTTGAAGAAGTAGAAGAACACCCTAGGAATTTATCGCTTTGTAATAAGAGACATGTTTCATCTGAATGTAATGTCAAAAGTACTGTTTCTAATGCATGTAATGACTCTGTTTGTTTGATATACAAGAAATGTTTAAATAATGATGTTCATGATGAATGTGTTTCTAAGAATGCGAATGTTACGCCTGAACAGAAGAATGTTCCAAAAGGAACTAGTGCTAGATCTAGATCTATAGAAAGATTAGTTGCGCGCTTTAGGTCTACCACTAGTAGTCGAATGCCTAGGAACTATCTTAAGTATTGTGTATGGAAACCAACGGGTAGAGAATTCATTCTCCAAGATGGAAAATTGAAAGTTGTTCAAATTGAACAAGTAGAAACCTTCTATGAGTGTGATATGGATTTTACTCCTAACCCAATGGAACCAAATTCAAAACGGTTTCCAAATATAAACTCTTCTGTTCTTGGCAGGTTATCGAAACATGTCTTTGGATCGTCGACTCGGGTTGCTCCAAGTACATGACCGGGAACTTAAAGCTGCTGATCAACTTCGTTTGGAAATTCAAGGGAACTGTACGCTTTGGAAATGATCATGTAGCAGCTATTCTAGGTTTTGGAGACCTTCAGTTTGGGAATTTTTTGATTACTCGAGTTTACTACCTCGAAGGGTTGGGACACAATTTGTTTTCAGTTGGGCAGTTTTGTGATGCAGATTTAGAAGTTGCATTAAGGAGAAACACGGTTTTTGTTAGAAATTTGGTTGGTGATGATCTCTTAACTGGTAATCGTGGCACAAACTTGTATGCTATCGACATCAACCAAATGGCTTCTACATCACCAATTTGTCTTATGACAAGGGCAACCGAAACAAAGTCCTGGCTGTGACATAGAAGATTATTCCATCTCAATTTCGACACCATCAACAAGTTAGCCAAAGACAACATCGTCACCGGACTTCCTAAGTTCAAATACAACAAGGAACACCTATGTCGATCATGTGAACAAGGAAAAAGCAAAAGAGCATCATATAAACCTAAAACCGTACCAAGTTCAGAAGCAAGGTTACATATGTTGCACATGAACTTATGTGGCCCAATGAGAGTTGAAAGCATTAATGGAAAGAAGTATATTCTTGTTATTGTTGATGATTATTCAAGATATACTTGGGTAAAGTTTTTGAGATCAAAAGACGAAGCACCAGGCATCATCATCTCCTTTCTGAAGCGTATTCAAGTTCTACTTCAAGCTCCAGTAAGGATTATAAGAACAGACAATGGCACATAATTCACAAACCAAGAGTTAAGAACGTACCTTGAAGATGTTGGAATTACACATCAAACATCCATTGTTAGAACTCCACAGCAGAATGGGGTAGTTGAAAGAAGAAATCGAACACTTGTGGAAGCTGCTCACATAATGCTGATATATTCTAGTGCACCACTATTCTTATGGGCTGACGCTGTTGCCACTGCTTGTTTTACTCAGAACCGATCCCTAATCCATCCAAGATTCAATAAAACCCCATATGAGCTAGTGAACAACCGTAAACCTGACATCTCTTACCTTCACGTTTTTGGCACTTTGTGCTATCCGATGAACGACAGAGAAGATCTGGAAAAGTTGAAAGCAAAGGGTAATTTTGGAATCTTCATTGGATATTCAGAAAACTCGAGGGCATTCAGGGTGTATAATAGAAGAACGAAAAGGATAATGGAGATGATGAATGTGAAGTTTGTTGAGATTTCACAAATGGCATCTGAGAGACTCATTCTAGAACCTGCGCTTAATCCGATGGCTTCTAATCAAAACGGATTAGGACCCGCACCAAACCCGCAGACTTCTGGACAAATTAGTTTAGGACTCGTACCTCAAGGAGCTCACTCAACAAACACTGAAAAACCTTCAGAACAAGAACTGGAAAATTTCTTCGAGTTAATGTTTGATGAATACTATGGTGGAACTTCGACAAATGCATCTCAACAGCATTCCGCTGCACCCACTCAAAACCATCAACCACCACCATCACCACAAGACGCATATACTACAATCGAAGCTGAAGCACCAACTCCCTCAATATCGTCTACATCTACTCCAGCAACTCCAGTTATTGAAATTGTTCTACCAAGAGTTGATGAGCAATAACAAAACACAAATTTTCAAGAAGAACCAACAAATAATTCAAATGATGTTGCGTTAGAAGAAGAAGAAGTATTTGAAAACCCGTTTGCAACAGACTCTGCTAAATCTTCTTCAAGGTTACAAGAACCATCTAACACACATAGGTTTAACCCAAGGTACCCGCTACACTACAATGGACAAAAGACTATCTAATTGAACACGTTATTGGTGAACCTTCAAGGCCAGTTCAGACGAGATGACAACTTGCCACAGATCCTGAAATGTGTATCTACATTTGCTCTATAAGCCTCAAAGAACCAAAGAACATTCGGGAAGCAATGGCAGAATACCCCTGGATAGAAGCGATGCAGGAGGAAATTCTTCAATACCAGTTACATGATAGTTGGGAACTTGTTGAACGATCACTTAATAAACGTGTTCTTGATCTCAAGTGGTTGTGGAAGAACAAACTGGATGAGGAAATGACTGTAATTCGTAACAAAGCTCGTCTCGTGGCTAAAGCATATCCACAAGAAGAAGGGATAGATTTCGAAGAATCATTCGCGCCTGTAGCTAGACTTGAAGCAGCCCGGATTTTCTTAGCCTATGCAGCTCACAAAAACATCACAGTCTATCAGATGGACATTAAGACAGCTTTCTTGATTGGAACTTTGAAAGAAGAAGTGAATGTGAGTCAACCAGAGGGATTCATCGACAAAGATCATCCAGACTACGTCTACAAGCATAAGAAAGCCATTTATGGTTTAAAACAAGCTCCAAGAGCGTGGTATGGCGAACTACCATCTTTCTTGCTCAAAAACAATTTCACCAAAGGAACGGTTGATGACACCTTGTTTACCAAAAAATTTAAAGATGACATTTTGATCGTTCAAATTTACGTAGACGACATTATTTTTGGATCAACCAATCCTAACAATTCAAAACATTTTGAAAATCTCATGAAAATCAAATTTGAAATGTCCATGATAGGGGAACTAAAATTCTTTCTTGGTTTACAAATACATCAATCCCCTCGTGGTATTTTTATCAACCAATCTAAATATACAATAGAGATTTTGAAAAAACATGGAATGGATAACTGTGATTCTGTTGGTACACCAATGGTCACTTCACCAAAAATAGGTGTTGATTTGTTTGGGAAACCCATCGATCCGAAGAAATATCGGAGCATGATCGGTTCTCTCATGTACCTAACTGCTAGTCGACCCGATATTCAAGTTGCAGTTTGTTTATTAGCACGGTTTCAGGCAAAGCCTACCGAACTTCACCTCAAAGAGGTTAAACGGATCTTTCGGTACCTACGATGCACCATTAACATGGGACTTTGGTATCCGAAGGATTCAGAGTTTAAACTAATAGCATTTTCAGATGCCGACCATGCCGGTGATCAAGTTACAGCAAAGAGTACATCAGGTGGAGCACAATTTTTGGGTGAAAAGCTAGTAAGCTGGTCGTCAAAGAAACAGGAGTGTACTGCTTTATCAACCGCCAAAGCCGAGTATGTGTTTCTATCTGCGTGTTGTGCCCAAGTTCTTTGGATGCGGACACAGCTCACAGATTATGGCTTTACTTTCGACAGAATACCTTTGTATTGTGACTCAAAAAGTGCCATAGCCATCTCGTGCAATCCCGTACAACACTCTAAGACTAAGCATATTAAAGTCCGCTACCATTTCATCAAAGAGCACGTAGAAGAGGGTACTGTTGAATTATTTTTCGTTAAGACTGATTACCAACTCGCCGATCTATTTACTAAAGCCCTTCCAAAAGAGCGGTTTGACGATTTAGTTCGACGAATTGGCATGCGAAGCCTAACTCCTGAGGAGCTAGAATGTCTTCTTGAATCTTCTTGAAAAATGTTTTCAAAATCGCTTCGCTGTAAATATTTTTGAAAAAACAAAATACAAAATTTGAAAAACCAACAAAAACAAAATACAAAATTATAAAATTTCAAAAAATACAAAAAACAATAAAAAATCAAAAAATCCAAAAATATTCTTCTCACGACATGTCTCTCGTATAAATCAATATTCTGTACGTTTCTAGAAATGTCATTCAACAATGATACGGACATGTACAGATGCTTGAACGGGAGTTCTTTAAAATGTTTTTCTAAAACATGTCGTTTCTCAAAAGTTTCTTCACTATGGCTTTCGTATACCTAAGTATGAAACCCGGACTTAAATGATGACTTCTGATTATTTTCAAATCAAGCACTCGTACGTTCAAAGACGAAATCTTTTTCAAAAAGTTCGAGTCCAAACAAACGAAAAAGACTTCAAACAAAAACTCGTTTTCAAAATAGAATTCTTGAGCACTTTTTCAAGATTGTTCAAAGATTTCTCAAAATCTCTCAAAACTAGTGCTCAAGATAACTCCCTCCAAACCCTTAATTGATTTTAAAATGAGCTATCATTAAGGGGGAGTACAAAAATAAAAATGTTCCGAATTCATGCAAAATGAAATCTGTCTATCTCTCCAAAAAGCTTTTTCTTAATCAGTTGATATAAAAAATATCACGATATGCTATTTTTGAGGGGGAGAAGACATGATTAAAATGTGATCAAAATGCTTAAAGATTGTGACTGAATCTCAAAAGAGCTCGACTCAGAAAGTACCAATGAATTGACGAAGCTTTAAATGTCAGTAATCGAAAAGACTTGTCCTGGACGGGTAATAATTTCAAGCTAGCCCAACTAGTGATGTAAGCGTGTCTCGAATAGGACTTGTCTGAGTAGAATGTACCGTATCGAGAGACTTTCTTTGGACTTGACCAGGACGGGTAATAATTTCAAGCTAGTCTAACTAGTGATGTATGCGTGTCTCGAATCGGTCATGTTCACTGAAATTGGATCAATTCAAAAGTGCTAACGCCTCCCGCATGTGCAAATTTCTCAAAAAATACATGAGCACATGTGAAGGGGGAGTCCTTCAAAAGAAGCCAGAACTCTCAAAGTGTCAACAAATATGTTTCATAATCATAAACACTTTGAGAGATTTTCAAATGAATGGTTTTATGGCAACAATAGGATAGTCATGAAGATATAAGGTGACTAAGGTTAGGAAAAACCGTCCTATGATCCGCCAGAGCCGGAGGGATCTACCCAAGGACAAATCCAATATATTAGAATTAGAAGTCCTTAGGTATGATTGAAAAAAGGAGAAAATGATAAAGGAGAAAGAAGGGGTTGAAGAATGAAAAGAAAAGCTATGAAAAAGGGTGAAAAGAAGCCCTCCAAATGTTCAACCTTAGGGCAGACACCGGGTTCAATTCGTATGCTACTGGTTGTTGCTAAGGTGACACCGGTATTGAAGATAAAGAAGTCATGGACCCAATGACGCACTGCACTTAACCTTCTAGCCACTCAAGTTCTCTTAAAAGAGCTTATTTCATTCTCACGGGGAACCGGTGTAATCTATCGACTTGTCTCTTAGATATGGTTGATATTGAAACAAGAGACCTCTCCCTAATCTCCGCATAGGAAACCAAATGTGCACTTATCGAGTCTAAAGCCCCGAGATTCATCAAAAGATTTGATAGGAACACATGATATTTCTATACTGGTTGTTCATCATTAAGGACGCCAGATGTAAACTTAAGAGTCCTACGTAGATCTTAGCAATCTGCCGAGAACATTTATGAGAGAATTCACAATAGTGATTCTCAATGATTGAATGGAAATTCTTGCCAGGGTCAACATCAAGCAGCCCTGACAGCAGGTCACTTCGGTAATTCTTTATGGGTTACGCTTAGTGTTCGCGGTGGTTTCAAAATGGTCTACAGTCGTGGAGTGATCCCCAGCGACTCACCCATTCGTTGGGCTACTTAGTAGGTCTCGTAAGCTCCCTCAGGAGTATCCGAAATGGGAACGGTCTTGGTAAGGGTTAGAAGGAGTCTTCACACTATGCTGTTGACGATCTCTAATTCCTTATCTGTAAGTACCGGTTGATTTATTACTAACTGTTTACCTGCAGCTATACATCATCTCCATGGCAAAGGATTCCACATGCTCATACATGCATCACAACGTCAAAGGAAAGTTCTCACAAAGATCAAAGCAAAGAAAAGTTCAAAGAAAGGTTCTATGCAATATGAAAGAATCTACAGAAGTAAAGTGACAAAGATCTGTGTGAAAGAACGGGAACTATAAAATGTATCACAAAGACTGAAGATGTATGAGCATGTTGGAAAGACGCATAACCACCAATGTCAAAGAAGTGACGAAAGGCAGATTGCTCCACATCACAAATGAACAAAAAACAATGAAAAGTCAGTCATCAAAGATCGCAAAGCATGAAGGAACAAAGACTAAAGATTATTCTACAACGACACACATAAAGTTAAAAGACAAAGATGATGACGTCGCGCAACCTCAATGACCAACACTTAGGGGGAGATTGTTAGGATCATACTTTATTTATAACAAGTGTCGGTCATTCAAGTCTTGTAATAAGTTGCTTCGGAATATTATTATGTTATGTCTTAACATAGTTTATGTTTAGTTTTCATGTTATTACAAAGTCTAGGGGCTAAATATGTGACAAGTCTAAAGTTAAGAGAAGCCCTAGACAAAGCACTATAAATACTCATGTAAGACCTCAAAAGAGGTTGGTTGGTTCTCTTAGTAATAACATAGCTTCTTTATTTCACACACTAGAGTTCCTCCCACTCTCTCTCTACTTACTTTCTCTCTCCAAATTTACGCTTCATTCTTTAGTGTTTAAGGTTGTTCTACGGTCCTACATATATAGTTATAAATTGCTAAGTGGGGTGGCAATGGTCATCGGCATGGTTCGGTTTGTGGTGATGCCGAGCGGCAACACCATTGCCTCCAAATCGGCATGGATTCGGCATGGGGAATTCAGCAAACATTGACGTTGAGGCATGGGAAGAATATGACCGTTGTTTTGTGACCGTTGGGGTTTTTCAGTGACTCAGGACATCGGAGCACGAGCTGCTAATTATATTTTCAATAGGATTAGCTTTGCTATAGCTAGAGGAGTGGGGGCCCAGTTAGTATCTCGGCTCCCCACTAATTTCTTGTAAATCCTATGATTTTCTAATGAAGTGATGTTTTATAATAAAAAATAATAATAATAATAATAATAATAATAATAATAATAATAATAATAATAATAATAATAATAACAATAATAACAACAACAACAACAATAATAATAATAATAATAATAATAATAATAATAATAATAATAATAATAATAATAATAATAATAATAATAATAATAATAATAATAATAATAATAATAATAATAATAATAATAATAAAGCGTATCTGAAGGATGCTGTGACCTTACTAAAGCGTATCCGAAGATTCTCGGTTAATCAAGACATTGGAGCACGTGCTGCTGGTCATATTTTTAGTAGAATTAGCTTCGCTATAGCTAGAGGAGTGGAGGCCCAATTAGTATCTCGGCTCCCCACTAATTTCGTGTAAATCATTTGAATTTCTAATAAGAGTGTTGTTTAAAAAAAATAGTAGTAGTAATAATAATAATAATAATAATAATAATAATAATAATAATAATAATAATAATAATAATAATAATAATAATAATAATAATAATAATAATAATAATAAATCACCTACAATTCACAATTTATTTACCATATTTTCACACAAACAATTCACATATTTTCACACAAACAATTTTTTTTACCATGTCTTCATCCTCCTCTTCTTCATCTGAGGACGAGTTAATTTTTCCCGCCGACACTTCTGAACTATTGTTATCCGGTAGTACCCTATCAACCTATTTAGCCGTGTACGATCCATTGAAGACACGGCAAGCACTACCGAGCTTTTGGTCGTATGAAGGGAAAATGGATGATTCTCAGTCGTCTTCTCCGGGCTATGTCGGTTGAAAAGATTCGACAACTCGTTTATACGTGTATTATATTTCACAATATGATTTTAAAAGACGACCAGATGGCAATATCACCGGTTCATATAATGGATCAGCCGATCGCGCTGGTTTATGACCCGAATGTACTACCGGAGTTACTTGACGAAGATATCCATTACCGTCTCCGATGTGATCTTACGGAGCACGTAGCGGCTCAAGACTTACCATACCTCGATGACTAGTGATTTCCTTTTTTTTTCTACTAAGTATTATGTAATTTTCTTTTGATTATTAATGAAATATTATGTTTTTATTAAATTGTTTAATATAATCATGAATATAAAAACTAAAAAAATAAAATTAGGTGAGGCATGGGATCATGGTTGCCACTAAAAACTATGATGAGGCATGAGAGAGTCATTAATGAGGTGAAATGGTATTATTGTTAGGTGGTGAGGCATGAGGGAAACATGAGATGATGACTGACACCCCTAAACAGCATATCTTTGTTCTTCAAAATCAATCTATTTAAAGTTGCTAATTCCAAAACCAAGGAAATAAGCAAACCCAAAACACCATATAAACGTATGTTAGTCATTTATTGCAATTTGATAAAAGAACCAGCTTTTTCTCAAGAATTTTAAAGATCAGTGATATCATTAGCCGCTCTGTTGATATAAATAATACGTAAAAACATTATTAATATTTTTGATATCCCTATGTTTTGACGATCATAAAATCTAAAATCATTAAACGTAAAATCATTACGTAAATAAGTATTTGGTGACAAAATATCATTCTATCCAACTAATTCAGTTAAGGTATGAATAAACAAGTGCCTAATACATTTTATGATCAAATGAAGGTTTATTTACTAATTACAAATTATATAAAATGGTATAAATATTTTATATATTTAAGAAAAACACTTTTGGTAATTAAAGGAAAATGTTTATTTCATAATAAATAAATGAATTCAAATTTTTAACTAAATTCAGTTAAATTTTTACCAAATAAACTTTTCCCAGAAAAGACAAAGAAAAAAAGGCCGTTACTGTGGGCGGCCCCTTTAATTTTAAGGGGGCCGGCACACAATTAAGGGGGCCGGCATACGCTCCTGTGTTAGATTTCTTTGCCTATAAATACTGGTTCAAATCTGAATTTTTTCCTCACCTTTTGCACTAAAACTTTCTGTTCCAATTCTCTCAAATCATCTTCCTAAATCCTTTGATCATAAACATATTAGTTCTTGTTTCAAGTGATCCAATCCTTCATCATTCAAAGTGCAAGAGAAGAATACTCCTCCAACATCTTGTTAAGAAGTATTGTAGGCTTGTGTATATTGTAAAGGTGTAGAAGTTGTGTAATAAATAGATCTAGGTGTGTTAGTAGTTGTGAATAGAAGTAGTTGTGTTGGGTAGAAGTAGAAGTTGTGTTGTGAAAGAGAAGTAGTGAAGTTGTGTAGTAGTAGTGGTGTGCATAAGTTGTGAAGAAGGTGTGTAGTGGTGTGAGATTGGTTCTAGCTACTATTAGGACTCGACATTTAGCTTAGTGTCGTAAATTGGTGTAAGCAAAAGTTGTGTAAGGTTTTCTCCGCTATAAGGGAGCTTGTTGACGTAGTGAAGAAAACTCTCGAGTTAGGTGCTCGGGGAGTGGAGTAGGGCGAAGAGGTGCTTCGTAGCCGAACCACTATAAATCCTTTGTCTTGTGGTGCGATCTTTCCATCTCTATCTCTTTACTTATTTACTTAAATTGTTGTCTTTTAATTTCGTAGATATTAGTTTATATAAGTGTTGTTTATTGATCTCACATAAAACTAGAATAATTTATTTTGCAAACAAAGTTTTTATAAAATAAAATTGACGTAAAACTATTCAACCCCCCTTCTAGTTTTCCACACGCTCAATGCTACAATGGTACCCACATGATAAATTCACTGGTCTATCTAGTAAATGAAAAAGAGATGTTTCAAGATTGTACCCCTACAAAACATTAATGAATGACTACATTAATACAACTATGAGTGAGACTAAAAATGTGTGTTTTCAAGATGTAAAAAGTGAGCAACCGATTGTTTGTTTTGTGATTGCTTGACCGATACTTGACCACTTTGCCACATCGCCCTCAACCGATTTCAATATCGGTCGACTCGAACGACCAACCGAGTTTTCACGGGCCACTGTGTCTGGCCTAATAAATGCCAGATAAACGTCTAGAATCTTGTAATCTTATGCACGTAAAAGCATAAGGTTTTTACATGGTCCGCCTGGCTAGGTTGATCGACTTATCTCCATAGACAAACATGACTTACTCCGCATATGTGTATAGCTACAATACTTTTACTCATATAAACCCTAAAGTTCGAGTATAACTCATGTACAATATTTGGACGGGCTACCGAAAGATTAAAACAAATCTATACAGCGATTCCATAACCACAACTACTCAAGGTAATGACAATATAAGTTACATGAGGTAAAAATGAGTTCCTTAATCATTTCAAGTATCGTTTCGAGAAACCTAAAAATGTGTTGCCTATTTTAAATATGATGTTCCCTCATCAGTTGAATTCCATGCAAAAATTGGATTTGGAAGCTGAAGTGTCAAATGAAGAGATTAAAAAGGCGATTTGGGATTGTGGCATTGATAAATCCCTAGGGCCGGATGGATTCACGTTTGGTTTCTATAAAAGATTTTGGGGTTTAATTGAAAAAGATGTGATGGCGGCGGTGAAATATTTTTTTCAATTTGGGTGCATTCCCAAAGGATGTAATTCATCTTTCATTGCCTTGATCCCGAAGATTCCTGACGCGAAAATGGTGAAAGATTATAGACCAATTAGTCTTATTGGGAATTTATACAAAATAATTGCTAAAATTTTGGCTAATCGGCTTGTGATGGTGTTGGATGATATTGTTAGCAAGGCGCAATCGGCTTTTATTGTGGATAGACAAATTCTTGACGGGCCGTTTATTCTTAATGAGATTTTTCAATGGTGTAAGTCGAAGAAAAAAAACTCATTTATTTTTAAGATTGATTTCGAGAAGGCGTATGATTCCGTTCGTTGGGATTACCTCGATGATGTTTTAAGAAAGTTTGGTTTTGGAGAGAGATGGTGTGGTTAGATTCAAGAATGTCTTCGATCTTCTTGGGGTTCGGTTTTAGTGAATGGAAGTCCTACGGAGGAATTTCAATTCTTCAAGGGTCTTAAACAAGGTGATCCTCTATCTCCGTTTATTTTCATTTTGATCATAGCCTTCACCTTTCGTTTAAGAGAGTTGTGGATGCGGGCATGTTTAATGGTATTGTGTTAGATTCATCGATGCAATTATCTCATATGTTTTATGCGGATGATGCGGTGTTTATGGGTCAATGGAGTACTAAGAACATTGATACGATTATATATGTGTTGAAGTGCTTTCAACGTGCTTCTGGCCTTAATATTAATTTAAGTAAAAGTAAACTAATGGGAATAGCGGTAAATGAAGATAGAGTGGAACAAACTACAAATAGAATTGGATGTGGAGTTCTTAAGGCTCCTTTCGCTTACTTAGGTTCAAAAGTAGGGGAAAATATGTCTCGGATTCAAGCTTGGGATGAGATCGTGGATAAAATGAAAGCTCGTTTTTCGAAATAGAAGATGAAAACATTATCGATAGATGGTAGATTAACTCTTCTCAAGGCGGTATTAGGGTTCATTCCGATTTATGATATGTCAATTTTCAAGGTGCCCATGAAAGTCCTTCAACGTATGGAGACTATTCGATGTCATTTTTTTAATGGTATTGATATGAATAGTAATAAGTCGATATGGGTAAAATGGAGTTACGTGTTGGCTTCCAAAGAGAAAGGTGGACTTGGAGTGTCTAGTTTATATGCTTTAAATAGAGCTCTTATGTTTAAATGGGTTTGGCGATTTATTACTCAAAAAGACTCGTTATGGGCAAGGGTTATTAAAGCGATTCATGGTGAAGATGGGAAGATTGGTAGCGATTCGAAGGCTGGTCATAAGTCCATTTGGCGAGTTATTGTTCAGGATATTGAGGATTTTAAGGCGCAAGGGATTGATTTGTACAGTTACATGCAGAAAAAATTAGGCAATGGTGCAGATACGTATTTCTGGGACGATGTGTGGCATGGAGATATGGCGCTGAAACAAAGATACCCTAGATTATACGCTTTGGAGTTAAACAAGAAGATCGATGTGGCCTCTAAACTTATGCAGGAGAGTTTGATTAGTTCTTTTCATAGAGCCCCTAGATGTGGAGTGGAGAAATCCCAACTAGTAGACCTGATGAATTTTATTGAAGGTGTTTCCCTTAGTGTTTCACATGATAGGTGGTCCTGGACTTTAGAAGGTTCGGGTGACTTTTCGGTTGCCTCGGTTAGAAAGTTTGTCGATCATAATAGACTTCCGGACGTGTCTCCTCAAACTCGGTGGATCAAAGCGGTGCCAATCAAGGTTAATGTTCATGCATGGAAGGTGAGATTGGATTGTTTGCCTACACGTCTTAACATATCCCGTAGAGGTATAGACATTCCATCTATTCTTTGTCTCATATGTGGTAGAGGGGTAGAATCGTCGAAGCATTTGTTCTTTGATTGCCATATTGCTAAAGATAATTTTTGTAAGATTTGTCGTTAGTGAAATGTGGATTTCATGGAGGTGAGCTCGTTTGATGAGTGGTTTTTTTGGATTATTAATCTCAGGATGCCCACTAAGCATAAAAGGTTGTTAGAAGGGGTGTGTTTTGGGTTGTGGTGGCGTATTTGGTCTTTTCGTAACAAAAGTGTTTTTGGTGCGGATTCCCCATCTAAAGCGACTATCTTTGATGACGTAGTTTTGTACTCTTTTTATTGGAGTCGTTATAGATGTAAAGTGTCATTTAGTTGGGTTGATTGATTAAAAAATCCTCATCTTGTGTCTTTGTAATTGTCTAGCTCCTTGCTAGTTTTTTCTATAAAAGTGCCGTTCAAAAAAAAATAAAAATAAAATAAAATAACAATATAAGTTACATGCATCTTTTATATAATAAAACAAAATCCCTATTGGGAATTTTTATTTCAAAAAAATCAATTCATACCTTATTAGGAAATAATTTTATTTAAAAAAAATATTATTTTCTTATTAGGTAACATTTTATATTTATCCATAACACAAGTAGAAGATAAATACAAAAAATATAGATAAGATATTTAAAAAAATATATTATTTTCTTATTAGGTAACATTTTATATTTATCCACAACACAAATAGAAGATAAATACAAAAAATATAGATAAGATACAATTAACAATAAAATTAAAAATTTTAAATAATTATTTCAAAAAAATTAAAAAAAAAAAAAAAAAAAAAAAAAAACCGCGCGTGCGCGGGTATTAAAACTAGTGGGTTATACAACGATATACAGTATTTGGTTAAATTTTAGATTTAAGTATATATTTCTATGCTATATATAGCAATAACATCTTATTTAGCGTTAAATTAATTGTTCTAAATTTTTGTTGTGTGAAATTATACATATTTATTTATGTCGTTGTTTCGTGCATTATGTTTGGGTTGAAAAGTAAATTATTTAACCAACCAAAAAAGCAAATACAGTAAATCACAATCAATATATCTGCAAATTGTAGATGCACAGATATTTATAGACCAACTACAACCACAAACACATAAAAAAAAAGTATACTCTTACCATTCTATATTGATGAAATACTGTAGTGAATTATGTCCTCGGGAGTCGTGAAGCAAACTACAAAATGAACAGTTTTTTAAAAGGAAAATGATTTACACATTTTACAATTAATTGACACAATCAAATTATACATGTCTTGACATTTATACCCTCATATCGTTTACTTATTTTCATCCTGTAAAGGTATAAATATCAAAACACGCATAATTTAAATGTATCAATCAATTATGAGAATATGCAAATCACTTCTTTTTTAAACTTGCAAGTTTTAAACTTTTAACAATACTATTGACACATATCATTAAATTCGCACCTACCTAGAAATCTTTGACGAGTATAGCAAATGTATAACACATTTTGTAGGTAAAACGAAAGAAATCAGAATCTAATAACATTAAAAATTTACATGTCATAAGTTCATAATTAGCTAGTCAAAAGATGTGACTTCTTTTTAAAAAATACTCCGTAATTGACGAAAGAATATGCATTTGTTGGAGGCAATTCCATATTTAATAACTTAAATATCATAATCTCACATGTATCTCTCCCTATTTGATGAATTTGGCGACTTATGAACTTTAATACCCTAATCGATCTTCATCATTAATCATGGCATTAATCTTTATTAAACGGCCTGATCATTGGTATGACTAACCCTTGTGGGTTGTCAATTTTCGTGTTGTTTTATTTGGTTTTTGTCTTTTTTTTTATTTATTTATTATTTTTTTTGTCTTATCGCTTAGGGTTTTTGCGTTCCGTCAAGCTAGGGTTTTGCAATCACTGTTTCTCATTCTAATACACCATTATGCTATTTTACAAGATCTAGGGCTCACTTTTTTTGTTACCATTGCATTGTATTGCTTCTGTAACCCTAGGGTTTTAGGGCTCATCTGGCCGGTCTTGAAGTAAGGGCTTACGTGAACTTCGTGAATCGTTAGTTTGATTGGTCTTGTATTATGTAACAATGCAGAGGGGTTTTCTTGACTCGAGAGGGATGGGTAGCAATCACAAGAAGAAAGACGAAAGTAGATATGAAACAATCTCGAGCTCACGAATTGGTAACCATGTAGATGACGTTAACTTCCCGACTCTAAGTAGCATTGATGCTGGTCATGCGAAGGTTATTTCGTCTTCTAAACAACATGCTAGACGTGCAAACTTGGGCAGCAACGATAATGTTCATAGGGATAGTGTTGACCACCCAGGTAAGCAAAGCACTCCTACGTTACTTGTTGCGGATGATCATGTTGCAACACCATATGTGGAAGTCAAAGTAAACCAAGCTAGTGGGGCAATATCGGGTTCAAATAAGTGTAATATGTGGACTGGTAAGCCCTTGCATGGGGTTGTGCATGTTGAGCCTGATAATATTACAACCACCTACATTCACAAAAGCGGTTTAACTCTATTTGTACTTCTCAACAAAACAATTTACTTCTTACTTATTTCTATATTAATACAAATACACTACGTGCAAAAATAATTGGATAATGAAAAAAGGATGTAAACTAACGAATAAGAAAATTTTACTCTAATAACTAGTTATAAGTCTCGTGCACGCACGAGGTTTATATATAAATCAAATTTATTTTAAAATTTTAGTTTACTATATGAACATATAAAATTTACCCGTAAAAATTATGATATAAGTACAACTAATAAATATGCATTAGTTTTTCATTATGTATTAATATATATTAATATTTTATAAAATAATTTATTTGATGAAAGATTTAACTTTATTTAGCTGAAATAGATATTGAGGTTAAGGTTGATATTGTTGTTTAAATTTAACTATTGATATCATGTTGTACAAAATGTGGGAGTTTAGTAGCATTTAATTAGCGTTGATAAAGTTAAAATATACTCCGTAAAGGTTTTAAAAAATGTTTTTTTTTTTTTTTTTTTTTTTTTTTTTTTTTCCAGATATCTGTTTACAAACTTTAAATAATAATTACATGTATAACACCCCAACCCGACAAGGGAAAATGTCACAATAATATGGTGTTACATCAGAACAAACAGAACAGATCAAAAGCGGAAGTCTTAAATAAGTAACTTACTTTAAATGACTATGGTCGGAATCTTATTCAACTCTACTCTTGTCACACCCCGCCACGGCGGAAACGCGAAGGTGTAACTTCATGGATATCATCACAACACATGGTGTCTATATAGAGAATAACTACATGTATTAAAAATGGCAAAGTATAGGCACAAAGTGTCATAACAATACCCGAAAGGAAACAACATGATAAACTCCAAACGCATAGATCAATCACTTCCAATGCAACTAAGGTCTCGTCTAATCACCTCCTTCTATCATAGCCTTAGAATGCTCACCTGAAAATGATGCTTAAAATGTCAACATAATGTTGGTGAGATTCATAGGTTTAAGACTCATACACACTAGGCAACCAAAATCACTGTGAGTATAAAATATAGCTGGACAAATAATTACAGTTATCAAATAAGCTACATGTATTCACAAGACAACATCACACATAAGGCAACCATCGGGCGGAACGTGCCCACCGATCCAAATTCACAACATACCGGGCCGGAACGTGACCCCCGCTCCAAATAATGGGTAAATTAATACCCTCCGATCGGACCACACAGAATAAAAGTGAGTAGGGCTGCTACTCTCCAATTAGGTCGTATGCACGAGCAACAGGGTAAGCACCCTCCCAATTGGACCACACAGAATCACACATCATATCATTACCGTTCACATATAGCATAAATACGATAACATTAAAAGTCCGAGCTCTTTAACACACATACACATAATCACAGTAATTCAAATCATTTAAGACAAGCATCATTCTCATCCCAAGTTTAAAACAAGTTAAAAAGTGGGACTATGAACTCACCTCAAACCTTACAGCTTCAACAAAACCAATCACAATCTATAACACACAAAATAAATCCACATTACACATGGCCAAGCTAAAAGCTATAACCCATGTAATACACATATGATGGGTGTCTATGACTCATATGAACCACCATGGATCCCCAAGACACCATATTAACCATTACCATAACCTAACACTCACTAAATCCCTTGCACTTTAAAAATCAGAAAACGCAGAATTTTTGGGTACATTCGCCCACATGAAATCACGACAATTAAAGCTCAACAACTCACACCAAAAATTTACCATGGTCTCTCATAAGCATACAAGCTAATCCCAGAAGGCCATGGACCAATAACACACACACGTACTCAAAAGAAAATCAAACTTGTTAACTACTCAAATTCAGATCTGAACGCACACCAAAAAGTTTTGATTAACATAAAATACTTCCACAAGTTTTTATCGCGAATCCTTTTCGTGGTAGTCTAATATAACCTAATACTTAACTATTTCAGAAGGCCTAGTCAAAATACCACTTTTACAACTACAAAACACCCTCAAACTTTTACCCAAAATCTGTCCCGGTTTGACAGCTTTGACACCTTAACAAAGAAAAATCAAAAGACCAACTTCCCGACCTTGAAATCCATCGTGGCTGGACTTTTTGGAAAGCTCTTTCATTAAACTTCAATTTAGACCAAAAATTCGTGACTTAACTCTTCACCTTCTGTTATTTACACTTACGTCTTTACAGCCATAATTTTCTGTCCAAACCCTAACACGTAATCTAAAGCGTTTTACACTCAATTCCCTTAACCAATTACTATACTATCATCAACCAATGATCCTAACATGTTTTAATTAATTAATTTATAGAAACTTACAAACCCTAGATCCATCATACTTAATATTACATGAATACCAATAATTAATCAATTAATTAAGCATAGGGTTTAAGGATTTTACCTTGATTCTTGATTATTGCTTCCAAATTACAAACCCTAATTTTTCTTCTTCTTTCTCTCTCTTAGATCGACTCAATATGCAGGAAAAATAGATTTGAGAGTCTTGATTTTGTATTTATATTATTAGTGGATAATTACCTTAAGTTAGAATTGTAATTGGGCTCAAATTTATCTTCCTTTTTCCTTGTTTTAACCCATTCGGCCGAACACCCCTATAATATATATTTTTTTATTAATTTTTTATTAAATTAATTATTACACTCAAAACCTCATACTTTTGATAGTTTATAAATACCCGTAGCTAATCCTAACGTCTTACGCGATAAACCTCAGTTTTTACAACAACTCGGAAAATTATCATTTTCAAAACAAAGTTTCCAAAAATAGATTTTCACACTCTTTTATAAGCATAACACATAAAAACAAACTCCTCGTAACTTGCTAACGCTCAAATACTTGAACGAAGACTCGTTACGCAAAAACACAAAAACACCAAAAACTACACAAGTCATTTCTACACCACAGAGGTGATCAAAATGAACTTTCCCAAATTTCAAACTTTCCAAATCACAATAAAACCACTTACGCAAAGGGATTTAGTGCTAAAACTCACCTATATCACACTTATATCACTTCAAACACCTAGAACACTCCAAACAAACGTCAACCGAGTCAAAACTATCAGTCAAACTGACCTGCCAAAACCACGGTTGTTACATCATCCCCCACTTAGGGAAATCGCGTCCCTAGATTTCAACTACACGAGTCACCACTCACAACAACAAAAGAAAATTTATGGATTTTTAAGCGGATAAATACCACACCATAAAATCACAGAGAAAGAATAGCAAAAATGTGAACCGACTAAATACTCGAATTCACACGATAGAAAACATTTTGTCACTCCAACGATACACGCAAATAGATACACTCCCTGATCAATAACACAACAATCCAAACGACTTCTCATAGGTAGGTACGATATTCTCAAACCAAATGAAAATCCAAATGGTAACCGTAGGAAACACCACATATAATGGATACACACAAAACAAACATTAATTACATCTGATCCTCACGTTCCCAAGTAAACTCAGGACCACGCTTAGAATCCCACCATACATTTACCAACGCTATCTCACCACACTTCAAACCCTTAACATCTCGATCCATAATCTCAACAGGTTTCTCGACAAAACGAAGAGTCTTGTCAACCTTAATCTCATCTAATGGCACATCCAGACTATCATCTGCCAACCACTTCTTTCCATTAGATATGTGAAACGTATCATGTACACCACTTAGTTCCTTAGCTAACTTCAACCGGTATGCCACAAATCCAATCCTTTCCGAAATCTCAAATGGTCCTACGTAACTCGGTGCTAGCTTGCCTTTCTTACCGAAACGCGCAACACCCTTTAAAGGAGATACTTTTAACCTAACAATATCACCAACACCAAACTCTAAGGGCTTACGAAAATAATCCGCATAACTCTTTTGGCGATCTCTTGCTGCCTTAAGTCTTTCCTTAGTCAGAAAACCTTATTCGTAGTCTCTCGTTCTAGTTCGAGACCAATCAGTTGGCTTGTTCCAACCTTTGCCCACAGAATAGGTGACCTACATTACCTTCCATACAACTCTTCACACGACACATACTCAATACTAGAATGATGATTGTTGATATAGGAGAACTCAGCTAAGGCTAAATGTATATATACCCCGGCTTCCTCCAAAATCAAACACACCCATGCTCTCAGCTCACCATCCAACGTCTGATTTGTACGCTCACTTAGTTCACTCCTTAGAGAATGATTGTAATACTCCGTAAAATCCCAGGTCATTTATTAATGCTAATTATCGACACTATTCTTAACTAAGCCATTTTTGCGGGCTAATTTGAAATTTTATATGAGTCACCGTTTGTTTAACACCCGATTATTTTTATCACCGTTTGTTTGACACCCGATTATGTTTTGTCACCTGATATCACCTGATTGTCACTCTTGGATGTCACCCAATGAGGTTAACACCGGTAACTCCCACTTGCGACCTGACACCCTATTTGGACACCGATATAATTATTAATATATATAACGATATATATATATATATTAACTATTACAAATTATTATCACCGTGTATATATAAGTATATATATACGTATGACGACACCGTTTACGTTTTTATGGTTTTCACGAACCGACACCGATACCGAAGCTAAAGTACGAAAGCACTAGTCACCGACGCCCTATGTTTGTTTGGGCCGCATGTCACACAAGCCCAAGTTGTATTTTTTTTCTTTTGCCTTGCTGCTGGGCCGAAACACAACCACAAGCCCACACGGTTCCTTTTCTTTTGATTCACTTGGGCCGAGACTACCACAAGCCCACCTCCACTATTGTTTTCATTTGTATTTTGGGTCGTGTATTTTCCCAAGCCCAATGGCTGTGGCTTATACTTTTGTTGCGCAGCATGTCACACGAAGCAAAAACCAACTCCTTTGCAAATTTGAATATACACACGTTTTATATCTTGGTTCCCCTCAAGTTCGACACAAACATACCACCTTCCATTGACTTTGTATCACACGACAAGGAGCCACCAATTTGTGCCGTCAAACCAATGGATATTCGCAATACACACCTAGTAACCATAATCGACTAATACCCCATGGATCGTGTGTTTCATATCCTCCCAACAAGAGTTACACATGAGCTCTAATTTCATTTGTTTAATACCCTACTAACCTAAACTAAACTTAAACTACTCAAAAGTACACCATTGTTGCTCCCTTCCACCTCTACTAGACATGACAAGAACACAAGGCAAGGGACAAGATTGTCTACCTTCGATTGACAACTAAGGGAACATGTCTCACAAGACCAAACACACAACTACTTTTACTACCCTATATAAGCCACATTTAATGCAAGATTTCTCACACATTCGAAATTCTCACAATCACAAACACTCTCTATTCTTTTCTTGGTTACTGTCGAAGAACACAAGGCGCACACAAGCAAGGTTTTGGGTTTGAACGAGTTGGGTAACTCTTGTGGATAAGGGATCACTAGACGGAAGAGGGTACCACGTTTGCTTGTTCATTTTGTCTCGTACACCTGACATCATCACCACCATACTTAGTGTTGTAAGTTATCATACCTATTTCATTTCCTATTCTTATACAATCATGCATATCACGTTGATTTTATCACACGACACACGTTATTTACTAAGTATAACACTCGTTGCACTTGTGAAGTTATATATGTCCACGCCTCGACACCCTTAGGAAAAGGGCTCACCATTTTATTTTTACGCGTACAATACATATATTTTCTTCAACACACTAAATTTTCGACTCACACTTAACTAAACCAACGTAACATGCAAAGCATACTCGATCGTATACTATGAAAACGAAGCCAAAACCAAATCCTAGTCGAGCACATCTATTTCAAACTAAAACCCACTTTGGGCCTTAACCGGGCTAACGAGCCCAACACATTTTTCGTATGGATTTTTCGATTTGGAAATTAAGATTTTCAAAATGATAATATATTCATAAAAACTGATTTTTATAAATTTAGAAGAATAAAAATGGTAACTTTTATAAAAATAAAAGTTAACTTTTCAAAAACTAGATTTTGGACTATTTTTGCAAAAGTCCCACGTTTAGGGACTAAAAGTGTTAAAATCACAAACTTTTGGACCACATGGGAAACTGTCAAATTTTGAACAAAACGTAGGGTAGAAACTGTAATTTTTCCAAAGATCGAGGTGTAAAAGTGCAAAAGTTATAACAAGGACTAAAATGTAATTATTTTTTACCAAGGGGTAAAAAGTGTAACTTTATTAAAGTTAAGGGTCAAATATGACAAAGGTACTTTATTAATTAATTATTTTGTATAATTTGATTTTTATATATATATATGTATATATTTTGTAACTTTAAAATGAATAAATAATTTTACTAAAAATATTTAATTATAAATATTTTTACTAAGTGTTATTATTTTTACCAACAAGTTAATATTTAATAGACACCATTTTGAAACAACGTTACAAATAACTACGTGAAGTTATTTTGGAATATATTAAGACACCCGAATGGTTATCACCGTACACGAGACATATCACATGTCGATTACGAAACGAATCTAAAACACCGATGACTACATATATATAGGTTGCAAGTCGGAGGAATTTCATTGCTTGTCGTAGCAGTACACCGTCACCTTTGAGCACCGTTGTGATTCACACACACCTGTCAGGTGAGTTCATGGTCCCACATTTTTAATTGTTTTTAAACCCCGTGGGGAGATACATGCTATAAATCGAACACAAGTATTTTTCTGTATGCTGTTATCACCTGATATAGCCTAAGTTGACACCTGTGCTACAAGTCCCTCATATCACGAACCTTAATCACTTGCGAGTGAGCGCGAATATAGTTGATAGATCTATTGGAATGGCAGCCCACCTCTGTCAAGGTGGTCACTTGGCAGGAGGTGTGCTATATTCGAGGTATTATGGAAATTTGGCACATTTCCTGTCACCGAGGGCCCCTTGTCATTTACATCCGCTGTGGTGTAGGTGATTGTTATTATCTTTATGATATGTCGAATCAATGTTAAGGCTTGCATTTCGTGAGGCTTAGGAGCAATATTTCACCAATTTAGTCAAGACTTGTCTATCTTGGCTTGTTTATTTCAAATGCTTGACTTGTGTTCACACTATTACTATTTAAACTACTATGGATTCACTCAACCTTTGTGTTGACTTTTTAAGCATGTTTATCTCAGGAAATTAGCAAGCATGGCGGCACGGAGCTGGCAAAGGGCACACAGGACCTCCCTTGTTATTTCAATAATTTTATCATTCTTTACAAACTCATCACTTCTTTTGCGAAACAATTAACATTTTGGAAAAAATTTTGTAACTCTGACTATTTGAGTTTTCATGGAATGATATTGACTATCTTTTGAATTGTTTTCTATGAGTATGACTGTGTACTAAACTGTAATGACCCCGATTAGACTTCCGCTGCTTATCAAAATTTTCGGGGTGTTACAAATTGGCATCAGAGCCATGGTTATGGAGAACCAAATGATTTTTCAAAACATTGGACTATAACCTCACCGGATTTTAAACAAACTATTTATCACCAAAGTGCCCTCCGTGCCAGCGCTTGCCAACGTTATGTTTTAAGGTTTGATTTTTAGCACCCATTGCATTTAGCTCACTATGACACTATGATCACTGTGCATGTAGCATTATGTAGACTAAATGACTTATATTACTGCTATTTTTGGGATATTACAGTACCATGTCGCCCCCGATTATTATTTTGTTCGACAGTGACGACGTCGTGCCGGCATCATCCACCCACCCTACCATTGACCTATCTGACTATGACACCCGAGACACCCATGATTCTGACCATGACACCCAACCTGCCATACCATCTCCTGTTCCATCTGGAGACCCATCTGCTGATACTGAGCCCTTTGAGGAGGGTGAGGTTGCTTCTACACCCATTGATTCTTTTGCTACTCAGCCTCTTTTTCGTCCTGTTTGTGGACCTATGACACAGGGACAGTACCTTTATGATCAATACCTGACGTCTCAGCAGTTTCTTGCGGCTGATGACCGTCCTACACCACCTGCTAGTCACCACATCGGTTCAGATGCTGATGACGAGTCTTCTGACTCTGATACTTCGGACACTGCTGCTTCTATTCCACCACCATCCCCGCCTGCACCGATTCGTCGGCGCAAGCGAGTGAGGATTCTTGAGCCCTATGAGCCTGAGCCTTTCGGAGAGTTGTTTCGATATCATGAGGGAGACTATACCCGCAAATGCACGGCTCGGAAACGAGTCTGTATTTTTCCTGCTTCTACTGTTACACCACCAGTACCTACACCTGTACCATCACCCACATCTGTACTACCACCTGTTTCTATGCCAGAACTGACACCTGTGGCATCACCAGCACCTCCACCATCACCCGTATCACCCCCACCTGAGCCACATCCTTACATGTTACCTACTTACACCGCACCGCACACCTCTGAGGTTTTGCCACCCATGCCACCACCTACAGTTTTCCACTCTCAGACTACTACCGTACCGATACCATCACCTGTTCCATCACCTGTTCCCACTGAGACCCCCACCTCACCCGGCATTCATAGATTGGTTGATGCTCGCCGATGGTCATTTTTGTTGGATTACATTCATAGATTGAGGTTGCTTGAGGGATCGCCTAGGGCTGCTGAGCTTGGAGATGGCTCTTCAGCGGTGTTACCGGTCACTGGGGAGCCGATACACCATACTATCCCTCTTTTGGCTGCTAGATTAGTTAGACATGAGGATCGTCTTGATGAGCTGTTGGGCGTTATTCAGGATATATCCTTGGAAAGGATTGAGGGTATGCAGGAGGAGGTCGAGAGCCTCGTGGTATATAGGACAGCTTTAGAGATGGTATTTGAGATGATGGGGACAGAGATCGAGGAGGCACAGGCTACCATCACTGAGTTTGGTCATCGACTAGATGTTCAGAGGCATGAGATGGAGGATTTGAGAGCGATAGCGATCATCACGCAGCAGATGCTAGAGCATCAGACATAGGAGTTGGCCGCATCTAGTTCTACCATCCACACTCTTTCAGCCACTATTGAGGAGATTCAGGCCCGTGAGAGATCCAGGGATTTGGAGATGTTAGAGATGATCAGGATCATCAGAGAGCTGGAGAGGAGATCAGGAGGCGCACCTGGACCTTCATAGATCTATGACATGTCATTACATACAGAGACATCTTAACTTGCCGCCTGTGGCATTAATAATGTTGTATCTTATTGTTTTGTAACAATGAATTCAAAATTATTAAAACTTTATGTTGGTTATGATTGTACTGTATTGATATTGATTTATGATGTTCTAGTTGTCTGATCTTTTATTATGCTCCCATATTAAGATTCATTATAATTTCCATGTGTGTTGTTACATGTCGTGATGATTATTTATGAATGATATGGTTTATGTTGATGTATGTATTCATGGTGTGGTTGTGATATGTACTTTGTGATGATCTCGACTATTATGAGTTTGGTTGCATTATTTCTCTTGTTATTGATTGATATTTGGGATTTGTACTTATACACTTGCGATTTTATAGAGTTATGGTCCCAAGGAAAACCGCTACTGCTACTTCGTCACCCGCTATGACCCAGGCTGCTATCAGAAAGTTGGTTGCCGACAGTGTTGCTGCAGCTTTAGAAGAGCAGGCTGCTGCAATGGCACGAACTAGTAGCAATAACCGAGCCACTGCTGAAAGCGAGTCCGCTGCGACTCGGAAGTGTACCTATAAGGACTTCATAGCTTGTAAACCATCTCACTTCAAAGGTACTGAAGGAGTGACAGAGCTTGCTCGATGGTTTGAGCGAACTGAGACTGTGTTTGTGAGGAGCGGTTGTGCCGCTGAAAGCAGAGTCTCGTTTGCTACTGGAACATTGTTGGAAGACGCGTTGTCTTGGTGGAATGCAACTGCTCAGAAGATAGGTGTGGAAGAGGCCTATCAGATTACCTGGGCTGACTTTAAGGAAAAGATGTTGAAGAAGTTCTGCCCTAGAAGTGAGATCAAGAAGTTAGAAGATGAGTTTCACACGTTGGTTGTGAAAGGAAATGATCTCAGGGCTTATGATAGGAGATTTCAGGAGCTTGCCACACTTTGCCCTTCAAAGGTTCCTGATTTGGAAAAGTTGTTGGAGAGATACATTGAGGGATTACCCAGGAGCATTGAGGGAAACGTCACCTCGTCAAAGCCTCAATCTTTGGAAGAAGCAATGACTATTGCCCAAAGACTGCTAGACCGGGAGATTAAGCGTAACTCTGCTCAGGGGAACAACGATCACAAAAGGAAGTTTGATGATCGAAGGACAAACAACCACAACAACAACAACAACAACAACAACAACAACAACAACAACAACAACCGTAACTATCACCATGACAGAAACACCCATCACAATCAACAGAACCGACGACAGGAAGCTGTCAGAGCTTATGTCGCCGCACCAGTTAAGGATGCTAGGTATGCTGGACCTCTTCCATTCTGTGACAAGTGTAAGATGCATCACACAGGACCCTGCTATGCTAAGTGTGGGAAATGTTCAAGGACTGGACATAAGACAAAAGATTGCAAGGCTACAGGAGCTAACTTTCAACCCTTGGCTGTGGTATGCCATGCTTGTGGAGAGAAAGGACACTACAGGCGTCAGTGCCCTAACAAGGACAACAATGCACGTGGGAGAGCATACGTACTGGGAGATGGAAATGTCCAGCAGGATTCGAACGTAGTCACGGGTACGTTCTTTCTAAACAACCGCCTCGTTAAAGTTTTATTTGATTCCGGAGCCGATCAAAGTTTCGTATCTATTTCTCTTGCACCCCTACTTAATATTACACCGACCAAACTAGACATCACGTATGAGATTGAACTAGCTGATGGAAAGCTAGTAAGCACTAACACTATACTCCGAGGTTGCACCCTACGACTACTAGACACCCCATTTGTCATTGACCTTATGCCTATTAGACTCGGTAGTTTCGACGTCGTTGTAGGAATGGATTGGTTATCCGAGAACCGCGCTAAGATCATTTGTGACAAAAACGTCGTTCACATCCCTCTGAACGACGAAACCTTAATTATTCGCGGAGAGCGAAGTAAAACACGTCTGAGCATCGTTTCTTGCGTCAAAGTTGTGAAGTACATCGAACGAGGATGTCAAGTCTTTTTGGCTCAAGTCACTGAGAAGAAGTCGGAAGAGAAGCGACTCGAGGATGTGCCAGTAGTCAAAAACTTTCCAGAAGTTTTTCCTGAGGACTTGCCTGGCCTTCCGCCGACTCGTCAAGTGGAATTCTAAATTGACTTGATGCCAGGAGCAGCACCCGTAGCACGAGCACCCTATAGGCTAGCGCCGTCGGAAATGAAGGAGTTATCTGGGCAATTGCAAGAATTGTCAGATAAAGGATTTATTCGCCCAAGTTCGTCACCGTGGGGAGCCCCGGTGTTGTTTGTGAAGAAGAAGGATGGAACCTTCAGAATGTGTATCGATTATCGTGAGTTGAACAAACTTATGGTGAAGAATCGATATCCGTTGCCAAGGATTGACGATTTGTTTGATCAACTGCAAGGATCGAGTGTCTACTCGAAGATTGATTTGAGATCGGGTTATCACCAACTGAGAGTTAGGGAAGAAGACATCCCTAAGACGGCTTTCAGGACAAGATAACGTCACTACGAATTCCAAGTAATGCCATTCGGTCTAACAAATGCACCCGCTGTATTTATGGACTTAATGAACCGAGTGTGCAAACCCTATTTGGATAAGTTTGTGATTGTATTCATCGATGATATCCTTATTTATTCACGTAGTAAGGAAGAGCACGCAGAACACTTGAAGTCTATACTAACACTGCTCAGAGAAGAGAAATTATACGCCAAATTTTCCAAGTGTGATTTTTGGATTGAGAAGGTACAATTTCTTGGGCATGTTATTGACAGCAAGGGTATTCATGTTGATCCCGCCAAGATCGAAGCTGTTAAAAATTGGGCGTCACCTACGAGTCCTACCGAGATACGCCAATTTTTAGGTCTTGCCGGATACTATCGAAGGTTTATTGAAGGTTTTTCAAGGATTGCTAAGCCTTTGACTGAGTTAACACAGAAAAAGAAGAAGTTTGACTGGGGAGAGGAACAAGAGTCGGCATTTCAGTTCTTGAAGCAGAAGCTTTGTGAAGCCCCGATATTAGCACTACCCGAAGGAAGTGAGGACTTCGTGGTATATTGTGACGCATCAATCCAAGGTTTGGGTGCCGTATTGATGCAAAGACTTAAAGTAATCGCTTACGCTTCTAGACAACTTAAACCCCACGAGGAGAACTACACTACTCATGATCTAGAATTAGGAGCGGTAGTATTCACTCTTAAGATCTGGAGACACTACCTATATGGAACCAAGTATACGGTTTTCACCGATCACAAGAGTCTTCAGCACATTTTGGATCAAAAGGAGTTGAACATGAGACAACGTCGATGGCTAGAGTTACTAAGTGACTATGATTGCGAGATTCGTTATCTCCCGGGGAAGGCAAACGTTGTAGCAGATGCCTTGAGTCGAAAGGAACGACTTAGACCCCTCAGAGTTAGATCATTGGGTATGAAAATTAGATCACCACTTCCATCTCAAATTCTTGAAGTTCAAGCTGAGGCCCTTAAGGAAGAGAATAGACCGCACGAGAAGATTTACGGCATGCCAGAAAGCACGAATGGATTTGTCAAGAAACCAGATGGAAGGCTGTGTTTCAAGGACAGAAGTTGGATTCCATTGTATGGAGGAATACGAGACCTCATCATGCATGAGTCTCATAAGTCTAAATATTCCATTCATCCTGGTTCGGACAAGATGTACCACGATCTAAAGAAGTTATATTGGTGGCCAAACATGAAAGCTGACATTGCAGAGTATGTCGGTAAGTGTTTGACCTGCTCAAGAGTAAAGGATGAACATCAAAAACCATCTGGTCTTTTGATTCAACCAGAGCTACTAATGTGGAAATGGGAAAGGATTACAATGGACTTCATTACGAAATTACCCAAGACATCGAGTGGGTTGGACACTATTTGGGTTATTGTCGATCGTCTCACGAAGTCAGCACACTTCTTGCCAATCAAAGAGACTGATGATATGGGCGTTCTTGCACGTTTGTACCTAAAGGAGATAGTTTCCCGGCATGGGGTGCCGATTTCTATTATCTCCGACCGAGATAGCCGTTTCACGTCTAACTTTTGGCGATCTTTACAGAAAGCCTTGGGAACTAAGTTAGATATGAGTACCGCTTACCATCCACAGACTGATGGTCAAAGTGAAAGGACTATACAGACCCTAGAGGACATGCTTAGGGCATGTGTGATTGATTTTGGAAAAGGTTGGGATAAACACCTACCATTAGCGGAATTCTCATATAACAACAGTTATCACGTTAGCATTAAGGCTGCACCGTTTGAAGCACTTTATGGAAGAAAGTGTAGATCACCAGTTTGTTGGGCTGAGATTGGAAACTCTCAGGTCCCGAGTTGATTCTTGAAACCACCGAGAAAATTGTAAAGATTAGACAATGATTACAAGCCGCCAGGGATCGGCAAAAGAGTTATGCTGATGTGCGAAGGAAACCAATAGAGTTTCAAGTTGGAGACAAGGTCATGCTTAAGGTATCACCTTGGAAAGGGATGATTAGATTTGGAAAACGTGGAAAGTTAAACCCAAGATACATTGGACCCTTCGAGATCATTGAAAGGATCGGTCCCGTGGCATACAAACTTGAACTACCTGAGGAACTCAGTAGAGTACACAACACCTTCCACGTGTCAAATTTGAAAAAGTGTTTATCGGATGAAACCCTTGTGATTCCATTGAAGGAGATCAAAATCGACGATAAGTTGAACTTTATTGAGGAACCCGTTGAGATTATGGATAGGGAGGTCAAACGACTTAAACATAGTCGCATTCCCATTGTTAAGGTCAGATGGAACTCTAAGAGAGGACCCGAGTTCACCTGGGAGCGCGAGGATCAAATGCGTGCCAAATACCCACAACTATTTGATGAGACAACCCCGAGCACCGATTCAACTTTGGATTCCGGGACGAATCCAATCTAACGGGTGGGTACTGTAATACTCCGTAAAATCCCAGGTCATTTATTAATGCTAATTATCGACACTATTCTTAACTAAGCCATTTTTGCGGGCTAATTTGAAATTTTATATGAGTCACCGTTTGTTTAACACCCGATTATTTTTATCACCGTTTGTTTGACACCCGATTATGTTTTGTCACCTGATATCACCCGATTGTCACTCTTGGATGTCACCCAATGAGGTTAACACCGGTAACTCCCACTTGCGACCTGACACCCTATTTGGACACTGATATAATTATTAATATATATAACAATATATATATTAACTATTACAAATTATTATCACCGTGTATATATAAGTATATATATATACGTATGACGACACCGTTTATGTTTTTATGGTTTTCACGAACCGACACCGATACCGAAGCTAAAGTACGAAAGCACTAGTCACCGACACCCTATGTTTGTTTGGGCCGCATGTCACACAAGCCCAAGTTGTATTTTTTTTTCTTTTGCCTTGCTGCTGGGCCGAAACACAACCACAAGCCCACACGGTTCCTTTTCTTTTGATTCACTTGGGCCGAGACTACCACAAGCCCACCTCCACTATTGTTTTCGTTTGTATTTTGGGCCGTGTATTTTCCCAAGCCCAATGGCTGTGGCTTATACTTTTGTTGCGCAGCATGTCACACGAAGCAAAAACCAACTCCTTTGCAAATTTGAATATACACACATTTTATATATTGGTTCCCCTCAAGCTCGACACAAACATACCACCTTCCATTGACTTTGTATCACACGACAAGGAGCCACCAATTTGAGCCGTCAAACCAATGGATATTCGCAATACACACCTAGTAACCATAATCGACTAATACCCCATGGATCGTGTGTTTCATATCCTCCCAACAAGAGTTACACATGAGCTCTAATTTCATTTGTTTAATACCCTACTAACCTAAACTAAACTTAAACTACTCCAAAGTACACCATTGTTGCTCCCTTCCACCTCTACTCGACATGACAAGAACACAAGGCAAGGGACAAGATTGTCTACCTTCGATTGACAACTAAGGGAACATGTCTCACAAGACCAAACACACAACTACTTTTACTACCCTATATAAGCCACATTTAATGCAAGATTTCTCACACATTCGAAACTCTCACAATCACAAACACTCTCTATTCTTTTCTTGGTTACTGTCAAAGAACACAAGGCGCACACAAGCAAGGTTTTGGGTTTGAACGAGTTGGGTAACTCTTGTGGATAAGGGATCACTAGACGGAAGAGGGTACCACGTTTGCTTGTTCATTTTGTCTCGTACACACGACATCATCACCACCATACTTAGTGTTGTAAGTTATCATACCTATTTCATTTCCTATTCTTATACAATCGTGCATATCACGTTGATTTTATCACACGACACACGTTATTTACTAAGTATAACACTCGTTGCACTTGTGAAGTTATATATGTCCACGCCTCGACACCCTTAGGAAAAGGGCTCACCATTTCATTTTTACGCGTACAATACATATATTTTCTTCGACACACTAAATTTTCGACTCACACTTAACTAAACCAACGTAACATGCAAAGCATACTCGATCGTATACTATGAAAACGAAGCCAAAACCAAATCCTAGTCGAGCACATCTATTTCAAACTAAAACCCACTTTGGGCCTTAACCGGGCTAACGAGCCCAACACATTTTTCGTATGGATTTTTCGATTTGGAAATTAAGATTTTCAAAATGATAGTAAATTTATAAAAACTGATTTTTATAAATTTAGAAGAATAAAAATGGTAACTTTTATAAAAATAAAAGTTAACTTTTCAAAAACTAGATTTTGGACTATTTTTGCAAAAGTCCCACGTTTAGGGACTAAAAGTGTTAAAATCACAAACTTTCGGACCACATGGGAAACTGTCGAATTTTGAACAAAACGTAGGGTAGAAACTGTAATTTTTCCAAAGATCGAGGTGTAAAAGTGCAAAAGTTATAACAAGGACTAAAATGTAATTATTTTTGACCAAGGGGTAAAAAGTGTAACTTTATTAAAGTTAAGGGTCAAATATGACAAAGGTACTTTATTAATTAATTATTTTGTATAATTTGATTTATATATATATATGTATATATTTTGTAACTTTAAAGTGAATAAATAATTTTACTAAAAATATTTAATTATAAATATTTTTACTAAGTGTTATTATTATTACCAACGAGTTAATATTTAATAGACACCGTTTTGAAACAACGTTACAAATAACTATGTGAAGTTATTTTGGAATATATTAAGACACCCGAATGGTTATCACCGTACACGAGACATATCACATGTCAATTACGAAATGAATCTAAAACACCGATGACTATATATATATATATATATATATATATATATATATATATATATATATATATATATATATATATATATATATATATATATATATATAGGTTGCAAGTCGGAGGAATTTCATTGCTAGTCGTAGCAGTACACCGTCACCTTTGAGCACTGTTGTGATTCACACACACCTGTCAGGTGAGTTCATGGTCCCACATTTTTAATTGTTTTTAAACCCCGTGGGGAGATACATGCTATAAATCGAACACAAGTATTTTTCTGTATGCTGTTATCACCTGATATTGCCTAAGTTGACACCTGTGCTACAAGTCCCTCATATCACGAACCTTAATCACTTGCGAGTGAGCGCGAATATAGTTGATAGATCTATTGGAATGGCAGCCCACCTCTGTCAAGGTGATCACTTGGCAGGAGGTGTGCTATATTCGAGGTATTATGGAAATTTGGCACATTTCCTGTCACCGAGGCCCCCTTGTCATTTACATCTGCTGTGGTGTAGGTGATTGTTATTATCTTTATGATATGTCAAATCAATGTTTAGGCTTGCGTTTCGTGAGGCTTAGGAGCAATATTTCACCAGTTTAGTCAAGACATGTCTATCTTGGCTTGTTTATTTCAAATGCTTGACTTGTGTTCACACTATTACTATTTAAACTACTATGGATTCACTCAACCTTTGTGTTGACTTTTTAAGCATGTTTATCTCAATAAATTAGCAAGTATGGCGGCACGGAGCTGGCAAAGGGCACACAGGACCTCCCTTGTTATTTCAATAATTTTATCATTCTTTACAAACTCATCACTTCTTTTGCGAAACAATTAACATTTTGGAAAAATGTTTGTAACTCTGACTATTTGAGTTTTCATGGAATGATATTGACTATCTTTTGAATTGTTTTCTATGAGTATGACTGTGTACTAAACTGTAATGACCCCGATTAGACTTCCACTGCTTATCAAAATTTTCGAGGTGTTACAATGATAAGTCGTACTCCTCTACATACGCGTTCTCAAGACTCTATAACACGTTTACCACTATCGCGAAGTAAGTATTTCATCATGTATCTTGATGATCAACGCGACACCCCAAGGTTCTTTTCCAACTAACCGAGCAAAAAGTCTCACTAACTCCTCCATACACCTCTTGCTATGGTAATAATACGTCTTATCCATTCTCGGTTGTATCAAATACCTTGCATGAATGATGTCCTTACGCTTCCTCTCAATGAAACCAATAGCTAGTCCGCAAAGTACATTCCTCCATCTTCGTTCATTTCCATTTACTGGTCTAAACCATGTAATCATTCTTCTTACATGTTCTCATCCTTGAACCTCTCTCTCTAGGCTGTCAATATCATCCTCTTAACTCCGAACGGATTTATCAAAATCATTGCTCACAAACATCTAAGTTTCACTCGTTCACTCCCGCTCAGCGCTCTTACCACGATGTCCGCCCTTCATTGACAATGGCGAATCAGACAATCGCGGGTCACTGAGAAATTCCACACCCAACTTCTCTTTTACATATATTAGCCTCTCGTCAAATATATGCTAAAGATTCTTATGATTTGTGTAGATAACACTTTCTGCTCCATACAAATATCATCTTTAAGTTCTACTCCCCAACTCTAAGTCACGTATCACATAGTTCCTTATATGGTTCTTCTACCTCCGCGATGCCTGAAGAACGTACATCTTGAAGCTGAACTTCTCACTTGGACACTTGGAAAACATCCTCTTCTCATTCAACGAACAAACTGATAATCAAAACGACAATCTATCCTAAGTAAACGACGCGAACCCTGAAACCGGTCGAACTAAAACGTATATCAACGAACTCAAAAAGGGGTACGAATTACTGACCAACGAAGTAACGAACATCAAAATCAAAGCTAGAAAAATACAATGAGAAATTTTCCCCCAATAAAAATAGACACGGATAAAATGTTCATGAACACCCATACAAAGAAAATATAAAATACACGTACCCATAAAACGTCCACAAGCATACCTCAACGAAGGAACCACTCGATGAACCAAATACATAACAAGTTTGGTAAATGAGACCCATAGACAGTTCTTATTCCCGTACTCGACCTTCCCAAAACCAAATGAACACCGTTTTTATGTAAGACATCAACATAACCATTTTTTTTCACACTTCATTTTTACCATAAGAATAATAGTTTCCAACAAATGACCTTGAAATACCCAAACGAATTTTAAAATACCATAAAGACTCTAACACAACCTCTTAATCAAACGCGAACGACATTGAAGAATTCCGTAATCAAAATAATCCTCAAACGATGAACTTAAAGACTCATTCGTACAACGAGCAAACCAAAATCATAGAAAAACACCGATACTAACAGGTCACAAAACATGTCACGAAATTCAATTGGTGTATGTAAATGAGGGATTAAATATCCACACCAACTCATCACGAACCAACAATACTTGAAGAATAGTATAACATTCATTCCTCAGAATGAATGTATGGAATAACCAAAGAAACGAAACAGTATCCAACAAAAACGAATTCGATTACCCAACACCTATCACGACGTCAAATAGAAAGAATATGGCATCTGTACCATCATGGTACAAATAGGAATGCCAACCAAAGAATTAGGTATACAAACGGAGCGTCTAGCAAACGAATCAACTTAAATACCAAAACATAAGTACCCACCGATAATTGAGGTATCAACATATGATAGGTAGGATGGAATCTTACCACCTACATACCCC
The DNA here is from genome assembly GCA_030686995.1 of Artemisia argyi. NCBI lineage: Eukaryota > Viridiplantae > Streptophyta > Magnoliopsida > Asterales > Asteraceae > Artemisia > Artemisia argyi. Next base: position 48,719,654 of record CM060676.1, read on the forward strand.
AACATATAACGACTGCCCAAACGGTTAAGAGAATACTTCTCTAACCATACAGCCCTCACCAACATGATATCACATACCATCTTCCTCAACATATAACAACAAACATCAATCAATGCAATAATGGTCACAAGTCCACGTGTGTGATACCCTTATAATTATGTTCGCGACCATAGTTATAAGCCTATTCCACACGCATACTGACTTCCAAAACCACACATCTCAATGATAACGCACATATACCACATAACACCTAATACACCATGCAATCCATGCTATCATACTTGCAAGTCCACTTGTGTCGTGACGCATGTATAATTATGTTGGCCACCATAATTATCTATGCCCCCTTTCATAAGTGTACTCCATCCTATGACAACACATCATGCAAACAAACATGCAAACAAAAACACAAAGACGTCGCAAACAATCATCTCGCATGGAACAGTTCCAACAATCACGTAAACTCTATAATCAAAATCACTTGGATAAGGTCGATCCAATATCCAAGAGTAATCACGCTACAACATGGCTCCTGACGGCGAAAGACAATATACGAATTCCAAAACATATCACAAAACAAAAGACGCCGCATAATGGCTCAAACTCCATTCTCGCACTTGCCTCCCCACTCAAATCGGTTAAACTTACTACTCGCTGTGGACTCCAAATCCAAATCCACATTATTCCATCCTAACTCGCCTTCATCTTTACTCAACCACTCATTCCTATTTCCTATACGTTGAGGTAGTCGACAACATGTAAAACCACCTCTATTCTTTTCTTCCAATTCCACATGATCCACAAGTGCATACAACTCACGAGATTTAGACTAAACCACCTCTCCTTCCTATGTGAAGTGAGGACACTACCAAGGGTATTTGGTAATGGCTCCATCTCCAGAAGTCATCGTGGTTCCAAACCTCTCCACTTATTCTCCACCAACGTTTTCCATAAACGTCCTCTCCTTGTCTGAACATGGATACATGCTATCAGGAACTCGGATTCTGCGGTTAGTCCGCTTCATCCTACCACTTCTCTCATATCCGATAGCGACCACGGTAGTCCAACAAAGCATCTTACGCGCGGAAGACGATAAAATAAAGTCGATATATACAATACTACGTATAGGAAATAAAATAGACGTCCGAAACTCAATAAAACATCTCATAAATATAGGAAAATAGACATATAAAATACTATACTTACACATAGATCCAAAATGCAACTATATGAAGGACTCCTAGGTTATAGTCTAGGTTCAACCACCTAATTCTCTATAACCAAGGCTCTTATACCAATCTGTCACACCCCGCCACGGCGGAAACGCGATGGTGTAACTTCATGGATATCATCACTACACATGGTGTCTATATAGAGAATAACTACATGCATTAAAAATGGCAAAGTATAGACACAAAGTGTCATAACAATACCCGAAAGGAAACAACATGATAAACTCCAAACGCATAGATAAACCACTTCCAATGCAACTAAGGTCTCGTCTAATCACCTCCTTCTATCATAGCCTTAGAATGCTCACATGAAAATGATGCTTAAAATGTCAATATAATGTTGGTGAGATTCATAGGTTTAAGACTCATACACACTAGGCAACCAAAATCACTGTGATTATAAAATATAGCTGGACAAATAATTACAGTTATCATTTAAGCTACATGTATTCACAAGGCAACATCACACATAAGGCAACCATCGGGCGGAACGTGCCCACCGATCCAAATTCACAACATACCAGGCCGGAACGTGACCCCCGCTCCAAATAATGGGTAAATTAATACCCTCCGATCGGACCACACAGAATAAAAGTGAGTAGGGCTGCTACTCTCCAATTAGGTCGTATGCACGAGCAACAGGGTAAGCACCCTCCCAATTGGACCACACAGAATCACACATCATATCATTACCGTTCACATATAGCATAAATACGATAACATTAAAAGTCCGAGCTCTTTAACACACATACACATAATCACAGTAATTCAAATCATTTAAGACAAGCATCATTCCCATCCCAAGTTTAAAACAAGTTAAAAAGTGGGACTATGAACTCACTTCAAACCTTGCAGCTTCCACAAAACCAATCACAATCTATAACACACAAAATAAATCCACATTACACATGGTCAAGCTAAAAGCTATAACCCGTGTAATACACATATGATGGATGTCTATGACTCATATGAACCACCATGGATCCCCTAGACACCATACTAACCATTACCAAAACCTAACACTCACTAAATCCCTTGCACTTTAAAAATCAGAAAACGCAGAATTTTTGGGTACATTCGCCCACATGAAATCACGACAATTAAAGCTCAACAACTCACACCAAAAATTTACCATGGTCTCTCATAAGCATAAAAGCTAATCCCAGAAGGCCATGGACCAATAACACACACAAGTACTCAAAAGAAAATCAAACTTGTCAACTACTCAAATTCGGTTCCGAAAGCACACCAAAAAGTTTTGATTAACATAAAATACTTCCACAAGTTTTTATCGCGAATCCTTTTCGTGGTAGTCTAATATAACCTAATACTTAACTATTCCAGAAGGCCTAGTCAAAATACCACTTTTATAACCACAAAACACCCTCAAACTTTTGCCCAAAATCTGTCCCGGTTTGACAGCTTTGACACCTTAACAAAGAAAAATCAAAAGACCAACTTCCCGACCTTGAAATCCATCGTGGCTGGACTTTTTGGAAAGCTCTTTCATTAAACTTCAATTTAGACCTAAAATTCGTGACTTAACTCTTCACCATCTGTTATTTACACTCACATCTTTACAGCCATAATTTTCTGTCCAAACCCTAACACGTAATCTAAAGCGTTTTACACTCAATTCCCTTAACCAATTACTATACTATCATCAACCAATGATCCTAACATGTTTTAATTAATTAATTTACAGAAAATTACAAACCCTACATCCATCATACTTAATATTACATGAATACCAATAATTAATCAATTAATTAAGCATAGGGTTTAAGGATTTTACCTTGATTCTTGATTATTGCTTCCAAATTACAAACCCTAATTTTTCTTCTTCTTTCTCTCTCTTAGATCGACTCAATATGCAGGAAAAATAGATTTGAGAGTCTTGATCTTGTATTTATATTATTAGTGGATAATTACCTTAAGTTAGAATTGTAATTGGGCTCAAATTTGTCTTCCCTTTTCCTTGTTTTAACCCATTCGGCCGAACACCCCTATAATATATATTTTTTTATTAAATTAATTATTACACTCAAAACCTCATACTTTTGATAGTTTATAAATACCAGTAGCTAATCATAACGTCTTACGCGATAAACCTCAGTTTTTACAACAACCTGGAAAATTATCATTTTCAAAACAAAGTTTCCAAAAATAGATTTTCACACTCTTTTATAAGCATAACACATAAAAACAAACTCCTCGTAACTTGCTAACGCTCAAATACTTGAACGAAGACTCGTTACGCAAAAACACAAAAACACCAAAAACTACACAAGTCATTTCTACACCACAGAGGTGATCAAAATGAACTTTCTCAAATTCCAAACTTTCCAAATCACAATAAAACTACTTACGCAAAGGGATTTAGTGCTAAAACTCACCTATATCACACTTATATCACTTCAAACACCTAGGACACACCAAACAAACGTCAACCGAGTCAAGACTACTAGTCAAACTGACCTGCCAAAACCACGGTTGTTACGACTCTCAATCCCAGAAAGCTATCCCAAAGCTAACTTGAATACATGTCGCGGTGAAAAGAAATGCGGCTGAGCTACAAAAGCTCAGTGAACGGATATAACAAAAGAAAACTGAAATAAATGATGAAGTACAGAAGATATAATTTTGGGAAATATATTTAGGTTTAACAGATAATACGAAAATGTAAAGTGTAGGTTAAGTAAGGAATCTATACAGTCACCTGTATAAACAGAATCAGAATATACCATGAGCTCAGAAACATATCATAATCACATAAGTTGTACAAGAAGTAGCTAGCTCCATTGTACCAGAAGTGAAAGGGGTACATTGCACGTACAACCAGTCACTAAGCAGAATCATATCATATCAAAACAGAAAACAGATCTAGGATGCATCCATACACCCCTGAAAATTAGTGCACATTCATATATAACGGAAGGGACGTGGCAGAACATCACTCTACTGCCCTAGAGTCATGCCATAGGTGCATCTATGACACGGACATGGAACCCCCATGCCTAGTGAAGCTCAGGTAACAAAAGGGTCAAACAAATGGTTCAGATAACAAAGGTTCATGTCAAAGGTTCATAGCAAAGGTTTATCAGTAAGGTTCAAACAGAAAGTTCATATCAAAGGTTCATATCACAAAGGAAACCTTAAGGATAAGGTCAGAATATCCGTACCTCAAAAGCAAAGCTGACAGAAGTAAAAAGATCAAATGAGGAAACAATATCCTTCTTCAGAAATCTACACAGGATGTATTATTCATTAATTTACTTTTTCATATTCCATATTAGTTTTAGGGTTTACATAAATATTTAGGTTAAATATTTAATAACTTGTTAATATGGTTTTACGGTTTAAAGTGTACTTATGTTATAGTGTAAAGTTTTAAATGTAAATATCATAAGTTTTATATATTATCCAAGTTAGTCCCTTAACTTTAATATTTTACAAATTAATCCTTATGTTTTAGTAATTTACACTTTACAACTTTTAAGTTACAAAATTACAATTTGAACTCCTTAATTATATAATTTACCAAATAAACCTTTTAAATATCAAAATTACATTTTATACCCCTCTACTTATTTTATACAAGTTACCCTTTATAATTTAGAGTTTATAAAATTAACCCTCAAGTGTCAATATTTACAAAACACACCCTTTTCTTTTTTACAAAACCATTCGAATCCTTTTCCACTTATCAAACCCTAATCCTAAATTGTCAAAATCATTATTAACATTAATTACAACCTTAAAAAACTCATTAATGACCAGATCCCTTACTAAAAACCCTAACCCTAACCCTTATTCGATTTCTTTTCTTTTATTTTCCTTTTTCTTAGTTATCCGATTACACATAAAATCCAAAACAATATTCTAAGCTTCGAAAATTACAAAACTTATTTTTCTAGTGTTACATGATACTTATAGGTTTTGAGAAAAATACAAGCTTAGTTCATAAAATTCCTTTTAGCCGAATTTACAATTTATGATTGATTTAGGGTTTATAACTCATAAAAATTCGCACGAGCAAATAAGCATGCATGGTTCTACTTTTCTATTTTATACAGATCATATACATTATAAAGAATGTTATAAAAATACCCAAAAGATTTTAGAAGGCACGAATTGAGCTTCTCGAATTTTTCCTTCTCGTCTTGTTTAAATCGACACAAATAAATTCTCCTAGCTTACACGATTGAACCCACAACCTCTCTCCACGATTTTTCTGGTGTTCTTTAGATGATATTACACTCAGGAAAAATATGAGAGAGCTCCAGAATCTTTTAGTTGACATATGAGGGTTTTAGGGAATCGGTTTAGGGTTAAAATCGTTTTTAAGGTTTTATAAATTTATAAAATGTGTTTTATGGGATATATATAATATAAGATTTGTTTTATCTGTATAAATATTAGGATAAGTTCTATATAAAATATTACATAAGTTTCCTAATTGTTTTAGGATTTATTCCTGTTTTAAACAATATTATATATATATATATATATATATATATATATATATATATATATATATATATATATATATATATATATATATATATATAATTAATTGATGATAATTCGATTCTCATAATATTCATACAGAATTTATTTTACTTTTATCTTTATAAAGGTGACATATTTAATCACACATTATTTACTTTGATCATATGTTGCCAATTTCATAATTTCTATGGCTTATTTAGTATTTTATATAATTATTTCTTTAAATTTTAAATTATAAGGGCATTTTGTTAATTTTTCACATTTTAGAATTTTGGGTATTACAACATGATTCGCTATTATAAGTGCAATCGCGTATATTTATTTTCATAACACAGTTGCTTACCATTTGATATTTATATTATTGTTAATAATATTTTAGCCGTATTTAATATCTAAACTCATGTACGCATAGATTAAACTTTTAAATAGGATAACATGAGTCCTTATTTAACGTATATAGTAAAAAAAATATTTTAATAGATGAAAGTTTAAAACTAATATTTATTTTAAAAGTATTTAACGTATATTAAAACTAATTCGTATATTCACAAAATTTTGTAATTTTAATGGATGAAGTCTCAGACTAATTTGTAGCCACGGAGGTTCACCTGCGCCAACTCCGGGCTATCCAAAAGGGTAGTCGCTATGGGATTAGTCGGCTCGCAATGTCGAGTCGGAAACCCAAAAAAAACTAATACTAATCCTCATGTAAGTGTAAACAAAGTTCATATTGTAAAGCATAGGGGGTATAAAGTGTAAGGTGTTATTTGTTAATTATGTTAAGTTATTAAAAAAATATGAAGACTTATAATTTTACACTTAACTCTATATAATATATTTAAAATTCAACAACTAAAGTTTAATTAATTACCTATACTTTTTTGAAGTTTTTTTTTCTTCATAAATTTGACACCTATATTATTATGTGTTTTTTTCCTCAACCAATTTCTACACCAATTTATTAAAGTTTAACCAAAATCAATTCAAATTTGACTTTTTATTGACGAATCATATTGCTTGATTTCACTTATGCGTCAAAATCGAGCTCTCCTACTGGTACATTTTTTTTAAATAAAAATGATTTTGCAAAATCACTCCAAAATAATGTAATTATTTATATAAGAGATGGGTGATGATATGCGACATTCATTTTTTATTTGCATACACAATCTTACAATCTTATGTTAAAAACAATTGTCTCTATGTAAGATGACATTCAGTTTGTAACTTGGTGTGTACAATCGACTCCCGTATAGAGGATGGAAACAAAATTAGTATTGTATTATCTTAATTTATTTGACTACTTATCCTCTTACACACACAAATATGTAATATTTTTCTCTACTCATCATATCTCTACATTTAAACCGTAAATTCTGCCTACTTGTCATGATCATGTGCGTAAAAAGATAAGTAGGATCAAAGAATATGATGATATATCATTTACAATTGGAAAATTATTTGCATACTCAACTTTTTAAATAGGACACTCCAATCTATGCATTAAAAAATTGTACCGTTATACATTGATTCATGCAAATCAAAATCTTATGTGTGCAAATTATCTCCTTTTACCATTATATAAGTGTTGGGTCTATTCAGTCCGCAAGCAACCTTAAACAAGGATTTGAATAAACGTTAACTTAAGTGTTAGAAGACCTTCAACAATAATCAAGTCACTTAGTGAACAGTTGCTCAGTGAGTCACCTTCAGGATGCTTAGGACGAGTCTAATAAGAAAGTTTCTCCAATCAGTGAGGCGGAACTCAATGAGTGGCACATAAGCCAAAGAAGAAGGTGATGGGTTCAGTGAAGTGATGACAATAACTCGCTGAACCCCAAGACTCCTCAACAACTAAAGACTGAAGACAGAAGAATGAAGACTGAAGACCTGAAGACCGAAGAATAGGCGGGACAAGGCGGGAAAGGTTTGAATGGATAAAATGGAGTCCTTATTAACCTGAAGTCAAACTTTTCCTGAAAGGCAAAATGTCAGGACAGTGTCAACACTGCTCCTCAGAAAGTGTTGTTGTATTATACTCCCTCCGTCCCATATTAAGTGTCCACAATGAAATTTTTGGATGCCTCAAATTAAGTGTCCACTTGTACCTTTCAACCAATAAGATGAGACTTTAATGGGTAAAAATAATATTTGATTGGTGGAGAGTTTAGTTAGTGGAATCTCCTAAAACTTTGTGCATTATGAAAGTGGACACTTAATATGGGACGGAGGAAGTACCCAAAATAGCCTATTGTAACATAGACAAAATACGTAAGTATTTTATCCTAACTAGCTTAGGTCATCTTTTGTTTTTATCATAAAGGTTGAATGTTACTTGTGTATAAATAGAATTATAAAGAGGAGTAAAAGTTGACAAGTTTGTGAATTAAATGCTTAGACATTCACAAACCACTTTTACTCTTCTAAATAGCAACTTAGTCCCTAAGATAGCTCAGTAGGTTCAGTCAATTGCTATTTAAGCATAGCTTAAGTTTATTGAGGAGTTACACCATACTTGTCACTCAATCTCAAGTGTTATTCCACAAACACTTGGATATAATTTTTGTTAATTGCAAATAAAATTAAACATTGAAAATCTTGTGTCCTTTATTTACGTTTATCTTTTAACAAAGCCTTTTTAATACTTTACTAAGCCATGAAACTTAGTTTAACTCTCTAGTTAATACTAACTGAGTATAAGGGGGGGCGCACTTTCAGGTTGAATCTCGGAGTCAGAAGTATTTATGGAAGTTGTTATTTCCATTAATAGACTCAACCAATTTCGTGTTGATGGAGTCATCTGAATCCTTTCTTTGTGGGTTGTTTCCGTAAAATAAAAATATTTTACCAAGTAGTCAATTAGTCTCTTTGTATGTATAAATTATCTTTTTCTACTTCAGATTTCACCTGATCAAAAAGAATTTGAGAAAATAAATATAAAGTTTTGTTAGTGTGAAGTGTAATTGTTGTACTCTTTCGTAAATTGTGTATTTTCTTATAAATGCATGTCTATAAAACTAAATAACAGCTAACTAAAACTTAACTCCAATTTTCGCGATAATATGATTAACGAAACCAAGATATCAAAGCTAGACATAGAAGTTTTCGGGTACGATTATTGGGCTAACATTTTGCTGATACACTTTAGATATATATACGGGCTAATTCCAAATTTATGCCTAAAATCGAATTTTGAACCACGATTGAGTCAAGAATTATACAAGTCAATAATTATACAATTTTCAATTATGCCTAAAATCGAATTTTGAACCACGATTGAGTCAAGAATTATACAAGTCAATAATTATACAATTTTCAATTTTGGTCATGTGCGACCTGTGCAACTGTGCGGCCCACTTAAAATTGTGACACGTGTCCAGCTTGATTTGGTATTTTGTCTTTTATTAAGAGTATTAAAAGACTAAAATACCCTCGTCATATAAACACCTCCTTCCACCTCCTTTTCACATAATCTCTCAAACTTTCATTACTCTCTCTCTCTCTCAAAATTCCGGCCACCAACTTCCAACTTCCACCACCAACTTCCAAAATTCCGGCTATTAAATCCGTTGATCGCCCACCAACTTCCACCACAACCAAGATAAATAAAAAATAAAAAGATAGATCCGGTAGGATCCCACAGATCCGGTTGGATCTTTCATTATAAACACAGATCCGGTTGGATCTTTCGTTATAAACAGATCCGGCGGCGGTTATGATGGTGATGGTGATATAAGCACAAATCCGGTTATGATGGTGATGGTGTTATAAACGTACTTTTTATTTTGTTTTGATGTGTTTTATGATGATCATGTATACGGTTTTGTAGTTTTGGCTTGGTATTTTTGATCACTCTATATATTTTTGATGGCCCGGTATTTTTATGGCATGTAGGATTTCTTTATTTGTAATAGAAATTCTGGGTTAAAAATTTTGTTGTTGTTCTTGTAATTTTCTATGATCTTTATTTGTGATGGCCTATATGATCTTTATTTGTTATGTAAAAAAATATAGTGGGTCATGTTATTAAAAAAATATTTTAATTTTTAACTTGTGATGGCCTGTATGATTTTTAATTTGTGATCCTTAATTTAGGAAGTGGGAATATATTAATGGGTCATGCTATTAAAAAAAATATAGTAACCAATTTTTTTTTTTTTTTTTTTTTTTTTTTTTTTTTTTTTTTTTTTTTTAAAGTTACCCGAAAAATATTAAGTCTCGCCGGAATCTGAAAATAAAATATTGAGTGTCGTCGGAATCTAGAAATAAAAAGTTAGCCGGAAAAGATAGGTGAAAAATTAGGTCGCACATTCAATGGGTCGAGCAATGTGGTAGCACAGTCGCACATTTAATGAACATGTGTCACACATTTAAAAGAAAGTAATATGGTCTTTTAAAACTCTTAATAAAAGACAAAATATCAAAGCAAACTGGACACGTGTCACAATTTTAAGTGAGTTGCACAGTAGCACAGGTTGCACATAACCAAAATTGGAAGTAGTATAATTCTTGACTCAATCGTGGTTCAAAATTCGATTTTAGGCATAAATTTGAAATTATCCCTATATATACCTATTAAGACCATTCATTGTACTACTGTAGAAGGTTTAAACAATACATTTAAATCTTTTGAAATGGTTCACGTTTTATTTCAATCACAACGGAATTTTGCTTCATATTTATGTACGGCATACAAAGTTCTGAAACTCTATACTTCTTCTTTATAATATCAAGACATTTAATATATTTGTTATATTAATTGTTTACGTATGGTATGTATAATGTGATTATGAGTGGATTGAGATGGTTAACATCTAAAAAGAGCATCACTGATGGTATTCCTTGATTCTCAGGGTTGTTTTTATCTTAGAAGAAATATGTTGTTGAGGCTTTGGTGAGAGCACATATGGTTAATTGTAACCCTTATCAGACTCATGTTAATACTGAGTCTAAACTAGGGATGATGGTGATCCAATATCTTATCTGACTTTATATCGGAGTCTTGCGGGTTCTCTACAGTATCTTACATTTACTAGACCTGATATATCGTATGTAGTTCAGTAGGTTTGTCTTTATATGCATGATCCTCAAAAGCCTCATTTCTCGGCTCTTAAACGGATTTTGCGGTATGTTCGGGGTACATTAGACTATGGGTTACAGTTATTTACATCTTCCACTACATCCTTGGTTGCTTAATCGGATGCAAATTGGGCTGGTTGTCCAACCACAAGGAGATCGAATTCTGGGTATTGTGTATTTCTTGGCAACAACTTACTCTCTTGGTCCTCTAAGCGTCAACCTACGCTTTCTCGCTCTAGTGCAGAGGCAGAGTATCGTGGTGTTGCCAATGTTGTTGCTGCAACTTGTTGGTTACGAAATTTACTTCGTATGCTGCACATACCTTTTTCTTCCGCTACACTTGTCTACTGTGATAATGTTAGTGTTGTTTTTATATCTTGTAATCCGGTTCAACATCAACATACGAAGCACATTCAGATTGATATTCATTTTGTTCGAGATTTGGTTGCTGCTAGTCAAGTCAAGGTGCTTCATGTTCCTTCTCGATATCAGTATGCTGACATCTTCACCAAAGGCTTGCCATCAGCACTGTTTGAAGAATTTTATACCATTCTGAGTGTCCGTTGTCCTCTCGCTTCGACTACGGGGGAGTGTTAGCCCATAATATATATGTATACTTGTAACGGGCTCAAGCCCAACTTTAGAATATTCTGTGGTATCCTATTTGTTTGTACGGTCTATTTGTGTTAATGAATCAATCAAATCAATACATTTTTATCATGTCAATCACATTGATTGACATTTCAAGTAAGGGTGAGCAGAAACCAAAATATCCGAATAAACCGAAAACCAAAACTGAACCGAAACGAAAATAACTGAACCGAACTAATAACTGAACCGAATTTGCCAAAACCAAACAAAACCGAACTTTTAATTCGGTTCTCGGTTTGGATATGGTTTTGGTAATTAAAACCGAAAACCGAATTCATATAAACTTATATATTTTTTATATATTTATATATATAAAAAGATCAATAAATTGTTATATATATTTATATGTTTTATATATATATATATAAAATAAAATTTTATAATAATATTAAAAAATACTTTTTATGTTTGAAATAACTTTTTTTGGCTAAATATACTTGTATATATTTCTTTTTTTTTAATAAAATGTGTAATTCGGATTAAACCGAAAACTGAACCGAACCAAACCGAACTAGAATTCAACCAAACCAAATTTGAATTCGGTTTGGTTTGGTTCACGGTTTGACCTAATTTTCCTATATGTCTTTTTTTAAATATTTGTCACTAAGAATTAAAAGAGTATACATGTAATTTGAATAAGTTATTTTACTTTTCTTTTAACTTAAGAATATGATTTATGATTAGTTTTTTTCCACTTTTCCCCTCTATGATCAAGAACATGTGAACCAACCTTTTTTTTTCCCTTAATATTTTCATTTTACTTTGATTTAAAACTTGAGAAGAGAGTATCAAACTTGTGTCTCGAAAAGAACTAGACTATAATTTAACTAAACTTATATTTTGTAAAACACTTCGTAATCTTTTAATTCATTCTAACAAAAAAAAAAGTTAAAATTCTTTAATGTTTTTGTTTACCTTAATTTAACTTGTTATATCTTTAAAACGTAAAATATGAATCAGTTGACATTGTTTATTAAGAGAGGGATTGTGTAACAATTGCTCTTGAGGCATTGTTTTATACATTCAAACAAATGAACTTGATATTCATTAAATTAAAAATAACATTTAATTAAGATAATTTTTCAGTTTGATTAATGTGTATTTTTTTAATTGAAAAAGAAAATTTGTTGTGTTTGATTAATATATTTTAACCAGTGCTTTGAGGGCACTCATTAGACAAACTCATTAAGAAAACTACTCCATCCGTCCTAAATTTATAGTCCACGTTTCTTTTTTGGATGTACCAATTTAATTGTCCACTACTAAAAAATAGATAAAGAAGTCTGATTGAGTTTACTATGTTATTCTTGGTTGAAGTTAATATTACAAATTTTAAAAAAGAAATTAATTAATTACTTAAAGGTAAAACTGTCATTCTGCAAATAGTATGAGGGAGAAAGCAGTAATAATTATGTTTTTCTTAAATTGTGTGTTTTTTATCGGGAGAGCAGGAGGGAGGGAAGGGGGGGGGGGGGGGGGGGGGGCAATTATTTTGAGACGAAGGAACACTACAAAATTTGTGACAAATACTGACTAAAAACTTTCACCAACTAAAGATAGAAAAAGTTACCAAATCTATATTTAGGCTATTAAATTAAATATAAAAAGCAATATGATAAAAGTAGAAATAAAATATAACGGTAAAATTTGTCCCTCTTTTCTTCTAATTGCTCACAAGTCACAAGTCACATCTCACCTAATCGCTCCACCACCTTTAATCATTATCGACTACCACCACCGTAATTTTTCCGATCGAAACCCTAACTCCGTCATCAACCTAATCATCTCCACCGTCGTTATCCACTATAACCACCGAAACCTTAACTCCGGCACCGTCGTCACCACCTCTGTCTCTATCTGGTCGTCGATCGAAACCCTAACTCCGGCACCGTCGTCAACTTAACCGTCTTCAATTCTCGTCACCGTTATCAAGTTAGGTATAATACAACTGATTATGTGTTGTTTACATATTATTTTCAATATTTGTGCTGATTAATAGTTATGTTGTTTACCGCTGATTATGTGCTTATTAATAGTTAAATTAGTAAGAAGTTTTATGTGCTTATTAATAGTTATGTTGTTTACCGCTGATTATGTGCTTATTAATGGTTGAATTAGTAAGAAATTAGATGTTACTTTGTGTAGATATTGACCGATTAGAGGTGAGTTGAAGTGAATTTAACTTGATGCTTGCAATTTAACGTAAATGTAATGAAATAGATTAACGAAAATTTGAGCATAGAAGTTAGGTTCTATTTACTCGACTAAACTCAATTGCTGATTTGTCAAAATGAAAAATCGATGAGTTGAAGTGAGTTTTGGCTAGAATATGTGATTACTTTGGAACTAGTAATGAATGACTCAATTTCTGAATAAATATATTGACTTGATATTTTAGGATTTTGTGCGTTGTGGATAGACACTGAGCTAATGCAATGAAACAAATTAAGCGTAGAAATTCTGTTTGGTTATAAGAGGTGTCTACAATATGTAAGTGGTGTTCACGCTCTTTGGACTGTTTCATATGCTGCTTTAGTAGCACTGGTTGATTTATGCCACGACAGTACAGCACTTAGGATGTTCCCACTGAAAGTGTAGCTCAAATCCCTTCAATAAGTTATGGTAGAAAAGTGCTTATCTGAAAGTGTAGCTCAAATCTCTTTCATAAACGATTATAATCGCTATTGTAATTTTTAATCATTTTTATTTGTTCAACAAATAAAAGGTGGACAAAATTGACCAGTTTCAGTTGGAACCGACCCGTTACCATTCTTGTCTACCTCAGTTTCATACACAGATTATATATCAAAGCTTTATTTAACAATGTGTTTGATATCATACCATAGAGTGGTCAATATCTTTCGTTAATTACAAACGACTCCAACAAGATTCAAAACTAGTTTGCTCAGATACACCCAAAATAGTTCATTTACTAAATCTGGAGTAAGGACACTGGTACTTGATTCAACCCCCCCATTGTATACTTTGTGTAAATCGTTTGATTTATTGCTAAGTTTGTGTGAATGCATGATCAGGTTGAAGGAGCAACACTTGAAGATGGAAGAACTCTTAGTATTTGGCATACCTTTGCTTATTCAGGTATTAATAGTTTAAATTATAAATCAATGTATACCTTATTCTACATATTTAAAAATAACGTACATAGTATGAGACAGGATATCGTTGTAGTAAGCATCGGATTCGGTAACCTGGTATGTTTATAAGACGATTCTGCATATAATGGAAAAATGTTTGGTAAGGCTGAGCGATCTTTTGTTTGGCTCAAATACCTCAGGGTACTACAATGGAGCAAAGGGAGACATAGCTTGTGACGGGTACCATTAATAAAAGGTTAGCAAAACAGCTAAACAGATACCAGCTTTATACAAGATGGCTACATGCCAATCTTTGAACATTATATGTAAGAATTGTATAATACGAGTACTAAAGTTTGATTACTACTACTAGTCAATTGTACTACACATAGTTGGCTCTAGTTTGACTCTTTTTAAATGTTGTAGGAAGACATTCAACTTATGGCAGACACGGGTTCGGAAGCATTTAGATTTTCTATCTCTTGGTCAAGACTGATCTCAAGTATGTTCACTTAATAAAAGTCAGTTATAACCTATAACAAAATCATAGTTACTCTTCCTGTGTTCCTTATGTGTAGTCTAATTATTTGTAGATGTGAAAGCTAGTCAAAGAGCCATTGACTTCTAACTGGATTGGTGAGCGATCAAATGTGATATATATATAAATTCAACATAATTGCCTATATAAAATTACTATTGTCGTATTATTGAGAACTCTATAAATAAATATTATCATTCTTAGCTTGAATCAAACTTTAACCTTAAAATTTCATTTTGTGGTTCCTATTTCAGGTTTCTGAATCTGTTGGTGAATGGTGACTACCCTGAGATAGAAGCATGCAGGCAATCGAATTCCAACTTTTACCAAACTCGAATCGGAGATGCTCAAGGGTATTTGTATTTCCTTTTCTGTTTTCAGTTCTCTAAGATAATTATTTGTAATGTTAAAAGAATATAATCTGTTACTTGATGATCTCCATGTGTTATCATCTGACATAATCACATAACTTGACTCAGTTTACCTACGGATACTTCTTAAGTAGTTAATGCGAAACTCATAATTACGGACTTGTGCCATTATTATCATTGTAACATATGTTTTATATTTGGGCAGTTTTGAGTCTCTAATTCATATAAGTAGTATGTTTTCCTTTATCCTGTTTTTCCTGATTACCAGTTTTAAAACTTGATTGGCAGGCTCTTAGTGAGAAGAAGAAGAAGAAGAAGAAGATCCGTTCTAAGTCAAGTGAGCCTCACGTGTTGGGGACCAAATCTTTTTGGAATGGTATGCAATTGAAACAAGTAACAGCCAAAGCCTGATTATGAATGGCTTTCGATTACTAATTCACATCGACTATAATGGTATGCATAATTTTATGGATATTAGGCTGGGTTTGGTTTAAAATGGGTCACTTTTGTAGTAAGGGTCAGTTTTGGTTGGGTTCATTTTAAATGGGTTGGTTGGGTATTGTTTATAATGGGTCACTGGGTCACTTTTGTAGCACGGGTCAGTTTAGGTTGGGTTTAGGTTGAATGGGTAAGTTAGGTTGGGTTTGGTTTAAAACAGGTCACTGAAGTGATGTAATTGATATGGTTAACAGAGTATGAGTATGCAAATGTGCGGGTTGGAACGGATGATAACTGGTTATGATATAGGTATGGGGGGAATAACTGAAGCGCCATTTGTTCAATTAATTTGATGTCTCTATATTTAAATAGTCTGATAAAAGTTATATTTATCTAGAAAACATCTACTTTTCTTAGTAAAACAACTTTGGATGTTATGTGATAAAGATACACTTTGGTCAAATTTTGACCTATTTTAATCGTTTAATGTTTATAGTTACACCATACTTTTTACTTTTCATTAGAGATAATAAAACATAAGCAGGATCAGAAACGATACAGAAAGGGGCTGCATTTGTTGTTGCAGGTACAATATATCATAATTGCCGTTAGTTTTCTGACAGTTAGCTTAATTTCTTTTGTTGTTGCATGTACAAAATTGATACAGAAAGGGGCTGCATTTGTCGAAGAGTTGAAGCCAAGTTATGGCAGGTAGATTGGTGCCAAGATCAAAGATAAAAATGATCACGCATACTTTCTTATCTTACCATTTTACTGATATGGAACACATTTACTATATGTATTTGGTATTTACTGATATGGGACTGAAAATCAATAAATGTGAAAGTTAATCCTTTGTTGTTTTAATTTTTACAGTAAATGTGAAATCTTCTTTGTCAAACACCTTATCATTGCAAATGTAACATGAATGTATGATATGGGACTGATTATTACAGGATACTAGCAAGCCTTTGCTTACTAAAAAGTTCAGACTATTGATTTTGTGAAAAACCTGTATGACCTTTGGTGACTAAAGGTATAGTAATTATAGTGGTTTTGTAGAAAACATATATAGCCTTTGCTGACTAAAAAGTTAAGTCACCAAAGCTTCTGGACTTTTGCTCACTAAACTTTTAGTAAGGATAGACTTTTAATGATCCTTTTATTACTCACTATTTTTATTTTTGTGGGAGTTGAAAAACTAACTTATAGTGACTGAATTGTAGCTTTTGCTCACTCTTAGTTTAGTGAGCAAATGTCATAAATTTTGTAGTGGAAGTATTTTATCAACAAACTAGAGAATAACCTTACCAAATGATTTTGTAAGCAGTAACGATACGCAACAAAATATTTTAGAAGTTGGTATATTATATAGAAGAAGAATCATTACACAATAATAACTTATCACACGTCTAACATACCTACTTGTAATACTTCGATACGTTTTGGAATCAAATGTCCGTACCATGCATTAAGTTTTTTCTTTTTTCATCTGGACAAGACAAATACCTTTGATGTAGTGGTTAAAATGAATGTTACTCCGTAAAACAAATAATGTGATTATCACATGCTTGGAGTCGTATCAAACAATCAATTTTTGGTGAACGAATAAATAGACTTTGCTTCTCGTTATTTAATTTCTAGCTATTAGGACAAAATTTAAACTTACTACATTTGTATAAATTTAACATCCAGCCGCAACAAAACCTATCAACAAATTATTAATTTTGTATAAGTTTGATATCCACCCGCAACAAAAACCACCAAATATATCTTGGATTGAGATTCTTTCATTTTGACATCTCTCATTTTCTTCTAATATTAGCATGTTGTGAGAGGGAGTAAATTAAGGAGTCTCATATTTTACTCAATGATTGCCCTACAATTTGATTTGTTTTAATCTCATTACTTCAACGACACAAACACAAAAACATCTCAATCCATATAAGTTTGTATAAGTTTTAACATCATCAACAACAACAAAACATATCGATAAATTTATTGCATATATAATCTACGTTGAAATTTTCCAAAATGTTGAATTTAATGCAGTAAAATATTGTAGACCCCATCAGCGGTGAATGTTGACATCTTTATAACCACCATCAATTACCAACCAACAAACACACAAAAACACGCCATGGAAGTTGCCACTTGCATAAACGTCAATGGGACAAGATTTTTGTTGTGTGTTTTAATGTTTTCATTGTTGAGAGTAAGTCATGCAGCAGCTGCACCTGCGGTTTACGTGCTAGGGGCCTCGATGGTCGACGTTGGAAACAATAATTACTTGCCGCGTTCACTCGCGAAAGCTGATTATCCTCATAATGGTATCGATTATCCTGGTAGGAAACCCACCGGGAGATTCTCTAATGGCATGAACTTTGCTGACTTTTTTGGTACGTATGTTGTTTCGGTTTTATTTGCTACAAGATCTCATTCAAACTTTTTTTCTTTAATTTCTGAAGAAGTTTATAACCAAAAGTAGTAAATAACCTAATGAGTTATAACTAAACTGTTTAAAATTTCAATTGTGTGCATGACTTTTTAATTTTCTCATTACTGTTTTCTATGCATTATTAGGAGAAAGTTCGAAATTAGGCTGAAGTTCATAAATGTTGGCTGTATGTAGACTGGTTTGCTTTCTTAGCTTTGTCCTTCTAGAACTAGGATTTTCTACAGTTTTTTATTTAGAGCCAACTCCACCCTACGGTTGGTAATTTGGTTGTGTTTGGGTTGATATCATGATATGTTAGAGTTGATGGGTTGGTGTATGAGTATTAACTAAAATCTGAATGTGTTGTTTATTGATTTAGTCAAACATAACTCGTACCTTAATTGCTAGGACCTACATAACACTTAAAACTCGTAAGTTAACGAGTTAAACGGGTTAATGTGTTAGTTGACTGGCAAGTCAACTACAATCAACAACAATATACCCAATCTCGTTGAAGCGAGGTAGAATGTAAACAAATTAATCCTACCTAAACCTGAAAGTAGGGACATTGCTTCCAAAAAAAAATCCTCCGACAAGAGTGTGTGTATGCAGATGGAAGTGCTAAGTTTAAAAATTCCCACAATGAAAGTAGCATATAGGTAACTACACATAAATTTCCTTGATATCCAAGTTTAAATTATAACTCAAATCCATGTTTGAACATTAATTTTTAAATGCTTGTATACTAAACGGGTTCATGAGTTGACCCGTATGTTCCCTACCTAACCCGAGCCTATTTCCGTGTTTATGAAATGGGTTGGGCGAGTGAACCTAGCTATGTGTGTTATTTATCCGAACCCATTATTAGTCTTCAATAGTTTTGTATTTTCGTGTCGTGTTGAAAAACTGCCACCCGTAATCCTCACTCTACCACCACTCACCATTTGTACTCAAAGTTGACGAGTTAGTGAAGGTTTTGAACTTTTGAAGTACGACTTTTTAATCTGCCCGTTATAATTTGATTCTTTTAAATGCAATATAAGAGGAAGATGTTAGAATTATGTTTATTAGGTGAATCGTGAATGTAAAATAGCTAGACATCTATACCGTAAGCGAAATACATAACTCCTGACAAGAGATCATAGAGCCACCTTTACCAGAGTTTAAATTTTCTCCATTTAATGATGTTATTTCATCTTTTAAATTGGTACATATTTAATTGTTATTATTTATAGTTTTCAAACGTGAACGTTTAAGTATTTACAAAATTCGACAAGAATTATCAGTTTTACGCGTTCTCATTATGTAGTTCATTTAACACTTGTTACTGTGTTTGGGCAGCGGAAAAGATAGGATTGCCAACATCTCCGCCATATCTATCGTTAAATAGTGATGCAACACCACCAATCACGGGAGTAAGTTTTGCATCCGGTGGCTCTGGCATACTTAACGAAACCGGTAAAAATTATGTAAGTGTTCGGGAATCTGAATATTTAAGAAAAAAACTCAACTGTGCTATGAATCATTGTAAAATGATTGTTTAACTAACAGATTTGTTTATACTTGTTGTTTTAGATACAAGTCATTCCATTAGCACAACAAATACACTACTTCTCTTTGGTCCGTAACAAACTAATCCAACAACTTGGACAATCGCGTGCTCAAAAGCACCTATCAAAGTCGGTATTCCTATTAGGTTTTGGAACCAATGATATGTTGGCATATTTTAATAACGGTTCTACAATCCCTAAACAGTACACCCAGCAACAATACGTTGATCTCACAGTGTCCACCTTTAAAGGGCTACTCAAGGTAATTCACAATTTTTTCAAGTTATTAAGGTGCATTAGTTGAACCATTATGAATGATTTCTGTGAATGTGTAAATTGTATATAGATGTTGCATGGGTTAGGTGCACGAAAAATGGTGGTGACAGGAGTTGGGCCGTTAGGTTGTTATCCACTTAAAAGAAAGCTGATCAAAGATGGTGAATGCGATGCTGAAGTTGATTTTTGGTCGGCTAGGTATAACGATGGTCTTAAGATGATGTTACGGGACTTGAAGTCAGAATCGAAAGGCATGAAGTATGTATATTTTGATATGTATGGTGCTATGTCCAATCTCTTTCAGAATCCTAAAACTTACGGTATTCTTTATTCTAGTGTCCATTTACCACCTTTTTAATTTCTTTCAAACTAACCATTGGTATATATATGCAAAGTATGATGGTTTGAGATTATGATGTGTGTTTCCATACAGGGTTTACGGATATAAAAGAAGCTTGTTGTGGACTTGGGAGGCTAAACGCAGACGTGCCATGTCTTCCTACATCGAGTTATTGCACAAACAGACAAGACCATGTTTTTTGGGATCTTATACATACTACGGAAGTGGTTGCAAGCATATTTGTAGACCTCTTATACAATGGAGCACAAAAGTATGCAGTTCCAATGAATGTGAAACAACTAGCTAGTTGAATCAAAATGTTTGTGAGACAGAGAAAAGAAATTAATGCAATATTTTGTGATACACCATTAGAATAGAAACGAGTTGAATTGTCATTTTCGCAAGAAGCTACCTTTAACTCAATATTAGTTGTGTTGTGCTTGTCGAAAGCGGGCAAGTATTCTACATATAGGATACTCGTTTGTTTGATTTGCTTTTTAAAAATTAAGATCTCAAGAAAAGTTAAGATCATTTTCCATTGTGGAAGCAGTATTCATGATATTCAAGATACATACTGGTTTGCCTTTCAAAAATAAAAAATAAAAAAAGATACATATTGGTTTCTTTTTTCAAAACCTAGTTTTGACTTCTGATCCCATGCGTAGTATAACGGAAGCAAATTAACATGGGGAAACTCCGAGACCAAGTAAATGTAGTAAGTATGGTGTGTATTGCTATTAGAGAGAACAAATATGTTGATTATAACAATAAAAGATAAAATGTAGAAAACGATACCTCAATTATTTTGATAGTGTGACACAAAAACACAAGGAAAATGTTGAGGCGTGTGATGCTCACACTTTCCTTAAAACAGATTCGTCCTCTTCACGGTACTTGAGAAATCATAGACATCTATCTCCCAGGATACAACAATAACAGATAATCCCGTTAGCACAAACGAGTTATCTAGGCGAACCAAAACGTGCCTTCCCTCTATTACAAACCGGATATACAAGAAATATGATTGATAACAAAAAAGAGAGGAGTAGTGTATTTCTTCGTGTCATGAAATAAGAGAAGAGCTCTCAATATATAGGTGGGGAGGATGAAAGAAAAATGGTCCAATTAATTATCACAATCAATCCTACTAATGGTTCAATTAAATTGGTCGTTACATATGACCAAACATTAATCTTGTTCTTAAGCCCCATTAGTATATTTGATGACCATCAATTGTCATTCAAACCCATTAATGACCATAATTTTCCAACAGTAATCGACCCCATAATGTTAAGCAACAAACAGGCTAAAGACTAAAACCGCGGTTTTTAAGCGCTAACAAGCTTAAGAATAAGCATGCCAAATATGAAACGAGGTTATTGTTCGCTACTTTGTATACTTTTCCCGTTAATATTAATTCCATTCTAAATCGGTGATTACAAACCCGAGTAGCATCACATAATCATTCTAATCACCATATAAATGCAAGTTACGCGTTATGCTACGCTTATAATACATATCAATGATGTATAAGTATTTGGTTCTATTATATCTCAAGTATTTTCGTGTCATCTTAGCGTTGAATTCCTTTATTGTGCTTTGATTTTTGGTGTGTAAATTATGATACGCGCTATATTTATTTATTGTTGTGTTCCATTCTATTGTTTGTTTATTAATTTCTTGTTGAAAACCAAGTTTTATCTAATCACAATCAATATACCTGCAAGTTGTAGATTAACTACAAACCTCACCAAAAAAAAAAAAAAAAAACTACTCTTTGATATTCTATATCGGGAAATAGTGGATTATGTCTTCGTCAATCAAATTACAACTTTTGCTAAAAAAAGAAAAAAAAAAATCAAATTGGACAACTTTGATACGTATAAATAAAATATTGCGACTCCATACCAAATAAAATAATAATCTTCTTTTGTAAACTTTGACACACAATCTTACAATAATTAAAGGGAGTACAGTAATTGGATGATCGTCTAACTCACGGTTTTCGACCGTTTCCGTTAAGGGGTGTTCATCGGTTAAGTTTTCAGGTTTGTGGTTACATGATTTATTCATTGTTTTTTTTTTTTTTTTTTTTTTTTTTTTTTTTTTTTTTTAAATCAAAATTAAAGCCAAACAAAACTAATTATAGAATATATAAAACCAAACCATACACCAAACTAAAATTCAGTTTGATTTCCACCAAAAAAAAAAAAAAAAAAAAAAAAAAAAAAAAAAAAAAAAAAAATCAACCAAAATTCACAATATAATATAGAAGTTATAAATAAAAACCTAATAGTTCAAATAAGATTAATAAATCAAAAGCTCATAAAGTACTCAAGTAAATCAACAAAATAAAACCAAAAGGTTTCACAACTAAACACAAGTAAATTAATAATAGGAGTACATGATACGACATAATTTAGGTGTCAAGTAGGTAATTCACTCACCATGATATGCATCACATTTTTTTTTTAATATTTTGAGACTTTAGGATTTTTAGTAAGAATAGAGAAATGATTACGATGCCTAAAATTGTAACTAAATTGACATGGCAGTAGTTTTATTCGTATGTGAAAAAATGGGTCTCGTTACTCTCACCAACAAGATGGTGGCACAAAGTTTAGGTATACATTTAGGCATACCAATTAGACATGTCTATCGATGCTTGTTATATTAATATGATAGAAACCAAATATTGATTAAATACTTAAGTTCGGTCTAAACTAAACCATATATAAATTAAAAATTTTGGTTCGATCTTATTCGATTTCGATCTGGTTTATTTTTCGGTTTATTTTGTGCCAAACCAAACATTGAACACCCATTATTGGGCTAAAGTGTAATTAGTCTATGTGTAGGGATTTATTTGTACTTATTTAAATAGAGTTAGGATTAGATTTAAAATAGGATTGCTTGGTGTGCAAGGCAAGAAATGTTATTAGGGAATTCGAATTCCGTAAGAATTTGCCCCCTCGTCTCTATAAATAGAGGGGAAGGGGGATGCTAGTTGGCACATTATTCATTTCTCATTCGTTAATTAATGCAATGTAACATTTGAAGTCACGTGTATTTTTTCTTTGAGTGTATATTCCGCGTTAGTTTTTAAGGTTTTTTAGTCTTTTATCCAACAAGTGATATCAGAGCCAAGGTGATGTTGGTTTCTGGAAGCTAGGTTAACTATCCTAATAAGTAGTCTATTCTCTTTTTTTCGGTTTCTTCGCAGAGGTGAGAGATTTAACGATGTAGGTTCATTAACTGTAGGATTTTTGTGAAATTCGAATCATAGATTGAAGACACATAAATCTAGAATCTCGCCGGAGGGGTCTTCAACTAGAAGTGAGAGAGATACATGTGGTTGAAGCTGATGGTCCAGAATATGCAGGTTCTATTCAAAATAGATTTCGATCAAGGGTTTGAAGGCTTAAGATTGTTGAGTTTTTTCAAGAGTCTTGGGTCTATCAAGGTTGGTATTGCAAAGGTTTAGTACGACAAGGTTCAAGCTTCAACAAGTATTTGTACAAGGTTGAATCTGTAAGCTTCAAGGTGTTGTTTTTTAGGTTCTAAAGGTGATCAAGTTGAAGGGTAAAAAGGCTTCAAGGTTTAGTTGATTATCTAGAATCTTGAATTATTGAAATTCGAAGGTGTCCGCTGGTTTCTTGGAATTCAAGTATTGGTGGTTCTTTGTAGAAAAGTAAGGTTTAGCTTGGTCTTGTGATTCAATAAAAGTGATTACTTGGAGTACAAGGTATATCAAAGTTGTTGACTTGAGGTGGAAAGATCGAAGCTTTAGGGTTTTCTAAAGGTTAGTAGATCAATTATTACAAGAAAGTGGGTTTAGCACGCGACTTGTGTAGCAAGGTTAAAGAAGAATGGCTAGTATGAATACTAGGTTAAACATAAAAAAAACTTGATGGGAATACTGTACAAAACATGGAGGTTCAAAACAAGTAGGAATCAAGCCACTTGGTACTTGTGTTAAAACAAGAGTCCATGTTCAAAAGCGTGTTTCGTTTAAGGTAGAACTACATAGAGCTCAGGAAAATCATGAAGTTGAGGTGATTCAGGATAGTAACGATAATGCTGAAGTGGCTCAAAGAAAGTTGGAGGTTAAACAACTTGAAGGAAAGACAAACACTGGCTGCTTGGTAAAGGAGCTGGAAAGGGTACACATTGGCACAAATGTAGGGCGGACATTACAAAAACCGGAGTACCTGGTCAAGGTAGTGGAAAAGGTCATGTTGCTGAAAGGAAGAAAGTGAAGGGGGTCTTTAAGGAAAGCTAACTTGGATATTTACTAAGTTACAATGCTTGGTTAACAAGATGGTCTCTTGTTCGAGGTTCTAGCGTTGAATGCAGATGCTGGGTATTGGTATAGGCTAAGAATCACTACTAAGGAAAAAATTGTTATATTATAGTAGCAATTCTTAGTCGGCTAAAGTGTAATTAGTCTATGTGTAGTAGAGGTGAAAGTTTGAACCGGTTTTTTTTAACCGGTCCAACAAATCAGAACCGGTTTTTTTTTGTTTTTTTATAACCGGACCGGTTTTTTTTAACTGAACCGGTTAGACCGGTTTTGGGTTTTTATAGTCGACCGGTTTTTTACCAGTTATAAATCCGGTTTTAACCGGTTTTTTTAAAATAACCGGTTTTAACCCGTTTTTTTATTATTTTTTTTATAGCCGTTGGACGAAAACCGGGTCTAACCGGTTAAAAAAATGGGTCAAACCTCGAGTCAAACTAGCGGTTTAGAATATAACCGGTTTTAACTAGTTTTTTCCGGCTTTTTTTTAAAAGAATACGAGGAAATGCTATTAGCCGGGGTTTTTTTTTTTTTTTTTTTTTTTTTTTTTTTTTTTTTTTTTTTAATGATTTTAAGCCATGGATTTTTAGTATAAATGTTGTGGTTGAAAACACATAAAAAACACTTTCATATCTCTCTTTAATCTCTCAAATATCTCTCTAATCCCTTGATTGGTGTGAAACAGGCAGAAAATATCAACCAAGTAATGGTCAACAAGTCAAACAGTCTAAACCAATATTCCGTGGAGTGTAATGTTTCCCCGGGTCGTTATGTCCCGACGAGGTGTGGATTGTATTCAAACGGGTTTGTGATCGGGTGAATTTGGACAGAAAAGGGTTTGTGATTGATTACACTAAAGAATTTTGAAAGGAAATAACTTAAATAAGTTATATTAACAAGATTGTAAAGTTTGAAAACCCAGAAACGTTTTAAACCTAAAAACGCGTACGTCTGATTTAAATTTACGTAGACGTACGAAATAAAACGCGAGTTTTAAGAAATAAAATACCTACGGATGTGAAAATTACATTTTTACAATCCTAAAAATAAAAGAAAATTTTTGGAAAATTAAAATTAATTTTTACACTATTTGTATAATTATTATTAATTAAATACTATTTTCTAATTACTTATTAATTATTTAAATTAACCTAAATTATAACTAATTGTAAAATTACACTAAAAATATGAAAAATAAATTTGGAAAAATCTAAAATATTATAAAACTAATTTTCAAACTTTAAAATATATTTTTCCAACTTTTTAAATAATTACTATTAATTAAAAACTAATTTAAACTATTTAAAAATACACTAAATAATAAGAAAATGTAAAATAAGCCTAGAAAAATAAAATTAAAACTTAGAAAAATCTAAGGTAATATAAAACTAATTTTAAAACAGAAAAAATATTTTTAAGACTTCTTAAATAATTATTACTAATTATTAACTAATTATTAATTAATAAAAACTAATATTAATTATTAAAAATACTAAATGAAAAGAGAAAAATATGAAAAAATTACTGAAATTATATTATAACTACAGGAACCTAGGAAAATTATAAAAATGAGATTAGCTTATTGAATAAGCTGAAAATAAGCCAAATGGCTTAAATAGAAGCTATCACTATTTGTATTTTTGGCTTTTTCTGATTTTTCCTTTACAAAACTATTTAAATACTAATATTAAACAACTTTTACAAAGACAAAATGATTCAAAATAAAAAATAAGCAGTTTGATTACTTAAAAGCTTAACAGATTATGAAATGGGCTTATTAGGACTTTGAGCAAACTTGAATAAGCTACCACAAGCTACCTCAGAGGCAAATAAGCTCAAACAGATAATTAGAAACTTGAATTAAGCAAGATGAAATGGAAAAAGAACAAGCAATAAGCAGGAAATAAGCACTAAGCTATCCCACCCAAACCTGTGTACCAAACAGGCCTGTGTGGCCAAGTTTAGGCCACTATGGGGCCCACTAGATGGATTGGAAGCCCAAAACAAAAGTGAAACCAGAGAACTCAGCTCCTAGGCTTTCCAAAAAGCTAGAAAATAAGCTCTGGGACTCACTAGATTGGTCAGGGGAGGGCATGCAAGGTTGGTATAAAAGCTGAGTTCTCAGCTTTCCATGGGAATGGGACAAAATAAAGGGGCATAGCAGCCCTAGCAAATGAGCTAGAAACTTGGAAATAAGCACTAGAACCTGCAGATGAGCTTATTGGCTCCTTAAAAAGCTAAAAACATTGGAGTGGGGCCCACTGGGTAACAAGTTAAAGACAATTAAAAGTGGGTCATTTGGTGAAGTCTGTGAGCAGGGCAACACCTTGCCCTGCAGCCCTGTTTGATAAGCCAAAAAAGCTGGAATAAAAATGATAAAAAGAAGCAAACATTGGATTCCTAAAGGCTAGCTGGGAGTCTTAAACATGTAAAAAGCACAAGGTCACAATATAAACAGAAAAATCAGGAAAATTAATCCCAAAAGTGGTATTCTACCAAAGGTGACATTTTGACTTTTTGAGTCTTGATGAAAGGTTGACTTATATGGATTTCTAGTGATCAAAGCTTAATCTAAATGTGATACTAAGCTAGAATTAAACCTAATTAAGCTAGTTTAATTGAGACTCTACCTATATCTATGCTAGCAGCAATGAAAACAACCTACAGGGCTCACAAATGAGCCTACTGTCTAATTTTGACTTTCTGTCTTAAATCCACCTATTTTATGATTTTACTAGTTAAACCTAGCCTAATGAAAACTAAACATGCAGATAACAAAGCAAGATTACAACAAGAATACTCAGAAACTACTTGTACCAAACATCCCTATAGATGACAGTTGAGATGGTTTTCAAAGGGAATGGGTGAATCAAATCATGAAACATGTTCCTACATACTGATTATGTTTGTAATTCAACAAATAAGCAAAATTACACAGAAATAACAAGCTACTAAGCATTTATAATTTAAATGACCAAAAGGTGAAAGTTGAGCTTACATTTGAACCAACTGAGAACTGAGTAATCCAGGAACTAGTTTTACTACCTAAGGCTTCCCAAGAATTTATTAAACCATATTCATCCAAAAACCAACATGCTCCACTGCTTTTTCTTCATTGATCACTGAATTTTTTATTTAATGCCTATTTTTTAGCTATTTTTGAGATTTTTGATTTCACTAACCTAGCTTATCTTAGATGTTTTCTAAGTTTTAAGAAACTCATAAGTGAGTACTAATGAGCTTATTTAATAACTGAACAACAACTTTAACAACTATTACAATGAAATGAGATTTTCAAATTAAAATTGACAAGAACTGAGAATGAACTGAAAACTTGAAATTAAGGATTGAAATGAGTTTCATAAACACTGAAAATACTTAACTTAACAATTTATAGCTAAAAGGTACACTGGAAACGAGAAATTAATTAAAACGACATTAAAAACTACATTAAACTACACTATTGCTAACTATATCTTCTTTCTCCTTTTTTCTTCACATTTATAGATCCCAGCACCTCTCTCTGACTTTCCCACTAGGTTTTAAACCGTTGGATGGCTTCTAATTGATCCAAGCCTTTGAATCCCATTTTGGCGGGAAAACAGGGAAAGTGGGGTTTGGTTGGGTAATAAATGAGGAGGGGGTGGGTTGGTTTTGGCAGGTGAAGGTATTAATGGGGATGTGAGAGTTGGTGATAAAGGATGGGAGGAGGGGGGAGACAATGGAGCGTGGTTTAGGGGGAAGAAGGAGGATGAACAGTGGAGGGTGTTGGTTTGACTGGGAGTTGACCCTGGGAATTATTATAAGGGGATTGGGCTTGGTAAATGGGCTAGGGGTATTGGCTGGGTGGGCTTTTGAATCAGGTTTTGGTTTTGGGTAGTTTAGGGTCCATTTGGTTTATAATATCACAAGGACCAATTTGTAATTAGCTGAAAATTAAGGACCAAACATGCTATCTTTCCAAAGTATTCATAAGGTCCAATTCTGCCAAGTCTCCATATTCCAAGGACCATAAATGTTAAATTTCCAAAATTTGAAATCCCAGGGACCTTTTATGTCAATTTTCAAACTTCAGGAACCAAAAGTGTAAATTCTCAAAACTTTTTACCCAAGGACTATTTTTAATAAATTTTGACTTTTAAAGGACTTGGGTTGATTTTTCTTGCAAAATAAATGCTCAGGGACTAGTTTTGTCAATTTTTGAAAGTTGAGGGACTGAAACTGCCAATTATGCAAACTTTGTAAGTTTTTCATTTGTATTTACTCATTTTGCATCTGAAACATATAAAACACAATTTTGAAATATTTTTAGTAATTTGATGCATTTATGAGTGTTTTTGTTTGTTTTGCAGTTCAGATTTGACCAAAAATGATGAGTGTTTGAGCACTCATCATCCCTCTATAATGGAATCACAATCACAACAAGCTTCCACTAATCCCTCCGCTTCTACTAGCAATGCACGAAAATCTTACACAAATGATGATGTTGTGAAAATTAGACCAACTAACCGAAAAGGGGATGTTTGATCTAATTACGATTTGTGTGTTATGAATGATGGGGTGGATAGGACGCGTTGCAAGAAACGTGGGAGATTTTATAGCCCCTCGTCTAACACTACACTAAGGACTCATAACAACGGTTATAATGCGGTCAAAATGATACGTCACAAGTTACTATTGGTGCGGATGGTCAAGTTTTTATATATGATAATGATGCGCTTCGACTTGATTTTACGAAGTTTGTCATTCAACAAGCGCTTCCATTCAACTACTTCGACAACGTCAAGCTTACGGAGATCATCAAAAGGAGGCTACAACCGCGGTATCAACATGTAAGTCGTACTACTCTTAGAAGTGATGCTTTTAAATTATAGAAAACGGCTAAAAATGATATTATTGATGGTTTTCGTGAATATAAATATGGTGTTGCTATAACTACGGATACTTGGACCACATAACATGGTACGACAAATTCTTTTCTCGCCGTTACGGCTCATTGGTTTAATCCTGAATCTTGGTTATTAATGAAACAGGCAATTGATTTTAAACTATTTTGTTATCCTCATACGCGATATAATTTAAGAAAAAATTTACATGAAACTTTAATTGAATATAATTTGGATGATAAAGTTTATATGATTTTACTAGATAATGCATCAAATAATACTAGAGCTATGGACTTGTTAAAATTACGTATAAAACCCGTTTTTTATGATGTTTTTTTTCATTCCCATTGTATTGCTCATGTTATAAATTTATCCGTGCAAGCGGCATTAAAAATATGTGATAGTGGGTCAAGTTTTAAGTTAGAGGTGTTTTGTATATATATTGGTAGTGGATGCTATCAAATTATTCATCCATAACTGTGACTTTAATGTTCCTTTGTGTGTCAGTCTTGATGGTTCGGCTTCAGTATCTTAGTTTCATTAGTTTAGAGTCAGCGGTGGTGTTTCGTTTATTGCATGTGGTGTCGTAAGTTTCGATGTAGTAAATTTTGGTGTCATATAGTTCAACAATAACAACAACAAAAAATAAAAATAAAATAAAATAAAATAAAATAAACCTTTTGTGTCATGCTTTTTAATTTTATGTGTGTTTAGGAATTTGGTCGCGTTTGCGTCTGGTGTGTCGTTTGTAATTTGTAGAATTAGATAAAATATAATTGTCTTAGAGCATGTGCAGTGGTAACTTTTTCCTTTGTGTTAAGGCACATTTAACGTGCGTTAATGCACGTTAGCTGTTGCATGGTTTCGAGTTAAGGCCGTGTTAACGCGGCTCGTTAAGCCACTAACGTGACGTTAAGGTGCAACTTTAGGGTGCGTTTGGTATGCCGTCATGAATCACAATGGGGATGATTTTG
Source organism: Artemisia argyi (assembly GCA_030686995.1). NCBI lineage: Eukaryota > Viridiplantae > Streptophyta > Magnoliopsida > Asterales > Asteraceae > Artemisia > Artemisia argyi. The sequence goes on from CM060676.1 coordinate 48,750,333, forward strand.
ATAGTAGTAGTGGGCCCCTCAGTATGAAAGATCCATACCTTACCCTTTTGAGGTATATGGAGTATGAAATATTTTTATCATTCATTACCATAGTGGTGGGCCCCTTCATCTTAAACAAACACCTTTAATCACTTTCATAGTTATAGTTTCATTCTCATAGTGGGATACCAAACACACACTTAGTAAAAAAAAAAAAAAGTTTCACTTTCCCCCCTAAATAAAGGAGTGTTTTTGTAAATTGTTGTTGAGTTAAAGCTGAGTTATTGTTGTGTATGTTTTTTTGTAAGTTAAAATTAAAGTGTTAAAGCTGATGTGACGTTGACGTGGCGCTAAATTAAATTATAACTCACGTTATTGATGTGGATGCTCTTAGAAAAAGGTAAAGAGACTTTGACATTCTCGCAAAATAAAGTGAAAGAGATGGCTTTTGGATGAAAATTTTTAAGTCAATGAATGCCACTTGTACATATAATAATATCTCAACAATTAAGTTCTTTTATTGATTATTCATTGATTTTTCATCCCACGGTAACGCGTAAGCCCTCGGTTCAAATCAGATAAGGGGCTTTATATATATATATATATATATATATATATATATATATATATATATATATATATATATATTTTTTTTTTTCAGTCGTAGTATTCATAGAATATATTGATGGTCTTGATTACAGTTACGCAATATATAATATTTAAATAAGAATGATCCCATACCAAGACTTTTAATGTGAAATTTTATTATATATATAGTATAGATCCCATGACCACTGGTGGCTTTTGAAACCTTTATAAACCCCATCAAAACCTCACCTTCCAACCAACAAAAAAGCACAAACACACACAATGGCAGTTGCTACATCTTATAATGTTAATGGGACAACACTTTTGCTGGTGTTTGTTTTTGTGTTTGCTATATCAAGAATAAGTCATGCGGCTGCTGTCCCAGCGGTTTACGTGTTGGGGTCCTCGGTTGTGGACATTGGAAACAATAATTACTTGCGACGTTCACTTGCCAGGGCTAATTTTCCTCACAATGGCATCGATTATCCTAACGGGATATCTACTGGACGATTCTCTAATGGCAAGAATATTGCTGACTTTATTGGTATGTTCAGTTTTACTTACTATAAAATATCGCTAGCTAGCAGCTAGTAGCTAAATGAGCATACGTAGCCACAAATTGTATTAACAAGTTTATTAAGTACTCCGTATAAGGTTTTTAACGTTGTATACAAAGTTAGCGATCGAGCTAATTAACAAGTGCCCTCATGGCATAGTACGAAGTAGAGTGTCGTGTCACATTTGCAAAAAAAAAAAATGTGAGCACTTTACACCTTACTGAAGCTCCATATTCAGAAAAGCGCAGATGAATATTGCTTAATGTCTTTAGTGCTTCTTTTTGCATTCTAGTATATAATAAGTAAACATTTGTCATTTTAGTTCGTTAGTTATATGAACATATATATGTAGTAAATTTGAAATTAAGTATTGTGTTTTGGCAGCAAAAAAGGTGGGATTACCAACATCTCCACCATACCTATCGTTGATGGGCATGACACCGCCAATCACCGGAGTCAGCTTTGCATCTGGTGGGTCTGGCATACTTAACGGAACTGGTGTAAACTATGTAAGTATTTTGAAAATTGAAATAGGATTGAAAATAATGAATAACCATAGAGCGAACAGATACGCTATAAGGACCCTGACTGGCAAGGGGTCCCAGCGCGTAAGAAGGCGGATAAGTTTCCACTCAGCGCTAATTGACTGTTTAGAAACTAACTGTTAACAGTTTTATTCATTATAATAGGTACAATATATATCATTAGCACAACAAGTAGAATACTTTTCTATGGTCCGTGACAAACTAATCCAACAACTCGGACAATCGGGTGCCCAAATGCACCTATCAAAATCCATATTCACAATCTTTATGGGAAACAACGATATATCTGCATATTTTACCGCTGGTTCGGCAGTCTCCAAACAGTATACCCCTCAACAGTATGTTGATCTTATGCTGTCCACCTTTAAAGGGTTACTCAAGGTACCAAAATTTTGTAGTGAACAAGTTAAATAATTTGAATCTTTGAATGATTTTTTCGAATTTTCATGTGACTTGTATAGATGTTATATGGATTGGGTGCGCGAAAAATGGTGGTGTCTGGAGTTGGGGCGATAGGTTGTTATCCAGCTCAAAGAAAGACAGATAGCATGGGTGAATGCATTGTTGAAACAAATTTCTGGTCGGCTAGGTATAACGAAGGGCTAAAGATTATGCTACATGAGTCTGAACTATTAGACATGAATTATGTATATTTTGATATGTACGGTGCCATGATCAACCTCTTTCAGAATGCTCAAACTTATGGTATTATTATTTACTTAAGACTTTAAGTGTCATCAACTAAAATATCTAACCTTTTGTTATAATAGAATTAAGATGATTTGAGCTTACGATGTACGTTTGATTATAGGATTTACGGATATAAAAGACGCTTGTTGTGGACTTGGGAACCTGAACGCTGACGTGCCATGTATTCCAACATCGAATTATTGCCCGAACAGGAAAAACTATGTTTTTTGGGATCTTTTACATCTGACGGAAGTGGTTGCAAGCATGTTTGTCGACATCTTATACAGTGGAACAATAGAGTATGCGGTTCCCATCAATATGAGGCAACTTATTTATGTTTGAATAGTTTGTTTTAAAAAAAAGAGAGTATACTAGTTAAGCAATATATTGTGACACAACATACAACGTTGTAACATATACTAGCTAGAACTTTATTGTAAAATTTCGAGTTGCCGCCTTTCTCAATAATTTTTTTTATGAAAATGTGAATTATATTAATACTTCCAACCCTTTTGTACATCATAAGGATAACATCACAGAATATTGGGGCATACCCCTCATCTCATAACAACAATTCTAACTACTATCCAATATCAGATAATACAATAAGAAACATCTCTGATGATACTAATCTTCTGTCAAAACAGAGCATGCCAGTAGAATCATACCTCCTTCATCAGTATCCTTTATTCACATCATTTGGACCTACCATCTAGCTACATTTCCATCTTACTCTATTGCATGTGTTCACTCATCCAGCATCCACAGTAAACATAACAATTAGGGTTAATGGCTTCACTTGACACCCATAACCTCTCCACAGATGGGCTCTGCTAGTTATATTACATTTCCATCTCTATGAATGACTTCATATAACTAGGAACACACACCTCCAGTGAAATGTCATCTTTCACCACTCTCAATTCCACACTGCTTACATTCCCCTCCAAGACCACTTACACTTCACAAAAGGAAGCCCTACTTTATGGTACATCCATATTGTAATAGACCTCCTACATAGACAACATTGGATTCTAATTCCCTCCCAAGGCCAAATTAGAAGAGGCAATGTATCTATAATAGGTACAATTACACAATTAGGACTCCAAGGTACAAGGTACTTCACATTTGTAGTGGCTTGATTATGATAGAAAGCAATCACAAAGCATTATTGCTTCTATTAACCAAGTATCCAAACACCCCCTTATTATCCAATGTAACAGTGAACTGAGTATCCAACCACCCTTTTTATGACATCTGTTGTAAGAACCAAACCAAGCAGTCAACCTACTCATTTTACCTTTTCCCAACATACTGCATCTCAACTAACCAGTTACTAGTAACTTTTTCCACATTTGTAGTTTTCTTAACTCTTATACCCAGTAACTGTAGTCTAACATTCTCCTTTATATTCTTTAATACCATCTCTGTATTCTGCATTTCACCAGTGAACAATCTTGAGTTCCTCTCTTCCCAAATGTGGTACATAGTAGTAGCAAGAACAGTCCTTCTAAGCACACTGTTAATGGATCTATTAAGTGGACTATTAATGAAGTAGCCAATCATATTTTCCCAGTCATCAGGAATAGTATTGTCTCCCACTTTCTTTTTCAATTCCCTCCATATGTATTCAGAGAAGTCACATTCAAAGAAGAGATGCCTGTATGAATCATTAATCTTGTTACACAATGAACATTTCATCTCTTTGTTGCTACACCACTTCATTATTCTATCTTGTGTTTGCAGTCTACCCTTAATTGCTATCCAAAGAACAAATGCAAATCTTGGATTACCCTGAGAGAACAAGACAATTTTATTCCATTCCACATTCCCATTCTGGTGACTTAGCTTCTTCCATGCTTGTTTAGTAGAGAAATCCACCAAGTTGCCATCATTATCTTTCCATTTGGTTTTATCAGCAGAATTCAGATTCAAATTAGGGACAGGGATATTGTTTAACACAGGAAATATTTCATACCACTCCGCAGGCCATCTCCATCCACCATTAATCACCATATCATTGACTGTCATATTGTCAGTTAATCTTACATCATAGACATCCCTTTTGGTTATAAAATTGCTCAGAATCCCAATATTACACCACTGATCATGCCAAATATTTGTACCTTTACCATCCCCAGTTATCTTCCAAACGCTACTTCTTATCTCTTAGGTCAAGCAATGATTTCCACATCCAACTATCACAGTTATCCTTCTGCACATCCCAAATATTTCTTCCTTTAAGCTTATATACATCGACCCATTTAACCCATAGAGAATTCTTATCAGCAGCAATACTCCATAGGTTTTTGATCAACAATGCTTCATTCCAAATATCAAGATTCTTTAGACCGAATCCACCTTGACTTTTTGGAGTACACACATCCTTCCATGCAACTTTAGCTTGACCTCTTCTTAATTCTTCTTTAATCCAGAGGAAGCCTTTAAGAACTCTGTCAATCTCATATATCACAGCCTTTGGAAGTAGAAAAACAGCAGCCCAGTATACATGTAATGAAGTTAATACAGATGCAATCAATTGCAACCTTTCTGCATATGATAAGTACTTGTTCTTCCAGTCATTCACCCTATTCTTCACTTTATCAATCAGTTGTTTACATTCCTTAGCACCAATTCTTTTTGTAATAAGAGGAACTCCTAAGTATTTAACAGGAAGTTTACCCACACTAACCTTTCTCAATAATTGGGTTTGACTTTTGTTAACATATGGAAATAAATACGGAGTAGTTCATAAATACTTCGTACTTTTTTGTTTCGTTTACTTTCTAAGATCTCCATGAAGTGAGATCATCTTTCCTTTGTGGAAGTGTTCATATTCATCACAACTATGTATAAGTTGTTTCATAATGCAACTTATATTAAAAACCAACAAGATGTTAGAAGAAACAAACACTAAACATTTATAAAGAAATTTGTCCAAAAATATTTTATCCAATAATTGACTTACAAAATGTGTTTCATATAATTTGTTATACTTTTTTGTAGAATTTAATTATAATTACTGCATTTATAAAAATATAGAGTAAAAATATAAATTAATTAAAAGATATTCAAAAACTTTAAATAAATAATGTTTTAAGTGAATCAAATACAAAAGTATCAGCGTTAATAAGAAAATGTTATCCTATTCGAGACTATTCAATTAATCGAGTCATGCGAAACAAATGTTCATATTCAATTGAGTTGCATCGTTGCATTTCATTATAGAATATAGATAGAGCTTATGCGGAACAAGATCCTTTGAATTACGCAAGTCAAATACTAAAGCATCGATATTTATAAGCAAGTGTACATCCGAACTATTCAAGTGCTCGAGTCATGTGAACCAACCAAGTGTCTTCATATTCAATCAAGTGGAACCATTGGATTTCATTAAATGATACTGATAGCGCTAATACGGAACAATATCTTTTGAATTACACAAGTCAAAAACGACGAGTATCAATGTTAATAAGCAAGTGTTATCACATCCGAGACTATTCAAGTATTATCGAGATATGTGAACCAACCAAGTGATTTCATATTCAATAAAGTTGCATCATTGCATTTCATTAAATGATATTGATAGTGCATATACAAAAGAACGTCTTTTGAATTATGCAAGTCAAATACGATGAGTATCGATATTCATAAGCAAATGTTATTACCTTTGAGACTATTCAAGTGATGATCGAGATATGTGAACTAACCAAGTATTTTCATATTCAGTCGAGTAGAATCATCACATATCATTAAATGATATTGGTAGCGCATATACAGAAAGACTTCTGTTGAATTACACAAATGAAATATAAAAGTATCGATGTTTATAAGCAAGTGTTATCATATCCAAGACTATTCAAATGATCGAGTCATGCGTAACAGATGTCTTCATATTTAATCGAGTTGCAATTCAGTAAATGATATAGATTACGCTTATATGGAACAATATCTTTTGAATTATGTAAATCAAATACAACGATTATCTATATTTATAAGCAAATGTTATCGTATGCAAGACTATTTTAGTGCTAATCAAAATATGTGAAACAAATGTCTTCATATTCAATCGAATAAAATCATCTCATTTCACTAAATGATTTTGATAACACGTATACGGAACGCTTTTTGAATTACACAAGTACAAATACGAAAGTATAAACGACACATGTTTTACTACCATCTTTGTAATTAACTACTTTTATAACTTAAAAACACACTTTTGCTTAAAAAAAAAGAAAAAAAAAATTATAACATATTAAATTATTAATTTTATCAATAAACTAATTTTATAATTATTTTAAAAATTAATTTCAGCAATTATTTTGTAACTTTAATCATGGCTTTTTGCGACCACTCATATCATCGTTAAGCTATTTTTGTATTATTTAAGCATTTTTTAAATCTATTTTTAATAAAAATAAACTATTTAATCAAAAAATAATCATTATTTAATCAGAAAATACTTTTAGCGATGACACGTGTCGTCGTTAAAAATTTTTGACGGGATTAGATAGTTTTAGGATGGAATTATTGGAAAGGAAATGAAAATACTTTTAGCGATGATACTAGTTGTCGCTAAAGTGTGGCACACTTTAACTAGTATATCGACAATGTTTGTTGAAAGTCAAATTCGAAGAAACTATTTTTTGTAGTTTAGCGACATTTAGTGACAATACGTGTCATCGCTAAAAATCCTCCATCGGCCATTCTACTATTTGGTGCAGTACATAAAGTAAGGCCGATACAATCTAAGGTGGTGTTTGTTTTTCATTAAGAGACTCTTAACAGCCTCTTAATCTGAACCGTTCAGACGCGGTCAGACATTTTGGTCATTCAGACCGTTTGTTTTTTTTCCCGTTCTGACGCGTTCAGAGGCAATAAGATCTTAATAGTCAAGACTTGAGAGGAGGTGTCTGAATGCCTCTTGTTGCCTCTTGCTGATCACAAAAGAAAACCAAAAAAATTAGTACAAGCAAGCAAATATGCAGTTCAAACATATATATTTTTTTTTTTATTTTTTTTTTTCGTTCAGATGCGGTCAGATTCAGACATTTACGCCTCAGATTCAGATTCAGATGTGCAGTTCAGATTCAGATTCAGAGATTTTTAAAAAACAAATCCCACCTAAGTCTAACTAATGTTTCCGTAAGTTGTTCAATAAACATATATTATGTGGACTTGAAGTATTACTTAGAATGCATATGATTATCTAATTTTATAATATTGTTAAATTGTTTTACACATGTTATTTGTATTTTTATATGTAAGATATCTCTACAGGATAGTAATTATGGGGTGTGATTTTATCTATAAATATTTATCTATCTATAATAGTATAAGATTCAGTTCCTAAATTTAATGTGGAGTTATGATGATAGAGTTTTTAGAGTTATAAACAAGTTAGGCTGCATGCAGAAGGAGACCACGATCGACACCCACGATCGATCCCAGTCGATCGTGGCTCCTGTGGGATCTCGGTCGAGCAACGAAAAAGAAACAACTAGGTCGAGATCACGATCGAGTATATTACAAACTAATTTGTTTTGCTTTTGACAATTAGCCGTTAGGCTTGAATCCAAAAAAAAAAAAAAAAAAAAAAAAAATTCTTTTAAATACCTTATATTTAAAAGAATTCTTTTAAACACTCTAATTCACAAACCTCATTTCAAACATTCTCTATATTCAATCACACCATGAATTCTTTCGAGATCTTTTTTGCCAATTCGTCTTCGGATGACGAAAATGAAGTTAATACCGAGTTTTTTATGTTTGCGGAAGATTGTTGGGAGGCTTATCAAGTGACAACCTAAAGAAACACGAAACCAAATTACCAGTGTAATACACCGTAAAATCCCAGGTCATTTATTAATGCTAATTATCGACACTATTCTAAGCTAGGCCATTTTTGCGGGCCAATTTAAAATTTTTACATGAGACACTATTTATTTGACACCCGATTGTTTTGAACACCGTAGTTTTGACACCCGTTTGTTTTGAACACCGTTTATTTGACAACCGATTATGTTTTGTCACCCGATATCACCCAAATGTCACTCTTGGATGTCACCCAATGAGGTTAAACACCGGTAACTCCCACTTGCGACTTGGCACTCTATTTTGGACACCGAAACATTATTAATATATATATATAACTATATGTATATATATTAATTAGTACAATTTATTATTACAATCTATATATACGAGTATATATATATATATATATATATATATATATATATATATATATATATATATATATATATATATATATATATATATATATATATATATATATATATATATATATAAGTAAGGCTACACCGTTTATGTATTTATGGTTTTTCACGAACCGACACCAACACCGAGATTAATTTCACAACTTTACGGAACACCGACACCCCACTATTTTTTTTGGGCCGAGCACAAGCCCACTCTATTTCTTTTTTTCGCTTGGGCCGGATCACCACCACAAGCCCACACGAGTTATGTTTTCTTTTCTTCTTTTGTTTCACTTTGGGCCGAAGACTTGCCAAGCCCACTTGGCTTATTTGATCTCTTACCTTACGAGATGTATAACCGAAGCAAAAACCAAAACACTCACCTCCTAAACATATTGATGCCCACGTTTATTTTTTTTTCATGTGTTCCCCTCAAGCTTGACATCAAAATGCAACACCCTTTGACCTTACTAACACTCGACAATGAGCCACCATAAGAGCCGTCCGACCTTCGGTCCATCGCATTACACACCAAGAGATTTATTGCCCTATGGTTCGAGTGTCCCATGGTTCCCCAACAAGTATACCACATGTGGTCTAAACACTAATTGTTTATTGCCTACAACCTAAGCTAAAGCTTAAACTAATCAAACTAAACCAAAGTTACTTCCCCATTGCCACAATCGATTTGACAACTCTCTTGGATAGCTAGACAACAATGTCGAGTTTGACATGACCATGTGAGGTGTGTTGTGTCTTTAGGAACAATGAACCACCCATGAACACCCTATATAAACTACATTAAATGCTAGTCTTCACACTCTCAAAATTTCACCAAACATCCAAAAACCACAAACACTCTAGTGCCTCATCTTGAGTTGTTGTCGAGGAGAACCAAGGAGAAAACGAGCTAAGGTTTTGAGTTGAACGAGTTGGGTAACTAAGTATTGGATCAAGGGGGATCACTAGACGGAAAGGAGTACCACGTTTACTTGTTCGTTTGCCTCGTACACACGACCTCATCACCACCATTCTTTGGTGTTGTAAGTTGTTACTCACTCTCTTCAATTCATACGTATAAATCATTCATGCATACCACGTATACTCATCACACACCACACACCGTATTCTAAGTATAAAAACTTTCATCACTATTATAACTACATCACTCACATGCCTCGACCACCCTTGAGGAAAGGCCTCGTTATTTTGTTTTTTTACACGTACCATGTATATATATTTTTCGACAACCTAAGACATCAACTCACAATTAATCAAATCAACTTAACATGCAAGTCATGCTCGGTCTTATGCTACGAAAACGAGACCTAAACTAAACCTTAGTCGAACGTGATTTCTTAAATAAAAACAACCCTTTTGGGCCTTGACCGGGCTAGCGAGCCCAGTCCATTTTCAAATAAGGATTTCGGTTGGAAATTGAAAGATTTAGAGATGTTTTCGAATTCTTCAAGGTTGATTTTAGAAGAGATTTTACAAGATTTAGACATACATTCGTATATTAAAAGTTAACTTTTCGAAAAGTTAGATGTGTGGACTACTTTTGCAAAAAGCGCCTCGTAAGGGGACTAAAAATGTAAAAATCACAAACTTTCGGACTAACTATGACAATATTGATTTCTGATGGAAGTCAAGGGGTAGGAAATGTATTTTTCAAAAGTATAAGGAATAAAGTGCAAAAAGTACAAAAGGACTAAAATGTAATTATTTTGACCAAAGGGGTAAAAAGTGTAACTTTATAAAGTTAAAAGAGTATTTTATTAATTAATTATTTGTATAATTTAACTTTTATACTTATATATATACTTTGTAATTTCAATAATATATATATAACTTTAATAAAGATATTTAATAATAAATATTTTTAAACTATATTATTTTCACAACAAGTTAATATTTATCGAACACCGGTTCGTAACAACGATACAAATAACTATGTGAGGTTATTTTGGTATATAATAAGACACCCGAACAAATATCACCATACACGTGACATATCACATGTCATTTACAACACGAATCTAAGACACCGATTACAATGTATTATTTAGGTCGCAAGTTGGAGGAATTTCATTGCTAAGTCATAGCAATACACCATCACTTTTGAGCACCTTGTGATTACGCACCTTTCAGGTGAGTTCATGGTCCCACATTTTTAATTGTTTTTAAACCCCGTGGGGAGATACATGCTATTTTTCTGTATGCTGTTATCACCCGATATTGCCTAAGTTGACACCCGTGCTACAAGTCCCTCATATCACGAACCTTAATCACTTGCGAGTGAGCGCGAATATAGTTGATAGATCTATTGGAATGGCAGCCCGCCTCTGTCAAGGTGATTACTTGGCAGGAGGTGTGCTATATTCGAGGTATTATGGAAATTTGGCACATTTCCTGTCACCGAGGGCCCCTTGTCATTTACACCCGCTGTGGTGTAAGTGATTATTATTATCTTTATGATATGTCAAATCGATGTTAAGGCTTGCGTTTCGTGAGGCTTAGGAGCAATATTACACCCGTTTAGTCAAGACCGGTCTATCTTGGCTTGTTTATTTCAAATGCTTGACTTGTGTTCACACTATTACTATTTAAACTACTATGGATTCACTCAACCTTTGTGTTGACTTTTTAAGCATGTTTATCTCAGGAAATTAACAAGCATGGCGGCACGGAGCTGGCAAAGGGCACAGGACCTCCCTTCTGATTTCAATAATTATATCATTCTTTACAAACTCATCACTTCTTTTGCTAAACAATTAACATTTTGGAAAAATGTTTGTAACTCTGAATATTTGAGTTTTCTTGGAACGATATTGATTTTCTTTTGAATTGTTTTCTATGAGTATGACTGTGTACTAAACTGTAATGACCCCGATTAGACTTCCGCTGCTTATCAATTTTCGGGGTGTTACAGATTGGCATCAGAGCCACGGTTATAGAGAACCAAATGATTTTTCAAAACATTGGACTATAACCTCACCGGATTTTTAAATAAGCTATTTATCACCGAAGTGCCCTCCGTGCCAGCGCTTGCCAACGTCATGTTTTAAGGTTTGATTTTTAGCACCCATCGCATTTAGCTCACTATGGCACTATGATCACTGTGCATGTAGCATTATGTAGACTAAATGACTTATATTATTACTATTTTTGGGATATTACAGTACCATGTCGCCCCCGGTTATTATTTTGTCCGACAGTGACGACGTCGTACTAGCATCATCCACTCACCCTACTATTGACCTATCTGACTATGACACCCATGACACCCGAGACACCCATGATTCTGACCATGACACCCAACCTGTATCACCTGCTATACCATCTCCTGTTCCATCTGGAGACCCATCTGCTGATACCGAGCCCTTTAAGGAGGGTGAGGTTGCTTCTACACCCGTTGATTCTTTTGCTATTCAGCCTCTCTTTCGTCCTGTCTGTGGACCTATGACACAGGGACAGTACCTTTATGATCAGTACCTGACATCTCAGCAGTTTCTTGCGGCTGATGATCGTCCTACATCACCTGCTAGTCACCACTCCGGTTCAGATGCTGATGATGAGTCTTCTGACTCCGATACTTCTGACACTGCTGCTTCTATCCCACCATCATCCCCGCCTGCACCGATTCGTCGGCGCAAGCGAGTGAGGATTCTTGAGCCCTATGAGCCTGAGCCTTTCGGTGAGTTGTTTCGATATCACGAGGGAGACTATACCGGCAAATGCACGGCTAGGAAACGAGTCTGTATTTTGCCTGCTTCTACTGTTACACCACCTGTACCTACATCTGTACCATCACCCATATCTGTACTACCACCTGTTTCTATGCCAGATCTGACACCTGTGGCATCACCAACACCCCCATCATCACCTGTATCACCCCCACCTGAGCCACATCCTTACATGCTACCTACTTACACCGCACCCCACACCTCTGAGATTTTTCCACCCATGCCACCACCTACAGTTTTCTACTCACAGACTACTACCGTACCGATACCATCACCTGCTACATCACCTGTACCATCACCTGCTCCCACCGAGACCCCCACCTCACCTGGCATTCATAGATTGGTTGATGCTCGTCGATGGTCGTTTTTGTTAAACTACATACGTAGATGGAGATTGGTTGAGGGATCGCCTAGGGCTGTGATACGTGGGAATCGCACCAGGCTTTACCTCTCAAGGGATCTTGAGAAGCTTACAACCCCCACCAGGCAGTGTACCTGATCGTTGTAGTATAGTATAGTGACAAGTACCGGGGGATTGATCGTTCAGCTAGGAATAGTGTCGCTAGGATTAGAAAACCTAAATACTAGTTCTAAAGGTGAGAGATGATTATTTTTGTATTTTTATATTTTTTAGAAAGCAAGTAAAAATCTCGGGTTTGAAGGATTTTGGCGGAATTAGTTGCTAGTCAACTAACCCAATACTAAAGATGCAATCAAAATAAAATACTAAAAATGAAAATAAACTAAATTATACTAAGGTTGTGAGCAATAAGTGGAGAAAATGTGTTTACTTAGATTTCACTACTCCCTAGACATATTTTACACGTTAATTACTTGTTATAGTTGCATGGATGACGGATTGTATTCCTTAATATCATTCATGGGGTGGCGCACTTAACTCCCCAATTCTATGAGCTCTTATCTCCTCCTATGCCATGCCCAACACAACCATAGGGATTATAAACAGTGGCTCATGCATTAAATACAACCAATAAAGACCTAGTGCACATCGGTTCATGTTTCCTAAGACGTTCAAGCATGTTACCATTTGGAGATCTGCCAGTTTTCTTAAGCCTAACATCAAATTCATTTATCCAAAACAACTATAAACAAGTAATCAACACATAATTAACATCTAGGTTTCATTAGATCCAAGCAAACACAAAATAGATCTAGCCTAGCATGATGGAATTAAGACAAGAACAAGATATAGACAACCAACACATAGACATATTGATTGAATTAAAAGAACACTTATCTTAATTACACATGAAAGGTATCAAGGGCTTGGAACCCTTGAAAAACCTGTAAAATTCGCACCAAGTTCGTACTTAGGGTTTCTCCAAAACTTCTCTCTTTTTAATGTGAAAATTAGAAAACTATATATAGGAAATAGGGTCTGACGGCGTCAAGACAAAACCTGTGACGCCGTCACCTCGCCGCCAAAATTCTTCTCGGACTGCCTTGATCTACTTTTGACGCCGTCATGTGTTGTGCATTTCCAGGCCGTCATGCATTTTACTCTTGATGCCCTACTTCGTGACGCCGTCAAATCTGTACTGGATCGTCATGGAAATTGCTCTTGACGCCGTCAGGAATTCCTTCTTGACGCCGTCACCTACTGTTCCCAGCAAGGAAAATTAAGACTTTGGCGTTTTCTTCACTTTTATGCTCCAAAAACGTCCGAATTGCTTCCTTTTCCAGATTTCACTCCCAAAGTACCTAAAATCACAAAAGGAACGATTTAGGGCAATATTTGATCAAATAAATTCAATTCCGGGCTTAAATGACCCCCTAAAAGTGGTTCATTTTTCGCCTCATCATATACCCTTACACTTGAGATTTGCTTGTCCTCAAGCAAATGCGCTTTTATTCTAGTCAAAATACAAGTTAGGGGTCATTTAACACTAATATAAAAGTAATTACAACAAATAATCGTTCCACTAAAGACCAATAGACAAGCACGGAGGTCATACACAAGCACCTCACAAATAGTGTTTAGATACTCACATCTCTCGGGTGTAATAAAGTGTAAATTACAATATGGAAACGGAAGATATCTCTCACTACCTGTCATAGCAAAATAGATTACCATAGGCTTGGGAAAGGATCAAACCTCCACCACATGGCGTAAGCACCTAGGATAAACTATCAAAGAGGTCTTTTAAAGGGTTGTAACGTTAGGTGTAGGGATATGAAATACACGGTTTTATTGGATAAAGGAAGTTTTTACTGGTGGCGAGTTAATAATCTTGGTTAATTACATGTACAATGTGGCGTTGCTAAGCCAAGACTAGACTCGACTTAAGCTAATAAATGAAAAATAACAAAAACATAAAATGAACATAGAATAAAAAGGGATGATAGTCCGTATGTTTTTTCTCTTTTCCTTTTTTCTTTTTCTTGATTTTTTTTATTTTTTATTTTTTATTTTTTATTTTTTATTTTTTTTTTTTGCATACACTCTTACCCTACAATCCAAAGTAATACATCATAGGGGTTGAACATTCCCCTTACACTTGAATTTTTACATACTTTACAAAAAACTATTCTAATGACTCGAATTAAGAAAATCAAAACACTTGGAGTACTTTTAAGATTAACGTACATATGGGGGTAATATATGATGTTCTTCCCCATTACTCCATAAATAAGTTGACGAGTGCTCAAACACTCATCATTTTTGGTCAAATCTGAACTGCAAAACATACAAAAACACTCAGAAATGCATCAAAATACTAAAAATATTTCAAAATTGTGTTTTATATGTTTTAGATGCAAAATGAGCAAAAACAGATGAAAAACGTACAAAGTTTGCAAAATTGGCAGTTTCAGTCCCCCAACTTTCATAAAATTACAAAACTAGACCCTGGATATTCAAAATATGGAAAATTATCACCAAAGGTCCTTTTGAAAGCATAAGTTGTCATATTTAGTCCTTTGGTGAAAAATCTCAAAAGTTTTGGAGATTTGCATTTTGGTCCCTGGAGTTTCAGTAATTGACAGTATTGGTCCCTGGTGGGATATTTTTGAAAGGAAAATCAATTTTTGTCCTTGGAAAATCAAAATGTGGCAAATATAATCCTTGGAATGTAAGATTGGTGAAATTACAATTTTAGTCCCGGGATTTTGAAAATTGACATAAATGGTCCCCGGGAATTTTGAAAAGTACAAAAATTGCAAAAATGGATTTTGGATATTTAAACTATGCAAGTTTGGTCCTTATAATAAACTTTGAGAAATGTGCATTTTCAGTCCCCAAGTTTTGGGTTTATTACAACTTTGGTCCTTGTGGTATTTTTCTAAATTACAAACCAATTGGACCCTTTTTATTACTACAACCCAAACCAACAAACCTAATCCAAATACCACCCTAGCCTGATCCAGTGAAATCCCTTGGCCCAACCTCACCACCGGCCCACTCCCACTCAAAAACTTTACCCCGTTTTTTTTATTAATCCCCACCCCAACCTTTGACCTGGTCAACTCCCTCTTTCCCACTAACTTGCTACAAACCAAACTCACCCTCATCATCACCCCTACTCCTAAACTCTAATCCTACACTCAATCCCTTCCCCCTCCTACTCCAAACAAACGCTCCAGTCCAAATTTCAAATCTGGCATCAAATAATTCAAAGGAAAACGCCAAAGGCAAATTGGGCGCCAAATCCACAAACGGCTCAAATCACTCAAAGACTCATCCAAGGGTCACAAATACTGCTGGAAAAGGACAAGGGGGTCTCAGAAACCCTAATGTGGAGGTATAAAAAGAAAGAGATGCAAGGGAAGCAGTTAGTAGTTTTTAGTTTAGTTTTTAGCTTATTTTAAATTTATGTCTAATTAGTTGTAACCTTTAATTTCCTTTCAAACTCAGTAACTGTAATCTGTTGCATTTGAATAAAGCAAGTTTTTAGTTTATATAATTCCAATTTTAATTCAAGTTTCAGTTTTCCTCAAAAATAGAAATAAATACAGAAAATATAAAAAATAAAAATAAAAAAAAAGAGAAGAAGAGAAGAAGGAGATGGATGTTCTGGTTTAAAGCTTCATGGGAAGCAATAGGATGGTTTGAAATTTGATTTGGAGTGAGACACAGTTACTTGCTTTTTGTAAGTCTTATGTTCAAATTATGACATTTAACTGCAACATTGCTTGAACCTTGTTTATTTGTGTTATTTTTAGTTCATTTATGCTCATTAGTGATATAAAATGTTCTCCATTATTAATTGGTAGCTTTTGTTGGATGCTTGCAGTTAGCTGTGAGATTTTACTCATATAGTGCTTATTAGTTATTGGTCACTGTTTCTAGTTTATCTTTGAGCCTAAGCTGTTAATCCTACCATAATATAGTTAATCCAGTGTTAGTCTTTCATTTTAATAGATAACTCAGTTGTTTCCTTTAGAAATTTGCAAAAAGAGTCCAAATGGGAGTGTTTGGTTCAGGGATGCTTGCTATGTTCTGATGTGCCATTGCTGTTGTTTCTGGTGCATCATGTCATATTCAGCTAAGTTAGGTTAGTCAAGTGGTAAAAACTAGTTCTTAATTAGTTAAAAGTCAATTTTAGCCTTGTAGCTTCATAAGTCACATCTGTTGAGAAATGATGGATCCAAATCCCCTCTAAACCTTTCATAATCTGTTATCATAACTTAGATTAGCCAAATTTTAGCTTATCATAACCTTTTCAGCTTATTAGAAGCTATCTAAGTTCAAAAAAGTCAGCTTAGTAGTTTATAGTGAAAAGTCAAAATACATGTTCCTCAGATTTTCCAATTTTTCCAAGAATTTTATAGAATTTTGTAGAGTGATTCAGGCCTTGAACTTTTGATATGTTGTAGCCCCCCACCTCAGCTATTGAGTCCCATTGTTGTGTTATTTTTGCTAAATTTCTGCTGGGCCCCACACACCCGCAAAGTGGGCTGCAGGGGAGGGACTGCCCTGTGCAGCTGCTGATACAGTCCACCACCACCACTTAGTGGTGGTTTTCTGGCCACCATAGTGGTGCACAGCCACCCTTCCTTGGTCCTCACAACCCCCTCCTGGTGGGCTTCAAAAATTGACCAACCATTTGACCCTGGACCCCCTGGGTCCCACCTGAACTAGCATCTTAAATCTGTCCCCATTTTCAGTTTCAAAACAAGTTTCAATGTGCTTATTTTGATCTTATTGCTTATTCTGTGGACTCCATGTGATTTTTCTGGCTTATTCATGTTCATTTAACTTATTTAGATCAGAATTTACCCATTGTGGGTCCCACTTAAGCCATTCTAGCTTATTTCCCTTTACAGTTGACCAAAGTCAACTGTCACATTAATAAGCTTGTGTTTTGCTTATTTTTGATTTCCACAAAACTTGTTTTTACAAAAAGTTCATGTTTTTAGTTGTAAATTAGTTTTCTAAAAGAAAAATCCAGAAAAGTCAAGTTAATTTTAAGTGATAGTTTCTATTTAATTTTATTTAAATTTTAATTTTCATTTTTATATTTTTATTAAGTAATTGGTGTTTTTATATTTTTATTAATTTCCTCTTATATTAAAATATTTTTAATAATTTTTTCAGATTTTTATTTTGTCATTTAGTATTAATTAGAATTAATATTAGTTTTATTAGTAATTAATTAATAATTAAGTTTTAAATAGCATAATTAATTTTTATAAAGCAACACCTAGTTTTTATATTTTTCCTAGCTTTTAAATGTTATAAAATAGTTTTAGGAATTTTTCTATAATTTTCTAAGTGATTTTAGTATTTTTAGTAATTTAAATAGTTTAAATAGGTAATTAATAATTAATTAGTAATTAATTAATAGAAAAATCACAAAAAGACAAAAATACTTATTTTTAATTTTAAAACTTATTTTTAGTTATTTTATAGTTTTAGAAATTTTATTTTCATTTTTCTAGTATTTAATTAGTATTAAATTATATTTAAGTGTTTTTAATATTAATAATTAGTATTAAATAGTAATTAGTTAATAATAAATAATTAATTAGTGTAAAAAGCAATTTTCTTTTTCTAAAAATTTTCTTTTACCTTTAAGTTTGTAAAAAAGTCCTTTTCACCCCCTGGGGGTTTTCAGATTTTCGTTTTCACGTTTAATTTTGTACGTTTACGTTTTATTTAAATTTAAACGTACGCGTTTTAGGTTTTAAACGTTTCTGGGTTTTCCAACTTTGCAGTATTGTTAATATAGTGTATTTAAGATATTATATTTTAAATTCTAGTAGTGTAATCATCACAACTCTCTTATACCCTTTCCCGTCCAAATTCACCCGATCACATAACCGTTTTTATACCATCCACACCTCGTCGGGACATAACGACCCGGGGAAACACTACACTTCCGCGGAGAATTGACTCTAGGCTGTCTGACCTTGTTGACCATATCCTTGGTCAATTTAGGTTGACCGTTTGGAGCCGACCAAATTTTGGCGCCGCTGCCAGGGAGGTTGTGCGCGTTATTCTAAAACGGTTTTACAGATTAGTGAATCTGGATATACACTCATTGTATATTTACCATCCTTTGTTCATATTTTCTTATTACAAAAACAAAACTGTTCCCGAAAACATTGTAAATTTAGTTTTCAACGAACACAAAAACACAAAAAGATTTTCTTTCTGATAAAATATTTTCCAAAAACACCAAAAATATCCATCTTTACCCTCCTACCTTTTTGATTCTTCATCCCTTTACCCTCTATCCTTTTGATTCTCACTTCTTTCACTTGTCCTGTAATTGATTCTAATGGCATCTCTCGATGACGATTTCTTTGAACAATGGGCCTTTGAGAGCAAAATTGAAAAACTTATGGCCTTGTCAAAAATATCGAGATGTCGTAGTGATTATGGTGGACCTTCGATCCCTATTCCCTCTCCGGTGAGGGAAATGGAACAAGAAACCGAGGTGACAAAGGACCCTGTACTTCCCTCTGATGATGGAAGTGCTAAATACGTCCAACCTACGGTTGCCCGAAAACCTAAGCTCACAATTGCTCCTAAATCGTCAAGAATTGATCCTAACCTTTCACGGTTTACGGTTAAAAGTTTGTCAAGCAAACGTACAGAGCTTAGGGCAGTGACTGAAAAGAACGACTTGCCCAATCTTCACGTTCATCAAGAACCAAAATCCGAGACCATAACGGAAGTGGTGGAAATTGCTAGCTCTAAGATCACACCACTTGTCCCACCTCCGGATTTTATTCCTTGTGTTTGTTGTGGTGAGCCACTTTTTGGTTTGCCATGTCATTGGTGTACATGTGTACAATGTGGTAACGATATTCGAGACGGAAGTTGTTTGTTTTGTGGTTCGAGGAATTCATTTGCTTATGATCCTAATCAGAACTCATTCAACGACTCTTCAAATTTTTCCAATTACCCATCACATTCATACGAGCAAGAATCATATTATCCAAACCACAATGATTGTTCGTATCAAAATACACCAAACTTTTCGTGTGAATATTGTGGAGGTCCTCACCAAGGTTTTGATTGTCAAAATAGTCAAAATTTTGGTTACGACCAATATCAATACAATTCACCAAACCAGAATCAACAGTTTAACTGTTGTGAGTATTGTGGTGGTTCACACTACAGTTCTGATTGTCAATCGGGCAACACGCTTGTCAAGCACATACGACTCACAGCCACATCAGTTTTACTGTTGTGAAAATTGTGGAGGTCCTCACTTTAGTTCGGATTGTCAAACAGGGAATCCAATTCCTTGTAACAATTATGACTATTCATTTCAAGATCAACCTCCACAGTACCCAATTACTCAAGCAACTCCTCAATTCCCGCAAGACCTTTGTGATGAGGTTCTTGAAGCATTTAAAAAATTTAACGAGGGGTTAGCTACTACATCGTTTCAAGAATCTCGTGAAAAATCAATGGCAGAATTACTTGCTGAAAAACGAGATGCTAGAAACGAAATGAGCATGGAAGAATTACTTGCTGAGCAAAAAGCGACTAAAATACGTGCCAATCTTCGCTATGCTGCTCTATATGATGATGACAGTGATGATGATGAAGATAACATTGTTATTATTCAAAATGATTCATCAGATTCATCTGTTGTGATTCCTTCCATGGAGAATCAGGGAGAAAATAATGTGACGGAGTCACTAGTTGTTGATCAAATGGAACTTGAAAATTCCATAACTGCTAGTACTTCTAAACTCCCTCAGTCTATTGATATCACACCAGAAGTTCACACTCACTCTCCAAATATGGGGGATGAGCATCTTAGCACTGTTCCTCAAAAGGAATCGGACGAATTCATAAAGTCTAGTGTTGAGAACCTTGTCCCAATCCCAGGAGAGTCACAGGGAACTTTTGATCATGTGTGTGATATTCCTTCACCTCTTGAGTGTTCAAACGATCATTTTGAGACTTTCTCAGATTTTAATGATGATTGTACATCTCATGGAGACATTGAGTATATTGAGGCACCACTGCCTCATTCTGATGTTGATCCTCTTCTTGAGGAGTTCGCTGATGAACTTACTCACATCAATCCACTTTCATTGGAAAGTGATGATGGTCTCCTCGATTTCCAAGCCGATCTGGGAGAAATTGAAAGTCTCCTATATCATGATCCGTCACTCACTTCTGATCCCAACAGTCCAATAGAGAGTATTAATCTCTTTGTTCCCGAAACTTTCAATACCACTCTCACCAATCCTCTATTTGAATTCAACTCTGAATTCACTTTGATTTCTGATAATCCACTCTTTGATATTCAGAACGAGGATTGTGATGAGTTTATTTCGGAATAGGAATTCACAGATTCACATCTTGTGAATGATTCTCTTCATGAGGAGTTCTCCGGTGAACTCACTCATCATATCATGACTCCTCCGGAGTTTGATAGCCCGGGGGGAGATGCACTCAATCATGAGGATTTGCAAATTCCCACCCACCGTCCCGGGTTGTTTACGAGCTTAACCTTTGAAATCCAAACTCAGGCTAATGAGCCTCCTCTTGAGTAAGAAAATCAACTCATGATTTTTATCATGATTTTCTTCCTTTTCTTCACCTAAATGGTGACTTCTTTTGTTCTTCACTCCTTCGGGAATGAGGACACTATATTTGATCCCGGCATTTTCATGTATCATTATCTTGTGCCGGATACTTATCTCATCAGTGTGGAACTTTCACGTGCTTCAAATGTTTGTCCAAACATCTTGAATGAAAGTTCGATTGAGATTGCTTCTTCCACATCGTGCTTCCCCAAGGACAAATGAATTCGGGGTCGAGTCAAGCTAGCGACTCGGTAAAAAAAAACAGTAGCATGCTTATAGGGTTTTCACCCTAAGTGTGGGGGAGTCCCCCACAATGGTTACAAATAGAGTGAAAATACAAAATGGTGTTTTCCACGTTTAGCTTGTAATGTTGCCCTTTTACGTTCAAAATGTCGGCATAATAGCCGGGATTTTGAATATTGAGGACAATATTCATGCTAAGTGTGGGGGGGGGGGGGGTATTCACTATTCTAGCAAATTTTATCACATTTTACTATATAATATCCCCGTTTTTAGCCAAAAATTCAAAAATTTTTCAAAAATTTTTCACTGGTGCTTCAAAATTTTTGTGGTAATCAGTCTGCCTTGTCTAACCGACAAAAGGGATTGGCTAGTCCAGGTGCAAATGGCTCTTGGTAAAGACAACTCAAATCCGTTTATGGCTTGCAATTTGCCCAAAATTGTATGGTTCATCAACTCCCCATATCCCATAAAGCGAATGAGTTGGCTAGCCCGCAAGATTATGGCTTGTGGTAAAGGCCGTGGAAAAACCATAATTGGTAATCAGCTCACCAAGATGTTGACTATTCCATCAAGAGCTGGCTAGTCCAGAAGCAAACGGCTTTTGGTAAAGACTACTCAAATCCGTTGACAGCTGGTGGTTTGCTCAAAATCACACGGTTATCAGGTGTGCCACAGTCCTTACACCTGGCTACTCCAGAAGTGATGGCTTTTGGTAAAGAGTTTAAAATCCATCAAGTTTTCAAAACAGTATTGCTAGGGACTAGCAATAGTTTAGTGTGGGGGATTGATGAGTGCTCAAACACTCATCATTTTTGGTCAAATCTGAACTGCAAAACATACAAAAACACTCAGAAATGCATCAAAATACTAAAAATATTTCAAAATTGTGTTTTATATGTTTTAGATGCAAAATGAGCAAAAACAGATGAAAAACGTACAAAGTTTGCAAAATTGGCAGTTTCAGTTCCCCAACTTTCATAAAATTACAAAATTAGTCCCTGGATATTCAAAATATGGAAAATTATCACCAAAGGTCCTTTTGAAAGCATAAGTTGTCATATTTAGTCCTTTGGTGAAAAATCTCAAAAGTTTTGAAGATTTGCATTTTGGTCCCTAGAGTTTCAGTAATTGACAATATTGGTCCCTGGTGGGATATTTTTGAAAGGAAAATCAATTTTTGTCCTTGGAAAATCAAAATGTGGCAAATATAATCCTTGGAATGTAAGATTGGTGAAATTACAATTTTAGTCCCCGGATTTTGAAAATTGACATAAATGGTCCCCGGGAATTTTAAAAAGTACAAAAATTGCAGAAATGGATTTTTGATATTTAAACTATGCAAGTTTGGTCCTTATAATAAACTTTGAGAAATGTGCATTTTCAGTCCCCAAGTTTTGGGTTTATTACAACTTTGGTCCTTGTGGTATTTTTCTAAATTACAAACCAATTGGACCCTTTTTATTACTACAACCCAAACCAACAAACCTAATCCAAATCCCACCCTAGCCTGATCCAGTGAAATCCCTTGGCCCAACCTCACCACCGGCCCACTCCCACTCACAAACTTTACCCCGTCTTTTTTTATTAATCCCCACCCCAACCTTTGACCTGGTCAACTCCCTCTTTCCTACTAACCTGCTACAAACCAAACTCACCCTCATCATCACCCCTACTCCTAAACTCTAATCCCACACTCAATCCCTTCCCCCTCCTACTCCAAACAAACGCTCCAGTCCAAGTTTCAAATCTGGCATCAAATAATTCGAAGGAAAACGCCAAAGGCAAATTGGGCGCCAAATTCACAAACGGCTCAAATCACTCAAAGACTCATCCAAGGGTCACAAATACTGCTGGAAAAGGACAAGGGGGTCTCAGAAACCCTAATGTGGAGGTATAAAAAGAAAGAGATGCAAGGGAAGCAGTTAGTAGTTTTTAGTTTAGTTTTTAGCTTATTTTAAATTTATGTCTAATTAGTTGTAACCTTTAATTTCCTTTCAAACTCAGTAACTGTAATCTGTTGCATTTGAATAAAGCAAGTTTTTAGTTTATATAATTCCAATTTTAATTCAAGTTTCAGTTTTCCTCAAAAATAGAAATAAATACAGAAAATATAAAAAAAAAAAATAAAAAAAAAAAGAGAAGAAGAGAAGAAGGATATGGATGTTCTGGTTTAAAGCTTCATGGGAAGCAATAGGATGGTTTGAAATTTGATTTGGAGTGAGACACAGTTACTTGCTTTTTGTAAGTCTTATGTTCAAATTATGGCATTTAACTGCAACATTGCTTAAACCTTGTTTATTTGTGTTATTTTTAGTTCATTTATGCTCATTAGTGATATAAAATGTTCTCCATTATTAATTGGTAGCTTTTGTTGGATGCTTGCAGTTAGCTGTGAGATTTTACTCATATAGTGCTTATTAGTTATTGGTCACTGTTTCTAGTTTATCTTTGAGCCTAAGCTGTTAATCCTACCATAATATAGTTAATCCAGTGTTAGTCTTTCATTTTAATAGATAACTCAGTTGTTTCATTTAGAAATTTGCAAAAACAGTCCAAATGGGAGTGTTTGGTTCAGGGATGCTTGCTATGTTCTGATGTGCCATTGCTGTTGTTTCTGGTGCATCATGTCATATTAAGCTAAGTTAGGTTAGTCAAGTGGTAAAAACTAGTTCTTAATTAGTTAAAAGTCAATTTTAGCCTTGTAGCTTCATAAGTCACATCTGTTGAGAAATGATGGATCCAAATCCCCTCAAAACCTTTCATAATCTGTTATCATAACTTAGATTAGCCAAATTTTAGCTTATCATAACCTTTTCAGCTTATTAGAAGCTATCTAAGTTCAAAAAAGTCAGCTTAGTAGTTTATAGTGAAAAGTCAAAATACATGTTCCTCAGATTTTCCAATTTTTCCAAGAATTTTATAGAATTTTGTAGAGTGATTCAGGCCTTGAACTTTTGATATGTTGTAGCCCCCCACCTCAGCTATTGAGTCCCATTGTTGTGTTATTTTTGCTAAATTTCTGCTGGGCCCCACACACCCCCAAAGTGCGCTGCAGGGGAGGGACTGCCCTGTTCAGCTGCTGATACAGTCCACCACCACCACCACTTGGTGGTGGTTTTCTGGCCACCATAGTGGTGCACAGCCACCCCTCCTTGGTCTTCACAACCCCCTCCTGGTGGGCTTCAAAAATTGACCAACCATTTGACCCTGGACCCCCTAGGTCCCACCTGAACTAGCATCTTAAATCTGTCCCCATTTTCAGTTTCAAAACAAGTTTCAATGTGCTTATTTTGATCTTATTGCTTATTCTGTGGACTCCATGTGATTTTTCTGGCTTATTCATGTTCATTTAACTTATTTAGATCAGAATTTACCCATTGTGGGTCCCACTTAAGCCATTCTAGCTTATTTCCCTTGACAGTTGACCAAAGTCAACTGTCACATTAATAAGCTTGTGTTTTGCTTATTTTTGTTTTCCACAAAACCTGTTTTTACAAAAAGTTCACGTTTTTAGTTGTAAATTAGTTTTCTAAAAGAAAAATCCAGAAAAGTCAAGTTAATTTTAAGTGATAGTTTCTATTTAATTTTATTTAAATTTTAATTTTCATTTTTATATTTTTATTAAGTAATTGGTGTTTTTATATTTTTATTAATTTCCTCTTATATTAAAATATTTTTAATAATTTTCTCAGATTTTTATTTTGTCATTTAGTATTAATTAGAATTAATATTAGTTTTATTAGTAATTAATTAATAATTAAGTTTTAAATAGCATAATTAATTTTTATAAAGCAACACCTAGTTTTTATATTTTTCCTAGCTTTTAAATGTTATAAAATAGTTTTAGGAATTTTTCTATTATTTTCTAAGTGATTTTAGTATTTTTAGTAATTTAAATAGTTTAAATAGGTAATTAATAATTAATTAGTAATTAATTAATAGAAAAATCACAAAAAGACAAAAATACTTATTTTTAATTTTAAAACTTATTTTAAGTTATTTTATAATTTTAGAAATTTTATTTTCATTTTTCTAGTATTTAATTAGTATTAAATTATATTTAAGTGTTTTTAATATTAATAATTAGTATTAAATAGTAATTAGTTAATAATAAATAATTAATTAGTGTAAAAAGCAATTTTCTTTTTCTAAAAATTTTCTTTTACCTTTAAGTTTGTAAAAAAGTCCTTTTCACCCCCTGGGGGTTTTCAGATTTCCGTTTTCACGTTTAATTTTGTACGTTTACGTTTTATTTAAATTTAAACGTACGCGTTTTAGGTTTTAAACGTTTCTGGGTTTTCCAACTTTGCAGTCTTGTTAATATAGTGTATTTAAGCTATTATCTTTTAAATTCCAGTAGTGTAATCATCACAACTCTCTTATACCCTTTCCCGTCCAAATTCACCCGATCACATAACCGTTTTTATACCGTCCACACCTCGTCGGGACATAACCACCCGGGGAAACACTACACTTCCACGGAGAATTGACTCTAGGCTGTCTGACCTTGTTGACCATATCCTTGGTCAATTTAGGTTGACCGTTTGGAGCCGACTAAATTTTGGCGCTACTGCCGGGGAGGTCGTGCGCGTTATTCTAAAACGGTTTTACAGATTAGTGAATCTGGATATACACTCATTGTATATTTACCATCCTTTGTTCATATTTTCTTATTACAAAAACAAAATTGTTCCCGAAAACATTTTAAATTTAGTTTTCAACGAACACAAAAACACAAAAAGATTTTCTTTCTGATAAAATATTTTCCAAAAACACCAAAAATATCCATCTTTACCCTCCTACCTTTTTGATTCTTTATCCCTTTACCCTCTATCCTTTTGATTCTCACTTCTTCCACTTGTCCTGTAATTGATTCTAATGGCATCTCTCGATGACGATTTCTTTGAACAATGGGCCTTTGAGAGCAAAATTGAAAAACTTATGGCCTTGTCTAAAATATCGAGATGTCGTAGTGATTATGGTGGACCTTCGATCCCTATTCCCTCTCCGGTGAGGGAAATGGAACAAGAAACCGAGGTGACAAAGGACCCTGTACTTCCCTTTGACGATGGAAGTGCTAAATACGTCCAACCTACGGTTGCCCAAAAACCTAAGCCCACAATTGCTCCTAAATCGTCAAGAATTGATCCTAACCTTTCACGGTTTACGGTTAAAAGTTTGTCAAGCAAACGTACAGAGCTTAGGGCAGTGACTGAAAAGAACGACTTGCCCAATCTTCACGTTCATCAAGAACCAAAATCCGAGACCATAACGGAAGTGGTGGAAATTGCTAGCTCTATGAGCACACCACTTGTCCCACCTCCGGATTTTATTCCTTATGTTGGTTGTGGTGAGCCACTTTTTGGTTTGCCATGTCGTTGGTGTACATGTGTACAATGTGGTAACGATATTCGAGACAGAAGTTGTTTGTTTTGTGGTTCGAGGAATTCATTTGCTTATGATCCAAATCAGAACTCATTCAACGACTCTTTAAATTTTTCCAATTACCCATCATATTCATACGAGCAAGAATCATAATATCCAAACCACAATGATTGTTCGTATCAAAATACACCAAACTTTTCGTGTGAATATTGTGGAGGTCCTCACCATGGTTTTGATTGTCAAACTAGTCAAAATTTTGGTTACGACCAATATCAATACAATTTACCAAACCAGAATCAACAGTTTAACTGTTGTGAGTATTGTGGTGGTTCACACTACAGTTCTGATTGTCAATCGGGCAACACGCTTGTCTATGAGCAGTTTCCCGATAACAATTATGACTCAAGCACATACGACTCACAGCCACATCAGTTTTACTGTTGTCAAAACTGTGGAGGTCCTCACTTTAGTTCGGATTGTCAAACAGGGAATCCAATTCCTTGTAACAATTATGACTATTCATTTCAAGATCAACCTCCACAGTACCCAATTACTCAAGCAACTCCTCAATTCCCGCAAGACCTTTGTGATGAGGTTCTTGAAGCATTTAAAAAATTTAAGGAGGGGTTAGCTACTACATCGTTTCAAGAATCTCGTGAAAAATCAATGGCAGAATTACTTGCTGAAAAACAAGATGCTAGAAACGAAATGAGCATGGAAGAATTACTTGCTGAGCAAAAAGCGACTAAAATACGTGCCAATCTTCGCTATGCTGCTCTATATGATGATGATGATGATGATGAAGATAACATTGTTATTATTCAAAACAATTCATCAGATTCATCTGTTGTGATTCCTTCCATGGAGAATCAGGGAGAAAATAATGTGACGGAGTTACTAGTTGTTGATCAAATGGAACTTGAAAATTCCATAACTGCTAGTACTTCTAAACTCCCTCAGTCTATTGATATCACACCAGAAGTTCACACTCACTCTCCAAATATGGGGGATGAGCATCTTAGCACTGTTCCTCAAAAGGAATCGGACGAATTCATAAAGTCTAGTGTTGAGAACCTTGTCCCAATTTCAGGAGAGTCACAGGGAACTTTTGATCATGTGTGTGATATTCCTTCACCTCTTGAGTGTTCAAACGATCATTTTGAGACTTTCTCAGATTTTAATGATGATTGTACATCTCATGGAGACATTGAGTATATTGAGGCACCACTGCCTCATTCTGATGTTGATCCTCTTCTTGAGGAGTTCGCTGATGAACTTACTCACATCAATCCACTTTCATTGGAAAGTGATGATGGTCTCCTCGATTTCCAAGCCGATCTGGGAGAAATTGAAAGTCTCCTATATCATGATCCGTCACTCACTTCTGATCCCAGCAGTCCAATAGAGAGTATTAATCTCTTTGTTCCCGAAACTTTCAATACCACTCTCACCAATCCTCTATTTGAATTCGACTCTGAATTCACTTTGATTTCTGATAATCCACTCTTTGATATTCAGAACGAGGATTGTGATGAGTTTATTTCGGAACAGGAATTCACAGATTCACATCTTGTGAATGATTCTCTTCATGAGGAGTTCTCCGGTGAACTCACTCATCATATCATGACTCCTCCGGAGTTTGATAGCCCGGGGGGAGATGCACTCAATCATGTGGATTTGCAAATTTCCACCCACCCTCCCGGGTTGTTTACGAGCTTAACCTTTGAAATCCAAACTCAGGCTAATGAGCCTCCTCTTGAGGAAGAAAATCAACTCATGATTTTTATCATGATTTTCTTCCTTTTCTTCACCTACATGGTGACTTCTCTTGTTCTTCACTCCTTCGGGAATGAGGACACTATATTTGATCCCGGCATTTTCATGTATCTTTATCTTGAGCCGGATACTTATCTCATCGGTGTGGAACTTTCACGTGCTTCAAATGTTTGTCCAAACATCTTGAATGAAAGTCCGATTGAGATTGCTTCTTCCACATCATGCTTCCCCAAGGACAAATGAATTCGGGGTCGAGTCAAGCTAGCGACTCGGTAAACAAAAACAGTAGCATGCTTATAGGGTTTTCACCATAAGTGTGGGGGAGTCCCCCACAATGGTTACAAATAGAGTGAAAATACAAAATGGTGTTTTCCACGTTTAGCTTGTAATGTTGCCCTTTTACGTTCAAAATGTCGGCATAATAGCCGGGATTTTGAATATTGAGGACAATATTCATGCTAAGTGTGGGGGGGGGGGGGGTATTCGCTATTCTAGCGAATTCTATCACATTTTACTATATAATACCCCCGTTTTTAGCCAAAAATTCAATAATTTTTCAAAAATTTTTCACTGGTGCTTCAAAATTTTTGTGGTAATCAGTCCGCCTTGTCTAACCGACAAAAGGGATTAGCTAGTCCAGGAGCAAACGGCTCTTGGTAAAGACAACTCAAATCTGTTTATGGCTTGCAATTTGCCCAAAATTGTATGGTTCATCAACTCCCCATATCCTATAAAGCGAATGAGTTGGCTAGCCCGCAAGATTATGGCTTGTGGTAAAGGCCGTGGAAAAACCATAATTGGTAATCAGCTCACCAAGATGTTGACTATTCCATCAAGAGCTGGCTAGTCCAGAAGCAAACGGGTTTTGGTAAAGACTACTCAAATCCGTTGTCAGCTGGTGGTTTGCTCAAAATCACACGGTTATCAGGTGTGCCATAGTTCTTACACCTGGCTACTCCAGAAGTGATGGCTTTTGGTAAAGAGTTTAAAATCCATCAAGTTTTCAAAACAGTATTGCTAGGGACTAGCAATAGCTTAGTGTGGAGGATTGATGAGTGCTCAAACACTCATCATTTTTGGTCAAATCTGAACTGCAAAACATACAAAAACACTCAGAAATGCAACAAAATACTAAAAATATTTCAAAATTGTGTTTTATATGTTTTAGATGCAAAATAAGCAAAAACAGATGAAAAACGTACAAAGTTTGCAAAATTGGCAGTTTCAGTCCCCCAACTTTCATAAAATTACAAAACTAGTCCCTGGATATTCAAAATATGGAAAATTATCACCAAAGGTCCTTTTGAAAGCATAAGTTGTCATATTTAGTCCTTTGGTGAAAAATCTCAAAAGTTTTGGAGATTTGCATTTTGGTCCCTGGAGTTTTAGTAATTGACAGTATTGGTCCCTGGTGGGATATTTTTGAAAGGAAAATCAATTTTTGTCCTTGGAAAATCAAAATGTGGAAAATATAATCCTTGGAATGTAAGATTGGTGAAATTACAATTTTAGTCCCCGGATTTTGAAAATTGACATAAATGGTCCCCGGGAATTTTGAAAAGTACAAAAATTGCAAAAATGGATTTTGCATATTTAAACTATGCAAGTTTGGTCCTTATAAAAAACTTTGAGAAATGTGCATTTTCAGTCCCCAAGTTTTGGGTTTATTACAACTTTGGTCCTTGTGGTATTTTTCTAAATTACAAAGCAATTGGACCCTTTTTATTACTACAACCCAAACCAACAAACCTAATCCAAATCCCACCCTAGCCTGATCCAGTAAAATCCCTTGGCCCAACCTCACCACCGGCCCACTCCCACTCAAAAACTTTACCCCGTCTTTTTTTATTAATCCCCACCCCAACCTTTGACCTGGTCAACTCCCTCTTTCCCACTAACCTGCTACAAACCAAACTCACCCTCATCATCACCCCTACTCCTAAACTCTAATCCCACACTCAATCCCTTCCCCCTCCTACTCCAAACAAACGCTCCAGTCCAAGTTTCAAATCTGGCATCAAATAATTCGAAGGAAAACGCCAAAGCAAATTGGGCGCCAAATTCACAAACAACTCAAATCACTCAAAGACTCATCCAAGGGTCACAAATACTGCTGGAAAAGGACAAGGGGGTCTGAGAAACCCTAATGTGGAGGTATAAAAAGAAAGAGATGCAAGGGAAGCAGTTAGTAGTTTTTAGCTTATTTTAAATTGATGTCTAATTAGTTGTAACCTTTAATTTCCTTTCAAACTCAGTAACTGTAATCTGTTGCATTTGAATAAAGCAAGTTTTTAGTTTATATAATTCCAATTTTAATTCAAGTTTCAGTTTTCCTCAAAAATAGAAATAAATACAGAAAATATATAAAAAAAAAAAAAAAAAAAAAAGAGAAGATGAGAAGAAGGAGATGGATGTTCTGGTTTAAAGCTTCATGGGAAGCAATAGGATGGGTTGAAATTTGATTTGGAGTGAGTCACAGTTACTTGCTTTTTGTAAGTCTTATGTTCAAATTATGGCATTTAACTGCAACATTGCTTGAACCTTGTTTATTTGTGTTATTTTTAGTTCATTTATGCTCATTAGTGATATAAAATGTTCTCCATTATTAATTGGTAGCTTTTGTTGGATGCTTGCAGTTAGCTGTGAGATTTTACTCATATAGTGCTTATTAGTTATTGGTCACTGTTTCTAGTTTATCTTTGAGCCTAAGCTGTTAATCCTACCATAATATAGTTAATCCAGTGTTAGTCTTTCATTTTAATAGATAACTCAGTTGTTTCCTTTAGAAATTTGCAAAAACAGTCCAAATGGGAGTGTTTGGTTCAGGGATGCTTGCTATGTTCTGATGTGTCATTGCTGTTGTTTCTGGTGCATCATGTCATATTAAGCTAAGTTAGGTTAGTCAAGTGGTAAAAACTAGTTCTTAATTAGTTAAAAGTCAATTTTAGCCTTGTAGCTTCATAAGTCACATCTGTTGAGAAATGATGGATCCAAATCCCCTCAAAACCTTTCATAATCTGTTATCATAACTTAGTTTAGCCAAATTTTAGCTTATCATAACCTTTTCAGCTTATTAGAAGCTATCAAAGTTCAAAAAAGTCAGCTTAGTAGTTTATAGTGAAAAGTCAAAATACATGTTCCTCAGATTTTCCAATTTTTCCAAGAATTTTATAGAATTTTGTAGAGTGATTCAGGCCTTGAACTTTTGATATGTTGTAGCCCCCCACCTCAGCTATTGAGTCCCATTGTTGTGTTATTTTTGCTAAATTTCTGCTGGGCCCCACACACCCGCAAAGTGGGCTGCAGGGGAGGGACTGCCCTGTGCAGCTGCTGATATAGTCCACCACCACCACTTGGTGGTGGTTTTCTGGCCACCATAGTGGTGCACAGCCACCCCTCCTTGGTCCTCACAACCCCCTCCTGGTGGGCTTCAAAACTTGACCAACCATTTGACCCTGGACCCCCTGGGTCCCACCTGAACTAGCATCTTAAATCTGTCCCCATTTTCAGTTTCAAAACAAGTTTCAATGTGCTTATTTTGATCTTATTGCTTATTCTGTGGACTCCATGTGATTTTTCTGGCTTATTCATGTTCATTTAACTTATTTAGATCAGAATTTACCCATTGTGGGTCCCACTTAAGCCATTCTAGCTTATTTCCCTTTACAGTTGACCAAAGTCAACTGTCACATTAATAAGCTTGTGTTTTGCTTATTTTTGATTTCCACAAAACTTGTTTTTACAAAAAGTTCATGTTTTTAGTTGTAAATTAGTTTTCTAAAAGAAAAATCCAGAAAAGTCAAGTTAATTTTAAGTGATAGTTTCTATTTAATTTTATTTAAATTTTAATTTTCCTTTTTATATTTTTATTAAGTAATTGGTGTTTTTATATTTTTATTAATTTCCTCTTATATTAAAATATTTTTAATAATTTTTTCAGATTTTTATTTTGTCATTTAGTATTAATTAGAATTAATATTAGTTTTATTAGTAATTAATTAATAATTAAGTTTTAAATAGCATAATTAATTTTTATAAAGCAACACCTAGTTTTTATATTTTTCCTAGCTTTTAAATGTTATAAAATAGTTTTAGGAATTTTTCTATAATTTTCTAAGTGATTTTAGTATTTTTAGTAATTTAAATAGGTAATTAATAATTAATTAGTAATTATTTAATAGAAAAATCACAAAAAGACAAAAATACTTATTTTTAATTTTAAAACTTATTTTTAGTTATTTTATTGTTTTAGAAATTTTATTTTCATTTTTCTAGTATTTAATTAGTATTAAATTATATTTAAGTGTTTTTAATATTAATAATTAGTATTAAATAGTAATTAGTTTATAATAAATAATTGATTAGTGTAAAAAGTAATTTTCTTTTTCTAAAAATTTTCTTTTACCTTTAAGTTTGTAAAAAAGTCCTTTTCACCCCCTGGGGGTTTTCAGATTTCCGTTTTCACGTTTAATTTTGTACGTTTACGTTTTATTTAAATTTAAACGTACGCGTTTTAGGTTTTAAACGTTTCTGGGTTTTCCAACTTTGCAGTCTTGTTAATATAGTGTATTTAAGCTATTATCTTTTAAATTCCAGTAGTGTAATCATCACAACTCTCATATACCCTTTCCCGTCCAAATTCACCCGATCACATAACCGTTTTTATACCATCCACACCTCGTCGGGACATAACGACCCGGGAAAACACTACACTTCCGCGGAGAATTGACTCTAGGCTGTCTGACCTTGTTGACCATATCCTTGGTCAATTTAGGTTGACCGTTTGGAGCTGACCATAAGTACTTACCCATGAGTCCCAATCGTCCCAAAACAATATGTACAAGGATATGACTCGACTTAGCAACCATGTAATCAATTAGATAGTTAACTTAGGGTTTAACAAATAACAATAATGCACTAAAAGTGAGCGCTTACACGGAAGGCTAAGGCGATTTGGTTGTACATTTAAGTAGGGTGTAACAAATTATTCCTTTAAGTAAAATGCTTAAAGTTAAAAACGAAAAGATAGGCTCGGAGGGGTGTACTAGGGGTTTCGTGTACTAAAAATGAGTACAACGCTAAGGGTGTAGGAAAAATTAGTTGACTTAACTAGCCAAGTAATATGACTTAAATGGTCAAGTAATTATGATACGGGTTTAACACAAGGGTGATCCTAATGCCTCCTATCATGTAGTAAATCCTACTACACGAATGTAGTCTCACTAGCGGTCTCGGGATGCATCACTAACGCAAGTTCTAGAATCTAAATGCTACCGGTACACTCATAAGCACTAATAATAAATGCTTTTCCTATCAAATCTAAAGGCGAACCTCACATATTTGGGTGGAAAATTTTTCTGAATAATACGGTTATGTGTTAGTCATACAATCTCCTATCCATGAGACGCTTGCTATGGCTAAAGTTTCACTCCTAAATGTTGTAAAAAATTTTAAATTTGGCGCTAAAATTGCACTAACAAGTATTTCTCATAGTTTTATTACACATCTACTATTAAACAAAACAAACTCAAGCGAAAGTGCATATGTAAGGTATCATCTTTTTACCCTCCCCTTACACTTAAGATGAACATTGTCCCCAGTGTTCAAGTAAAGAATGTAAAAGTGAAAAAGTAAAAAGAATGAAATCAAATACTCCCCTGATTCGCTCGGTATGGATAATAAGGTGGCCATGTTAAATCTTCCTCCAAGAAAATGAACAATCAAAGCTTCCCTTCCAGAAAAATAAATCATCTTCTTGTCATACATAACCTGTAAATCCTGAGAAAATAGACAAGACAACCTCGCATAAAATCGGCGGCATCCTATATAAGTTACTAAATCCTAGAAAACAAGATAAGATATAATGCTTGTGGAATGAAGTTTGCAGATTTCCTGGAGATTATAAAACTTAATAATTCACAAAAACCATAAGACTCCGTTAGAAAAACAAAACTGGTAAAATTTTCAGATTTTTACACGTGACGCCGTCAAGAGTTAACTCGTGACGCCGTCAGAAGTGACCTGCAGAAATTCTTATGTTAAGTTTCCGGAAAATTTCTGGAAAAACTTGGTCCTACTTCCTGGAAAATCCTGCAAAACTTCATTATGACTCAATACAAGCATTTGACTCTAACAAATACGAATATACATGTTCATTTAATATTGTGGAGAATCATGATCGGTTTGTTTCTTGAAAACATATTTGGGGTTTCCCCTTACACTTATCTTTTGCAAAAATACTTTTAGGTGGAGTTAAGACTAGGCCAAACAACAAGGTAAAGTATTTCCACTATTCAGTTTAGAAACATGATCTACCAACAATAAAAATAAAGCATGCGTACGGAAGCAAATAACAAACAAACAAAATAAAAATCACATAAAACATGGGTTGCCTCCCAAGGAGCGCTTGTTTTTGTTCGAGTCACGAGCCTGACTCTACCCTTATTTAACGAAGATAGGGGAGGTTTTCCCTACACTTAGGATTAAGTGCGGGTGGAAGTAGCGATACACACCCTTAGGGTGTAAATATGCCTCGTGAGGAAAGAGTGGTGGATGAATTATATGCTCAAAGGGGTGTGCTCCTATCATCATAACCTTACCTAATTCAATCAGGTTAATGGGTGGATTAAGATTTTCTCCTAGAAAGGGATCATTTTCAATCAACTTCAAGAGACTCCTAGTTGGGAATCCATCTTGACCTAATAAACCCGGTTTAAACCCATAATGTTTCTTGTGATCAATCATAAATGGGTGATGTAAGCATGTAAGGTCATTTTCCACTCCTATATTGGCTTCCTCTCTACAAGGCTTAGAGTCCACTACCTTTGTCCTAAGACTACCCGGACTATATGGTTTGATGGGTGGATCGGAACCTATTTCAATTCCTAAATTCACATCTAAAGATGGAAGATTAGGTAATGGTTTTGGTTGAGGCTCCGGTTCATCAAAACTAGGAACTTCCCTAGAACTAAGAGTAAGGTTATCATTATAAGTATTCAAACCTATATCCTCTAGTTGTGTTTGGTTCAAAGGTTCTACCTCAATTGGGATTCCTAAAGTCTCATCTACTTCATCCGAATAAGTCACGGGTGGTGTGTATGCCTCAAATGATGGTAGGACTTGTGGGGTATTTGGTGAGCTTAGATTTTCTACTTTATCATCCATCTTATCAAGATCACCTATATCCTCAACATGTGTTTCATTATAATCCAACCCTAACATTTTCCCAAGTATCTCACGTACTTCTTTAGGCATCTCAACTTCTATGTCCGAATCATATGGATCATCCTCAATATTCTGACTGCTATATACATATTGCCCAAAAGATTCATCATATGTTTCTTGAGATTCATCATCATCGATCATAGGACCTAGGTCTTTTTGATCAATGTGATCATGTTCGGCTAAATCCTCCATCACATCAAGGTCACCTATGTGTTCAGCTTGTACTATGGCATTACATGACAACCACTTAGGTATCTCAACACTAATATATTCATCCCCAAACAAACTTGTTTCATGATCCTGAAAATTTATATTCAATTGACTTGTACTAACATTTGTTGGGTTGTCTACCCTATAATAATATTGGGCACAATCTTCTATGGTATCCCATGCTTCTTCAGCATTTAATTCCCTAAAGTCCCCATTGGCAAAATCCTCAATGCGCATTTGGTCATATTGGCCAACACGATAGTAAAAGGTTCGGGTTAGGGATGCTAAAGCGAAACTATGATGAGGGAATTTTCGGAGTAAATTTCTAAAACGAGTCCATGCATCATATATGGGTTCATCTCGATATTGTTTGAAATTTGAGATGTCAATAGGGTAGAATGGCCTTTGTGGTTGGTGGTATGGTGGATTCGCGTACTCCATAATGGTGAACGGAAGAGTCAATGGAAATTACGAACAAACACACAAAGAAAAAGATAGACTAAAGAAACCTAAAAATAAAAATAAAATCTTACTAGAAAGGAATCTAACAAGTAGACCTAATAAAAAGAGATTCTAACCTAGACAATAACTATTCCCCGGCAACGGCGCCAAAAACTTGATACGTGGGAATCGCACCAGGCTTTACCTCTCAAGGGATCTTGAGAAGCTTACAACCCCCACGAGGCAGTGTACCTGATCGTTGTAGTATAGTATAGTGACAAGTACCGGGGGATTGATCGTTCAGCTAGGAATAGTGTCGCTAGGATTAGAAAACTTAAATACTAGTTCTAAAGGTGAGAGATGATTATTTTTGTATTTTTATATTTTTTAGAAAGCAAGTAAAAATCTCGGGTTTGAAGGATTTGGGCGGAATTAGTTGCTAGTCAACTAACCCAATACTAAAGATGCAATCAAAATAAAATACTAAAAATGAAAATAAACTAAATTATACTAAGGTTGTGAGCAATAAGTGGAGAAAATGTGTTTACTTAGATTTCACTACTCCCTAGACATCTTTTACACGTTAATTACTTGTTATAGTTGCATGGATGACAGATTGTATTCCTTAATATCATTCATGGGGTGGCGCACTTAATTCCCCAATTCTATGAGCTCTTATCTCCTCCTATGCCATGCCCAGCACAACCATAGGGATTATAAACAGTGGCTCCTGCATTAAATACAACCAATAAAGACCTAGTGCACATCGGTTCATGTTTCCTAAGACGTTCAAGCATGTTACCATTTGGAGATCTGCCAGTTTTCTTAAGCCTAACATCAAATTCATTCATCCAAAACAACTATAAACAAGTAATCAACACATAATTAACATCTAGGTTTCATTAGATCCAAACAAACACAAGATAGATCTAGCCTAGCATGATGGAATTAAGACAAGAACAAGATATAGACAACCAACACATAGACATATTGATTGAATTAAAAGAACACTTATCTTAATTACACATGAAAGGTATCAAGGGCTTGGAACCCTTGAAAAACCTGTAAAATTCGCACCAAGTTCGTACTTAGGGTTTCTCCAAAACTTCTCTCTTTTTATTGTGAAAATTAGAAAACTATATATAGGAAATAGGGTCTGACGGCGTCAAGACAAAACCTGTGACGCCGTCACCTCGCCGCCAAAACTCTTCTCGGACTGCCTTGATCTACTTTTGACGCCGTCATGTGTTGTGCATTTCCAGGCCGTCATGCATTTTACTCTTGACGCCCTACTTCGTGATGCCGTCAAATCTGTACTGGATCGTCATGGAAATTGCTCTTGACGCCGTCACCTACTGTTCCCAGCAAGGAAAATTAAGACTTTGGCGTTTTCTTCACTTTTATGCTCCAAAAACGTCCGAATTGCTTCCTTTTCTAGATTTCACTCCCAAAGTACCTAAAATCACAAAAGGAACGATTTAGGGCAATATTTGATCAAATAAATTCAATTCCGGGCTTAAATGACCCCCTAAAAGTGGTTCATTTTTCGCCTCATCAGGCTGCTGAGCTTGGAGACGGCTCTTCAGCGGTGTTACCGGTCACTGGGGAGCCGATACACCATACTATCCCTCTTTTGGCAGCTAGGTTAGTGAGACATGAGGATCGTCTCGATGAGTTGTTGAGCGTTATTGAGGATATATCCTTGGAGAGGATAGAGTGTATGCAGGAGGAGGTCACGAACCTCGTGGTACATAGGACAGCTCTAGAGATGGTATTTGAGATGATGGGGACAGAGATCGAGGAGGCACAGGCTACCATCACTGAGTTTGGTCATCGACTAGATATTCAGAGGCATGAGATAGATGATTTGAGGGCGATTGCGGCCATTACACAGGAGATGATGGAGCATCAGGCATAGGAGTTAGCTGCATCTAGTTCAACCATCCACACACTTTCAGCTACTATTGAGGAGATTCAGGCCCGTGAGAGATCCAGGGATTTGGAGATGTTAGAGATGATCAGGATCATCAGAGAGCTGGAGAGGAGATCAGGAGGCGCACCTGGACCTTCATAGATCTATGACATGTCATTACTTACAGAGACATCTTAACTTGCCACCTGTGGCATTAATAATTGTTGTATCTTATTGTTTTGTAACAATGAATTCAAAAATTATTAAAACTCTATGTTGGTTATGATTGTAACGTATTGATATTGATTTATGATGTTCTAGTTGTTTGATCTTTATTATGCTCCCATATTGAGATTCATTATAATTTCCATGTGTATTGTTACATGTCGTGATGTTTATTTATGAATGATATGGTTTATGTATGTAACACCCCCAATTCATGGATGCAGCGGAATTCGAACTGGGTGTTACTCGACGGCACAATAGTCACAATGATAGAAAACGAACTCCAATTGAGTCGTTTTGAAAAGGTTTATCATTCAAATTATATAAATATCAGAGATTACAAAATGAGGTCCCAATTGGTTCCATGTTTACAATGTATAATAAATGAGTTTTGAATGATAATAAAATTTATAGCCCTCTTGAGTATCCGTGTCCTTCCGTGCCATCCTTGATCGTCATGAACTTGAAATACATGCTTGAGAGGTCAACACAAAGGTTGAGTGATATTCATAGAGTTTGTTAAATCGATTGAACACAATATGTTGGTAGTGTGAGTTATAGGCTCACACCAATGTTTGGAAAACAAAACAGGTAGGCTACGTTATTATACGCCCGGAACATGTATTATACACTAAGCTTATGACACCATAACATTAACGTGTACCAATATCAATCGGCGGTTTTATCCCGGTAGGTATGTTGCTAACATACCTAAATCTCAAATATTATAGCATTTGTTTGAACTTAGTCAATACAAATGGGATTCGTCAATCCCAATAGGCCTATTAATAATATTCGCGCTCACTATTGCTAGTGATTAAATGGTTCATAATAAAGGATATCGGTTTAGCAAGGCTGGTACTTAGTGATAATAAAACAATCAGGTAAGCATACAATTTAAAAACATTGTGCTCGGTTATAAATAGCATGTATTCCCCCCAAGGGTTTGTAAAACAATTAAGTAATCGAAAGTGGGGCTATGATCTCACCTTAAGTAAGATAGCAAATAATGAATGTAACGGTCGAATCGTGAAGGTTTCTACGAGCAAGCTATAATAGAATGTCGCGACTTAGGATCGGAGTAAAGAATATGAAGTAGTGCCTATATATATATATCTTGCATTTAGTCCATGATGTGGTATGATGTATAATGTAAGTCTTTGAAAGAAATGATTCATGAAACATGTATGTTTTGTATATCGTTTACTACCGTTCGGGCCGACATAATTCAGAAGTCATGTTAGTAAGCGTTCGAGGAGCCAGGACACTTTAACTCGTAAATCCACAACTCATCTCGACGGCT
The DNA here is from genome assembly GCA_030686995.1 of Artemisia argyi. NCBI lineage: Eukaryota > Viridiplantae > Streptophyta > Magnoliopsida > Asterales > Asteraceae > Artemisia > Artemisia argyi. The sequence continues at coordinate 48,790,399 of CM060676.1, forward strand.
TACATAATGAACTCCTCATATGAGGCTCCCTACTATCGTAGTAGTTGATGAAATATATAAATATAAGTTTTGATCCGAAAGGTTACATGTCCGATATTTGAATAAACTTAGGAAAGTTTATTTGTGCATGAAGATTGTTATTAGGGGTAGTTTCATAAGTCTTGAATGACCATTTTCTCTTGGTAAAATCTCATGGTTTCCTTTTAGATGAAGTAGATCCAAATTGTATGTTCAAGTTCTCGTCAACTCTTTGTTTCATGTTTACGCCTATGAAAGTTGGTATGGTCATTTCGTCATGGCCTAGCCATGACCTTTGGTCCTTGTTTCAAGGTCATGAGACACAACCTTGGCTCTAGCCATGATTGTGGTCTTGATTATAGGTCATAAGACCTCTTGTTCCTTTCAAAGTATAACCATAATCTTGTGACTTTCGCCTAAAAATGGGCTGTTTAGAATTTGAAGAATTTTATCACTCGGAAAGTGTTTTTAGGTCTCGAGCTTCTTTGTTCTTGAACGAAAACGTCGTTTCGGACAACTTTCGTGTTTTAACTTTTTGATGAATCGGACCAGAAGTGGGACTTTCAAAACCCAAATTTGATCAGGAAGCTATTTGGCAGTTTTGCCGGAAATCTTTGGTAATTTCAAATCGCCATAACTTTTGACTCGTATACTCGTTTTGGGTGGTTCAAATTGCTATGGTTTCCTTGTTAAGTCCTCTACTGTAATTTGTAATGATCCAACATCATAATTTTACCATTTTGGTCGTGGTTTTACCAAGAAAGTCACTAGTTTACTTGTTTTAGTAACTTGTTGTAACAATCAATAACAATAACTTGTTTTGCTCACTTTTATACATCATGGACATAACTACAAGACATAATATAGCACAAATAATATGTAAATAACATGAACATGATTATTTAACAAGAATCAAGTTAGGGTTTGGCTCACAACTTTTGGCTTTCAAAGATGAAAGGAAGTTAACATGTAAGGATAGGACTTTGATAGACTTGCTTCAACCCTTTTTCACTTCATGCAATCTTTCTACCCTTGGTATTCTTGAAAGATGGATGATGAAGGTTTAGGTGAATTGAGTGGATTTAAACTCAAGAGAAATCACCAAAGTATATGAGGTTATGGAAGTGTTTGATGAATGATAACCTATCTAGGGTTTCTACCTTGAACTAGCACTTGAATCTTGCATGAAACTTGGAAGAGAATGAACAAATGAGATAGGTTTGGTGTTTGGTTATGGTGGACGGCCAAGGAGGGGATGGGGGGCTTTTATAGGGTCTTAAGGAGGTTACAAATGTTGACTAGTCCAACCTTGGAGGCCAAGGTGAACACATGGATGAAATCTAAGGCCTTTAAGCTTGAGATCAAGCCACCTAGTGTGAAACCCCCCCCCCCTTATGGCGGTTCATGAACTTGGAGAGCAAGAGTTGGCTTTTGGATGATATTATCCAAGATATCTAGTTAGTTTTGACTCCGGGAAATGCCAATCGTAAATGATTAAGCCTCAAAACGTAAAACCGGGTGTCGTAAAATTATGGAACTTGAAAGTATTGATAAACATATCCATATGTCCCATAATAAAATATAAAATGAGTGGTAGGTTCCATTTGGGTGGTAAACCCTGCTAAAAACTGGAAACACGGGTCTAAAACGCGTAATACGTAAAACGTACGAATATTGCGTAAAATTGAGAAAAGTAAAATGTTACTTTTCTAATGTGATAAAAATGATTTAAAATGACTTATAATGTCTAGACTGGGCTCAGTCTAGTGTCGGTTGGTGTTAAATGTCTTTTAGACATCAAACCGTAAGCCTAAAAATCAAGGAATGACTTATAAAATCAAGGAATGATTTTTGGTCAAAGGAGGAGGGAAAATTATGTTGACTTTTTCTAATAATTTTGAAAACTCAAAACGTCTTAGAAACTCGTTTTGTGGTCTAACGGTTAATCGCCCATTCGGTTAAGCGTGCTCATGTGAGATTAGTACCGACATGGGTGACCTGCTGGGAAGTCCTTGGTCATGTTTTTCTCAGTCACGATTAATTCTCAAATAAATCATGAGTGTGTCAAACATTTTTCTGATGCGGGGTCACTTAACGCGGTCGAGTTTCATTGTACGTAGAATTTCTGAATGACGTTTTACCCTAAAACGTGTAATTCCTTGATAACTTTCACGAAAATGATCTGACGAATGTCAAACATTTAATTTGCCATGGAAATGATTTATCACTTGAGAATATCAAATAAAAATCAACTTTCGGGAAAGTTTCGGGGAAAATGAATAGTAAAAGTGAATAGTGAAATTTTCCGGGAATGGTAATTAACCTGAAATTGCGAATTGTTACAGTCTCTACCCCTTACGGGGAACTTCGTCCCGAAGTTCTATGTGTATCATATGTTGGAGTGGTATCGATGAAAAGGTGTGGTTACTTATGAGGACTAGAGTCTGGAATTACCAGTGATGTAATTTGATTTGTCATTTCGGTGTATGGTGTAGGATGAGGCTTCCCTTTATGTAGGAAAGGTATGGTAATAGTCGAATATCAAAGGAAATTGATATAGCAGTCGGATATTAATAGGAATTAATATAGTAGTTGAATATCAAATAGAACTTGATATAGTTGTCAAGTATCAATAGCAATTGATATAGGAATCGAATAATGGATTAAGTGTTAAACATGTGGTTGGACCAAGTCCTGTTTTGAATTGTACGGCTGCCCATGCATATGGCTACATGGCTTCGCAATGAGTTTGGTACGACTGCGCATGCGTATGGTTACATGGCCCCGTAATGAGTTTGTTTGTTATTGCACTATCATTATGAAAACCAAAATGTAAACCTCGTACAAATGGAAATTGGGATAGTCGTTGCAATCATAGCCTAGTAGGTAATCGGTTGTTGTACCTAGTGTTTATGTCATGGTTTGAAGCGATGTCGGCGAAAAGATAGGATTTCTTGTGGTGTATATAATGTAGGTATCATGCCATACCCGAGCAATGTAATGTAGGTATCAAGCCATACCCGAGCAATGTAATGTAGGTATCAAGCCATACCCGAGCAATGTAATGTAGGTTGACTTCATACTTATGTTATTTTGGATATAATTAAGCCCACTTGTTTATAGTTCTTTATTTACATAGAGAGGCATCCCAAACAATGTAACTAAAGGAATATAAACGTATGGTTCGATGATTTATAATTTCTTTATTTAAACGAAAAGGCATCCCAATCCATTCAAATAAGGACATTATAAATCATCCTACTTAAGAATTCCCAACACAACATTCATACTTAGCCGGTGAGTTACAAGGTAGTGTATTACGAGATGACACTGGTGTAGCAAAAGTACAAGATGAATATTCAAACTTGTAAAGCTGATGAGGGTACTTGTGGTGTAACTAAGGATGATTTGAGCTTTAAAAGTGCATCAAAATCTGTTAATGAGCTTGTGGTTCCAACGGTTGTGAAGATAATGTTATGATATGTTGATGAACAAAAGTGTGTAGTGTATGCTTAACATTAATACTCTTAGGTATAGATGTTGAGTTTGCTTTAAAAATATTAAGAGATTTTAAAAGTTTATGATGGAATGGTATCCTTAGGACCTAAACAGGATAGTACTTCTACAGGATGAAGAGAATAATTGATAACTATTCCAAGATAGTAGTTCGGATTATCTCATAAATGAAAAATTTCAAGAATGAAATTAGGTAACACAAATAAGGTGTTAAGATTTTGCTGAGTGGTAAGACATTATCGTGTCTCTAGATTGTTTTAATGTATTCTGGTGGTTTATCGTGTTCATGTAGGAAATCAACCTAAACATAACCCTAGTACAACTATTCTCAGTATTTGGAAATTTTAAGTCGAATATAGTTAGTCAGACTATATTCCACTGTCCCAAGGTTAAATATAGGTGACTAGTCTATATTTAGCCAAGGTTCGATAAAATTTTCAAATACCTAAACTAGGTATACTTTTGATATGTCCGTTGCTTTCGGGAAACTGTTCACTAAACAAAGGCGATGTTAAACCCTTAAGTTGCAAGTCCCGTCCATACAAGACTTGTAACGTATGTTTTCATATTCCATTGCATAGAAGGTAGTAAGGGTAGATACGTATGGAAAGGAAGTTTTAAGTAGTTCTAAAATAGAACATACTTGGCCAGGATCACGAACTTTTAACAATGAAGGTTTCAGAAGAAAACTTTGATGAATGTAGGGCCGAACTTCAGCTTTTGTAGGTGATGGATTTGTTTGTCCTTTAGAAATCTCATATTTCTATTTAGAAATCGATAGGTTGTGACGGGTTTTTGATATCATATGAAATGATATTGATGATGTGATGGAATAATTCTAGAGACCATTGCGCAAAACACAATGTCTCGGAAGTAGGTTAGACCATTGTGCAATTCACAATGTCTGGGAAGTAGGTTAGGCCATTGTGTGACTCAAAACATTTGAGAAATGATTAAGACCATTGTATCATACAATGTCTTGGAAAATGAATGAGACCATTGTATCTCACAATGTCTTGGAAAATGAATGAGACCATTGTATCTCACAATGTCTTGAAAAGTGAATGAGACCATTGTATCTCACAATGTCTTGAAAAGTGAATGAGACTATTGTATCTCACAATGTCTTGGAAAATGAATGAGACCATTGTATCTCACAATGTCTTGAAAAGTGAATGAGACTATTGTATCTCACAATGTCTTGAAAAGTGAATGAGACCATTGTATCTCACAATGTCTTGGAAAATGAATGAGACCATTGTATCTCACAATGTCTTGAAAAGTGAATGAGACTATTGTATCTCACAATGTCTTGGAAAATGAATGAGACCATTGTAACTAGTTACAATGTCTTGGACATATAATGTTGGAGTAGGAACATGATTGGGAGAGTGTGGCTGTGCCGAAATGCCTTAGAATAGGCATACACAGATATGTTTAGTCCATTGTTTAGATAAATGATTGAAAATAAACCGAGTTTATATATCAATATACTAATATGTTCATGTAGCATAAAATGCCTAGTGTGTATATATCAATATACAAATATGTTCATGTAGCATAAAATGCCTAGTGTGTATATATCAATATACTTATGTGTGTTCATGTAGCATAAAATGCCTAGTGTGTATATATCAATATACTTATACTTACGGGGAAATGCTCAATTATATTTAGGGTACATATATCAATATGCAATTATGTTTGTGTAGCATAACATGCTTACGAAGTCCATAATCGTCTGGAGGATGGAAGACACGGAGAGTGGAAGGCTATAAAATGTTTTTGCTTGTATATGTGGTTATAGTTTAGGTCTCAATTAGACCCGTTTCTCTATAACCATGGCTCTGGTACCAATCTGTAACACCCCCAATTCATGGATGCAGCGGAATTCGAACTGGGTGTTACTCGACGGCACAATAGTCACAATGATAGAAAACGAACTCCAATTGAGTCGTTTTGAAAAGGTTTATCATTCAAATTATATAAATATCAGAGATTACAAAATGAGGTCCCAATTGGTTCCATGTTTACAATGTATAATAAATGAGTTTTGAATGATAATAAAATTTATAGCCCTCTTGAGTATCCGTGTCCTTCCGTGCCATCCTTGATCGTCATGAACCTGAAATACATGCTTGAGAGGTCAACACAAAGGTTGAGTGATATTCATAGAGTTTGTTAAATCGATTGAACACAATATGTTGGTAGTGTGAGTTATAGGCTCACACCAATGTTTGGAAAACAAAACAGGTAGGCTACGTTATTATACGCCCGGAACATGTATTATACACTAAGCTTATGACACCATAACATTAACGTGTACCAATATCAATCGGCGGTTTTATCCCGGTAGGTATGTTGCTAACATACCTAAATCTCAAATATTATAGCATTTGTTTGAACTTAGTCAATACAAATGGGATTCGTCAATCCCAATAGGCCTATTAATAATATTCGCGCTCACTATTGCTAGTGATTAAATGGTTCATAATAAAGGATATCGGTTTAGCAAGGCTGATACTTAGTGATAATAAAACAATCAGGTAAGCATACAATTTAAAAACATTGTGCTCGGTTATAAATAGCATGTATTCCCCCCAAGGGTTTGTAAAACAATTAAGTAATCGAAAGTGGGGCTATGATCTCACCTTAAGTAAGATAGCAAATAATGAATGTAACGGTCGAATCGTGAAGGTTTCTACGAGCAAGCTATAATAGAATGTCGCGACTTAGGATCGGAGTAAAGAATATGAAGTAGTGCCTATATATATATATCTTGCATTTAGTCCATGATGTGGTATGATGTATAATGTAAGTCTTTGAAAGAAATGATTCATGAAACATGTATGTTTTGTATATCGTTTACTACCGTTCGGGCCGACATAATTCAGAAGTCATGTTAGTAAGCGTTCGAGGAGCCAGGACACTTTAACTCGTAAATCCACAACTCATCTCGACGGCTTACATAATGAACTCCTCATATGAGGCTCCCTACTATCGTAGTAGTTGATGAAATATATAAATATAAGTTTTGATCCGAAAGGTTACATGTCCGATATTTGAATAAACTTAGGAAAGTTTATTTGTGCATGAAGATTGTTATTAGGGGTAGTTTCATAAGTCTTGAATGACCATTTTCTCTTGGTAAAATCTCATGGTTTCCTTTTAGATGAAGTAGATCCAAATTGTATGTTCAAGTTCTCGTCAACTCTTTGTTTCATGTTTACGCCTATGAAAGTTGGTATGGTCATTTCGTCATGGCCTAGCCATGACCTTTGGTCCTTGTTTCAAGGTCATGAGACACAACCTTGGCTCTAGCCATGATTGTGGTCTTGATTATAGGTCATAAGACCTCTTGTTCCTTTCAAAGTATAACCATAATCTTGTGACTTTCGCCTAAAAATGGGCTGTTTAGAATTTGAAGAATTTTATCACTCGGAAAGTGTTTTTAGGTCTCGAGCTTCTTTGTTCTTGAACGAAAACGTCGTTTCGGACAACTTTCGTGTTTTAACTTTTTGATGAATCGGACCAGAAGTGGGACTTTCAAAACCCAAATTTGATCAGGAAGCTATTTGGCAGTTTTGCCGGAAATCTTTGGTAATTTCAAATCGCCATAACTTTTGACTCGTATACTCGTTTTGGGTGGTTCAAATTGCTATGGTTTCCTTGTTAAGTCCTCTACTGTAATTTGTAATGATCCAACATCATAATTTTACCATTTTGGTCGTGGTTTTACCAAGAAAGTCACTAGTTTACTTGTTTTAGTAACTTGTTGTAACAATCAATAACAATAACTTGTTTTGCTCACTTTTATACATCATGGACATAACTACAAGACATAATATAGCACAAATAATATGTAAATAACATGAACATGATTATTTAACAAGAATCAAGTTAGGGTTTGGCTCACAACTTTTGGCTTTCAAAGATGAAAGGAAGTTAACATGTAAGGATAGGACTTTGATAGACTTGCTTCAACCCTTTTTCACTTCATGCAATCTTTCTACCCTTGGTATTCTTGAAAGATGGATGATGAAGGTTTAGGTGAATTGAGTGGATTTAAACTCAAGAGAAATCACCAAAGTATATGAGGTTATGGAAGTGTTTGATGAATGATAACCTATCTAGGGTTTCTACCTTGAACTAGCACTTGAATCTTGCATGAAACTTGGAAGAGAATGAACAAATGAGATAGGTTTGGTGTTTGGTTATGGTGGACGGCCAAGGAGGGGATGGGGGGCTTTTATAGGGTCTTAAGGAGGTTACAAATGTTGACTAGTCCAACCTTGGAGGCCAAGGTGAACACATGGATGAAATCTAAGGCCTTTAAGCTTGAGATCAAGCCACCTAGTGTGAAACCCCCCCCCCCCCCCCTTATGGCGGTTCATGAACTTGGAGAGCAAGAGTTGGCTTTTGGATGATATTATCCAAGATATCTAGTTAGTTTTGACTCCGGGAAATGCCAATCGTAAATGATTAAGCCTCAAAACGTAAAACCGGGTGTCGTAAAATTATGGAACTTGAAAGTATTGATAAACATATCCATATGTCCCATAATAAAATATAAAATGAGTGGTAGGTTCCATTTGGGTGGTAAACCCTGCTAAAAACTGGAAACACGGGTCTAAAACGCGTAATACGTAAAACGTACGAATATTGCGTAAAATTGAGAAAAGTAAAATGTTACTTTTCTAATGTGATAAAAATGATTTAAAATGACTTATAATGTCTAGACTGGGCTCAGTCTAGTGTCGGTTGGTGTTAAATGTCTTTTAGACATCAAACCGTAAGCCTAAAAATCAAGGAATGACTTATAAAATCAAGGAATGATTTTTGGTCAAAGGAGGAGGGAAAATTATGTTGACTTTTTCTAATAATTTTGAAAACTCAAAACGTCTTAGAAACTCGTTTTGTGGTCTAACGGTTAATCGCCCATTCGGTTAAGCGTGCTCATGTGAGATTAGTACCGACATGGGTGACCTGCTGGGAAGTCCTTGGTCATGTTTTTCTCAGTCACGATTAATTCTCAAATAAATCATGAGTGTGTCAAACATTTTTCTGATGCGGGGTCACTTAACGCGGTCGAGTTTCATTGTACGTAGAATTTCTGAATGACGTTTTACCCTAAAACGTGTAATTCCTTGATAACTTTCACGAAAATGATCTGACGAATGTCAAACATTTAATTTGCCATGGAAATGATTTATCACTTGAGAATATCAAATAAAAATCAACTTTCGGGAAAGTTTCGGGGAAAATGAATAGTAAAAGTGAATAGTGAAATTTTCCGGGAATGGTAATTAACCTGAAATTGCGAATTGTTACAATGTATGTATTTATGGTGTGGTTGTGATATGTACTTTGTGATGATCTCGACTATTATGAGTTTGGCTACATTATTTCTCTTGTTATTGATGTTTGGGAATTGTATTTATGCACTTGCGATTTTATAGAGTTATGGCCCCAAGGAAAACCGCTACTGCTACTTCGTCACCCGCTATGACCCACGCTGCTATCAGAAAGTTGGTTACCGACAGTGTTGCTGCAGCTTTAGAAGAGCAGGCTGCTGCAATGGCACGAACTAGTAGCAATAACCGAGCCACTGCTGAGAGCGAGTCCGCTGCGACTCAAAAATGCACCTATAAGGACTTCATAGATTGTAAACCATCTCACTTCAAAGGAACTGAAGGAGTAACAGAGCTTGCTCGATGGTTTGAGCGAACTGAGACTGTGTTTGTGAGGAGCGGTTGTGCCACTGAAAGCCGAGTCTCGTTTGCTACTGGAACATTGTTGGAAGACGCGTTGTCTTGGTGGAATGCAACTGCTCAGAAGATAGGTGTGGAAGAGGCCTATCAGATCACCTGGGCTGATTTTAAGGAGAAGATGTTGAAGAAGTTCTGGCCTAGAGGCGAGATCAAGAAGTTAGAAGATGAGTTTCACACGTTGGTTGTGAAAGGAAATGATCTCAGGGCTTATGATAGGAGATTTCAGGAGCTTGCCACACTTTGCCCTTCAAAGGTTCCCGATTTGGAAAAGTTGTTGGAAAGGTACATTGAGGGATTACCCAGGAGCATTGAGGGAAACGTCACCTCGTCTAAGCCTCAATCTTTGGATGAAGCAATGTCTATTGCCCAAAGACTGCTAGACCGGGAGATTAAGCGTAACTCTGCTCAGGGGAACAATGATCACAAAAGGAAGTTTGATGATCGGAAGATGCACAACAACAACAACAACAACAACAACAACAACAACAACAACAGCAACAACAACAATCGTAACCCCAACCGTAATTATCACCATGACAGAAACACCCACCACAACCAACAGAACCGACGACAGGAAGCTGTCAGAGCTTATGTCGCCGCACTAGTTAAGGATGCTAGGTATGCTGGACCTCTTCCATTCTGTGAGTGTAAGATGCATCACAATGGACCCTGCTATGCTAAGTGCGGGAAGTGTTCAAGGGTTGGACATAAGACACAAGATTGCAAGGCGACAGGAGCCAACTTGCAACTCGTGGCTGTCGTATGCCATACTTGTGGAGAGAAAGGACACTACAGGCGTTAGTGCCCTAACAAGGATAACAATGCACGTGGGAGAGCATACGTGCTGGGAGATGGAAATGTCCAACAAGATCCGAACGTAGTCACGGGTACGTTCTTTCTAAACAACCGCCTCGTTAAGGTTTTATTTGATTCCGAAGCCGATCAAAGTTTCGTATCTATTTCCCTTGCACCCCTGCTTAATATTACACCCACCCAACTAGACACCACGTATGAGATTGAACTAGCCGATGGAAAGCTAGTGAGCACTAACACTATACTCCGAGGTTGCACCCTACGACTATTAGACACCCCATTTGACATTGACCTTATGCCTATTAGACTTGGTAGTTTCGACGTCGTTGTAGGAATGGATTGGTTATCCGAGAACCGCGCTAAGATCATTTGTGACGAAAAGGTCGTTCACATCCCCCTGAATAACGAAACCCTGGTTGTTCGCGAAGAGCGAAGTAAGACACGTCTGAGCATCATTTCTTGCATCAAGGTTGTGAAGTACATCGAACGAGGATGCCAAGTCTTTTTAGCTCAAGTCACCGAGAAGAAGTCGGAAGAGAAGCGACTCGAGGATGTGCCAGTAGTCAGGAACTTTCCAGAAGTTTTCCCTGAGGACTTGCCTGGTCTTCCGCCGACTCGTCAAGTGGAATTTCAAATTGACTTGATGCCAGGAGCAGCACCCATAGCACGAGCACCCTATAGGCTAGCACCGTCAGAAATAAAGGAGTTATCTGGGCAATTGCAGGAATTGTCAGATAAAGGATTTATTCGCCCTAGTTCATCACCGTGGGGAGCCCCGGTGTTGTTTGTAAAGAAGAAGGATGGAACCTTCAGGATGTGTATCGATTATCGTGAGTTGAACAAACTAACGGTTAAGAATCGATATCCGTTGCCAAGGATTGACGATTTGTTTGATCAACTGCAAGGATCGAGTGTCTACTCGAAGATTGATTTGAGATCGGGTTATCACCAACTGAGAGTTAGGGAAGAAGACATCCCTAAGACGGCTTTCAGGACAAGATACGGTCACTACGAATTCCAAGTAACGCCATTCAGTCTAACAAATGCACCCGCTGTATTTATGGACTTAATGAACCGAGTGTGCAAACCTTATTTGGATAAGTTCGTGATTGTATTCATCGATGATATCCTTATTTATTCACGTAGTAAGGAAGAGCACGCAGAACACTTGAAGGCTATACTAACACTGCTCAGAGAAGAGAAATTATACGCCAAATTTTCAAAGTGTGATTTTTGGATTGAGAAGGTACAATTTCTTGGGCATGTTACTGATAGTAAGGGTATTTATGTTGATCCCGCCAAGATCGAAGCTGTTAAAAATTGGGCGTCACCTACGAGTCCTACCGAGATACGCCAATTTTTAGGTCTTGCCGGATATTACCGTAGATTTATTGAAGGTTTTTCAAGGATTGCTAAACCTTTGACTGAGTTAACACAGAAGAAGAAGAAGTTTGAATGGGGAGAGGAACAAGAATCGGCATTTCAGTTTTTGAAGCAAAAGCTTTGTGAAGCACCGATATTAGCACTACCCGAAGGAAGTGAGGACTTCGTGGTATATTGTGACGCATCAATCCAAGGTTTGGGTGCCGTATTGATGCAGAGACTTAAAGTAATAGCTTACGCTTCTAGACAACTTAAACCCCACGAGGAGAACTACACCACTCATGATCTAGAATTAGGAGCGGTGGTATTCGCTCTTAAGATCTGGAGACACTACCTATATGGAACCAAGTGTACGGTTTTCACCGATCACAAGAGTCTTCAGCACATTTTAGATCAAAAGGAGTTGAACATGAGGTAACGCCGATGGCTAGAGTTGCTAAGTGACTATGATTGTGAGATCCGTTATCACCTGGGGAAGGCAAACGTTGTAGCAGATGCCTTGAGTCGAAAGGAACGACTTAGACCCCTCAGAGTTAGGTCATTGGGTATGACAATTAGATCACCACTGCCGTCTCAAATTCTTGAAGTTCAAGCTGAGGCCCTTAAGGAAGAGAATAGACCGCACGAGAAGATTTACGGCATGCCAGAAAGCACGAATGGATTTGTCAAGAAACCAGATGGAAGGTTGTGTTTCAAGGACAGAAGTTGGATTCCATTGTATGGAGGAATACGAGACCTCATCATGCACGAGTCTCATAAGTCTAAATATTCCATTCATCCTGGTTCGGACAAGATGTATCAAGATCTAAAGAAGTTGTATTGGTGGCCAAACATGAAAGCTGACATTGCAGAGTATGTCGGTAAGTGTTTGACCTGCTCAAGAGTAAAGGCTGAACATCAAAAACCATCCGGTCTTTTGATTCAACCCGAGCTACCAATGTGGAAATGGGAAAGGATTACAATGGATTTCATAACGAAATTACCCAATACATCGAGTGGGTTTGACACTATTTGGGTTATTGTTGATCGTCTCACGAAGTCAGCGCACTTCTTGCCAATCAAAGAGACTGATGATATGGACGTTCTTGCACGTTTGTACCTTAAGGAGATAGTTTCCCGGCATGGTGTGCCGATTTCTATTATCTCCGACCGAGATAGCCGTTTCACGTCTAACTTTTGGCGATCTTTACAGAAAGCCTTGGGAACTAAGTTAGATATGAGTACAGCTTACCATCCACAGACTGATGGTCAAAGTGAAAGGACTATACAAACCCTGGAAGACATGCTTAGGGCATGTGTGATTGATTTTGGAAAAGGCTGGGATAAACACCTACCGTTAGCAGAATTCTCATATAACAACAGTTATTACGCTAGCATTAAGGCTGCACCGTTTGAAGCGCTTTATGGAAGAAAGTGTAGATCACCAGTTTGTTGGGCTGAGATTGGAGATGTACAACTCTCAGGTCCCGAGTTGATTCTTGAAACCACTGAGAAAATAGTGAAGATTAGGCAATGATTACAAGCCGCCAGGGATCGACAAAAGAGTTATGCCGATGTGAGAAGGAAACCAATAGAGTTTCAAGTTGGAGACAAGGTCATGCTTAAGGTATCACCTTGGAAAGGAATGATTAGGTTTGGAAAACGTGGAAAGCTAAACCCAAGATACGTTGGACCCTTCGAGATCATTGAAAGGATCGGTCCCGTGGCATACAAACTAGAACTACCTGAGGAACTCAGTAGAGTACACAACACCTTCCACGTGTCAAATTTGAAAAAGTGTTTATCGGATGAAACACTTGTGATTCCGTTGAAAGAGATCAGAATTGACGATAAGTTGAACTTTATTGAGGAACCCGTTGAGATTATGGATAGGGAGGTCAAACGACTTAAGCATAGTCGCATTCCCATTGTTAAGGTCAGATGGAACTCTAAGAGAGGACCCGAGTACACATGGGAGCGCGAAGATCAAATGCGTGCCAAATACCCACAACTATTTGATGAGACAACCCCGAGCACCGATTCAACTTTGGATTCCGGGACGAATCCAATCTAACGGGTGGGTACTGTAATACACCGTAAAATCCCAGGTCATTTATTAATGCTAATTATCGACACTATTCTAAGCTAGGCCATTTTTGCGGGCCAATTTAAAATTTTTACATGAGACACTGTTTATTTGACACCCGATTGTTTTGAACACCGTAGTTTTGACACCCGATTGTTTTGAACACCGTTTATTTGACACCCGATTATGTTTTGTCACCCGATATCACCCGAATGTCACTCTTGGATGTCACCCAATGAGGTTAAACACCGGTAACTCCCACTTGCGACTTGGCACTCTATTTTGGACACCGAAACATTATATATATATATATATATATATATATATATATATATATATATATATATATATATAACTATATGTATATATATTAATTAGTACAATTTATTATTACAATATATATATACATACATATATATATATATATATATATATATATATATATATATATATATATATATATATATATATATATATATAAAAGTAAGGCTACACCGTTTATGTATTTATGGTTTTTCACGAACCGACACCAACACCGAGATTAATTTCACAACTTTACGGAACACCGACACCCCGCTATTTTTTTTGGGCCGAGCACAAGCCCACTCTATTTCTTTTTTTCGCTTGGGCCGGATCACCACCACAAGCCCACACGAGTTATGTTTTCTTTTCTTCTTTTGTTTCACTTTGGGCCGAAGACTTGCCAAGCCCACTTGGCTTATTTGATCTCTTACCTTACGAGATGTATAACCGAAGCAAAAACCAAAACACTCACCTCCTAAACATATTGATGCCCACGTTTATTTTTTTTTCTTCATGTGTTCCCCTCAAGCTTGACATCAAAATGCAACACCCTTTGACCTTGCTAACACTCGACAATGAGCAACCATAAGAGCCGTCCGACCTTCGGTCCATCGCATTACACACCAAGAGATTTATTGCCCTATGGTTCGAGTGTCCCATGGTTCCCCAACAAGTATACCACATGTGGTCTAAACACTAATTGTTTATTGCCTACAACCTAAGCTAAAGCTTAAACTAATCAAACTAAACCAAAGTTACTTCCCCATTGCCACAATCGATTTGACAACTCTCTTGGATAGCTAGACAACAATGTCGAGTTTGACATGACCATGTGAGGTGTGTTGTGTCTTTAGGAACAATGAACCACCCATGAACACCCTATATAAACTACATTAAATGCTAGTCTTCACACTCTCAAAATTTCACCAAACATCCAAAAACCACAAACACTCTAGTGCCTCATCTTGAGTTGCTATCGAGGAGAACCAAGGAGAAAACGAGCTAAGGTTTTGAGTTGAACGAGTTGGGTAACTAAGTATTGGATCAAGGGGGATCACTAGATGGAAAGGAGTACCACGTTTACTTGTTCGTTTGCCTCGTACACACGACCTCATCACCACCAATCTTTGGTGTTGTAAGTTGTTACTCACTCTCTTCAATTCATACGTATAAATCATTCATGCATACCACGTATACTCATCACATACCACACACCGTATTCTAAGTATAAAAACTTTCATCACTATTATAACTACATCATTCACATGCCTCGACCACCCTTGAGGAAAGGCCTCGTTATTTTGTTTTTTTACACGTACCATGTATATATATTTTTCGACAACCTAAGACATCAACTCACAATTAATCAAATCAACTTAACATGCAAGTCATGCTCGGTCTTATGCTACGAAAACGAGACCAAAACTAAACCTTAGTCGAACGTGATTTCTTAAACAAAAACAACCCTTTTGGGCCTTGACCGGGCTAGCGAGCCCAGTCCATTTTCAAATAAGGATTTCGGTTGGAAATTGAAAGATTTAGAGATGTTTTCGAATTCTTCAAGGTTGATTTTAGAAGAGATTTTACAAGATTTAGACATACATTCGTATATTAAAAGTTAACTTTTCGAAAAGTTAGATGTGTGGACTACTTTTGCAAAAAGCGCCTCGTTAGGGGACTAAAAATGTAAAAATCACAAACTTTCGGACTAACTATGACAATATTGATTTCTGATGGAAGTCGAGGGGTAGGAATTGTATTTTTCAAAAGTATAAGGAATAAAGTGCAAAAAGTACAAAAAGGACTAAAATGTAATTATTTTGACCAAAGGGGTAAAAAGTGTAACTTTATAAAGTTAAGGGACAAAAAGTGACAAGAGTATTTTATTAATTAATTATTTGTATAATTTAACTTTTATAATTATGTATATACTTTGTAATTTCAAAAATATATATATAACTTTAATAAAGATATTTAATAATAAATATTTTTAAACTATATTATTTTCACAACAAGTTAATATTTATCGAACACCGGTTCGTAACAACGATACAAATAACTATGTGAGGTTATTTTGGTATATAATAAGACACCCGAACAAATATCACCATACACGTGACATATCACATGTCATTTACAACACGAATCTAAGACACCGATTACAATGTATTATTTAGGTCGCAAGTTGGAGGAATTTCATTGCTAAGTCATAGCAATACACCATCACTTTTGAGCACCTTGTGATTACGCACCTTTCAGGTGAGTTCATGGTCCCACATTTTTAATTGTTTTTAAACCCCGTGGGGAGATACATGCTATAAATCGAACACAAGTATTTTTCTGTATGCTGTTATCACCCGATATTGCCTAAGTTGACACCCGTGCTATAAGTCCCTCATATCACGAACCTTAATCACTTGCGAGTGAGCGTGAATATAGTTGATAGATCTATTGGAATGGCAGCCCGCCTCTGTCAAGCTGATTACTTGGCAGGAGGTGTGCTATATTCGAGGTATTATGGAAATTTGGCACATTTCCTGTCACCGAGGGCCCCTTGTCATTTACACCCGCTGTGGTGTAAGTGATTATTATTATCTTTATGATATGTCAAATCGATGTTAAGGCTTGCGTTTCGTGAGGCTTAGGAGCAATATTACACCCGTTTAGTCAAGACCGGTCTATCTTGGCTTGTTTATTTCAAATGCTTGACTTGTGTTCACACTATTACTCTTTAAACTACTATGGATTCACTCAACCTTTGTGTTGACTTTTTAAGCATGTTTATCTCAGGAAATTAGCAAGCATGGCGGCACGGAGCTGGCAAAGGGCGCAGGACCTCCCTTCTGATTTCAATAATTATATCATTCTTTACAAACTCATCACTTCTTTTGCTAAACAATTAACATTTTGGAAAAATGTTTGTAACTCTGAATATTTGAGTTTTCATGGAATGATATTGATTTTCTTTTGAATTGTTTTCTATGAGTATGACTGTGTACTAAACTGTAATGACCCCGATTAGATTTCCGCTGCTTATCAATTTTCGGGGTGTTACAACCAGGGATCCTTTGGGTGCTCATAACCGTTTAGTGACTGCCTACTTCTGCGCTAACCCAACATACGGCGAAGAACAATTCCATGATCGTTTCCAAATGAGCAGAAGACTATTCACACGAATTGTTCGAGAGGTAACCGATCATTCACCTTATTTCCAACAAACTCCTAGTTGTGCGGGCTTACTTGGTATTTCTCCATTGATGAAAGTTACTTCGTCAATTCGTCAATTGGCATACGGAGTGAATCCTGATATGCTAGACGAGTATGTACAAATGCGTGGGTCAACAATTCGTGAGTGTCTCTATAAATTTTGTGAGGTCATCATGGAGTTATATGGTACAGAGTATTTGCGAAAGCCGACGGTTACTGACGTTGACAGACTCTATGAGCATCACTATCGAGTTCATGGTTTTCCTGGCCTGATAGGCAGCATTGATTGTACAGATTGGCCGTGGGAGAATTGCCCACATGCTTTAAAAGCTCAATTTTGTAGGGGTGATCACGGGAAAACTCCTTTCATTTTATTGGAAGCGATCGCCTCCCAAGATTTATGGATTTGGCATGCGTTCTTTGGTGTCGCAGGGATGAATAATGATGTAAATGTTTTACGTGCATCGCCTATTTTCAATGATCTCAAAACGGGGAGAGCACCGGATGTGGAATTCTTTGCTAACGGCGTGCCTTATAAATGGGGATATTATCTTGCTGATGGGATATATTCGGAATACTCTGTTATTGTGAAGTCCATTAAACATCCAGGGACGCATGATGAAAAGCGTCAATTGTATAAGAGGATGCACGAAGCAGCAAGAAAAGATGTGGAACGTGCTTTTGGTGTACTAAAGAAGAAGTTCCTAATGATTAAACATCCGGCTAAAGGATTTGACAAAGAGCGTCTTGGACATATAATGTACACATGCATCACATTACATAATATGATAATTCAAGACGAAGGGTGGGCGATATCTCCCGAATTCTTTCCAGCGGAGCAGCACCGTTCTTATGACCCTTTAAGAACGCATGAGGAATCGCTGGAAATTACCAGGGAGATATGCAACAAAACAACTCATCTTAACCTCAAAGCCGATTTGGTGGAAGACATTTGGCATCATCATAATCCAAACTAGTTTGGTCGTTTTAATGTAATTTGAATAAGTGTTGTAATGTTTTTATTTTATTTTAATTAATATGTAACGTTTTAATTATTAATGAAATTTGAGTTTGTGTTAAAAAAAAAAAAAAAAAAAAAAAAAAAAAAAAAAAAAAACTGAACTAGGTCGCCCTTACTGGGGCACTGAATCGCCTGCAGGTCGCTGGAGAGAAAAAGTTGACGTGCCAGGCAAAAGTACGGGGATTGAATCCCCTTACTGTGGGTAGCCTTAGAGTCGTTTAGTAGTTGCATAGAGTACAAGATAGCCAATGCTCAGAATTCAATGCTGCCTCATAATAACTATACAATCATGAAAGGAGGTGAAGTGCAAGGGTTGGTCGAATTGATCACATGGCATTTAGTATAGAATTAAAAGTTGGTTAGATGAAGTGCAAGGGTTGCGAAAGGTTCCAAGAATAATTAATGATTTAACCTAATTCATGCCTATATAAACCGGCCAAAATCACATTTAGTGAGTACATTTGAAGATAATTCACACATCTTTTAGATCTTTGATTGTTGGTAGCGATATGTAAATTCTCTTTTGCAATATTTTGGAGATGATTCAGACATCTTTTAGATCTTTGTAATTAACTTGGTCTTCTTTTTTTCTTAATTTAGTTATCATACGCAGGTACCATGAAAATCACACACAAGATCATGCATGCTCAGATAAATGGAACCAAAGATTGGGATACCAATTATTTTCTTTGTTTCTTACATATTTAGGTGATTGTTATATATATATATATATATATATATATATATATATATATATATATATATATATATATATATATATATATATATATATATATATATATTATGTTAATGCATTTTCATATACAAGTAATTTATGTGCGTTTTCTATTGATGTAGCTCACATGTGCGAATTGATTCAAGAAAATGTGCACGAGCATGTATGTAAAGCAACATTTAAATGGTTAAATGATACTTTTTAGCGTGATTATTTTATGTAAGTAGTTGCTTTCGAATGCTCTTTGAGAAATATTAGAATGAATTTATCGTGTGTAATTGAATTATTATTGAAAGAAGAAGGTCCGCGCATCGCAAAGTGTTTTCTTTTTCTATATGTAGAATCATTAGTGAGAAACCAATATTTACACAAATTAAATGAGTTTGCCATAATAGCAAAATACGACATATTAAAATTATCACATTGATTAATGAATAGAAAGGAAAAATACATAATTTTGACTTAAATCCGTTTGTAAATTATAATATCAAATAAAAAAGTTGAGTTTTAAACATAAGCAAAAGTTCAAACTTTTATCGAAAAACAAAACCAGTGCATTTAATGTGAAGTATATACAACATCGAGATGGAAGTGCAAGGCTTGCCGGAATTTATCACATGATATTTAGTAATTAGTATACAATTAAAAGTCGGTTATGGATTAAGATGAAGTTAAAAAGGTTGCAAGAATAATTGATGATTTAACATAATGCAATATATATAGATATATGTATTATGTTAATGCATTTTCATATACAAGTAATTTATGTGTGTTTGCTATTGATATAGCTCACATGTGCGAATTGATTAAAGAAAATATGCACGAGCATGTATGTAAAGCAACATTTAAATGGTTAAATGATACTTTTTATCATGATTAGTTTATGTAAGCATGAAACTTGAATAATGAATATGAAAGAAAAAGTATATAATTTTTGCTCAAACCCATTTGTAAATAAAAAAAAATTAAGTTTAAGACATAATAGTGGAGTCCAAAGTTTAAGAGATAATGAGTTGGTCGACTTAAGGTTTTCATTACCATTGGTTTTGTCTTCCTGCAAGATCGATCATGGGCTGTACAACGATGCGTTTGTATTGGATTGCCTTATCACTCCGATTAGGTCTTTCAATCTTCCTTGTTTTGGGTTTATACGGTGTGTTGATATAAATAATTGACTGAAAACATTATTCATATCTTCCGATATCTCTATGTTTTGATAATCACAAAACTTAAACTAATCAAACCAAAGATCATGACGTAAACACGTATTTAGTAATAAATAATCACTTTCACCAACAAATCACTTAAGGTATGAATAAACAAAGTGTTTAGTGCAATGTATGATCAAAGGGGTAGTTAATTAATTAACACAAAGTTTATTTAATCATATAAACATATTATATATTTTTGAAAAACACTTTTGGTAATAAAAAAAATGTTTTAATCATACTAAATATATGATTTCAAATATTTAACCAAAATCAGTTAGTTTTTCACCAAATAAACTTTCCCCACTAAAAGACAAGTTTTCTGGCCGTTACAGATGGGCGGCCCCCTTAATTATAAGGGGCGGTCCCCTTAATTTTAAGGGGGCCGGCCATGAATTAAGGGGACCGGCCACGCTCCTCTGTCAGATTCTTTTGTCTATAAATACCACCTTAAACCTGGATTTTTTCCTCACCTTTTTGCACAAAAACTTTCTGTTCTAGATCTCCATTTCAATCCTAAAAATCCTTTGATCATTTCATAAGCCTTTGTTTCCAAGTGATCCAAAGCCTCATTCTTTCAAGTGCAAAGAGATGAATACTTCTATTAGAAGTATTACAACTTAGTATCATCTTGCTATCTAAGTTGTTTGTTTACATTTTCTTGTATATCTTTCATACTTTGGTGAATAAGGTGTATGTATTAGTTAACTAGATTTAGTTGAAGAATCTAGAATTGTTGTAAGTGTGAAGTGTAACTTGAAGTGAAGAAGAAGGGTTAGATAGTAGTGGTGATAGGAGATTGTAGCAATAGGATCTTGTAGTGAAGAAATTAAGGATCTCTAGTGGAGAAGACTAGAAGACATTTGTAGATTGAAGTTGTGAAGACATTAGTGGCTTGAAGGTGTCAAGACATTAGTGCATTGAATTTGTGAAGACATTAGTGGCTTGAAGGTGTCAAGACACTAGTGCATTGAAGTTGTAAAGATATTAGTGACTTGAAGGTGTCAAGACATTAGTACTTTGAAGGTGTGAAGAGAATAGAAGATTGGTGTATAGAAGATTGGTGTGTAGAAGATTGGTGTGAAGAAAATAGTTGATTGGTGTGTAGATTGGTGTGAAGATTGGTGTGTAGATTGGTGTGAAGATTGGTGTGAAGATTGGTGTGTATATTGGTGTGTACGGTTTTCTCCGCCATAAAGGAGGTTTTTGATCTAGTGAAGAAAACTCTCGAGTAGGTGACTCGGGGAGTGGAGTAGGGCAAGGAAGGTGTCCTTGTAGCCGAACCACTATAAATCCTTTGTGTCTCGGTTTGATCTTTCCATCTCTCACTCTTTGATTTATTACTTACTTGCATTTCACACATAGTCATAATTGATAGTATTGTGCATATGTTGATTTCACATAAAGATCAAACTAAAATTCATTCATAAAACTAATCTTACAAAAACCAACCTAGTACATATAATTATATCTATACACTACTACACATATATATGCTTACATAAAATATATGAAATTGTATATTCTTTCCAAACATTATACATAAGCATTGTATATATAAAACCTTTAATAAATCTTGTATTTATACTTTTGTAGTTAAGTGTTTTGAAATTGTACATTATACATAAGTAGTATTTATACAAAATCATAAATTAACTAGTATATATATTTATGTATTAAAGTGATTTGAAAGTTTTATCTTAGAAACTATCTTTTATAAAATAAGCAAAACGAAAAAGACGTAAAACTATTCAACCCCCCCTTCTAGTTTTCCACAATTGGTATCAGGAGCCACGTCTAACAAGATTTTTAAAATATACTGTATTTTAAAACTTGTAACGATCTATGGAATTCGAAAAATATCTAGAAGGAGAATTTACGCAAAAACCACCATTATTTGAAAATGATCATTTTCTTGAATGGAAAAATAAATTTGAAAATTATGTGAAACCAATAGATCTTGATCTTTGGCATATTATTTCAATTGGTGATCTTAAACTAACCAAAATGGATTTTGAAAATCAATATAATAATCTTCAAATAAAAATTGATAAAAATACTAAAGCTAAATTACTTATTTTCAAAACTCTACCAAATGTTGAATATGAAAGATTATTTCCTTGTAAAACAGCAAATGATATTTGGAAATGCCTTTTAAAGTTTCACCAAGAGAAATGTAAAACCAAAGATGATAAACTTGATATTGCACATGAAATAGTTACTCTAGAAAATTTAATAGATAAATATTTAGTTGAAATAAACACATGTACTACTAGTTCAAATGTGATCATTGAAGGTACCAATAATGAAGAACACATGTGTCAAATCCGAAGAAAGCATGTTAATAAATCATGGTGCAACAAGGACGATAAAGACGATGTAAATACGGAATACGTGAACATCCTAACAAATGTTAATACAAATAGTGATGACAAGGATTACATGCTCCAAGATCCAAGCAATACTACAAACAAAACATGGAGCGACATGAACAATGGAATTGATCACCGTATAGCGAGTGAAGATTGTACAAGTACAAATAAGGTACAATTCAAAACCAAACATTTTTGCTATGATCAATTTACATTAGAATTTTCAAAAATGGAAAATAACTTCAAACACTTTTGCAACATTGACTCAAAAATTATTTTTAAAAATGAATCTTCAACATCCGCTGAAAATAACTTTGAAAAAGAAATAATTTTAGAAGACAAAATGTCTAGACTTGAAAGTAATATTGAAATTGATCTTGAATGTAAAAATTGTCAAGACTATAAACATGAAATTAAAATGGAAAAGGAAAAAGCTAAAATATTGGCAAAATTCGAAAATAGTTCTAAATCTTTAAAATATCTACTTAACATTCAAAAGTCATTTTATGATAAAACCGGATTAGGATTTACGGCAGATGAGTATTTGACAAATACATCAAAACAAATAAAATTTGTTAAACCTAATGGAAAAATTTAGAACTATTATTATTTACATCCATTGATTATTTCTCTAGTCAAGAAAGTTATTGTTTGTTTGTTAAAACAAACAAATAATGAATTCTTGTACTTCTCGACGACATCCTCTTCATATGCATTTAAGTGCATTGGATGTTCGCTACTAATCAACTCGGACCCATGAGAATCTGGGTACCAAGCTCTCTGTTATGTGTAGGTAATTAACGATCAAAGGAACTACTACTTTTTGGATTGCTCTATTCGCTTTCTTTCATTTGATGACCATTGACTTTATGGTGTGTTCGTTACTACCTCATGACGAAGGATTCTTGTTCTAACATTCTTAATCTGCACGACTTGTGATGATTGGTGCGACCGATAGTGTTTCTATGATCAAGTCTCCTTGATCCTTTTTGCATTGGGATATTACTTCGCTTCTTCAACTTGCTTTGGGGAAAACCTTCTTGACGTTTTATATTGCTCTCATGACCACTCTTAAAGAAGAGCTGGACCTGAGGTAAGTTTTCTTTTCAAAAACTTGCCTACATTACATTAAGATAGAGTATGCTTCAATTAGTATATTAATATGTTTTAATTTGCATGTTGCTATACTTTTAGATCATGAATACCAATATATGCATACATAACATTAGGATAATTAACCCTCTTATTGCTATGTCTATTATCATTTATTTTAGTTTTCATCTATATTGATAATCTTCTATGATCTAGAATAGAATACTTGCCATTTGTGCTATATGATCTTACTAGTTGCATTAATAGATGTGTTATAATTAAGACTTGCTAGTGACTCAATATTACAATGTGTCTTGTATACATGCATATATACATATGTCTATATTGCATTCATTGATGATTTTCTTTGTCCTTTCCTATCTCATTGCATTTAGATGTTCAATGTCTACCATATCTCTTTCACATCTTTAGTTGCCATTAGAGATGATTACATGTGACAATGGGCTGAATCGATTCTCTTGAAGTATATCTTTCACCTGAAATTTCTTGATTATCAAAATCAATACATCATATTTAAAAACTTCTCTCTTTGAGTTAAAACCCTTCGAATATCTATTTTATGCTTTTTCGAACAACATGCTTAATCATAAGCTATCATAACATTATTTTGATCTTTATCAAAGCAGAAACATTTTTCTTTTTGAAACAAAACAAAATTTGTTTTATTAGGATACAAACTTGAATGTATTTCAAAACATTAAGCCAAGTATTAGTGAATCAAGAAAACTTCATATTTGGTAATCTTCGATAGGTAAATTTAGGAACTCGATTTCTTCTAAAAGGAGAATGACTACTGGAGAATCTATTGACTAGAAATTCAATTTAACCTAACGGTTGAATTGCTTCTATGTGAGAAGTTGGGTGTGTGTAACCCGTAAAAACGGTCGTGTTTAGCCTGAATTGAGCACCACTAGTAATAGTCTCATACTCATTCTCCAACTTGATTAAATTGCACTTCCTATATATACCTAACGCTAGTTTACTTTTATGAACCTTGCTTCTCATTAGATTCTTTCGTTCCCAGATTTATGGCATTAAGTGAAAACTTACTTTCAAACATTGTTGAATAAAACTAAAAACATTTTGTTTAAAACATTATTATTTTCTCACATATGTCATAAACTTATGTGAAAATGACATCCACAATCTAATCAAATCATTTCATGAGAATCATGGTTTGCCCATATGGATCTTGTTTGTAACAAGTCTTGAAGTTCATATAATCATATCTTCCCACTTGTTTATCATAAGCAATCTTAAATTTGTTTGCACTAATCCTACTTACCATTATCTTCATATAGTTGCATACTTAACTAGTTTGCTTTATTGCTTCCTTAGTTACCAAACTTAATTGAAATATTAGTAGATAACATGATTATTAGGAATTAATTGTTCACTCTAATCATTTCTATGATATTCTCTACATTCATGAATAGTATGCTCTATATAGCCTCAAGAGTTGAACTTACTTGAATCCAAATCCAAAAACACAACCTTTTTGAAAATTTTCTGCCAAAAACCCATTTCTGGCATTCTGGGAATCACCAGATGGGAGGCCCCCTTAAATCATAAGGGCGGCCCCCTTAAATTTAAGGGGACCGGCCTCCATTTAAGGGGACCGGCCATCTGATGGTCGGGGATAATGTTGTCTTTATCACTTTTTGACCCATTTCAACATATACTTCCCAAAATTCACAAACATATTTTGTCCCATACTATCCCTCAAATTTTCCTTCCTAAACCACATTTCTCATACACTATAAATACTCTCCTCCCACCATTAATGCCATCACACCCAAACTTGTCATCTTCCAACAACCAAAAACCAAAGATTTCAAGAACCGCAAGGATCTCCGTCAAACCCGTTTGGAGGAGGAAACTTGATTCTTGTCATAACCCTTGTGATGTTGTTTCAAGTCAACCAACAACTCAACCTCAAACCCACTCAAATGAGTCATCCCACAACCTATCTTCCACTAATACCCTCATTAATGCTTCCTCTTTTGATGAGTATGCTCAATCCCAAAACAACAATCCCAACATCTCAATCAACACTTCACATATTGCTCATTCAACAAAGACATCATCCACTCATGAAGAACCTCTTCCACCCATATCATGTTTTCATGATTACCCAAGCTCAAACATGTCTCCACCACCTAGAGTACCACCACCACTTCCTACAACCTCACATGCCACTCCAATGTTGCATGTGCAAACCTTCACCCAAGACAACTATCATGCTCCACCACCATCACCTTCCTCCGAACACTTGAAGTTCGTTGAGGAGCTAAAAGAGGCACATGAGCTTAGTGCTCTTTTAGCATTACATCTTGCTCAACGCAATTTGGATCCACCACAATCAAGCTCACCATCATCACCACATAACAAAAACCAACTTGAGAAGCATGTTAACAATTGCCCTTGTTGCATCTTCCTTCAACAACAAACCATTGCTTTGAATGAGCACTTCACTTGGATTGAGTATCTTCTTACTAGATCTCAACAAACCCCATCACTTGAACAACATCACAACCCTCAACCAACAAACTCCACTTCAAATCCACCACCTCCAAGCTCTACAAACTCACCAACACCCATGGAACCAAGAGTTTACCTCCACTAAACCACCAAGCATTTGATATGCTTATGTTTTCTCATTTTCAAATAAAACTCCTCAACCATTTTGGGATTCAAGAAAGTTTGGTGACACTCCTTGTTGGCACTATAGGATGTTCTATGTTATTTAGAATTCTATTTGTATTGCCTTTGTAACAATGATTATCGGTTGACATAATCATTTCTCTATTATTGAATGGTTTAATATATGTTTCTTATTCCCTTGTGCCATGATTATTACTTGTTAATATTATGCTATATGTATTTGCTTGTGCCATGCTTGTGCTTCTAATATTTTTCTTGCAAGAATTACTTTCTCGAAACCTTGGTGCCCTCAAACGAGGGGGAGCATACATCAAGGGGGAGTTTTCTACCCGTTTAAACTTCTATCACGAAGCTTATTCGGCCTAACCTTTTTGATTCTACAAAAAGGGGGAGAAGTGAATGTAAACTTACTAAATACTTGTCTAAATATTAATTTTTGGATTTAATAAGTTTAGGTTTTGTAATCATGAAAAAGGGGGAGATTGTTGATATAAATAATTGACTGAAAACATTATTCATATCTTCCGATATCTCTATGTTTTGATAATCACAAAACTTAAACTAATCAAACCAAAGATCATGACGTAAACACGTATTTAGTAATAAATAATCACTTTCACCAACAAATCACTTAAGGTATGAATAAACAAAGTGTTTAGTGCAATGTATGATCAAAGGGGTAGTTAATTAATTAACACAAAGTTTATTTAATCATATAAACATATTATATATTTTTGAAAAACACTTTTGGTAATAAAGAAAAATGTTTTAATCATACTAAATATATGATTTCAAATATTTAACCAAAATCAGTTAGTTTTTCACCAAATAAACTTTCCCCACTAAAAGACAAGTTTTCTGGCCGTTACAGATGGGCGGCCCCCTTAATTATAAGGGGCGGTCCCCTTAATTTTAAGGGGGCCGGCCATGAATTAAGGGGACCGGCCACGCTCCTCTGTCAGATTCTTTTGTCTATAAATACCACCTTAAACCTGGATTTTTTCCTCACCTTTTTGCACAAAAACTTTCTGTTCTAGATCTCCATTTCAATCCTAAAAATCCTTTGATCATTTCATAAGCCTTTGTTTCCAAGTGATCCAAAGCCTCATTCTTTCAAGTGCAAAGAGAAGAATACTTCTATTAGAAGTATTACAACTTAGTATCATCTTGCTATCTAAGTTGTTTGTTTACATTTTCTTGTATATCTTTCATACTTTGGTGAATAAGGTGTATGTATTAGTTAACTAGATTTAGTTGAAGAATCTAGAATTGTTGTAAGTGTGAAGTGTAACTTGAAGTGAAGAAGAAGGGTTAGATAGTAGTGGTGATAGGAGATTGTAGCAATAGGATCTTGTAGTGAAGAAATTAAGGATCTCTAGTGGAGAAGACTAGAAGACATTTGTAGATTGAAGTTGTGAAGACATTAGTGGCTTGAAGGTGTCAAGACATTAGTGCATTGAAGTTGTGAAGACATTAGTGGCTTGAAGGTGTCAAGACACTAGTGCATTGAAGTTGTAAAGATATTAGTGACTTGAAGGTGTCAAGACATTAGTACTTTGAAGGTGTGAAGAGAATAGAAGATTGGTGTATAGAAGATTGGTGTGTAGAAGATTGGTGTGAAGAAAATAGTTGATTGGTGTGTAGATTGGTGTGAAGATTGGTGTGTAGATTGGTGTGTAGATTGGTGTGAAGATTGGTGTGTAAATTGGTGTGTATATTGGTGTGTACGGTTTTCTCCGCCATAAAGGAGGTTTTTGATCTAGTGAAGAAAACTCTCGAGTAGGTGACTCGGGGAGTGGAGTAGGGCAAGGAAGGTGTCCTTGTAGCCGAACCACTATAAATCCTTTGTGTCTCGGTTTGATCTTTCCATCTCTCACTCTTTGATTTATTACTTACTTGCATTTCACACATAGTCATAATTGATAGTATTGTGCATATGTTGATTTCACATAAAGATCAAACTAAAATTCATTCATAAAACTAATCTTACAAAAACCAACCTAGTACATATAATTATATCTATACACTACTACACATATATATGCTTACATAAAATATATGAAATTGTATATTCTTTCCAAACATTATACATAAGCATTGTATATATAAAACCTTTAATAAATCTTGTATTTATACTTTTGTAGTTAAGTGTTTTGAAATTGTACATTATACATAAGTAGTATTTATACAAAATCATAAATTAACTAGTATATATATTTATGTATTAAAGTGATTTGAAAGTTTTATCTTAGAAACTATCTTTTATAAAATAAGCAAAACGAAAAAGACGTAAAACTATTCAACCCCCCTTCTAGTTTTCCACACGGTGGTGCTGCGTTTCACTCTTTTGTTGATGTTGATCCGTGGCTTGGTGTCGATGCTAGGATTTTTATATGATCATGTAGCTGTTTTAATTCGGTTATGTTATTAGCTTCCTTGATCATTTAGTTCGCTAGTATTGTTGCAAGTTCTGTTGGGACAGTTGCTTCCTTCGTGCTGCTGGGTGGATGCGGGATGTTCGCATTTCAAGTTTAGTCTTGTTATTATACCTAGTTTGATGATTTGTAATTAGCTAGGTTTGTTTTGTGTTTATGGCCTGTCATGAACACTAGTTTATCAAGTGCCTGTGCTTGAGGTTAATGTGATACTTCAACCATATTCCATTTGTACTTAACGATTTTTTGGTTATATATTTACCGGGGTCTCCCCTTTACAAAAAAAAAAAAAAAAAAAAAAAAAAAAAAAAAAAAAATGGGTTTTAGGAATTATAAATAGCATGTTAATTAATATTCATTTAGTTAGCTATTTAGAATTGAGTTTATTGATAAAATTTATTAATATTAGTTAGACTTCAATGTTAATTTTCAATGAAATTAGTTGTACAATAAAATGAGATGAAGCTAAAAATGTTTGTAACGATTTTTTTATAGTTTATGTGACATTATTATATATACATTATTACACAAACTTTAATTTACAAACTTAATAAAGAAAATATTTAACGCACATTAAACTATGACCAATTAGATAGACCCCGAGTGCTTCATATTACCATGCAAAAACCATATAATAGACAAGTATTGTAGGGCTAAGTAATAGACCAAAAGAAACAAAACCATTTTTTTAGTATGCAAATAAGTAATAGGGCAAAAGAAATAAAGCCATCACAACTTAATAACCAAAAGTCCATATATAAAATACAACACCATAAAACCAAAACAACATCAAACACTTTTAAATTTTTATACAAGAAAGTTAAAACATTTCAATTCATACAATATAGTAAATAATAATTAAGTATACATTCGCCCATATACAAAAAAATACACGATTAACAATTAGATTCCTAACCCCGTGCATAGTACGGGTTCTGCATGCCTCGTATTACCAAATAATTGAGACCTTTAAATTATTATATTCCAATGTTTGACTAGTTTATTAAAATAATAAAAAAATCATCCATAACTCCATAAGTAAACGGTCTACCCTTTACAGCCATGTAGGCATGCACAACCCCATACCACAAACAAAGAGTTTACAACTACACTCAATCACACATGCAATCACGTAACATATCGTCCAATCATTCACACGAGCATTTCTTATAAATTAACCCCATCTCTATCCACCTTCCCATCATCGCACACACGAACAATGGCTAGTGCGACAATGGCATTGTTGGTGTGTGTTGTTGTGTTTATGGGATTAAGAATAAGTGTGTGCAAAGCTGAGGCTACTGCACCGGGTGTTTATGTGTTGGGGGACTCGTTGGTGGACGTTGGAAATAATAATTACTTGCCACTTTCGGTTGCTAAGGCCGATTTTCCACACAATGGTGTCGATTATACTAACAGGAAATCTACGGGACGATTCTCTAATGGCGAAAATGCTGCTGATTTTCTTGGTATGTGTGTTTAACTTAATTTGCTACTAAAGATCACTTGCCTAATTATTATTATTATTTTTTTGGTTCCTAATTAATCAATGTTCACGTCTAAAAATGTAAAAAAAAATGACTTAAGTTGCACAAATAATGGCGCGGAAAATTATTCAAATGTTGTATTAATTTAAAATTTGTAGAAATTTTTTTGATGTTTGTTACTTGGTTATATGACCTTCACAATTTAAGTTTGAAGTTTTCTCAAAATTCTTATCATTCCTTTGCATTCATTTAGAAGCATGAGCGTTTTTTCAATAATTTTGAAAAACTTACTAGTGTGTAATTTACTAAAAAATAAACGCAAAAAAGTTGCATACAAAGATTACATAACTACACATATGCGGTCATTTGTTAGTATAAATGTGATGTTTATCGTCGTGTTTTGCCAGCAAAAAAGATCGGATTACCAACATCACCACCATATCTATCATTGATTTGTTCGACACCGCCACTCACCGGAGTCAGCTTTGCATCTGGTGGGTCTGGAATACTCAACGGAACTGGTGCATCATTTGTAAGTATTTGGCAAACTGAAATATAAACAAAACAAATGCAGCAAAGCAAAAAATAAATAAAAAACGAATGCGGTGAACGTGGATCGAACACGTGACCTTCAGATCTTCAGTCTGACGCTCTCTCAACTGAGCTATCCCCGCAGATTTGTCTATTTATAAACTTATTATGTATTTATATTGGTTTCTACAGGTACAGTACATTTCATTAGCACAACAAGTAGAATACTTTTCTTTGGTGCATAACAAACTGGTCAGGCAACTTGGACAATCTAATGCCCAAATGCACCTATCCAAATCGATATTCGTCATTACTGTAGGAAGCAACGATATGTTTTCATATTTCAATGCTGATTCTCTAGTCTCTAAACAATGCACGCCACAGCAGTATGTCGATGTCATGGTGTCCACCTTCAAAGGGTTACTCAAGGTATAATCATTTCACGTGAATAATATGTTGCAAATGTATGTAGTAGGTCATTTTGAATGATTTATGTGAATGTGTGAATTGAATGTAGATGTTGTATGGATTTGGAGCGCGAAAAATGGTGGTGACTGGAGTTGGGGCTATTGGCGTTGTTGCCCTGTTCAAAGAAAGATGAACAAAATGGATGAATGCAATGTCGAAATAAACTATTGGTCGGCTAGGTATAACGAAGGGCTAAAGATTATGCTACAAGGGTTGAAGGCTGAATCATTAGTCATGAATTACGTCTATTTTGATTTATATGGTGCCATGACTAACCTCTTTCAGGATCCTAAAACTTATGGTATTTTATTTAGGCATTAGTTTACCAACTTATCTAACTTTGTAGCAGACAAAAGCTATCTATAATATATGCATGTTTAATTATAGGGATCATGGATATAAAAGAAGCTTGTTGCGGACTTGGGAACCTAAACGCGGACGTGCCATGTATTCCAACATCGACTTATTGCCTGAACAGGAAAAACCATGTGTTTTGGGATCTTTACCATCCTACGGAATATGTTGCAAGTATATTTGTAGACATCTTATACAACGGAACACAAGAGTATGTGGTTCCTATGAATGTGAAGCAGCTTGTTGATGTTTGAATTGTTTGTTTAGCAAACACATTAATTAATAATATTTTATGTTCGTTTAGTTAAATGTACAAACTTGAACAAAAGTAGCTTGTCCGTTAATTTATGTTCGTGAACATCTGATTATGCGTTCATTGACGTTCGTTTATATTCGTCTATCATATCTTTTTATTATATACTTTTAAAATTGATATACTTAAACGAAACAACAACTATAAAACACAATATTATGTTTATTTTTTTAGATTTTATGCTTATCTTTCAACGTTCATCTATGTCCGTTCGTTTATGTTCGTTTAGCGTATTAATGAACGAACATAAACAAACCTTATTTTCATAATAAACGAATATGAACAAGAAAATTTGTCTGTTTAAGCGATCGTGTTTTTTTATTTGTCCGGTTAAAATAAAACGAAAAGAAAGAAATGTGTCAAATAAGCCAGACATATTTGTAAATGAATCCAGCTAATTTTATACTATTTACATAATCATTGTTAGAATACAAAGTATTAATATATAAAGATAATTTATACTAGATTATGATAGTTTTGATAAGAGAAAAATAATCAAGGGACTCTTATTGTAATTTATTAATATACTTAGTTTCACTTAGGGTAATGAGTGTAGTAACCTTGAGTTAAGCCTTAACACGGTGCCACGTCAGCGCTACATCAGTTTTAGCATTTCAACTTTAAAATAAAAAACACCTCTTATCATAACTTAACCATAACACCACATTTTGAACCCTATTTTTTGTTTCTTAAATAAAATTTACAAATTCAATCCCTAAACTAAAACTAATACTTCATTTAAAATATAGTATAACATTCAAACTTAAACATTACAATAGGAATTTAAAAAAATAATAATAAAAAAAATAAAAAATTGCAACAAAGAAAATACGAAATAAAAAAAAAAAAAAAAAACAAGGAAATTACGAAATACAAATAAATCTACTGTCGTGGTTGCAAATTATATTTCTTGATGATTTTATCTTTTTCCTAGTCGATCCAATACGCCGTGTTTGCATCCATTTTGGAAGTGTCAATAGCGAGAAATTTCATCTCTTCTAACCTTTGAATTGTTTGATCCTTTTCTTTAGCCGCCCGATATGTCTCTTGAGTCGTTTCCTGTTTGATACGATACTCGGATGTCATAACGTCCCCAAATTGGCTTGACGAGCTCGTTCCCCCGGTACTCGTAGTGGTCTTGGATTTGGCTTTCTTCGAAGCACGTTTTTTGCCCATCGTACGCGGTTGAGCATCATGACCGAATAAGGTCTCGTTTGTTTGGCTTGGGACATTGTTGGTTAAATCAACCGATTCCTGTGTGTCCTATTTTTTATGGCTACGCAAAACATCTCATGCTTCCTCGTTATTAAAAGGCGCTCCTCTATGCTCGTCATGATACATTTTTCTTGCATGTTTCATGTTATCCATCTCATTTTCCCCACTTTTTTCCAAACTTTTTGCACACTTGTAGATCGAGTTGAACTTTTGGCAATCACGGTTCAACGTTTTCCACTTGCTTGTTAGCATATCCTTGTTCCGTGATTGAAAATTGAGTTTATTAAACTCGTTCTTAACCCGTCTCCAAAACATGTCGGCAAGTTGTGAACGCCCGACCTGTGGATCCTCGGTAACGGCTACATAACACTTTGCAAGTAGTTTTTCCTCACTTGATTGCCAATGTTGTGTGGCCACGTCGTGATTTTTTTCTTCAATTGGTTCGGATTGTTTGGATTTTTTGGACTTTCGTTTACCACGACTTTTGGGCTTTTCTAGAGACGTCGATGCTTCGTATCTTCATTTGTTTCGATTTGAGTATGTGATGATTGGGATGGCGGTTGTGATTGTTGTTCGAATTGTAGATTTTGGAATTGGAGTTTAGCATGTTTTAGCTTGGTTGCCACATTAGAAATCGTTGATGTTGTTAGTAAAGTTCCTCGGACGTCAAGTTGAGTAGGTTAGGCATAGGGATGTCGATTGATGAAGACCCCGAGTTCGGGTTTGAAAATGAACCAGCGTTCGGGTTATTCCACCCCATGAGGTTCAAGAAACTTTCGTTGTTGTTCAATCCCGACTTTTTTTTAGCAAACGGAAGTATATGTATATGAGATTGAGTTGTGGAAGTGCGAAAAAAGTTTTGTGGTAATTGGGTATTTATAGTGGTAAAAAAAAGTATTCATTTTTTTTAAACATTTGCCCGTTACGTAACGTATAAGGGCCAATAGTGTAATTTTTTTTGAATTTCAAACGGTAACTAGCCGTTTAAGGGGCCAATGTGTAATTTTTTTTATTCAACCCCCTTAACGCTAAGTTGCCATGGCAACGCAGCTCCTTAACCCGCTCCTTAATGCAGTGAAGTGGTGTGGTAACGCTGTTTAAAGCAGCAAAAAGTTAGCCCATAATAGAGCAAAAAGTTACCATACCCACTGCACTAAGTATAAATAAGACATTTTATGTCATAAGTTGTAACTTGCAGGGGCGGACCCATCCTATGCCAAGGTGGTTTCCGGGAACCATCTTAGAAGCCGAAATCGTATTGAGATGATGCATGCAATTTTTTAAGATCTGCTTTGGAAAAATGTTAGGAACCACTTTAGTGTTTGATAATGTTAGGATTAAAAGTGACGATCATTATTGAGTCAAATAGTTAGTTAAACATATTCATGTAATAGTTAGTGAAATGCTAGTTTATTAAGGTTATGTAAAAGCCTTAATGGCTTGGCCCAAAAGAAGGCCCAAGAGAAAGCCCATGGAGGCTAATGTAAAAAGTATAAATACCCTCCTAAGCTTGTTAGGAAGGGTGGGAGTTCATGCTTATTCAAGGTTTTATTTCACATAGTTCTCTCCACCTCTCTCTCTCTACTTTCTCTCTCTAGCTCATCCATCTCTCTCTAACATCATTTTCTTAAGTGATAAAGTTAGATCTATGGTCCTACAAGTGGTATCAGAGCCTAGGGATAATCTTAGGTTGTTTTAGATTGTTTTTGGGTGAAAAATCATGTTTTTTTTTGAAAATCTTGGATCTATACTGTTCATCGTCATTTTTGAGTTTGGAAAAATCTTTTCGAGTTAGAAAATTTTTTTCGAGTTTAAAATTTTTTCGAGTTTGAAATAATTTTTATCGAGTTTGAAAAATCATTTTCGAGTTTGAAATTTTTTTTCATCGAGTTTGAAATTTTTTGCGAGTTTTAAATAATTTTTTTTCGACTTTGAAATTTTTTTCCGAGTTTGGGAAAAGCTTACCGAGTTTGGGAAAAGTTTTACCGAGTTTGGGAAATTATTACCGAGTTTGGGAAAATCTTATCGAGTTTGGTAAAACTTACCGAGTTTGGGAAATATTTTCGAGTTTGAAAATTTTCTTACCGAGTTTGAAAACTTTTAGTGTTACAATTTGGCGAGTTAGCCTATTACCTTATCGTACATCGAGTAAGGTTCATTGTGGCTCATATCAAGGCGAAACTCTGCCAAAATTTTGTAAACTTACTGATTTTGAAAGTTTATAAGACATACCGAGTTTAAAGCTTTTAAGGACTTACCGAGTTAGGTTTTTCTGAGCTTATCGAGTTTGAGACTTTCTTTGTTACCGAGTTAGTCCTCAAGTATAATCTTACCGAGTTTGCAAAAAATATATATATATATATTTTTACGCGAGATTCAAAGTTTGGTATAACGTTGAAAATTTCGGCCGAAAATTCAAATTTTTAGGCCAAAATTCAAATTTTTTCGGTAAATTTTGACGTAAAATTTTATCAAAACTCAAAATTTTCTGGTATCCTTAGAAGTGCCTTTCATAGTGATTTTCAAATTTTGGGAGAGAAAATTTTAAAAAATATTTTTGGAGGAAAATTCGAAATCACTAACATCTACCATTTACGCTTTTCAAACTTCGCCAAAAACATCTAATCTTCAACAACAACCTTTGTTATCTTAAAAGATCCTAAGATCAACTTAATCACACATCGCTTTACAATGGAAATGAAAATGCAAATCCAAGAGAGAGATTCAAAGAAAGTGTTTACAGTGTTCAAGTCATATGTAGTGAAGGTCATCAATATTTATGGTTATGATTCAAGGTTCGAACAAGCATTTGAATACTATGTCAGAGACCGATTTCATTATTTCAAAGAGAAACTCAACAAAAGCCTGAATCAACTTGAGATGCTACTTAATGAAGCAGAACTTGATATGAGTAACTGCAAGGAAGCTTTTAAAGTGATCCAAACTCAATTTCAGTGTATCTTTAACCCTTGGATAATGAACCAGTCAGAGTTTATCGATGCGTTTTACCAACAATTTTGGGTAGGCTATTTGACATTCAGAACTAAATGCATAAATGACATGGGGGAACTCGAAAAGATACTTGATGCTGAGGAAGCTGAGTTACATGAAATTGAGAAGCTGAAACGGGAAAGATAGCAGATTGAAAAAGAACTGCAAGAGAAGAAAGAGAGCTAATTGAAAGAGAGATGCAGTTAAAGGAAACAGACGTGATTAAGAAAGAGACAGAGAAAGATTTTCAAACAGAAGAGGAAACGGTCAATGAGGGTGATGCATCAGATGATAGTTTGGTTTTTCACGGGAAGTGATTCATCTTCAGAACAGCAGGTTGAAAGTAGCAGTCCCAGCTATGATTCAGATACTGATGGTACACAAAGGAATAAAGCTGTTTGGGACACCGAAGATGATCATATCAAACCTTCATCATACACAGAGATATTGGATATGGTACAACATTCACATGCTCATGATAATGTTGATATATTTGAGAATATGTTTGTTCATGATCAGACACATCCTGAGCATCCTGAGTCTATTAGTGACACATATGTGGTGGAACAAAATGATAGTAATGTCACTTTTGCTACTCCAGATATGGATCCTAATAGAGGTGAGCCTGCCCAGGATGGATCTTCTTATGAACAAGATCGTGCCTTATTTGCTTCATTAATTAATAATTTCAAACATGAACTTGAGAAGTGCAAAAACGACAATCGTGAAGCTAAGCAAGCGAATGTCTTTTTAAACAAAGAGCTTGAGAGATTTAAAGAAATGGAAAAACGTTTTGAAAATGCAACAACAAGAAATGCTGAACTTGAAATTGAAATCTCAAACCTTAAATCTCACGCTCAAAAGTTTGAAATGTATGGAGAGTCTGTCAAACCACTTTTACAAAGAAATGAAGAACTTGAAGTTAGTTATAGAGAAGCTGTTCTTCGTGAAAAACGTTCCATTCAAAATCTGGATGCTCAAATGGTTGTTAACAACAGAAAGGTTCAAGCGCTTTTAAAAGAGAACAATGATTTAAAAAGTGAAAATTCAAAGCTTCAGAAAACAACATCAAATTTTGAGATTGTAAACACAAAACTTGAGAATGAAAACCAACAGTTTTTGAAACGAACAAACGATCTTGAAAACAAACTTCGAAAATTGGGACAGACTTCTCAGACTATCAACATTGTGCCTACTAAAGATGAGGAGGTTGAGAAACAAACATCTGGGATTGGTTTTGTGAATAATGCTAATGTGGAAAATGAAAAACCTTGTTTTTTAAACAAAGTGCAAAAGTTGACACCTATTTTGTATAACGCTAATGATATGGGAAAAGAATTGTCAGATGATCTTTTGTTTGAGTCTCAAGATATTTTAAAATCTGAAGAGGAAAAACGTTTGAAAGTAAAACAAACAAAAAACTCACTCTCGTACCACGGCTTTGTGTATGGTTGTCTACAATTGACAGATATACCAAAAGAACCTTTCAAAAGAAAAGACACAAATGTGAAAAGATTTTTCAAAGAAGCTCAACTTGCTACATATGATGCTAAGTTATGGCAAAATAGAGCAAGGAAACAATTTTGTAATCTTAAACATCACATTGAGCAAACGTTAAAGGTCATTTGGTTTAAGCAAGAAAACATCACAAACAACGTTTTCTCTAATCCTCTTTCATCAGATGTACGCCTTAAGTTAGAAGTCAAAAAGATTTTGAAAGATGAGATTGAACCTCGTGTGAAAGATATCAACTTATGTTTTGAGTACTTTGAAAAATATCTTGTAACTGAAATGAGAGAAGATCTAAAGTACATTCACTCTATGGAAGATGAATTTTATGAAAAATGCTTAATTTTAAACATTCAAAAAGAATTTTTCACAAATCAAATAGAGTCGTTCAAGTCAGCATCTGTTAGCCATGAGAAAGTGAATGAGAATTTTGAACAAACAACTTCTTTGAAATCTGAAAATCTTTGTCTCAAAAAGAAAATCACCGAGCTTTCAAAAGAAGCAGCTGATGTCAAAGAAGAATTGTCAAAAAGAACAGCTCAGTTTGAGAAACATCTTGCAAAACTCGAAGCACAAAGTATCTCTTTCCAACTTAAACTGCAAGAGAAGAATGAGAAAATGTCTTCTGAAAACTCTTTGACATCAGTGCTTAAAGAAAAAGAAAATATTTTTGTAGAAAATTATGATGATACCAATATCAAGTTTGATTTCGACGAACTTGATACAAAAAATCTTGAATTGGAACATACTGTGGCATCATTACAAAAAGAAAATGAGCATTTGAAATAGACTTACAAAAACTTGTTTGATTCTATCAAGCGGTCAAGAGTTCAGAATCAAACTTCAAACAAATCTGACTCTCAGACCACACCAAATCATCTTTTTGAAAAAGAAAAGTCTGTGCTTCAAAAGAAAATTGTTGAATTGGAAAAAACGATTGCAAAACAAACCAAGGATTTTGGTGATGCCAAAAATGATTTTTCAATAGAAATTGACAAATATGAAAAATATTTTTCACATATTGAAAATCAAAATGCTTCTTTGCAAGAAAAACTGGCATCATCAGATCATCTTTCTCTTCAAAAAGAATACAATGATTTGAGAACATCATACAATGCCTTAAAAGCAAAGTTTGATGTTCTTAACCGGTCAAAAGGAAAATCTCAAGTTTCAAACGAGTCTAAACCACAAGTAAGTGTTTCAGAAACGGTTTACACGGGTGAATCCTCAAAACCATTTTCAAAAAGGGTTTCTCAATTTACCACCTATTCTTTGCAAAAAGGAAGGAAATTTTCAAAGAGACCAAATTTTTCTGAAACATTTACTCCTCAAAAGGTTTCACATGCAAGTGCTCATAAAGAAAAGAATCAACGTTTTCAAACTCCATACTCTCGTTTTACTCCGGTAAAGCCAGTGTGGAAACCAAAGCAAAGCCGTTCAAAACATTTGCAATATCCATACTCTGAAATGCTTCCGCTACAACAAAGGAATGGCTATGCTTGGAAAAATCCTAATTCTGGAAGGTTTCCATTCATCTCAAAAATGAATTTTCGAAATGAAACGCCGAGTTTCAACAATGGATGGAAAACTTCTTCTTCAAGTTTTAAAACTCCAAGAGAGACACCGAGTTTCTCAAACAACTTACAAAAGCAAAAGAGTTTTAAATCACCGTTGATTCCACGAGCTTTATTTCAAAATGAAACACCGGATTTCAGTCCTCGTTGGAAATCAACTTCTTTGTCTCGGATTGACACAACTTACAAATGGATTTCAAAATATGGTAAACTCATTGGCACCGTGCTTAAATGGGTTCCAAAAGTTGTTGTCTAATCCAAAAACATGATGACTTCTTAGTACTTCAGCTAAGGACTCGGACTTCAACATAATGACTTCTTAGTACTTCAGCTAAGGACTCGAACTTCAACATTATGACTTCTTAGTACTTCTGCTAAGGACTCGTTCTTCAAATAAAGGAAAGTGCTTAATCAGTCAAAGGTTTAAATATTTTCCGTGCACTTATCCTAAAAACATG
The DNA here is from genome assembly GCA_030686995.1 of Artemisia argyi. Lineage (NCBI taxonomy): Eukaryota > Viridiplantae > Streptophyta > Magnoliopsida > Asterales > Asteraceae > Artemisia > Artemisia argyi. The sequence goes on from CM060676.1 coordinate 48,829,924, forward strand.
TTGGCTTATGCACTCATAACAGTGTATAACCCGCAACTTTCAAAGAAAGGACCCTGTTGTACATTTATGTACGACAATCCTAAAAGATAAGAAGACTTCTCACCAAAAAGCTTATCAAAGTCTTCTTAATTTTTTGAGCAAAATTTTGAAAAATGTTTCTAAAGGTTTTCAAAACTTTTCAAGATATTACTCCCTCAAATCCTTCAAAGCAGATATTTACTCAAAATGTTCTAATTTTGAGGGGGAGTAATATAAAGATGTTCCAAAAAGGTCATGCTTAAAAGAAACTAATTCAGAATTTACAAACATCCGTTTCTCCCATATGCTATCCAAAAAGAAAAGGTTTTAATCAATTGGTATCAGAAATACCATGGATATGCTATTTTTGAGGGGGAGAAGACGTGATTAAAATGTGATCAATGTGTTTAAGATTGTGGCTGAATCTCGTGCGAGCTCGACTCAGAAATGACACAAGAATTGACGAAACAACAAAAGTTAGTAATCGAAAAGACTTATCCTCGACGGGTAATAACATCAAGTTAGTTACTAGAGCTAGTTGTCACCTAAAAGCTGACAATGGAACTTTTTAACTAGCCACGTAAGCGTGTCTCGAAAAGGATTTGTCTTAGTAGAAATGTACCGTTTCCAGAAACTTTCTGTGGACTTGACCAGGCCGGGTAATAACTTCAAGCTAGTCTATCTAGTGATGTAAGCGTGTCTCAAATCGGTTGTGTTCATTGAAAGTAGATCAATTCAAAAGTGCAAACTCCTCCAGCATGCGCAAATTTCCTAAAATATACCTGAGCACATGTGAAGGGGGAGTCCTTCAAATGAAATGCAAAGCTCTCGAAGTGTTAACAAAGTATGTTTTTTATCATAAACACTTTGAGAGATTTTCATAAATGGTTTCATGGCAATTATAGGATAGTCACGGAGTTATAAGGTGATTAAGGTTAGGAAAAACTGTCCTATGATCCGCCAGAGCCGGAGGGATCTACCCAAGGACAATTCCAATAGATTAGAATTAGAAGTCCTTAGGTATGATTTGAAAAGGGGAGAAAAGAATGAAAGGAGAAAGAAGGGGTTGAAGAATTAAAAAGAAAAGCAAATGAAAGGGTGAAAAGAAATAGCCCTCCAAATGTTCAACCTTAGGACAGACACCGGGTTCAATTCATATGCTACTGGTTGTTACCAAGGTGACACCTGTATTGAAGATAAAGACGTCGTGGACCCAGTGACGCACTGCACTTAACCTTCTAGCCACTCAAGTTCTCTTAAAAGAGCTTGTTTTATTCTCACGGGGAACCAATGTAATCTATCAAGTTATCTCTTAGAGATGATTGATATTGAAGCAGGAGACCCCTCCCTAGTCTCCGCATAGGAAACCAAATTATGCACTTATTGAGTCTAGAGCCATGAGATTAATTAAAAGATCTCTTAGGATACACTTCCTATGAATACACTTGTGTTCGCCAAAAAGGACACAAGTTGTAAGAGTCTTTATGAGATCTATGGATCTTGCCTTATCTTTCATGATGGTTACTATGTTCCAAAATGGTCTACAGTTGTGGGGTGATCTCCAGCAACTCACCTGAATCATTGATGTACTTCGGTGGATCTAGTAAGCCCTTTCAGGGGTATCTGATTCAGGAACGGCCTTGGTAAGGGTTAGAAGGAGTCTTCACACTATGCTGGTGACAATCTCTAATTCCGAACCTGTAAGTACCGGTTGATATTGCTAACTGTTTTATGCAGGTACTCATAAATGTTCCTTGGAGAAAGACCGTTACCATCACTCAAAAATCCACATGCTCATACCCTGCAAAGCTCTCTTCAAAGATCAAAGCAAAGCAAAGCAAAGTTCAGAACGTTTCTAAATCAAAGTCAAAGAATCTTCAAACTAAAGAAACAAAGATTAAAGTCAAAGAGAAGAGAACTTCACAAAGATTCAAAGTCAAACAAAGTATGAGCATGTTGGAAAATACGTAAAGACAACAGAGTAAAGATGTTGATCAAAGGCAAGAAAGATCACAAAGCATGATTGAAGCAAAGGAACTAGCAAAACTATTACTCAACAAGACTCAAAGTTCAAAGAGAAAAAACTTCAAAGATCAAAGATCAAAGTCACAAAAGAGAGATCTCAATGATCACCCTTAGGGGGAGATTGTTAGCATTAGAAGTGTTGATCATTTATGTAATCAAAGAGAGATCTCAATGATCGTCCCTTAGGGGGAGATTGTTAGGATTAAAAGTGACGATCATTATTTAGTCAAATAGTTAGTTAAACATATTCATGTAATAGTTAGTGAAATGCTAGTTTATTAAGGTTATGTAAAAGCCTTAATGGCTTGGCCCAAAAGAAGGCCCAAGAGAAAGCCCATGGAGGCTAATGTAAAAAGTATAAATACCCTCCTAAGCTTGTTAGGAAGGGTAGGAGTTCATGCTTATTCAAGGTTTTATTTCACATAGTTCTCTCCACCTCTCTCTCTCTACTTTCTCTCTCTAGCTCCTCCATCTCTCTCTAACATCATTTTCTTAAGTGATAAAGTTAGATCTATGGTCCTACAGATAAAGTTGATAGTTGTTCAAGAAGCAAGGGGTAAAAAGATGATGAAATGAAAAAAGAGGAAGAAACTACTTTAGGAAGCTATGAATAAAAGATAATAATGCCAACTTTTTGAAGAAAAATAAATAGACTTTCTTGGTTATTTTTTCCAGTTTTCCATATCTCACAATTTTTTCTTTTACCTTTTTGATTTATATGTTGACCAAGTAAGTTTTGATCATATATAATAAGAAAATCATATTTTGTATAATTTAACACTGGAGTTAATTTCTAAATTGTTAATACATAAAACTAGTACCTGCCACATCTTTAACATTTAATTAATAATCACTTGCAGATAAAAAGTTTTGTTTGTGAATTTCCGTTATGTTTGTTTGACAAGTCAATAGTTACGGATCCGAACCAACTCGATCGTTATCCATAAAAGTTTTGATAAGTTTTTGTATTGAAAAAAAAGGAACTGCCTTAGTAATTCAGTTGGGTACGCCTATGGTAACTTGTACAACATTTGTAAGCACACAATTTCATATCAATAAACAAATCATTTCATATGTTGACTCTTACTTACACACAGTAACACACACTTTGCACACAAATCAACTTAATCACTTAATATCATGGAGATTAACAAGTGGTATCATAGCGAGTGAGATTGCTTGTTGTGTTACAATCATCTCATAAACTCTTTCTCTTCATTATACATTCAATCACAAATCCAAAGATCCAAATTTCATCAAAAAAATCACAACTTTATGGCATAAGGTTGAAGATTTAAGTGGGTAAACTGATTTAAAGGTGATAGATGGAGGTTTTAGAAATTTTTTGTATGTAAATTTAATATGAATAGATAAATAAAGCTTATAGAGGTAGAACTTCAAGTTAGGTAGTGTTTATGATTGATTTGAGCTTAGTTGTGAATTAGTTGATTCAATCGAGTGGGTGGTCAACCGCATGGTCTATAAAACTTGCACCATGGAACACATAAAGGCCATGCAGACTAAACCCTTGATAGATGTATCTCCTAATCAGTGATATAACCTAATCTAACACTTATAAAGGGTGTTTATGGATTACTTACTTGATCCTGCAATAACGTAAGCTCCTACACAAGTAGAACTAGGACTACAAACCTATGCAAGTTAGAGAGTACAAACGTGGGTAAAAGTCTATTAGAAGTTGACTTAGTCATCATTAGGGTTTCAACCCCTTTGGGCTGGTTGATGATCGAGGAAAGGAGAGGGGGAAGATATTTAGGGTTATGAGGAATATTTATGAATTCTATTAGCAAAAGCCTTACTATTTTATATCATAGAATTGTAGGGGGGTGAATGCGGTCTTTTCGACTTAATTACAGTTTAAGAACTTTAATTCTCCAAGAGTGTATAAGGGTGTGTGAACAAATCAACCAATCCAAAGAATATCTAGAGAAAGAGTAGATAGAGACAGCAAGATTTAAACTCCTTCAGGACGGGGATTTTAGACCATCCGTATGTCTAGTTGCGAATCCACGACACCTATATTATTCACTAGTAGACAATCCTTGTCGTGGATTAAACCTTTACAAACTTCACTCCACCGACATGCACAAAAATTGGTGCTTACAAAGAAGAGCTACTACACAACAAACTTTCGCCCTTAGAACCACCCACAAGAATCTCGCGATTCGACATAACCACTAGGACCATAAAGATTTCTTCCCAATGAAGCAACAAACCCCAAAGTAGACCTTCACCTGATCAAGGATTGACCACCAAATAAGACTTTACAACATAATATAAGTTTGAAAGTGTTCAGAACAACCTAACCCAGCATATGGACTCAACCTAATTGAAGATAGTAGGAAAAGACCCTCAACAAAACACACAATAGTAGATTAGGTTCTTGTGGTTCTTCTCTTGCGAAGAAGTGATTTTCAATTATGATAAGAAAAGTTTAACACACAAGAATATTGGAAGACTTAAAAGGATTAGAGAGAAGAATATAGAAGGGAAGAATGAATGGAAACAGGTGAGGAAACACAAGAAAAAAAAGGTTCTATTTATAGACAAAACCAAGGGCAATGCTTGGTGCACCAGTTTCTGTCTTTATTGGTTGTCAATAGATAGCTATTCATCTTATTAAACCCCCATGCATTTCAGTTTTGACCTTCCAAAGTTCATTCCAAAGCCTCGATTGGGATAAGGTTAACCAACTCATTTAGCAAAGGTTTAGTGAGATTAAAAATGTTTAGTAAAGTGTCAAAAGATAGTTACAGTTTTAAGTCCATTTCAATTGAGAAAGAAAAGAACCAATGGACAAAAGGTTTCTCTTTGAGTGTTTCCCAAGGGTTAGAAAATAACTTGCCTCTCAAATTTGAAATTCAAGTTTCAAATTCAAAATATTGTTGTTGTAAGGATGTGAGAGGGTGAGTGTTAGACAAGTAAAGGAGGAGACACGCCTTTTATGGGGAGACAAAGGGAAATTGGAGGAGCCTATGTTGTGAATAGGGGGACACAACAATTTTAAATTTCAAAATTAAATTCTAGTAGTTGTGAGTTTGTGAGAGGATGGAGTGTTGGAGAAATAACATAAGGAGGAGCCTATGTTGTATATAGGGAGGCAAGGTGTGTTTGAATTTAAATTCAAAAACTAGTTGTTATAAGTGTGTAAGAGGGGGGAGTGTTGGAAAAGCAAGGGAAGATACATTGTCATAAGAAAGAGCCTATGTTGGTGATGAGGAAACAAGGAAAGTGTCAATTTCAAATTCAAATTGTGGATGTTATGAGTGTGTGAGAAGGAGGAGTGACGGATGACAAAGGAGGAGACAATGTAAGAGAGGAGGAGCCTTTTCTTGTGGTGTGGGGAGCAAGAATAGTGGAAGGAGCCTATGTTGTAGTCTAAGAGACAAAGCAAGGTGGAAAGGTGAAAAGGAGAAGGAGTGTGTAAGACATTAAGTGTTGTACAAGCAAGAGTGCCCAAAGAAGATTCAAAATTCAAATATCATAATATTTGTTAAGCCATAATTAACATATTTACAAATCACCTTGATGCGAGCAATAACCCATAAAGAGAAAGTTGCATTTACACAAAAGTGGGTTGACTTATTTGAGAGTAAACCCATTATGTGATTAGAAAAGACATACGTAAGAATTAAAGTCATTAGAATGTTTTCATTTGAAGGTTTCACGAAAATATTAATCTCATAAGTTTAGGAAAAACATTTAGGATTGGCTAATGGCTTTTTAGAAAACGTTTTTGAGTTGGTGTTTTGTAAAACGGAAAGAGGTATTTTGGTCATATCTCTAAGTCCTAATCTTAATGCGAGTTTACAAAACATCTTAAATATAATGTACAAACATGAATTGAAAGATCTTTTTTTGGGTAAGAGGACAACCAATATTTGAAAAACCGAGCACGTAACATCAGACTCTGGCACGCTGGCTTTAGCACGTCAATGCATGAGCGTAGCATGCCAGGTGATATACCATAACACTCTCAGACTGTAGATCTCCTCTTTCCTTTTCCGTGGCCTTTTGAATCAACTAAATTAGAGTTTAGACGAAGGAGTTATGACCAAAACACTAAAGCAACTTCTAAGGTCATCGCATAAACTTGATTTCTTCTTTTAGCTTTGTTTCTACACATGATTCTATTATTTTAGACTAACGTTAGGGATTTTAAGTGGTTTCAATAATATATATTTGTCATCAATAAAATATAAAGGTGATCTTAGTCATCATTTGTACCAACATATATGACACCATGGAACATTCCTAATACAACAAGGATTCCATATAATTATCCATAAGTACACAAGTTTGATAATTAATCAAACTGAACCCCTCCCTATCCTGGGGGTCGGCCGAACCCTAACAAATCCTTAGGGTTTGTAGTTTTGCCTTTTGATGTGCGTATACAGTGTGCAAGTTTTAAATTTATAAACACAATTTATCCGGTTATCTATTCAACACATACTAGCAAGTATATTCGTCGGTTTATAGTAAAGGTGGGTAAGTCGAGATCGTCCTAAGGGATTTTAGCGATTAATGTATTAAGTAACTAGTTTATGCAAAAAGGGGTATCAATCCAATTTTAATGTAAATTCGAAACAATTAAGTATCCAATATAATAAAACTTATACTTGTGTGTAATTCCTTAACCAATTGCATAGAGTATTCAAATAAGTTTGGTGTAAAATTGTTATGATGCACAATTTTATATGAATGATTAACAATCAATGGTTTTTATCATTATAAGTCATTACTAAGAATTTAATCTCGTAGTTAACTCCTTTCGGCCTAGTTAACTATTATGACAATTCTATTAACACTTTATTGTTTGAAAAGCAATTCTTATCCCATGAATTCATACGAATCCTTTCGGCCTAATATCGTGATGAAATCGTTTCAAATCCATTTTAATGAGTAAATAGGATGCTTGTCACACATCATATCCCATATTAATTCGTGCACTAACGTTTTGAAATAAAAACATTTAGAAAACCCTTTCGGCCAAATATTATCAAAAAGTATTTTTACCAACAAATTAAGCAAGATTAGATGTTATTCCAACAAACTCATCACCTTTTTAAGAAAAGAATACTCCACAATTGACTACATCATACACACAAGTATAACAAAATACAAGTAACAAACAAAACTTTAATTCAACTTAAAGTAACAATAGTTCATAGTAAGTAAACAAGTTATACCTAGTTTAAGGATTACAAGAACTAGAATCGTCGAACTATAGCAACCACACTCCTCCAATCGCCTACTATTACAAGTAAACAACTCCACACTCGAATCAAACACTTGAGACTTTACTCAATGTTTCCTGGACGTTTCTACAGTAACAATAGACTTTCAGGCAATAATAATAAGTTAGTAACGACTTTGGTGTAAGCCTTTTACTAGTTTGGGTGTCACATTATGTATCTAGCCTTGGATCTCAATTTATATCCTAACAACACTTAGTATCCAAGGTAAAACATCCTCAATGAGTTATTAATAGGAAATGACAAGCCACCAATGATAATGAGGAGTAAATCCCTCAATTAATGCAACTTTGTAACTGCAGCAACCTCCCAACCGATCTGTTGGGCTCTTTGGTCACCTCCAACCTTATCGGATGCGGGTTGCATCTGATCAGTTGGATCCTACCTATAGTCACAATTTTGACTTTTCTTCGTCTTTTCTTGTCGCATGTTTTACCCTCCATTTCAGTACTGATTTCTTTCATAGAACTTGATATTTTCTTGATTCATATACATGAAAATCTTGACATTATCAAATCCTTGAGTTCTTGTGTGGTTTTTCTCTTGTCTCCATCTTGAAAATCTCCAAATGTGCATAATCACTTCAATTCTTCATCTTTTCATCATTTATTCCTGTACTTGGCTACATTTACTTGCATATATAGTTTTCCATGATTAAGTAACAAATATATACAATCATAACCAAATATTATGCACAAAACTAACAATAACGCTACTAAAAACATACTCATTTTAAGTGTTATCACCTTTTAAGTACTTTATATATATATATATATATATATATATATATATATATATATATATATATATATATATATATATATATATATATATATATATATATATATATATATATATATCCTAAATAAATATTATACCCTAGATAATTACTGTTTTACCCCTCTATAAGATTATTGTCATATTCTCATTACCTTCATTTCCATTTCATTTAGTTAGCCTTTTCTCATTACCAATTTGCATATCCCGTTTAGTGTGCACCAGTTTGACCATTGGCATTTCTATTAGTACCAGTTGTGAAAGACGTTGTTCTTTACACACTAATCCCTTCAGTTCTCTATTCCCTTAAATCTTTCATTTCATTATTTACTTACGCGTTGATATATATTGTTTTCTTGTTTATACAAACTTACATGTAAACTTGAATCTTAACTTATTTAAACGTAAAAGGAGTTAAGAAAAAAAATGTTCACCCCCTCTACGGTTCTATACACCATATTTTGTTTTCAAAAAGGCACCATCAACACACAACAAAGAACGAAAATTTAAGAAACCATTGATTGTTGTTGCCAATGACATGAAACAATATAGAAAGCGTCCTTCGTGTTTCTTCATGCAGGTTAGAACCCGTATTTCTAACTTTCAACAAGTGAAGATAAGATGGTAATTTCTTATAAGAATATTCTAACGTACCCCTGACTAATGTTATTGCTTTCTCCTTGCATTTCCATGCCTTATGGTAACTCACATTAACACTAATTGACTTCTTCATATCCTATTTTATTTGGTTAGGCTAATAACCATTCTTATCTATGATGTACTTATGTTTCATGATTTTTCAAATAATTACGGTCCAGCCTATCGATGGTCGTTTTGTTGAAGATCCAAACCACATACATGAAGATTGTGCTACTTTCGAATCCTAAACAAAGAGGACTGATTGAATTTTAGGGACCTTAAATGCCATCTACTTTAGCATCCTTACATTTGAGGTACCAAACACGAGGAGTTGATTTTTTCATAAAAAACGTGAAATGGTTCATAATAGTGTAATAACAAACTGCATATTCAAAAATTCTTTGCTGCCAAAGACATCATCAACATTAAACGTTGGTGGAATATGAGGAGCATAGCCATGTCACTGAATGATGATTTTTATGTGAACCAATAATGTAGGATGGTGAAAAATCAAGACCCGTGTTAAAAGGAGGTGAAACATAAGTTGATTATTTTGGTGGGATCTTATCCATATCAACATCAAAGTTTTTTTGGAGACGAATCACGAGGAAGTATATTTAATGATTTTTGATGGTTTTTCTAAAAGGAGATCAACTACCACCTCTTGTGAAAATGTATTGAGAACATCAAAATTAACCTCAAGGTTTATGCCATGTTGTTCAACTAGCATACTTTATCTCTCAGATCATCCTATCAAGTATTCTAGATTTTGGGACCTTGTGTTATTTTTTAAAACATTTACCGAGTTCAATGATGATAAAAGAACGCGTCTATGGCCTAGTTCGATATAAAGCTCCTCTTCATTAGCTTGTGGACTCTGCAAAAAAATTGCCAAATGGGGAACCAAAGGTTAGGTACGTCTTATGAAGAGCCAACATTACGGTCGAGGCCAGCACGATGTTCACTTATGGCTTCTTTGAGAATATCTTTTGGAAAACGTGTGACACACAAAGGTAAATACATATATCAAAGTATTCTGAAATGTAAGTTTTTTTTTTTTTTTTTTTTTTTATCATCATCATCACCATCAATTTCAAGAGCTGGAAACCAGAAGGCTGTTAATTTATATTGTACTTCCAATTTAAAAGAATAAGACTCTGTAAAACTTGTAGGTTTTTTTTTAGCAAATTATCAATTAGTTATAGAAGTGCCACATCCTTGGGAACCAGAATCATATATCCCTTCGAATGTGGAACAACCAGTTGTTGATCCCAGTTGAGCAAACGATCTTATATAGAAGTTGACTTTAGTTAACACTTAAGCTAAAACGCGGAATATTAAAGCTTAACTTAAGAAGAATAATGATTCACTATTAACACTTCAATATATTAATAATACCAGCACTCGACAATGCTAGGGTTTTACAACCTTGAAGTGTAAACGAAAACTAAACAATACGTACTCAATCTAACCCTAGGATCCTCCTTTTATAGGCCAAGGAGTCCTACTAGGTTTACAATACCTTTCTACAAAAGATAAAAATATTCTAGACGTATAAAATATACACACAATCTATTCTATAATTATCCACTTAGTATACATGTATATCTCTTCAGCAGTAGGTTCATCAGCAGTACTTCCACACAGCAGCACTTTGAATGTATAGCAGCAAAATCATTAACCTTAGCAGCAGTTTCATCTTAGCAGCAGTTTAACTCTTCAGCAGCAGAATCTAAAACCCAACAATCCTCCCCTAAACTTAGTATTTATTTCTAAATAATTATGTTTCTTCAAAGCTCAATTAAACACCAGGAGGATGCTTCCAAACACTCATTTCTTGGGATGTTTGTTGACCAAGTATCTTCTTATATTTTGACAACAAATTAAATGCTTGATCATCAATATCATAATCATTCTGCAAGTTGAGCAACCTAGCACCATTAACCATTTGATTGACAATCTCCAAATAATTTGCCAATGGATAATCCTTTTCTGCCAACAAATATAAAGTGTGTGGCCCAAGTTCTAAGACATGAATCCCAGAACTTTGAAAAAGTCTCCATCTTTTTACTTTACATCCTTTAATCTCTATCCATTCAGAATCTTCCATTAAAGGATCAAACATAAGTTTCAGAGCTCTCCAAAGAACATTGTCAGACATAGATTTAATATAATCACATGTCTCCTTTCCATCCTCTTTAGCTTCAAACTTCTTAGCTCCAAACTTTTCTTTATATATCCTCCACAGGGTACAAACATCCTCTCTATCAAAGTAGTACAACATCTATTGAAATCTAAGAAACCTGTGAGTCTTCCCATCAAATCTCTTGACATCATGAAATGTTCCAATGTTAGTATCATATCCTGTAGATACTTGAATAATAGGATATCTGATTCCCACTGGTGCAACATCAACTACTTCAGGTTCATCCCTCTTAGCAACCATAGTAAGAACCTTAAATTGTTGCTTTAAATGTTTAGAAGGAATGTGATCAAAATCATTCTTATAATCATTATGCTTATCTCCTTCAGACTTAGAACTGCTTTGATCTTCTGCTTTTCTCTTCTTTCTAGCAAAGGATTTATGAATAACACCTTTTCTTTTAACACTTTGACTAGAAGAAGTTCTCTTGTCTGCTATATCATTAGGCTTTTCAATAGTATCTGCCTCTTGTACATGCTCTGCCTCAATAACTTTGTCAGGTACCAACTTCTTGTTCATTTGAGCAAAATGTTCTAGATCTTCTGCACAACCCATAGGATAGAAGGTATCCATTTCTTTTCTAGCTTGTTGATACAAATTAAAAACCTCTTGATCAGACTTAGGTTTCAACTGTACCAATTTCCAGCCCTTCATATTCTTTAGGTATCTCTCTTGCTCTCTTCTTTGTTGAAGTGGAGTTGGACCCCTGAGAATTTTCTTCTTTCTTCTAGAAGCAGCATCCTCTTTTCTTTTCTTTGCTGTGAACTCTTTCATCCAAGCTTGAATATCAAAGTTTGGAACTTCTTGTTCTTCAAGTTTAACTAACTTGGAGAGTTCTATGTCAGCATCTATTCTTATCTTTTCCTCAATCCACTCCTCATACCTCTTCAAATCTTCAGTTTCTTTTTCAACCTTTTCCTTTTCTTCTTGAATCAACTATTGCTCTTCCATATCAATCAGCTCTTGTTCTTTAATTGCAACAGCTGAATCATGTTCAATTTGCAGTTCTTTAGGCCAAAAATGAAAAGGTATCTGAGAGTAATCAATTCCCTTATACATTAGCTTTGAATCTTCAACCAACTTGCCCTTTCCTTTATCAGTAGAAGATGATGAAGCAGTCTTCTTTTGTTGAGCAGCAGGTTCTCTGATTACTACTCCTTTCTGAGGTATTCTTGGTAATGGTGGTGTGATTGTTGATGTTGGTTGTTGTGATAGTGGTTGAATTTTTTGTGATGTTGGTTGTGAAGGTGATTTAGATAGAACCTCTGTTGTCTTCTTACTTAACAATATCATTGCCTCAGCAGCAGCTTTGTCACTAGATCCAGCTGTAAAATCTTGTGCATCAGCAGAGTTGAATTTCTTACTAGTAGTAGGATCAGCAAAATCTTGAGTAGCAGAGTTATGTGCAGCAGTAGAGTCATCTGTCTTGTTAGTAACAGCAGCAACATTCACTTCTTTAGCCACAGAATCACCCAATGTCATCAAAGCTTCACCCATCAACCCCGTTGCCTTTACTAATTGCTTAGGCCCCAAAGTCTTGAGTTTCTCCACCACTTTTTCTTAAGCAGCAGCCACTTCCTCCATTACAACCTCATTACCCTGCTTATCAGCAATCACAAAACCATCCATATCTTGAGGACTTTCCACCTCCATATCTTCAGTTATTGGAACCTCCCCTGAAACCATTCCAATATCCACATCTTGAGCACTGTCAATCTTCATCAAATTTTTCTCTCCTGAACCCATTACATCTTCCTGCTCCTCATTCCTCCCCTGTTTGGAAGCATCCTCTTCCAAAGGAACAGAGTGTTCAGGAGAACTAACAACCTGTGAAGTGCCCACTTTCTTTAATCTTTTGAAGGAGGTTGAAGATCTTGATTGTCTTAAGTTCTTGATCTTCTTTTTCAATCTTTTTATCTTTCTGGCTTGAGCATCAGCAATGGTAGAAAGACAAAGAACCTTCTCCTCCAATGTATCACATTTAAGCTCCAAATTTGTACAAGTAACAGTCAATTTCTGAATGAGTTGCATACTAGTCTCATCACTTTGACCTGTGTGACCTGGTCCGAGAGGTGAATCATTGACATTGTCATCATGTACAGTATCATCCATCAATTCATGTGTCACTGATCTGTCCTCATCACTTCAACCTGTATTACCTGGTCTGAGAGGTGAATCTTTGGACGTAAACCCAGCATCAAACCTAGTTTGATCATCTGAGCCCCCTGTGTTTGCCATTTGGCTAGGGTTACCATCATTGGAATTAGATTCAGCAGAACCCTCTTCACTAGATGTTGCCTTGGTTTAGGTCTTAGTTATGATATCACTATCCTGCTCTGCTGCTAAGCTAGAAGTAGTAGTGACAGCCCTCACCAACATGTCCCCTTCATCACCTAGGACAGTCTCATCTGGTACAAACATACTAACACTAGCCTGAGGTAGCTCAGTGTTCTTTGTGGCTTTCCTACGGGTGTAGAGTATTTTGGGTTGAATGACAGATACAGTAAAATTGGGTGTGTGATGGGAATCAGTGGGAGTTCCTGATTCTTCACCCTGAATGTTTTGCACAATTTGCACCATATAAGGTGTAAGAGATTTATGTGTGCCTGAAAAACCTTTTCCATTTTTAATCAAGAAAGTAAACATTTTTGGAACCAACTTAGGAGAATCATAAGTGGCATGATGTGTTCTTACTTTGGAAATTTGTTTTTCTACAAAGAGCTATATAAATCTTGGATAAAGTAAATAAGAACCAGACTCTTTGATAGTTTTTGCAATCCCTTCCAAAATCATATTTGAAAAATTAAATGGATGTCCTTTGCTTAGGCATACTATAGCAGATGCAATGTGTGGAAAACTAGAAGGGGTGTTGAATAGTTTACCGTTTAAAAAACTTTAAACTTGTTGTATCAAATGTCCATTTTTAGCATGTTCTAATATAAAAGATGTTACTTGTAGTTTATGACTAACATCACTTAAAACATGTTATCACACAAGTACAATCAACAAGTCACAACACAAACAATCACATAATGCAAACATTAAAGTAAGGCAATAAGTAAAAGGAAAGTGCAAACCGAACACGAAGATTTATAGTGGTTCGGTCACGGATCTCCTCTCCGCCCTACTCCACTCCTCGAGTACCCAACTCGAGAGTTACTTCACTAGATCAACAACCTCCCTTTTCGGCGGAGAAAACCTTATAATCGTCGCTTACACTTTTACCGACACTAAGCTAGATGTCGAGTTCTTTTACAAGGGTACAACCACTCCCATCGTCGCTTACACTTTTACCGACACTAAGCTAGATGTCGAGTTCTTTACCAACGGTACAACCACTCCCGCTATGTTTTGTGGCCCAACATAAAAACCTTGTGTTTTATGGCACAAACACATAAACCATCTAATCTATATTGTTATGATACAATGATGATCCAAGACATAAAAGTCTAATGGATATGCATGCCTAATCTACATGAACTCCTTGAATAAGAAGTCTTCAACCACTAAGGATGTCAAGTGCCCTTGAATCTTCATATGTTGGAATGCTTTAATGAATGATGACTTCAAGATCTTGTAACCTTCTTGGTGGATCATGAATTATGATATGCTTACAACAAAGATGAATGTTATAAGCATTATGATCATTTTGGAAAGGGTGATCTACATGGTTTCCTACTTATCTTTGTGTGTCTGTTTTTTTCATCTTTTCATCACACTTCTAAGTAAAACATGAACTTCTATTTATAGGCAAAACAAATAAAGAAGTTTTCCAAAACCATGGGTTACTATTAGAGTCAACATTAACAAGACATACATATACTTGAAACTCAATGTTGACAAGACAAGACATATATGTTTCCTAGTCAACTTACAAAGACTATGACACACCTTACACACTCTTTGACCAAGTCATTTTCCAAAGATGTTTCCAAGTAACTACAATCTATGACACATCTTAAATGATATTTGACAAAGATAATTTCCAAATATAGTTTTCCATTTTATGAAAAATACATTTAGAAAATGTATATATTAACTTAAAAAGGTAAATTACTTGTATAAAAAATATATTAGCTAGCTATATAATATTTAGTAAGTTACTAAAAATGTTTTATGTATTTACGTTGTTATAAGACACATTTTTATATATTGTAAAATTACTAATATTATCTAGACACCTAATGTGGCACTTATTCTATTTAACACCTAAAGTGTACTTTGACACCTAAAATACTTAAAGACTCCTAAAACATTTTAGTCATTCTAAATGGTTGGTCAAGGGGTTTGATCATAATGCTACATAACAAACATGTACGAACCTGTGTTGTAGCATACGACGACTCGAGACGTTGAGACAAACAATGATTACAAGTAACTTGTACATTTTACGTTATGTATCAAGTTATACGTTTGTCATCAATCAAAACAAACGAGACTGTATAGATTAAATATCGTAATATTTGCACTAACACAATGGTAGCACTAAACTCATTCCACCCAGAAGTTTTAGAACTCAAACAATGAAGGAGATTGTGTACCAAAAATTTGTATTGAGAACAGAGGAGCGCTTTTTGAAATTTTAAATTTGTATGTTGGCCCTCATATCCCAAATCATTTAAACCTTCAAAAATGGCAGAGTTAGCAAGACATGTGGTCTCTGTTTCATCATCTAAGAGAAGAATTTCTCTTATAGAAGATTCAGTTACACGCACTTGTTGACCATCTACCATGCTTTGACATATTTTTTCCCATTTCTAGTTTTGACTTTAGCAGTAAGCCAAAACTGTTTGATGTAGGAAACATATATAGTAGGATTCACAGTTAATACATACCTAAGAGAAGTAGCATTCAAGAATTTAGCCATATCTGTGAAACCTTCAGGAACCAACTCTTCATTCAATAAAGCAACATTATTGTGATTTTCTGCCCAGGTACGTGTACAATTCATGAATTAGGGTTTTGAGAAATTGGGGATTTTAGACTTTGAGAGTAATAGAGTGTTAGGGTTTGAGAGAACTTCAATTTAGAGCGTATAAAAACCAATTGTGAATATTAATTAGGTTTTAAACTTGTTTTGAAGAAGTTACACATTCCACCCTCACAATTCCAACCATAGTAGCACAACCAGGATATCAGCAGAACTAGCAGCAGAATGAAACAACTAGCAGCAGAGTGATTTGGCTAGCAGCAGAGTTGATAGTCAAGCTTGGTCAAAAAGTCAAACGATCCTTAACAATAAATGCTCAATATACTCCTTGATCCCTATAAAAAGGAACTAAGCTTCCCCTAATTTAGCACACACAAACCCTAATCACTTCTAAAAACACCAATCAACCAAATCAAATCACAATTAAAATGAAATCCACCCCTGAAATAATCAACATCTCCTCCGATTCATCATTAGAGGATGAAACACCACTCATAACCTATGTGCCACCATTCCGTCCTCCCCATAATGGATGTAGAACAAAGTAGCAAGCACGGAAGAGAAAACATGATCTTCTAGTGTTCAAGGATCTTTTGAACTTGAATCGGACACCAAGCACATCCAGAGGTAAGGAAGTTATGTCCCCAAAATCTCCATCTTCATCAGAATCATTAGAAGACCCAGTCTGGATCCCAATCAGACCTCCATCTCCAATGGAACTTGTTTCCCCCTTTCTTTGCACATCTTCAGATGAGGATGAGCCTCAGAACAATCCTCCTGCTACTCCAGAAAGACCACAATCATCAAGACCAAGGCCAGCATCCAGAACAAGAAAGTCAAACCCTCCTCTGCCTAAAGAAAGAGAAGTGGTAATTGGGCTTCCATGCCCTAGGCATTGATGTAGTTGTTGATTGTTGCCGTTAGATTTTATCTGTTTATGTAGCAATCTTTTGGTTGTCTTGTGAAGTGATTTGTGGTTGAAGCACTTTGTTTTGTAATCTTTGGCTTTTGATGAATGATAAATGACTCTGTTCTGTTTTGAATATCTTTATTCTTGTAAATTAACAGCAACAATCATTACTTATAACTTTTCCTGTAAAATGTTAGTCCAAACACCACAAAACATACCAACATATGTTGCAAATGTACTAGAGATATGAAGCAGTAGAATAACATATAGCAGCAGAGTACATTCCAACTAACAACATGCTTCTTAAGAAGCAGCAGAAACAGATTAACAAGCAGCACAGTATCATTACAAAACTTTACAAAAACATAAGGAGATAAGTTTTTCAAAGATTGATCATACCAATGTTTGCAATTAAAAATTGAAACCTCCCCACATCAAAGTGTTTAGTGAGTAGATCAGCAACATTGTTATCAGTATGAATCTTAACAATTTGAATTAACTTCTTTTCATAACAATCTCTTATAAAATGATGCCTTATCTCAATATGTTTTGTTTTAGAATAAAAAATAGCATTTTTAATTATGCAAAGTGTGCTGTTGTTATCAATATGAATTTTGGTGTTCATGAAATTGTACCCATAATCCAGCAGTTGATTTTGCATCCAAAGCACTTGTCCACAACAACTTGAAGCAGCCACATACTCAGCTTCAGTTGTAGAATTTGCAACCACTGTTTGTTTCTTGCATTGCCATGACACCAATCTGTTTTTAAGAAATTGACAACCTCCTGTTGTAAACTTTCTATCCAAGCAAGCTCTAGCATAGTCACTATCTGAGTATGCTACCAAATCAAAAGGTGAATCCTTAGGATACCAGAGGCCCAATTTGGGTTGATGCCTTAGATACCTAAAAATTCTCTTCACTGCATTGAGATGTGATTCTTTGGGACATACTTGGAATCTTGCACAGGCACATACAGCAAACATAATATCAGGCCTTGAAGCTGTAAGGTACATCAATGAACTAATCATTGATCTGTACAAGTGAACATCTACTTCTTTTCCATTTTCATCCTTCAACAAAGGTTTGTTGGATTCCATGGTTGTCTTTGCAGGCTTAGCATCTTCAAATCCAAACTTCTTCAAAATATCATTGACATACTTATCCTGACTAATAAATATGCCATTTTCCTTCTGTACAATTTGCAGACCCAAGAAGAAGGTGAGTTCCCCCATTGAACTCATAGCAAACTTATCCTTCATAAGCTTCTCAAAATCAACACACATAGCTTTGTTTGTAGAACCAAAGATGATGTCATCAACATAGATTTGGACCAGCAAAATATCATCCTTTTGTCTTTTGAGAAACAAAGTTTTGCCAATCTTTCCTCTACTAAACCCAGAATCTAACAAATATGTTGACAAGGTATCATACCAAGCTCTGGGAGCTTGATGTAAACCATACATAGCTCTATTCACCTTGTAAACTTTGTTAGGATAATCAGGGTCTTCAAAACCAGGTGGTTGAGACACATAAACTTCTTCTGTAATGGTCCCATACTGAAAAGCACTTTTGACATCCATCTGATACACCACAAAATCTTTGTATGAAGCATAAGCCAATAATAATCTAATAGCTTCTATTCTAGCCACAGATGCAAATACTTCATCATAGTCAAGGCCTTCTTGTTGAGTGTATCCTTGTGCTACTAACCTTGCCTTGTTTCTAATGACTATGCCTCTTTCATCTCTTTTGCATCTGAAAACCCATTTAGTGCCAATCACTCTCTTCTCATTTGGCAAATCAACCAAAGTCCAAACTTCTTGTAATTTGAATTGCAGAAGCTCATCTTGCATTGCTTCCAACCAACTTGCATCTTGTAAGGCTTTGTTTCAATCTGAGATAGAAAACATGCAAACAAGCAATTTTGTAGATCTTTGTGATTGTTTCTTTGATGCAGAGATCTTGCAAAGAAACTTTGATGTTGTAGATCTTTTAGATCTTTAGTCATTCTTCTTGTTTGAACAGATGATGTTGGATCACTGAGAATTTGTTCTTTTGGATGATTCTTGTGAACTCTTGTGGTAGTAGTGGGACTAACAGGAATGTTGAGTTCCAAATTAGTAATGTCAGCATCAGCTCCAAACAGTTTACCATCAAGAGCTTCATCATTTGTATCATAGTAGATATTTTCTAGAGGAGGCATATTTGGATCATCAGGATAGTTTGGATCAGCAAAAGACCTACCCTGAGTGTCCGAAGAAGGAAACTTTGGTGAAGAAGCAGAGTTAGTAGGCTTGGCAGCATAATTGGTTGAAGTAGTAGTTGTTTGTTTTGGCCTAGCAGTAGAGTCTTCTGAGTCAGCAGTAGAGTCTTCTGGCCTTGTAGGAGAGACATCAACAACCACTTTGGGAGCTTCATTTGTTACCTTTTCTGCATCAACAGGTATTTCAACACCTTCTTCAGTTTTCTCTTGAGTAACAACATCTTCTTGTGAACTTTGATCTTTCTGAAAGGGTAGTAAAGTTGGACCAATCTTCAATTTCTCAACCAAAACAAAATCTTCTTGAGGTTTGTTAGTGTCAACTCTAGCAATAACTGGTACATAATTCATTGTTTTGGCAAGAATATCAACATTAAACAACCATTCTGCTCCTTTCCCTTCAACATTAGATGTGTTCTCACTAAACTTGATATGCGAATTCTCCTCTACATGTTTGGTTCTCTTATAGTATACCCTGAAAGCCTTACTATTGATA
Source organism: Artemisia argyi (assembly GCA_030686995.1). Lineage (NCBI taxonomy): Eukaryota > Viridiplantae > Streptophyta > Magnoliopsida > Asterales > Asteraceae > Artemisia > Artemisia argyi. The sequence goes on from CM060676.1 coordinate 48,849,463, forward strand.
GAGTAACCAACCAAGTATCCTTCATCAGCTTTTTCTTCAAATTTGCCTAACTGATCTTTAGTGTTCAAAATAGTAACAGAACATCCAAATGGTTTAAGAAAATCAAACATTGGTTTCTTTCCATGAAATGACTCATATGGAGTCTTGTTATGAGGCTTATGTTAGGAATACGGATATTCCTGTAAAAGTCTCGGTCACCTAATTATTGTAATAGCATTTAGTTAAGTATTAGTTTAGACTAAGTAACATCGTGGAAGAAAGACGGGTCTTACCCACTGTATGCCTGATCCACAGCCCGGGTGTGGGCGTTTTTATGTTTCTTTGTAGGATAAGTATAAATACCCCTCTCCACATGTGGAGAGGGTTGGACCTTTCACATAGTTAATCATTTAGCTCTTGTTTTTCTCTCTCTAAAGGCTCTCATTCTCTCTTTCTTTCTCTCTCTAAAATATCTTCTTCTTTATTCTTGAATCAATCTAATCACAAGTAACCATACATGTTATGAATTAGAATAACCTACAATTGGTATCAAGAGCCAAGGTTTCATCTTAGGGCCTTGTAGAATCGGATTTGGTGTGGTTTTGTGAGTTTGAAGTTATTTTCTTGAAAAACATCTTTATTTTATTTTATTTTATTTTATTTTATCTTTCTAGTGTTATTAGACATGTTAGAGATGTACTTTTATGATCCTTGGTGTTTGTATAACATTGTGTTTCAGTTGGTTATACTATATCATACGTTTATTTGAAGTTTGGATTGGTTTTGAGTAGTTTTTCTTGTCTGCGGTTAGCTCCACTGCCTCATTTCATAGCTGCGATTAGCTCCTGGATTTTGTGGTTAGTTTTTCTGCGATTACCATTTTGGGAAAACAGACAAAACGCAAGGAAAGTGACAGTTTTGGACTTTTGTGAACTGCGACTTGCTCTTGCGGTTAGGTGGTTTGCGGTTGTTGTTTACTTCTGTGGTTTGCATTCTCTGAGATTATCTCACTTGCAGTTACCTCACCTGGGTTTTACTCACCTTGCGGTTTGCTCCACATTGCGGTTTACTCCTTGCGGTTACCTGGCCTAATCCTGCGATTACTTATTGATTGTGATTACCTGAAGTTTGCGGTTTGCTTTTAGCAGTTTGCTCTTGCGGTTAGTGTTAGCGGTTTGCTCCTGCGATTAACTCTAGCGATTAGCTCCAGCTAGCGATTACCTCTGTTTAGCGATTTGCTAAAGTTGTAGTTTGACCAAAGTTGACTTCTGACGACCAAACTTCAAACGACCATAACTTTTGAACCGTAACTCCGTTTTAGACGAAATACCTGTCAAAACAACCGTGAGACTGAGGAGAATGACACGCTGATTTATCTATTTAGGCGAAGTTTCGAGGCCCGAAAACGCTCCAGAGTGAAGTTATTGAGGTTTTAAGTTTTTAGACCAAATTTTCACAAAATTTTTGAGGCCAAACTTGCATCAACCGAACTAAGATCACAACTAAACAACATCAACTGATCATCAAGTCCATCACTGATCATAAAGTTCATCTCAAGTCTTCGGTGTCTTACGGTTTCTTCTTGATTTTGTAAAATCCCGCGAAAGAATCTTGATGAGTGCGCAAACACTCATCATTTTTATCGTATTTAAACTGCCAAAACATACAAAAACAATTGAAAAGTCATCAAAATACGTAAATTATCTCAGGGATTGTGTTTTATGTGTTTTAAATGCAAAACGAGCAAAAACAAATGAAAAACAATCAAAGTTTGCAATATTGGCAGTTTCAGTCCCCTAAGTTTCTAAATTTGTCAAAAATAGTCCCTACGTATTCATTTTGAAAGAAAAGTCAACCCAAGTCCTTAAAAATTCAAAAGTGATCAAAAACGGACTTTGGGTTAAAAGTTTGGAAAAATTACACGTTTGGTCCCTGCAGTTTGAAAAATGACAACTTTAGTCCCTGGGAATTTTGAAAAGTACAAAAATTGCAAAAAATGGTTTTTTTGGAAATATTAACTTTGCAACAATGGTCCTTGGTGATACTATGGGATAATTACATTTCCAGCCCCTATGTTTAGTGAAACTTCAAAATTGGCCCTTGTGAAATTTCAATACAAACCAAACGGATCCCCAATGTTACTACTACCTCCCCTAAATCCAAAACACCACCCAAAACAAAAGCCCACTCCTTATACCTCCCATTCCAGGCCCACACCAACACTCACAGCCCACTCCCACTCAAAATCCACCTCACCCCGTTTTAATAATATTACCACTCCCTCCTCAGCTTTGACCCAGTCAACCCCCACCTCTTCCACATCACCCTCCCACCATCTGCTACCAGCCACCCCCCCCCCCCCCCATCATAACCCCTACTACCTTCCCCTCCTACACACTCAACCTCACCCTTATCACTCCAAACAAACACAAAAGTCCAAGTTTCACCCTCTGGCATCAAGTTAGCAGAAGGAAAACGCCAAACCTAGTTTTGGCGCCAAAATCTTCAAACGGCTAAGATCACCCCAAGTCATCCAATGGCTGTTAGCATTGATGGGAAAGCATAAGTGGGTCTCACTGAAACCCTAATTGATCATATAAAAGAGAGAAGAGGAGCAGGGAGCACATAGTTAGTTAATGAGTAGTTGTAGTTTAGTTTTTAAAATTGTATTAGTGTAAACTTTATATTTCCAGTTGTTATCCTTGTTTTTTATGTACTTTTAGCTAATTCAATGTAAAATTAAACCTTCCTTAAGTTTAAATTCAAGTGTTGTTTGTTAAAGTCTCATTTGCAATTTTCATTAACAAAATCTCATTATACCTCATTGTTCTTAAATATTGTTGTTTGTTGGTTAATTCAAGGTGACTTAAGTCAGTTCTAAGCTTTTATAAGCTTCCTGAAAACTAAAATCAGTCTCTACTTAGTATGTTAAAAAATTCAAGAAAAACCATGAAAAATAGTGAAAAATAAGAATCAGAAGAAGAAGAAGAATGGAGCAGAGTTTTGATGAATAGAACATGGTTTAGAACTCAGGGGAGTGTTAGGATATAATTCTTGGTCCTTGGTACATTGATCATGCTGAGGGTGTCTTTGTAAGTTCCAATTGTCTACTTATTAGCTTAATATTACATTTTATGAGATTTCTACTGTAGATCTATTCTTATTATTTGATTACTGTTTCATTAGTATTAATTAGTTATAATATTGCTTATTTGATTAGTTTGCATAGTTTTGTGATCCTACTATCTTAAATCTGCTCATATATGGTGATCTGTGAAACTGTGGAATTTTGTGTTTGAACTTGTGTTTCTGTGCTTTGTGTGGACTGATATAGTAGTATGTAAGCTTGGATAATGATGGCATGGTTTAAAAACAAGATTTTCTTGATTAAAGTTTGAAACAGATTTAAAAGGGGGTGTTTGGATCAGGTTATATTGCTGAGTTGCTGTTGTTTGTAGGCTTCTAATTCTGCATAAGTAGTTTACTCTAGGGTCATTTAGGTTAAATATAGCATAAAATCAGTAGCTCATTTAAATAAAAGTCAAAATCAAGTTGATTCCATCATAAATCTTTAACTGTTGTTCAATCAGAGAAGCAAAAGCTCATTTTGTGTTTAAAATTTGTTAAAATCTCTTGATTCACTCTCACTTAGGCTAAATAAACTTGAATGAATCAGTAGAATCAATCACAACTTCATAAAAGTCAATATAGTAGTTTTTATGAAAAGTCAAAAGATTACTTTCTCAGATTTCATCAAAATGGCAAGAATTTTAATGAATTTTCTGCTTAGTTTCAAGCTTTGTAATTTATTGGGTGTATTTTCCCCGAGCTCAACTACAAATCCCCCCCCCCCTTATCTTATTTTTAGGATTTATCTGTGGGCCCCCAGCTTGCCCCAAAGTTAGTTGCAGGGGGAGGAGATCCCCTGCACACAGATGCTCAGCTCAGACCCCCAACTTCCTAGGTCTCTCCAGGGTTCATAAGTGGGTCCCACAAGCTAAACTTGGGCTTTTTGGAAAGCCTTGGTGCCACACTTGTTGATTCTAGGATCCATTTGCCTTATAGCTTGTTGGTTAAGCTTGGAATCATGCTTGAATAAGCCTGCAGGCCTGCTTGTTGAACCAACCCTTGGATTGCTTATTTGGGTTTTTTTTTGGCTTATTCAGTGGTTGTAGCTTGTTGATTTAGCTTAATTATTGTTCCCTTCAGTTGTTTGTACTTAGTTTTCTAGCTTGAATTCCCTGTGTAGCTTATTTGAGCTTTTAAGCTTTGATAGTTGACCAAAGTCAACTGTCCAAGCTTATTGAGCTTTCTCAGCTTATTTTTAAGTTTCACACTTTTTGTTTTTATAAAAGTTTTTCATTTTTAAGTATAAAATAGGTTGGTAAAAGTAAAATTCCAGAAAAACAATTTAAATTTTAAGTGATAGTTTCTATTTAATGTAAATTAAATTTTAATTTTCATTTTTAAATTTTTATTAAGTACTTGTCATTTTTATATTTTTATTAATTACCTCTTATATTAAATTATTTATAGTAATTTTCTTAGATTTTTATTTTATCATTTAGTATTTATTATAATTAATCTTAGTTTTATTAATTATTAATTAATAATTAGTTTAAAATAGCATAATTAGTTTTTATTAAGTAAAACCTAGTTTTTATATTTTTTCTAGCTTTTATATAATGTAAAATAAATTCAGAAATTTTCTTATAATTTTTACTGTTAATTTTCTATTTTTCTTAATTTAAAATAGTTTAATTAGGTAATTAATAATTAATTAGTAATTAATTAATAGAAAATTCACAAAAAGACAATAAGACTTATTTTTAATTTTAAAACTTGTTTTTAGTTATTTTATAATTTTAGAAATTTTATTTTCACTTTTCTAGTATTTAATTAATATTGTATTATATTTAAGTTGTTTAAATATTAATAAATTAGTTTTAATTAGTATTTAATTACTATTAAATAATTAAATAGTGTAAAAATTAATTTTCTTTTTCTAAAAATTTTCTTTGTCTTTTAGTTTGTAAAAAAGTCATTTTCACCCCCTGGGGTTTTCAGATTTTAGTTTTCACGTTTTATTTTGTACGTTCGCGTTATTTTAAACGTAAACGTACGCGTTTTAGGTTTTAAACGTTTCTGGTTTTTCTAATCTTCCAATCTTGTTCATATAGCTTGTTTAAGCTATTTCATTGTAGATTCCTTAGTTCAAATCATTCACAAACCCTTTCCGTCCAAATTCACCCGATCACGAAACCATTTTATAACCATCACCTCGTCGGGACATAACGACCCGGGGAAACACTATACTCCCTCGGAGCATTGGTCTAGGCTTTTTGACTTTGTTGACCATTCCCTGGTCAATATAAGTTGACGGTTTAGCATCAATCAATTTTTGGCGCCGCTGCCGGGGAGGTTGTGTGCGTTTTCTAAACGGTTTTTCTGATTAGTGAATCGGGATATACATCCATTGTACATTTATCCATCCATTGTTCATATTTTCTTATTATCAAAACAAAACTGTTCCCGAAAACATTTTAAACTCAGTTTTCAACGAACACAAAAACACAAACATTTTCTTTCCTATTTGTACAAAATGTTTATCCAAAAATCCAAAAACATTCTCCTTTACCCTCTCACATCTTTATTCTTCATTCCTAACCCTCCCAAACCTTTTGATTCTTTCTATGTCTCATCCACACCTTCTGGTTTGCCAGTGGTGTGGTAGTTCTTATAATGGTGGTAATTGCCCCAGTTGTGGCATGGTAGAGTCAGGAAGCGAGTCTGTCTATAACCAAGATCCCTATTCCTACCATGACACGACTGATTTATTCCATCAGCTACCACACCATCAGTCTCAGTAGTTTTACTGTTGTGAGTACTGTGGTGGTTCACACTACAGTTCTGATTGTCAATAGGGAAACACGCTTGTCTATGAGCAGTTTCCTGATTACGATTATAACTTTAGCACATACAACCCACAGCCACATCAGTTTTACTGTTGTGATTACTGTGGAGGTCCACACTTCAACTATGATTGTCAAACAGGGAACCCAATTCCTTGTAACACTTTTGACACATTATATTATGACGAACCTCCATCTCTACCAATTCCTCAAAGTCTTCTCCTTGATCTCTTGGATTTAGTGAAAGATTTGAGAGGAATCACACATACCCCAGATAATCCAAACCAAAAGTCGATGGAAGAATTGTTAGCTGACGAACAGGCTGCTAAAATAAATTCCCAAGATGCTTATGAAAGATCTATTAGGGAATCAATAGCAAAAGAAAAAGCAGCCAGATCTAGCTCTCGATTTTGTTTCATTCCTGATGACAGTGATGATGAGGAAACACTTGATATCCTTGGATTTTATAAAGATTCATCAGGTTCATCAGATGAGATTCCATCAGTTGAGATTCCATCTCAACCCACTCCTATCATACCCGAGGTTCCCACTCACTCTTTGAGCATGGGAGACGAGCATCTTGACACTGTTCCTAATAAGAAATCAGACGAATTCATAAAGTCTAGTGTTGATAACCTTGTTCCAATCCCAAGAGAGTCACAGGGAACTCTTGATCATTTGTGTGATATCCCTCCTCCTCTTGTCTTCCCGAATGATGATGTTCAGATGTTCTCCGATTCTACTGATGACGATTCGTTATCTTGTGGAGACATCGTTTTTATGGAAGAATTACCTTCTAAGCTAGTTAGCTTAGAAGAAGAGAATGATGAGATTGACACTGAAATCAAGGATGAAGCACTTCGTGCAACATTATTGAATGTTGATCTCCTAATTTCTAAAATCGAGGCTTTCAAAATGAAACCTATTTCATCTCCTATCCCCATAAAGGATAGTGACATTTTCTCCGATGATCCTATTCCGGAGTTTGAAGCCTTTACCTTTGATCATATGGGAGAGAAGATTAGTGGCAGTACCACTTCTCATTCTCAAATTTCTCTCCCCGATTATGATTCATTCACTTTTGAGGAGTTCTCCGGTGAACTCACTCATATCATATCTCCACCGGAGTATGATAACTTTTACTTTGATCTAGACAAAGTCGATCTTTGTTTTCCGGAGGGGAATATTCTCAACCATGAGAATTTGATTGATATCAAAATCCCAACCCTCCCACCCATATGTCTAGATCATCCGAGCTTAAATGATGAGATTCATGATACACCAATCATGAATTCTCTTTCTGATGATTATGAATCAATCTTGATTGTCATCAAGATCTTTCTCCCATTCTTCACCTACAGGGTGACTTCTCCAGTTCTTCATTCCTTCGGGAATGAAGACATTATCTTTGACCCCGGCATCACCGCTTATAGTTTATACTATTTTACGCCTGGGTCTTTATATCTCATCGGTGTGGAAGTTTCACGTGCTTCAAATGTTTGTCCAAACATCTTGAATGAAAGGCCGATTCAGATTATCTCTTCCACATCATGCTTCCCCAAGGACAAATGAATTCGGGGTCCAGTCAAGCTAGTGACTCGGTAAACAAAAATAGTAGCATACTTCTAGGGTTTTCACCCTAAGTGTGGGGGAGTCCCCCATGCTATGGTTATTTATGAAGTGAAAATACAAAATGATGTTTTCCACGCTTAGCTTGTAATGTTGCCCTTTTATGTTCAAAGAGTTGGCATAATAGCCGGGACTTTGTGGGGGGGGGGGGGGGGGGGGTATTTTGCTATTCTAGCGAACTTTATCACATTTTACTATCTTATACCCCCGTTTTTGACCAAAATTTTTAAATTTTTTTCATTGGAGCTCAAAATTTTTGTGGTAATCAGTCCGCCTTGTCTAACCGACAAAAGGGATTGGCTAGTCCAGGAGCAAACGGCTCTTGGTAAAGACATCTCAAATCCGTTTATGGCTTGCAATTTGCCCAAAATTGTATGGTACCTCAACTCGCCATATCCCATAAAGCGAATGAGTTGGCTAGCCCACAAGATTATGGCTTGTGGTAAAGGCAGTGGAAAATCCATAATTGGTAATCAGCTCACCAAGATGTTGACTATTCCATCAAGAGCTGGCTAGTCCAGAAGCAAACGGCTTTTGGTAAAGACAAATCAAATCCGTTGAGAGCTGGTGGTTTGCTCAAAATCACACGGTTATCAGGTGTGCCACAGTTCTTACACCTGGCTACTCCAGAAGTGATGGCTTTTGGTAAAGAGTTTAAAATCCATCAAGTTTTCCAAAAATATTGCTAGGGACTAGCAATAGTTTAGTGTGGGGGATTGATGAGTGCGCAAACACTCATCATTTTTATCGTATTTAAACTGCCAAAACATACAAAAACAATCGAAAAGTCATCAAAATACTTAAATTATCTCAGGGATTGTGTTTTATGTGTTTTAAATGCAAAACGAGCAAAAACAAATGAAAAACGATCAAAGTTTGCAATATTGGCAGTTTCAGTCCCCCAAGTTTCTAAATTTGTCAAAAATAGTCCCTACGTATTCATTTTGAAAGAAAAGTCAACCCAAGTCCTTAAAAATTCAAAAGTGATCAAAAACGGACTTTAGGTGAAAAGTTTGGAAAAATTACACGTTTGGTCCCTGCAGTTTGAAAAATGACAACTTTAGTCCCTGGGAATTTTGAAAAGTACAAAAATTGCAAAAAATGGTTTTTTTGGAAATATTAACTTTGCAACAATGGTCCTTGGTGATACTATGGGATAATTACATTTCCAGCCCCTATGTTTAGTGAAACTTCAAAATTGGCCCTTGTGAAATTTCAATACAAACCAAACGGATCCCCAATGTTACTACTACCTCCCCTAAATCCAAAACACCACCCAAAACAAAAGCCCACTCCTTATACCTCCCATTCCAGGCCCACACCAACACTCACAGCCCACTCCCACTCAAAATCCACCTCACCCCGTTTTAATAATATTACCACTCCCTCCTCAGCTTTGACCCAGTCAACCCCCACCTCTTCCACATCACCCTCCCACCATCTGCTACCAGCCAACCCCCCCCCCCCCCCCATCATAACCCCTACTACCTTCCCCTCCTACACACTCAACCTCACCCTTATCACTCCAAACAAACACAAAAGTCCAAGTTTCACCCTCTGGCATCAAGTTAGCAGAAGGAAAATGCCAAACCTAGTTTTGGCGCCAAAATCTTCAAACGGCTAAGATCACCCCAAATCATCCAATGGCTGTTAGCATTGATGGGAAAGCATAAGTGGGTCCCACTGAAACCCTAATTGATCATATAAAAGAGAGAAGAGGAGCAGGGAGCACATAGTTAGTTAATGAGTAGTTGTAGTTTAGTTTTTAAAATCGTATTAGTGTAAACTTTATATTTCCAGTTGTTATCCTTGTTTTTTATGTACTTTCAGCTAATTCAATGTAAAATTAAACCTTCCTTAAGTTTAAATTCAAGTGTTGTTTGTTAAAGTCTCATTTGCAATTTTCATTAACAAAATCTCATTATACCTCATTGTTCTTAAATATTGTTGTTTGTTGGTTAATTCAAGGTGACTTAAGTCAGTTCTAAGCTTTTATAAGCTTCCTGAAAACTAAAATCAGTCTCTACTTAGTATGTTAAAAAATTCAAGATCACTACAAGAAAAGTGGCTTTTTAGGACCCCCATAAGCGTCCTAAAATGGTACTTTTTAGGACCTTTCATTTAATAGGACCAAGGATGAAAGCGTTTCATGTAAGGCGGTTGTAATAGGTCCAAAGCGTCCTAATATCTAAATACCCTTATAAAACCATTTTTATGGTCGTATTATATGTCTATGAACAACCCAAATAGCGTCCTAATAAAACAATATTAGGACACTTTTACATTGTTTTCACATGTGATTACCTACTTTTAATCTTTTGAGACACATAAAAATGTCCTTAAAAGTATTGTTAGGACGCTTATATGTAACATCATAGCTATTTTAGCAACCAAGAAAAGGGTCCTAATATCTCAAAGAAGATTATGAAACCAATTTTTTGGTTGTATAAAATGTCTATTAACAACCTAAATAACGTCCTAATAACAACATATTAGGACACTTTTACAATGTTAAGCGTCCTTAAAAGTTAATTGTTAGGACGGTTAATAAGTTTAATAGGACAATTTCAAAGTCCTGACAAGTCATATGATAGGACGCTATTTTCAGCATGCACACTCTATTATTACGATATTAATAAAACATCAACTAATTATTATATGAATAAAACATCAATAATATTCTAGTACAAATAAGTTAGATAATGATCAACATTTAAGTTACAAAACAACTTAAACGACAATTGCAACTTAAGACAACACCCTAATGATCCACACCGGTTGACATTCACTTCTTTGATTAACATCTCATTGCTCAAAAGCCTGTTTCAAGTAAAATAACACAAAGTCCATTGAGACACATTTATCTGCTGCATCCTGTCAGAAAGTTATTCAGCGTTTACATTAGAAAGCCTGTTTCAAGTAAAATAACACAATAAACAAGTATTAAACTCACTCACCATTAAGGCCATCTTTGTCACAGAATCTATATCTTCGAGAAGACATGAACTAATAACAATCACTTTTCTTCCAGCATCTTCAGTATCACCCCATGAGTACAAAACTTTGTCACTAAGGACACTTGAAAGGTGGACATCTGCAAGCAACAGAGATTAACTTATAAAAGACAAGTAAACAAAGCCATAAGCAACACATTTAATAAAGTACGAGTATTCAATAAATAATCAACATCCAATAACAAAGAAAACCAGTTACCACAGCAAGAGACAGCTATGTTATTGTTGAATTCTGGCACGAATGCATCAGCAGGCAAGTTATTTACAGCATGATGAAAATCACGTAGACTGAAATTTCCGTTTGGCCTGTATGCTACCTTCATCTACAACATAACATAAACCAACAAACAAAGCACATAAGTAAAGAACTGTCCTTATATGATTCGATACTCAACATATTCAAACTTAACACCAAACATCAAACATGCTTCACACATAGTCATCATGCATAAAACTGATACAGTTGCAGTAGAAATATAACTAAACCATCACAGTAACAACTAGGTCAACGTTTCGCCTATTAAACTAAACATGTTAAAACAGGGCACAAATTCTGAAGCAGATGTAGTTCATCTAGTCTGCATATAATTTTAATAACATAACTAGATCACATGTAGCACCTATTCATGTAGCTCTATTAAAAAAAATATAAAAGTTATCAGTGGGTCAACCCAAACTGACCCGAACAATTTTGATCTGATCTATAAAATGTTTTATAATCCTGAACCCTCAAATCTTGCCACTTTTATTTGTAATGCGTAGAATCCAAAATAGTTGTCACCTTAACAGCAGACTAACCTTTGGATACAGGAAAAGCCGGGGAGTCTCTGGGCTGCAGATTTTTAAAAACAAAATGTTATTTAATAATTTTAACATATTGCAAAAACTGCAAGTGAAACTTTAAACCCTCAACTTTCAACAGAAGAAAATTAGAAAGACTAGTTGCTTAACTTAAAAGGCTTGGGCACGTCTTGTTGAGTATGATTTTGCATATATCTTTTGCTTACTGAATTTTCATTCTTTGCCTCTACCTGTCAACCATATCAAAACGTCTATAAGAAAAAAGCAGTAACAAGTAAGAAAAATAGATATAGTATCATTTAACAACTAAAGATCTCACCTCTGAACTTCTAACCTCTATTTCAAAAGAAGTACGACTCATAAGGTGACTTAGATCAGTTGTGTCTAAATCTTAACCTTCCGATTCGAGTTCTTCATTATCACGTTCTTCTTTTTCAAGTTCACCCATCTGTGATAATATACGAGCAAAATCATCCTCACCTGAAATTCATAGTTAGCTCAAGCTACTCACCCAACAGATGAACATATAAACATAAACCATATAATGATAAACTCTAGATAACAATTGCACAAATTAAGACTAACAATACAACAATTTGAGGTCTACAAGATGCTCATAGTGCACACCTCTGCACACAATGTTATGTAACGGTTTATAGAATTTACATATGTTCTTAATAGATTGTTCATATGTAAGGGTTTTTATATTAATATCTATACGATGTAATCCATCTGTAAATGTATCCATGCCAAGTAGTCACAAAATTTTATTATAATATTTCTCTAGTTGTATCATTGTATGTTTATATAAACATAAACTTTGATCACGACCATGTTTTCATTACCCTTGTCAGTTCTCAAACCTTGAATCCTTAATCACTTTCTGGTTCACCTGAGTGTCTCTCAATCACGATGTCAAATTCAGATTCACTTTGCGGGCCATCTTCAAATACAATGGCTCCAATACAGTCTGGTGTTGGCAGTTCATGTTGCACCGACCCCACGACACCATATAACCTGACCTTAAACTCAGGAACGTCGACTTCATGCAGCTTGTCTCTTGCGGTTCTAAAGACCTGCACCAATGCATTGTGCTCATCTAAAACACGAATCAGCCCTTCAACAATCTCTCGTCTAAGGTTTGTCGTGTCCCTATTTGTAAAGTGACTGAGCCTATTATCCACCTCATGATCTGTATCATAGATATACAGCTGCAAAAACCTAGGGTCAGTGACGTCCTCAGGACACAATCTGCCTATCCGATGGTATATCTGTCCTGATACTTTGAAAACATATGGGCCTCTCCCAACGTTCACAGACTCGTCAATAGTTGCACCTAAAGATGTCATAGCAAACATTTGATTGTACGCACGTATGTTGTTCATGAAATGGCTGTCTGAGAAAAGTTGTCGGTTATACAAAGGGCCCGAAGACCTAGTAGAATAGCTCAGCCTTTCTTCAAACCAGAAACGGACATGACAATAACGGCACACACATTGTCATGGCTTAAAAGGTCTATACGTATTTGGCGGCCCTGAAAAATAGACAAAAAGGAATTAAGTAAGTATGAAATACGTATTCACTCACACACGGTAGTATAACAGTAAAGAGAATGGGAATACACGAAAGTAACCTGCTCGAGTAGACGCCGACTGACGAGGGATTCCTGATGACGAAGATGGAAAACCTTGGTGCCTGTTTCGTTGTTCCTCAGAATGGCCATCACTTCTCGGTAAGTCAGACGGACCAGCCACACCTAGGACACGAATAAAGCACGAACACGACTGTTAATACAGTAAACACGGAACACATGATTGTTTTTTGGAATGCAGACAACCATCTATGCCAGGAAATCCTAGTCTATAACCTTCACAGCTGCTTGTAACCGGAGTTGGCTGCACTAGTAGTTGTGAAAGGCACAGCATCCGATGCTGAAGCAATGCCTGCATACATGGCTCCTGCCCCACCAGCGACAGGTACAAATGCACGCAAACAAGCTGGCGACTGTCCACCAGATTCTCCATCAGGTCTACATGAAGTCAGCCCTGGTTGAAACCGATCGATACCTAATATACAAACATTAGCGTATATCAAGGATTGAGACAATAGAAGATAGAACAAAGGGCAAGCACAGTATATACACAACCTTAGACAATGGCCAATGAGTACTGACCTCGCGTGTTACGCATAGCACACTGAGACATTTGTGGAGTTTGCGTATCAGCTGCAGTAACAGAACACCAATTAGGTATGAGCTTTCTGAATATAGTTTTTATTGTTACTCTTTGCTGATAATGTAAGCGAAGCCAAGCGCCCAAGTCCCCACCTAACTGAGAGGTCATAACATCTTCCCATACACAAAGCCAATCAATTTTAAAAAGGACTGTTAGAGAGTAGTTAAAAGTATATTACTCGTAGTTTATAAAAAAACTTGTATGCCATAAAGATTGTACTTGGCATGGAACCAGTAGCTTGAATTCGAGTATGTTAACAATCAAGTCCCAAGCACGTCAACAATAATTGAACAATATCAGTATATAAAATACCCAAGCACAAATACACATACACATGTATTTAAATGAATCTAAGACAAACAATAATTAGGGAAAATAAAAAATGCATCTAAGTCAATCCAAAATTAACACAATATAAATTCAAAAGAATTGTATACCTAAGTAGATCGGGTATTATTTACTTTTCCGATTGAAAATGAAAAGACTGCTGCGAGAGGACAGCTAAATCAACACCAATTAACTTAGGGGTTCGATTTATGTGAGAAATTGTCAATTAGAGATAACATCCAAAAGAAAATTGAGATTCACGGAATTATTGATGGTGATGGGAAGCTGAGAGCAAATGGAGGCAAAAGGATGAGTGGAAGACTCGAAGCGGTATAATTTTGATTTTGGGAAAAAATTTGGGTGGGATTGTAAGCGGGAAAACGAATGTGGGTGCGAAATGTAAGCGGGAAATGGAAAGATACATGTTTTTTTCATTAGATTTCACAATTGCCAAGTATTTACAACCATAAATTTTCTTTACAAATTTTATAAGTGAGTTTTCATATATTTTTATTTTTTGAAGGAAATAATAGACATGTTAATTATAAAGTTCGATTAGGCTCGCGAGCCAAAACGAGCCCTAAAAAACGTATTTGTATATATATTTTTATAAATGTACAAGCTTATTAGGTTAAAGTTATAAGACCCAAGTGTCAAGGGTCTTATTAGGTTATGTTATAATAGGACATCTAGTGATCAAGTGTCGTATTACACTATCACATAATGGGACGCCAACAACTAAATGTCTTATAAAGTAATTTATTAGGATCCATATTTTAAGTGTCCTATTAAGTTATATGATAATAAGACCCCAAATAATCAACCATCCTATTATATAACTTTTTAGGACACCGCCTAAGTAGCAAATATTTAAAAAGGACCCCAAATGCTCATATGTTCTATTAAATTGTTTTTTAGGACTCTATTATCATACCGTCCCACACAAAGGGTCCTAAAAAGCCACTTTTGTTGTAGTGAGAAAAACCATGAAAAATAGTGAAAAATAAGAATCAGAAGAAGAAGAAGAATGGAGCAGAGTTATGATGAATGGAACATGGTTTAGAACTCAAGGGAGTGTTAGGATATTATTCTTGGTCCTTGGTACATTGATCATGCTAAGGGTGTCTTTGTAAGTTCCAATTGTCTACTTATTAGCTTAATATTGCATTTTATGAGATTTCTACTGTAGATCTATTCTTATTATTTGATTACTGTTTCATTAGTAATAATTAGTTATAATATTGCTTATTTGATTAGTTTGCATAGTTTTGTGATCCTACTATCTTAAATCTGCTCATATATGGTGATCTGTGAAACTGTGGTATTTTGTGTTTGAACTTGTGTTTCTGTGCTTTGTGTGGACTGATATAGTAGTATGCAAGCTTAGATAATGATATCATGGTTTAAAAACATGATTTGCTTGATTAAAGTTTGAAACAGATTTAAAAGGGGATGTTTGGATCAGGTTATATTGCTGAGTTGTTGTTGTTTGTAGGCTTCTAATTCTGCATAAGTAGTTTACTCTAGGGTCATTTAGGTTAAATATAGCATAAAATCAGTAGCCCATTTAAATAAAAGTCAAAATCAAGTTGATTCCATCATAAATCTTTAACTGTTGTTCAATCAGAGAAGCAAAAGCTCATTTTGTGTTTAAAATTTGTTAAAATCTCTTGATTCACTCTCACTTAGGCTAAATAAACTTGAATGAATCAGTAGAATCAATCACAACTTCATAAAAGTCAATCTAGTAGTTTTTATGAAAAGTCAAAAGTTTACTTTCTCAGATTTCATCAAAATGGCAAGAATTTTAATGAATTTTCTGCTTAGTTTCAAGCTTTGAAATTTATTGGGTGTATTTTCCCCCAGCTCAACTACAAATCCCCCCCTTATCTTAGTTTTAGGATTTATCTGTGGGCCCCCAGCTTGCCCCAAAGTTAGTTGCAGGGGGAGGAGATCCCCTGCACACAGATGCTCAGCTCAGACCCCCAACTTCCTAGGTCTCTCTAGGGTTCATAAGTGGGTCCCACAAGCTAAACTTGGGCTTTTTGGAAAGCCCTGGTGCCACACTTGTTGATTCTAGGATCCATTTGCCTTATAGCTTGTTGGTTAAGCTTGGAATCATGCTTGAATAAGCCTGCAGGCCTGCTTGTTGAACCAACCCTTGGATTGCTTATTTGGCTTTTTTTTTTTTTTTTGGCTTATTCAGTGGTTGTAGCTTGTTGATTTAGCTTAATTATTGTTCCCTTCAGTTGTTTGTACTTAGTTTTCTAGCTTGAATTCCCTGTGTAGCTTATTCAAGCTTTTAAGCTTTGACAGTTGACCAAAGTCAACTGTCCAAGCTTATTGAGCTTTCTCAACTTATTTTTAAGTTCCACACTTTTTGTTTTTATAAAAGTTTTTCATTTTTAAGTATAAAATAGGTTGGTAAAAGTAAAATTCCAGAAAAACAATTTAATTTTTAAGTGATAGTTTCTATTTAATGTAAATTAAATTTTAATTTTCATTTTTAAATTTTTATTAAGTACTTGTCATTTTTATATTTTTATTAATTACCTCTTATTTTAAAGTATTTATAGTAATTTTCTCAGATTTTTATTTTATCATTTAGTATTTATTAGAATTAATCTTAGTTTTATTAATTATTAATTAATAGTTAGTTTAAAATAGCATAATTAGTTTTTATAAAGTAAAACCTAGTTTTCATATTTTTCCTAGCTTTTATATAATGTAAAATAAATTTAGAAATTTTCTTATAATTTTTACTGTTCATTTTCTATTTTTCTTAACTTAAAATAGTTTAATTAGGTAATTAATAATTAATTAGTAATTAATTAATAGAAAATTCACAAAAAGACAATAAGACTTATTTTTAATGTTAAAACTTGTTTTTAGTTATTTTATAATTTTAGAAATTTTATTTTCACTTTTCTAGTATTTAATTAATATTGTATTATATTTAAGTTGTTTAAATATTAATAAATTAGTTTTAATTAGTATTTAATTAATATTAAATAATTAAATAGTGTAAAAATTAATTTTCTTTTTCTAAAAATTTTCTTTTGTCTTTTAGTTTGTAAAAAAGTCATTTTCACCCCCTGGGGGTTTTCAAATTTTAGTTTTCACGTTTTATTTTGTACGTTCGCGTTATTTTAAACGTAAACGTACGCGTTTTAGGTTTTAAACGTTTCTGGTTTTTCTAATCTTCCAGTCTTGTTCATATAGCTTGTTTAAGCTATTTCATTGTAGATTCCTTAGTTCAAATCATTCACAAACCCTTTCCGTCCAAATTCACCCGATCACGAAACCGTTTTATAACCATCACACCTCGTCGGGACATAACGACCCGGGGAAACACTATACTCCCTCGGAGCATTGGTTTAGGCTTTTTGACTTTGTTGACCATTCCATGGTCAATATAAGTTGACGGTTTAGCATCAATCAAATCTATTTCTCGGTTTAAATCATAGAAGTGTAAAGTCCCGTGCACTTCCACATCATGTCAAATTCTTCAGATTCAGTCATACCTGAGATACTCAAATTGTACGACATGATCGATGAACATCAGACTTCCAACCCTTCACAACAAATTAACTTGTTTGAGTCTGATAATGCTGCTATGGAATCTTCGTGCTCTAAGTCTCGAGAGAATGAACTTCATCAGCCAATTAAATTGCCCGATAATGCAAAGGATTGTTGCATTGAATGTTTTCGATTACTTCATTCACATCTCAAGGTTCTCTTTGCACAACTTGGATACTCGGTTGGTTACAATCGTGCATTCGCAACACCCTTCAGTGAAAAGGCTGAGACCTTCACAGGCAAAATGACTCTATACTTAGATCAACTTCAACAACAACTTGAAAAGTGTGAATTTTCTGAAGAAAGATCTATGGCTGCATTCTGTGTGATCAACAAGACACTCCAAGCGTTCATTGATTCGCGATTCACTGAGGAGTATGATCATGAGAGTCAAATGACGAAAAAGAACTTTGCTACTCACACAGGAATCGAGGTTGGCGTGTTCAGAGTCTCACTACTCCAACTCATGGGTAATGTGAAGGAGTACATTATGGAAAGAGCACAACACAAACTCAAGTATGAAGACAAGGTGAAGGCATGTCAGGTGCAATCAAGTGATGGTATTGTAGATTCGAGTAAAGCATCGGATGTTGGGAGAGTTATCACCAATGACAGAGGATCAGAGACTGATAAGCTTGACTCTACCAACTGTTCAATGACTCTTGCAACACAGGATGTGGATGCATATATCAGACCGATGAAAGAACACGCTTCATGTGCTAAGGTACTCAAACTGAATGACATGGTCGATAAACATGAGATTCCCAACAAAGTACAACTGACAAACGTTGTTGGTTCAAATATTGATAATATGGGAAATAGCAATGTTATCCCATGTGAACAATATGTGAAACATAACGAAGAGTTAGTTGTACCAAGTAGTGCATCTTCTGTTGTCGATAATGATTGTGATTTGCATGAGCACACTGTTTATATCCCTGATGACACCCTGACCACTAGGATTAATATTCTTAAGGATCAAGTTAGGTGTTATGAACAACGTGCAAAATTTGAGCTAACCGAACGTGAACAGAAAATGGATTGGCAAATGCATGCATATATAAAGGAACGTAACTTAAAGGAAGAAACATGGAAACAAGAGTTAAAATCTTTACAAAATCAACTTGATCAAACTGTCAAACGTGAACAGGAGATACAAAAGAGGATGATTACTCAAAAACTTGATTTTCAGGATAAGGAAACGAAACTCTTAAATGATTTTTCCAGACTTAAGACGTTAAAGAACAAGCTTGAAAACAAGTTGTACACACAAGGCCAAACCATTCAAACTGCTCAAATGATACAAAAGCATAAAAAGTTGTGTGATGAAAACAGTGAAAAGGATGTAGGTGAACCCAAATCTAATTGGCTTAGGAGCGTTAGAGATGCCCAACCTACATTATATGATGCAAATGTTATGCTTAAGCCTGGTCATGCCCCTCCTGATGTGCGATCCGATGATGAGACCAATAAGATAGAAGATAGAACTAGAGAGAAATTGGATGAAAAATTAAAGGATCCCTTGTGCATTGCAAACAAAATTCTGTACAAATATGATTACTTTGAAGATAATCGATTAGCTCTTTTTGTCACTAAAAAAAGGTTTACCCCAGAGCAAATATCTTGGAGTTTTGACCTTGAAAGAATGAAAGCAGAAAGAATAGTGGGTGAAACTCGTACCATGTTTAAGATAGCTAAACCAACGTTATACCCACTAAATACACCCAGTCATCTTGTCCCTTTAACTATCCCCACGCAAAATAATACTCTAATTGCTCTATATGTTCTTGGTCAATTATTCACTGATTTTGAAAAAACATGTAAAGAGAGAATTACGCCAACGGATATTACTGAAGGGGAAAGGGGTTTTGAACAAACAAAGAGTTGTTATTTAACTGAGGTCATGCCATTCTTTAAACTTCTCAAGGAACATTTTGAGGGTCTTCAAAAAACCTTAAATAAAGATGTTGAAAATATGAAAAAGGTGTTTAAAGAAGTGGAAAACGAGGGAAAACAAACTGCATCAGATCTTCAATATAGTGAAATTGCGAGGAAAAATGCTCTTATCATGAATGATACCTTGATTGCTAAATGTGTTGCTTAAGATGTATTCTATACTGCCACTGATTCTTTACTAACTGCTTGTCAATTTCATGAAATGTCTGTTGCTTTGAATGTTCTCCAGAATCGTGTTGTTGAGCTTGAGGGGGAGAATTTAAAATTGCATGAGAAAATTCAAAACGATGACCATGATAACATGGTTAGGCATTTGTCAAAACTAGAGGTTGATAATCTTAATTTGCAATTAAAGTGTCAACATTTAGAAGAAAGAATTAAAATCTAAAATGCCAAGACATCTTCGGATGCTCCTGAATTTGATGCATATTTTGAATTAGCCAAACGTGATGAAAAAATTCAAGCTCACACTAACACGATTCGAAAATTGAGGGTCCAAATTGACCAATTGAAGTCAAACAAGAGTGATGTGATTGGCACTCAAAAACCACAGTCTATAGATTCTCAGAATTTTCAATTTCAAGATACCATCAATAACTTGCAACATGAAAATGCTTGGTTTTGAGCTGAAAATTCAAAGGTTAAATAGCATTACAAAGAGTTATATGATTCAATTAAGATCACACGTGATAAAAACAATGAAAGGATAACTTCTTTGCTTAAAGAAATTGAGAATCTAAAGACTCAGGTGAAAGGAAAAATGCCAATCATCACTTGTGATAATGTTGTTCAAAAGGTTTCTGCTTGTAAGAAGTACGCTATTGATGCTGTGAATATTTCTCTTCCTCTTAGGAATAATAAGTTAGTTCATAGTGACTATCTTAAACATCTTAAGGAGTGCCTTGACTTGCTTCGTGAAACCATTGAAGAGGATAGGATAGCAAAACCACTTGATGATGCTATTGTAGGTGCCTGCTTTCTCACTAATAGATCTCAGGAACTCTTAGAATATGCTATTGGTACATGTCCTAAGATTGATAGCAAGCAAGATAGGTCATCTGCTTCATCCTCCAAGTCAACAAACAAGCATGTTACCTTTGCTGAACCTTTGGAAACTTTAGATCCCAACACATCAAAACATGTTCAGCAACTAGAAGTGAAAAAGACTAAGTTTCCCATCAGTCCTTCTATAGTAGTTAATAGTGACACTAAAGCTAGAAAGTAAAAACCAATGAGAAATATAAAGAAGGATAAGACTTCACCAGCTAAAAGTGTTCCTAAGAAGAAAGTAGAAGACCACATGAGGAATTATAAGTCTGAGTTAAAAGGAATCATAATTCAAATCCTAACTCACTTTGCAAAACATGTAATAAATGCTTAATCTCGAGTAATCATGATAAATGTGTTGAGAAATTTATGAAGTCGTTTAACAAAACCCCAGTTAAGAAAGTTTGGAGAGCTAAACAAATTAAGCAAGTTTGGAAAGCAACAGGAAAACTGTTTGCCAGTGTTGGTTATCAATGGAAGCCTACTGGAAGGAAATTCACTTTAGGAGAACATTGCCCTTTAACTAGGATAACTAATTCTAAATTAGTGCCTATTAAGGAATGGAAGCCAACTGGTAGAACTTTCCCTTTGGAGACCCAATGTACTTTAACTAGGCCCATTGCATCTACTAGTGAAATTTCCACCATAGAAACGAATGTACCTAAGGTCTTGGTGGATCCAGAACTTGTTTGCACTAACCAACTGGAACCCAACTCAAATTGGGGATCCGACACTCCAAATTTTCTCCTCTCGTCTGTTTCCAAATGCAGCTCGTACATTTCGTCCTTTGGTATTTGGACTTAGGCTGCACAAAACATATGATTGGGGATCGCTCAGTGCTCGGGATTTTTGTGAATAAGTTTATCGGGACAATTATATTCGAGAACTACCATTTTGGGGTAATTATGGGTTATGGAGATTTGTTTCTGGTGACTGCTAATTTCCTGGGTATACTACGTGGAAGGACTTGGGCATAGTCTGTTCTCTGTTGGTCAATATGTTGATTCCGATCTTAACGTTGCCTTCAGAAAACACACATGCTTCGTCTGAGAATTGGATGATGTTGATCTTCTTAAAGACAGAAATATGGCAAAAATCTATACACCTTTTCTATCAAAGACATGATGCGGTCCTCTCCTATTTGCTTTCTCTCAAAGGCCTCAAAGAACAAATCGTGGCCATGGCAACAAAGTTTTAATCACTTGAAATTTTGTACCATCAATGATCTTGCTCGCAACAATCTTGTATGAGGTATACCCAGATTAAAGTTTGATAAGGAACATCTTCATTCGGCTTATCAAATGGGCAAAAGAATGAAGCATACTCGCAAACCCAAAACTGTCAACACCAACATGGAAGCTCTTTACACCCTTCACTTGGACCAAGGTAGACCAATGAGTGTGTGGAGTATTAATGGGAAGTAATATGTACTCGTTGTTGTCGACGAATACTCTCGGTTTACATGGGTAAAGTTTTTGAGAACCAAGGATGAGACTCTAGAAGTTATCATAAAAATTATCTAATAGCTGCTAGTAAGACTCTACAAAACCATCAGAATCATCCAAACAAACAATGGAACGGAGTTTATCAACAAACAACTCGGTCAATTTTACAAAGTATTAGCATCACCCACCTGAAAAGTGTTCCATGCACTCCTCAGTAGAATGGAGCTGTTGAAAGACGAAACTATTCTCTTGTAGAAGTTGCACGAACCATGCTAATATTATCCAAGGCACCGATGTTCCTATGGGCGGATGCAATTGCTACAGCTTATTACACCCAAAACCGATACTGTTAGCATTAAAAAATATATATATAGAAGTGATGGTCATTCTCATATTGTAACTTTGTGTCGTTTGTTAAGATTAGTAATAGTTTAGTCATTGGGCCTTGGACTTGGCAAGCTAATATGTCACGTGCTATGTTTCATAAGCCTTGTTATCTACCATGTAACCAAGTCCAAGCCCAAGCCCATAGAAAGCCTATGTATGGAACTATAAAAGGCACCTTACCTCTCATTTGTAAGGTGTGCTTGTGTGTGTTTTCTTTAATAAAAGCTCTCATTTCCATCTCTCTATCTCTAGTATACGAAATACATATACATACATATCAAGTCACCATCTTTCATCTCTACTTCATCTTTGCTTCTATATGGCTTTTATATACTTCAGTACGAAACCCGTACTTCAATGACGGCTTCTGATTATTTTAAAATCAAGGACTCGTACGTTCAATGACGAACTCTTTTTCAAAAAAAAGTTCGAGTCTAAACAAACGAAAAAGATTTCAAGCATAAACTCATTTTCAAACAAAATTCTTGAGCACTTTTTCAAGATTGTTCAAAAGATTTCTCAAAATCTCTCAAAATGAGTGCTCAAGAAAACTCCCTCAAAACCCTTAAATTGATTTTAAATGAGCTATCATTAAGGGGGAGTACAAACACTAAAATGTTCCGATTTCATGCAAAAACAAATCTGTCTTTCTCTCCAAAAGCTTTTTCTTAATCAGTTGATATCAAAAATATCACGCTATGCTATTTTTTAGGGGGAGAAGACATGATTAAAATGTGATCAAAGATGTTTAAACTTTGTGACTAAATCTCAAAAGAGCTCGACTCAGTAAGTACCAATGAATTGACGAAGCTTAAAATGTTAGTAATCGAAAAGACTTGTCCTGGACGGGTAATAATTTCAAGCTAGTCTAACTAGTGATGTAAGCGTGTCTCGAATAGGACTTGTCTGAGTAGAGTGTACCGTATTGAGAGACTTTCTTTGGACTTGACTAGGACGGGTAATAATTTTAAGCTAGTCTAACTAGTGATGTAAGCGTGTCTCGAATCAGTCATGTTCACTGAAAGTGGATCAATTCAAAAGTTCAAACTCCTCTCGCATGTGCAAATTTCTTAAATATTCATGAGCACATGTGAAGGGGGAGTCCTTCAAAAGAAATGCAAAACTCTCGAAGTGTCAACACTGTGTTTTATTATCATAAACACTTTGAGAGATTTTTCATAAATGGTTTCATGGCAATGATAGGATAGTCATGGAGTTATAAGGTGACTAAGGTTAGGAAAAACCGTCCTATGATCTGCCAGAGCCGGAGGGATGTACCCAAGGACAAATCTAATAGATTAGAATTAGAAGTCCTTAGGTATGATTGAAAAAAGGAGAAAATGAGAAAGAAGAAAGAAGTGGTTGAAGAATTAAAAAGAAAAGTTATGAAAAAGGGTGAAAAGAAATAGCCCTCCAAATGTTCAACCTTAGGGCAGACACCGGGTACAATTCGTATGCTACTGGTTGTTACTAAGGTGACACCGGTATTGAAGACAAAGACGTCATGGACCCAGTGACGCACTGCACTTAACCTTCTTAACCACTCAAGTTCTCTTAAAAGAGCTTGTTTCATTCTCACGGGGAACCGGTGTAATCTATCGACTTGTCTCTTAGAGATGGTTGATATTGAAGCAGGAGACCTCTCCCTAATCTTTGCATAGGAAACCAAATGTGCACTTATCGAGTCTAGAGCCCTGAAATTCATCAAAAAGATCTCATAGGAACACATGATATTCTACACTGGTTGTTCATCATTAAGAACACCAGATGTAAACTTTAGATTCCTACGCAGATCTTAGCAATCTGCCAGAACATTTATGAGAGAATTCACACAAGTGTTTCTCAATGATTGAATGGAAATTCCTGCCAGGGTCAACATCAAATAGCCCTGACAGCAGGTCACTTCGGTAATTCTTTATGGGTTACGCTTAGTGTTCGCAGTGGTTTCAAACGGTCTACAGTCGTGGAGTGATCCCCAGCGACTCACCCAGTCATTGAGCTACTTAGTAGGTCTTGTAAGCTCTCTCGAGAGTATTTGATATGGGAACGGCCTTGGTAAGGGTTAGAAGGAGTCTTCACACTATGCTGTTGACGATCTCTAATTCTTATCTGTAAGTACCGGATGTTTTATTGCTAACTGTTCATATGCAGGGACACTTCATCTCCATGGCGACAGATTCCACGTGCTCATACATACATCTGGAAGTTAAAGAAAGCTCCCTCAAAGATCTATACAACACAAAGTTCAAAGAAAGATTCTACGCCAAAAAGAAGAATCTACAAAGTGTAAAGACTAAAGATCAAAGTGAAAGAAAGGGAACTACGTACATATGAATATCAAAATCCAAAGATGTATGAGCATGTTGGAATGGCAAACAACCACCACAGACGCACAAGTGACGAAAGGCAGATAACTCCACATCACAAAGGAACAAAGAACGATGAAAAATCAGTTATCAAAGATCACAAAGCATGAAGGAACAAAGACTAAAGACTATTCTACAACGACACACAAAGTTAAAGACAATGAACACGGAAGACCCACTCACGTGGAGCATCATTCGAATGACCACCCCTTAGGGGGAGATTGTTTGCATTAAAATATATATATATATATATATATATATATATATATATATATATATATATATATATATATATATATATATATATATATAGAAGTGATGGTCATTCTCATATTGTAACTTTGTGTCATTTGTTAAGATTAGTAATAGTTTAGTCATTGGGCCTTGGACTTGGCAAGCTAATATGTCACGTGCTATGTTTCATAAGCCTTGTTATCTACCATGTAACCAAGTCCAAGCCCAAGCCCAAAGAAAGCCTATGTATGGAACTATAAAAGGCACCTTACCTCTCATTTGTAAGGTGTGCTTGTGTGTGTTTTCTTTAATAAAAGCTCTCATTTCCATCTCTCTCTCTCTATTATACGAAATACATATACATACATATCAAGTCACCATCTTTCATCTCTACTTCATCTTTGCTTCTATATTGGTGTGATAAAGTTGTGTTATTTAAGGTCCTACAGATACTTGATACACACTCCTCACAACAAAACTCCATATGAGCTGATACATATCAAGAAACCGGATCTCTCCTTTCTATATGTGTTTGGTGACCCTACGGATGATAGTCAAAATCTGGGAAAGTTAAAAGCTAAAGCTGATATTGGATTCTTCGTTGGTTATGCTCTGGATGGTAAAGGATACCGAATCTACAACAATCAAACCCAATAAATCTTGGAAACCATTCACGTCACATGCGTTGAGCTGACTGAGCATGTGGCTTCTGTACACATCAGTGCAGGACCCGCGTTTAAACTTTTGTCTCCTTAGCCGATCAGTTCAGGTCTTGTACAGCATCCCACTCATGCAGTACCTTATGTACTAACTACAAATGAGATCTAGAAGATCTTGTTTGACCCAATGATTGTTGAATACTTTGAGACACCTACTAATGATACACTGACGCCACCAGCTGCCGCTGCTCCGGTTCTGTACAACTTAAATGGTCCATCAGTATCTACTTGAATTGATCAAGTTGCTCCATCTGTAAGTTATTCACCATCATCATCGAGTCTTCAATCTCCTTCAGTACATCAAGGCACTGCAGACAACAATTCTTTTGAAGTAAATTCATTTGCTCCTCCTGATGTGGCTTTGTTCAATAATATACTTGCTCCTGAATCTTCATCAAAGGCATTTTCCTTTGGAGATCTTAACATGGCTACATCAATTCCCTACCCTCAACCACATGAGTATCTCTGATAATGGATCAATTGTCATTAGATTGAGAAAGTTATTGGGAATCCTTCTCAACCCGTGTTCACACGAAGGCAACTTACCACCTTTGCCTTGTGGTGTTTGTATAATTCCGTACTATCCAGAGTCGAACCCAAAGAAGTGAAGACTGATATCTCTAAAGACTGTTGGGTTAATGCGATGCAAGAAGAAGTTCGCAAGTTCGATCGACTTGAAGTATGGGAATTGGTACTATCTCTAGACTGTGCAATGATTATTGCTCTAAGTGGATCTTCAAAGTGAAACTATCAGTCTACCTGTCGTCCTAAAAACAAGGCAAGGCTTGTTGCTAAGGGATATCGTCTAAAGGAAGGCATTGATTTTGAAGAATCTTTTGCTCCAGTTGCTCGCATTGAAACTATCAGAATATTTCTCGTCAATGCAGCAAGTGAGAGGATGACGGTCTATCAACTAGATGTGAAAAATTGCATTTTTAAATGGCAAGTTGAATATAGTCGTTTATATCAGTCTACCTGAAGAATTTGTGGATCTTAATCGTCCTACCCATGTCTATCGTCTGAAAAAGGGCTCTCTATGGCCAAAAGCAGGCGCCTAGGGCATGGTATGATACACTTTCAAAGTTTCTCCTGGTAAATGGATTCTTCAAAGGTGTGGTTAATTAAGTTGAGAAAGGGGTAGTGCAACTTTTACTTCGTGAGGACAGAATCTCAGCTGGTGGATTTCTTCACAAAAAGCACTTCTGAGAGAACGGCTTCAATTCATTCTCCCGTGATTAGGAATGAAGAGTCATTCGCCAGTGTCACTCAAATGTCTTTAGGAAGTAAATGAGGTGTAATGGATTTGTTTCACATATCCTTTGTACATAGCTTAAAACAAAAAGAAAATAGAAAAGTATAAAACAACAAAAACCCATAAAAATTAGAAAACAAGAAAAATCCAAAAAAAAAATATTCTTCTCACGACATGTCTCTTGTGTAATCAATATTATGTACGTTTCTAGAAATGTCATTTAATAATGACACGGAATCATACATATGCTTGAGCAAGAGTTTTTCGGTTTCAAATGAAGTTTTTTTCTTCTAAAACAAGTCGTTTCTCAAAACATTCTTCATAACTATGGCTTGTAGTCATTTCAGGCTACAACCCGGACTTCAAAAATATGGATTGCTATTACTTCAGATAGCAACCCGTTTTTCAAAAATGGGGAAAACACGTCGCCAAAAAGACGGTTGTTCCTTGTACCGGGTGAAGTTCACCTGGGCATGGATTACTATATATCCATGTTTCCTCGATCTAATGTACGTTTCAGTGCATTATTTCTTGATAAAGAAGAGAAATCTTCTTTTTATCGCCAAATATTTTCCCTTCTATGATTTTTCCAGAAAATATTTGTGCAAAACTTGGTGGTACCATGAGATTTTGTTTGGAAATCAATTTGAACTCAAACTTTGATAAAATTTTTCACTCAATCAATGACATAATTTATTTATGTTTTAACATCCGTCATTGATTGAGGGGGATAGTTATTTCTCAAAATTTTATGTATCATCAAAACACCCCACACTTTGTACAAAACAAAAGCAACAATACGATTTGTGATGGTTATGTGTCAGAATGAGTAAATTTTCAAAGAGTTTTCGTTAATACTTCGAATCTTTTGCAAACTCTTCAAATCTGACACATAACAACCTCCCTCACAGATTGAGGGGGAGCAAGAAAAAGTTCCTTTTATCAGAAAATATTAAAATTGACCGCATTTCTCTCCCAAAAGCTTTCTAACTTATTTAAATCAATTGAGATCCAAAATCTCACAAGATTTGAAATTTTTGATCAGGGGAGAGAATGTGATTTAAATATGAAATTTGATATTCAAATGTGATCTTTTGGACTCAATAAATGTGCTCCCACATATGTGCTAAACTCTTTCGAACATCAATGCACATATTGAGGGGGAGCAAAAGGCGTTTGTGGAAGTTATACCAAAGACTGACCATTTATCTTTATGCATGGAGTTATAAGGTTGGTTAAGGTTAGGTATGAATTCCCATGATACACCAGAACCGGAAAGATCTTCCCAGGGACAATCCTCTAGATAGATTAGAAGTCCTTATGAATGATTGAAAAAAGGAGTAAAGTGAGAAAGGGAAGAGTGCGGACTGAGATAGAGCTAGGACTGGAATAAACCCAACAAGGTTCTAGTGGTGAAGTCTCGGTAAGCACTAAAGGGGTTGAAGAATTAAAAAAAAAATGAAATGAGAAAGGGTGAAAAGAAATAGCCCTCCATATATTCAACCTTAGGGCAGAAACCGGGTTCAATTCATAATCTACTGGCGGTTACTAAGGTAACATCGGTATTGAAGACAAGACGTCATGGACCCAGTGACGCACTGCACTAAACTTCCCAACTACTCAAGTTCTCTTAAAAGAGCTTGTTTCATTCTCACGGTGAACCCTGTGCAATTTATCGACCGCTCATTGCAAGCTATGTTGATACCTAAAACAGGAGACACCTCCCCAGTCTCCAGGAGCGGATCAAAACGCACTATTGAGTCTAGAGCCATGAGATCATCCATAAATCTCAATAGGACACATTCTAAATATGCTTATTGTTTCACACAATGTGGAAAATAAGATAAAATATTTAGAGTCCTACGCATTATCCTTGTAGTATTGCCAGAACATCCGAGTGATATGAAAATACTCACAATGAAGATGGAAATCCTTCTAGAGCGAACATCACTCAAGCTCTTGGTAGGTGCATGTGAGATTCATCTTGGATCAATGATCAAGTGACAACTAGAAAGCAACAATGGTGCGATTCAACATTGAATCAAACTTGTTCCAGGATATGGATTGACGGATACTTTTGCTAAAACCTTTCGATGTGCTCACAAACTAATTTTTCGAGCACATTGATTGTGTATAATATTTCAAACAAAAGTATTTTTGATGAAAATGTGATTCAAAGTATAAAACTCTCGTCGTGTCTCAAAAATGTTTATCATATGACACGCGAGTGATTTCTATAAATCAAGTTTTCATCAATTCGTGAATATCAATTCACCGATTCACTCTATCGTGTTGTCTGCTTTGAGATGTTCCGGTATGAGAACATGCTTAGTATGAAGATTCCAAAGTGGATTCTTTGGAAAATTCATTACTACAACCTAGAAATTCCTGTCAAGGAGAGTCTTCTTTAAAAGAGACTCTACCTGATCACAGGTCGGTTTTCACAAAACTGGAGGGTAGTATGTCCTCGCAGAACGAATGACAAAGCCATATTCGTTCTCTATCTTTATTGCTAACTGTTTTATTTCAGGGACACATATAAAGATGGCATTGATGGATCCTATTTCCAGCTGAATCGGGTCAATCCATACCTCATGCTCACACATCCTCCTCACTATCAATGACGATGAGAGACTTGCTACAACAAATGTTGAGAGACTACCAACAACATTTCCGCAACTCTGATGAAAAGGTCTCCTGATCCACAACTCTAATGTAAAGTCTCCTGATCCAGAAGGGTGTGAGCATGATGGTCCTTAATTCACTACATCACATGATGGCGATACTACTATGGATGAGCTTGGAGATTTACTATGGCTGATGATCTCAAAGAAGCTCAAAGATCACACAAATCAAAGGAACTCAAATCACAAGTTCATTGCTTGAAGTACAAAGTGTGCGGAAAGGCGAAGAATCAGAACCTACGAGCTACAAAGACGAAAGAATGCTTAAAGACCAAAGAGCTTAATTTCAAAGGTGACCTCGCTTAGGGGGAGATTGTTAGGAATACGGATATTCTTGTAAAAGTCTCGGTCACCTAATTATTGTAATAGCATTTAAGTTAGCTCGTAGTTAGTCTTTTATTTAGTTAAGTATTAGTTTAGACTAAGTAACATCGTGGAAGAAGGACGGGTCTTACCCACTGTATGCCTGATCCACAGCCCGAGTGTGGGCGTTTTATGTTTCTTTGTAGGATAAGTATAAATACCCCTCTCCACATGTGGAGAGGTTGGACCTTTCACATAGTTAATCATTTAGCTCTTGTTTTTCTCTCTCTAAAGGCTCCCATTCTCTCTTTCTTTCTCTCTCTAAAATCTCTTCTTCTTTTTTCTTGAATCAATCTAACCACAAGTAACCATACATGTTATGAATTAGAATAACCTACAGCTTAACTACCTTACTTCTGTTTTGCACAAAACATGCAGTGTTTACAGCTTCGGCCCAAAATGGTATAGGTAGTTTAGAGTCAGATAAAATTGTTCTTGCAGCCTCAATCAGTGTCCTGTTTCTTCTCTCTGCAACACCATTCTGTTGTGGAGTTCTTGAAACACTATACTGTCTTAGAATACCCTTTCCCACATAGAATTGATTCATCACACTATTCTTGAACTCAGTACCATTGTCACATCTGATTATTTTCACTTTGTGGTTGTGCAAGTTTTCAACTCTGGTAATGAATGCCTTGAGTATCTCTGGAGTTTCATCTTTAGTAGCTAAAAAGAACACCCAAGTAAACCTGCTAAAGTCATCTGTGACAACTAGGCAATATGACTTTTTGTTCAAGCTATTCACAAATACAGGCCCAAACAAGTCCATGTGAAGTAAATGTAAGGGATCAGTAATTGTGTTCACTGTCTTGGACTTGAATGAAACTCTGTGATGTTTACCCTTTTGACAAGCAACACAAGTCTCACAATTCTCAAACATCTTTATGGGCATTCCTCTCACAAGATTTCCTTTTACCAACTTGTTCATGGTCTTGTAGTTTAGATGTCCAAGTCTTCTATGTCGTAATTTGGACTCATCAATAGTGGCCTTTGCAATCAGACAAGTTAAAGCTCTTTTGGGAACAATGTTCTTAATATGGTCACTGTATATATTTTCATTTCTAGGGACTTTCAATAGCACAAATTTATCATTTGGCAACTGAAAATCAGGAGAAAGGATCATACATTCAGTGTCTGTAAAAAGAACAAAGTTCTTTTTGTCACACATTTGTGAGACACTAAAGAGGTTAAACTTAAGCCCTTTCACAAGAAACACCTTCTCAAAGTCCAAATTTCCTGTTCTTCCTCTACCAATAATCTTTCCACCTTTTGGATCATTCCCAAAAGCAACATAACCACCTTCAAAAGGCTAAAAGTCTTCTAGTTGAGACTCATCACCTGTCATATGTCCAGAGCATCCACTATCAACTATAGCCATATCTTTTAGCTCATCTTGTAGATTACCCTGCACATGAAAATAGAGAAATTAGTTTCTCTTGGGGACCCAAGCCATTACTGACTTGGATCTGCCTTGTGCATCAACATAATTAAATTTCTTTAAATCACTTGATGCACTGCTGTTTTTGGAAACATTGTTTGGAACAGCTAATTTTGGTTTCCAAACCCAGCAAGCTGAGGCCTTAACAGCATAAAAATGATTTCCAACAACTGTATTTGATAAAACTTTTGGCCCAGAAGTAGAAAGTTTTGTACTAGCAGCAGATTGCTTACTAGCAGCAGAGTGCATACTAGCAGCAGAGTGCTTACTTGCAGTAGAGCCAGCAATAGAATCAGTTGTGGTTTTAAAAGCACCATTTGATTTAGCAGCAAAAATAGATCTAGTTGCACCAGATCTTAACAACACAGCCCTTGGAATCATGTTTCTGTTAGGATGAGGGTGAGTATTTTTAGAAACATATTTATGATTCACCCTAGAGTATTGATTCCAAACAGGCTTTTGGTGGTCTTTACAACTATTAATCAAATGTTCAAAACTACCATACTTATAACAAGCCTTTTTCTTTAATTGAAACTCACTACCTAATTTGTTTGAAACTAGGTTATTAAAGTTTCTCTGATTTCCCCTAGGCTTATTATAGAATCCATTCAATTGACCTCTAGGAATCTCATTATATTCTACCATTTTCCTAGAGATACCCTTACCTAACACAGGTCTCACAAACATAACCTGTTCAACTTTAGGTTCAACTTTTGTAGGAATTTCTTCCTTTTTCACACTTTGTTCTAGTTCAACATGTTCCTCATCACTATCTGAATACCAGTCTTCTACAGTAGGAGCCTCAGGAAATTTTCTAACCTCAACCTTAGGTGCTTCTAAGACACTCGTACTAGATTCACCTACAGGTTTTTCTATATCTAACTCACTAATAAAAGACAGTTCTTTTCCTGGTGGAGCATAGGCACTCTTAACAGGAGGAGCAACCTCATTGTAGCCTATTCCACTTCCTTTCCTCATCAATGTACTCTCAATAGATTTGTTAACCAAATCAGAAGAAAACTGTTGTTTATTTACTCTTACTATATGTTTATCCTTATCAGCAAGAGCTGCATCTCTATCTTTTTCTGCTTCTTCTAATTTATTCTTAGGAAATTCAAGTTCACTGTTTTTCTTAAAAATCTCAACATCCTGTTGGTTAATTCTATCTACATATTCTAGCTCACACTGTTTGAGATATTCTAGTCTTCTTTCAACATTTTGAATACCTACTTTGTAACCTAAGTTATCGAGTTTTAGGTGTTGACATAAATAATGTCTAAAAACATTGTTAGCATATTAACAATGTCTCTATGTTTTGATAATTACAAAGCATAAACTCATTAATCTAAAACTTATGACGTAAACAAGTTTTTAGTGCTTAATATTTGTCTTTACATCCATATCACTTAAGGTATGAATAAACAAAGGGTTTATTGCATTTCATGATCAAAGGAAATTTTTCTAATCACTAGAATTTTAATAAAATGTATTAAACATTCTATATCTTTTACAAAATTACTTTTGGAATTAAAAGAATATGTTTAATTCATTATAAATATATAATTTCAAATTTCCAATCCAAAAATGGCAAATTTTATCCAGAAAAATATTCCCCACTAAAAGACAAGAAAATCCAACGTTCTGAAGGGGCGGCCCCCTTAATCATTAAGGGGACCGGCCATTAATTAAGGGGACCGGCCACGCTCCAGAACAGTAAATTTTTCCCTTATAAATACTGGTTCATCCCATAGAATTTTCTCACCTTTTGCACTTCTAAACTTTATGTTCTAGATCCAAATTTCTATTCTCTTAATCCTTTGATCATAAGTACATAATTCTTTGTTTCAAAGTGATTCAAACATCATCCTCTCAAGTGCAAGAGAAGAATACTTCTATCCCCCAAGACAAGAAGTATTACAACTTGTTGTGACCTCCACATACAAGTTGTTGGTGCATCATCAAGATTATTTACATTACTCTTTGTGAAGATTGTTGTGTATATTTGATTGTAGATAGTTGTGCTAGGTACATTGATTGTGTGATTAGTTAGTGGTTTGGTGTGAAGAAGAAAAGTTAGGAATTAGATCATAGTGAAGAAGCTAGGTGTGAAGTTGTTAGTTGTGAAGTAAATTGGTGTGAAGAAGATAGACGTGAAGTAGTTAGTTGTGAAATAGATTGGTGTGTAGAAGTTGTGATCTAGGTGTGAAGAAATTGTGGTGTGTAAATTGGTGTGTAAGGTTTTCTCCACCATAAGGGAGCTTGTTGATATAGTGAAGAAAACTCTCGATTTAGGTGCTCGGGGAGTGGAGTAGGGTAAGGAAGGTGTACTTGTAGCCGAACCACTATAAATCTCTTGTCTCGCGGTTCGATCTTTCCATCTCTTACATATTTCATTACTTATCATTGTTATATCTTACTTATTGATAGTTGTTTATATTGTGCAAGACTTGAGATCGCATATTATCGAATCTAAATTTTAAAAACTAAGAAAACACTAAAACTATCTTTTATAACAAATTAAAAAGACGTAAAACTATTCAACTCCCCTTCTAGTTTTTCACAATTGGTATCAAGAGCCACGTCGAGCAAAATTTTTAAAATATATTGTATTTTAAAACTTGTAATGATCTATGGAATCTGAAAAATATTTAGAAGGGCAATCTATGCAAAGACCACAACTATTTGAAAGTGATGGATTTTTATATTGGAAAAATAGATTCGAAACGTATGTGAAATCAAAAGATCTTGATCTTTGGCATATTATTACCTTTGGTGATTTTCCTCATATTCAATATAATGTTGAAACTAAGATGGATGAAATTGTATCTTTTGAAAAACAAAATGATGACTTGAAAAAAAAATTAGCAAAAAATAATGAGGCTAAAATGGTCATTTATAATACGTTACCATGCAAAGAATATGAAAGAATTTTTATGTGTAAAACCGCCAAAGAAATTTGGGATTCTTTACTAATTACTCACCAAGGTAATAGCCAAGTCAAAGATAATAAAATAGATCTTCTTGTACAACAATATGAACAATTTACGATTCCGGAAGAGGAATCAATTGATAATGCTTTTGCTAAATTTAACACTATTATCACAAGTTTAAAAGCACTTGATGAGACATTTTCTAGTAAAAATTGTGTTAGGAAATTTCTTAGGGCATTGCATCCGAAATGGCGAGCTAAGGTCACGGCAATTGAAGAATCAAAGAACTTGATGACGTTATCACTAGATGAACTAATTAGTAACTTGAAGGTTCATGAAGAAATTATAAGAAGAGATTCGGAAACGGTCAAAGTCAAGAAAGAACAAACCAAATCCATTGCTCTAAAAGCCAAAAAGGAACCTAGTGATGATGATAATTCAAGTGACAAAAGTGAAGACGAAGAATATGCAATGGCCGTAAGAGAATTCAAGAAATTCTTCAAGAGACGAGGAAGATTCACTAGATCATCACGAGACGAAAGAAAATCATTCCAAAGAAATAGAAGTGACGACTACGGGAAAAGAAAGTGCTTTAGATGTGGAAGTCCAAATCATCTCATTGGCGAATGTCTAAAGCCGTCGGGTTATGAAAATCAAGGCGCATTTGTTAGTGGAACATGGAGTGATAGTGACAAAGAAGAAGTTGAAAAGCCAAGAGACGAAAAGTGTTTTATGGCAAAAGAAACCGACGAAATATGTTTAGGAATTGACTTGGAGCCTGACGAATAGATCAAAGATAGTGGATGTTTGAGGCACATGACGGGGAACCGCAAGCTATTCTCTACATACAAGGCATACAATGGAGGTAACGTTATTTTCGGTAGTGACTTACGTGGAAAAATCATTGGCAAAGGTACGATTTCTCAAGACTCACTTACTATTGAAAATGTAGAGCATGTAGATAATTTAACATATAACTTGCTTAGTATAGGACAAATATGTGATAATAAATGTAGAGTCACATTTACCGAAGAGGATACCAAAATAGTTAAGAATGGAAAAATTATAGGTAGAGGAATTAGGAAAGGTGGCATATATGTTATGAAACTAGGAAACAAGCCTGAGGATAGGATATGCCTAACGACCCTAGATGAAAACACTACATTGTGGCATAGGAGATTAGGACATGCTAACATGCAACAAATACAATCTTTGGCCTCTAAGGAATTAGTTAGAAATTTGCCTAATCTAAAATATGACAAGCATTTTTGTGATGCATGTAAAATTGGAAAACAAGCTCATGCTAGTCACAAAGCTAAGAATATAGTATCCACTACTTGGTGCCTAGAATTATTACATATGGATCTTTTCGGTCCATCCGCTGTGCGGAGCTATGGAGGAAACAAATATACCTTAGTAATAGTAGATGACTATTCACGATACACGTGGACTAGGTTTTTAAGTGACAAAACCCAAGCCTTTGAAAAATTCGAAATATTTAGTAAAATGATTCAAAATAAATTAGGATGCACAATAGTTGCCATTAGGACGGACCATGGTAGGGAATTTGATAACGAAGTACAATTTGAAAAATATTGTGATTTAAATGGAATATCTCATAATTTCTCCGCTCCTCGTACTCCTCAATCAAATGGCGTAGTAGAAAGAAAAAATAGGTCACTACAAGAAATGAGTAGAACAATGTTAAATGAACAATCCATCCCACAAAAATTTTGGTGTCACGCCGTAGATACATCGACTTATATTTTAAATAGGGTATCGGAGAATTCTAGGAAAAACTCCTTATGAGTTATTAAGAGGTAGAAAACCAAACTTAAGCTACTTTAGGGTATTTGGAAGTAAATGTTATATTCTAAACACTAGGGATTACCTCACTAAGTTTGATCCAAAATCATATGAAGGAATATTCTTAGGATACTCACAAAATAGCAAAGCATATATAATACTTAACAAACACTCCATGAAAGTAGAAGAATCACTAAATGTAACATTTGATGAAACACCACCACCTCCTAAAACATTACCTTTAGAAGATGATGACTTAGTCGAAGATGAAGCTATTGAGGTTAGTAAAACAAAACCCGTAGGAAATGATAATGAAGATATTCACTTAGAAAATAACGAAATTGTTAATATTAAAGAATCTAGATCACATCCATTAGATAATATAATAGGACATCTTAACCAAAGAACCCTTAGGTCACAAACCCAAGATAAAAACAATTTCTTTTGTTTCCTCTCAGCAATAGAACCTAAGAATATTAATGAGGCTTTAAAAGATGAAAGTTGGGTTATAGCTATGCAAGAAAAATTAAATCAATTTAAGGCAAATGATGTTTGGGAATTAGTCCCAAATCCAAAGAATATGACCATCATAGGAACTAAATGGGTGTATAGGAATAAGTTAGATGAGAATGGAATAGTTACTAGGAATAAAGCTAGGTTAGTTGTCCAAGGTTGTAATCAACAAGAAGGAATTGATTATGACGAAACTTATGCCCCCGTAGCTAGACTAGAATCGATTAGGATATTACTTGTGATTGGCCTGAAACAGTCAGATAATATCAACCAAAAGATGGTCAACAAGTCAAACATTCTAGGCCAATGATTCCGTGGAATACTGTGTTTCCCCGGGTCGTAATGTCCCAACGAGGTGTGCGATGGTTTATTAAAAACGAATCTGTGATCGAGTGAAAATGAACAGGAAAGGGTATAATTGTGTGTGTGTGATTACACTAGGGTTTTATAACTTAAATAAACTATTTAAAACGATTACGTGAACGCTGGATATCTAAAAACGTTTAAAACCTAGAAACGCGTACGTTTTAATTTAATTCTACGTAAAAGTACGAAACAAAAACGAATTTAACTAAAGTAGTAATTTGCAAACCTTAGGGGCTTAAATGCAAATTAAATAAACTTAAAATATTTATTTAATAATTACTAATTATTTAATTAATTATTATTGTTTAAATTGTATTTATAATTATTTAATAATTAACTAATAAATAAGAAAATGTAAAATAAGTCTAGAAAATTAAAATTAAAATTTCTAAAAGTCTAAAATATTATAAAACTTATTTTAAAAATAAAATTATATTTTTCACACTATTATTCTAATTATTATTAATTGTTAACTATTAAATTATTAATTAACTATTTATATGATTTAAATTATTATAGATACTAAAAAGACTTAGATAATTAAGAAGATTTTTATAAATCTAATTAACCATCACAGGAATCCTTAAAAATTATAAAAACTTTATTTTATATATTTTTAAACTAGTTTACTAATTATTATTCTATTTCTTATTTAATTACCAATTAAACTATTTAAATTATGAAAACTAGTAAATGAACAGTAAAAATAATGGAAAAATTACTAAAATTTTATTATGACTTATAAAAGCTAGGAAAAATATAAAATCTAGGTGTTGCTTTATAAAAACTAATTATGCTATTTATAACTTAATTGTTGATTAATTATTAATAAAAGTATTATTAATTCTAATAAATACTAAATGATGATATAAAAATCTAATAAAATTATTAAAAATACTTTAATATAAAAGGAAATTAATAAAAATATAAAAATACAACTTACTTAATAAAAATCTAAAAATTAAAATTAAAATTAAATTATATTAAATAGAAACTATCACTTATTATTATATTTGTTTTTCTTGAATTTTCTTTTACCAATCTATTTTATACCTAAAAATAACTAACTTTTGTAAAAACAATTAATTTATAACTTAATAATAAGCTAGTTATAAGCTAATAACCAAAACAGTTGACTTTAGTTGACCAACTAAAGAAATAAGCTCAAAATGATTATTGTGGGACCCACTATGGATTATTCTGGTTCACTAAAGTTAATTGAACAAGTTTAAGCAGGAATAAGCACTTGGGGTACTCAGAATAAGCTAATATCTCAAAATAAGCACTTTGCCATACCAAGTACAACACAGAATTGGGACAAAGTTTTTGGCCTAATTCAGGTGGGGTCCACTGGGTACCAGGTCAAACCTATGGTCAACTTATGATCCCTGGTAGGAGGGGGTTGGGAGAACCTAAGTTGGAGGTGTGGGGCCCACTGAGGTGGCCAGAAAACACCACCAAAGTTGGTGGTGTAGGACTGATATCTGCTGCACAGGGGAGGTTTTCTCCCTGCAGTTGTGTTTGGCCAGGTTTGGGGCCCAGGGAAAAAATGCTAAAAATATAGGGATGGTGGAATCTCAAAGATGAGCTGGTAGGCAACTAAACCTCAAACGCTCACAGTCCAAAACAAATTACAAAATTCAGAAATATTCAAGCAAGTTTTGTAAAAACTGAGAACAAGTAATTTTGACTTTTTATGAAACTTGAACTAGTTTGACTTATTTGGATTTCTAACACTTCTAACTGATTAATTAAGTTATATTAGACTATAATAAAA
Source organism: Artemisia argyi (assembly GCA_030686995.1). Classification (NCBI taxonomy): domain Eukaryota; kingdom Viridiplantae; phylum Streptophyta; class Magnoliopsida; order Asterales; family Asteraceae; genus Artemisia; species Artemisia argyi. Next base: position 48,888,221 of record CM060676.1, read on the forward strand.
CTTACTTAAGTGAAATTAACTACTTATGAAGAGATTTTGAGTGAGTATGGATCTTAAATACCAAACAGTTAACTGTTATGCAATATGGAATGTGATTTTGACTTTCTGTTGTTTGAGGCCTGAGTTTTAAGATTACTACAACCTAATATGACCTAAAGTAGTATGATTAAACTATCCTAGATAACTAATGCCACCCAATACACTCAGTATCAAGCTGAGCCAAACACCCCTTTTGTGAATCTGTTTTGAGATTTACAAAACCAATGGCTGTTTATGATTATGAGATTACTTTTTATCTATTTATTAAGGCTAAATAAACTTAATTAAACATATCTAAAACAGATTACAAGCTATATTTAATAAAAAAAACAAAGATTACAATTGTGACTTACAAATGAGTCCAAGCTAAGAACTGAGTGAACCAGTGAACCAAAACCAATTCCTATGGCCTCCCTTGAGGCTCTAAACCCAACTCCATTCAAAATCCACAAGTGTCTTGAGTTCTATCTCCCTTGAGACTGATTTTTTTTATTTTCCTTCTATTTATTTTTGATTTTTGGAATTTTTTAGTTGCTAATCAAAACTATTTAAAATACTTGGAACCTTGAAGAATACTAACAATTAAACCAAAGTGGGCTTAATCTAGCAAAAACAACAGCTTATAGCAGCTTTTAAATGAACTTGTCAATTTTCATTCAAAAATGCAAAAAGTTGATTTTAACAAACAAGAAAGGAATTAAAGGTTAAATAAAGTTTGCTTAACATTAATTCAACTGAGTACAACAAGATTTAACTTAAAATTACAATTGAAAATGAAATTATATTACCTACGATTAAGTTACACTAAGACTAATCTAATAATTTTACTCTGCTGCTTCTCTTTGGCTGTATAGAAGATATTTGAGCTCCTTGCAGCATTGTGAGACTTTCCCATCAATCCCTAGCCGTTGATATGGTCAATTGAATCCTGATGAGGCGAAAAATGAACCACTTTTAGGGGGTCATTTAAGCCCGGAATTGAATTTATTTGATCAAATATTGCCCTAAATCATTCCTTTTGTGATTTTAGGTACTTGGAGAGTGAATTCTGGAAAAGAAGCTATTTTGGACGTTTTTGGAGCATAAAAGTGAAGAAAACGGCAATGTCTCAATTTTCCATGCTGAGAACAGTACCTGACGGCGTCAAGAGTAATTTCCTGACGGCGTCAGACGTGAAAGAATTAAAATCCGAGAGTTCATGAAGGCGTCACCATGTAGAGCGTCAAGAGTTAATTGCATGACGGCCTAGGACCTGACGGCGTCAGATGTAGATCAAGGCCGTCCGAGGAAGATTTTGGCGGCGAGATGACGGCGTCACATGTTTGTTCTTGACGCCGTCAGACCCTATTTCCTATATATAGTTTTCTAATTTTTTCATTAAGGAGAGAGAAGTTTTGGAGAAACCCTAAGTACGATTTTGGTGCAACTTTTATATGTTTTTCAAGGGTTCCAAACCCTTGATACCTTGCATTGTAATTGAGATAAGTTTTCTTCTAATTCAATCAATATGTCTATGTGTTGGTTGTCTATATCATGTTCTTATCTTAATTCCATTATGCTAGGCTAGATCTATCTTGTGTTTGCTTAGATCTAATGAAACCTAGATGTTAATTATGTGTTGATTACTTGTTTATTCTTGTCTTGGATGAATGATTTATATGTTAGGCTTAAGAAAACTGGCAGATCTCCAATTGGTAACATGCTTGAACGTCATAAGAAACATGAACCGAGGCGCACTAGGTCTTTATTGGTTGTATTTAATGCATGAGCCACTGTTTACAATCCCTATAGTTGTGCTGGGCATGGTGTAGGAGGAGATAAGAGCTCATAGAATTGGGGAGTTATGTGTGCCACCCCATGAATGGTATTAAGGAATATGATCCGTCATCCATGCAATTATAACAAGTAATTAACGTGTAAAAGATGTCTAGGGAGTAGTGAAATCTAAGTAAACACATTTTCTCCAATTATTGCTCACAACTTTAGTATAATTAGCTTAATTTCATTTTTTGTATTTTATTTTGATTGCATCTTAGTATTGGGTTAGTTGAATAGCAACTAATTCCGCCCAAATCCTTCAAACCCCGAGATTTTACTTGCTTTCATAAAAATATAAAAATACAAAAATAATCATCCCTCACCTTTAGAACTAGTATTTAGGCTTTCTAATCCTAGCGACACTATTCCTAAGCTGAACGATCAATCCCCCGGTACTTGTCACTATACTATACTACAACGATCAGGTACACTGCCTGGTGGGGGTTGTAAGCTTCTCGAGATCCCTCGAGAGGTAAAGCCTGTTGCGATTCCCACGCATCAAATCCCAGCCGTTTAAATTGGTAACTTGGCGCCAAAGTAGTCTTTGGGTACTGTAGATTGCGTGGAGAGGGTTTTAGGGGTTTAATTGAGTTTGGAATGTTGTGGTGAGGTGGAGGTGATGAGGTGGTGGTCAGGTGGCAAAACCACCTGGTATGGTGACTCAGGTGGTGGTGTGAGGGAGATGGAGGGAAAAACTAAACCAGGGTAGTTTGTTTGACTTTTTAGTTTGACCCCAGTTTTTAATATTAAGGGGATTGGGCTGAGTTTTGGGCTTGGGTAAAAAATATAGGGTGGGCTTGGTATTAGTGTGGTATGGATTTGGATTTGGTATTTTGCGCTGTGAAAATAATAAGGATCCGTTTGGTTTTTTTTTAGTAACAAATCACAAGGACCAAAACTGTAATTTCGTGAAAGTTAAGGGGCTGAGTTTGTGATTTTTCCAAGGATCTCACAAGGACCAAACTTGACAAGGATGAATAGTACAAGGGTATATTTGATATTTTTCATTTTTTTAATACCCAGGGACTAAAATTGACAAAACTGAAACTCCAGGGACTTAACATGTAATTTCTCCAAACTTTTCATCCAGGGACTAATAGTGACAATTATGAATCCCCTAGGACCCTTAATGATAATTTTCCCATTTTGAACACCCGGGGACTAAAACTGTCAAGTTTGAAACTTTGAGGGACCTGTTTTGCCATATCTTCAAACTTCAGGGACCCAATATGAAATTTCACCAAACTTATCACCCAAGGACCATTCCTACAAAAGATTATTAGTACAAGGACCAAAATTGCTTTTCTCAAAGTTTTTAACATCCTAGGGACCATTTATGTCAATTTCCAAAGTATAGGGACTAAACTTGTAATTTTGTGAAACTTTGCACCAAAGGACTAAATATGTAACTTTATGATTAAAAAGGACCTTTGGTGACTTTTTCATGTTTTTAGAATAACCAGGGACTAGTTTTGACAACTTTTGAAACTTGAGGGACTGAAACTGCCAATTATGCAAACTTTGTACGTTTTTCATCTGTTTTTGATTATTTTGCATTTGAAACATATAAAACACACTTCTAAGATATTTTAAGTATTTTGATGCATATTTGAGTGTTTTTGTATGTTTTGGCAGCTCAGATTGGTATAAAATGATGAGTATTTAGACACTCATCAATCCTCCACACGAAACTATTGCTAGTCCCTAGCAATCTTTTGAGAAAAACTTAATGGATTTGAAAAACTCTTTACCAAAAGCCATCACTTCTGGAGTAGCCAGATGTAAGAACTGTGGTACATCTGATAACCGTGTGATTTTGAGCAAATCACCAGCTGTCAACGGATTTGATTTGTCTTTACCAAAAGCCGTTTGCTTCTGGACTAGCCAACTCTTGATGGAATAGTCAACATCTTGGTGAGCTGATTACCAATTATGGTTTTTCCACTGCCTTTACCACAAGCCATAATCTTGCGGGCTAGCCAACTCATTCGCTTTTTAGGATATGGCGAGTTGAGGTACCATACAATTTTGGGCAAATTGCAAGCCATCAACGGGTTTGAGTTATCTTTACCAAGAACCGTTTGCTCCTGGATTAGCCAATCCTTATGTGGCGGACTGATAACCATTTATTGCGTTCTAAGTGAGAAAAAATTTTAAAATTTTGGCTAAAATGGGGGTTCTTGATGGAACATGTGTTTAAATTCGTTAGAATAACGAATCTCCCCCCCACACTTAGAACTGAATATTGTCCTCAATATTCAAAGTACCGGGTGTTAAACCAACACTTAGAACGTAAGAAGAAAATACTCCATAGCCTTTATTTAAGTTTATGTACACACTTTTTTTTTTAGATGATATATACATATATACAACATGTGGGTTAGTATCTCCCCCACACTTAGGGTGAAAACCCTAAGTACATGCTACTGTTTTTATTTACTGAGTCGCTAGCTTGACTCGACCCCGAATTCATTTATCCATGGGGAAGCATGATGTGGAAGGAACAATCTGCATCGGACTTTCATTCAAGATATTTGGATAAACATTTGAAGCACGTAAAAGTTCCACACCGATGAGATAAGTACCCGGCTCATAATTTATAAATGAGAATGCCGGGGTCAAAGATAATGTCCTCACTCCCGAAAGAGTGAAGAACAGGAGAAGCCACAGGATATATGAAGAAAAGAAAGAAAGTCATGATGAAAATCATAACTAACTCCTCATCTTCAATAGGAGAATTCATTATTTCATGAATCTCCTCTTTTAAGCTCGTTTGATCAAGACATATTATGGGTATGTCTAGATCAAAATAGAAATTATCATACTCCGGTGGAGATATGATATGAGTGAGTTCACCGGAGAACTCCTCAAGGGTGAATGATTCGTATTTGGGATTGATTTGAATGAGTTCACTGGGGAACTCCTCAAAAGTAAATGATTCATATACGGGAAGAGAATTATAAGAATAAGAAGTGGTACTGCCACTTATCTTTTCTCCCGTATGATCAAAATGGAACGTTTGCAATTTCGGAATAGAATCATTGATCAAAACCTCACTATCCTTGACGGGGATAGGAGATGAAATAGGCCTTTCATTAAAAGCCTCGATTCTAGAAATGAGAAGATTAGCATTTAATAATGTAAGACGAAGAGATTCGTCTTGGATTATTTCTTCATCATTCTCTTCTTCTGAGTTGACAAGCTCAGGAGGTAATTCCCCCACATAACTTATGTTTCCACAAGATAAAGAATAGTCCTCATCAGAATCAGAGAACATCTCAATATGATCATTTGGGAAGACAATAGGGTGAGGGATATCACACATATGATCAAGAATTCTCTGTGACTCACTTGGGATTGAGACAAGGTTCTTAACACTAGACTTTATGAATTCGTCCGATTCCTTTGCAGGAATAGTGTCAAGATGCTCGTCCCCCATGCTCAGAGAGTGAGTGGGAACCTCGGGTGTGATAATCATGGAAGGAATTGCAACAGTTGAACTTGATGAATCTTTTTTAATAATAACAATGTTATCATCATCAGTGTCATCATCGTCATCAAGAAGAGCAGCATTGAAAAATGCGGCACGTATTTTAGCTGCATGCTCTTTGACTATTAATTCCTCCATGCTTTCTCCGTTTCTAACATTTCGTTTTTCAGCAAGTAATTCCGCGATAGATTTATCACGAGAATTTGGAATGAGTGGAAACGGTGGGGGTGTGAATGTGTCAAAACCGGATGTATTAGAACTAGAACAATGTTCAGGTTTATAATACGGTTGACATAGGAAATTATCATGAGGACCTCCACAATGTACACAAGAAAGACTTGGTGCATTGTGAAACGAAATATTAGCCAACTCCTCCTTAAGATCTTTAAGTTTCTCAAGAACCTCTATATAAGGGTCTTGCTGGATATGAGGAGTTGCTTGAATTATTTGGCACTGTGGAGGTGGGTCTTGAAACGGATAGTCATAATTGTTACAAGGAAATGGATTCCTTGTTTGACAATTAGAGCTAAAGTATGGACCTCCACAGTACTCACAACAGTAAAACTGTTGAGGTTGTGAGTCATATTTGTTATTAGGAAACTGCTCATAGACAAGCGTGTTTCCTAATTGACAATCAGAACTGTAGTGTGAACCACCACAATACTCACAACAGTTAAACTGCTGAGTCTCATAGTGTGGAAGCTGGTGGAATGAATCAGTCATGTCATGGTAGGAATAGGGATTCTGGTTATAGACAAACCCATTTCCTGACTCTACCATGCCACAACCGGGGCAATTACCACCATTATAAGAACTTCCACACCATTGACAGACAAGAGGGTGAGAATAAGACATAGAAAGAATCAAAGGGTTTAGGGGGTGAGAAATGAATAATCAAATAGGTAGGAGTGTAAAGGTGAATATTTTTGGTATTTTTGAAAATTTTTTGTAGTAATAATAATAAGGAAAATATTTTTGGTTTTTTGTGTTCGTTGAAAACTAATTTTAAAAAGTTTTCAGGAACTGTTTTTGTTTTTATATGATAATAGTATGAACAAGGATGGATAAATATACAAATGAGCGTGTATTCAGGTTCACTAATACGCAAAATCGTTTAGAATAAGCGCACAACCTCCCCGGCTACGGCGCCAAATTTCGACTCTTCCCAAACCAACCAGTCAACCGTGTGCAGCTGATAGGCCCACCTGGGAGAAAGTGCAAGTTATTATTGACCGTGAAAATATAGGGAAATCCCCGGGTCGTTAAGTCCCAACGAGATTAAAATTGTATTTTGAAACGATTAGGAGAATGAGTGGTACTGAGGACAGTAACAAAAATGATTGAGGGATGATTATACTACTGATTGCTTGGAATTTAGATAATATGAAAATATATAAACAATAACAGAGATACACGTAAAAGCACAAATAAGAAAATCAGATAGCAGACAGAGACAAGTGGGGTTTAAACAAACTACAAACTACAGGGGGTATAATTGAAACTTTTAAAACTTAAAATTAAAAGAAAATTTAAAGTGAAAATGAAATTATAAAATTGATTATTTTAATATTTAAATATTATTTAATTAATTAAACTATTTAAAAATCTAATTTAAATCTAATTTAAATTAACTAAAAATGACAAATATAACAAATTAACCTAAAAACTTGCAAAAATAATTTCTAAACCTTAATTAGAACTTGAAGAAAGTATAAAAAATGAAAATAAATATTTTTGTCTTTTTATGAGTTTTCTATTAATTAAAAACTATTTAACTTAATTAAACTAATTAAAATACTTTAAATTACTATTAATACTAAATTAACTTAGAAAATTATGATAAAATTTATAAAACTATTTAACCATTACAGGAATCCTACAAAATTATAAAAAAACTCTAAAAATTATATTTTAGGCTATTTCACTAATTAATTACTTATTAATTATTTTAAATCTAATTTAATTAAATTAAATAGGAAAATTGGAAAATGGACAGTGGAAATTATGAAACTATTTTTTAAAGGTCTTAACTACTTTATAAAACTTAGGAAAAATATAAAATTATAATGTTGTTAATTAAAATTAAAGAAAACTAATTAATTACTAATATTACCTATTTAATTTATTTAAACTACTTTTAAATCTAATAAATAGTAAACAGATTAGGAAAAATCTGTGGAAAACTAGAAGGGGGGTTGAATAATTTTCCCTTCTTTTTCATTTTATAAAAACTTTGTTTCAAAATATTGATTCAAATTTATTCAATTGTTTGTTTGGAAAACTTCAATTAGAGTTTAGTATGAAAACAACATATAATCAATATGATCAATTATATATGTAAGCTTTTTGAAAAACTTAGTTTTATGAATGGAGCTTTGGTCGATCTTTATATGAATACGTTTTCCTTTTAAAATCTTAAAATGTTTTGTATCAAATTATCTATCAAGTTAAACTTAATATGAGAAGTGTGAATAATAATCTATTTGACCATATCATGCAATTATACACACAATCACAATATTAACTACCATGTTCAACACAATCAATCATCACAACTATATAAGCAACAACTAAGACATGTAGGCAAGCATATAAGTAAAGCGATAAATGCAAGAACAAATGATAAGAGATAAGAGAAAGGAAATGCAAACCGAACACGATGATTTATAGTGGTTCGGCTACAAGGACACCTTCCTTGTTCCTACTCCACTCCCCGAGTCACCAACTCGAGAGTTTTCTTCACTACTCAACAAGCTCCCTTTTGGCAGAGAAAATCGTACACAACTTTTGCTTACACCATTTAACGACACTAAGCTAAATGTCGAGTTCTAATAGTAGCTAGAACCAATCTCACAACACAACTTCGATCACTACACAACTTCTACACAACTTCACGACTTCATGACTTCATCACAACTTCTTCTAAACTTCTTCACGGCTTCACAACTTCTTCACGTCTTCACGACTTCACAACTTCTTCTAAACTCCACTACTTAATCACACACCTACATCTTCACAACTACATGTCTTCTCCACACTACTACTTCCTCCCACTACTTCTTACTCACTCATTGAATCACTACTAAGTAAGATCATCTTGATCTACTTATTATATATACATAACTTACAACTTCACATAAGCACTAACTAGATCCTAATACATCTTTGGCTTTATGATAGGGAGAATTCTTCTCTTGCACTTTGAGTGATGAGAAATTGGATCACTTGAAACAAAGATTAATAATCTTATGATCAAAGGGTTTTAGAAGGATGTTTAGAGAGAATTGGATCTGAAAATTTTTGTGCAAAAGGTGAGAAAAATTCCAGGTTTGAGGTGGTATTTATAGGGAAAAAATTCTGACCAAATCTGACAGGGGAGCGTGGCCGGTCCCCTTAATTGTGTGTCGATCCCCTTAAAATTAAGGGGACCGCCCCTTATAATTAAGGGGGCCGCCCTACTGAAACGGCCAGATTTTCTATCTTTTAGTGGGGAAAGTTTATTTGGTGAAAAACTAACTGATTTTGGTTAAAAATTTGAATTCATATATTTGTTATGAATTAAACATTTTCCTTTAATTACCAAAATTGTTTTTCAAAAAATATATAACATGTTTATATCATTTTATAAACTTTGTAATGTTTAAATAAAATCCCTTTGATCATAAAATGTATTAGACATTTGTTTGTACATACCTTAAGTGATTGTTGAGGCAAACTTGAGACGTTGAGATGTCGAGGCTTGTTGACGTAAGAATGCAAAGATGAATTGTGATCACAAGTAACTTAAGCACTTTACGTTATATGTTGTAGTTTACATCTTTGTCATTATCAAAACATGAAGAGGATGTTTAGATTAAATATCGTAACATTCATGCCAACAATCTCCCCCTTTTTGATGATGACAAACTATGTAAACTATAACTTATAGTAAAATGTATAAGTTACTTGTTTACACTTCTTCTCCCCCTTTTGTCGAAGCAAAAATGTGGACTTCTAAGACGAGACTTCTACTACGCTTGAACTCTTGAGACAGAATGTAAAAGGCGAGCTTGCATCATCGTAAGTGAAGACTTGATCCTATCAACCTCAATGCTCCCCCTTGGTGTATGCTCCCCCTTTGTGTATGCTCAAAACTTGTTTTGGCTACCAAAGAATCGAGCGGTGAAGTAATCCTTCAAAACAAAGTTAGTAGACAAGTGCACATATATATAATGATGATAATGGATAAATGCATGAAAATAATAGGGGAACAATATATGGACATATTAGGTATATGCACTAAAAGTATGACACTTGCAATTATTGTTTTAAAAAAAACAACAACAAAAAAAAATAGAACCTAATGCAAAGATTAGAACCTAGGAAAATATAAGAGAATGAGGAGGGATGAGCGTGAATGTAAAGGGAAGGTGATGACAAAGGGTTGGCAATTATGGTTTAGATTAGTATATCGTTTGACAAGGGTGGATGATAGGAAATCATGGGATTTTTAGGTGTTTTGTTGGTTGACGACCGAAGGTAGATATGTGAAATGAGGTGGTGATGAGTCAACAACACTTGAAGCTTAGGTTTCTTCATTGTGTTCTTCACTTGCTAGAAAGTGGAAATGACGCATTTTGTAATGAAATTCACTTGACTTTTAGGGGTGTAGATTTAGGAGCGGAAGAGGTTGATTGAGAGTTTGGATGTTGTTCAAGTGATGATGTTTGTTGAGATCTTGTGAGAAGATACTCAATCCAAGTGAAGTGCTCATTCAAGGCAATGGTTTGTTGTCGAAGGAAGATGCAACAAGGGCAATTGTTGACATGCTTCTCAACTTGGTTGATGTTGTGTGGTGATGATGGTGAGCTTGATTGGATTGGATCCAAATTGCGTTGTGCAAGATGTAATGCTAAAAGAGCACTAAGCTCATGAGCCTCTTTTAGCTCCTCAACGAACTTCAAGTGTTCGGAGGAAGGTGATGATGGTGGAACATGATGGTTGTCTTGGGTGAAGGTTTGAACATGCAACATAGGAATGGCATGTGAGGTTGTAGGATGTGGTGGTGGTACTCTTGGTGGTGGAGACATGGTTGAGCTTGGGTAGTCATGAAAACATGAAATGGGTGGAAGAGGTTCTCCAAGAGTGAGTGGTGTTTTTGTTGAATGAGCAACATGTGAAGTATTGATTGAGAGATTGGGATTGTTGTTTTGGGATTGAGCATGCTCATCATAAGAAGAAGCATGAATGAGGGAATGAGTGGGTGATAGGTTGTGAGATGAGTCATTATTGTGGATTTGAGGTTTAGTAGTTGGTTGACTTGGAACAAAATCACTTGAGTTATGACAAGAATCAAGTTTCCTCCTCCAAACGGGTTTGACGGAGATCCTTGCGGTTCTTGAAATCTTAGGTTTTTGGTTGTTGGGAGATGACATGTTTGGGTGTAAGGTAGAGGAATATATGTGAGTGAGTGTGTTTTCCCTTCCCATTAAATTCGTGCTCATCCGGACATAGAGTTAAGCATGTAAAGGCATACAATCAAATCACATAGGAGCAAATAAACATCTAGAAATAACATATACGCGATATGCCATAAATCTAGGAATGAAAGAATCTAATGAGAAGCAAAGTTCATAAAAGTAATCTAGCGTTAGGTATATATAGGAAGAGCAATTTAATCAGGTTGGAGAATGAGTATGAGACTATTACTAGTGGTGCTCAATTCAGGCTAAACACGGCCATTTTTACGGGTTACACACACCCAACTTCTCACATAGAAGCAATTCAACCGTTAGGTTAAATTGAATTTCTAGTCAATAGATTCTCCAGTAGTCATTCTCTTTTTAGAAGAAATTGAGTTCCTAAATTTACCTATCGAAGATTACCAAACATGAAGTTTGCTTGATTTACTAATACTTGGCTTAATGTGATTCAAACATCATGTTTTAATGAAGGTAAATCTAGATGATATATTTTATTCACGATCCTAATAGAGACGTGTTGAATGTTTAGATAAGAGTAAACAAAAGGTTTTAATCTTTTCTTCATGATTTACCAGTTGTTTGGTTTTGATGACATATTACTTGATTTAATAACTGTGCTAAACTTAAGAGTGCACCTTAGCATCTCTTGTGAAATGAATCTCATTAAGATTATTTATCTTAAATGAGTTTGTGATTCTCAAATGATATCAAAACTAGACATTAATATATTTTATAAACAAATATTATTTTCTATGATTTTTGCCAATGTTATATATCATACTTTAACAAGTATTTGAAAAAAAAAAATATTTGTTTATGGATTGTGACAAGTTATTTTTCACTTCTAATAACTTATATTATTTCAAAAAGGAAAGTGTAGTGCATTATCTTGTAACACAATCATTCATGCTACAAAGAAAATGAAATATATAGAATATATAGTGTGTATTATTCTTAAATATGTATTTTATCTTGAAGTGACGATTTTAAGTAGTGTGAGCAAAGTTTACATATGTTGTTAGTTTGCTCATGTTTGGTTTTTCGGATATGACACATTTATCCATTGCATTGAAATGTAAATTGCTTGAATATTTCGGACGAAACATCCAAATCGTCAATCCTACTTCATTGTATATTTTATAAATGTGTTTAAAATGTTATTCTAATATTTGAAACACAATTATTGGACAAGTAGATTCAATATGACAATATCAACACAAGTGTGAGTTATGATCCAATGCACACTCTTTTCATCTACAAAGGATGTAACTATTTTCATATCAATCTAGTGTGATTGAGTATGTAGATTCAAGACTATATCTTTTGTTGTAATTTGATATAATATTGAAGCTAAACAAATAGCAATCCAATTTCTTGTCCACACTCAAAAACACGTCAATTAGATTTGATGAATATATCAACCATAATTTGAATAATGAATTGATATAATATCAAGATCTTTCTTGACCCTCACAAACACTCATTTAAATTAAATAGACATTTTGATAGTGTGTTCCATTAATCCTGAGATTCTTAATGAGTGAGGTTGGTGAGTGATTGAAATTTGACTTATTACTTCATGATTGTTATAAGTTTTGTTTATGTGAAAGACTCTTCATTGTTACTTATAATGAACACACTTTAGATTTTGAAAATACTTTTTCTTTTGTACTACTACTAATGTTTTACAAAGATTCAATTTCACTTATTAAGCAACTTAAGGTAAAACAAGGTAATTTGTTGAAAATATTTAAGTGTGTTGTTAAGAATAGATTAAATTGTTTGAAATATTTAGGTGATTAGATTTAACTTATTTACAAGATGTTTGAGTAACATTAAGCCATCTATACCTATATGCAATGCAAGCATAATATTGCAATCCTAACGCAAGAAATCTAGCATAAGATCTAGTTAAGTATAAGCCTGAAAACTAGCTATAAACTAATAGAGTACAAGCCACATATGCTAAGATATTCAAATAGCTAAATTACAAATAGCAGCGATTAACAAAGTAAAATCACAAATGAGTTCACATAGCACATAAAACACTTGTCGTCGTTTTGTGTATTATATATACCAATGTTTACTTAGCTCGATTTTATATGAAAATAAAATAGTTTCCTATCCATTTTAAAATTTAATTAAGATAAATATTTTGAAAACATAAATACTTAATTTTTCAAAGATATATCGACAAGGAATGCCCGACTCGAAGGAAAAGGTAAAATACAAGTTTTACGTTAAAACAAGACTTAAATTTTTGACCTTCGTGTAGTGTTTTGACTTTTTGACTTATTTAGGTTTTTAATGGTTACTTGTAAGTATTTTTAAATGAAAGTAGACTCAATTACCTTTAAAACGCCGGGTGGCAGACTTCTACGGAGTTACGGTTAATTTTATATGATTTTTCAAAGTTTCTGAAAAACTGTCGAACAGACAGGCGGACCCCTTAAATTTAAGGGGGCCGCCCAGACAATTAAAGGGGCCGCCCATCTGATACTCAAAAATGCAATTTTTGTTAAAAATTGTTTTCTGACTTTGTGGAAAAGTGTGTAACTTTCTGACTTTAAGAACGAACGTATAACACTTGTTTTAAGCATAATTCTTATCTCGAGCTAGTATAATTAGTGTATGTAATATCAAAACTAATACAAGTTAATCAACAAAACACTTTTCATATTAAATCCTCCTTAATGGGTAATTTGATACATGGATCGTACTCAATTTTTTAAAACCATTTGTTTTGAAAATTTGAGCGACGTGGCTCTAGTACCAATTGTGGAAAACTAGAAGGGAGGTTGAATAGTTTTCCCTTCTTTTTCATTTTATAAAAACTTTGTTTCAAAATGTTGATTCAAATTTATTCAATTGTTTGTTTGGAAAACTTCAATTAGAGTTTAGTATGAAAACAACATATAATCAATATGATCAATTATATATGTAAGCTTTTTGAAAAACTTAGTTTTATGAATGGAGCTTTGGTCGATCTTTATATGAATACGTTTTCCTTTTAAAATCTTAAAATGTTTTGTATCAAATTATCTATCAAGTTAAACTTAATATGAGAAGTGTGAATAATAATCTATTTGACCATATCATGCAATTATACACACAATCACAATATTAACTACCATGTTCAACACAATCAATCATCACAACTATATAAGCAACAACTAAGACATGTAGGAAAGCATATAAGTAAAGCGATAAATGCAAGAACAAATGATAAGAGATAAGAGAAAGGAAATGCAAACCGAACACGATGATTTATAGTGGTTCGGCTACAAGGACACCTTCCTTGTTCCTACTCCACTCCCCGAGTCACCTACTCGAGAGTTTTCTTCATTACTCAACAAGCTCCCTTTTGGCGGAGAAAACCGTACACAACTTTTGCTTACACCATTTAACAACACTAAGCTAAATGTCGAGTTCTAATAGTAGCTAGAACCAATCTCACAACACAACTTCGATCACTACACAACTTCTACACAACTTCACGACTTCATGACTTCATCACAACTTCTTCTAAACCTCTTCACGGCTTCACAACTTCTTCACGTCTTCACGACTTCACAACTTCTTCTAAACTCCACTACTTAATCACACACCTACATCTTCACAACTACATGTCTTCTCCACAGTACTACTTCCTCCTACTACTTCTTACTCACTCATTGAATCACTACTAAGTAAGATCATCTTGATCTACTTATTATATATACATAACTTACAACTTCACATAAGCACTAACTAGATCCTAATACATCTTTGGCTTTATGATAGGGAGAATTCTTCTCTTGCACTTTGAGTGATGAGAAATTGGATCACTTGAAACAAAGATTAATAATCTTATGATCAAAGGGTTTTAGAAGGATGTTTAGAGAGAATTGGATTTGAAAATTTTTGTGCAAAAGGTGAGAAAAATTCCAGGTTTGAGGTGGTATTTATAGGGAAAAATTTCTGACCAAATCTGACAGGGGAGCGTGGCCGGTCCCCTTAATTGTGTGTCGGTCCCCTTAAAATTAAGGGGACCGCCCCTTATAATTAAGGGGGCCGCCCTACTGAAACGGCCAGATTTTCTGTCTTTTAGTGGGGAAAGTTTATTTGGTGATAATCTAACTGATTTTGGTTAAAAATTTGAGTTCATATATTTGTTATGAATTAAACATTTTCCTTTAATTACCAAAATTGTTTTTCAAAAAATATATAACATGTTTATATCATTTTATAAACTTTGTAATGTTTAAATAAAATCCCTTTGATCATAAAATGTATTAGACATTTGTTTGTACATACCTTAAGTGATTGTTGAGGCAAACTCGAGACGTTGAGATGTCGAGGCTTGTTGACGTGAGAATGCAAAGATGAATTGTGATCACAAGTAACTTAAGCACTTTACGTTATATGTTGTAGTTTACATCTTTGTCGTTATCAAAACATGAAGAGGATGTTTAGATTAAATATCGTAACATTCATGCCAACAAAATCTAAGAAAATTATTTTAACTACTTAAAGGTACTAGGAAATTAATAAAATTATAAAATTGGAAAAGTGCTTATTAATAAGCTGAGATGAAAATTAAATAGATAATTTCTATTAAATAGAAGCTATCACTATAATTAAAGTTTGCTTTTTCTGGTTTTTCTTTTATAAAACTACTAAAATACTTAAAATAAGAAACTTTTACAAAGACAACTACTTTGGAACCTCAGAATAAGCACTGAGAGTGCTTATTAGCTTATACAGTTGACTAAAGTTGACCACACAAAGAAATAAGCTAAATTGGGTTATGTGGGGTCCACATTGGTTAAGTAAGGTTCACCTAAGTTACTTGAACTTGTTTGAGCAAGTATTAACCAAATAAGCAGTAAGAATGAGCTACAAGACCACAATAAGCAATTCCAAACTTATTTTCTGAGACAGAAATGGGACAAAGTTTAGAGTTGATTCTAGGTGGGGTCCACTGATGTATAGGTCAAACAAATGGTCAACTTTGAAAGCCTGGTAGGAGGGGGGTTGTAAGAACCAAGATTTAGGGTATGGGACCCACTGGTGT
This sequence comes from Artemisia argyi, assembly GCA_030686995.1. Taxonomy (NCBI): domain Eukaryota; kingdom Viridiplantae; phylum Streptophyta; class Magnoliopsida; order Asterales; family Asteraceae; genus Artemisia; species Artemisia argyi. The sequence continues at coordinate 48,904,086 of CM060676.1, forward strand.
AGCCACAATCAACCACCAAAGTGGTGGTGGTGAGATGATGGTATGCTGGTGCAGGGGAGATCTTCTTCCCTGCAGGTATGTTCCAAGGCTTGTGGGGTCCACAAGAGTAAAAGGAGGTTCAAACTAAACCTAGGGGTCCAATGATGGGGTGTTAAGCTATAAATTAAGCCAAGAAGCTAAGCTTTTGGCTCACTAATGAGCTCTGTGTGAGCCTTTGAATTTAGGTGTAAATGCTGAGTGCTCGGTGTAGCTTTTGGAAACAGGCTACAAACTAGGGGCCTAAAAGCTATAATTCAATAAGCTAAACCTCAAATTAAACCTGAAACTAAGCAGCTAAGCTTATAAGCTCTCTAAAAAGCCTAAACTTAAGGAGTGGGGTCCACTAATAAGCACACAAGAGGTCTTGGTATTTTGCTTAAATCCTGTGCACAGGGCAATGTCTTTGCCCTGCAGCCTAGTTTACAAGCTTGTAGAAGCTTACAGAAAAATCACAAAATTAAGCTTGATACAGCTTATTGTAGCTTAAGTGGTAGATTTTAACCTTTGAGAATTTCAAGTCCTAATTCCACTTCCTAAATTCTACAAAAATCTTTGAAATTTTGTAAAATCTGAGAGCAAAACACTTTGACTTTTTGAATGATGAACTATCTTTGACTTATGTGAACTTCTGATTGATCCTACTTATTTAATAAGTTGTTATAAGCTAATATTAAGTTAAATTAAGCTAGGTTACTAACTTATGAGATGATATGATGAGACTTGGACTCAAATTCCACCACAGTTAACTGTGGTGATGAATTAAGTGTGATTTTGACTTTTAACCAAATGAGACCTGAATATTTTTGTTTTTCTGAGCTAATGTTACACTATATGACTTGTATAAACTAGAAACAACAACAATAACAAGCTGAGTTACACAGAACATACAAATCCAACACCACTTAATTTAGACAGATTATGAAAGAAACTAAGAAAACTATGATTAACTCTATATCTATGAATCAGAAACTATAAATTAGATGATAAGAAAGCAAAATAAACAAGTTTATACTACTATTAAGCACTAACAAATGAAACTTAAAATGAAAAGGATTTCTTACAATTTTTGCTTTCCTGCTTATAATCAAGAACCAAGGACAAAGAAACCTTTCCTAACATCCACCAATGGATACTAACCCAGGACCATCCATAATATGCCCTGCTCCAACAATGATCGCCATGAACCTGCTAGTTTGACTTTTGTTGACTTTTGTGGTATTTTTGAGTTTTTACTACTAAACTGCTTTTAATAGTTTCTAATAGCTTTTATAAGCTATCTAGGAGCTTAAGTGAGCTTATCAGTCCAGTATATCACACAATAACAACAATTGAGCATTTGAGAATTAGGAAATTGAAACTAAAATTGCATAAGATGATACAGTTAAGAAAACTTGACTTTGATTAATCAGAAAGAGTTACAATACATGAAAGATTCTTAATACACTGCTTAAAAGCTTAGGTTAACACTAGAATTGAAAACTTACTTAATTCGAAATACAATTTTAGAAAATAAACTAGATATTGAACTCTTCTGCTTCTCTTCCTATTATAAGCTCCAATTAGGGTTCCTTGTGTGACTTTGAGCTTTTCCCACTTCAATCTGGACCCTCCAATCTCTGAATTGATCATAGCTGTTTAAATGAAAATTGGCGCCAAAAGTCTTCCAAGTTAACTTGGGGCCAAAGGTGAACAATTAAGGATTTTTGGGAGTATGTGGAGGTGTCAGGGGACAAATGGGAAGGTTTGGAGGCAAGTTGGGGTGATATGGAAGAAAACAGAGGATAGGGCATGGTTTGGAGTGAAAAGGTTGTGTGAATTGTATTAATTGAGGTGTGGTATTACTGTGAGGTGGAAAGGAGGTTAAGGTGGAGTAGGGGGTGAGCTGTAGGGTGGTGAGGTGGTGGGAAAACCACCCTGGTTTCAGGTTTCAGGTGAGGGTGAGGGTGATGAACAGTGGGAGTGGTTTGGCGGTATAGGGGTGGTCAAACGGGGTCAAACCCGTTTTAAATAACGAAGGGGGGTTTGGACTGGGCTTGTTTTAGGCTTGGGAATAGGTGGGCTGGGTGAGGGTGTTTGGATTGGATTTGGTTTTTTGGGTTTATTTAATAAAAAGGGTCCGGTTGGTTTATGTATTTAAACAAGGACCATTTTTGTAATTTGAGCAAAGTTAAGGGGCTGGAATTGTAATTCTCCCAAAGTGTTTTCAAGGACTTAACTTGCCAAATATGATAAATCAAGGACCAAATTAGTGATTTTTCCATTTAAAATATCCAGGGACCTTTTCTGTCAATTTCTCAAACTTCAGGGACCATTTATGTAACTTTGGATATTTTAGGGATTAAAGATGTAATTTCTCAAAATGTTATCATAAGGACCAATTTTGTCATTTAAGAATAGTTCAAGGTTTATTTTATTAATTTCCCATTTTTAAAACCTTAAGGACTAATTTTGACATTTTTCAAACTTGAGGGACTAAAGTTGTCATTTTGTAATTTTTTAACTTTAAAGGACTATACTTGACAACTTATGAATCCCTAAGGACCTTTGATGATATTTTTCATGTTTTGATTTACCAGGGACTAGATTTGACAACTTTTGAAACTTGAGGGACTGAAACTGCCAATTATGCAAACTTTGTACGTTTTTCATCTGTTTTTACATATTTTGCATTTGAAACATATAAAACACACTTCTAAGATATTTTAAGTATTATGATGCATATTTGAGTGTTTTTGGATGTTTTGGCAGCTCAGATTGGTATAAAATGATGAGTATTTAGACACTCATCAATCCCCCACACTAAACTATTGCTAGTCCCTAGCAATCTATTGAGAAAAAATTAATGGATTTTTACTCTTTACCAAAAGCCATCACTTCTGGAGTAGCCAGATGTAAGAACTGTGGCACATCTGATAACCGTGTGATTTTGAGCAAACCACCAGCTGTCAACGGATTTGATTTGTCTTTACCAAAAGCCGTTTGCTTCTGGACTAGCCAACTCTTGATGGAATAGTCAACATCTTGGTGAGCTGATTACCAATTATGGTTTTTCCACGGCCTTTACCACAAGCCATAATCTTGCGGGCTAGCCAACTCATTCGCTTTATGGGATATGGAGAGTTGAGGAACCATACAATTTTGGGCAAATTGCAAGCCATCAACGGTTTTGAGATGTCTTTACCAAGAGCCGTTTGCTCCTGGCCTAGCCAATCCTTTTGTGGGTTAGACATGGAGGATTGATACCATTATTTGCATTTCTAAGTGTGAAAAAACTGGTAATTTTGATCAAATGGGGGTTCTTGATGGAACATGTGTTTTGCATTCTTGAGAACGCTCCCCCACACTTAGAACTGAATATTGCCCTCAATATTCAAAGTACTTGGTGTCCCACCAAGACTTAGAACGTAAGAAGGTAATACTATTAACCTTTTATTTTAGTCTATTTACATACAAACGCACTTTTTTTTTATTTTTTATTTATTTATTTTTTTTTTGAAAGAATATTTACATATGTACAACATGTGGTTCATCTCCCCCACACTAGGGTGGTAGAAAGGGGTTAGGAGACAGAAATATGGGTGAAAACCCATATTGCTACTGTTTTTTATTACCGAGTCGCTAGCTTGACTCGACCTCGAATTGAATTGTCCATGAGGTAGCTACTGTTTTTGATTACCGAGTCGCTAGCTTGACTCGACCCTGAATTAAAATTGTCCTTGGGGAAGCTACTTTTTTGTTAACCGAGTCGCTAGCTTGACTCGACCCCGAATTTATTGGTCCATGGGGTAAGTTTGAACCGGGACAACCATTGGTTGTATGTCCCCTCCAAAATAGTGTTTTAACCGATGACCATTTACTTTGAAATTGGGACCGTCGGGTTGCAATAACTCAACAGTTCCATATGGGTATACTTTTGTTATAGTAAATGGTCCAGACCAACGGGTTTTTAGTTTTCCCAAGAAAATTTTTAATCTTGAATTGAAAAGAAGAACTCTGTCACCAACGTTGAAAACGCGGTTCTTAATTTTAGAGTCATGTATATTCTTAGTCTTTTCTTTATAGATTAAAGAATTTTCGTAAGCATGATCACGTAATTCATTTAGTTCGTTTAGTTGAACTTTACGGTGATCACCCGCTGTCTGAAGGTCGAAATTTGCATGTTTTAAGGCCCAATAGGCCTTATGTTCTAATTCGATCGGAAGATGACATGCTTTCCCGTACACTAGCTTATATGGAGTACACCCGATGGGTGTTTTGTAAGCAGTGCGGAAAGCCCATAATGCATCGTCCAGCTTATCCGACCAAGAGGCACGGTTTTCACCAACCGTTCTCTCCAGAATTCTCTTAATACCCTGATTTGAGACCTCCACCTGCCCACTTGTTTAGGGGTGGTATGCTGTAGAAAGACGGTGGGTTACACCATATTTCAGCATTACTCTTGCAAATTGTTCATTGCAGAAGTGAGTGCCACGATCACTGATAATGGCACGAGGAGTCCCGAATCTGGCAAAGAGAGACTTTAAAAATTTAACGACTACTCGGGCATCATTGGTGGGTAAAGCTTTTGCTTCAACCCATTTTGACAGATAGTCGACAACCACGAGTATGTATTTATTCTCTCATGAAGACAGGAATGGCCCCATAAAATCAATGCCCCACATATCAAATATTTCACAGACTTGGATGGCGTTTTGCGGCATCTCATTCTTTTTGGAAATATTTCCGTGACGCTGGCAAGCCTCACAGGTTTTGATAAGTTCATGGGCGTCTTTATAGATCGTGGGCCAAAAGAATCCTGAATCAAACACCTTTTTGGCGGTGTAGTTTGGGTTATGATGTCCCCCTGTGGGTCCATCATGACAAGCTTTAAGAATTTCCATGGCTTCTTGGCCATGGACACACCGTCGGATGACTTGATCCGCACATATTTTGAACAAGTAGGGGTCGTCCCAGAAGTAATGTTTTAAATCTTTAAAGAATTTTCTTTTCTGTTGGGACGACATCTCTTTCACAACGAAATTTCCCGCATGGTAATTTGCAAAATCGGCAAACCATGGGGTAGTAGTATCATCCCGGGTAGAGATTAGATTTAGAGTCTCCAGAGGAAAAGTTTCATTTATTTCTTTTCTCTAGAGAATATCCTGATGAGGATTTTCTAACCGGGACAAGTGATCAGCTGCAAGGTTCTCTGCTCCTTTTTTATCTCTTATGAGAATATCGAATTCTTGAAGGAGCAGGACCCAACGGAGCAGTCTTGGCTTTGCGTCCTGTTTAGAGAACATGTATTTCAAAGCCGAATGGTCCGTATACACCACGCTTTTGTTTAAGATTAAGTAAGACCGAAATTTTTCAAAGGCATATACCACAGCTAATAATTCTTTTTCTGTGGTGGTATAGTGTGTTTGAGCCTCATTCATGGTCTTACTTGCGTAGTGTATTGGCTGGAAATGTTTGGTTTTGCGTTGCCCCAGAACTGCACCAATAGCGAAGTCGCTAGCATCGCACATAAGTTCGAAGGGTAAGTCCCAGTCGGGGGCAACAAGGATTGGTGCCTCGGTAAGCCTTTTCTTTAAAATAGAAAAAGCTTTGATGCACTCGGGGCAAAAGATAAAAGGAGCATCCTTTTCAAGAAGATGAGTCATGGGCCGGGCTATTTTGGAAAAATCCTGTATGAATCTCCGATAGAACCCGGCATGTCCGAGAAAACTCCTTATTCCTTTAACAGTGGTGGGATGAGGCAGTTTAGCAATAACATCAATTTTGGCCTTATCGACCTCAATCCCACTTTTTGAAATTTTATGGCCGAGGACAATGCCCTTCTTAACCATAAAATGGCTCTTCTCCCAGTTTAGACAAAGATTAGTGTTTTCACAACGTTGAAGCATTTTTTCTAAATAGGAGAGGCATGAGTCGAAAGAATTCCCGATGACTGAGAAGTCATCCATGAATACCTCCATGGTTTTTGATATTGTCGTTTTAAGTATAGTTTTTTTTTTAACCGAAGAAATGCTTAGGAAAGTATTTCCCCGGGTCGTGTCCCAACGAAGGTGTGAATGGAATTCTTAATTCTCGAATCGTGAAACGTGTCGTGAAAACGGTAAAAAGTGATTTGAATGAGATTACGCTAATGAAATAGTAAATGAAGCACAAATAATCAACTAAACACGTAATTCAAGTAAACAAACTTAAAACGTAACGTAGAATCGAAAACGTAAACTTAAAACGTAAAATAAACGTAACCATACGAAATAAAACGCGACTTTTAAGCTACGCTACTCCTACGGACTTGGAAATAATTTTCAAAAATTAAAAATGATAAAAGAAAATTTTGAGAAAAAGAAAAATATTTTTTTAACTTTTTATTTATTTTTTATGAATTAAAAACTAATTTTACTAATTAAAAATTAAAAGAAAATGAAAATAAAGTGAGAAAAATAAAAATTAAATTTTGAAAATTATAAAATAACTAAGAAGTAATTTTAAAACTGAAAACTAATTTTTTTAGCTTTTTATGTAATTTTTGGAAATTAAAAAGTATTAAAACTAATTAAAAATTCAAAATAAAGGAGAAAAATGCAAAATAAATTTCTAAAATTATAAAATAAATGAAAATAAATTTTAAAAATATTTTTGGATTTTTCTTGGCTTTTTCAGATTTTTTTGTATTTTTCAGTATTTAAAAAGTAATTAAAATTGATTAAAAATGAAAATTAAATAAGAAAAATAGTAAATCTATTCAGAAAAATTTGAAAAAATTACAGAAAATCTAAAATAATAAAATAAACTTGAGAAAAAATTTTGAAAGAAAAATAAGCAAGAAAAGTACTGTTTACCTTGAAAACTGCTTATTTGGAAGTGCTTATTGATAAGCACTTTGACCAAATCTGGCCAAATCTTTACCAAGTACTTATATGACTCAAATATGCTTAATAAAATAGTAACTAGACAAGAAAATGACTCAGAAACACAGATGAGGGTGCAAACAGATACAATAAGCACTTATGACGAAAAAGCAGTAAGCAAACAGATAAGCTGATGATACAAAACTACTGAAATAAGCAACTATAATCAATTAAGAACTTAAATGAACATTAAATCTCAAGTCTCAAACAACAGAACACAAGAGCAGTTCTAAATTAGAAATCGAAAACTGGTTCAATCACCCAAATTTACAAGCTGATTACTCAAATCAAATAAGCTTAAAACAAAGGACTTGAGAAGGCAAAAGATAGCCTATACAACTGAGATCTAATAAAACCAAACTAAACCCAATTTTAAACCTAAATGGACCCTCAGAATTATCCTAGATCAGCAGGTATAGAACCTGCAGGCTGCTGATTTTTACTTTTCGGAATAGTGGAATACTCCACAGGTTTGACCAACTCCAATTTTAAATGATATATATCAATCCTAGGCTTATTTTAATGGCTTTAAACTCTAAGAATACAAAGACAGGCACAAATTTGACAGATCTCAATCAAGTAACAGCAACAGATAACTACTCATTCAGTGAGAAAATGGGTGAGCTTGCAATTTTGACCTACACCTATTAACTTTCTGATTTGAGGCTTAAACTATCCTAATGTTACCTAGAGCAATCTGTCTAAACCAATTAAACAGCAAGTAAACAACCACAATTCAGATAAAACACTAGATCCAAACACCCTAGTATGTTCTGTCTCACCTTAAGCTTAATGTTGACACTACAATTCTAACATATAAGCCACTACCTACTGAATTTAAGCTCACAACAGAATAAGTGAACACTAATTATGCTGCTGAAACACTAATAACACAACCAGAATATCAAAACCAACAGAGGAAGATATATCTAAGCTATGCAAAATTAACGAAAACTAATAAGACTAAAAAAATGAACTAGCTAATGCTAGGAAATCTAATATGATGGGAGAAATACAGTTTCAACCACGAAAGAGAACTAACCAATAAAAGTTAGCACGCAAGCTATAACTGATATCATTCAATCTCACTAAGCATAACAGACACAGATTAATTATAGATAAGAGCAGTAAGCACTAAACACAGAATAAGCTATTATAATTAAATCAAACAAAGTAAATAAACAGTACTAGATAATCAAACTAAACAGTTAACTATTAAGCAATAAAAGTAAGCAAAGACTAAAAAGGAAACTTACTAGTCACTTCTCAGCTAAACAGAGAAGTGTTCCCACACAGCCTATCCTTAATAGGCTTCACCAACACCATTGAGTTACAAATGAGCATTAGAATCCCAGGAATCAACACCATATTCACCTTTGACTATCATTGACTAAATTTTGACAAAGCAGATTTAAAACAGAATTTTAACACAAAATATTATTTGAAATAAAAGGAATGAATTACTTGTAAACTAAAACAGATTTAACTAAATATTGAACATTAAATTGAGAGAGAATTAACTGAAAATACGAATGTTATTGAAAGTGAATTAATAGTACAAGCTGAAATCAGAATTACAATAACATAAAATTACTTCTAGACTAACCCTACTCCTACTCCTAAAAACCTAACAGCTATACATGATATGAGAGGGGGCTATTTATAGCCTGAGGAGAAGAAAATCCAGGTCACCAATCCGCGTGGTGTGTTTGTTTGAGTCCCTTTCTAAGCCGTCTGATTCAATTCCAGATCCTTCTAAATATCCTTAGCCCTTGGATTGCGTGCCTTCACACGGATTGCCAGCATGGCACCGTGTGTTTCTGACCCTTCTGACTCCTGACACCTTCTAGAACCTCCAATGATGAGGTAATTATTAATAATATGGGGTAATTGGAGCGTGGTTAATTTAGGGTTCATGAAACAGTTCTTTTCTGGGTTTGGGAATTATTTGGGGAGCGGTAAAAAATGAATTGGGGATTGATTTATTATTTAGGAGGGTTGACCACACTTGGTTTGTTGACCGGGTTTAGAAGGTTTGGACCGGGTAATGGGTAAAGTGGTGGTGGGCTGTTGTGTTGATGTTGGGCCAGGGTAAGATTAAATGGGTTGTGGATTTATAATTTGATCCGTTTAGTTTTCTTTTAAGGAGTAAAGACTAGTAAAAATTGACAAGGACTAATTTTGCGCAATCTGAAATCTTAGGGACCAAAACTATCAAATCTCAAAAATATCTTCCAAGGGTAATTGTTGTAATTTTCTGAATCATGAAGGATTCATGATGACTTTTCTTCAAATATTTCCTCAAAGGACCAATTTTGTAATTATCCGAAACTTTGAGGGACTAAATTCGCCATTTCTCTCAAACTTTGTCCAGGGACCATTTATGAAACTTTATAAATTCCTGAGGACTTCTTATGACATTTTGAGCTTTCCTTTATCATTTTGCTTCCCCGGCTCCGGCTTTTGACACTTTCCATTCTCGTGCTCGTTTTTTGTCGGTTTTGGTGTCGAGTTTGTTCATTTTTCTCATATCCGTACCTGCACATACACAAATACAAAAACATGCATTCTCTTGGCATTTTTGGTTAGTATTCGGTATTTTTGGTCTGAAATAAGGCCTAAAAAGGATGAGTGAATAAGCACTCATCAAAATCCCCCAGACTAAGGTATTGCCGTACCCTCACGCAATGTCATCACCTCACGCTTAAGAGATAAATAATTTCAAAACCTCTCTTTACTGACGTTGTAAAGTAGCAATGATGTTCAAAAGAGATAGTAAAATCATTTATTCTCAAAAACGCTCCATTTTCCGATTTTCATGAATACCAACTACAACTACTATTTTGTACTTTTTAATTTTTATATAAGTGACGGTTTGCCTTGACTTTCATTATCAATTCTTATCTGTTGATAACTTTCAGGGTCAACGAGTAGAAACACTTCTCACAGAGAAGAGACCGTACGGATAAAAATCGTCATCCTTGATTTTTCACAAGCTCCCAAACTAAGCGTAAAATCGAGATCATTGTTTATCAGAAGTTAGATGCTAACACTGCCCACAAAAGTTACTTGTGTATTACCTCTTGTTCCCAGGTCCTAAGTTTTGTATCTCAAGATTTTATATTGTGAGAAATGAATTGCTTCATATTTTCTCGTTTCGATATTTGTTAGTCCGATAATGATACCTAAGTTAAAACGATAAGTAGTTATTCATTTTCTCTTAAGAACCACTGCAATAGAAATTCGGTCCACATCAAGGAATTTGGGGTACATACAATATCAAAGATATAAGTTGCGGAGTACAATCACGTGCACCTCATGTGACTGATTACTAATCACTTATCACATGCACCTCACGTGCCAACAACTTATTTATACATACATAGCTCTTATTCAACAATACTTCAACTTTCATTTTTTCTTTCTCACTTTTTTCTTTCTTTCTTGATTTTTCTCTCATAACATCAATGGAAGCTTATCTGGTAGCTCCAAAACCACATAGATAATCAACTTTTGACTTTTGATTTTTTCACTTTTTTTTTACTCTTATTTTTGATGTTCCTTGATATGTACCCAACTTCTAAAGCAAAAATTCTCTTAAGAAAATAAAGAACTAAATATTATTCAAACCGAAATACCACTAATTAACCTAGAACATCTATTATATATGATGACGTATCTGATGGGAACAAGGAGGCCACAAGTACCTCTCGTGGGTTTTTTAAATCCCAGTAATGCGATCCGTGTATAGCACGAAACTTCTAAATAAACTCAATCATTCCTCGATCTCCGCAAATTTAAAATCCCAAATAATGAGATCCGCGGATGCTTAGCCATAATCTTTTGATTATATTGGTTAAGGGAGACGAGCTAGGGCTCAACACGCCCGGTCAAGTCGGAACATTTATTTCTACTCTCGCCGATAGGAAAGTCAAAACAAGGTGTCAAAACTTATTATTCATATCACACACACACACACATATATATATATATATATATATATATATATATATATATATATATATATATATATATATATATATATATATATATATATATATATATATATATATATATATATATATATTAGCATATAAAAAGGTGACAAAAATTAAAATTTTTGGTGGAAAACGGAGTTGCGCAAGTAAACAGCTCAAACGATGGTATAGGTCAAATCGAATCGAAGATTCACCCCCCAGACTAAAGTGAAACATTGTCCTTAATGTTTTAAGGGTACGGGTAATCCTACGTAAAATCTAAGGCTGTTTATTAAGTATGCCAAGAGATAAACGTTAGTCGATAAGATTTTGGATATGGTGAATTTCCGAAAAAGCAGCGAAGGATGAGACTCGAGTGGAGAGAACGACAAACCACAAGCACGAGAGTCCTCAAACTTCGGGGAAATTCCTGAACATTCATAAACAACCACCACGAAAACACGAGTTTGGAAAGGGTCGCCCCCCTCACGTCACGTTATTAAAAAAATGAAAATGGATAAGCATGGGGTGCCTCCCACGAAGCGCTTGTTTTTGGTTACCGAGTCACATGAGCTTGACTCGATCCCCGAATTAATTCGTCCTTGGGGAGAGCAGAAAGAACGGACAACCGGCAAAATCGGAGATGCCGGGGTCAAAAACGGTATCCTCACTCCCGGTGGAGTGGAAAAGAGAAGAAATGAGGGGATAAGTAAAGAACGGTTGAAACACCCAGATGATAAAAGCAAAGTCGATTTCTGAATCACGGGTGGGTTGGGTGGGTAAAATATCAAGCACAGGATTATCATAATCAGAAATTATCTTAATTCGTATTTGATTCAAAATCTACATCCGGCGGTTTCGCAGGTGGACGAGAAGAAGATAAATCGGAAAGAATATTTCTTTGTAGGCCGTTCTCGTCATTTTCAATACCCGGTGGTATCGAGTCATCCGCAGCAAGAAATGGATCGACATCCTCTAAAAGAGGGTCACGTGACGGATTATCAGAAATAAGCACAAAATCAATATCAAAATCAACACACTCATAATCCGGAAGAGAGAAAGCATGAATAGTGGGATTGGCACTACTCGTCTCTTCAAATCGAAAAATTTCAAGCTCGGGTAAGAAATCACTATCCATAACGGGGATAGGAGAAAAAGTCAGAGGATCTTTTAATGCCTCGATTTTAGAAATGAGAAGATAAACTTTGGATAATTTCTCACAAAGAGTTTCATCTTGAATTTCCGCATCATCATTTTCATCATTATCATCGATATCTCCACAAGAATCTTCATCACTCGTAGTATACTCATTGTGAGAATCGGAATAACTTTCAACTTCATCAAAATCTTCATTGCTCATCAGAGGGAGAGAAGTTAACGGTTCTTCATTCAATAATTCCTCAATTAAACGGATATCTTCCTCAGGATCAAAATTAGTATCATCAACCATCGTCGAAGTGGAATCATTAGCAAGACAAGCCTCGATCTCATCTAAAACGACATCACTCCTCTCAACCGGTGTGAAAGAAGGATAAGAAGTATCAGAAACAATTTCAGAATCACCATTAGAATTTTCCCCGGACTCACTTGGGATTGGGACGAGGTTCTCAACACTAGACTTATTGAATTCGTTCGATTCCGTTGCCGGAATAGTGTTTAGATGCTCGTCCCCCATTATTAGAGAGTCCTCGGGTTCTATGGAAGTAGAGATAGATTCTTTTTGAGGGTTAAGAACGATTGTAATCGTGGAATCATCGTCGTTGTCGTACATACAACACTCACAAAATTTAGTTTTTCTTTCTTCGGCGAGAAGTTCTTCCATCGATTTCACTTGAGGCTCGGAAGTATGCGTATAACGATTAGCCACCATTTCTTTTAACTTCTCGATCATGAATTTAATTTCAAAAATATTATTAGCAAAATCGGAATTTTGTGGGGGTTGGTTAAAACCATGAGAATCGTAACACGAATTCGGCTCATAAAAATTTTCAAACGATCCCCCACAATTTTCAAAATTTGATGAATTACCATTAAAATTCGGTACTTGCTCATAAAAGTTTTGAAAAGGAAGATTGAAATCATTTTGAGGATACTTATCAAAACTCGTATCACAAGCGTAAGACGTTTCAGCACTCGGGGCATAACATATACAATTCGCGTATCCACATTGAGTACAAAAATATTGCCCACACGGTAATCCTTCGTCGGACGGATTTCCACAATTAAAGCAAGTGAACGGAGACGGCGGTGGTGTTGGATAGTAATCGGGAACGTTTTGAAAGATTGCGTTTCGAACATACTCGGGAGTATTACAAAACAAACAAACTCCATCGTGTATGCTCCCCCTTGGTGTATGCTCAAAACTTGTTTTGGCTACCAAAGAATCGAGCGGTGAAGTAATCCTTCAAAACAAAGTTAGTAGACAAGTGCACATATATATAATGATGATAATGGATAAATGCATGAAAATAATAGGGGAACAATATATGGACATATTAGGTATATGCACTAAAAGTATGACACTTGCAATTATTGTTTTAAAAAAAACAACAACAAAAAAAAATAGAACCTAATGCAAAGATTAGAACCTAGGAAAATATAAGAGAATGAGGAGGGATGAGCGTGAATGTAAAGGGAAGGTGATGACAAAGGGTTGGCAATTATGGTTTAGATTAGTATATCGTTTGACAAGGGTGGATGATAGAAAATCATGGGATTTTTAGGTGTTTTGTTGGTTGACGACCGAAGGTGGATATGTGAAATGAGGTGGTAATGAGTCAACAACACTTGAAGCTTATGTTTCTTCATTGTGTTCTTCACTTGCAAGAAAGTGGAAATGACGCATTTTGTAATGAAATTCACTTGACTTTTAGGGGTGTAGATTTAGGAGCGGAAGAGGTTGATTGAGAGTTTGGATGTTGTTCAAGTGATGATGTTTGTTGAGATCTTGTGAGAAGATACTCAATCCAAGTGAAGTGCTCATTCAAGGCAATGGTTTGTTGTCAAAGGAAGATGCAACAAGGGCAATTGTTGACATGCTTCTCAACTTGGTTGATGTTGTGTGGTGATGATGGTGAGCTTGATTGGATTGGATCCAAATTGCGTTGCGCAAGATGTAATGCTAAAAGAGCACTAAGCTCATGAGCCTCTTTTAGCTCCTCAACGAACTTCAAGTGTTCGGAGGAAGGTGATGATGGTGGAACATGATGGTTGTCTTGGGTGAAGGTTTGAACATGTAACATAGGAATGGCATGTGAGGTTGTAGGATGTGGTGGTGGTACTCTTGGTGGTGGAGACATGGTTGAGCTTGGGTAGTCATGAAAACATGAAATGGGTGGAAGAGGTTCTCCAAGAGTGAGTGGTGTTTTTGTTGAATGAGCAACATGTGAAGTATTGATTGAGAGATTGGGATTGTTGTTTTGGGATTGAGCATGCTCATCATAAGAAGAAGCATGAATGAGGGAATGAGTGGGTGATAGGTTGTGAGATGAGTCATTATTGTGGGTTTGAGGTTTAGTAGTTGGTTGACTTGGAACAAAATCACTTGAGTTATGACAAGAATCAAGTTTCCTCCTCCAAACGGGTTTGACGGAGATCCTTGCGGTTCTTGAAATCTTAGGTTTTTGGGTGTTGGGAGATGACATGTTTGGGTGTAAGGTAGAGGAATATATGTGAGTGAGTGTGTTTTCCCTTCCCATTAAATTCGTGCTCATCCGGACATAGAGTTAAGCATGTAAAGGCATACAATCAAATCACATAGGAGCAAATAAACATCTAGAAATAACATGTACGCGATATGCCATAAATCTAGGAATGAAAGAATCTAATGAGAAGCAAAGTTCATAAAAGTAAACTAGCGTTAGGTATATATAGGAAGAGCAATTTAATCAAGTTGGAGAATGAGTATGAGACTATTACTAGTGGTGCTCAATTCAGGCTAAACACGACCATTTTTACGGGTTACACACACCCAACTTCTCACATAGAAGCAATTCAACCGTTAGGTTAAATTGAATTTCTAGTCAATAGATTCTCCAGTAGTCATTCTCTTTTTAGAAGAAATTGAGTTCCTAAATTTACCTATCGAAGATTACCAAACATGAAGTTTGCTTGATTTACTAATACTTGGCTTAATGTGATTCAAACATCATGTTTTAATGAAGGTAAATCTAGATGATATATTTTATTCACGATCCTAATAGAGACGTGTTGAATGTTTAGATAAGAGTAAATAAAAGGTTTTAATCTTTTCTTCATGATTTACCGGTTGTTTTGTTTTGATGACATATTACTTGATTTAATAATTGTGCTAAACTTAAGAGTGCACCTTAGCATCTCTTGTGAAATGAATCTCATTAAGATTATTTATCTTAAATGAGTTTGTGATTCTCAAATGATATCAAAACTAGACATTAATATATTTTTAAACAAATATTATTTTCTATGATTTTTGCCAATGTTATATATCATACTTTAACAAGTATTTGAAAAAAAAAAAATTATTTGTTTATGGATTGTGACAAGTTATTTTTCACTTCTAATAACTTATATTATTTCAAAAAGGAAAGTGTAGTGCATTATCTTGTAACACAATCATTCATGCTACAAAGAAAATGAAATATATAGAATATATAGTGTGTATTATTCTTAAATATGTATTTTATCTTGAAGTGACGATTTTAAGTAGTGTGAGCAAAGTTTACATATGTTGTTAGTTTGCTCATGTTTGGTTTTTTGGATATGACACATTTATCCATTGCATTGAAATGTAAATTGCTTGAATATTTCGGACGAAACATCCAAGTCGTCAATCCTACTTCATTGTATATTTTATAAATGTGTTTAAAATGTTATTCTAATATTTGGAACACAATTATTGGACAAGTAGATTCAATATGACATTATCAACACAAGTGTGAGTTATGATCCAGTGCACACTCTTTTCATCTACAAAGGATGTAACTATTTTCATATCAATCTAGTGTGATTGAGTATGTAGATTCAAGACTATATCTTTTGTTGTAATTTGATATAATATTGAAGCTAAACAAATAGCAATCCAATTTCTTGTCCACACTCAAAAACTCGTCAATTAGATTTGATGAATATATCAACCATAATTTGAATAATGAATTGATATAATATCAAGAGCTTTCTTGACCCTCACAAACACTCATTTAAAATAAATAGACATTTTGATAGTGTGTTCCATTAATCCTGAGATTCTTAATGAGTGAGGTTGGTGAGTGATTGAAATTTGACTTATTACTTCATGATTGTTATAAGTTTTGTTTATGTGAAAGACTCTTCATTGTTACTTATAATGAACACACTTTAGATTTTGAAAATACTTTTTCTTTTGTACTACTACTAATGTTTTACAAAGATTCAATTTCACTTATTAAGCAACTTAAGGTAAAACAAGGTAATTTGTTGAAAATATTTAAGTGTGTTGTTAAGAATAGATTAAATTGTTTGAAATATTTAGGTGATTAGATTTAACTTATTTACAAGATGTTTGAGTAACATTAAGCCATCTATACCTATATGCAATGCAAGCATAATATTGCAATCCTAACGCAAGAAATCTAGCATAAGATCTAGTTAAGTATAAGCCTGAAAACTAGCTATAAACTAATAGAGTACAAGCCACATATGCTAAGATATTCAAATAGCTAAATTACAAATAGCAGCGATTAACAAAGTAAAATCACAAATGAGTTCACATAGCACATAAAACACTTGTCGTCGTTTTGTGTATTATATATACCAATGTTTACTTAGCTCGATTTTATATGAAAATAAAATAGTTTCGTATCCATTTTAAAATTTAATTAAGATCAATATTTTGAAAACATAAATACTTAATTTTTCAAAGATATATCGACAAGGAATGCCCGAATCGAAGGAAAAGGTAAAATACAAGTTTTACGTTAAAACAAGACTTAAATTTTTGACCTTCGTGTAGTGTTTTGAATTTTTGACTTATTTAGGTTTTTAATAGTTACTTGTAAGTATTTTTAAATGAAAGTAGACTCAATTACCTTTAAAACGCCGGGTGGCACGACTTCTACGGAGTTACGGTTAATTTTATATGATTTTTCAAAGTTTCTGAAAAACTGTCGAACAGACAGGCGGACCCCTTAAATTTAAGGGGGCCGCCCAGACAATTAAAGGGGCCGCCCATCTGATACTCAAAAATGCAATTTTTGTTAAAAATTGTTTTCTGACTTTGTGGAAAAGTGTGTAACTTTCTGATTTTAAGAACGAACGTATAACACTTGTTTTAAGCATAATTCTTATCTCGAGCTAGTATAATTAGTGTATGTAATATCAAAACTAATACAAGTTAATCAACAAAACACTTTTCATATTAAATCCTCCTTAATGGGTAATTTGATACATGGATCGTACTCAATTTTTTAAAACCATTTGTTTTGAAAATTTGAGCGACGTGGCTCTAGTACCAATTGTGGAAAACTAGAAGGGGGGTTGAATAGTTTTCCCTTCTTTTTCATTTTATAAAAACTTTGTTTCAAAATGTTGATTCAAATTTATTCAATTGTTTGTTTGGAAAACTTCAATTAGAGTTTAGTATGAAAACAACATATAATCAATATGATCAATTATATATGTAAGCTTTTTGAAAAACTTAGTTTTATGAATGGAGCTTTGGTCGATCTTTATATGAATACGTTTTCCTTTTAAAATCTTAAAACGTTTTGTATCAAATTATCTATCAAGTTAAACTTAATATGAGAAGTGTGAATAATAATCTATTTGACCATACCATGCAATTATACACACAATCACAATATTAACTACCATGTTCAACACAATCAATCATCACAACTATATAAGCAACAACTAAGACATGTAGGCAAGCATATAAGTAAAGCGATAAATGCAAGAACAAATGATAAGAGATAAGAGAAAGGAAATGCAAACCGAACACGATGATTTATAGTGGTTCGGCTACAAGGACACCTTCCTTGTTCCTACTCCACTCCCCGAGTCACCTACTCGAGAGTTTTCTTCATTACTCAACAAGCTCCCTTTTGGCGGAGAAAACCGTACACAACTTTTGCTTACACCATTTAACGACACTAAGCTAAATGTCGAGTTCTAATAGTAGCTAGAACCAATCTCACAACACAACTTCGATCACTACATAACTTCTACACAACTTCACGACTTCATCACAACTTCTTCTAAACTTCTTCACGGCTTCACAACTTCTTCTCGTCTTCACGACTTCACAACTTCATCACAACTTCTTCTAAACTCCACTACTTAATCACACACCTACATCTTCACAACTACATGTCTTCTCCACACTACTACTTCCTCCCACTACTTCTTACTCACTCATTGAATCACTACTAAGTAAGATCATCTTGATCTACTTATTATATATACATAACTTACAACTTCACATAAGCACTAACTAGATCCTAATACATCTTTGGCTTTATGATAGGGAGAATTCTTCTCTTGCACTTTGAGTGATGAGAAATTGGATCACTTGAAACAAAGATTAATAATCTTATGATCAATGGGTTTTAGAAGGATATTTAGAGAGAATTGGATCTGAAAATTTTTGTGCAAAAGGTGAGAAAAATTCAAGGTTTAAGGTGGTATTTATAGGAAAAAATTTCTGACCAAATCTGACAGGGGAGCGTGGCCGGTCCCCTTAATTGTGTGCCGGTCCCCTTAAAATTAAGGGGACCGCCCCTTATAATTAAGGGGGCCGCCCTACTGAAACGGACAGATTTTCTGTCTTTTAGTAGGGAAAGTTTATTTGGTGAAAATCTAACTGATTTTGGTTAAAAATTTGAGTTCATATATTTGTTATGAATTAAACATTTTCCTTTAATTACCAAAATTGTGTTTTAAAAAATATATAACATGTTTATATCATTTTATAAACTTTGTAATGTTTAAATAAAATCCCTTTGATCATAAAATGTATTAGACATTTGTTTGTACATACCTTAAGTGATTGTTGAGGCAAACTCGAGACGTTGAGATGTCGAGGCTTGTTGACGTAAGAATGCAAAGATGAATTGTGATCACAAGTAACTTAAGCACTTTACGTTATATGTTGTAGTTTACATCTTTGTCATTATCAAAACATGAAGAGGATGTTTAGATTAAATATCGTAACATTCATGCCAACAAAATCTAAGAAAATTATTTTAACTACTTAAAGGTACTAGGAAATTAATAAAATTATAAAATTGGAAAAGTGCTTATTAATAAGCTGAGATGAAAATTAAATAGATAATTTCTATTAAATAGAAGCTATCACTATAATTAAAGTTTGCTTTTTCTGGTTTTTCTTTTATAAAACTACTAAAATACTTAAAATAAGAAACTTTTACAAAGACAACTACTTTGGAACCTCAGAATAAGCACTGAGAGTGCTTATTAGCTTATACAGTTGACTAAAGTTGACCACACAAAGAAATAAGCTAAATTGGGTTATGTGGGGTCCACATTGGTTAAGTAAGGTTCACCTAAGTTACTTGAACTTGTTTGAGCAAGTATTAACCAAATAAGCAGTAAGAATGAGCTACAAGACCACAATAAGCAATTCCAAACTTATTTTCTGAGACAGAAATGGGACAAAGTTTAGAGTTGATTCTAGGTGGGGTCCACTGATGTATAGGTCAAACAAATGGTCAACTTTGAAAGCCTGGTAGGAGGGGGGTTGTAAGAACCAAGATTTAGGGTATGGGACCCACTGGTGTAGCCACAATCAACCACCAAAGTGGTGGTGGTGAGATGATGGTATGCTGGTGCAGGGGAGATCTTCTTCCCTGCAGGTATGTTCCAAGGCTTGTGGGGTCCACAAGAGTAAAAGGAGGTTCAAACTAAACCTAGGGGTCCAATGATGGGGTGTTAAGCTATAAATTAAGCCAAGAAGCTAAGCTTTTGGCTCACTAATGAGCTCTGTGTGAGCCTTTGAATTTAGGTGTAAATGCTGAGTGCTCAGTGTAGCTTTTGGAAACAGGCTACAAACTAGGGGCCTAAAAGCTATAATTCAATAAGCTAAACCTCAAATTAAACCTGAAACTAAGCAGCTAAGCTTATAAGCTCTCTAAAAATCCTAAACTTAAGGAGTGGGGTCCACTAATAAGCACACAAGAGGTCTTGGTATTTTGCTTAAATCCTGTGCACAGGGCAATGTCTTTGCCCTGCAGCCTAGTTTACAAGCTTGTAGAAGCTTACAGAAAAATCACAAAATTAAGCTTGATACAGCTTATTGTAGCTTAAGTGGTAGATTTTAACCTTTGAGAATTTCAAGTCCTAATTCCACTTCCTAAATTCTACAAAAATCTTTGAAATTTTGCAAAATCTGAGAGCAAAACACTTTGACTTTTTGAATGATGAACTATCTTTGACTTATGTGAACTTCTGATTGATCCTACTTATTTAATAAGTTGTTATAAGCTAATATTAAGTTAAATTAAGCTAGGTTACTAACTTATGAGATGATATGATGAGACTTGGACTCAAATTCCACCACAGTTAACTGTGGTGATGAATTAAGTGTGATTTTGACTTTTAACCAAATGAGACCTGAATATTTTTGTTTTTCTGAGCTAATGTTACACTATATGACTTGTATAAACTAGAAACAACAACAATAACAAGCTGAGTTACACAGAACATACAAATCTAAACACCACTTAATTTAGACAGATTATGAAAGAAACTAAGAAAACTATGATTAACTCTATATCTATGAATCAGAAACTATAAATTAGATGATAAGAAAGCAAAATACACAAGTTTATACTACTATTAAGCACTAACAAATGAAACTTAAAATGAAAAGGATTTCTTACAATTTTTGCTTTCCTGCTTATAATCAAGAACCAAGGACAAAGAAACCTTTCCTAACATCCACCAATGGATACTAACCCCGGGTCGTGTCCCAACGAAGGTGTGAATGGAATTCTTAATTCCTGAATCGTAAAACGTGTCGTGAAAACGGTAAAAAGTTATTTGAATGAGATTACGCTAATGAAATAGTAAATGAAGCACAAATAATCAACTAAACACGTAATTCAAGTAAACAAACTTAAAACGTAACGTAGAATCGAAAACGTAAACTTAAAACGTAAAATAAACGTAACCGTATGAAATAAAACGCGGCTTTTAAGCTACGCTACTCCTACGGACTTGGAAATAATTTTCAAAAATTAAAAATGATAAAAGAAAATTTTGAGAAAAAGAAAAATATTTTTTTGACTTTTTATTTATTTTTTATGAATTAAAAACTAATTTTACTAATTAAAAATTAAAAGAAAATGAAAATAAAGTGAGAAAAATAAAAATTAAATTTTGAAAATTATAAAATAACTAAGAAGTAATTTTAAAACAGAAAACTAATTTTTTTGGCTTTTTATGTAATTTTTGGAAATTAAAAAGTATTAAAACTAATTAAAAATTCAAAATAAAGGAGAAAAATGCAAAATAAATTTCTAAAATTATAAAATAAATGAAAATAAATTTTAAAAATATTTTTGGATTTTTCTTGGCTTTTTCAGATTTTTTTGTATTTTTCAGTATTTAAAAAGTAATTAAAATTGATTAAAAATGAAAATTAAATAAGAAAAATAGTAAATCTATTCAGAAAAATTTGAAAAAATTACAGAAAATCTAAAATAATAAAATAAACTTGAGAAAAAATTTTGAAAGAAAAATAAGCAAGAAAAGTACTGTTTAGCTTGAAAACTGCTTACTTGGAAGTGCTTATTGATAAGCACTTTGACCAAATCTGGCCAAATCTTTACCAAGTACTTATATGACTCAAATATGCTTAATGAAATAGTAACTAGACAAGAAAATGACTCAGAAACACAAATGAGGGTGCAAACAGATACAATAAGCACTTATGACGAAAAAGCAGTAAGCAAACAGATAAGCTGATGATACAAAACTACTGAAATAAGCAACTATAATTAATTAAGAACTTAAATGAACATTAAATCTCAAGTCTCAAACTACAGAACACAAGAGCAGTTCTAAATTAGAAATCGAAAACTGGTTCAATCACCCAAATTTACAAGCTGATTACGCAAATCAAATAAGCTTAAAACTAAGGACTTGAGGGGGCAAAAGATAGCCTATACAACTGAGATCTAATAAAACCAAACTAAACCCAATTTTAAACCTAAATGGACCCTCAGAATTATCCTAGATCAGCAGGTATAGAACCTGCAGGCTGCTGATTTTTACTTTTCGGAATAGTGGAATACTCCACAGGTTTGACCAACTCCAATTTTAAATGATATATATCAATCCTAGGCTTATTTTAATGGCTTTAAACTCTAAGAATACAAAGACAGGCACAAATTTGACAGATCTCAATCAAGTAACAGCAACAGATAACTACTCATTCAGTGAGAAAATGGGTGAGCTTGCAATTTTGACCTACACCTATTAACTTTCTGATTTGAGGCTTAAACTATCCTAATGTTACCTAGAGCAATCTGTCTAAACCAATTAAACAGCAAGTAAACAACCACAATTCAGATAAAACACTAGATCTAAACACCCTAGTATGTTCTGTCTCACCTTAAGCTTAATGTTGACACTACAAGTCTAACATATAAGCCACTACCTACTGAATTTAAGCTCACAACAGAATAAGTGAACACTAATTATGCTGCTGAAACACTAATAACACAACCAGAATATCAAAACCAACAGAGGAAGATATATCTAAGCTATGCAAAATTAACGAAAACTAATAAGACTAAAAAAATGAACAAGCTAATGCTAGGAAATCTAATATGATGAGAGAAATACAGTTTCAACCACGAAAGAGAACTAACCAATAAAAGTTAGCACGCAAGCTATAACTGATATCATTCAATCTCACTAAGCATAACAGACACAGATTAATTATAGATAAGAGCAGTAAGCACTAAACACAGAATAAGCTATTATAATTAAATCAAACAAAGTAAATAAACAGTACTAGATAATCAAACTAAACAGTTAACTATTAAGCAATAAAAATAAGCAAAGACTAAAAAGGAAACTTACTAGTCACTTCTCAGCTAAACAGAGAAGTGTTCCCACACAGCCTATCTTTAATAGGCTTCACCAACACCATTGAGTTACAAATGAGCATTAGAATCCCAGGAATCAACACCATATTCACCTTTGACTATCATTGACTAAATCAGAATTACAATAAACATAAAATTACTTCTAGACTAACCCTACTCCTACTCCTAAAAACCTAACAGCTATACATGATATGAGAGGGGGCTATTTATAGCCTGAGGAGAAGAAAATCCAGGTCACCAATCCGTGTGGTGTGTTTGTTTGAGTCCCTTTCTAAGCCGTCTGATTCAATTCCAGATCCTTCCAAATATCCTTAGCCCTTGGATTGCGTGCCTTCACACGGATTGCCAGCGTGGCACCGTGTGTTTCTGACCCTTCTGACTCCTGACACCTTCTAGAACCTCCAATGATGAGGTAATTATTAATAATATGGGGTAATTGGAGCGTGGTTAATTTAGGGTTCATGAAACAGTTCTTTTCTGGGTTTGGGAATTATTTGGGGAGCGGTAAAAAATGAATTGGGGATTGATTTATTATTTAGGAGGGTTGACCACACTTGGTTTGTTGACCGGGTTTAGAAGGTTTGGACCGGGTAATGGGTAAAGTGGTGGTGGGCTGTTGTGTTGATGTTGGGCCAGGGTAAGATTAAATGGGTTGTGGATTTATAATTTGATCCGTTTAGTTTTCTTTTAAGGAGTAAAGACTAGTAAAAATTGACAAGGACTAATTATGCACAATCTGAAATCTTAGGGACCAAAACTATCAAATCTCAAAAATATCTTCCAAGGGTAATTGTTGTAATTTTCTGAATCATGAAGGGTTCATGATGACTTTTCTTCAAATATTTCCTCAAAGGACCAATTTTGTAATTATCTGAAACTTTGAGGGACTAAATTCACCATTTCTCTCAAACTTTGTCCAGGGACCATTTATGAAACTTTATAAATTCCTGAGGACTTCTTATGACATTTTGAGCTTTCCTTTATCATTTTGCTTCCCCGGCTCCGGCTTTTGACACTTTCCATTCTCGTGCTCGTTTTTTGTCGGTTTTGGTGTCGAGTTTGTTCATTTTTCTCATATCCGTACATGCACATACACAAATACAAAAACATGCATTCTCTTGGCATTTTTGGTTAGTATTCGGTATTTTTGGTCTGAAATAAGGCCTAAAAAGGATGAGTGAATAAGCACTCATCAAAATCCCCCAGACTAAGGTATTGCCGTACCCTCACGCAATGTCATCACCTCACACTTAAGAGATAAATAATTTCAAAACCTCTCTTTACTGACGTTGTAAAGTAGCAATGATGTTCAAAAGAGATAGTAAAATCATTTATTCTCAAAAACGCTCCGTTTTCCGATTTTCATGAATACCAACTACAACTACTATTTTGTACTTTTTAATTTTTATATAAGTGACGGTTTGCCTTGACTTTCATTATCAATTCTTATCTGTTGATAACTTTCAGGGTCAACGAGTAGAAACACTTCTCACAGAGAAGAGACCGTACGGATAAAAATCGTCATCCTTGATTTTTCACAAGCTCCCAAACTAAGCGTAAAATCGAGATCATTGTTTATCAGAAGTTAGATGCTAACACTGCCCACAAAAGTTACTTGTGTATTACCTCTTGTTCCCAGGTCCTAAGTTTTGTATCTCAAGATTTTATATTGTGAGAAATGAATTGCTTCATATTTTCTCGTTTCGATATTTGTTAGTCCGATAATGATACCTAAGTTAAAACGATAAGTAGTTATTCATTTTCTCTTAAGAACCACTGCAATAGAAATTCGGTCCACATCAAGGAATTTGGGGTACATACAATATCAAAGATATAAGTCGCGGAGTACAATCACGTGCACCTCATGTGACTGATTACTAATCACTTATCACATGCACCTCACGCGCCAACAACTTTTTTATACATACATAGCTCTTATTCAACAATACTTCAACTTTCATTTTTTTCTTTCTCACTTTTTTCTTTCTTTCTTGATTTTTCTCTCATAACATCAATGGAAGCTTATCGGGTAGCTCCAAAACCACATAGATAATCAACTTTTGACTTTTGATTTTTTCACTTTTTTTTTGCTCTTATTTTTGATGTTCCTTGATATGTACCCAACTTCTAAAGCAAAAATTCTCTTAAGAAAATAAAGAACTAAATATAATTCAAACCGAAATACCACTAATTAACCTAGAACATCTATTATATATGATGACGTATCTGATGGGAATAAGGAGGCCACAAGTATATCTCGTGGGTTTTTAAAATCCCAGTAATGTGATCCGTGTATAGCACGAAACTTCTAAATAAACTCTATCATTCCTCGATCTCCGCAAATTTAAAATCCCAAATAATGAGATCCGCGGATGCTTAGCCATAATCTTTTGATTATATTGGTTAAGGGAGACGAGCTAGGGCTCAACACACCCGGTCAAGTCGGAACATTTATTTCTACTCTCGCCAGTAGGAAAGTCAAAACAAGGTGTCAAAACTTATTATTCATATCATATATATATATATATATATATATATATATATATATATATATATATATATATTAGCATATAAAAAGGTGACAAAAATTAAAATCTTTGGTGGAAAACGGAGTTGCGCAAGTAAACAGCTCAGACGATGGTACAGGTCAAATCGAATCGAAGATTCACCCCCCAGACTAAAGTGAAACATTGTCCTTAATGTTTTAAGGGTACGGGTAATCCTACGTAAAATCTAAGGCTGTTTATTAAGTATGCCAAGAGATAAACGTTAGTCGATAAGATTTTGGATATGGTGAATTTCCAAAAAAGCAGCGAAGGATGAGACTTGAGTGGAGAGAACGACAAACCACGAGCACGAGAGTCCTCAAACTTTGGGGAAATTCCTGAACATTCATAAACAACCACCACGAAAACACGAGTTTGGAAAGGGTCGCCCCCCTCACGTCACGTTATTAAAAAAATGAAAATGGATAAGCATGGGGTGCCTCCCACGAAGCGCTTGTTTTTGGTTACCGAGTCACATGAGCTTGACTCGATCCCCGAATTAATTCGTCCTTGGGGAGAGCAGAAAGAACGGACAACCGGCAAAATCGGAGATGCCGGGGTCAAAAACGGTATCCTCACTCCCGGTGGAGTGGAAAAGAGAAGAAATGAGGGGATAAGTAAAGAACGGTTGAAACACCCGGATGATAAAAGCAAAGTCGATTTCTGAATCACGGGTGGGTTGGGTGGGTAAAATATCAAGCACAGGATTATCATAATCAGAAATCTCGTCCACCACTCCAAAATTATCTTCATTCGTATTTGATTCAAAATCTACATCCGGCGGTTTCGCAGGTGGACGAGAAGAAGGTAAATCGGAAAGAATATTTCTTTGTAGGCCGTTCTCGTCATTTTCAATACCCGGTGGTATCGAGTCATCCGCAGCAAGAAATGGATCGACATCCTCTAAAAGAGGGTCACGTGACGGATTATCAGAAATAAGCACAAAATCAATATCAAAATCAACACACTCATAATCTGGAAGAGAGAAAGCATGAATAGTGGGATTGCCACTACTCGTCTCTTCAAATCGAAAAATTTCAAGCTCGGGTAAGAAATCACTATCCATAACGGGGATAGGAGAAAAAGTCGGAGGATCTTTTAATGCCTCGATTTTAGAAATGAGAAGATAAACTTTGGATAATTTCTCACAAAGAGTTTCATCTTGAATTTCCGCATCATCATTTTCATCATTATCATTGATATCTCCACAAGAATCTTCATCACTCGTAGTATACTCATTGTGAGAATCGGAATAACTTTCAACTTCATCAAAATCTTCATTGCTCATCGGAGGGAGAGAAGTTAACGGTTCTTCATTCAATAATTCCTCAATTAAACGGATATCTTCCTCAGGATCAAAATTAGTATCATCAACCATCGTCGAAGTGGAATCATTAGCAAGACAAGCCTCGATCTCATCTAAAATGACATAACTCCTCTCAACCGGTGTGAAAGAAGGATAAGAAGTATCAGAAACAATTTCAGAATCACCATTAGAAATTTCCCCGGACTCACTTGGGATTGGGACGAGGTTCTCAACACTAGACTTATTGAATTCGTCCGATTCCGTTGCCGGAATAGTGTTTAGATGCTCGTCCCCCATTATTAGAGAGTCCTCGGGTTCTATGGAAGTAGAGATAGATTCTTTTTTAGGGTTAAGAACGATTGTAATCGTGGAATCATCGTCGTCGTCGTACATACAACACTCACAAAATTTAGTTTTTCTTTCTTCGGTGAGAAGTTCTTCCATCGATTTCACTTGAGGCTCGGAAGTATGCGTATAACGATTAGCCACCATTTCTTTTAACTTCTCGATCATGGATTTAATTTCAAAAATATTATTAGCAAAATCGGAATTTTGTGGGGGTTGGTTAAAACCATGAGAATCGTAACACGAATTCGGCTCATAAAAACTTTCAAACGATCCCCCACAATTTTCAAAATTTGATGAATTACCATTAAAATTCGGTACTTGCTCATAAAAGTTTTGAAAAGGAAGATTGAAATCATTTTGAGGATAATTATCAAAACTCGTATCACAAGCGTAAGACGTTTCAGCACTCGGGGCGTAACATATACAATTCGTGTATCCACATTGAGTACAAAAATATTGCCCACACGGTAATCCTTCGTCGGACGGATTTCCACAATTAAAGCAAGTGAACGGAGACGGCGGTGGTGTTGGATAGTAATCGGGAACGTTTTGAAAGATTGCGTTTCTAACATACTCGGGAGTATTACAAAATAAACAAACTCCATCGTGAATATCATTACCACATTGTTCGCACGTACACCAAACACATGAACCTTCAAAGAACGGTTCACCACATTTAAAACACATCGGATCCATAAGTGAGAAAGTGAAAGAATTATCGGTTTAGAGGGTTAAAGAAGAAGAATCAAATGATAAGAGGATAAGAAGATTGTTTTTCGTTTTTTAGATATCATAAAATCAAATAAAAGGAAAATCAAAATGGAAAAGGAAAATCTTTTGGTATTTTTATTTTTAGAAAACAAAATTCAAAAACTTAAAACTTTTATTCTCTTTTGTTTTTTCAAACGTTACGTTAATCGTAAACCGTTTCCTTTAAATCTACTCGTGACGGAACGGGAGAGAAGAATGGATCTCTTTTCAGCTTGCAATTTAATGTCAAAGCTTCCGTATTTTCCGCTTATTCGGTCGTAGAATCCAAAGTAATCTGATTAGCAACTAATTTCACGCGTAGTTATATTGGGAGACTTATTTGGTTTACAACGCTCTTCCTTTCGATCGAGACGATGCTGTAACTTTATTATTTTTTGGTATTTTTGAAAACACTTTAGAAAAAGTGTTTTTGATTTTTTTTTTTTTTTTTTTTATAGAAAATATATACAATGAAGGTTTTCAAAACACAATTTCGAAAAACGAAAACGAAAAATTCACTTCAACCTTCCCCGGCAACGGCGCCATTTTTTTGATATTGTCGTTTTAAGTATAGTTTTTTTTTTAACCGAAGAAATGCTTAGGAAAGTATTTC
The DNA here is from genome assembly GCA_030686995.1 of Artemisia argyi. Taxonomy (NCBI): domain Eukaryota; kingdom Viridiplantae; phylum Streptophyta; class Magnoliopsida; order Asterales; family Asteraceae; genus Artemisia; species Artemisia argyi. The sequence goes on from CM060676.1 coordinate 48,932,656, forward strand.
CCCGGGTCGTGTCCCAACGAAGGTGTGAATGGAATTCTTAATTCCCGAATCGTGAAACTGAAAATCTAAAAAGTATTAAAAAGTATTAAAACTAATTAAAAATTCAAAATAAATTCAAAATAAAGGAGAAAAATGCAAAATAAATTTCTAAAATTATAAAATAAATGAAAATAAATTTTAAAAATATTTTTGGATTTTTCTTGGCTTTTTCAGTTTTTTTGTATTTTTCAGTATTTAAAAAGTAATTAAAATTGATTAAAAATAAAAATTAAATAAGAAAAATAGTAAATCTATTCAGAAAAATTTGAAAAAATTACAGAAAATCTAAAATAATAAAATAAACTTGAGAACAAATTTTGAAAGAAAAATAAGCAAGAAAAGTATTGTTTAGCTTGAAAACTGCTTATTTGGAAGTGCTTATTGATAAGCACTTTGACCAAATCTGACCAAATCTTTACCAAGTACTTATATGACTCAAATATGCTTAATGAAATAGTAACTAGACAAGAAAATGACTCAGAAACACAGATGAGGGTGTAAACAGATACAATAAGCACTTATGACGAAAAAGCAGTAAGCAAACAGATAAGCTGATGATACAAAACTACTGAAATAAGCAACTATAATCAATTAAGAACTTAAATGAACATTAAATCTCAAGTCTCAAACAACAGAACACAAGAGCAGTTCTAAATTAGAAATCGGAAACTGGTTTAATCACCCAAATTTACAAGCTGATTACGCAAATCAAATAAGCTTAAAACTAAGGACTTGAGGGGGCAAAAGATAGCCTATACAACTGAGATATAATAAAACCAAACTAAACCCAATTTTAAACCTAAATGGACCCTCAGAATTATCCTAGATCAGCAGGTATAGAACCTGCAGGCTGCTGATTTTTACTTTTCGGAATAGTGGAATACTCCACAGGTTTGACCAACTCCAATTTTAAATGATACATATCAATCCTAGGCTTATTTTAATGGCTTTAAACTCTAAGAATACAAAGACAGGCACAAATTTGACAGATCTCAATCAAGTAACAGCAACAGATAACTACTCATTCAGTGAGAAAATGGGTGAGCTTGCAATTTTGACCTACACCTATTAACTTTCTGATTTGAGGCTTAAACTATCCTAATGTTACCTAGAGCAATCTGTCTAAACCAATTAAACAGCAAGTAAACAACCACAATTCAGATAAAACACTAGATCCAAACACCCTAGTATGTTCTGTCTCACCTTAAGCTTAATGTTGACACTACAATTCTAACATATAAGCAACTACCTACTGAATTTAAGCTCACAACAGAATAAGTGAACACTAATTATGCTGCTGAAACACTAATAACACAACCAGAATATCAAAACCAACAGAGGAAGATATATCTAAGCTATGCAAAATTAACGAAAACTAATAAGACTAAAAAAATGAACAAGCTAATGCTAGGAAATCTAATATGATGAGAGAAATACAGTTTCAACCACGAAAGAGAACTAACCAATAAAAGTTAGCACGCAAGCTATAACTGATATCATTCAATCTCACTAAGCATAACAGACACAGATTAATTATAGATAAGAGCAGTAAGCACTAAACACAGAATAAGCTATTATAATTAAATCAAACAAAGTAAATAAACAGTACTAGATAATCAAACTAAACAGTTAACTATTAAGCAATAAAAATAAGCAAAGACTAAAAAGGAAACTTACTAGTCACTTCTCAGCTAAACAGAGAAGTGTTCCCACACAGCCTATCTTTAATAGGCTTCACCAACACCATTGAGTTACAAATGAGCATTAGAATCCCAGGAATCAACACCATATTCACCTTTGACTATCATTGACTAAATTTTGACCAAGCAGATTTAAAACAGAATTTTAACACAAAATATTATTTGAAATAAAAGGAATGAATTACTTGTAAACTAAAACAGATTTAACTAAATATTGAACATTAAATTGAGAGGGAATTAACTGAAAATACGAATTTTATTGAAAGTGAATTAATAGTACAAGCTGAAATCAGAATTACAATAAACATAAAATTACTTCTAGACTAACCCTACTCCTACTCCTAAAAACCTAACAGCTATACATGATATGAGAGGGGGCTATTTATAGCCTGAGGAGAAGAAAATCCAGGTCACCAATCCGTGTGGTGTGTTTGTTTGAGTCCCTTTCTAAGCCGTCTGATTCAATTCCAGATCCTTCCAAATATCCTTAGCCCTTGGATTGCGTGCCTTCACACGGATTGCCAGCGTGGCACCGTGTGTTTCTGACCCTTCTGACTCCTGACACCTTCTAGAACCTCCAATGATGAGGTAATTATTAATAATATGGGGTAATTGGAGCGTGGTTAATTTAGGGTTCATGAAACAGTTCTTTTCTGGGTTTGGGAATTATTTGGGGAGCGGTAAAAAATGAATTGGGGATTGATTTATTATTTAGGAGGGTTGACCACACTTGGTTTGTTGACCGGGTTTAGAAGGTTTGGACCGGGTAATGGGTAAAGTGGTGGTGGGCTGTTGTGTTGATGTTGGGCCAGGGTAAGATTAAATGGGTTGTGGATTTATAATTTGATCCGTTTAGTTTTCTTTTAAGGAGTAAAGACTAGTAAAAATTGACAAGGACTAATTATGCACAATCTGAAATCTTAGGGACCAAAACTATCAAATCTCAAAAATATCTTCCAAGGGTAATTGTTGTAATTTTCTGAATCATGAAGGGTTCATGATGACTTTTCTTCAAATATTTCCTCAAAGGACCAATTTTGTAATTATCTGAAACTTTGAGGGACTAAATTTGCCATTTCTCTCAAACTTTGTCCAGGGACCATTTATGAAACTTTATAAATTCCTGAGGACTTCTTATGACATTTTTAGCTTTCCTTTATGATTTTGCTTCCCCGGCTCCGGCTTTTGACACTTTCCATTCTCGTGCTCGTTTTTTGTCGGTTTTGGTGTCGAGTTTGTTCATTTTTCTCATATCCGTACCTGCACATACACAAATACAAAAACATGCATTCTCTTGGCATTTTTGGTTAGTATTCGGTATTTTTGGTCTGAAATAAGGCCTAAAAAGGATGAGTGAATAAGCACTCATCAGTTTTCCCGATCATGTCGTGGAAAATAGCCATCATGCACCTCTAGAAAGTGCACAGAGCATTGCATAACCCAAAAGGCATGCGACGATAGGCAAATGTTCCGTAAGGGCATGTAAAGGTAGTCTTATCTTGATCCTGTGGATCAATGGGAATCTGGAAGTAACCTGAGAAGCCGTCGAGGAAGCAATAATACTCATTCCCCGCTAGTGTTTCGAGCATTTGATCCATGAAGGGCAGAGGAAAGTGGTCTTTACGGGTGGCTTCGTTAAGCTTTCTGTAATCAATACATACTCGCCACCCTGTAACTAAACGAGTTGGTGTCAACTCGTTGTCATCATTTGTGGTAACCGTGATGCCACCCTTCTTTGGAACACAATGTATTGGGCTGACCCAAGGACTATCTGATATAGGGTAAATCAATCCCGCATCGAGAAGTTTGATAACTTCTACCTTGATAACTTCGTGGATTTTTGGATTTACCCTTCTTTGATGCTGCACGGCAGGTTTAAAGTCCTCTTCCATTAGGATTTTGTGTGTACAAAAATCCGGGTTAATACCCTTTATGTCTGAGAGCTTCCAAGCAATTGCTTGCTTGTGGGACTTTAAAACCTTAAGCAGCGCGGTTTTCTCCTCATCCTTTAAGTCTTTTGCAATAATGACTGGTAACTTATCGTTACCTTCCAAGAATGCATATTCTAGATGAAGAGGCAGGTCCTTAAGTTCGACCTCGGGGAAATCATCATTTTTCTCAACATATTTGACTTCCGCCTTATGAAGTTGTGGAGGTAGAACAGGAATGGGAGAAGGATCTTTGTTCAATAACTTCTCAAGGAGAAGTATATCCCTCTCCGGGTCAATCTCTTGGTTATCAATTCCTTCGGGAACTGAATCACTTTTGAGAAAGGCCTCTAATTCCTCAAGGATGAAATCACTTCCCTCAAACGGAGTGAGGGAAGGAGAAGAATTAGCGATTATGGGATGAGAAGAAGTAGTGGGATTGCCACTCGAAAAATTATCAGCGAATCCAAGGATTTCCTGAGCATACTCCTCGGATGCAATGTCAATGACATCAATTCGGTTGACCGATTCAGCATCATAATTCGAGGAGTATCTCGAGGTTTGATCAAGGTTGAACGTTATTGCTTCATTGCTAACTCGTAACGTGATTTCCTCATCGAAAACATCGATTAATGCACGTCCCGTTCTCAAGAATCCCCTCCTAAGAATGAGAGGAACTCTTGGATCTGCATCGAAATCAACAATGACAAAGTCTGCCAGAAAATGGAACTTTCCCACTCTCACAAATACGTCCTCGGCAATACCGAGGGGACATGAAATTGAACGGTCTGCAAGCTCGAGAGTCATGCATGTGGGACTAAGTGCCTGAAGAGAGAGCTTTTTCCAAATTGAGTGAGGCATTAAGTTGATGCTTGCACCAAGATCGGCCAAGGCAAAGCATTCAACCATACCCGGGAAAATACATGGTATTAGAAATCTCCCGGGGTCTCCTAGCTTTTCGGGAAGCTGTTTCAACAGAACTGCAGAGCAGTTCTCATTGAGTGGAGTTCGTGCCATCTCAAACAGTTTTTCTTTATTGCTCAACAGGTTTTTTATTGTCGACGCGAATTTGGGCATTAAAAGAAGAGCATCCGCGAAACTAATATCGAAGTGTAGTTCTTGAAAAATCTGAAATAATTTTTCCATCTGATGATTAGCTTTGTCACGGAGCTTCTGGTCTTGCAATCGTGAGGGATATGGAATTGTTGGTTTTGGGTTGGCTTTTGGATTTTCAACAGGACCTTCGGTAGTTTCAAACACGACTCTTTTAGGAGGAGTCGGGATCGGGATAACTGGAGGAGGGATATCATTGGTACCTCCGTTATTATTAGGAAGTACCGTATCCGTAGTATCCTCAGTTTCACATTGCTCTACAGGGATATGAGAAGAGGTAGAAGGAGTTGTAGGTCCTTGGTAAGAAACTCCACTTCTTGTGGTGATCGCCTTTACATCGCCCCTCGGATTAGCGATCGTGTTAATAGGTAAAGTAGTACCTGAGCCCGAGGGTCGATCATTTAAAGACTTCTGCAAATTAGATATTTTACTAACCAGCATTTTGTTCAGTTCCTCTTGGGATTTCATAATCTGTTTTAATAACTCATCATGTGTGGTCCAGTTGGAACAATGGCTTGATTTTGGTTTGGAATATTTTGAGCCCGATTGTTCTGGAAATTCCCATGTTGCTGGTTGTTATTATCCTGGAAGTGGTTTTGTTGTTGAAAATTACCCTGTGGGTAATTGTTTTGACCTTGATTACGGTTATAATTCCCTTGGTTCTGATTTTGTTGAACCTGGTTTTGACCAGGGTTGAAATTCCCTTGGTTGTTATAACCTTGGTTCATTCGGTTCTGGTTCTAATTCTGGTTAAAGTTCTGGTTTCTGTTTTGACCATTTTGGTTCTGGGACTGATTAAACTCTGGTGGTCCGATGTAGTTATTAGATCGGTAGCTCAAAAGGTTTTGATCTCCTTGCGGTTGGTAAGAATTACCTCCCGTATTATAGGAACCTTGAGCTGCATACACATTTTCACGAGCCGAGCCACCGGAGGCTGGGCATTCTGTGTAAGGATGTGGACCACCGCAAGTTTCACAACTTGGGTTAACAGCTTTGACCTGATTATGATTTGTCTGATGGATACGCAAAACTACTGTAGATAAATCATCCAGCTTTTTAGCCAGGATGGATATTTCATTGCTTGCCGGAGTGTCTGACTTAAATGAGTCGTTCCTCTCAGCAGAGGAGTCCCAAAAATTATGATGGGCAGTCATGTTTTCGATTAAGTCATAGCACTCTTCAGGAGTCCTTTTCATAAAGGTACCCCCAGCAGCAGCATTGATGGTGTCACGGTGACGGAGTGTCAAACCATTATAAAAGGTATCAATAATGGTGACAAGAAGCATGTTATGATTAGGACACCTATCAATAGCAAGTTTGTAGCGTTCCCATGCCTCAAATAAGGATTCTTCGGGAAGCTGTGTGAAGTTGCTGATATCATTCCTCAGCTTTGTGACCATAGATGGTGGAAAGTATTTGGCCAGAAATTTAGTGATCATCTCATCAAAAGTGTGGATCGAATTCTTTGGAAGTCGATCGAACCATGAAGTAGCATGATGAGTGAGGGAATAGGGAAAAAGGTACAAACGTAGGCCGTCATCGGTGACGCCATTTTGTTTCATGCTTTGGGTGACAGTTAAAAATTTGTCGAGATGCTTGTTAGCATCGTCACCCGGCAATCCATGGAACTGGCACGAATTCTGGATCTGCTGTATCATGTGGTGTTTTAATCCGAAATCCGTGGCTCCAATAGTGAGTGGTGCAATTGGTCCACCCCTCCCTTGCATGGTAGGTTGACACAGTTCCTCCATTGTTCGGGTGTCAGGAACTGGTTCCTCTTTGGGAGGGATTGGGGGCTCGTCGTTCATTTTTATTGTGTGTTCTTCTTCAACAGTACGTAACTCGGGTATGTTTTTCTTCTTTTTATTCTTTGTTTGTGAACGAGTGCGCATGCACAAAAATTAATTTTCAACACAAGATCGAGGCAAAACTACAGTGAACTTGAACCCAATAATCACAAATGAACAGCTCTTTTAAAAAAGGTACACTATTCACAAGGATACAATGGTAAGTTTTAAATCTTAAGTTTGGGAACTTATTATGTTCACACCCCCAGTTGGTAGGTGTTCTGCCTTCGTTTGTGGTGGTAAACTTTTATGTAATTATATTCACAGTAAAATGTTTTTGGCTTTTCGTGTATGGGTGAAAAAAACTTGGACAATATTTTTGGAACTGATTCGTTAACCGAAATCGTTCCTTTAAGATTACTCGCAGGCTAGCGGGAGGAAATAAATGGATTCCTCTTCAGTTCGCAATTTAATGTCAGAACTTACCTTATACCAGCTGTTTCAGGTTGTAATCTTAAAGACAACGAAGTAATTTAACTTCACAGTTTGTTTTATTGTTTATGATTTGTTTGGTGTTGTTAACACTTCAGGGGAAATGTTAATGAACTTTTTCAGATATGATTTTTATTTTCTCAAAAATTTACAAAGTGGTGATATTTGTACAGGAAGGGTTTTGAAAACCACTAAGCTTAAACCGTTTTGAAATACGCAACAACCTCCCCGGCAGCGGCGCCAAATTTTGATTGGCCTGAAACAGTCAGATAATATCAACCAAAGGATGGTCAACAAGTCAAACAGTCTAGGCCAATGCTTCTGTGGAATACAGTGTTTCCCCGGGTCGTAATGTCCCAACGAGGTGTGCGATGGTTTATTAAAAACGAATCTGTGATCGAGTGAAAATGAACAGGAAAGGGTATAAGTGTGTGTGTGTGTGTGTGATTACACTAGGGTTTTATAACTTAAATAAACTATTTAAAACGATTACGTGAAAGCTGGATATCTAAAAACGTTTAAAACCTAGAAACGCGTACGTTTTAATTTAATTCTACGTAAAAGTACGAAAGAAAAACGAATTTAACTAAAGTAGTAATTTGCAAACCTTAGGGGCTTAAATGCAAATTAAATAAACTTAAAATATTTATTTAATTATTACTAATTATTTAATTAATTATTATTGTTTAAATTATATTTATAATTATTTAATAATTAACTAATAAATAAGAAAATGTAAAATAAGTCTAGAAAATTAAAATTAAAATTTCTAAAAGTCTAAAATATTATAAAACTTATTTTAAAAATAAAATTATATTTTTCACACTATTATTCTAATTATTATTAATTATTAACTATTTAATTATTAATTAACTATTTATATGATTTGAATTATTATAAATACTAAAAAGACTTAGATAATTAAGAAGATTTTTATAAATCTAATTAACCATCACAGGAATCCTAAAAAATTATAAAAACTTTATTATATATTTTTAAACTAGTTTACTAATTATTATTTAATTACCAATTAAACTATTTAAATTATGAAAACTAGTAAATTAACAGTAAAAATTATGGAAAAGTTACTAAAATTTTATTATGACTTATAAAGCTAGGAAAAATATAAAATCTAGGTGTTGCTTTATAAAAACTAATTATGCTATTTATAACTTAATTATTGATTAATTATTAATAAAAGTATTATTAATTCTAATAAATACTAAATGATGATATAAAAATCTAATAAAATTATTAAAAATACTTTAATATAAAAGGAAATTAATAAAAATATAAAAATACAACTTACTTAATAAAAATATAAAAATGAAAAGTAAAATTAAATTATATTAAATAGAAACTATCACTTATTATTATATTTGTTTTTCTTGAATTTTCTTTTACCAATCTACTTTATACCTAAAAATAACTAACTTTTGTAAAAACAATTAATTTATAACTTAATAATAAGCTAGTTATAAGCTAATAATCAAAATAGTTGACTTTAGTTAACCAACTAAAGAAATAAGCTCAAAATGATTATTGTGGGACCCACTATGGATTATTCTGGTTCACTAAAGTTAATTGAACAAGTTTAAGCAGGAATAAGCACTTGGGGTACTCAGAATAAGCTAATATCTCAAAATAAGCACTTTGCCAAACCAAGTACAACACAGAATTGGGACAAAGTTTTTGGCCTAATTCAGGTGGGGTCCACTGGGTACCAGGTCAAACCTATGGTCAACTTATGATCCCTGGTAGGAGGGGGGTTGGGAGAACCTAAGTTGGAGGTGTGGGGCCCACTGAGGTGGCCAGAAAACACCACCAAAGTTGGTGGTGTAGGACTGATATCTGTTGCACAAGGGAGGTTTTCTCCCTGCAGTTGTGTTTGGCCAGGTGTGGGGCCCAGGGAAAAAATGCTAAAAATATAGGGATGGTGGAATCTCAAAGATGAGCTGGTAGGCAACTAAACCTCAAAAGCTCACAGTCCAAAACAAATCACAAAATTCAGAAATATTCAAGTAAGTTTTGTGAAAACTGAGAACAAGTAATTTTGACTTTTTATGAAACTTGAACTAGTTTGACTTATTTGGATTTCTAACACTTCTAACTGATTAATTAAGTTATATTAGAATATAATAAAACTTACTTAAGTGAAATTAACTACTTATGAAGAGATTTGAGTGAGTATGGATCTTAAATACCAAACAGTTAACTGTTATGCAATATGGAATGTGATTTTGACTTTCTGTTGTTTGAGGCCTGAGTTTTAAGATTACTACAACCTAATATGACCTAAAGTAGTATGATTAAACTATCCTAGATAACTAATGCCACCCAATACACTCAGTATCAAGCTGAGCCAAACACCCCTTTTGTGAATCTGTTTTGAGATTTACAAAACCAATGGCTGTTTATGATTATGAGATTACTTTTTATCTATTTATTAAGGCTAAATAAACTTAATTAAACATATCTAAAACAGATTACAAGCTATATTTAATAAAAAAAACAAAGATTACAATTGTGACTTACAAATGAGTCCAAGCTAAGAACTGAGTGAACCAGTGAACCAAAACCAATTCCTATGGCCTCCCTTGAGGCTCTAAACCCAACTCCATTCAAAATCCACAAGTGTCTTGAGTTCTATCTCCCTTGAGACTGATTTTTTTTATTTTCCTTCTATTTATTTTTGATTTTTGGAATTTTTTAGTTGCTAATCAAAACTATTTAAAATACTTGGAACCTTGAAAAATACTAACAATTAAACCAAAGTGGGCTTAATCTAGCAAAAACAACAGCTTATAGCAGCTTTTAAATGAACTTGTCAATTTTCATTCAAAAATGCAAAAAGTTGATTTTAACAAACAAGAATGGAATTAAAGGTTAAATAAAGTTTGCTTAACATTAATTCAACTGAGTACAACAAGATTTAACTTAAAATTACAATTGAAAATGAAATTATATTACCTACGATTAAGTTACACTAAGACTAATCTAATAATTTTACTCTGCTGCTTCTCTTTGGCTATATAGAAGATATTTGAGCTCCTTGCAGCATTGTGAGACTTTCCCATCAATCCCTAGCCATTGATATGGTCAATTGAATCCCAGCCGTTTAAATTGGTAACTTAGGGCCAAAGTAGTCTTTGGGTACTGTAGATTGCGTGGAGAGGGTTTTAGGGGTTTAATTGAGTTTGGAATGTTGTGGTGAGGTGGAGGTGATGAGGTGGTGGTAGCAGGTGGCAAAACCACCTGGTATGGTGACTCAGGTGGTGGTGTGAGGGAGATGGAGGGAAAAACTAAACCAGGGTGGTTTGTTTGACTTTTTAGTTTGACCCCGGTTTTTAATATTAAGGGGATTGGGCTGAGTTTTGGGCTTGGGTAAAAAATATAGGGTGGGCTTGGTATTAGTGTGGTATGGATTTGGATTTGGTATTTTGGGTTGTGAAAATAATAAGGATCCGTTTGGTTTTTTTTTTAGTAACAAATCACAAGGACCAAAATTGTAATTTCGTGAAAGTTAAGGGGCTAAGTTTGTGATTTTTCCAAGGATCTCACAAGGACCAAACTTGACAAGGATGAATAGTACAAGGGTATATTTGATATTTTTCATTTTTTAATACCCAGGGACTAAAATTGACAAAACTAAAACTCCGGGGACTTAACATGTAATTTCTCCAAACTTTTCATCCAGGGACTAATAGTGACAATTATGAATCCCCTAGGACCCTTAATGATAATTTTCCCATTTTGAACACCCGGGGACTAAAACTGTCAAGTTTGAAACTTTGAGGGACCTGTTTTGCCATATCTACAAACTTCAGGGACCCAATATGAAATTTCACCAAACTTATCACCCAAGGACCATTCCTGCAAAAGATTATTAGTACAAGGGCCAAAATTGCTTTTCTCAAAGTTTTTAAAATCCCAGGGACCATTTATGTCAATTTCCAAAGTATAGGGACTAAACTTGTAATTTTGTGAAACTTTGCACCAAAGGACTAAATATGTAACTTTATGATTAAAAAGGACCTTTGGTGACTTTTTCATGTTTTTAGAATAACCAGGGACTAGTTTTGACAACTTTTGAAACTTGAGGGACTGAAACTGCCAATTATGCAAACTTTGTACGTTTTTCATCTGTTTTTGATTATTTTGCATTTGAAACATATAAAACACACTTCTAAGATATTTGAAGTATTTTGATGCATATTTGAGTGTTTTTGTATGTTTTGGCAGCTTAGATTGGTATAAAATGATGAGTATTTAGACACTCATCAACTTGCCTATGCTTGCGCCCTAGATTTTAAGTGATTCCAAATGGATGTGAAAAGTGCATTCCTTAACGATTTTATCAATGAGGAGGTATATGTGGCACAACCTCTAGGATTTATTGATTTCGCAAAACCTGATTATGTTAATAAGTTAAAGGAAGCTTTGTATGGACTCAAACAAGCTCCCAAAGCTTGGTATGATCGAATAAAAGCTTTTCTTATTAAACTTGATTATTCCATGGGAATGGTAGATAACACTCTTTTCACTAAAAGGAAAGACCTAAATCTCATCATTGTCCAAATATATGTTGATGATATTATATTTGGATCGACTTGTCAAGACATGTGTGATGAATTTGCCAAAATCATGCATGATGAGTTTGAGATGAGTATGATGGGTGAACTTAACTTCTTCCTAGGATTACAAATAAAACAATTAGAAGATGGAATATTTTTTAATCAATCTAAGTACATTAAGGAAATGCTTAAGAAATTTGGCCTAAAATACTCAAAACCCATGAAAACTCCCATGTCTACGGAAGTAAAGCTCACAAAGGATGATGAAGGTGAGTCCGTAGATAACACCAAGTATAGAGGAATGATAGGTAGTTTACTATACTTGACGGCAAGTAGACCCGATATCATGTTTAGTGTCTACCTTTGTGCCCGTTTTCAAGAGGATCCCAAAACCTCTCACCTAGAAGCGGTTAAGCGTATCTTCCGATACATTAAAGGCACTATACACTTAGGATTATGGTATCCTAAGGGATCCGGCATAGAAACCATCGTCTATGCGGATTCGGATCATGCGGGAGACTACGTAGATAGAAAAAGCACTAGCGGTATTTGCACGTTTATGGGATGTTGTATAACATCTTGGTTTTCGAAGAAGCAAACCGCTCTTGCTATTTATACCACCGAAGCCGAATATGTAAGCGCTGGAAAGGCATGTCAACAAGAACTATGGATGAAACAAGCTCTCGTAGACTATGGCATTAGGTTAGAAAATGTCCCCATTATGTGCGATAACAAAGGTGCGATAGATTTAAGTAAAAATCCGGTGCAACACTCTAGGACTAAACATATAGAAATACGCCACCACTTTCTTAGGGATAATGTAACAAAAGGAAACATATCTATAGAAAAAGTTGCATCAGAAGATAACATTGCGGATATATTCACAAAACCCCTTAAGCGTGAATTATTCAACCACTTGCGTTTAGGCTTAGGAATGATGGAACAAGTTGACTAAATTATATTGAACTAATACAAATTTATACTTGCATAAAATTTACTTTTTGTCCACTTCTTCATTTCTGAGTCTAGGAATCTATTTCGCACAAAATTAAAGATTGGGAAAGTTTATTTTCTTTGCATAAACTCTTTTGTAAAACCCAATCAATTTTCTTTAAAAATCATTCTCACATCTAGGAATCACATGAACATCATTTTCCTTGCATTGTTGACTAATGCTAAAAACATTGTCTTCCAAAATCATGCATAAACTCTCACATAAATTGTCAAGGTATATAATCTAATTTATATCTTTGACATTCATGATCGAGCAAAAATTGAATCAATGAGATCTTTTGGATTGTTTCTTAGGATCATTATTTTTCTTTGTATTTAGGAGTCGAAACAATCACAACTCCACATTTGTTGCATATAGACACACACTAGGACAAATTCACTAATAATATTGTCATCTTGCTCCATCACTAGTTTTCCACTAACTAGTTACCTTTGCCTTTGATCTAAGATAGGTGCCTTAGGATGTTTAAGTGATCTTGCCTTTACTTATCTCCTCTTGCTTATTATGTGTTGCTTATTTGCTCTTTTGCTTATGTGTTTTTGCATGCATGCTATAACTTGATTAGATTAGATGCTATATTTCCTAAAGGAATTGAACTTGCTTGAATTCGAATCCAAACACACAACCTTTATGCAAATTTTCTGCCAAAAACCCAATTCTGGCAACCTGGAAATCACCAGATGGGCGGCCCCCTTAATTTTGTAAGGCGGCCCCCTTAATCATTAAGGGGACCGCCCCCTAATTAAGGGGACCGGCCATCTGATGGTCGGGTTTACAGAATCTTTTCTGCTTTTTAGCCCATTTCAACCTACATTTCCCATTTTTCACCAACACATTTTGTCCTAATCTCCCAAACAAACTTTATCCATCCATAAACACACAAATCTTACACTATAAATACCCCCAATCCTCAAAACTCTTCACTCATCCCTTCATGACTTCTCCAAACAAACCAAAACCAAAAGCCTCAAGGCTTGCAAGAATGACGGAAAAACTCGTTTGGCGAAGAAAAAGCCCTCGTAACAAATCCATTATAACCAATGAAATTGGAAATCACTCAACACCTCCAACCACTTACTTCCCAAACTTTACACCAAATACACAAGGACATTCATTTGATCCTCTTTACAAACCATACAACATTGGCCAAACATCTTCCTTCATGCCAAACCACTCATCACATCCTCCAACCATTTGTAATGATCCATACAAGTTTGATTAACCATCTCACTACAATTCCAACTACACAAACCCAATTCATCCATATCAACACAATGACTTTCTCCGCATTGCCACGGAAAAGCAAAAGTTCCGTGATGAAATATCACAAATCCATGATCTTAGTGATCTCAATGCCATGCATCTTGCACAATGCAACAAAGGGCAAACTCCATCATCACCCTACAACAATTGCCTTCCTCACTCTCTCAACTTGGATCAAGTTACAAACCACACTCACTATTGTCCTTGTTGCATCTTCCTTCAAAAACAAATCCTATACTTGAGTGAAGATATTTCTTGGATTGAATATCTCCTCACTCGTCCTCATCCCATACCACCCTTAACACGATACAATATCGTAAGATCCACCTCTTCCGCTCCATACCCCAATCCATATCCCTCTCCATCTAACAACTAAGCTTTATGCTTATGTTCTCCTTCAAGCAAATAAAACAATCAACCATGGGTTGCAAGCAAGTCCAAGTGCTCTCTTAGGCAATATAGGACTATGTTTTTTCTTTTGTTTTATTGTAATCAATATGCTTTAAGCATATTGAATGTTGTAATGCTAATTACTTCTATGATGCTTGACTGAATCTATTTTTATTTGCATAATTATTGCTTCGCATGTGTCTTGTTCTCTTCTAATATTTTGTGTAGCCAAGATTTCCATAGCTCATTACCTTGGTGCTCTCAAATGAGGGGGAGCATTAACCTTTTTGATTTTACAAAAAAGGGGAGAAGAGAATGTTAAACTCTAATAAAACTTGTCTAAAAATTAATTTTTAGACCTAATGAGTTTAAGGTTTTGTAATCATCAAAAATGGGGAGATTGTTGACATAAATAATGTCTAAAAACATTGTTAGCATATTAACAATGTCTCTATGTTTTGATAATTACAAAGCATAAACTCATAAATCTAAAACTTATGACGTAAACAAGTTTTTAGTGTTTAATATTTGTCTTTGCATCCATATCACTTAAGGTATGAATAAACAAAGGGTTTATTGCATTTCATGATCAAAGAAAAATTTTATAATCACTAGAATTTTTATAAAATGTATTAAACATTCTATATCTTTTACAAAATTACTTTTGAAATTAAAAGAATACGTTTAATTCATTGTAAATATATAATTTCAAATTTTCAACCCAAAAATGGCAAATTTTATCCAGAAAAATATTCCTCACTAAAAGACAAGAAAATCCAACGTTCTGAAGGGGTGGCCCCCTTAATTCCTTAGGCGGCCCCCTTAATCATTAAGGGAACCGGCCATTAATTAAGGGGACCGGCCACGCTCCAGAACAGTAAATGTTTCCCCTATAAATACTGGTTCATCCCACAGAATTTTCTCACCTTTTGCACTCCTAAACTTTCTGTTCTAGATCCAAATTTCTATTCTCTTAATCCTTTGATCATAAGTACATAATTCTTTGTTTCAAAGTGATTCAAACATCATCCTCTCAAGTGCAAGAGAAGAATACTTCTATCCCCCAAGACAAGAAGTATTACAACTTGTTGTGACCTCCACATACAAGTTGTTGGTGCATCATCAAGATTATTTACATTACTCTTTGTGAAGATTGTTGTGTATATTTGATTGTAGATAGTTGTGCTAGGTATATTGATTGTGTGATTAGTTAGTGGTTTGGTGTGAAGAATAAAAGTTAGGAATTAGATTATAGTGAAGAAGCTAGGTATGAAGTTGTTAGTTGTGAAGTAAATTGGTGTGAAGAAGATAGACGTGAAGTAGTTAGTTGTGAAATAGATTGGTGTGTAGAAGTTGTGATCTAGGTGTGAAGAAATTGTGGTGTGTAAATTGGTGTGTAAGCTTTTCTCCGCCATAAGGGAGCTTGTTGATATAGTGAAGAAAACTCTCGAGTTAGGTGCTCGGGGAGTGGAGTAGGGCAAGGAAGGTGTCCTTGTAGCCGAACCACTATAAATCTCTTGTCTCGCGGTTCGATCTTTCCATCTCTTACTTATTTCATTACTTATCATTGTTATATCTTACTTATTGATAGTTGTTTATATTGTGCAAGACTTGAGATCACATATTATCGAATCTAAATTTCAAAAACTAAGAAAACACTAAAACTATCTTTTATAACAAATTAAAAAGACGTAAAACTATTCAACCCCCCTTCTAGTTTTCCACATTAGGTGTTCAACTTCTCTAATTAGACTCTCATTCCTAGACTTAAGTTCTTCTACAGTGTCAGCACATGATTTGAAAGAACACACAGATAGATTAGAATCATTAGATACCTCAGAGTCAGATCCAAAAGATGATGATGCATAGGCCATAAGTGCAAAGTTATGCACTTTAGGCTTGACTTGAGCCACCAGAGAATAATTTGGTTCTTCATCAGCCATATCACTCCAATCATACTCTCCCAACCCATCACAAGATACCAATGCAGTAGTGGTATTCTTTGATTCTTCAGTGGTCTTCCTTGGAGCTTCAGCATTCTTCTTTGGAGCTCTACATTCCCTGGCAAAATGACCCTTCCTGTTGCAATTGTAGCACTCTATCTTTGACTTGTCAAAACCTAAATTTTCTTTAGCCCTGTACTTAACTTCTCTCCCTGTCCTCTTTAAGAATTTTCTTGCCCTCTAGGTCAACATGGTCATCTGCCATTTAAGATCAATCTCTTCAAGATCATCAGGATCAATATGATCCATATCTTGATTGATAACCTGTGACCTTATGTTGGATGTTAGATCAGCCAAGAATGCACACAAAGCAATATCACTGATGGAATTCTTATTATTAGAACTAGCAGCAGATCAATCAGCAGCAGATACCCCATAAGCAGTAGAATGGGATTCTTGAGATCCTTTTGACTTTGAAGATATAAAGGCAAGATTTTGTGTACCAGAAGATGAAGTAGATGAAGAAGGCAATTCTGGTTCATATACCCTCAAATTTTTGTAGAGGCTTTCCAACTTCATAGTTTTAAAACCAGGCTTATTCCTCCAAACAACTGTATGCATGCTCCATTCAAGTGCAAGACTTCTAAGAAACTTGAGGTTTACATCTTCTTGAGGAACCACATAACCAACAAGCTTTAAGTGACTAACAAGTTGATTAAGCCTGTTGTATGTGCCATTAATCTTTTCTCCACTTTCAGCAGTAAAGTTCTCAAACTGATGCTTCAACATGTTTTTCCTTGACTTCTTAGTAGCATCATTCCCTCCAAACCTAAATTCAACAGCATCCATCAAGTCTTTTGTAGTCTCACAGCCATCAAAGTCCAATTGAAATTCATTAGGTATTCCCATTAAGAGAATACTGTGTGCCTTGATCTCCATCTTCCTCACTGAGTTCTCTTCAACAGACTTGATAGGTATATCTTTCCATCAGGACCCTTATTAGGTAAAGAGTCACCATTGATAATAACATTCCACATGTTGAAGTCAATCATGCGAATGTACTGTCTTATTCTCATCTTCCATAGCTCATATTCTCCAGGGTTGAGCATGGGAACCTTTGAAGCAGTCACCATATGTATGTCGTCACCCATCTTCAGCAATTGATTAGGAACAACAAACTTGTAAGTAACAAATTTTTCTTGATTTCAACTTCTAGATCACAAGCTCTGATACCACTTGTTGATCCCAGTTGAGCAAACGATCTTATATAGAAGTTGATTTGAGTTAACACTTAAGCTAAAACGCGGAATATTATAGCTTAACTTAAGAAGAATAATGATTCACTATCAACACTTCAATATATTAATAATACGACCACTCGACAATACTAGGGTTTTACAACCTTCAAGTGTAAACGAAAACTAAACAATACGTACTCAATCTAACCCTAGGATCCTCCTTTTATAGGACAATGAGTCCTACTAGGTTTACAATACCTTTCTACATAAGATAAGAATATTCTAGAAGTATAAAATATACACACAATCTATTCTATAATTATCCACTTCGTATACATGTATATCTCTTCAGCAGTAGGTTCATCAGCAGTACTTCCACACAGCAACACTTTGAATGTATAGCAGCAGAATCATTAACCTTAGCAGCAGTTTCATCTTAGCAGCAGTTTAACTCTTCAGCAGCAGAATCCAAAACCCAACACCAGTCTTTTCCATCCCATTCTCAATCTTCGTTGTAAGTAAAAAAAAAAAAAAAAAGTTGAACATTTTCTATAATAAAAAAATAGGATACTAATTAGGAAAGATATAGATCTCATGAAGAGTCACAATAACAAGATATATGCATTGGTAGACAGGCAATTAAACATTGAATAACAATCGTAGAATATCGCTATACTTTCGCAATCTATTGTAAACTGCAAAGTTATGAAGAAAATAAAGCAACAAAAGAAACATGGATGAAAAAAAACCTTACCTATCATCAAAATAGTGTGATTTCCATGGTGAAATATTCATAGTTGAAATGAAATAGTAAAGAGAGATTGTAAAAAATTAAAGGTAGAAAAGACATTGAAATGTAATAAAAATGATACAAATGATTAGGGATGAATTTTTACATGAGAAAGATGAATATTAGGGGGGAAATGATTTCGTAATGTGTCAAAGGTGATCAGGGCATGTTTCGTACTATCTTCGCATGATTTACAAATGGAGAAAGAAATCACTTGAACCGGTAGAAAAGTATGCTGTCATGAGGCTTGAACTGGTAGAAAAGTATAGTGTCATGAGAGTAATCTTGGTATTTAAAAAGAAAATCAAAGTTTAAGTAATATACCATAAAGTTGAGTCAAGTTGGAAATAAGTGTAATATTAGGTCACAGAAATGCAAATTTCTTTTTTGACCTATCTCAGTGATTGGTTAGTAGTTACCTCTTTCTTATTCAATGCAACAAACTGCAGCTGCTGGGGCTTTTTTTCTTTTTCTTTTTTCTGTTGAACATTATTGAGTTCGTTTTGGGTATGCGCTCAACAATTTCTTATATTGTAAAAGGTGCGCATTCATAAAGTTTTAGGGTATTTGGCAGTTACTTTTGATAATCAATGTTAGGTCATCAACTGTGGTAAACCTTTATAAAGGTCTATAGTTATGTAATACCATTAATTTATGAACCTATTTGTTTTTTAAACCTAATTTCACTATGTGAAAATCCTTCTAAAGGTTTATAAACATGTCACTTAATACAAGCATTTAATTATGAAAAAGGTTCAATATCTTAGAGCTATTTATAATACATAAGTTTAAAATAGATGCTCACTATTGTTTAGAAGTTTTAAGACCTCTTCATCTTTTTCTAAACATTATAATAAACCATTATAGTGGATACTCTTATTTTTTACACTATTGAAAGTTTACTGAGAGTATGCACATTTATGCCGAGCACACATCATAGTTCCAGCCCCTTTCATTACATATGCCTTATTAATTAAATCACATACTTGTACTTAGAATATTTTATTATTATACTTATCTCATGTGGTGTTTAAGACTAAGAAATTGAAATTGATGATGTCTGAAGGTGGTAATATAATATAGGAGGGTTATAAAACTTGATATAAAAAAGGATGAATTTTAGGTATGATAATAGGTTATTCGTTTAGTGTTCTTTGAGTATGAATTTTGATATTAGATTATTAGAGAAGAATGATAGCAAAGAAAACACAAAAAAATGAATCAAGAAAATAAGGTACAAAATGAACATGTGTGAAAAGGCCAAAATATTTATCATATGAGTTGCGCATGAGCATTTTAACGAAACTTCTTAATAGAGTAACTGTCAAAGGACCGGTCTGTTAAAAATGACAAATACAAGAATGAAAGGTGAAATTGTGTGCACTAGTTTTTGTAATTAACCCATATACTATGCATCGCCGTCTCAAGATTACGTAAGGCGTAAAGTGATTTCGCCCTTATACCAAAGTTTAATACTTTTACCAAAAGCAGTTGACTCATTTTTAAAGCTTATGGTTTCTTATCTATACTACTATGAGGTGAGTTATTTTAAGAACTAAGTTTTTGTTGTATATTGAGGGACAAATTCTCACAATCCATCTTGTTTGATCTAATGGTAAGGATTAACCTAAGATTTAATAAGACAACCTAAGTCCATGTTTTTTTCTTGTCCTTTTTGTCTATCTTATTTATTCATTTTTTTTCCTTTTTTCTTTTCGCTCTTTTTTTTTTTTTTTTTGTAACTTCACGTTTTTTTTTCCTTTAATCCAAGGTTTTTTTTTTTTTTTTTTTTTTTTTTTTTTTTTTTTTTCTTTTTTTTGCGTTTTTTTTTACGTTTTTTTCGTTTTTCATACATATTCGTCGGTTTTTTACGTTTTGGTCAGTTTTCTTACGTTTTCGTTCGTTTTCATACATTTTCGTCCGTTTTCATACGTTTTCGTTTGTTTTCGCTCGTTTTCATACGTTTTCGTCTGTTTTCTTACGTTTTCACCCGTTTTCATACGTTTCGTCCATTTTAATACGTTTTCGTCCATTTTTATACGTTTTCGTCCGTTTTCTTACGTTTTCATCAGTTTTCGAATTTTTTTCATACGTTTTCGTCTGTTTTCTTACGTTTTCGCTCGTTTCATACGTTTTCGTCCGTTTACATATATATATTCGTCCGTTTTCTTACATTTTCATCCTTTTTTGAGTTTTTTCATACGTTTGCCCGTTCTCATACGTTTTCGTCCGTTTTCATATATATTCGTCCGTTTTCTTACGTTTTTGTCCATTTTCATACGTTTTCGTCCGTTTTCATATGTTTTCGTCCGTTTTCATACGTTTTCGTCCGTTTTTATACGTTTTCGTCCATTTTTATACGTTTTCTTATGGTTTCATCTGTTTTCATTCATTTTTGTCCGTTTTCTTACGTTTTCGTTCGTTTTCATACATTTTCGTCCGTTTTCATACGTTTTCGTCCGTTTTCATTCATTTTCGTTCGTTTTTGAATGTTTTCAGACACTTTCATACCTTTCTGAATATCACAAGTGATATACTGTGATTATCAGAACATCACTTGTGATATTCAGAATATCGTGAGTGATATTGAATATCACTCGCGATATTCTGAATATCACAAGTGATTTTTAACATTCTGTAACATGAAAATCACAAGTGATATTCAGAATATTACAAGTGATTTCACGCTTTTTTTAATTCACGTTTTTTCAAAAGTGATCTTTTGAATATCACTCTGAATATCACAAGTGATATTTTGAATATCACAAGTGATTTTCAACAATTGTTCTGTAGCATGAAATTCACAAGTGATATTCAGAAAATCACAAGTGATATTCTAAATAGTACAAGTGATATTCCGAATATCACAAGTGATTTTAAACTAATATTTTGTAACATGAAAATCACAAGTGATATTCTAAATATCACACGTGATTTTCAACTAACGTTTTGTAACATGAATATCACTTGTAATTTTCTGAATATCACTTGTGATATTCAAATTATCACTTGTGATTTTCATGTTACAAAACATTAGTTGAAAATCACTTGTGATATTCAGAAAAACACAAGTGATATTCAGAAAATCACAAGTGATATTCTGAATATCACAAGTGATATTCCGAATATCACAAGTGATGTTCAACTAATGTTTTGTAACATGAAAATCACAAGTGGTATTCTGAATATCAAAAGTGATATTCAGAAAATTACAAGTGTTATTCAGAATATTATAAGTGATTTTCACATTTTTTTAATTCACGTTTTTTTTTTTCACTTTCTTACATTTTCTTCTGTTTTTGTTCGTTTTCATACGTTTTCTTTCGTTTTTATATAAAAATGCACAAAAATGTACAAAAATGGATGAAAAAAAGTTGATTTGATGTTTAGGTGTTTGTTAAGATGTGATAGCGTCGTATAATGTAGAGGCGATAAAATGTATTATCGATCTTATATAAAAGAAAACTGCTACTTGGATGAAATATAAAACTATAAAAGTTATGAGGTAAATCAACTCTCCTCCGGTTTTAAAGTTATTTCACCATACAAATAATCCCACATCAGTTAAAGTTAACAATCTCATTACATTTGATGACGCTATCACATCTTAACAAACACCTAAACAACAAATCAGGCCACTAACTAACGCAAACTAAACAAACCACGATACTAAAATTATTCTGAACAAGTAATACTAAAACACCATTGTGTGTTTAAATATCACAAGTGATTTTCAACAAATGTTTTGTAGCATGAAAATCACAAGTGATATATTCTGAATATCACAAGTGATATTCTGAATATCACAAGTGATTTTCAACAAATGTTTTGTAACATGAAAATCGCAAGTGATATTCTGAATATCACAAATGATATTCAGAATATCACAAGTGATTTTACATTTTTTTTAATTCACGTTTTTTTTCACTTTCTAACCTTTTTGTCCGTATTCATACATTTTCGTCCGTTTTCATACATTTCTGAACACCAGAATCGATATTCTTAATATCACAAGTGATATTATGTCATATTCTAAATATCACTTGTGATATTAAGAATGTCAATTGTGATATTTAGAAACGCATGAAAACATACGAAAACAAACGAATACGTATGAAAGTGTAAAAACACGTTTGAAAACGGATGAAAACGTATAAAATATGGATGAAAACGAAAGTAAACACACGAAAATGGAGAAAAATGTATGAAAACGAACGAAACCAATGAAAACGTGTAAAAACTGCCGAAAATGTATTAAAACAGATGAAAACGTCTAAAAACAGACAACAATGTATAAAAATGAAAAAAAATGGACAAAAACATTAACATATGAAAACAAACAAAAACAGACGAAATCGTATAAAAACAGACGAAAACATATAAAAACTGACAAAAACAGACAAAAACGTCTGAAAATAGACGAAAACGTAAAAAAATGGATGAATACGTATAAAAATAGATGGAGAAGTATGAAAACGAACAAAAACGTCTAAAAACGTATGAAAATGGACGAAAACGTATGAAAACGCACGAAAACAGACAAAAACGTAAGAAAACAGAAGAAAGCAGACGAATACGTCTGAAAATAGACGAAAACGGACAAAAATGTCTGAAAACATATAAAAACTGCCGAAAACCGACAAAAACGTCTGAAAAGGGACAAGAATGTATAAAACGGACGAAAAAAATTGACGAAAACGTATGAAAACGGACGAAAATGTATAAAATTGGATGAACATCTGAAAGCAGATGAAAACGTCTAAAAATTAACGAAAACTTTTAAAAAGTAGACGAAAACATATAAAAATGGATGAAAACGAATGAAAACGGACAAAAACGTAAGAAAGTGAAAAAAAATATGAATTTTAAAAAAATACACATGAATTTAAAAAAAACGTGATTTTTTTTAAAAGTGAAAAAAATGAATAAAAAAACGTTCATTAAAAAAAGTAAAACAAGTGCTGGAAAAATGAAAAAAAAAAAAAAAAAAAAAAAAAAAAAAAAAAAAAAAAAAGCGCTTGAAAAAAAAAGAAAACAAAAGCTTGAAAAAAAAGTGAACAAAAAAGGAAAAAAAAAAAAAAGAGAAAAAGTAAAAGCGTAGATAAGGAGAAAAAAAAAAAAAAAAAAAATACAATGAATAAATAAGAAAGATAAAAGGACAAGAAAAAAACATGGACTTAGGTTCTATTTTTAAATCTTAGGTTAATCCCCACAATTAGATCAAACTAGATGGATGGTGGGGATTTGTCCCTCAGTTTGTTGAAAAAAAACTGGTTCGCAAAAGAACTTTTCTCATATTACTATATAATGCATGGATAAACCAAGCCTAACTTCTAACTAAAAATTAAGATAAGAAATTTCAGGTGCCATATGTCACTTCTCAACTAACTACAAGCTCCTAACCAAAAATTAAGATAAGGAGCTCAAATAATAAGGTGACATGTGTCACTTCTCAACTTAAAATTCACTTTTATTTTCAAATTGAAATATCTATTTATCTATTTATTTTTTTTTATTATCTAATTTCACCATATTTTCTAAAATTTTTTGTTCTTTAATTCAACATCCATTTTTATATATATTTATGAGTTTTCAGTTTTTAGATTTTTAGTGGGTATTTTTATTCAAAATTTTACAACTTTAACCTTTATTTCAATCAATCAATGTTGCAAAAAAGGCATACAAGGCCTTGTAATCGTCGATTCCAAGCTACAAGGCCCTGGAACTTGGAGACATTTACAAGAAAGTTGGCCGATTAATCGGCGATTACAAGGTTTTGGGCCGATTAATCGGCTAAAAAACGCAACTCGGCCCTCGTCCGCCTCAGGACCGATTCACGATTTTTGCAACATTGCAATCAATACAATATTGATTCATCAAAATCATATACTTTTGGGTGAGTGTTTGACAGGAAAGAGATTGCGAGGATCATTCTATATACGGGAATAATGATGTCACAAGAAAGCTATAGGAAACCCAAGCAAACACATATACATTCGGAGTGTTGTGAAACGAATTCACTAAGCGGGTAGAGAATTGCGGGGAGAGTTGGGCTAGCAATTCATTTACTACCCATACTACTATATTTTTCACCGCCGCTGTGCTCGGTATCCGACTAGTTTCATATTATGAGTTATTGGATTTGTATTTTCATATTTAAATTATGGACTATCAAATACTTCGCAGTTATATAAAATTTTAGGGCTTTATAAAACTTTGGGCCTGAAGTGTTTGATTCAGTGGCCTTATAGATGAGACAACACTGTGTATATCCATAAGCACCATGCAATCCTTCTTTTGGACTTTTGGTGGTGAAAACTGAAATTCCTTGTAATAATTTTGTACCACTATTGTCCTGCATCTAGAACACACGTATACATTTTTAGGTTATTAGACAAATATGTTACTAAAGTTTGCCAAAATGTTCACCTAAGTTACTAAAGTTTTTTTCGTTACAAAGAGGTTACTCAAGTTAACGAGTTTATTATATGGGTTACTTAACTTTTAAAAAAGTGACATTCTTGTTACTACGAGGGTGGGCAACTGGATGACATGTCGGTTCCCTTGTCCACATCAGCATCATAGTTTAAAATGTTACAATTAAGTTACTATAGTTTACGGGTTTATTAAATAGGTTACTGAACCTTAAAAAAAGTTAACATTCGGTTTTTTTTTTTTTTTTTTTTTTTTTTTTTTTTTTTTTTTTTTTTTTTTTTTGCGTTTTTCTCCTTAGTACATCTTTGTATATTTTCATACGTTTCTATCCGTTTTTATACGTTTATGTACGTTTTTCTTGTCGTACTTTCTTTACATTGTTTTTACGTTTTTGTCCATTTTTATACGTTTTGGTATACTTTCATCCGTCTTTTTGCGTATCCATCTATTGTCGTATGTCTTTACATTCATTTTTTTTACGTTTTCATTTGTTTTTAACGTTTTTGTTCGTTTTCTAATGTTTTCGTCTGTTTTTTAACATTTTCGTCCGTTTTTTTAACATTTTTGTCCGTTCTTTACATTTTCGTACTTTTTTGTATACTTTCGTTCGTCTTTTTACGTATCTATGTTGTCGTATGTATTTACATTTGTTTTTTTACGTTTTCGTATGTTTTTTACGTTTTCGTCTATTTTTTAACGTTTTTGCTATTTTTTTACGTTTTTGACCGCTTTTTTCGTTTTCGTCCGTTCTTTTACAAAGTAAAAAATGAACGAAAACGTAAAAGATGAACGAAAGCGTAAAAAACATTCAAAAAGGTAAAAAAAAAAAACAGACGAAAACGCAATAAACCAAACTAGTTAAAACATAAAATAACATATGAAAACATAAGAAGATAGACAAAAACGTAAAAAAATGACAAAACATAAAAGTAAGGACGAAAACGTATGGAAACGGATGATAACGTAAAAAAATGGATGAAAACATAAAAAAACAGAGTAAAACATAAAAAAACATAAAAACTTTATGTATATAAGTGGTCGTTAGTTTAAAGGATGGACGCTTCAATGTTAATTAGCCAACCATAGGGACGCTTTTTGCAATCTTGGCAAAGCACAAGGACTATTTTTGTATTTTACCCTAAAAAAAAAAAAAAAAAAAAAAAAAAAAAAAAAAAAAAAAAAAAAAACCTGTTGTAGAAGGTTAAAACATGCAGAGTAACTTTTATAACCGGTTACCAAACTTGAGTAACCTATTTGTAACGGAAAAAACTTTAGTAACTTAGGTGAACATTTTGGCAAACTTTAGTAACATCTTTGTCTATTATCCCTACATTTTTCTCGGAAGTTTCAGTCGGCATTGTGTGTGTTTCACTCTTAAGTGTGTGTAAATGGATTGCTTGAGTGTAACAGGTAGAGGAATCACTCATCTTTTATAATCTCAAACACCAAGTTAAAATTAGGGGTATCTTCAAGGTAAGGCTAGTGCTTAATAAGGCCCCGGATTTTTTAAGGCCTTTTATTTTTAAACCTCGTTTATTTATATGGAGTTTGAGGCATCCTATTTCTTACACCCCGATAATCTAGTGTTAATTTAAATGAAATGAAAAATGTAAGACTTGATCTATGTGACTGAAAATGACAAGGCCTCGACTTGCTGTGTAAAAAATATCCGGATATCCGGAATTTCCAAATGAAATTATTCGAAAATTGGATATCCGAATTTATTAGTTTCGGAATTTATATACAAAGTTTACCTAAAATTTAGATATTTAGATTCTCAAGTTTTAGATTTATAAAGCTGCCATCTTAACTTTTGGATATAATAATTTGAAGAATCCTAACTATAATAATGTGTTTAATAACCGTTAGGGTAAAAATTCTTAAGATAAATACTAGATTTTTTATTTTTTATTTACTAGACGAGTACCCGTGCATAGCAACGGGATTTTATAGCGACAGATCGTTTAGTGATAAAAAAAAGTTTATGGGTTATAAACGAAAAATAATAAAAGTTTGAAGATTTAGAGATTAAACATAATGTTTTGAAACCCGGTTCGACCCGCTGGATGAAAAATGGGTCGATTTAAATCGAGTGAACCCGACGGGTTGGGTCGAAAACGGGTCAAATTAAACAGGGTCAACCCGCCAGGTTTAAAGCGTCCCAGTTCAACCTGGTTTTCGATGTGTATTAATAGTTTCATTTTGAAATATATGTTTTCGTATGGCTTTTATTAGTTAGACGAACCGGTGCCGACACCGGTTCCCGGTTGAACCCGTTGGTCCGGTCCAGTTTTCAATACTATATGTACCATCAACTTGTTAACTTGTATGAAGCTTTGTGTATTTTATTAATTTGTATAATGTGTAAAATAACATTAGTTACTGTGTTAATTATTTTATATTTAGATTATGTTGTAGCTTTTTAAATTGTACATTGTGAAAATTTTATTGTACTTTAGTAAGGGGTGTTTTAATTGATTGTTTTTAATTTGATATATATACTTTTAATTGATTGTACAATGTGAATAAATTATTGTACTTTAAAGTTATGAGGTGTTTTAATAAGAGTATTAATTATACTATGCATTTCTCTCACCTTTAACTTTCAAGGTTTCACTTTTCAAAATTTGACCATAAATTCTTTATAGCGACAAATAGTTTATTCATCAAAAAAAAGTTTATAGGTTATAAATGAAAAATAATAAAAGTTTGAATATTTAGGAATTAAACATAATGTCTTGAAACCCGGTTTGACCCGGGTGGTTCAACCGGGTGAACAGTTCCGGTCGAAAAATTAGTCGATTTAAACCAGGTCAACTTACTAGGTTGGGTCGAAAACGGGTCAAATTAAACCGGTTCAACCCGTCTGGTTTGAAGCGTCCCGGGTCAACCCGGTTTGTGATTTGTATTAATTGGTTGTATTTAATTTGGTAAATATGTTTTTAATTGGTTGTACAATGTGAATAAATCATTGTACTCTTAAGTAATGGGGTGTTTTAATAAGAGTATTAATTATATTTCATAATTTCCTTTAATAAGATTTTTCAAGATTTTCACTTTTCAAGATTGACCATTTTTTCAAGATTGACCATTTTTCCTTTATATGTAGTATAAATTATTATATTTATTACTAGTTATATGCCCGCGCACGCGCGGGTTTTTAAATTTTTTTTTAATCATATATTTTTATTTATTAAAAAAAATAATTTAATCTTTGTTTTGTTTGATTTATGATGTTTAATTATAGTTTTTTATTATTAAAGATAATTATTTAAAAATTTTAATTCTATTATTAATTGCATCTTATCTATATTTTTTGTATTTATCTTCTACTTGTGTTATGTATAAATATAAAATGTTACCTAATAAGAAAATAATCTTTTTTTTAAATAAATATTATTACTAAATAAAGTATGAATGCATTTTTTTGAAATGAAAAATTCCCAATAGGGATTTTGTTTTATTATATAAAAGATGTTTGCACGACATGGTTTCCATCGTGTAAATTTAATGATGTATGATATGACCCATTTTGCCTTCATACTTTTAACAAAAATATTTTATTTAAAATTATCACCGGGTGTCGTTAAACTGTCAAACATGCAAAAGAACATTGCAAACTTAGATTTGCAATGGATCAAGTACATCTTTTCTGCGTACGTGGAACTTATGCTCAACGAGTACAATTCAAAGTTTGTAAATGCAAAGTTCAGTAAGGACCCAGCAACCCAAAGTTCATTATCATTTAACTGTGCAGAGAAATTTAAAAATTAAGTGGTTTCAAAATGCAAAGCTCAGTAAGGACCAAACAATTCATCTATCAAAATTTACCTTCAACTCATCGACACTGCAAGTGCAAAAGTGATAAAACCGATTCATATGTAGATATTACATATATGTATACGAAAACATTACTAATTCATCATCTACATCAGTTACAACAAATACACAAACCGAGTTCCCACGCAATTACATGTAAAAAATTCATGCTGTAGCTAAACCAGAATTTTCTTCACTCTCGAATCAAAACAAATACTACTAGTAATATTGCCATTGGGTATATGACAATCACCGTTACAGTGTCCCCCTTTGAAAATTTATAAAAAATTAGCCACAACTCAAACGAGAATCCAAAGGTCAAACTATTTGACGACGTGGGATTCCAATCTCACATGATTTCACTCTTGCAGCAAATCGCAGTGAGCATAAAGATTCACCAATGGATGAAGGATCCGGAGACACGCTAACAAACATCAATGTTTTGTTGTCTCCACTCAAACAAGGTTGCAAATACATCAATACAAAAGATTACACCTTTTTTGCATAAAATAGTCAAAAACTACTAATGGTATACTCCACCTTAATATGCAATTGCTAGACTTCTACCGGTAATAATCAAGTGGTCACAAAGTGGAAAAGAAACTGATATCAAAGGTAAAATAGTTATTTCATAGTAAATAAACACTACTTTCACACTAAAGTCCATAATTTGACTATTTATGGTCAAACATATCATTTAGGAGTCCATAATTTATATAAGATGGATGATGTGTGTCTTTAAAAATATAGGAAATAGAAGTACGAGCATAATCTTTCTTATATGTTTTAACAAAGTATCATCAGTTAAGAGTAAACTCGCACAAATTGACATTCTTATAATCTCATAAACTATTTGGTTCGACTACCAGATGTCGAAGCCATCACTTTTTTTCATATATAAAGTAGCAGTAAACAACTAAGTTGGCTTGGGTTGGGTTGGATTGAACCGCAACTACCTACGTTTATATAAGTTTTAATAAACAACTAAACCATTTAAGGGGTTATATGCACTAAATAAAGAGTTGAAATCTACATCTGTTTTATACTTTTATTTATGAAAAGTAGTAAGTTAAAAATCATATTATAAAACCTGCCACTTTTTAAAGTACAAAAAAATGTTATGAATTAACAAGGTATTTTCTAAATTATAATGATGTCTGGTTTACCTGCAGAAGATATGTCAGCTTGGAGTTTCTAAAGGGGACATGATTATCTTTCTTAGCCAACGCGGAAATAACATCACTCAACGAAGACAAACTTTTGTTAATGGCCTGATAATATAACAAAGACAAAAAGACATAGTAATGTTGCCACTTATGTTGGTCCCTTTTACTTGGTTATCAGTAACTAAAAAGCTAAAGTAACCAAGTTATATGACTTGAACACAGATGTATGAAAATGATTAACAATAAAGTAACGTAAAATAAGAGACAATATTTTCCAACGTTTAATTCTTTATTAGAAGTTAATCACAAAGAATCGTACCCAAGTGTTTGCGGAATAACACTTGGGATTGAAAACGACAAGTATTGTATGGACTCCTCACTAAACTCAATCTATGTTGAGTGACAACTGATGAGGCGAAAAATGATCCGTTTTTAGGGGGTCATTTAAGCCCGAATCCGAATTTATTTGATCAAATATTGCCCTAAATCGTTCCTTTTGTGATTTTAGGTGTTTGGAGAGTGAATTCTGGAAAAGAGGCTATTTTGGACGTTTTTGGAGCATAAAGTGAAGAAAACAACAAAGTACCAAATCCAAGCTGGAATTACAAGGTGACGGCGTCAAGGATTTACTCTTGACGGCGTCAGAAAGGATGAATATTTTACCGAAGGTTGTGAAGGCGTCAGATGAAGAGATGACGGCGTCAAAATGACCAAGATTAATTTACCGAGGGTGGTGACGGCGTCACATAGGCCGTCACGATTGGATCTAGGGCGTCCGAGGAAGTATATGGCGGCGAGTTGACGGCGTCAGATTTTACTCTTGACGCCGTTAGGACGATTTTCCTATATATAGTTTTCTAGTTTTTTCATTAAAAAGAGGGAAGTTTTGGTGAAACCCTAAAGACGATTTTGGTGCCTCTTTTACAGGTTTTTCAAGGGTTCCAAACCCTTGAGACCTTGCATTGTAATTGAGATAAGTATACTCTTAATTCAATCAATATGTCTATGTGTTGGTTGTCTATCTTTTGTTCTTATCTTAATTCTACTATGCTAGGCTAAATTTCCTTTGTGTTTGCTTAGATCTAATGAAACCTAGATGTTGATTATGTGTTGATTACTTGTCTATTCTTGTTTTGAATGAATGATATTATATGTTAGGCTTAAGAAAACTGGCAGATCTCCAAATGGTAACATGCTTGAACGTCTTAAGAAACATGAACCGAGGCGTACTAGGTCTTTATTGGTTGTATTTAATGCATGAGCCACTGTTTACAATCCCTATAGTTGTGCTGGGTCATGGTGTAGGAGGAGATAAGAGCTCATAGAGTTGGGGAGTTATGTATGCCACTCCACGAATGGTATTAAGGAATACAACCCGTCATTCATACAAGTGTAACAAGTAATTAACATGTAAAAGATATCTAGGGAGTAATGAAGTCTAAGTAAACACAATTTCTCCAACCACTGCTCACAACCTTAGTTTAATATTAGTTTAATTTCATTTTCATTAGTTAATTAGTTATAAAGTAGTTTTTGGGTTAGTTGATTAGCAACTAATTCCGCCCACTCCTTCAAAACCCGAGATTTTACTTGCTTTCATAAAATATAAAAACACAAAAATAATCATCTTCCATCTCTAGAACTATTAATTAGGCTTTCTAATCCTAGCGACACTATTCCTAAGCTGAACGATCAATCCCCCGGTACTTGTCACTATACTATACTACAACGATCAGGTACACTGCCTGGTGGGGGTTGTAAGCCTCGCGAGATCCCTCGAGAGGTAAAGCAAGGTGCGATTCCCACGCATCAAGTTTTTGGCGCCGCAGCCCGGGGAATAGTTATTGTCTAGGTTAGAATTTCTTTTTATTAGGTCTACTTGCTAGATTCCTTTCTAGTAAGATTTTATTTTTATTTTTTTTAGGATTTCTTTAGTCTATCTTTTTCTTTGTGTGTTTGTTCGTAATTTCCATTGACTATTCCGTTCACCATTATGGAGTACGCGAATCCACCATACCACCAACCAAAAAGGCCATTCTACCCTGTTGACATCTTGAATTTCAAACAATATCAAGATGAACCCATATATGATGCATGGACTCGTTTTAAAATTTTACTTCGAAAATTCCCTCATCATAGTTTCTCTTTATCATCCCTAACCGAAACCTTTTACTATCGTGTCAGCCAATGTGACCAAATGCGCATCGATGATTTTGCCGATGGGGGCCCTAGGGAATTAAATGATGAAGAAGCGTGGGATACCATAGAAAACTGTGCCCAATATTATTATAGAGTAGACAACCCAACAAACAACATCACAAATCAATCAAAAACAAGTTTGATAGAGCAAACAGGAAGTTTGTTGGGGGATGAATATACTCATGTTGAGATACCTAGTTGGATGGCACCTAATATCATAGTACAAAACAAACACATAGGTAATCTAGGTACAATGGAGGATGAGGTGCATAATCCAAGCCCACAAAGTACCCCACAAGTCCTACCATCATTTGAGGCACATACACCGCCCGTGACTTGCCCGGAAGAAGTAGAAGAGACTATAGGAACCCCAATTGAGGTAGAACCCTTGGACCAAGCACCACTAGAGGATATAGGTTTGAACACTTGTAGTGATAACCTTACTCCTAGTTCTAGGGAAGTTCCTAGTTTTGATGAACCGGAGTCTCAACCAAAACCATTACCCAATCTTCCATCCTTGGATGTGAATTTAGGAATTGAAATAGGTCCCGATCCACCCATCAAACCATATAGTCCGGGTAGTCTTAGAACAAAGGTAGTAGACTTTAAGCCTTGTAGAGAGGAAGCCAATATAGGAGTGGAAAATGGCCTTACATGCTTACATCACCCATTTATGATTGATCACAAGAAACATTATGGGTTTAAACCGGGTTTATTAAGTCAAGATGGATCCCCAACTAGTAGTCTCTTGAAGTTGATAGAAAATGATCCCTTTCTAGGAGAAAATCTTAATTCACCTATTAACCCAATTGAATTAGGTAAGGTTATGATGATAGGAGCACACCCCTTTGAGCATATAATTCATCCACCACTCTTTCCTCATGAGGCATATTTCTACCCTAAGGGTGTGTATCGCTACTTCCACCCGCACTTAATCCTAAGTGTAGGAAAAACCTCCCCCATTTCCGTTAAATAAGGGTAGAGTCAGGCTCGTGACTCGAACAAAAACAAGCGCTTCTTGGGAGGCAACCCATGTTTTGTGTGATTTTAATTGTTTGATTGTTATTTGCTTCCGTATGCATGTTTTATTTTTATTGTTGGTTGATCATGTTTCTCAATTAAAATGTGGAAATACTTTATTATGTTGTTTAGCCTAGTCTTAACTTCAACCTAAAGGTATTTTTTGCAAAAGATAAGTGTAAGGGGAAACCCTAAATATGTTTTTTAAGAAACAAACCGATCATGATTCTCCACAATATTTAATGAACATGTGTATTCGTATTGTTAGAGTCAAATGCTTGTATTGAGTCATGATGTAGTTTTGCAGGATTTTCCAGGAAGTAGGACAAAGTTTTTCCAGAAATTTTCCGGAAACTTAACATAAAGATTTCTGCAGGTTCATTCTGACGGCGTCAGGCAATTGCTCTTGACGGCGTCAGGAGTCAAAAATCTGGAAATTTTACCAGTTTTGTTTTTCTAACGGAGTCTTATAAGTTTTTGTGAATTATTAAGTTTTATAATCTCCAGGAAATCTGCAAACTTCATTCCACAAGCATTATATCTTATTTTGTTTTCTAGGATTTAGTAACTTATATAGGATGCCGCCGATTTTACGCGAGGTTGCCTTGTCTACTTTTGTCAGGATTTACAGGTTATTTGAGACAAGAAGATGATTTATATTCTGGAAGGGAAGCTTTGATTGTTCGTTTTCTTGGAGGAAGATTTAACCTGGCCAACCTAAAATCCATACCGAGCGAATCAGGGGAGTATTTGAATTCATTCTCTTTACTTTTAACTTTTACATTCTTTACTTGAACATTGGGGACAATGTTCATCTTAAGTGTAAGGGGAGGGTAAAAAGATGATACCTTACATATGCACTTTCGCTTGAGTTTGTTTTGTTTGATAGTAGATGAGTAATAAAACTATGAGAAATACTTGTTAGTGTAATTTTAGCGCCAAATTTAAAATTTTTTACAACATTTAGGAGTGAAACTTTAGCCATAGCAAGCGTCTCATGGATAGGAGGTTGTATGACTAGCACATAACCGTATATTCAGAAAAATTTTCCACCCAAAAATGTGAGGTTCGCCTTTAGTTTTGATAGGAAAAGCATTCATTATTGGTGCTTATGAGTGTACCGGTAGCATTTAGATTCTAGAACTTGCGTTAGTGATGCATCCCGAGACCGCTAGTGAGACTACATTCGTGTAGTAGGATTTACTACATGATAAGAGGCATTAGGATCACCCTTGTGTTAAACCCGTATTACGATTACTTGACCATTTAAGTCATATTACTTGGCTAGTTAAGTCAACTAATTTTTCCCACACCCTTAGCGTTGTACTCATTTTTAGTACACGATACCCCTAGTACACCCCTCCGAGCCTATCTTTTCGTTTCTAACTTTAAGCATTTTACTTAAAGGAAGAATTTGTTACACCCCACTTAAATGTACACCCAAATCGCCTTAGCCTTCCGTGTATGCGCTCATTTTTAGTGCATTATTGTTATTTGTTAAACCCTAAGTTAACTTTCTAATTGATTACATGGTTGCTAAGTCGAGTCATATCCTTGTACATATTGTTTTGGGACGATTGGGACTCATGGGTAAGTACTTATTTTATGGAGTAATGGGGAAGAACAACACTTATTACCCCCATATGTACGTTAATCTTAAAAGTGCTCCAAGTGTTTTGATTTTCTTAATTCGAGTCATTAGAATAGTTTAATGTAAAGTATTTAAAGATTCAAGTGTAAGGGGAATGCTCAAACCCCTATGATGTATTATTTTGGATGGTAGGGTAAAAGTGTATGCAAAAAAAAAAAAAAAAAAAAAAAAAAAAAAATAGAAAAGAAAAAAAAAAAAAAAAAAAAAAAAAAAAAAAGAGAGAAAAAACATACGGACTACCATCCCGTTTTCATTCTATGTTCATTTTATGTTTTTAGTTATTTTTCATTTATTAGCTTAAGTTGAGTCTAGTCTTGGCTTAGCAACGCCATCTTGTACATGTAATTAACTAAGATTGTTAACTCGCCACCAGTGAAATCCCCTTTATCCAACAAAACCGTGTAATTCATATCCCTACACCTAACGTTATAACCCTTTAAAAAGACCTCTTTGATAGTTTATCCTAGGTGGTTACGCCATGTAGTGGAGGTTTGATCCTTTCCCAAGCCTATGGTAATCTATTTTGCTATGACAGGTAGTGAGAGATATCTTCCATTTCCATAATGTTATATTACTTTATTACACCCGAGAGATGTGAGTATCTAAACACTATTTGTGAGGTGCTTGTGTATGACCTCCGTGCTTGTCTATTGGTCTTTAGTGGAACGATTATTTGTTGTAATTACTTTTATATTAGTGTTAAATGACCCCTAACTTGTCTTTTGAGTAGAATAAAAGCTCATTTGCTTGAGGACAAGCAAATCTCAAGTGTAAGGGTATATGATGAGGCGAAAAATGATCCGTTTTTAGGGGGTCATTTAAGCCCGAATCCGAATTTATTTGATCAAATATTGCCCTAAATCGTTCCTTTTGTGATTTTAGGTGTTTGGAGAGTGAATTCTGGAAAAGAGGCTATTTTGGACGTTTTTGGAGCATAAAGTGAAGAAAACAACAAAGTACCAAATCCAAGCTGGAATTACAAGGTGACGGCGTCAAGGATTTACTCTTGACGGCGTCAGAAAGGATGAATATTTTACCGAAGGTTGTGAAGGCGTCAGATGAAGAGATGACGGCGTCAAAATGACCAAGATTAATTTACCGAGGGTGGTGACGGCGTCACATAGGCCGTCACGATTGGATCTAGGGCGTCCGAGGAAGTATATGGCGGCGAGTTGACGGCGTCAGATTTTACTCTTGACGCCGTTAGGACGATTTTCCTATATATAGTTTTCTAGTTTTTTCATTAAAAAGAGGGAAGTTTTGGTGAAACCCTAAAGACGATTTTGGTGCCTCTTTTACAGGTTTTTCAAGGGTTCCAAACCCTTGAGACCTTGCATTGTAATTGAGATAAGTATACTCTTAATTCAATCAATATGTCTATGTGTTGGTTGTCTATCTTTTGTTCTTATCTTAATTCTACTATGCTAGGCTAAATTTCCTTTGTGTTTGCTTAGATCTAATGAAACCTAGATGTTGATTATGTGTTGATTACTTGTCTATTCTTGTTTTGAATGAATGATATTATATGTTAGGCTTAAGAAAACTGGCAGATCTCCAAATGGTAACATGCTTGAACGTCTTAAGAAACATGAACCGAGGCGTACTAGGTCTTTATTGGTTGTATTTAATGCATGAGCCACTGTTTACAATCCCTATAGTTGTGCTGGGTCATGGTGTAGGAGGAGATAAGAGCTCATAGAGTTGGGGAGTTATGTATGCCACTCCACGAATGGTATTAAGGAATACAACCCGTCATTCATACAAGTGTAACAAGTAATTAACATGTAAAAGATATCTAGGGAGTAATGAAGTCTAAGTAAACACAATTTCTCCAACCACTGCTCACAACCTTAGTTTAATATTAGTTTAATTTCATTTTCATTAGTTAATTAGTTATAAAGTAGTTTTTGGGTTAGTTGATTAGCAACTAATTCCGCCCACTCCTTCAAAACCCGAGATTTTACTTGCTTTCATAAAATATAAAAACACAAAAATAATCATCTTCCATCTCTAGAACTATTAATTAGGCTTTCTAATCCTAGCGACACTATTCCTAAGCTGAACGATCAATCCCCCGGTACTTGTCACTATACTATACTACAACGATCAGGTACACTGCCTGGTGGGGGTTGTAAGCCTCGCGAGATCCCTCGAGAGGTAAAGCAAGGTGCGATTCCCACGCATCAACAACTTAAATTACCCACTGAGCTATCTCAGGGGCTTGTGTTGTTCTTTGGAGGAGTAAAGTGGTTTGTGAATGCTTTGCATTAATTGCACAAACTTGTCAACTTTTACTCCTCACATATGCTTCCTGTTTATACACAAGTATAGAACAACTAGTTATACATTGGACATAAAGCTTCTCTAACAATATCTCAAAAGATATTATTCTTCTGGCAAGGAACCTTCATTGAGTTAAGTCCAAAAGGCACTTTCTGATGACAGACTGGTTTTAACCATTTTAGGAAAGTTTGACATTAAAGTGATAAAGCACTTTAATAATGCAGCTCAAACTTTCCCGCCCAGTCCCGCCAAAACTTCAGTCTTCTTGTCATCAGTCTTCAGTACTATAAAGTTGTTGACGAGTCATGGGTTTCAGTGAGTTATTGTCATCCTCACTGAACCCATCACCTTCTTCTTGGCTTAGATCACACTTCACTGAGTTCCGCCTCACTGAATGGAGAACCTTTCTTCTTAGGTTCGGTCTTAGCATCCTGAAGGTGACTCACTGAGTTACTGTTCACTCAGTGACTTGTTTATACTTAGGTTATTTTACGTTCAAATCCTTGTAAGAAGAGGATTGGGGAATTCAGTGACCCAACAATCTCCCCTATTTGAACATACAAATAGCCTAAGTGTTTCTTGATTCAGCATGAGTTGTCAGGGTACTTCTTCTCTTGCTGAATGTTTGTTGTAATTGTAAGTAGGACATAACATTTAAACAAAAACATCAGTTTATTCATAGCTATTACATTTTCCTACAAATTACAAAAAAAATAAAGATAGTTGTTGCAGATCAGATGTTCAGATGATAGCCAAGTCCCTCAATCTTAGCTTTCTTTGATCTCAGCAGGTGTTTCTCAGGATGCTTCTCAATCTTGGCCCTAAGGTCCTTACAGAACCTTTGGTTTTCACCACTTCTTACAGGAGAAGCTAACATCAGGTACGTTAACATTGCCTTGACCCCTGCCTTGTCTATATCAGATCATCTTTGGAAAGCAAGGTCTCCATATTCATCCGTAAAGCATAGACCTCTTTCAGGGTGTTCAAGCACAACGTTGTTCACGAAGGTGATTCCTTCAGGAACGGACCTATCATAATCTAATCCTGGGACATTGATCTCAGGCTCGGATTCAATGTGCTTCCTTTTTCTCCTGGTGGCTGTTGATGAAGCAGTTCCTGTTGTTGGAGCAGGAAGAAGGGAGGGAATGTTGAGGGCTTCAGGCATTGCTCTCAGTCTGTTATACCTTTCATTCAGTGACTTGAGAAGGTCGGGTACAACAACATTGTTTTTCTTGGCAATGATAGGACGGAGTTCATCAAGTTCAGTAATCCCAAAGTCAGCAAATCTGAATGGATTATGAGTGTCAATGACTCTTTTATCGTCCCCCCTGAAGACAGTGACCATTGCGGGTTTGGTGTTCTTGTGAATTTTAACGTCAGTGATGGTTTCAGGCTTCAATCTTTCCTTCATCACCCAATGATATCTTTCAACCCTGGTCTTTCTGATTTGAGCATCCCTTTTCAGCTTTGCTTCCCTTTCCCTTGATGAGGCGAAAAATGATCCGTTTTTAGGGGGTCATTTAAGCCCGAATACGAATTTATTTGATCAAATATTGCCCTAAATCGTTCCTTTTGTGATTTTAGGTACTTTGGGAGTGAAATCTGGAAAAGGAAGCAATTTGTACGTTTTTGGAGCATAAAAGTGAAGAAAACGCCAAAGTCTTAATTTTCCATGCTGGGAACAGTAGGTGACGGCGTCAAGAGTAACTCCCTGACGGCGTCAACAGCAAAATTCCATGACGATCCAGAAGAGATTTGACGGCGTCATGAAGGTAGGGCGTCAAGAGTAAAAGTCATGACGGCCTGGAAATGATTAAGTCTTGACGGCGTCAAATGTAGATCAAGGCAGTTCGAGATTAGTTTTGGCGGCGAGGTGACGGCGTCATAAGCTTTGTCTTGACGCCGTCAGACCCCTTTTCCTATATATAGTTTTCTAATTTTTCACATTTAAAGAGAGAAGTTTTGGGAGAAACCCTAAGTACGATTTTGGTGTAACTTTACAGGTTTTTCAAGGGTTCCAATCCCTTGATACCTTGCATGTGTAATCAAGATAAGTGTTCTTTTAATTCAATCAATATGTCTATGTGTTGGTTGTCTATATCTTGTTCTTGTCTTAATTCCATCATGCTAGGCTAGATCTATCTTGTGTTTGCTTAGATCTAATGAAACCTAGAGGTTGATTATGTGTTGATTACTTGTTTATTCTTGTCTTGGATGAATGATTTATATGTTAGGCTTAAGAAAACTGGCAGATCTCCAATTGGTAACATGCTTGAATGTCTTAAGAAACATGAACCGACGCGCACTAGGTCTTTATTGGTTGTATTTAATGCATGAGCCACTGTTTACAATCCCTATAGTTGTGCTGGGCATGGTGTAGGAGGAGATAAGAGCTCATAGAATTGGGGAGTTAAGTGTGCCACCCCATGAATGGTATTAAGGAATACGATCCGTCATCCATGCAATTATAACAAGTAATTAACGTGTAAAAGATGTCTAGGGAGTAGTGAAATCTAAGTAAACACATTTTCTCCAATTACTGCTCACAACTTTAGTATAATTTAGTTTATTTTCATTTTTAGTATTTTATTTTGATTGCATCTTAGTATTGGGTTAGTTGATTAGCAACTAATTCCGCCCAAATCCTTCAAACCCGAGATTTTAACTTGCTTTTCATAAAATATAAAAATACAAAAAGAATCTTCCCTCACCTTTACAACTAGTATTTAGGCTTTCTAATCCTAGCGACACTATTCCTAGCTAAACGATCAATCCCCCGGTACTTGTCACTATACTATACTACAACGATCAGGTACACTGCCTGGTGGGGGTTGTAAGCTTCTCAAGATCCCTTGAGAGGTAAAGCCTGGTGCGATTCCCACGTATAAGCCACCCCATGAATGGTATTAAGGAATACGATCCGTCATCTATGCAATTATAACAAGTAATTAACATGTAAAAGATGTTTAGGGAGTAGTGAAATCTAAGTAAACACATTTTCTCCAATTACTGCTCACAACTTTAGTATAAATTAGTTTATTTTCTTTTCTAGTATTTTATTTTGATTGCATCTTAGTATTGGGTTAGTTGAATAGCAACTAATTCCGCCCAAATCCTTCAAACTCGAGATTTTAAATTGCTTTCAAAAAAATATAAAAATACAAAAATAATCTTCCTTCACCTTTAGAACTAGTATTTAGGTTTTCTAATCCTAGCGACACTATTCCTAGCTGAACGATCAATCCCCCGGTACTTGTCACTATACTATACTACAATGATCAGGTACACTGCCTGGTGGGGGTTGTAAGCTTCTCAAGATCCCTTGAGAGGTAAAGCCTGGTGCGATTCCCACGCATCATCCCTTTTAAGAGCATTCATCTCTTCTTCCTGAGCCTTTTTAAAGGCTGCACCAGCTTGCTCAGTTGCTAGTGCCTCAGTATCCAAACCAATCTTTTCAGCCTCCTCATGAACAACCTGTATCAGTTCAGGCTTGCTCAATCTCTCTTCTTCAGCTGCCTTTGCCACTTTCTCAACTCTTTCCATGTAGTCATGTATTTGGTCATTGGTGAGTTGATAGATTTTTCCATTGATTTCATACGGGACCCTGATTGGTTCATCAGGATCAACTCTGATCATTGTGGAGGCAGGCTGGAGCACAGTTGTAGGTTCAGAGGTGGTGGCAATACTTTTTCCTCTGTCTTGAATGAGAGTGGAGGAGACTGGTTCCTCTTGAGGTGGAACTTCGGTGATTGGTGTGGCTTCAGTGACATACTCCCCCTCAGTGTGAGAGGGCTGTCCAGCATCTTCTTGTTCATCAGTAATAGGGGTTTCAGGAACATTCTCCCCCTCAACAATTGCCGGAGCTGTAGTGATGGCAAGTGTTGGAGTTACTGAAGATGAAGTAGAGTTACCCTTGAAGACTTGAAACATTTCCGTCACCATTGACTTAATCTCCGCAGTATCCTGATGGATGATAGATACCTTGGAGTCAAGGGCAGCCTGAGAGTTTTCAAGGGCAGTCATTCTGGATCCCATTGTCCATGCCAGAGAAGTGGACTTCAAGGATTGAGCTGCCACTGATGCTTCCAACTGAGTGAAGGAGGACTTGGGAGCCTCCACTGTGGAGCTGAGATTCTGAACATTTGAATCCCTTATCAAACCAAGTAACTCAGTAAGAGCCGCCAAGTTTACCTGGTACATCTCAGATGCTTGAAGAATTTTCTTGTTGAGCTCAGGATCAT
Organism: Artemisia argyi; assembly: GCA_030686995.1. Lineage (NCBI taxonomy): Eukaryota > Viridiplantae > Streptophyta > Magnoliopsida > Asterales > Asteraceae > Artemisia > Artemisia argyi. Next base: position 48,973,742 of record CM060676.1, read on the forward strand.
CCTTGACTGATTCTTGAACCGACTTAACCCCTGTAGCCAGCTCTTTGAGGGATTCCAAAAATTGATTGATGTGAGAAGCCATTTGTGTCAGGGAGTGAGAGATAGTGGAATTTTGCTCCCTGACATCATCATTGTAGTCTTCAATAGCATCTTTGAGGAGGTGATAGTGAACTGCTTGCTCAGCATGCATGTCAAACACCTCTTCAGTGACCCCCCTATACAAAACATTGGTCATTTTCTTGATGAATCTTTTGAAGGCTCTTTCAGTGAGAGGAGTTTGAGCGTCTTCTGAGGTTTCTGGCTCGAAATGTGTTTCTTCTTCAGCATGGTTAGAGGCTTGAGGAGACTGAGTAACAGGTTCAGGGACTGTCTCCTCAACCTCTATATCATCTCCGGCCATGAAGACTTCCTCATCACTGTTAAATTCATCATCAGAAAATAAGAGAGCCTGAGCATCTGCCAGAGAGGTAATCTGCAACATGTGGAGGTTATCCGGCTCCTCTTCATAAGAAGATTTGCCTTCGTTTTGGCCAGGTCCTGACCCCTCAAATCCGGTAGGTTGGGTTTTACCTACCTGGTCTTTAAGGCCAGTTTCCAAGTTTTGCGCACCTCCGGGAGTGGTTATGAGTTCCATATCAGCGGGGGGTATATTTCCCTCTGAGTCTTTGTCCCTCGTGACCCCTTCAGGCACTAATGGGTGTTTCTCAGTACTATCACTAGGAGCCGTGATTGTTGTGTCCCTATCAGCGGGTTGTAAGTGTCCCTCTGAGTCTTTGGGATGAGTTTTTGTGCCCTCAGACAAAAGCGTTGTTTTGCGAATGTCCTCATCAGGCACCTGAGTGGTTGTGTCCCCCTTTCCAACAAGCTTGTTCTGGCCTGTCGAAGATTTAGGAACGTTAACTCCCTGATGCTTGGGTTGTGATTTACCCGAGCCTTTGGCAGGATGTGAATGTTTGTGGACCCCCTTCTCAGTGGAGTAGTGCTGCCCCACCGAGGATTTAGGATCCCTTACTCCCTGAGACTCTGGTTGTGATTTGCCAGAGCCTTTAGCAGGATGTGAAGGTTTGGTTTGTTTCGGCTCAACTGTCTTGTTTATGACAGTAGAGTCTTTGGAAACGGGTATGCCCGAGGACACTGAGTGTGATGTCTCAGTGCCCTCCGTTGGCTTTTGTTGCAGGCCTAGTGACTGGGTTATTATCCTCATGGTGTCAGCAGTCAAGGGCTGTTGTGGTTGCCTCATTGTAGGCTTAGGATCAGAGGTCTCAGTGTCGAGTGACTTGGGTTGAGCCACCTTCTTGGACCCCTGTCCCTTCTTCCTCTTCACCTTTTTGGTGGGAAAGGGAACTGGTGAAACTTTATTGTCACCTTGGATAGCAGTACGCATGTACAATGTCAGGGTGACAGGTGTAACCTCAAGAGGGTCACGTGAGTAATTTGCCTTGTGTAGGACATCAGGCTCAAAACCTGTTGCGTCAGGCTTATCATACTTAGACCCAAGCAAGTCTTGTAGGGCACAAGAAACAAATCTAGGATATGACATGTGTTTTTGACTAGACTTCCCCCCTAACTTTGCTATGAGGTCCCTGAAGATGATTTCTCCAAGGTCTATCATTTTACCCTCAATGAGACAGAACACTATCATTGTCTGAGTAGTGTTCAATTGTTCAGTAGAGGATTTATTTCCCCAGAGAACCTAAATGACAAAAGTCATTAGAATCCTCCAGGGAGCTGGGAACCAGGTCTTAATTATTAGGGCTTTGGATAATAGGGACCCTGGTGTCACCTCAGGGTAATTTTTGTCATAGAGTCCCAATTCCAGTAAGACCTCCTTTACCTCTTTCTCAGAGGGTTGGGCAGTGAAGGTCATGGTGTAGTCAAGGCCAGTGGCTTTGACAAAAGTTTTATAGTCAAGAGTTAGGGACTTGGTTCCATTCTTGACTGTAAACTTTATTTTGGCCTCTTTTGGCGCATCAGGGTTTTCAACCACCGCTGTGCTCCAAAATTCCCTCAAATAGTCATGATAGATGACTGAGGGGGTCTTTGTGAATGAGGTGGTCAGGAAGCAGTTCTGAAGGAACTTCACCACATCCCTGTATTCAGGGTACCCAGCAGGGTAGGCAAAGTTCCCCACCACATTGTTCTTGGTAAGGTCTACGCCTTCCATTTGGAAATCCACATTAGGTGCGTATTTTATGACCTTAGAAGAAGCCATTTGGTATAGATAAAAAGCCTGGTTTTTGTTTGAAAATGGGTATGAGTGAGGGAAACACACGCAGTTTTGAAAATAATTTGCAAGAGTTTTGTTAAGATTTTAAAAGCGTGTGTGTGTTTCCCTTTTTTTGTGGGGGTATTTATAGGGTGAGAATTAGGGTGGTGATGTTGCGGATACCAAAGGTTTAATTTATTTAACCGAAAAGGCATAATAATTTTGGTTTGATATCCGCATTAAATATCACGATTCCCATTACCCTATTTTCTCTCACATCGTGGATGAACAGTTGTGCGGCACTGCAAATAATGCACTTTTGCAGAGAGAAATTATCACAACTTTTGTGTGTGAAGGAGCATTTAATGCTCAGTGGTGTTTGGTGAGAGGGATGTGGGGGCCCAAGGAGTGGATGCCAGTTGTGTAAGTGACATATATTCCTATATTTAATAGGATTCAGTTACCTACCTGGGACATTAACTAACTAAATACTTAGAGCATTTAGTTAGGGTATTCAATGCCATTTTTCATTCTGAGCCCCCTGAATGGATTGTCATTCAAAAAAAAAATTTCAGGAAGGGTGTGATCAGGGACCTAGAGAATTTACATCAGGTTGGAACACTTTTGATCAGTTTCCTGATTCTATATCCAACATGCCCAATTCAGCTTTCAATCTTGTGAAAGTTGGTTCATCCAAAGGTTTTTTGAAGATATCAGCTAGCTGATATTCAGTGGGGATGAAATGTAGTTCAATTTCTCCATTTGATATATGGTCCCTGATGAAGTGGTATCTGATGTCAATGTGTTTGGTTCTTTGATGAAGTACTGGATTGTTTGAGATGGCTATGGCACTTGTATTATCACAAAAGATAGGTACCATCTTATACTGAATGCCATAGTCACTCAGTTGGCTTTTCATCCATAGTACATTTGCACAACATCCTGCAGCAGCCATATATTCAGCTTCAGCTGAGGACATGGCAACTGACTGTTGTTTCTTTGTACTCCAATACACAAGTTTACCACCAAGAAATTGGCAGGATCCTGAAGTACTTTTCCTATCCATGTTACATCCTGCATAGTCAGAGTCAGTGTACCCTTTGAGATTAAATCCTGAACATTTTGGGTAATACAAACCAAGGTTTGGAGTACCCTTCAGGTACCTGATGATTCTCTTGACAGCAGTGAGATGTGATTCTTTAGGGTCAGCCTGGTATCTTGCACACAGGCAGACTGAGAATTGGATATCAGGCCTTGAGGCAAGTAAGTACATCAGGGAGCCAATCATTCCTCTGTATTGGGTTTGATTTACTGACTTCCCAGTGAGATCAGGACCAAGGTTGTTTGGAGGAACCATAGGAGTTTTTACTGAAGAGCAGTCAGTGAGCTCATACTTCTTCAGTAGGTTCCTGAGGTATTTCTCTTGGCAAATGGATATTCCTTTTTCAGTTTGTTTAATTTGTAGTCCAAGAAAGTATGTGAGTTCACCCATCATGCTCATTTCAAACTTTGTGGTCATAAGTTTTTCAAATTGTTTGCAAAGTTTGTAACTTGTTGAGCCAAAGATGATGTCATCAACATATTCTTGGACAAGAATGACATCATCCTTTGTTCTGTAGATGAACAGTGTGTTGTCAATTCTTCCTCTAACAAACTTGTTTTGGATCAGGAAGGCTGAAAGAGTTTCATACCATGCTCTGGGTGCTTGTTTCAGTCCATAGAGGGCTTTGTTAAGCTTGTAGACATGGTTAGGGTATTCACTACTTTCGAAACCAGGAGGTTGTTGCACATAAACATCTTCTTTGATGTTACCATTCAGGAATGCACTTTTAACATCCATTTGGTAAACTTTAAAGTTCATGTAAGTTGCATAGGCAAGGAAGATCCTGATGGCTTCCATTCTTGCAACAGGTGCAAAGGTTTCCTCATAGTTTATACCTTCCTGTTGATTATATCCTTTGGCAACCAGTCTTGCTTTGTTTTTGATGACTGTGCCATTCTCATCAGTCTTGTTCTTAAAGACCCATTTCATACCAATGATTAAAACACCCTGGGGGCATTCAACAAGGGTCATGACATCATTTCTGTCAAATTGTTCCAATTCATCTCTCATGGCCTGAACCCAGCTTTCATAAGTAAGGGATTCTTTAACATTTTTAGGCTCAATCTCTGAGAGATAGTCAGCATAAAGACATATATTGGCAGTGGCAGCCTTTAGTTTAGCAGCCTTGCTTCTTGTGAGCATGCCTTCAGTCGGTTCACCAATGATGTTCACAAGCTCAATGATTTTGGATCTAGTCCAGCTATCCTGAGGTTTGGGATAAGGATTTGAGCTTGAAGGAGCCTGATTAGGTTCAAACTCAGGAACATGAGGTAACTCATCAATATGTGCTTCAGTGACTACTGTAGGAACAGTTTGTTTTGAGGGTTCCTGAACATTTTGTTCAGTGGTGTCAGTCTCATTTGAGACAGGCTGAGTTTCTATGAACTCACTGATAGGTGGTTGGGGTAGGTTGTGAGGGATGATGTAATAGGAGACATCAGCATCAACTTGGTATTAGGTTGAGGGATTGTTCTCAGGATGATACTCATCAGGAGGATATCTTGATGAGTCATCAATACCAATTTATTCTACTGGGGAGTTTGAGAACCTGATGGATTCAGTGCTCTCATCAACAGTAATGTGATAAGTTTCCTCAGTTTGTTGTCTCCTTGTGTTGAACACCCTGAAGGCTTTAGAAACCAGGGAATATCCCCGGAAGTATCCATCATCAGCTTTGGCATCAAATTTACCCAAGTGATCCTTGTGATTATGTATAAACACAGGACACCCAAATACATGAAAGTAGCTGATGTCAGGAATCCTTCCTTTGAATATTTCATAAGGAGTCTTGTTATGCCTTTTCATAATGATTGACCTATTTTGAGTGTAGCAGGCTGTTTTAACTGCCTCAGTCCAAAAATGTTTTGAGAGGACTGAGCCATTCAACATTGTTCTTGCTGCCTCAATGAGTGTTCTATTTCTCCTTTCAGCTACTCCATTTTGTTCAGGAGTATAGGGAGAAGTGAAATTTTGAGAAATTCATTTCTCATCACAAAAACACTCAAGGTCTTGGTTTTTGAATTCAGTGCCATTGTCAGTCCTAATCTGTTTAACTTTGACATCATTTTGATTTTCAATGTTCCTGACAAATGACATGATTGTTTTAGCTGCCTGACTCTTTTTGGTCAGGAAGTAAACCCAAGTATATCTTGAGTATTCATCCACTATGACCAGAGTATACTTCTCATGGTGAATGGACATTGGACTGACAGGTCCAAAAAGGTCCATATGAAGAAGATGTAGGCAGCTTTTGATGGAAAAGGTTTGTTTGGTTTTGAATGATGCCCTGTGGTGTTTTCCTTTTTCACAAGCAGAACAAGGCTTGTCTTTGGTATACACCAGGGATGGAAGGCCTAGAACTTTGTTCTGTTTGGCCAGGTTGTTGATGTTTTTGAAGTTGAGATGAGAGAGTCTCCTATGCCATAGCCAGTTGATTGTTTCACTTGCCTTTGAGAATAGACAAGTCCCATTCTGAGTCAGGGATGACATGTCAAGGACATATACATCATCCCTCCTAGGGGCAATCAACACAACTTCCTTATTGGCATTAAAGATGGTCCCTCTCTTGTTACCAAACTGAACTATGTATTTGGCATCACATAGTTGGGAAACACTTATCAGGTTGTACTTGAGACCATTAACATAAGCTATTCTTGTAAAAACTATACCATTGCAGTTTACTGAACCATAACCTTCAGTGGGAGCTGATGAGTTATCACCAAATACTACTTTGGGTCCTGGTTCTTCCACATATTTGTGCAGAAAACTTTTCACACCAGTCATACTTCTGGAGCATCCACTGTCTAGATGCCAAGTAGGATCCTTGATGTGTTTCTACACAAACAGTAAACTAGGTTAGTTTTTCTTGTTGACCCACTTTCTAGTGGGCTTAGTCCTCAGGGACTTTTTGAACTCAGTTAATGAATCATGGTCTGAAGTTGTGTGACCTGAGCTTCCACATGTTTTACATTTTGTGGAGGTTGATGCCTCAGGTGACTGAGAAGTGTTGGTTTGGTTTTTCTTTCTGGACTGAATCACTTTGTCATGCCCCCTGGTTTCATGGGAGGGATCTCCACAGATGTCACAGTATTCTTTCATCATACAATCATCAAGAAGATGATCATTGAAACCACAGTGAGGACATGGTGAGAAAGGCTTAGCCTTCAATTTTTGTTTGGAAGGTGTGGCATACTGATAGCCTTGGGTTTTGTATAGACCCCTTGCTTTTAAAGAAGCAGTGTGGGGGATGTGATCACACGTTCTGTGGTCCTCTTGTTTGCATATCATACAAAACAGGACTCTGTAGCATTTATCAGTGCTGTGATTTGGATAATTGCACAGTTCACATCTTCCTGAGGGTCTGGGTGTGGTTTTTGGTTTGGAAGAACCTGAGGATACCGAGGGCTTTGTTGATTTTGAGTCAGAGTTTTTCTCAGTAGACTCAATTTTCTCACTCAGCAAGCTGATCAACCTTTGAATCAGTGCTTTCAGGTTTCACTTCAGTTCTTATTGAAGGTTTTTGGTGTTCAGTGGGTGCAGGAGTAGGTCTTTTCAGAAAAGTCCTTCCTAATCCTGATTTCTCTTTAACAGAATGTGGTTGAAAGACTAATGGTGCAAGGTCAGAATTGGGTTTTGCTCCCTGAAGTTGTTTCAGTGGAGGGAGTGGTGAATCAGACTTAGACTCAGTGATGGACTCAGTAGGGCTAAGTTCATCAGTGACTCCTAGCAGCTCCTTGATAGCCTGACTTTCAGGCTCCAGGATTCTTCCAGTGTTAAAATTTGGCAATTTACTATCAGGATTGTTTCTTTCAATCCAATCACTGGGGTTTGGGAGCTAGTTCTTTGCTAGAGAGTATGTTGGTTAATAGAAAAGTTGTGGAATGGCTACTCTCCCCAGAAACTTCAGTGAGTTGATCATCACCCAGACCAGCCTTTTTGGGGCTGGGTGAGAGACTCAGTGTTTCATAAAGTTTGGGGTTTTTCTGAGTCCATTTCCAAATAATTTCCTTTTCTTTCTTAAGTTCTTCCTGAAGAGCTTGATTTTGTTTTACAAGTTCAGAGTTTTGAATTTGAAGTGTAACACTTTCAAGCTTGGCTTGTTTTAAGGCAAGTAATTCATCTCTATAATGATTTAATTCAAAACTCAGTTTGTTAAATTTTGAAAACAAATTAAGTCTTTGCTCTTCAACATACTTAAGATCAACATTAATATAATCTAAGTAAGATTTCCAATCATCATTATCATCCATAGAAAGTAAAAGATTTGCCTTTCTCATAGTGATGTTGACCCATTCACCATTTCTTGCATGACTCTTCCCCACAGCAAGTTTGTTGTCTTCTGACAAAGCCATCAGGGCACTGATGTGAACTTCATCATCATCAAAGGACACTTCAACCTCATCCCAGTCATATGTTTCAGCTACAAGCCCTTTGTTCTTGGCTTGAGTAGGCTTGGGAGCCTGAGGAGGCTGAGAGACTGTTGAGGATGATTCAAGAAGGGCAAGTTTAGCTTTTGCCTTTCTGTACTTGGCTTCAAAGTCAACTTGAGGGACGTTTTCAAATCTTTGACTAGACTGAAGCATTTTTGGTTGAAATTTGCTGGGGCCTGAAAAAGATTTATTTCCTGAAAACTTGAAAGATGGTTCTGAGGTTGTTTTTGAAAAACAATCTTTAGAAAAATGCCCCATTTTGCCACATTTAAAGCATTCAGTGTTGTCATTTGCTTTAGAAGGAAATTTGTTTTTCTTAAAAAACCTTTTAGAATTAGCAAGGAGTGCTCTTTCATGAAATTCAATTTGAAGATCATTAAGATACTCCTCACTGGTTCTTTGGTCAACCTCATCATCAGATCCATCCTGAAAATCCTGCACAACACCTTTTGAATAGAAAGCAGTTGATTTGGGTGTAATTGTCAAGGCCTTTTTGGTCTCCTGAGCTTTACCAGGGTATCTCCTGGTGATAAGATTGTCTTCATAGACAAACTTCCCATAGATGGCAGGGAGCTCAAGGTTCTGAATGTGGTTTGCATTTCTCAATCCCTGAGAGAAGTTTAACCACTTCTCAGGGAGACTGTTGATAAAACCAACATTGATCTCATGTTTTGACAGTATAACACCATCATTGGTCAGCTCATTCAGGAGGGTCTTATACCAAGTATAAGTCTCAGAGAGACTTTCAGAATCCTTGGCCCTGAAGGTATTGAATTCAAGCTTCAGGTCCATGATTCTATTCTCTTTGGTATCAGAAGGCCCTTCATAGCTATGAACCAGGTCAGTCCATGTCTGCTGGGCAGTGGGACAGTTGATCACTGATTCCATTATATCATCAGGAAGGCATGATATAATGATGCTTTTCAGGCGCTGGTCTTGATTGACCACCCTCCTTTCATCTGGGGTCCACTGAGCTTCAGGTTTAATTAAACCTTGGGCAGTTGTTGGGACATATGGACCCTCATTAATCAATTTGATGTAATAAGGTTCCATCCCAGTTAAGTAGCAAAGCATTCGCTTTTTCCACTTATTAAATTTGCCAGCTTCAAGTCGAGGGGCAGTTGCTGAATAACTTCCACCCTTTTGATCAACAAGCTGGGGAACATCTATGTCAGTCATAGTGGGATCTTGATTTTAAAAACTTGAGCACTCTTAAGTTTTGAAAAACAGGTTTAAGTTTTACAAATCAGAGGCTCTGATACCACTTGTTGGTCCCTTTTACTTGGTTATCAGTAACTAAAAAGCTAAAGTAACCAAGTTATATGACTTGAACACAGATGTATGAAAATGATTAACAATAAAGTAACGTAAAATAAGAGACAATATTTTCCAACGTTTAATTCTTTATTAGAAGTTAATCACAAAGAATCGTACCCAAGTGTTTGCGGAATAACACTTGGGATTGAAAACGACAAGTATTGTATGGACTCCTCACTAAACTCAATCTATGTTGAGTGACAACTTAAATTACCCACTGAGCTATCTCAGGGGCTTGTGTTGTTCTTTGGAGGAGTAAAGTGGTTTGTGAATGCTTTGCAGCACAAACTTGTCAACTTTTACTCCTCACATATGCTTCCTATTTATACACAAGTATAGAACAACTAGTTATACATTGGACATAAAGCTTCCCTAACAATATCTCAAAAGATATTATTCTTCTGGCAAGGAACCTTCATTGAGTTAAGTCCAAAAGGCACTTTCTGATGACAGACTGGTTTTAACCATTTTGGGAAAGTTTGACATTAAAGTGATAAAGCACTTTAATAATGCAGCTCAAACTTTCCCGCCCAGTCCCGCCAAAACTTCAGTCTTCTTGTCATCAGTCTTCAGTACTATAAAGTTGTTGAGGAGTCAAGTGGTTCAGTGAGTTATTGTCATCCTCACTGAACCCATCACCTTCTTCTTGGCTTAGATCACACTTCACTGAGTTCCGCCTCACTGAATGGAGAACCTTTCTTCTTAGGTTCGGTCTTAGCATCCTGAAGGTGACTCACTGAGTTACTGTTCACTCAGTGACTTGTTTATACTTAGGTTATTTTACGTTCAAATCCTTGTAAGAAGAGGATTGGGGAATTCAGTGACCCAACAACTTATGAAATGTAGAAGAAGTAAAAGTGATTCAAACCTGGGTCTCCTTCAGTCTTTCACCAGTGGCCTTACTTTTAGAGAGTCTATCTGAACCAGCCAAATCAATTAGATTCAACACACCCTGTACTTGTTGTTCCGTGCTCTATTAAGAAAGTGAAATGAGTCCAGATGATTTGAGTTATGATAACATGCATTTACTGAAGCTTAAAACAAGTTACCTCATTTACACCATATATTCTTAGCGTGAAAACAAAATGACTCCGGGAAGACGCTTCATTCATATCAGTTCTGCCAACAGACCTAGACCAAGATAAAAATACATAAAAATTCTAGATAATTTCGAAAACCTGCTCATTTTTATCAATACAAAAAATTCCAAAAACCTGCTCACATATACAAAAGTAACTATACCTCTACTCGTAAAACCTTTTTATGCACAAGCTACAAAAAGATTATTAATTATTATTGCAATCATATTTAACACATGTCTACTTATTGGAGTACCACTTTAACAGCTAATTATCAGTCAAAATAACGAGTCATTTGAAAAACCATATACCTGCTGTGGGCAGCCTCCTCAAGAAGATTGTGAACTTGCCCTATGGTGCTTACATCAACAATGGTAAGATCAGCAACAGTTGTGTTTCCTTCTGTATCATGACTGATCTTATATTGATGTTGCTGCTTCCCTTCTCCTTTTCCAGCATTACTTTTTGATGCCAACAAATCTTGAATCTTTTCATTGTATATCTCAAGCACAGATGCCTGAAAATAAAAAATTAATCAACTTTAAGCTCCATGTATTGGGCCAATAGACAGAAGACAGGATAGAGATCATAACCTGCATCTTGTATTTCCACCCTTGAGCAGCAGCAAGAGCCTGGATTGTTTGAAAAACCTGTTCTAGAGATCGTGGGATTAAACCAGGAGCTTCTGGCCCACCCATCATGGTATAGGTTTTGCCAGATCCCGTTTCGCCATAGGCGAATATGCAAACCTGCACAAGAAAGAAACTTATTTGAGTTCATTTTATAGATTACGAAATAGAAAACATATTGGATTTCACATCACAGACCAACTTCAAGAATGAAAAAACTAATTATTGTAACAGAAAAACAGCAATGATCTATGTTACTAAATCTGAAGTTTAAAAATAAAAGCCAAATAGAATAACTACCTTATACCCATCGAGCGCACTCTGATAAATGAAAACAAATATATTTATGGACTATAAAGTAATTATATGATGTTAACATTTCAAAATTGTAAAGATGTCAAGCCATACCACTTTTAATTAAATCAATCCCTCGTCCCGCTAACTCAACGGAAGTGGGATATGAGACTGTGGGTTCTGCTCCAGGACCATCATCAGGAAGTAAAGGCCTTACTCTATAAAACACTTTAATATTACCTTTGAGCTCCTGCATTTTACAATAACATTAGATAAAAATGTACCTTGAATTGTGTATCTGTGCTAAGTATTGGAGGGCAAATAAACTTTTACCATAATAGTGTTGTGCAGCTTCTTTCTGAGTTTGTCGCCTTCAAGAAGTTGATTTTCCGCCTCACATAGTCGATCTTGTTAGTCTGCGACTATTCTTTTTTGGTCCTCGTATTTTGTCCTTATCTCTGAATCAGCCATCTATTTTGTTTAAAATACAGCAATTTGTTAGCAACAGTAACAATACAGATTATATAGTTTTAAGAATAATAAAACTGTACCTTCAGTTGATGTTCTAGTACTGATATTTGGTGTCTCTGAGAGGAACACGTCTCCTACAATAGAAATAAGATATAGCTATCATCTTCACGCGACAAAGAAAATGAAAAGATAGCATTTGTTTAATCATTGAGCAGCTAACCTCTAAAGCACAAGACTTTATGATTAATTTATCAACCTCAGCAACAGTGCACCCGACATATTCTTTAAATCTAGCTAGCTCAGAAGTTAACCCTTGCAACTGACGTTCATGGTCCTCCCTCACTTGCTGCAACTGACGTTCATGGTCCTCCCTCACTTGCTGCAATTCACCTCTTAAGATTCCAACTTCTTTAACCTCATCCTCTCTTTGTTTGAATGCCTCGTCACGAGAATCCTATTACAACAACAACACAGATTAAGGTCAATATATTTAGGCATATTCAAATGATGTCTATGTTTAATTTCAAGTTGCAAATCCAATCAGCTTCTAGCTGTTTTTTATGCTATAACTTGTTAGATTGCAACCAGTGTATTTCAACCCTAGTAGCAGACCAACAGTACAATTCACTCCCCATTTCCAGCAATTAAAAATATTGACTTTATTACTTTAATGCGGGTCAAAACAAGGAAATATAGACGGCAATGTGATTTTCCAAAATCACAGCTTTCTCTCTTTCTACTTGTAAGTTCGAATCAGTTGCTGATTTAAATCAAATTACTTACCAAATTTATATTCGCGTTGGGAGGCTGTGAGATATCAGAATCAGCAGTAGTAGCAGTAGAGCTTGCTTTAGTTCCCGTAAGATCCTGTACATGTGTTTTCAGTGTCAAGTACATTTCCTCCGCCTGTATGAAAAGAGAAACAAAAATAAACTTTAGTTATAGGTATCACTGAAGTAAACAAGTTCCAGGTTGGCGTACATACCGGCTCTGTTTCAAATTCTAACTTATCATCTCTCGTCTTGAGAATAAATCGGGTCTTAGAGCTCCCAAATTGTTTGATATCCTTCATCTCAATTGAGTGCAAAAGCTGCCTGTGTTGAATTAAACCAAAGAGGTGTACCTATAGACGTACAACATAACGACAGTGTTACACCCAAAACCCGTTTACAAATGGGTATGATCCTAGATGAATTAACTAAGGATGTATGGTGTTTTGTGTAATGCAAGAAATAGAACAAGTCTGTTTTAACCTGGATATGGCGTATCCAGGATGGTGAATACGGCGTATTGGGGTTTAGCCAGAATACGGAGTATTGATGGTTAGCATGGATACAACGTATCCATGGATATGGTTTGTTTTAAAAATGGTTAAAGTGTTTGTGTTTGTAAAAGCGTGTTTGGTTTAAGGTTCATTTCTACCCATTTTGGGGTCAAACAGGTCAAGTGTCGTCTAATATGTTATGGTATGATTTGTTACAGGTTTGGAATGCTAGATGTTTTGAGTTCAAGTTATAGTGTCAATGGTTGTAAAGTAAAGTAAAGTAAAACTTACCCCGACTTTGTTCACTCCCACGATAACATGTTGGATAATAGACAAAGATGTTACTAAAGTTTGCCAAAATGTTCACCTAAGTTACTAAAGTTTTTCCGGTTACAAATAGGTTACTCAAGTTTGGTAACCGGTTATAAAAGTTACTCTGCATGTTTTAACCTTCTACAACAGGTTTTTTTTTTTTTTTTTTTTTTTTTTTTTTTTTTTTTTTTTTTTTTTTTTAGGGTAAAATACAAAAATAGTCCTTGTGCTTTGCCAAGATTGCAAAAAGCGTCCCTATGGTTGGCTAATTAACATTGAAGCGTCCATCCTTTAAACTAACGACCACTTATATACATAAAGTTTTTATGTTTTTTTATGTTTTACTCTGTTTTTTTATGTTTTCATCCATGTTTTTACGTTATCATCCGTTTCCTTACGTTTTTGTCCTTACTTTTATGTTTTGTCATTTTTTTACGTTTTTGTCTATCTTCTTATGTTTTCATATGTTATTTTGTGTTTTAACTAGTTTGGTTTATTGCGTTTTCGTCTGTTTTTTTACCTTTCTGAATGTTTTTTACGCTTTCGTTCATCTTTTACGTTTTCGTTCATTTTTTACTTTGTAAAAGAACGGACGAAAACGAAAAAAGCGGTCAAAAACGTAAAAAAAGGGCAAAAACGTTAAAAAATAGACGAAAACGTAAAAAACATACGAAAACGTAAAAAAACAGATGTAAAGACATACGACAACATAGATACGTAAAAAGACGGACGAAAGTATACAAAAAAGTACGAAAATGTAAAGAACGGACAAAAACGTTAAAAAAACGGACGAAAATGTTAAAAAACGGACGAAAACATTATAAAACGAACAAAAACGTTAAAAACATATGAAAACGTAAAAAAAAATGAATGTAAAGACATACGACAACAGATGGATACGTAAAAAGACGGATGAAAGTATACCAAAACGTATAAAAATGGACAAAAACGTAAAAACAATGTAAAGAAAGTACGACAAGAAAAACGTACATAAACGTATAAAAACGGATAGAAACGTATGAAAATATACAAAGACGTACTAAGGAGAAAAACGCAAAAAAATAATAAAAAATTACCAAAAAAAAATTAAAAAAAAATTAAAAAAAAAAAAAAAAAAAAAAACAAAAAACCGAATGTTAACTTTTTTTAAGGTTCAGTAACCTATTTAATAAACCCGTAAACTATAGTAACTTCATTGTAACATTTTAAACTATGATGCTGATGTGGACAAGGGAACCGACATGTCATCCAGTTGCCCACCCTCGTAGTAATAAGAATGTCACTTTTTTAAACGTTAAGTAACCCATATAATAAACTCGTTAACTTGAGTAACCTCTTTGTAACGAAAAAAACTTTAGTAACTTAGGTGAACATTTTGGCAAACTTTAGTAACATATTTGTCTAATAACCCTTACATGTTTGTGTCTAGGATCACCAATTATCTTGGCGCTGTCACCAATTATCTTGGCGTTGTAAAATATCGACTTCCCGTAAGGAAGCTTACTCAAGATACTCACAAACGAATGTACCGCATCCTCTTTGTTCATTTTTTTCCTGCACAAACAAACAAGACTATAAATGTAAGTCTCACAAATAACTTCTTTAAAAAGTTACAGGTCAACAAGATGGCCTTACCAGTGAGAGATAATATTGCGTGATATTATTTATCAAGCCATCTTTGCGATACTTCCTATTAATATATTGTGGCTTTGATCGGTTCAAAATTTATACCAGTCCCTACACAAAATATTTTAAATTAATAGTCGAAAGTAAAAGTTTAGTTATATGGGACTAATTGAGTGAGGAGGGATAGATAACGAACTTTTGTGATTTGGCATCGGCGCCATAATGAGCAAGAATTAATAGAGATGATAGTTGTTCAACGTCCCCTGGCTTATACAAGAGTAGTTCCCGCAGATGTAATCATGTTTTAACTGCAAGAAGATGAGATATAATTAAGGCGTATAACGTAAAAATATGACTAACTTGTATTTACATACATTTAGCAAAAGGGACAGACCTGGACAAAAGACATATGAAGAAAAACCGGGTATGTGATAGCTTCATCCCGGAATATCTTAATCTTGAAAATCAACTTGTCCTTTACATTGAGCTCAGCTAAAACATCTATCAACTTCTTGTTCTCATGCAATGGAATATAGTCATCTGGTCACGCAAAATTATGTTGTCAAAAATCTCAATATACACAAGTTTCGAGAAATAGAGATCGGAAGTGAATGAAATAATACCATTTCCATAGACATGAACGTTTTCATATTTAAACACACCAAAGCCGGAATGGGTTGACAATTTGACTAATCTAGCAACCTCCTGAAGTTACACATGATCAAAGAGTTATTGATATTGTACACGGAAAAACATTTAACATTTTGCCCTTTAAAAATAAACAATGAGTTATCGGATGTTGTCTCCTAGGGTCCTAGAGACTGATGCGATTATATTTCTACTTAATATATATTAAACATGCAAAAGCTTTATTATCAAAATAAGTCGGTCACTTACATATTCATACAAGAAAAGTCACTTGCAAATTCCTAGCGAGTAGTGAGAATGTCAAAAGTCAATTTTTACCAAGAAGAAAAGTACTGAAGATAAACAAAGTAAAAAATCTAACTGTATGATATGTTGTAGACTTGTATCAAGTAGTTATTAAGGCCGAACATTACAGGTTGACCATAAAATATGATCACTAATTTTAAACCAAAGACTGTTAATCTCTCTTAACAGTATAATAATAATGGTGAATATTAAAGCCTGCAAAGCACAAAAACTGTTTATGAAACCAAAATGCTACAATAGTATTCTCAATATTAAACACCCATTTGACATTTCCATAATCATCATACAGAAGTAAACACAGAAAGGGAGTAATACCTAAACAGCATCAGACACGGTTGTAGCGTCGTTACAAGATATTTCATAAGACCTCTCATCCAGCAAATTTATTTTGCAAACCATTTCCTGCAGCAACAATTAACAAAACCCAATCAAACACTCCCCAAAATCCTAATTTTTTTTATAAAATCAACCAAAACCCCATGAAAACCTAATTTCTTAAATCTAAGATAATCTAACACTCCCAAATAGCTCAGCTCGACTCGACTCAGACTCGACTTGTGTATTATTATTATTATTATTATTATTATTATTATTATTATTATTATTATTATTATTATTATTATATGTACTCCATATATAATATGAAACTCATGACAACTCCTGTGGAAAGGTGTTCACTTGTGTTAAACAAGGTCTCCTACAATTACACTAAGAGCCCTAATTGATTGGTTGAGGTCGAGACCTGCAAAAGTAGTCGACTTTAGTTTTAAGATACTAAAACAAGCATTTAAATTTTCAAATGTCTTGGTGTCAAAATGCAGGATACATGAACACAAATAAGGAGGAATGGGCCACAACGCAGCCGTTGTATCACTTGACTTTTTTAGATTCTACAAGAAATTGAAACAACTAAAGCCGAGTCTTAGAAGTATGGGGAGAGAAATGCTCTCTGATTTGACAAAGGAAGCTTATAGAAAACTCTGTGAAATGCAAGAGATCTAACCCTTCATCACAAGCTGTGGAAGAGGAAAGATTAGCTTATTTAAGAAAGTTGTATATCGCACTTGATGTGATTGGCGCTACGATACCTTCCAGCAGTTATCCTAAATGTTAATGCAATTAAAGTCCTACATACATGGTATACGATAAAGTCTCCTGTTGTAGCAAACGTAAAACATTTTGAAGAATAAAGTCTTGTATTTGAGTCATCCAAGTTGAATGAAATGAGTAAAGGTAACCTATTAGAGAGCAAACATAGTAAGTTATTGCATACATTAGACAACTTTCTGGAACTTCAAATTACTTGGACGTCATGCTCAGATTAGCTTATAAGTTAATGGCATCATTGTTGAAAAGATGTGTGTTGAAATGTGACCCATATTTTGATGCAAATATTGAGATTCACAAATCCCGATCCACTAAAATGACATCTTATCATGAAGTAAACAAACTACAACCGCAACAACTACTACTACTTATTACAATGACATAGAAGTTATTATTCGTATTATTATTAACAACAATTTGTCAATATTAAAGTGACATAGAGAGACATAATTGCAGTCACTTTTTAATAAGAATCAAAACGTCAAAATTCAGACATTAGCAAAAGCCTAGACGACAAACAGATTCACTTATAGATAATTAAAGCACAAACACACTTAATGTTCAAACTTAAAAATTCAGCTACCAAAACACTTGTATTCACAAAAACAATCAAATCAAACAAAACACATGAACAAGAAACTTCAACTGCTTATGAGAAGGTTTTACAAGACATAACAATTAACAAATACACAAAAGCAAAAGTTCAAAGGAATGACTAACTAACCGAATATTATGAAAGTAGTCTAAGCCACTTTTGTCGAGACTAAAAAAGCGGCATGTTGGTGGCAAATTGTCGTAATCGATATAGTACATAACCATGTGTATGTGAACTGTTTCAGTTTTGTGGTCGAAGAGCAAGAATCAAAGAGTTTTTTTAGATCTAAGAGAAGTGAGGATGGCGTTTGTTTAGCTAGAGAGAAATTAGGTATTTTATAATCGGCAACTTAATTTTTGTTATTGGACTCATTGTAGATGTTGGGCTAAGTCCAAAAAAACAAAGGGGAAAAGATTTTATGTTGGGCATGAGATTTTAATTTGTCAATTTTCTTAAGTTATAAAATTGTTGTATTACTGGAACATACCGTGAGAGAAACGCATTATTGGACAATTTTGTTAAGTTGTAAAATCGACGATAATTTGCCCCCAAAGCAAGAAATCAAAGACTGTCATCAAAGCAAACATGTATACATCAATTTTTGTTGACATAAAGTAAGAAACTTAAAATATTCAAGTATATGTTATAAATGCATAAACACTGTGCACTCCTTGTTTATCTTAGACTACCCCCATCCCTCACACCATTTCACCTTCCACCTCAGCGCCACATCAGCTTTCTCTCTCCTTCACCACCATCTCACTTTTCACTCCCAACCATCTCACACCAATTCATCTTTCAACACATTTTTTATTTATTAAAATACCCCACTAAACATATCTTACACACTCACAAACTAAAAATAAATAAAAAAACTAACCCACTAACACATTGCCCCAAAAGTGATAAACTCACTTTTCGTTTGCTTGCCATCACCTCACGCCCAACCTCCCAGCCATGCATGCTGCGTGAGCAGGCTTGCCAACAACTCACTTGGCTTGCGATGGGAGCAGCCTTACTATAATTTCCCACCATTACTCTCCCATACCTAGAACACAAACATACATTTTCTGGAAAGTTTTGGTCGGTATTATGTGTTTCACTCTTCAGTGTGTAAATGGGTCCATTTTTTTTTTTTTTTTTTTTTTTTTTTTTTTTTTTTGTGTGTGTGTGAAAGGTATAATGAATCACTCATCTTTTATAATCTCAAACACCGTGTTAAAACCAGAGTGTTTTAAAAGTAAAGCTGCTAAAGATACTGCTTAAGGCCTCTGATTTTTTTATGCCTCTTATTTCTAAACCTTATCTATCTATATCGAGTTAAAGCCTCCTATTTTGTACACTTCCGACTTTCTAGATTTCTTAGAGCTAGATAATAAAACTTGTAAATACCTCGTTAGTGCTAATTTGAATTAAAAGAGAAATGTATGACTTTATCACAATGATATAAAAGAACAAGGCCACACTTACGGGTGTTAAAGGAAAATTTGGATATATAAAAAGTTTAGTTCGAAACACATATATAAGTTTTCCAAATATTTAGATACGTAATTTTAGATATTCAGATATATAAAACCGTCATCCTTAGCATATCTAAATTTGAACAACTCTAACAATAATAGTGGGGTCTAATAAGCGTTAAAAGTACAATTTCTTAAGATAAATTATATATCTTTTATACACACCAGGGCCGGTCCTGAAATTTTTGATGCCCTGGGCGAGACGTTCGAAACATGCCCCTACAAAATGTTGTAATCAAACGACACATTTTCTTTAACCCACAAACAAACTCCCCATATCGACTTGATAAAACTTAAACAACTATATTTTTTTTTGCATTTGACTATAATAATAAGAATAATAAAATATAAATGGGAGTTTTTAAGTCATTAAATAATAATAATAATAATAATAATAATAATAATAATAATAATAATAATAATAATAATAATAATAACTTTTATTGGTTAGTTAAATTAGGACGTTAAAAATCGACATCTCTTATTAGTACAATTCGTTTCTCAAATGCCTTTTGCAAAATGATTCGAATGAAGTGTTTTCTTTATTATATGATCATTTTTTTTCTGTTATGATTATTGGATAAAATATTATTAATTTACCTTTTATATAATACATTATTAATTTACTAGCAGGGTACTCGCGTGATGCGGCGGCGGGTACCCTGTGACTATATTTTCGTAATATGATATTATGCGGTCATATTTTTTTTAACGATTAATTTACAAATAATAATAATAATTTTAGGGTTTGATCAGTTGGAAAATCACTTGCATCTTAATCTAGAGGTCAATGGTTCGATCCTCACTCCCTACAAAAGGCTGGAGGTCCTTTCCTATCTTAGATAAAACTGGAAGCAGCCTCTCTACCTTATGTAGAGTAAGGTTGTCTACATCTCAACCTCCTCATACATCGTTGAAGACGGTATTGGACCCATAAAAGAATAAAAAAGCAGTAGTATAATTTCATTTATTGTTAACCGAAGCTAATGATTCTTTCCTTCAGCACAATCACCTTTAAATTTTATGACCTACATACGACCTTTTAGGCATAGTAAGGCGACCATCATTTATATTTTTATTTCAAAAAAAATAATCTTTTTTACACTATATATATCCCCTACATTTTCATTTTTAATATACACTATTCACATGAACCAAATATCAAAATTAGCCCAAAAATCAACTATACCATACAAATAATATACGACTCAATTAGTAATTAGTCTAAAACCATTTTTAGCCTAAACAAACTTTAATCATTAATATCTATTAAGGCCCATGATAAAACTATCAAACAATTTGTAATATCATTTGGTCAGCCCAATTAACAACAAAACCGGTATATAACCCAAATGTTAAGACTTATAAATACGTTTAAAAAACCTAGATTACCTCATTCCTGCCCTAATTTCTCTCACAAAAATACGCAGCCTTGATTTGCAGTCACACAAACATCACATACTCTTCCTTTCTTTCTTATATTGATAACCGAACATAACCAACAATCTATGTTTGCAAGAAAATCATATCCTTTTCTTAAATATTAAACGAAAATTCTCTCTAAGGTTTTATGTTGTGTTGACCGTGATGGTGGTTTTGAGATGGGGTTAGAATTGAGGTAGATGTAGATATTGGGTTTTATTGTTACTGTATACTTTATGTTCGTGGACCATAGATTGAATAAGTTTGATGTTTGTTTTGGCTTGATTGATGATTGTTCTTTTCTTCTTTCGTTTCATCTTCATTTTTGTTTTGATATGTAACGGTACATTTTTTCTTCTTCTTTTGTGGAATGCATTAATCGGTCGAGGGGGTGACTGGTGTGTGAATTTTGGAGTCGTCCGACCTTCATCGATCTTGTGGTTGCAGTGGCGTCGACTCGGTCAGCGCAGGGGGACCGGTCCGGTCGACCGACCACTGTGCCCAGCCTAATGGCTTTATTTTTAAGTATTTGGCTTAGTAGCTTGATTAGCTTGTAAATTATAGTTCAAAAACAATTCTCATCTTCAATTATCTTCTTCAATCAAACTATATTTGATGCCCCCATTTGTGTGATGCCCTGGGCGGTCGCCCAGCTCGCCCACCCCTAGGTCCGAGCCTGATACACATCATAGTACATAATTGTGTAAATTTAATGATGTGTGATATGATTAATTCTTGCATTAAAAACTTATCTCATATATAATACGAATACATGAAATAAACTCATCATATATATCACGAGTGTTATCATATCATAGTATATTATAAAGCATGAATGACTACTATTAATAGAATACTTAAAATTAAGCATTACACATTTCAATGCTAAAAGAACAAGTGATTCAAGACAATTAGACATTTAATACAATAAATGAGATATAATTAGACATGTACAAGTTTAGTAGCTTCATGTACACACCACTTTGTCTTTGCTATTAAAGTTTAAAATTAATAACTTAAAATTGAATTATGTACATTAAATACAATTAATTAAATAGTCAATAAATACAATTAATATATTTATTAAAACACCCTTACATAAGAAATACAAATTATCAAGTATATTGGTACAACCAACTTAAACACAATTTCTGCATTAAATGTCACTAATACAAATAATAAAGCATATTATACAAATTTTTAAGCCCGAACGGGCAATGGGCCAAATAGGCTCGAGCCCGAACGGGCAAAGGTCAAACGGGCTCGAGCCCGAACGGACACGAGCCAACGGGCTCGAGCCCGAACGGACACGAGCTAAACGAAATTTTTGATATCCGTAAATTTATTGTCAAAAAAAATATAATAAACTAAAATATGTTCACATATTGTACAAACAAAGCAAACTACTAAACAAAAACATAAAAATAATAATAAATAAAATAATACAAACTAAGCAAAATTTCATCAAACTTTTGCCATAAAAAACTAATCAGTAAAGCTATTACCAAAAAACGTACAAATAAAATAAATTATTAACCGAAAAAATTAAATTACATGGTTCCCGTAGCTGCATCGCGCGGGGACCCTGCTAGTATATGTATAATAGATAAAGTATGTTTACAATGAATGGGTACCTAACAAGTTTGTAAATGATAGTGTATTTTCGTCAAAGTGAAGTCTGTTATCAACACTTAATAAGACCCATTATCAACATTTGATAGGCCCGTCCACATTCCCAGACCGCACATGCCCTGGGAAAGCCTCTCAGGTTGTGTAACATACACGCATGAGACAACTGTCACTAATGGTTAAGATATGCTATTTGAGATATGATAATGGAAGACACACGACCAAGAATATGGGAGATGGGCACGACCTAGTATGAGCCAAGGAGAGGATGCCACCTGTCATTCTTATCTATTTGTTAGATGATCAACACATGGCATGTCTACAACCGTTGATAATCCAAATAGGGTTTATCCCTAAACTGTAGATATCTCTCTATAAATAGAAGGTATCACAAAAAAAAGATGATTCTTCTTACACTTTTCACAAGTTGTTTCACACAGTAAAAACACATACATACACGCATTGGGGTTGTTTAAGTATTACGCAAACTTCTTTATTCTTAATAATATTCATTTCGGTCCTTACCGTTGATCAATACGGTGACCATACTAAAGCGCATTTGAAGATTCGCGGTGACTCAGGACATTAGAGCACGTGCTGCTGACCATACTTTTAGTAGGATAAGTTTCGCTATAGCTAAAGGAGTGACGTCCCAGTTAGTATCTCGGCTCCCTACTAATTTCTTGTAAATCCTATAATTTTCTAATGAATTGATATTTTATAATAATAATAATAATAATAATAATAATAATAATAATAATAATAATACGA
This sequence comes from Artemisia argyi, assembly GCA_030686995.1. Lineage (NCBI taxonomy): Eukaryota > Viridiplantae > Streptophyta > Magnoliopsida > Asterales > Asteraceae > Artemisia > Artemisia argyi. The sequence goes on from CM060676.1 coordinate 48,996,470, forward strand.
AATTTAAGGGATAACTAAGAACATGATTTAACAAAAAAAAAGAAATCAATATATATATATATATATATATTATATATATATATATATATATATATATATATATATATATATATATATATATATAATAATAATAATAATAATCCGAAATTTAAGGGATAACTAAGAACATGATTTAACAAAAAAAAAGAAATCAAAACATATATATATATATATATATATATATATATATATATATATATATATATATATATATATATATATATATATATATATATAAGTTATTTCTTGCTATAATACTCTTTGGATTAAATAATATTTTTTTTATTTAAAAAAATCATGTTATTTTAAAGTGGTTCTTACAGTTCTCGCAGTTAAGTAGGTTTTAAAAGAAAAAAAAAATGACCCACTTTATATATAGGGAATTGATATATTACACATTAAGATTTGATTTGTACACATAAGTTAAGTTGTAAAATGTCTATTCTACCCTAATATATAGCGAACTACACTTTCTTTAGCATCTCCCTTTGTAAAAAAATAAATATCTTCCGTTCACCCTGTTGCCGTATGTACCCTCCGGAATAAACGAGGAGGTCTCGAACCTACAGTCAAACGGAGCGGACTGTTGGAACAAGGCTGACCAATGACGACATCCAGAAAACCACATCCATCCGGATGGACGGACACTCCGGACAGACAATAGTCAAGTGAACCAAAGTACAAACAAGTACATAAGTACTTGATAATGGTGCATAAACAAGCGTCCATTAAGGGATTAGTACTAACCAGCCTTGTACTTCATCACAATAGCCTATAAATAGAGAAGAAATCCTCAAGGTTAACCAACTCTCTCACTCTAAATACTCTACTTATTTTATTTACATACTTTCTCTCTCTAAGAACATATACTTACTCTCACGCCGGAGATTGGTCCTGGGATACACTCCCGGGGCGAGACTAATGGACGTATCTGTTTTGCAGATATCCGGAGGTACCAACATTGAATCCGAAGGATCAATTGTAATCTGAAGGACTCATTCCGCTTGTACGAGGTAGAAGCAAGATTTTACCTCAACAAATTGGCGCCATCCGTGTGACCCGTCATTCACTCTACCCGAACTAAGAGATGACAGGTCCTACTCCTACAACACCTGAAGGAAGTGGAAGAAACCCAGATAACAATGCCCGCAATGGCAGCATAGAATAAATCCATAATCAACTCACCACCCTAAAAGCTCTAATCCAACAATACAATGCCACCCGGGAAACACCAATTAAGCCTATCCAACTCGACTTCGAGGACGAAGAATGATTGACGCTAAACCACCTAACTTATATTGACCAAGTGATGGTAAACAGGGTCAAACTGCCTAGGGTCAATGCTCCGCGGAAGTATAAGGTTTCCTCGGGTCGTTATGTCCCGACGAGGTGTGAATGGTTAACAAACGGTTTCGTGATCGGGTGAATTTGGATAGGAAAAGGTTTGTGAGTGATCTGAACTAAGGAATATACGAAGAAATATCTTAAACAAGCTGTATAAATAAGACGGGAAAGAAGGAAAAACCAGAAACGTTTAAAACTTAAAACCGCGTACGTTACGTTTAAATAAAACGTAAACGTACGAAATAAAAAGTGAAAACTGAAATCTGAAAACACCCAGGGGGTGAAAATGGCTTTTTTACAAACTAAAAGTTAAAAGAAAATTTTTAGAAAAAGAAAATAAATTTTAACACTAATTAATTATTTAATATTAATTAAATACTATTTATTACTTATTATTAATATTTAAAATACTTAAATACAATATACTATTATTTAAATACTAAAAAGGTGAAAATAAAATTTATAAAATTATAAAATAACTAAAAACAACTTTTAAAATTAAAAATAAGTATTTTTGTCTTTTTGTGGTTTTTATATTAATTAATTACTAATTAATTACTAATTATCTAATTAAAATATTTTAAATTAAGAAAAATACTAAATGAACAGTAAAAATTACAAAAAAAATCCTAAAATTGTTTTATAACATATAAAAGCTATAAAAAATATAAAAACTAGGTTTTACTTAATAAAAACTAATTATGCTATTTTAAACTAATTATTACTTAATTATTAATAAAACTAAGATTAATTCTAATAAATACTAAATGATGAAATAAAAATCTGAGAAAATTACTATAAATAATTTAATATATGAGGTAATTAATAAAAATATAAAAATGACAAGCACTTAATTAAAATCTAAAAATGAAAAATAAAATTTAAATAAAATTAAATAGAAACTATCACTTAAAAATTAAGTTGGAGTTTTGGAATTTTTCTTTTACCAATCTATTTTACGTCTAAAAACAGAAAACTTTTGCAAAAACAAACTTTTTATAGACTAAAAATAAGCTGAATGGAAAGCCAAAAAGCCAACAGTTGACTTTAGTTGACCAAAATGGAAAATAAGCTAAAATGGCTTAAAGTGGGACCCACAATGGGTAATTCAGGTCTTAATAACTTAGGTGAACATGTTTAAGCAGAAATAAGCCAAAAATCCCCACAAGATAAGCAATAAGCTATGAATAAGCACTTGGAAAGTTGGAACTTGACTGAAAAGTGGGACAGAGTTGAGGCCTTGATTTAGGTGGGTCCCAATGGTTCTCAGTTCAAAGCAAAGGTCAATCCATGATCCCTACTAGGAGGGGGGTTGAAAGGAACAAGATTGATGGCCTGGGGCCCACTGGATTGGCTGGAAAACCACCACCAAGTGGTGGTGGTGGGCTGTTGGGTCTGTACAGCAGAACAAAGCTCAGCCTGCAGCTGAGTTTGGGGCTCAGTGGGACCCACAAGAAAAAATGGTAAAAATGCAATGAGATTAGGACAATGGAGATGAGCTGGTGGGCTGTAAGTATCAACAAGTTTCAAGACCTAGTTCATTACACAAAATTCTAATAAATTCCCACAAGATTTGGAAAAATCTGATGACATGCAATTTGACTTTTTTCATAAACTTGTAATTTTGACTATAATGAGATTCTGTGGATCATTATGGACTGTAAACATGATTATAAGATGTACTAAGGCTATAATAAGCTAAATCAACAACTCTTTAACTGTTATGAAGAATTTTGTAACTGGAAATCTAACAATTAATAGGATATGGAGCTAAGACTAAGATTTTGACTTTTTTTCTCAAAAGAGTGGTGGTTTTTATGATTGCATTGAACTTTAATGGCCTAAGGTGTGCTTTTGAAACCATACATCACTCCTAAACCTTATGGGAACACATACTTGCAGCTTAAGCCAAACACCCTTTAAAATGTAAAATTGCACTACAAATTTGAATTCTTAGCTTAGATATACTGGATTCATGGTTGAAACAGATTGTAGGGCTTAAGATAAAGCTAATTGAACTGAGAAAATCAACTAGGAACAACAAGAATCTAGAAATGCAGGTTACACTAGATTAGGCAGTAAGATTACATTTCTAAGCTAAACTAAATCAAAATCTAGTAAGAGTACTCAAGCTAAAACAATAAGCAGTAATGATTAGGAATTAGCAATAACCTACACTAAACTAGTTACTATAAAATATTGAGCAGAAATGAAATCAGGGACTTACTTGAAACAAAGTCATGTGCAAGGGAAAATGAACCAGGCTGTGAGATAGGCTCAGGGAAGTTATCAAGAAGCTTCCTGAACTTATCAAAAGATGTTTGGAGCTTACGGAAGCTTTTAACATCAGCTTATTATGTTTTATTTTTATTTTTATTTTTTTATTTTTTTGGTTTTCCTTTTTTAGCAAAACTAAATTAAGGCAGAGAAAAAACTTATGAAATGATTTTAGTAGCTTAATGAGACTTAGAATAACTGAAAATTAAGAGCTTTATGGCAAATAAGAGCTTTTCACTTATTGAGCACAAAACTGATTAAGAACAATAATAAGTAAACAATAACTTTTTATTAAAACTGAAGCTTCATTACATTAAGGAAATAGTACTACTTTGAATTTGACAGGAAATTGAACCCTAAATTACACTCTAAGCTACTATAAAAAAACTACTCCTAATCCACTACAGCTAACTGATGCCTCCTCTTCACTTTTTTTCTTCATTTTAATAGGTCTTGGAGTCCTCCTTTCTCTTTCCCACATCTATTTTAGACCATTGTATTCATCCCAATTCATCTCAGCCTTTAAAATTAGATTGGCGGGAAAATTGTACTTTTGGCAGTTAATGGTTTCTTGGAGCAATTCAAGGATCATTAATTGTATCTTGGAGGGTATTGGAGGCTAGGGGGACAAGTTATGGGAAAATGAGCTGGGGTATGGAGTATTGCAGGTTGTGTTTGGGAGCGGGTACCAAGTGGGGGGTGAAGGGGAGGAGTTTGACTTTGGGAGGGTAATAAAAATGGGGTATATTAAAATGGGAGTGGGCCTGGTTTGGTTGGGCTTGGGGGATGTGGTACTGGATCAGGGGGTGTTATTGGACTAAAGGGTGGGGTTTGGTTTGGTGTTGGGTTTTTAATAACTTAAGGGTCCATTTGGTAAGCATAACAAATCACAAGGACCATTTTTGTAATTAATGAAAAGTGAGGGCTGAAATTGTACAAAGTCCAAAGTTATCATAAGGGACCATTCATGCATAGCTTAAATATCCAAAACCCATTTTTGCAATTTTGTACTTTTCAAAATTCCCGGGGACTAAAAATGGCATTTTTCAAAGTTAAGGGACCATTCTTGCCATTTTGTGAAAAACTTTGATCCAAGGATCCATATTGAATATTTTTAAACTTCCAAGGATAAAAAATGGTTTTCCATCCAAAAATATCCCACTAGGGACCAAATCTGCCAAAATCTGAAACTCCAGGGACCAAACTGTAAATTTCCAAAACTTTTCCAATTTTTCACCAAAGGACTAAATATGACAACTTATGATTTCAAAATGACCTTTGGTGATAATTTTCCATATTTTGAATATCCAGGGACTAGTTTTGTCATTTTATAAAAGTTGGGGGACTAAAACTGCCAATTTTGCAAACTTTATACGTTTTTCATCTGTTTTTGCTCATTTTGCATCTAAAACATATAAAACATAATTTTGAAATATTTTTAGTATTTTGATGCATTTCTGAGTGTTTTTGTATGTTTTGCAGTTCAGATTAGACCAAAAATGATGAGTGTTTGAGCACTCATCAATCCCCCACACTAAACTATTGCTAGTCCCTAGCAATAACTGTTTTGAAAACTTGATGGATTTTAAACTCTTTACCAAAAGCCATCACTTCTGGAGTAGCCAGGTGTAAGAACTGTGGCACACCTGATAACCGTGTGATTTTGAGCAAACCACCAGCTGTCAACGGATTGAGTAGTCTTTACCAAAAGCCGTTTGCTTCTGGACTAGCCAGCTCTTGATGGAATAGTCAATATCTTGGTGAGCTGATTACCAATTATGGATTTTCCACGGCGTTTACCACAAGCCATAATCTTGCGGGCTAGCCAACTCATTTGTTTTTGGGGAGTTGAGGAACCATATAATTTTGGGCAAATTGCAAGCCATAAACGGATTTGAGATGTCTTTACCAAGAGCCGTTTGCTCCTGGACTAGCCAATCCCTTTTGTCGCTTAGACAAGGCGGACTGATTACCACAAAAATTTTGAAGCACCAGTGAATTTTTTTTTTGAAATTTTTGAAATTTTGGCAAAAACGGGGGTATTATATAGTAAAATGTGATAAAATTTCGCTAGAATAGCGAATACCCCCCACACTAAGCATGAATATTGTCCTCAATATTCAAAATCCCGGCTATTATGCCGACATTTTGAACATTAAAGGGCAACATTACAAGCTGAGCGTGGAAAACACCATTTTGTATTTTCACTTCTTTTGTAACCATAGCATGGGGACTCCCCCACACTTAGGGTGAAAACCCTATAAGTATGATGTGGAAAAAAACAATCTCAATCGGACTTTTATTCAAGATGTTTGGACAAACATTTGAAGCACGTGAAAGTTCCACACCGATGAGATAAGTATCCGGCTCAAGATAATGATACATGAAAATGCCGGGATCAAATATAGTGTCCTCATTCCCGAAGGAGTGAAGAAGAGGAGAAATCACCTGGTAGGTGAAGGAAAGAAGAGAGATCTGAATAGCAATTAAGATAAGAACTTCCTCCTCAAGAAATGCATATTCAAGTGGAGGAGGCAAGTCCTTAAGCTTGATCTCAGGAAATTTATCAGTTTCCTCAACTGATTTGATTTCCTCATTATGAAGTTGTTTGGGTAGGAGAGGGGGGAATGAATCTTCATTTAACAAACTTTCTAGAAAAAGAATGTCCCCCTCAGGATCAAGATAATTATCATCAACTTCGTATGAAATTGAACTATCTTCAGTAAGAAAAGCCTCGAATTCGTCCAGATCATTTTCACTTTCCGGAGGAAGTGGATTGATCTGAGTAAGTTCAATCGAAGGATCACGAGTAAGTAAGAATTCTAACTCTCTCAAATCCGCATCAAAGTCAAAGACTTTATTTTCATCCCTTGGTGGGATGAGATCCATATGAGAGAGTTCATCAGCGAACTCTTCAAGAAGAAAGTCAACATCAGAGTGGAGAAGTGATGCATCAATAAATTCAATGTCTCCATAAGATAAACAATCATCACTGGAATCAGAGACAGTCTCAATTTGATCATTTGGATTATTAGGGGTGGAAAGAATATCACACACTTGATCAAAAGTCCCCTGTGACTCTCCTGGGATTGGGACAAGGATCTCAACACTAGACTTTATTAATTCGTCCGATTCCTTATCAGGAACAGTGCTAAGATGCTCATCCCCCATGTTCGGAGAGTGAGTGTGAACTTCGGGTGTGATATCAATAGACTGAGGGAGATGAGAGGAGCTAGCATTCATGGAATTTTCAAGTTCCATTTGTTCAACGGCTAGTAATTTCCCCATCTCATTATTTTCTCCCTGATTTACAATGGGAGGAATCACAAGTGATGAATCTAACGAACCCTTATAAAATTGAAGGATATCAAGGGTGTCTTCAATATCACTATCATCATCACAGTCTAGAAGAGCAGCTTGATGAAATTTGGCACGTGTTATAGCTGCTTGTTCTAAGACAAGTAATTCTTCCACGCTCAATTCGTTTTTAGCATCTCGTTCCTCAGCAAGTAATTCTGCCATAGATTTCTCACGAGAGTCTCGAAACGGTGTAGTAACCAACTCCTCCTTAAGTTCTTTTAAAATATCAAGAGCCTTTAGTAAAAGGTCTTGCTCGGTTTCTTGAGGAGTTGTGTAAATCATATCGTACTGTGGAGGTGGGTCTGAAAACGAAGAGTCGTAATTGTTACAAGGAAATGGATTCCTTGTTTGACAATCCGAGCTAGAGTGTGGACCTCCACAGTAATCACAACAGTAAAACTGATGTGGCTGTGGGTGATAAGTGCTAGAGTTATAATCGTTACCAGGAAACTGCTCATAGACAAGCGTGTTTCCCGATTGACAATCATAACTGTAGTGTGAACCACCACAGTACTCACAACAGTAAAACTGCTGAGACTGATGGTGTGGTAACTGATGGAATGAATCAGTCGTGTCATGGTAGGAATAGGGATTCTGGTTATAGACAGACCCGTTTCCCGACTCTACCATGCCACAGCTGGGGCAATTACCACCATTATGAGGATTACCACACCACTGGCAAACCAAAAAGTGTGGATGAGACATAGAAAGAATCAAAAGTGTATAGAGGGGTAGGGATGAAGAATCAAAGATGTGAAAGGGTAAAGGAGAATGTTTTTGGATTTTTGGAAATACATTTTGTACAAATGATAAGAAAAATGTTTTTGTGTTTTTGTGTTCATTGAAAACTGAGTTTAAAAAGTTTTCGGGAACAGTTTTGTTTTGAAAATAGGAAAATATGAACAAAGGATGGATAAATGTACAACGGAACGAATTCCAAAGTCACTAATCAGAAAAACAGTTTAGATACGCACACAACCTCCCCGGCAACGGCGCCAAAAATTGATTGACGCTAAACCACCTAACTTATATTGACCAAGTGATGGTCAACAGGGTCAAACTGCCTAGAGTCAATGCTCCGCGGAAGTATAAGGTTTCCCCGGGTCGTTATGTCCCGACGAGGTGTGAATGGTTAACAAACGGTTTCGTGATCGGGTGAATTTGGATAGGAAAAGGTTTGTGAGTGATCTGAACTAAGGAATATACGAAGAAATAGCTTAAACAAGCTATATGAATAAGACGGGAAAGAAGGAAAAATCAGAAACGTTTAAAACTTAAAAACGCGTACGTTACGTTTAAATAAAACGTAAACGTACGAAATAAAAAGTGAAAATTGAAATCTGAAAACACCCAGGGGGTGAAAATGACTTTTTTACAAACTAAAAGTTAAAAGAAAATTTTTAGAAAAAGAAAATAAATTTTAACACTAATTAATTATTTAATATTAACTAAATACTATTTATTACTTATTATTAATATTTAAAATACTTAAATACAATATACTATTATTTAAATACTAAAAAGGTGAAAATAAAATTTCGAAAAATTATAAAATAACTAAAAACAACTTTTAAAATTAAAAATAAGTATTTTTGTCTTTTTGTGGTTTTTATATTAATTAATTACTAATTAATTACTAATTATCTAATTAAACTATTTTAAATTAAGAAAAATACTAACTGAACAGTAAAAATTACAAGAAAATTCCTAAAATTGTTTTATAACATATAAAAGCTATAAAAAATATAAAAACTAGGTTTTACTTAATAAAAACTAATTATGCTATTTTAAACTAATTATTACTTAATTATTAATAAAACTAAGATTAATTCTAATAAATACTAAATGATGAAATAAAAATCTGAGAAAATTACTATAAATACTTTAATATATGAGGTAATTAATAAATATATAAAAATGAAAAGCACTTAATTAAAATCTAAAAATGAAAAATAAAATTTAAATAAAATTAAATAGAAACTTTCACTTAAAAATTAAGTTGGATTTTTGGAATTTTTCTTTTACCAATCTATTTTACATCTAAAAACAGAAAACTTTTGCAAAAACAAACTTTTTATAGACTAAAAATAAGCTGAATGGAAAGCCAAAAAGCCAACAGTTGACTTTAGTTGACCAAAATGGAAAATAAGCTAAAATGGCTTAAAGTGGGACCCACAATGGGTAATTTAGGTCTAAATAACTTAGGTGAACATGTTTAAGCAGAAATAAGCCAAAAATCCCCACAAGATAAGCAATAAGCTATGAATAAGCACTTGGAAAGTTGGAACTTGACTGAAGAGTTGAGGCCTTGATTTAGGTGGGTCCCAATGGTTCCCAATGGTTCTCAATCCATGATCCCTACTAGGAGGGGGTTGAAAGGAACAAGATTGGTGTCCTGGGGCCCACTGGGTTGGCCGAAAAACCACCACCAAGTGGTGTTGGTGGGCTGTTGGGTCTGTGCAGCAGAACAAAGTTCAGCCTGCAGCTGAGTTTGGGGCTCAGTGGGACCCACAAGAAAAAATGGTAAAAATGCAATGAGATTAGGACAATGGAGATGAGCTGGTGGGCTGTAAGTATCAACAAGTTTCAAGACCTAGTTCATTACACAAAATTCTAATAAATTCCCACAAGATTTGGAAAAATCTGATGACATGCAATTTGACTTTTTTCATAAACTTGTAATTTTGACTATAATGAGATTCCGTGGATCATTATGGACTGTAAACATGATTATAAGATGTACTAAGGCTATAATAAGATAAATCAACAACTCTTTAACTGTTATGAAGAATTTTGTAACTGGAAATCTAACAGTTAATAGGATATGGAGCTAAGACTAAGATTTTGACTTTTTTTCTCAAAAGAGTGGTGGTTTTTATGATTGCATTGAACTTTAATGGCCTAAGGTGTGCTTTTGAAACCATACATCACTCCTAAACCTTATGGGAACACATACTTGCAGCTTAAGCCAAACACCCTTTAAAATGTAAAATTGCACTACAAATTTGAATTCTTAGCTTAGATATACTGGATTCATGGTTGAAACAGATTGTAGGGCTTAAGATAAAGCTAATTGAACTGAGAAAATCAACTAGGAACAACAAGTAGCTAGAAATGCAGGTTACACTAGATTAGGCAGTAAGATTACATTTCTAAGCTAAACTAAATCAAAATCTAGTAAGAGTACTCAAGCTAAAACAATAAGCAGTAATGCAGGAATTAGCAATAACCTACACTAAACTAGTTACTATAAAATATTGAGCAGAAATGAAATCAGGGACTTACTTGAAACAAAGTCATGTGCAAGGGAAAATGAACCAGGCTGTGAGATAGGCTCAGGGAAGTTATCAAGAAGCTTCCTGAACTTATCAAAAGATGTTTGGAGCTTATTGAAGCTTTTAACATCAGCTTATTATGTTTTATTTTTATTTTTATTTTTTTATTTTTTTGGTTTTCCTTTTTTAGCAAAACTAAATTAAGGCAGAGAAAAAACTTATGAAATGATTTTAGTAGCTTAATGAGACTTAGAATAACTGAAAATTAAGAGCTTTATGGCAAATAAGAGCTTTTCACTTATTGAGCACAAAACTGATTAAGAACAATAATAAGTAAACAATAACTTTTTATTAAAACTGAAGCTTCATTACATTAAGGAAATAGTACTACTTTGAATTTGATAGGAAATTGAACCCTAAATTACACTCTAAGCTACTATAAAAAAACTACTCCTAATCCACTACAGCTAACTGATGCCTCCTCTTCACTTTTTTCTTCATTTTAATAGGTCTTGGAGTCCTCCTTTCTCTTTCCCACATCTATTTTAGACCATTGGATTGGTCCCAATTCATCTCAGCCTTCAAAATTGGATTGGCGGGAAAATTGTACTTTTGGCAGTTAATGGTTTCTTGGAGCAATTCAAGGATCATTAATTGTATCTTGGAGGGTATTGGAGGCTAGGGGGACAAGTTATGAGAAAATGAGCTGGGGGTATGGAGTATTGCAGGTTGTGTTTGGGAGCAGGTACCAAGTGGGGGGTGAAGGGGAGGAGTTTGACTTTGGGAGGGTAATAAAAATGGGGTGTATTAAAATGGGAGTGGGCCTGGTTTGGTTGGGCTTGGGGGATGTGGTACTGGATCAGGGGGTGTTATTGGACTAAAGGGTGGGGTTTGGTTTGGTGTTGGGTTTTTAATAACTTAAGGGTCCATTTGGTAAGCATAACAAATCACAAGGACCATTTTTGTAATTAATGAAAAGTGAGGGCTGAAATTGTACAAAGTCCAAAGTTATCATAAGGGACCATTCATGCATAGCTTAAATATCCAAAACCCATTTTTGCAATTTTGTACTTTTCAAAATTCCCGGGGACTAAAAATGGCATTTTTCAAAGTTAAGGGACCATTCTTGCCATTTTGTGAAAAACTTTTATCCAAGGATCCATATTGAATATTTTTAAACTTCCAAGGATAAAAAATGGTTTTCCATCCAAAAATATCCCACTAGGGACCAAATCTGCCAAAATCTGAAACTCCAGGGACCAAACTGTAAATTTCCAAAACTTTTCCAATTTTTCACCAAAGGACTAAATATGACAACTTATGATTTCAAAATGACCTTTGGTGATAATTTTCCATATTTTGAATATCCAGGGACTAGTTTTGTCATTTTATAAAAGTTGGGGGACTGAAACTGCCAATTTTGCAAATTTTATACGTTTTTCATCTGTTTTTGCTCATTTTGCATCTAAAACATATAAAACACTATTTTGAAATATTTTTAGTATTTTGATGCATTTCTGAGTGTTTTTGTATGTTTTGCAGTTCAGATTAGACAAAAAATGATGAGTGTTTGAGCACTCATCAAAGAACCCCAAGATACCGAAACTCAGAAAGCCGAAGAGGAAACAACGGAAGATATTTCTAAACCTTTCAAAGAAGCATCCAAGAGTCCTTTCACCCGAAGGATCATTGACTTTTTCGGACCCAAAAATGCAAAATATCTTATGCCTTCCCACATAAAGTTGTACGATGGGTCCACAGATCCGGATAATCATGTCACAAGGTTCGAAGGAGCTGCCAACCAAGGCGCCTGGCCCATGCCCATATGGTGCATGATGTTCCAACAAACTTTAAACGATGCGGCAAGGGATGGTTCGATAGCCTCCCACGAGGAAGTATTGACAATTGGGATACCTTATGTGAGCAGTTTGTGCAAAGATTCGCCCTTCGTAGAAAATGTGTCAGAGATCCCATGGAAATCACTAAAATCGTCCGACAAGCCAATGAAGGTTTATTAGAGTTTAAAGAACGATGGACGGATGAAGCTAGTTGCATTTCAGGCGTTCCAGAAGTAATGCAGATATCCTCTTTCATTGATGGTTGCAAATGTCCGGAGCTAGCAAAAAGATTCTCCGAAAAAATCCCTCGGACAGTGACCGAAATGATGACAAGGGTTGATGATTTCATCCGTTCTGAAAAAGTGTACCAATCAGCCGAAGTGCCAAGAGGAGAAAGGATGGACAACTACAAAAGAGATCACCATTACAGCCTTTATAACAAGTACGACTCAAACGTTCAGCGACCCTCCTTCCGGGGAAATCGTCGACGAGATAACCGCCGGGATGAATTCAGGCCTCGTCAAAACAATCACTTCATACCCTACGGCCCAGTAAGGAATGACAATAGAATGGATTATCGAGGGGATTATCGTCTTAATGACATAAACAGGATGGACACCAGACCGATGGATTTGAAAGTACTTACCAAGGCTCCTAAAGAAATCCTAGCTACCGAACATCACCTCAGACTACCGGCACCACCTTCGTTGAAAGGAAGACCGTCAAGAGAAAATATGGACAAGTATTGCGACTACCATGGAGAAAAGGGCCACCTTACAAATGACTGCCATAATTTGAAAGAACAACTCAAGAAGGCCATGGAAACAGGAAAACTCGACCATCTGATCCGAGACGTCCGGCAAAGAGATAGAGCACCTCAAAGGTGCAATTACCAAGCCAACCAAGGTAGGGTCATAAATATGGTTCGGTAACAAGAGAAAGGGTGAAAACGCAAAAGCATCAACCAAGAAGAAGAATGGATAAATACTTATATCAGCTTTCCTCCGATCCTACCCGGAGACGTCTCGGAGGAGCCACTCATAATCGAGGCCGAAGTAGAAGGATACACGGTCCGAAGAGTATACGTTGATCAAGGTGCTTCGGTGGAAGTTATGTACGAACACTGTTTCTTAAACTTTGACTCCTCTATCCGGTCGCGGCTCACAAAAACAAATACACCCCTAGTCGGATTTGCCGGAGAAGCAATTAATCTATTAGGAAAACTCGAGTTGGAGGTATGTTTCAGAAGTGAAGGATTGTATCGGCGAACAACCATGAAATTTGCAGTAGTAAGGTCTCCTTCCCCCTATAACATAATACTTGAATGCTCCAGAATCAAGAAATTAAGAGCCATCCCTTCAACAATACATTCCATGATGAAGTTCCCAACCCCGAGGGGCAATGCTACTTTAGTTACTCGTTCCATCATCATTTCAGAATGTAGAAAATTAGAAGAAAAATTCCTATTGGAAAAAGAAACCGAAGCGAAGACCCCTTCGGTAACAACGATCACTAATGAAGCCACAAAAACTGAAGAATTCTTGGTCCATCCGGCATATCTGGATCAATTAGTAACGATAGGAAGAAATTTCTCAAGGGAAGGACGAAGGCAGCAGATTGCCTTACTTAAAAACAGTCAGGACGTTTTTGCATGGGAACCTTCGGATATGAAGGGCATCCCCCGATGGGTTGCCAAGCACAAACTCAATGTGAATGTTCAAGACAAGCCTGCGGCCCAAAAGAAAAGGTTTTTCTCAGAAGAAAAGAACCAAGCCATAAACAAAGATGTGGAGGAATGGCTAAAGGCCGGAATCATCAGGCCCATCTGATATCCGACATGGATCTCAATCCCGGTGCTAGTGAAAAAACCGGACGGCAGTTGGAGAATGTGTATCGACTTCAAAAACCTCAACTCATCTTACCGGAAGGACTATTACCCGTTACCAGAAATCGACTGGAAAATTGAATCGGTAACAGGATTCTGTTACAAATGCTTCCTTGATGCTTACAAAGGATACCATCAAGTTCAAATGGCGAAAGAAGACGAAGAGAAAACTGCCTTCTACACCGATCACGGAACATATTGCTACACTAAAATGCCGTTTGGATTGAAAAAAGCCGGAGCAACCTATCAAAATTTGGTGGATACGGTCTTCCGGGCACAAATCGGACGGAATTTAAAAGCATATGTGGACGATATGGTGATCAAGAGCCAAACAGAAAAGGAGCTGCTAGCCGACATAGCCGAGACGTTTGACAATCTCCGAAAGATCAATATGAAGCTGAACCCCAAAAAATGTTCCTTCGGAGTGGAAGAAGGGAAATTTCTCGGCTACCTAATATCTTCGGAAGGGATCAGGGCAAACCCTAAGAAAACCAGAGCAATTACCGACATGAAATCACCTAAGTCACTCAAAGAAATGCAAAGCTTCAGTGGCAAGCTCGCAGCATTAAACCGTTTCCTATCCAAATCAGCCAAAAGGTCCTTGCCTTTCTTCGAGACCCTTAAAAACATCACCAAAGATAACAAAGACCAGTACCAATGGACGGAAGTCGCCGAAAGGGCTTTTCAGGAGATGAAGAAGATGATTTTAGAACTCCCCTACTTAACAACACCAAAACCAAAAGAAAACATGTACTTATACCTATCGGCTGCCAAAGAAGCAATAAGTGGGGTGATGCTGGCAGAAAGAGAAGGACGACATATTCCGGTACACTATGTGAGCCGGACGCTGCATGAAGCCGAAAAGAAGTATGCTCCAGTAGAAAAATTGGCTCTGGCTCTCGTGCACCTATCCAGAAGATTGAGACGATACTTCAAAGCTCATCCTGTTAAAGTCATAACGGATCAGCCTATCAAGCAAATATTGAACAAAGTAGAAGCTTCCGGACGTCTAGCCAAGTACATCGTAGAACTCGGAGCTTATAATATCATCTATGTGCCACGAAATGCAATCAAAGGACAGGTCTTAGCTGATTTTATTAATGAAATACCCATCGGATCCACCGGAGGGGATCCGAAAGGGAAGGGCAAGGAGATATGCGATATCTCCCAAGCTAAGGAATGGACACTATATACTGACGGAGCATCCAGCAAAAAAGGCGCCGGAGCAGGCTTAGTTTTAATCAGTCCGGATAAAGAAGAATATACTTATGCCCTCCGATTAAACTTTGACGCTACTAACAACGGGGTGGAATACGAAGCATTATTGGCCGGTCTAAGGATTGCAAGAAGTATGCACATAAAAGCACTAGACGTACGGGTGGACTCAAACTTAGTAGCAAGTCAGATTAATGGAGACTTCATGGCATACACGGAGAGCATGACGAAGTACCTAGCCAAGGCCAAAGAATACATTGCCTGCTTCGAACATTTCGAAATAAAAAATATCCCAAGAACCCAAAACCAAAAGGCCGACATACTAAGCAAACTCGCATCCGTAGCATTTGACCACCTAACGAAAGAAATCCTGGTAGAAGTATTAGAAAAGCCATCCACCGAATAGGAAGTGGTCAGTGCAATAGTGGAAGAAGAGGAGGAAAACTGGATGTCACCCATCCTCCGATGCCTAAAAGAAGGGATTTGGCTAGAAGATCAGAACGAGGTACGAGCCCTCCGAATGAAAATAAGCCACTATACTCTACTCGACAACGTGCTATTCAAAAATTCATATTTAGGCCCAATGTTACGATGTGTAGGACCTCTTCAAGCCAACTACATCATCATGGAGTTACACGAAGGGGCATGTGGAATGCACTCCGGACCACGATCCGTGGTAGCTATGCTCATGCGGCAAGGCTATTATTGGCCAACCATGCACCGAGACACTAGAGAGGTAATTCAGAAATGTGATTCATGCCAGATACATGCTCGGGTTCCCAAATTACCAAAAACAACACTGACCTCCATCATGGCACCATGTCCTTTCTAACAATGGGCAATGGATGTCCTGGGACCCCTGCCCGAAGCACCAGGAAAGGTCAAGTATGTCATCGTTGCAATAGACTACTTGATTGGGTCTAAACCGTCAGATATAATTGACCAAGGTCAACTAGTCAAAAACAGCTTAGAATCAATACTCTGGTGATAGTATAGTGTTTCCCCGGGTCGTTATGTCCCGACGAGGTGTGGATGGTATTAAAACGGGTTTGTGATCGGGTGAATTTGGACAGGAAAATGGTATAAGTGAGTTGTGATGATTACACTACTGGAATATAAAAGATAACAGCTTAAATACACTATATTAACAAGACTGGAAAGTCAGAAAAACCAGAAACGTTTAAAACTTAAAACGCGTACGTTCACGTTTAAATAAAACGTAGACGTACAAAATAAAAAGTGAAAACGGAAATCTGAAAACACCCAGGGGGTGAAAATGAATTTTTTACAAACTTAAAGGTAAAAGAAAATTTTTAGAAAAAGAAAATAAATTTTTACACTAATTAATTATTTATTATTAATTAATTACTAATTATTAATATTTAAAACACTTAAATATAATTTAATACTAATTAAATACTAGAAAAATGAAAATAAAATTTCTAAAATTATGAAATAACTAAAAACTAATTTTAAAATTAAAAATAAGTATTTTTGTCTTTTTGTGATTTTTCTATTAATTAATTACTAATTAATTATTAATAACCTAATTAAACTATTTTAAATTAAGAAAAATAGAAAATGAACAGTAAAAATTCTAATAAAATTTCCAAAATTATTTTATAACATATAAAAGCTAGAAAAAATATAAAAACTAGGTTTTACTTAATAAAAACTAATTATGCTATTTAAAACTAATTATTAATTAATAATTTATAAAACTAAGATTAATTCTAATAAATACTAAATAATAAAATAAAAATCTGAGAAAATTATTATAAATACTTAAATATAAGAGGAATTTAAGAAAAATATAAAATAGCTAAGTACTTAATAAAAATTTAAAAATGAAAAACAAAATTTAAATTACATTAAATAGAAACTATCACTTAAAAATTAAATTGGATTTTCTAGATTTTCTTTTTGGAAAACTATTTTACAACTAAAAACATGAAACTTTAATAAAAACAACTTTGCTGGAACTCAAAAATAAGCTGATTATGCAACAAAATGCAAAACAGTTGACTTTTGTTGACCAAGGGGTAAAATAAGCTCAAATGAGATCCAGTGGGACCCACAATGGTGAAATCTGATCTAAATAAGCATAATGAACAAGGTTAATCTAGAAAAAGCACAAGGGGAACCCATAATAAGCAAATAAGACTAAATAAGCACTTACTCACTTATTTGAAACCTGAAAAGTGGGACAGAGTTGAGGACCCGATTCAGGTGGGTCCCAGTGGGTTGGAGGTCAAACCATTGGTCAAAAGAGGAAGCCCACCAGGGGGGGAGTTGAAAAGAACAAGGTTTGGGTAGTGGGGGCCACTGTGGTGGTCAGAAACCACCACCAAAGGGTGGTGTTTGGGTGGTGCTGCTGATGCAGGGCAAGGGACTGCCCTGCAGCCCACTTTGGAGGGCTGTGGGGCCCAAAGGAAAATTCACAAAAATGAAATGGAGGGGGGAACTTAAAGCTAAGCTGGGGGACTTTGCACCCAACAAATTTCACATCTTAGAACTCATTAAAAAATTCTATAAAATTCCTACCATTTTGACAAAAACTGAAAGAGTGCACATTTTGACTTTTTATAGAAACTTAGAAATTTGACTTTTATGAACTTCTACAGGTCCTAATCATCTTAACATGTTATGATAGGCTACAAATAACTTAATTTAAGCTAAAAGATCTACTTAGGCATTCATATGGTGGCTTATGAGACCAACAGTCCAAACAGTGGACAGTTATGAGCTTTTGGGATGGGATTTTGACTTTCTTGTTATTGAAACTTGGTTTTGAGACCTGTTTTAACCTTACTTACCCTAATGCAATCTACCTAAACTAAAACAACAATGAAACAACAACAAGATCCCCAAGAACTGAGTTAAACCAAACACCCCTATAAGAAAGTGAAATTGAGATTTTCACTGTATATGGCAGATTTAGACTATAACACTGATTCAGAAGGACATATTATGAAATAAAAAGCTTAAAGAAACAGATAAGCAGTCATAAGAACAACAATACACCATAAGTCTAAGACATGCTAGATTGGCAGTTGTGAGAGAAAGTAAAAAAAAAAATAATAGAAACTAGTTAACAAGTGGATCTAATTAAGCAATATTTTTAACTCATATACACTAAGCAAGCATGAAAGCAATGATTGGACAGAAATTGAGAACTGCTACAGTGGTAATCACAAAATGAGATAAAAATGCTTACAATTGAGCCAGGCTTAGAAACAGAGAACCAAGATCCAATTAACCAACCTACAGCTTCCTAACAAGCTTCTAAACCAAATCCTTCCATTATCATCCCTGCTCCAAGCTCCTTCCTCTCTTCTTTTTGATTTTTTTATTTACTAACTATTTATTTGTTATTTTTGAGTAATTTTGTTTTTCTTGACTAAGCTGAACCAAAACTTTGGAAATCTTTTAAATGTTAATAAGTAGACCTAAGTGAGCTTATTGGATCAGGAAATAGCACTTATCTCACAACTAAACTGAGATGAAATTTTTACATAAAAAATGGCACAAACTGAATTTAATCTTAGAAACTGAAATTGATGATTAAAATAAGATGAGATTACACTGAAATGTAAGTTACACCCATTTTACACTAAAAATTATAACTAAAATTCAGAATTACATCATTTTGACAATAATCTACACTGAAATTAACTACTACTAACTACACACACTTCTTCTTCCTGTTTTCTTGACTTTTATAGTCCCTGAATGACTTCTCTCTTATTCCCACTTGCTTCCTGACCATTGGATAACTTGGAATTAATCTTGGTCGTTTATTGGATTTTGGCGGGAAACTCAATTTGACCACTT
Source organism: Artemisia argyi (assembly GCA_030686995.1). Lineage (NCBI taxonomy): Eukaryota > Viridiplantae > Streptophyta > Magnoliopsida > Asterales > Asteraceae > Artemisia > Artemisia argyi. The sequence goes on from CM060676.1 coordinate 49,015,537, forward strand.
GGGTCTCTGTCTCTCTAATAACTTGGAGCAGGGGTGTATAATTTTGGTTTTATGTGTTTGGAGGGATAAGGGTGTAGGGGTGATGATTGGAAGGGGTGGAGATGGTGTGTTGCAGGGTGTTTGCAGGGGGTGAGGGTGAGGTGGATGGCTGAGGTGGAAGTTTGACTGGGGGTCAAAGGTCAAAGTGGGGTTTGACCGATGGAAGTATTAAAATGGACAGGGGTGGTTTGTTTTCTTTGGTGGGCTGAGAAAGGAGTTGGGCCAAGGGGTTTAGGATGGATCAGGTTTTGTTGGTTTTGGTTTGTTTGTTTATTTAGGTTAAAAAGGGTCCAATAGGTTATAGTAAATTACAAGGACCAAAGATGTCAATTCTGAAAATGTTAGGGATTGAAAGTGTAACATCCTTCAAACTTGTATCAAGGTCTTTTCCTGCCACATATCAATAGTACAAGAATCACAAATAAAATTTTCGTTTTAAAAACACCCGAGGACCATTTTTGTAAATTTCAAAAGTTGAGGGACTTTTTCTGTCAATTGCCTAAACTTATGATCCAAGGGCTATTTGTGATAACTTATGATTTTCCAAGGACCCAAAAATGATTTTTATCCAAAAATATCCAACCAGGGACAAATTCTGAAGTTCAGGGACTGTTACTGCCAATTGTGAAACTTCAGGGACCAAACCTGTACTTTTCTCAAACTTTTCACCCAAGGATCGTTTTTGATAGTATTTTACTTTAGAAACCTTGGGTTGACTTTTCTTTCGTTTCAAAACTTCAGGGACTAGTTTTGTCAATTTTTGAAACTTGAGGGACTGAAACTGCCAATTGTGCAAACTTTGTTCGTTTTTCATTTGTTTTTAAACATTTTGCATCTAAAACATATAAAACACACTTTTGGAATAATTTTTGTATTTTGATGCGTTTTTGAGTGTTTTTGTATGTTTTGGCAGTTCAGATACGATAAAAATGATGAGTATTTACACACTCATCACTACTTCACTAAGTGGATGGAGGCAAAGCCGTTAGCCAAGACAACCGGAAAAGAAGTAAAGAAATTCGTATGGGATAACATTGTGTGCAGGTTTGGATTGCCCAAGATAATCGTCACGGACAACAGAAGCAATTTCATTGGCGACCCATTCAAAAGTTGGTGTGAAAGATTGAACATCACCCAGATCAACACAGCCGTAGCACACCCTCAGGCCAACAGACTAGTAGAAAGGGCCAACAGAAGTTTGATGAAAGGATTCAAGTCACGACTGGGAAGAGAAAGGGTCGGATGGGTTGACGAACTACCAAATGTACTATGGGCCTTCCGTACCACTCTGAAAACAAGCAATGGTGAAACACCCTTCAGCCTAACCTACGGAAGTGAAGCAGTCATCCCGGCTGAAATCGGCATGCCTACCTTCCGGACCATGATGGCAAATATGGAAAGCAACGACGACGAGATCAACCTAAATTTGAACTTGCTGGAAGAACGAAGAGAAATGGCAGCAATAAGGGAAGCCAAGTACAAAAAGAAGGTGGAACAATACTATAACCGAAGGGTACGACTCGAAACATTTAAGTAGGAGAGTTTGTGTACCGAAGAAATGAAGCTAGCAGGACAGAAGATCAAGGAAAATTAGAGCCAAATTGGGAAGGTCCATATCGAATAATAGAAGCTTACCAACATGGTACCTACGAACTTCAAACCATGGAAGACGTAGAGGTACCTAGGACATGACATGCCATCAACTTAAAGAAATGTTTTATGTAATCGAAAATGTCCGAAAGATCTATTGTAAGGCTCATCAGCCACTCTTTTTAATAAAACTCACGTGCGGTTGTTTGGTTAATATTATTATTCAACACATCCAAGGAGGCCAAGAGCCCATCGGCAAAAATGGCCCTAACGGCCAAGAGCCAAAAATTTATGAGGCCAAGAGCCCATCGGCACAAGTGGCCCTAATGGCCAAGAGCCAACAATTTATGAGGCAAAGAGCCCATCGGCACAAGTGGCCCTAACGGCCAAGAGCAAAAAATTATGAGGCCAAGAGCCCATCAGCACAAGTGGCCCTAACGGCCAAGAGCCAAAAATTTATGTGGCCAAGAGCCCATCGCCACAAATGGCCCTAACGGCCTAGAGCCAAAAATTATAAGGCCAAGAGCCTATCGGCACAAGTGGTCCTAACGGCCAAGAGCCAAAAACTTATGAGGCCAAGAGCCCATCAGCACAAGTGGCCCTGACGGCCAATAGCCAAAGATTATGAGGTAAAAAAATTATAAGGTCAAATACCCAAAACTCATAACGGCCAAGGACCAAAACAAAGAGGCTAGATGTCCAATGGCATAAATGGCCCATACAATAACGTAAAGTAATCCGAGAGATTCACGAGTAGCATATAAGAACTAATAATAATTTCATGGTATAAAAACAAATAACAATAATCACAACTGAACGAGAAAAATAAAGCGATATACATTAAGATAATCCAAAAAGGTACAAAGACCATTACAAGTATTCGTTCCGGAAATGACCTCCGAGGCCTTTCAAAGCAAAAGTCAGGAATAGCTATTTCATATGGCTAAGAAAAAAATAAAAAACGTCCGAACATCCATCAGTCTCCGGACAAACTGTACTACCACCCAAAAACGAACCTCCTCGAGAGGATCGGCAAACCCAAATTCATAAGACATAGAACAAGGATTAGAAAAAAGCTTCACAAAGGATCCGGAATACCTAAATCCATAGTCAAAATGGAGGTATTCGAATCCTACAGCAGATAAATTTCTTCAAACAATGGCGGAGGTACTCTGATCTGTAGAATGCTTAGTAGAAGGATTGTTAACTTGAGGTTCAACCACCGGCTCGGAAGCCGAACCTGAAGCAGTAGTCCCTTCAACCTCTGAAGCTGGAGCAGGATCAAGGAAAAGATTCATCAACTCATCAAAAGTATGATAGATAGTCTTGTGGATCTTCTGGATGTACGGATACTCCGTGACAAAAAGTTGACCGTATAAAGGCTGATATTTACCACCAGCATCTAAGTCAAGACCCTCCACATCCTCCAACAACTTATCTACTTCTTCTGGATTCCTCCCTAGAGATACCCCATCTAAAAACCCAGATTGAGAATACAAGTTGAAAGGTTCGGCCAGAGCTGTTTTATACTCATAACTACCCAATAAACGGCGAACCATATCGGAATGAAAATGTTCACAATCTTGTTGCGGTCCACCTCCGCATTCCCCGCAAGAATGGATATCTCCTGCTTCTCCTTCCGGAGCTCTTGGGTGGTCATTTCTTCATCGCTTAACAGTAACCATGTCTTCTTCAGATCAGCCTCCAAGGATTTAATATGTTCGGCTTGATCACTCGAAGCCTTTCTCCATTCCTCCTTCTCCTTCTCCAGATCAGATTTCCTCGCCGACAAACCGAGTTCCCTAGCTGAACAACCAGCATGTTCGGATTTCAACCTCTTCAACTCCTCCGGCTCACTAGAAGCACACTTAGCATGTTCGGCCTTGAGTTTTTCCAGCTCACCCTTCACAGCTTGAAACCGTTTGAGACTATCTTTGGCCCTGCGATCACAATCTTTATGAGCAGCAACGGCTTTCCCGCGCTCTTCCACGACATTCTCAAAATGGAACAATAAATCTACTTGGGCAGTAGCATTTTTGGCCAGAAGATGCCAAGCACGATTGGTGGCTTCCCCATCATCATGAGCATCGATGTATTTCTCCTCTCCCGGAGTGGCTAGATGGATCATCATATCTCTACAAACAGAAGAAGTGTTCATCCTTGTCCCTCTCTTAACAGACCATTCAGGAACAAAGGCTTCATCAGATGAATCACCTTCAATATCAACATCCTCATCATCCGTCTCTTTACCCTGACTAGCTGCTGCACCCTTCAGCTTACCTGATAACAAGAAAGACAAAATAAGAATCAACAACAAAATAAATAGACGAAAGGAGCTAACGAACAAACTTACCATCTCCGGCACCTCTTTTATTACTGCTATTCCCTTCCCCACCTACGGAAGATTGGTCCTACGGTGGAAGAGAACGGATGGGAGTGGGGTTAGGGATGCTTTTAGAAGAATACAGATCGATCACCGGAGAATCAGTAGTCCTACTCTTCTTCTGAACACGGGAAGAAACGTCTTCCCCAGACGTCTTAACCGAAGCTGTCGGTTTCGTGACAGCACCCGCCGGAGGTTTCTGAAGCCCTGCCCGAGCCGCCTGCTCCTTCTTTTTCTCTTTAGCAGCAACAACTTTATCATCAGGAACTTCAACCCTAAGGAGATCAGCAGTTTTTTCCGGAACTTCAGAATTGGAAGCCAACGGGTGGGTCAGATGCATCTTCACGCCTTGACCTTCCCGAAGCTTGTCACCCTTCACAACATTAACATTCTTATGGATAGAAGGCTTCTTCAAATAATCAGACATGGTAACACCTGCGCGAGAAAACCCGAAGATAAGAGAAAATAAAAGATGACAATATATATACATATAAAATATATATGTATGACAAAATACAACAAGACAAAGGCTATACCCCTTCCCTCCTCATCCCTCAAAGCCGCCCGGTAACCGGGAAACTTCCAATAAGTAGATAAGCCCAACAGATACAAAAAATCATGCGGAACTTGACAAGGTTCAATAACACATTCGGCTAACTTCTCAGCATGAGCCACATCAAACTCGCCTTTCGGAAACGGATCAGAGACATCTGAATCATGGTGCCTCCAAGGCATAGCAAAAGGAATAGCACGCCTATCTATCAAGAAAAATTCCTCCTTCCAGCCCTTCAAACAAGATGGAAACTCACCAAAACAAACCTTCCTTCCACTACCAGTTCGCTTCTCAAAGGAAAACCAAGAGCCTGCTTACTTAGCTTATAGAACACCCTGAACAAAGGAGTGGCCGGAGGAATATGCATGCTCCGGCAATACACTTCAAAAAGGGTAGCACGATGTAGGCCGAGGGGAACCAATTGGAAAACGTGAACCTTAAAATATTTAATTACTACCAAAAGAAAGGTAGAGAATGGAACGTTGAGTCTTCCTTCAAAGAAATACTGGATATAAAGACCTATAGCATCAGCCGGCAATTGATCGATGGTCATGCCCTTCGGAGGCACCCTCGGATGTAGATCTTTGGGTACTCCGAAGGCCTCAACTAAAGCAACAACATCCGAAGGACGAGTTTTAGAGGTCCTTCACTGGATATCCTGTTTTACCGATAGCTCACCACCAGCGAGAGTATCATCTAGATCCACCGACACGGAAGATTCCGACATAATAGGGAAAGGTAGAGAAGAGCTATAGCCAGACAACACAAACACGTAAAGAAGAACGAAACGTACCTAGTAATAGACACACCGGAAGAACCGTTAATAAAGAAACGCTCGGAAATTTGTGACGTTCGGAAAGTACGAAGCAAGAAATGTGTCAGAGAAGAAAAATTACAGTGGTAAAAAATGAAGCGAAATGAACTATTTATAGGCAAGAAAAATGCGCGCGAAACGACGTGTCACACGTAGGGCTGACGTGTCTCCACCCAAACCATGCGATTTAAGACGCGCCCACGTGTCTCCATCTAGAAGGATCAGTAAAAACGACGACGCTCCTTAAAAGACACATTAATTACTTTTGGCACCTTGCACACGACGTTAACGAGACAAAATCACCACACACCCTCCGTAAAACTACAAAAAAACAAAAATTTCAAGTATCACACCATTGGCAAAACCAATACTATGATACTGGGGGGGGGGGGGGGGACATGTTGCCGTATGTACCCCAGGAATAAACCCGGAGGGCTCGAACCTACAGTCAAACGGAGCGGACTGTTGAACAAGGCTGACCAATGACGACATCCGGAAAACCACATCTATCCGGATGGACGGACACTCCGGACAGACAATAGTCAAGTGAACCAAAGTACAAACAAGTACACAAGTACTTGATAATGGAGCATAAACAAGCGTCCATTAAGGGATTAGTACTAACCAGCCTTGTACTTCATCACAATAGCCTATAAATAGAGAAGAAATCCTCAAGGTTAACCAACTCTCTCACTCTAAATACTATACTTATTTTATTTACATACTTTTTCTCTCTAAGAACATATACTTAGTCTCACGTCAGAGGTTGGTCCTGTGATACATTCCCGGGGCGAGACTAACGAACGTATCTGCTTTGCAGATATCCGGAGGTACCAACATTGAATCCGAAGGATCAATCGTAATCCGAAGAACTCATTCCGCTTGTACGAGGTAGAAGCAAGATTTTACCTCAACACACCCCTTCACTTTCATTTCCACCACCACAAAATTCTCCTTCTAAGAATCAGAATGTTTAGAACAATTAAATCTTTGTTCCAATCCATATTGCAGTTTCTGTTTGAGCTTTGGCTTCAAGACTTCAATATAATAGTTAATTTAAGATGAGTTTTTTTTTATGATCATAGTACTTAAAAAAAGTATTTAACAAAATGAGCATTCTTAAAAATATTTAACATATAAAATATTTTTCTATTTTTTCTCATAGAAAGATAAACACCCCAAAACAATCTTAGCAACGACGGCTGTCCACCGTCTCTCATCATCACGTTCAAGTCACCTATCTATGATTGATGTTCCGTTTCTCTCTTTGATTCGATTGCTTCAATTCTCGATTTCGGAATACCCATATTTGAAACTTTCACGAGTTGTCACTGATCATGTTCTAGATAGAAGTTTTCATTCATGATATTGTTTTAGTTAGCAAATATATCTATGAATACTATCTCCTCAAAGTTACATTGTAATCACCTATCTTCCTGTGTTAAAAAAAAAAAAAAAAAAAAAAAAAAAAAAAAAAGATTATGCTATACCAATACATTTTTTTTCTTTCTATTTATTAATTAGTTTTTTACATTTCTATTCTGTTACATTATGATGTTGAATAAGAAACACAACCAAAGTTCTAGCAAGATGCATAGATTTGTTTTATGATTGTACTACTTTTTTAATCAAGTATATTAAAATTCAATATTGACTGGGTTTGTTAACATTAGGTGTGTAATATAGTTTCTTGAAAAAATAAAATAAAATTAAATTAAAAAAAAAAAGTGTAATATACTCCCTCCGTCCCTAAATAAATGTTCACGTTTGTCATTTGAAATCTTTTTTGTTCATCTTTGACCTTAAATATTTTTATTTATGTTATATAATACTTGATAAAAATTATATCAAATTAAAATACGCATAAAACTCAATTCATTCATATATTTTGCATCAAGTATTATATAAAATAAACAAGAATATTTAAAGTCAAAGTTGAATAAGTATGACTTCAAAAGTCAAAAGTGGACACTTATTTAGGGACGGAGGGAGTAGTTTTAAGGATTGTTTGCCGGACCAAATTCAGGATTGTTTGCTTCAATCGGGAAGGATTACACGGGCAGCCCATGAGACCAAGACAAGCAAATGGATTATTGACAATTGTCCATCAACGTTCTTTGTCATTTTTTCATATAACCTGCTCTACTTTTAAATCATATACCAAGCAAAACCTCATGTTTTTTAGACCTTTTTCACATGTAATATCATTTACGGTATTTCTTTTGACACTTATACATGATTTTTGTAAGTTGTTATTATCCTATAATCCATACATATCTACAATCCAACGACGAGCTTAACTGGAAGTGAAAAACAGAGGAAGTATGCATTTTTTATTTTAGAGCGAGAAATATTGAAGGAAATCCTGAATACAGATTTGGGTAAAATAGACATTTTACAACTCGTACAAATCAATGTGTACATATCAACACCTATATATTAAATATGGAAAAAAAAATAATATATACATAGGTATAGAACCGATTTGACCTGGCGGTGTAACCGGTGACTCGATGACTTGACGACTAAACCGGATTGATAAAAAAAATCGGGTTTTAAAATATTGGAGAAAAACAATCTCATTAACTGCTCATATGTATCATCAGATGCTTTTTAACTCATTTAATTTGCGAAACCCAAGTGATTTTTGTCACCGTCGAAAATGTAATTTTTTACATAACTAATATCATGGTAATCTTAATCATTTGTAGCATGCGAAAATCGGAACTTATGCATACTTACATACCAGACTAGAAATAAATTTGACTATTTGGTTAAGTTTCACGGAAGATTCATAATAGCAATGAATAGAAGCTGTCTTCTCAAACACCAATAAAGTTCCAAGTTATAGAGATCTTTTAACTAAAAAATTCAAGTCGATCCCATTATCTTATTCACATCACATGAAACATGTTAGCCAGTGAATTAAAAAAAAATGTTAAATTATATAAGCATTAAATTCGAGATATAGATGTTTTTTTTTTTGAACATATCGAGATATAGATGTAAGTAACCACAATTTGAATATAACATTTTATATGGGTACCATGGATTAACAAAAGGGTCACATGGGTTAACAAGATAAGCAAGTTTTAAATTTGGATTTATTCAAGTGGCATGGATCCTTGAAATATAAGACGCATTTTTTTTTTTTTTTTTTTTTTTTTTTAGAAAAAATAATTATATAACCAAAACTAAGAACTAAACATATCACTCCTCGCAAGCGAGGTCAGTTCACAAGGAAAAGAAACATCCCACATAATACATTGATTCGAAGAAAAAGCAAATTGGGCAATCCAATGAGCCACTTGATTATTTATCCGATTCACCCACGAGAATGAAAGTTGCAAGTTCTTCGACCAAGTACGAATGTCATCAATAAGAGCACCTACGTTCCAAGGTGGGACAGCTTCTGAAGACGATAAAGAAATCGCCGATTGCGAGTCTGATTCCACAATAGCACCACGCCACCCTTGATTATAAGCTAAATAACATGCATAATGAATAGCGATAACTTCAGCATGAAGGGGGAATGTGGCAAAACACGACTTACCATTTACACAACTGAGAGAACTAGCAGAATCTCGAACAACAATACCATAAGCAACTTTAGAGTCTTTAAAAGCAGCATCACAGTTTATCTTCACCAACGATTCATGGGGGGAATCCACGCGGAGAAGATTGTGGTACAGGATTAAGGAAACTTAACATCATACCAGAGGGCGAGGTATTGTTATGAGAAACCAGTTTTTCATAATCTGTTAGCTGAGCAAAAATATAAGCTAAAATGGCAGTTGGTGAAATGGTTACATTTTCGTAAATAAACTTGTTTCTTGATAACCAAATAGACCAACAAACAGTAGCCACAACAGAGAAAATTCTAGTAGCTTCGAGAGATGATTAACTGTATTCGATAAAGCTTTGAATACGGTGTGATATGTTAGTACCTGAATGGTGAGACTTGAAAGATAAGGGAGAACCAAACCAGACAGCACGAGTCCAAGCACACTCGAATAATAGATGTTCAATTGATTCCACGTGTTAATTACAAATTAGACATGAAGGAGACGAAGAACAATTTCGTTTAAATAGATTCTCCATTGTTGCTACAGAATTCGAGATGACTTTCCATAGAAATAACTTCACTTTCGATTGTGCCCGGATTTTCCAAATTTTCTTCTAGAAAAATGATGGAGGATTAGGAGTTGATTCTTCCTTAGAGGATGGTGTATGTCTCTTTAAGATTGCTTGTTGGTAGCCGGATTTGACAGTGTAATGACGTTTAGCATCGAAGTGCCACACAAGCTTATCCGAGGATCCAGATTTTGATATTGGAATTTGCATGATAATAACGGCTTCTTCTTTTGAAACCCTCTCGTGTAACTTGTTTGAATTCCATTCACCATTTAGAATAAAATCTGACACGCTATTACCTGTATTATAAGGACTAAGGGGAGAACGAATGTAAAAGTCTTCAAGATATGGAATCCACTTTTGAGTCCAAAATGAAATATTTCGACCATCACCAACCTGCTATCTTACTCCTTGAAGTAACAAGTCACGTCCGTGAAGAAGAGAACTCCAAATCCATGATGCGTGAGAACCCCTCTTCGCTACAAGGAAGCCACAATTAGGAAAATAGAGACCTTTAACAACTTTACCCCAAAATGCGTTGGGATTCATAAGAAGCCTCCACACTTGCTTGGCAAGGAGAGCCATATTAAAAGCTTCCAAGTCTCCGAAACCAAGACCACCTTTTTCTTTAGGCTCTGAAATTTTCTCCCAATTTTCCAGTGTATATGACGCTCAGGAGAATCGCCCCCCCCCCCCCCCCCCCCCAAAAAAAATGTACGAACGTACATCATAAGCTTATTCAAGAGATTCTTTGGAAGCAGATAGCATTGCATAGTATAAGCCGGGATGGCTTGGATAACTGACTTAATTAAAACTTCACGACCAGCCTGCGAAAGTAATTTCTGCTTCCATCCTTGCATTTTTAGAAGAACCTTTTTTAGCAAGAATGCAAAGAAATCTCCCTATTTTTTACCGTTGACCAAAGGGAGGCCTAAATACTTGGCTTTAGAATCCATGAGTTGGACGTGGAGAGCATCACATATATCGTTACATAACAAGGTTGGCGTATTGGGAGAGAAGAAAGCAGAAGACTTCTGAAAATTAACACTTTGACCTAAGGCTTGACAATAAAGATTAAGAATACCAATTAGAGCTCCACATTCAGCCTGGAAAGCTTTAACGAAAAACAGGGAATCATCAGCGAAGAAAATATGAGAAATAACAGGGCAAGTGCGTGCCATTTTAATACCCGATAGACAATAGGATTCCGTTGCTTTAGAGATCTGTCGTGAGAGAACATCAGCAACTATGATGAAAAGATAAGGAGAAATGGGATCTCTTTGATGAAGCCCGCTTTCTGGTTTAATAATTCCAACTGAATCCCCATTGACCATAAACTCCAATTCATACGTTGTTAGACAAGCATGAATCCATTTACACTAAATATTACCAAAACCCATTTTTCGTAAAGTGGCTAAAAGAAAATCCCATTCGACTCTATCAAAAGCTTTGTTTAAATCGAGCTTAAGAGCCATAACATTTTGACTACCATGCTTTTTGTGACGAATATAATGAAATGCCTCATGAGCAATAAGCGTGCAATCTTGAATTTGTTGACCAGGAATAAATGCAGATTGTTGTGGGGAGATAATTTTGCTCATCAATGGCTTTAAACGGTTAGATAAGACCTTTGAGATAATCGTGTATATGAAAATGCAAAGACTGATAGGTCGGAATTGGCTTAGGTTCTCAGGGTAAGTAGTTTTTGGAATTAAGGTGACCAAAGTTTTATTCAATTTTGGTGGCATGTCACCTGTCTCAAAAAATGAAAGAACCATGTTACAAACTGAAGTGCCAACCAGATGCCAAAATTTATGTTAAAAGATACCAAAAATCCGTCTTCACTGGAGCTTTTAGACCACCAAGCTTTTTTGCAGCCTTGTGGATTTCCACGTCCGTAACTAAAGCTTGTAAATGAGAGTTCATTGAGTCAGAAACCACCGGATCAAACACCTCAATGACTTCCTCAAAATCACGTGGGCCACTATTTGTAAAAATAGCTCCAAAATGGTCATGAACAAGTCTTTGGATATTACCTGGGTCAAATATCCATTGCCCTCTTGAATTTTTTAGACCTGAGATTCTATTCTTTTGACTACGTTGGATAGCCGAAAGATGAAAGAATCTAGAATTACGATCTCCATAACTTAGCCAATTGACACGAGATCGTTGATGCCAAAACATTTCTTCACGCAACCAAGTTAACTCGAGCTCTTGTAACAAACTCTTCAGTCAGACAAAGTTTACGGTAGTGTTTGGAAGTTGTTAGCTTAATTCAATCTCTCGAGTGAGATGAGCTATCTTCTTTCGATCGTCACTAAAAGTACATTTGCTCAATTCAGTAAGATGATATGCACACAAAGATAATTTACTCATGAAATCTGATAAGTAGTTGCCTTGAGAGTTGATTGACCAAGCTTCCTTAATAGTGTTCTCACATTGTTCATGAGTTGTCCACATTGATTCAAAACGAAAGCGAGAATGCTTCTTTTTTTGAGGCGGGTCTGAACAATAAATAAGAGGAGCATGATCACTTCCTATGCGAGGCTTGTGAAGAAGAGTGTGATAGGGACAAATCTCAAAAAGCTCTACATTACCAAGAGCACGATCAATACGTTCACGAATGTTATCTCCCTCACATCTCTGGTTAGACCACATATATTTCAGCCCAGTGTATGGAATATCAAGAAGACCAGCACTTGTAGTGAAATTTTGAATTCCTCAATATGTTGCAAATTCCTAGAACCTCCTTGCTTATCTCCAAAATCGCCTATAAGATTTAAATCTCTAATGGTTAAGCAAGGGCCATTAAATGAGGATTGCCGAATAATAGAGTCCCAAACACGAGAACGTGACACACGATCATGTGGAGCTAGACAAAACATATAGAAAAACATGCCAAACATGATCCACTAGAAAGAGCCCCTTTAACAATGATAAGATTTTTGTTGCCAAAAGTTATATTAAAATTAATTGAAGAAGTCCACCAAAGAGCTAAACTACCAGAACGGCCAACATGATCAACATAATAAGAATTTGTGAAGTGCAAAGAGGACCGAATCTTTTCAAACTTATTTTGTTTATTCTTGGTTTCCATAAGAAAAACTACATCTGGGCGATGAACTCTATGGAGTTCTCGTAAGTTTGAAACTGTCAAAGATCGCCCAATTCCCAGAAAGTTCCAAGAAAGCACTAACATCTGGCGTGTGGCTGATATAGGCCAGCCACCACAGCCTTTGAAAAGTCTTGACTCTGGTCAATTTCCATGACATTAACGGGAACATCCACGAGATCATCTGGAATCAACTTACTAGAGAATTCATTATCTTTAGTTGAAATATTTTTTACCCTTGGACAACCTCTTTTTTTTTTTTATCACAACAGGACGTGAGATTGGCTCGGTTTCCCATAATAATCATTTGAAGTATTGCAACCCGCATTCAAAGATCCAAGGAATGATGTTTTCATTCGTTTAACAGATGACATCAAGACAGGTTCTTCATCATATTGATGCTTCAATGCTAACCTTGAAAGAGCAGAAGCAAGTGAGAGATCAATTAGTGGTCTAGTGATGATGGGGGTATGAGGAGAATCAAGTTCACTAGAAGATGTACTCACGGAGGGTCAAGCAAGGTTTATTTGTTCGTTTTCAGATACCGCCTCTTTTGGTTCAGTAACATAGTAGTTAGAACACTCGGGGGCAGTGGTGAAGTTGGGGGATATTGGAGTGACTGATGCAATCACTATTCATGATGAAGGTTCAGACCCACTGTCTTTGTGTGAATTTGGTTCTGGCGTGGTGGTGGCGATGATAGGTATAGGGATAGATGGTGTACGTTGAGGGTACATGTTATTTGTAATGGGCGCTTGGGATGGTTTAGATGATGATGATGGGTGATGATTATGAGCTTGAAGATGACGAACAGAGGTTGTACGCATCTCAGAAGTCCATTTCCCAGCAAATTTTCCAATGACTTCGTTTGTACATGATTCACGACTATGCCCAAGACACCCACACTTATAGCAAAAGTCTGATAAGCGTTCATATTTTAACATAATCCAAGACTCTGAGCCATCTGAACGTGGGATAAAGAATCCCGGGGTGAGTGGTTTCGTAAGATTAATCTCAACCCTGAAACTAGAGGTGGCAATTTGTGCCCAAACTCAAAAAAATGGGCTAAATGGGCAAATTTTTAAAAGATTTAGGGGTATTTGGGCCCTTTTTTTTTTTTTTTTTTTTTTTTTTTTTTTTTAATGGGCATATATTGCCCATTTAGAAGTCAAATAGGCATAATGGACACACATGTTTTTCTCTAAATTGGAGAACATTAAATTGTTTTTAATGAAAAACTTATTGATATATTACTTAAATATAAATGAGGTGTTATTTTGAGGAATTTTTGTTGTTGTTTTAAGTCTTTTCTAAAGTGATTCGCGCACATTTGACCCGCGCCCGTTTAGCCCATAGCCCGTTTAGCCCGTAGCCCGTGCCCGCCCGGCCCGCCCGTTTTGCCACCTCTACCTGAAACGAAGAAATTCACGAGTAGTTTGGAGCCCTTCCCCCAAGCAATCCAAATCAACTAATTTCCCCAAAGATTTCACAATGTTAGTGGTATATTCAGAAGTTAATAATCCAAGTGGTAAATCATGAGCTTGTATCCAAAATTCCCTTTTGCTAATATCCATCTCTTGCAAAGTCTTATTTAAGTCCCATGGCTTTAAAGCAACATAAAATCCCATGACGGACCATGGAGAGTCACGTAAGAACTTCAAGACATCATCCTTATCTTCGAACGATATCTTAAAAAAGTTATTTTTCCATGGGCTTATGGTAACACGACTGAGGTTTCTCCATGCTTTACATAGGATCGAAATCACAGATTGTTTATGAACGATATGATTATCGGCTATTACTTTAGCAATTAAACAATTTTCTGGAGGGGCATTTTCCATGATTATATATACAACTAGAACCTCTTTTAAAAGTAAATTAAACTAAAGCAAAAAGGAGATCTAATAGAGTAATGAGAAGACAAAGATGGGAAAAAGTACCAATAAAGCCAATAGATACACAGATGGTGACGTGATGATTATATCAGTGATGATGAAGTTTTAGGTAAATGGTAAACTAGTAAAAGGGGTTTTTTAATGAGTAGATATAGATGAAATTAGTAAATGATAATGATGGGATTTATGAGGAATCAGTGGTTAGTAAAGGAAATTACTCACAAATGGAGGAGATCAATAATCTACACATGACATGCCGGGTAAGTTTAGTTGACTTTGTATTTTATAGTTCTAAAATATACTCCCTCCGTCTTAATTTATTTGTCCACTTTTGATTTTCAAAGTCTTTCTTTGTTAACTTTGACTTTAAATATATATATTTGTGTTATTTAATATTTGATGTAAAATATATGAATAGATTGAGTTTTAAGTGTATTTTTAATTTGTATAATTTTCATCAAGTATTATATAACACAAATAAGAATATTTACGGTCAAAGTTGATAAAGAAAGACTCAAAAAGTCAATACTGGACAAATAAATTGAGACGGAGGTAGTATTTGTTTTTGAGTGGTCTCAAGAAATTGAGTTTTTCATATCGAACTCAATATTTCTTTCAAGGGAGAGAGGTCATTGAGACCCCCAAAAATACAAAAAGGCCTCCTCTACTAGTGTTTTTTTTTTTTTTTTTTTTTTTTTTTTTTTTCCTCTCTCTTTTCTTTTCAAGTGTTTATTTTTATTTATGTTTCTTTTGCGTTATGTTTTTTATATTCGTTTAATGTGTTTCTATTTAATTAAATAACAACAACAACAACAATACGTTAAACATTAACACATTAAACAATTACAACAACAACTGCTGCTACTATTACAACAACAACAACATTAACAAATTATTTAACAACACATACTCCACATGAAGATTATTTATGTCATCTAAAAGCTCATGGATTATTGAACCCGACTGACATGTGTGATCCTCAGGATTCGTTGCCAATTCCAGCAATGCCTTCAGCGTCTTTATTCTTGTCTTCAACATCTTGTTTTGAGACAATAACATCTTGTTTCTTGATTCAAGCATGTAAATCTTATTATCTTTGTAGAAACGTAGAAGGGGGTGAATACGTTCCTCTTTAAAACTTAAAATGTTTCGTATCAAATTTTCGATCAAGCGTGACTAAATATGAATAGTGGTTATGTCACTCATAACAATCATATATGTCACTTAAGAACAAGTATGCAATCAATCACATAAACATAAACGTAACACTAGGTTCAAATGTTTTTAGATAACTATGATTACACTGTGTACGGTCCTAAATATACACCGGCGGTCCCTTAAATATTTGGATACAAGCTCATTTAGGGGGAGTATTTTCAAAGGAGGAGCATTTGGCTTGAAACATTTCTGCTTCACTACTCTTCTTTTTGTTTCGACAAAAAAGGGGAGATAGGATATATTTTACCAAATCAACTTTTAATACATCATCTAAAATGACATACTCAAAAGATGAAATAATCATATGAAATGTAAATTTTCAAAAGGCTCAAAATCTATAATTATCCATTTGCGTAAAAATAAAATCTATGTTTTGTCGTCAACAAAAAGGGGGAGATTGTTAATACAAATATCGCCTAAAAACGTTATTTATATTTTACGATCTTTCTTAGTTTTGTTAACTACAAAAGATAAAGTTTATTTTTGGCAAATCATAAATATAGTTTAAAAGTCTTTTACTTAACTTCACTCAAACTACATTTACATGTTTTCACAAAGTAATTTATAAGTAAGTATACTCTAGTTTAAGTACATGTGTTAAAAATGTCACTTATGTATATTTAGCAAGTTTACTAAATAGTATGTCATATTAGGACATAAGCAAGCAAACCCTTTTTAGTAAAACATTCACTTGCTAAACATCTCAAACAAACATGTTTTGATTCTATACATAAACTATTTTTACAAGTAAACTTTCTTTTTTAGGAATATCTAAAATTAGAAATAAAATGTTTGTTACATCATTCCTTGCATCACACATGTCCCCTTCAAGGAAACATGTGTGTAAGAAACATGTTTTATTATGTATATATTCACAATCAAGATCTCAAAGTTGACTTTGTGAGATCTTGAGAATATTGTGTTAGATTGTGAAATATTTTGTGCAGGATTCTGTCAGACATTGATGAGTGCTCAAACACTCATCATTTTTATCGTATTTGAACTGTCAAAACATCCGAAAACACTCAAGAATGCATCAAAATAATAAAAATATCCCAAAGATCGTGTTTTATATGTTTTAAATGCAAAATGATTGAAAACAAATGAAAAACGAACAAAGTTTGCATAATTGGCAGTTTCAGTCCCTCAACTTTCAAAAATTGTCAAGGCTAGTCCCTAAGCGTTTATTTCAAATGAAAAGTCATCCCAAGTTTCTTAAAAGTCAAAAGAAGTCAAAAATGATCTTTGGGTAAAAAGTTTTCAAAAAGTTACAAGTTTGGTCCCTTAATTTTGCAAAGTGGCAATTTAGGTCCCCGGGCATTTTAAAATGGGAAATTTATAAATTATGGTCCTTGGGAATTAATGACTTGGCATGTATACCCCTTGTAATTACTTTGGAAAGATGGCAACTTCAGTCTCTTTATTTTCTGAAATTGCACTTTTAGTCCTTGTGTTGTTTTATTCCCTAAACCAAACGGACCCTTGGTTATTTATCAAACAAACAAAACACAAACCACTTCCAATATAACCCAATCCCATAAACCTCCCTCAGCCCACACCCTATCCCCTTGGCCCATAACCAACCCAAGCCCAACCCTTTTACGTTTATGATATAAACGTTCTTAGTCAAAACCTCACCACTCCAGTCAACACCCAGGGATACTTTCTTCCCCATCGCCTCTTTTACCCAACATATCAAACCCTACACTCCACCACCTTCCCCCAAGCACCTCAAAAGGCTCACCTCCTTCACATGTTACCAAACCCCTCACGGGTATCCCTCCTCCATTCATCCAACGGCTAAGATAAAAAGGTGAGGGGCACGAATTTTAATCAAGGGTTGTGATGAAGTGAAAGAAAGCACAAGAAGGAACAAGAAAAAAAGGCAGAAGGGTACTCCAAGACATTTAGGGTTTAGTATAAATTGATGGTATTGTAACCCTAAAAGGGGGTCGTTAGTTGTTTTTTTTTTTTTTTTTTTTTTTTTTTTTTTTTTTTTTTTTTTTTTTTTTTTTTTAGTAGCAGTCGATTACTAGAGGTTTTATTAGCAGTCAAGTATTAAAAGTTTTTAGTTCTTAGTGTCTTTAAGCTTTTCAAAGTGTCTTGTATCTTTTGAATTTAATGAAAGTTTAAAACCTCTTATTTACTGAAACAACCTCTTTTACTTTCTGCTTATAATAGTGCTCGATATAAGTTGATTATTGCTTATTTCGATTGGTAAATGTTCACTTCACTCTTTGTTATTCATGTCTCTGCTTATTAAAACCAGGTTGCTCTCAAGAATACCAAATAGTCCCTTTAAGGGAGTATTTGGAACAAGCTTTTTGCCTAGTCAAATCCCACCTTTGAGCAAATTTACTTAGGTTAGTGTAAGTCAGTATATTTAGAATACAATTTGGTCTGCCAAATCCCACCTTTAAGCAAAAAAATAAATAAAAAAAAAAAAAAAAAAAAAAAAAAAAAAAAAAAAAAACGTGTGCAAAATCTGCTCTTGGACCCCTTTTCAACTCAAAAGTCACCCATTTTTACCCATTGCTGTAGCCCCCATATCTGCCTACTTAGCATGTTTCTAACTAGATTTATCTAAACTCTTGTTCGATTTAACTTTTGCTTTTGGTTATACAAGTTCTTGGTAGTTCAGATGTCACATTCTTTAACTTATCTAAGGTTATTTAGCTTATTTATTAGCTATTTATGCGACTGAAAGTTGGTGGTTCAAGGCAGAATAGCAGCCTAACTGACCACCTTTGATCCAAATTTTAGGCTAGTTATTGTTAGAATTAGTCTTTACAATTCGTTGTGCATGCACTTAGTAGGTTATACGCTAATTGTGTAAGCTTATTTCAATACTCTAAGCTTGTTTGACTGCTTGAGATAAGCTTGCATTTACCCTCTCAGGCTGCAATTAGTCCCTGCTGCATCAGCAGCGCATTGCCTTTTTACCCAAACTTTAAGCAGATTTGAGGTAGGATTTAAATTAGTAGTTTGTTTTATAACCAGTTGGTAGTATAGAGCTTAGATTTGGCAACTTATTTTAGCTTTTTAAACCACTGTGCTAGCTTATCTTTGGCTTACAAAAAGCCCTCGTTGGCCTGTTGGTTGGGTTTAAGCTCAGCTGGGCCTGTTGATCTCTTGATTCTTGTTTGTTGTTTATTATTGTTGTTAACTTGTCTTGTTGTTGGTCTATTTTGTTAATTGTTGGATAAAGCATACTGTTCTCATATTGTGTCCAAATAATTTGAAAAAAAAAAAAAATAGATTACAAAAAATGATGGGTGACAGATTCGAACCCTGGTCATTTGGCATGCACACAGACAAACGCCCCTACCATCTCTGCTCACTAGTTTTTCTTGTTAAGTTTTGTTTGATTTATTATTTTAATTATTATAGTTTAGTGCTTATTACTTACCTCAAAGTCTGATTTGCTTATTGCTGATTGTTGTGTACTGCTTATTTCTAGTTTATATTTTTCCTATAAAAAATAAATAAAAGTAAAAAAATATTTTTCTTTTTCAAAAATTTTCTTTTACTCTTAGAATCGTAGGAAAATAACTTTTATACCCGTAGGACTAGCGTAGCATAAATTTCACATTTTAATTTGCGCACTCGCGTAATTTTTAATTAACTTTCGCGTTTTAAATTTTAATTTACGTTTTAGGATTCCCGATACCTAACTTTGTTTCCCGTAGTGTTTTAGGACTTCCCTAGTTTACCTATTGCCTTTTATTTCCTATTTAGGTTACGTTTATTCCATTTTCGTTCGTTAATTCATAATTTTCATTAATTTAACGTATCATAAAACCAAACAATCCTTTCAACATACAAGATTTTAATCTCGATCTCACTCGAAGCTTTCCATTCACACCTCATTGGGGTACGACCCGGGAAATCACTTCCCGGTCTCACAATTTGAATATCACTTTCACGAGTTTTGCGAGGTAATCTTTTTCCTAAAAGGTTTACTTGTATTTCTCCACGTCTTGTTGTCTCACGATAACATAGACTACACGTTTGTAGATATTTTTGATAAATTGTTTTTGCACACACCAAAACACAACGAATCAGACATGCTGGCGGAACCCTCGGATATAACGGACGGAACCAAAGGATGGGTTCCGCCGTATCCGTGGGTTGGCCTGATTGTTGGCCTATAAATAGTAACTCACTTCTTGAGTTTTGGTTATCACTCTCTATCATAATTCACTGCATATATTTCATTTCTAACTCAGTAAACTTTCATATTTGTGAGTCTTTCTTTGTAGCAAGAAGATCACGAACTTACAAGCTTCAACACAAAGTTGTAAGACTTGTCTAGCATAGCATTAGTGTAAACTAGTAAAGTTTATACTTCATTGTATTGTATCCATTTGTAGTGATCGGTTAGTACTTTAGTCCTCAAAATACTTAGAGTATCGGGAGTTGTTGTACCCTTGTAAAAGAACTATCGGGAGTGGTTGTACCCTTGTGAAAGAACTCGACATCTAGCTTAATGTCGAAAATAGTCTGTAAGCGACGTGTAAGGTTTTCTCCGCCGGATAAAGGAGCTTGTTGACTAGTGCAAGAAAACTCTCGAGTTGGATACTCGGGGCGTGGAGTAGGGCAAGGAAAAAGAGTCCTTGTAGCCGAACCACGATAAAAAATCGTGTTATGGTTTGATCGTTTCTTACTTTTATTCTTGCATATAATTTATTGTTTGATACGTCTTAATTGATAATTACACGTAAAAGTATTAGAAGAAAATCAAGTTTAAAACAAGTAAACTATTCAACCCCCCTACTAGTTTTTCACAATTGGCATCAAGAGCTACGTTACTCAAGATTTTAAAATATATTGTATCTTAAAACTTGAAACGATCCATGGATTTTGAAAACTTTAAAGAAGGGCAATCTATGCAAAGACCACCACAATTTGAACCAAATGGTTTCATTTATTGGAAAAACCATTTTGAAACTTACGTAAAATCAAAGGACATAGATCTATGGTATATTATTATTGAAGGTGATCATAAGGCTACCGGAAGTGGTCGGGATGAGGATAGTTCACTTACTAAACATAGTGATGATCAAAAGAAACTAATTGCCAAAAATAATGAAGCAAAAATGATGCTTTATAATGCCTTACCTAAGAAAGAGTATGAAAGAGTTTTTATGTGCAAAACCGCAAAGAAATTTGGCAATCTTTAATCACTACTCAACAAGGAAATTCACAAGTTAAGGATAACAAAATTGATCTTCTTGTCCAACAATATGAACAATTTTCTATTCTTGAAGATGAAACTATTGATTGTGCATTTGCTGGATTTAACACTATTATTACTTCACTTAAAGCACTTGATGAATCTTTTTGTAGCAAGAATTTTGTCAGGAAATTCCTTAGAGCACTCCATCCTAAGTGGAGAACAAAAGTAACGGCTATTGAAAAATCTAAAGATCTTTCAAGCATGGCACTTGAAGAACTTATTGGAAACCTCAAAGTTCACGAAATGGTGATGGAAAAAGATTCGGAGATAGTTAGAGGCAAGAAGGAAAAAGTAAAATCTATTACCTTAAAAGCTAGAATAGAATCAAGTGACGATGAGGAATCAAGTTCGGATAGTGATGATGAAGAATATGCCATGGCGGTTAGAGACTTCAAGAAGTTCTTTAGAAGACGAGGAAAGTTTGTAAGGCAACCTAAAGATGAAAAGAAGTCTATACGTAAAAGAATGAAAG
The DNA here is from genome assembly GCA_030686995.1 of Artemisia argyi. Taxonomy (NCBI): domain Eukaryota; kingdom Viridiplantae; phylum Streptophyta; class Magnoliopsida; order Asterales; family Asteraceae; genus Artemisia; species Artemisia argyi. The sequence continues at coordinate 49,036,986 of CM060676.1, forward strand.
AAAGTGTTTTAGATGCGGAGATACAAGTCACCTAATAAGAGAATGTCCAAAACCACCCAAAAGCAAAACTCAAAGTGTTTTTGTGAGTGGTGCTTGGAGTGATGGTGAGAATGATGATGAAGAGCCAACAAATGACGAAATAGCTCTTATGGCTCAAAGCTCAAATGAGGTACATTCCGATTCATCTTATTCTTCTATTGAAGATAACACATTAGAACAACAATACAACAAACTTTGTGAGTTAAGCTTAAAAATCATAAACAAAAACAAATTTTTGAAGACTAAAAAGGAATTTTTAGAGAACGAAGTTTATGAATTAAAAGAAAAAGCTAAACGTTTGGAAAAGAGTAAAAACATTGACACAACGTGCAAATCATGTCAAGAATTCAAACTTGAAATTGAGAAGCTTAAAGTCACACAAGATAGTCTTATTATACAAAACTCAAAGTTTAAGAAGTTTGATAAAAGTATTTGTTGTGCGGATGAAATAATGAAACTCCAAAAGTCACACCTTGATAGAACAGGGTTAGGATTCATGAAAACAGGATCAATAAGTAGTTTAAAGAAACAAGGCAAAAAAGGACAAGAAAATGACAAAACTGCAGCAATGACCCACTGAACTGACGGAACCAAAAATTTGGTTCCGCCTGTAGAACCATTGGTTTCGTGGAGACTGCTGCAGAACAGAATAGCTTAATAACTAACCGTAGTGAATTTGTTAAAGTTACAAAGAAGTCAAACACTAGTTCTACTGAAACCAAACTTAAACCGATCATTAAAATAGGAGTAGGACTTGCTAAAAATGAATTTAGAACTAGAACTACTCAACCAAGACCTAAACCGTCTATATCCAAACGCCCCTTTCCAAAGAGCAACTACAACACGTAACCCTACTTTCAACATAACTGGGGTCAAAACTTACCTAGATATCATCAAGCTCCAAACTATATGTCTTGGAATCCATATCCACCATTTCCTTACATGAATCAAGGTAATGGCTTGATTAACCAAAATGGACCCATGAGATATTGGGGACCAAATGTTTGAATGCTTGTTATGAAATAGGTGTGCTTAAAAGTGTGTTTGGAACCGGATGAATAGATCAAAGATAGCGGTTGTTCAAGACACATGACGGGGGACAAAAGTATTTTCTCTACCTATCAAGTCTATGACGGAGGTAACGTTACTTTTGGTAGCAAGCTTAAAAGTAAAATAATCAAAAAAGGTACTATCTCTCATGACTCTCTATCTATTGATGGTGTTGCTCATGTTGATAACTTAGGATTTAATCTTCTTAGTATTAGCCAACTTTTCCGTAAAAAGTATAAAGTACTCTTTAGTGAAACGAAAGTAAAATGCTGAAAGATGGTATTACTATAGCTAAAGGAGTTCTTAAAAACAACGTATACGTCATGAAAATTGATAAAACATCTAGAGATAAACTTTGCCTTACCTCATTAGATGAGTCCTCGACTCTTTGGCATAGACGCTTAGGTCACGCTAATATGAGACTTATTCAATCCCTATCCTCTAAGGAATTAGTTAGAAACCTACCCAAGTTGAAATACAACAAACACTTTTGTGATGCTTGCAAAATTGGTAAACAAGTTCATGGTAGCCATAAGGCTAAAAATATGGTATCCACAACTAGATGTTTAGAACTTTTGCATATGCATTTGTTCGGTCCATCCGCTATTCAAAGTTATGGAGGCAACTTCTATACTTTGGTCATAGTAGATGATTTTTCACGATATACATGGACAAGATTTTTGAAAAGTAAAAATGAAGCTTTCGAATAATTTGAAATTCTTGGAAAGAAAATTCAAAATCAAGTAGGAAATTACATTTTGTCTATTAGAACGGATCATGGTCGGGAATTTGATAACGAAATACAATTCGGTGAATTTTGTGACAAAAATGGTATAACACATAATTTCTCGGCTCCTCGCACTCCTAAATCTAATGGTGTAGTAGAACGTAAAAAATGGACACTTCAAGAGATGAGTAGAACCATGTGCGAAAGAACCGCTCATCTAAGTGAGGGGTGCAACATCTTGGTGCATCAACTTCAAGATGAAATGAGGTTTATCCTTAACTACATCTTGGAGCGTCTTAACGCCATCTCTCACTTGCCTCAAGCCTAGACCGTTATTAGGATCAAATAATGGTAGAATCTCACTTAGGACCCTTTTAATTTGTAGGTGTAGTTTTCATTTCACCTTGTTTGTTTTTTTCTTCAATAGTATACTTTTTCAAGTCTTTAGGTTTGACTATTTATAGTCAAAGTTTAAATTTTACTTGAAACTAAATGGTTCTACTTATATGTATATATATATATATATATATATATATATATATATATATATATATATATATATATATATATATATTGTGTTGGTCATTCTCTTTTGGTTGTTTGTTACTAAATAGTTGTTGTGTGATGAATGCTTATTCTCTTATACTTGGTATTATGCTCTCATCCTTATCTCTACAACAAACTAACCTTTTCTTGTAGGACCAAAATCCATGTATCATCTCTTGGAACTCCATTTAGGGGGAGTATTTTTAAAGGGGGAGCATTTGGCTTGACACATTTCCGCTTCACTACTCTTCTTTTTGTTTCGACAAAAGGGGGAGATAGGATATGTTTTACCAAATCAACTTTTAATACATCATCAAAAATGACATACTCAAAAGTTGAAATAATCATATGAAATGTAAATTTTCAAAAGGCTCAAAATCTATAATTATCCATTTGCGTAAAAATAAAATCTATGTTTTGTCGTCAACAAAAAGGGGGAGATTGTTAATACAAATATCACCTAAAAACGTTATTTATATTTTACAATCTTTCTTAGTTTTGTTAACTACAAAAGATGAAGTTTATTTTTGGCAAATCATAAATATAGTTTAAAAGTCTTTTACTTAACTTCACTCAAACTACATTTACATGTTTTCACAAAGTAATTTCTAAGTAAGTATACTTTAGTTTAAGTACATGTGTTGAAAATGTCACTTATGTATATTTAGCAAGTTTACTAAATAGTATGTCATATTAGGACATAAGCAAGCAAACCCTTTTTAGTAAAACATTCACTTGCTAAAACATCTCAAACAAACATGTTTTGATTTTATACATAAACTATTTTTACAAGTATACTTTCTTTTTTAGGAATATCTAAAATTAGAAATAAAATGTTAGTTAAATCATTCCTTGCATCACACATGTCCCTTCAAGGAAACATGTGTGTAAGAAACATGTTTTATTATGTGTAGATTCACACTTAAGATCTCAAAGTTGACTTTGTGAGATCTTGAGAATATTATGTTAGATTGTGAAATATTTTGTGCAGGATTCTGACAGACATGCTGGCGGAACCCTCGGATATAGCGGACGGAACCAAAGGATGGGTTCCGCCGTATCCGTGGGTTGGCCTGATTGTTGGCCTATAAATAGCAACTCACTTCTTGAGTTTTGTTCATCACTCTCTATCATAATTCACTGCATATACTTCATTTCTAATTCAGTAAACTTTCATATTTGTGAGTCTTTCTTTGTAGCAAGAAGATCACGAACTTACAAGCTTCAACACCACGTTGCAAGACTTGTCTAGCATAGCATTAGTGTAAACTAGTAAAGTTTATACTTCATTGTATTGTATCCATTTGTAGTGATCGGTTAGTATTTTAGTCCTCAAAATACTTAGAGTATCGGAAGTTGTTGTACCCTTGTAAAAGAACTATCAGGAGTGGTTGTACGATTGTGAAAGAACTCGACATCTAGCTTAGTGTCAGAAATAGTGTGTAAGCGACGTGTAAGGTTTTCTCCGCCGGATAAAGGAGCTTGTTGACTAGTGCAAGAAAACTCTCGAGTTGGATACTCGGGGCATAGAGTAGGGCAAGGAAAAAGAGTCCTTGTAGCCGAACCACAATAAACAATCGTGTTATGGTTTGATCATTTCTTACTTTTATTCTTGCATATAATTTATTGTTTGATACGTCTTAACTGAAAATTACACGTAAAAATATTAGAAGAAAATCAAGTTTAAAACTGGTAAACTATTCAACCCCCCTTCTAGTTTTCCACAAAAATGTTTTGTGACATTTATAAAATGTAGGGATTAAGGACAAAAGGTTTTTCTTTGATCACTTAACAAAGTTGGTAAGGTGTTTGTTCATACCTAAAGTGATATCGAGAGACGTTGATGTGTGAACGAGTAACTTATGCACTTTACGTTATGTATTACAAGTTACTTGTTTGTCATCATTAAAACATAAAGACATTGTATAGATTAAACGTTGTAAAATTTGCACTAACAATCTCCCCCTTTTTGATGATGTCAAATATGTAAATCGTCACTCATAGTAAAGTGTAGAAGTTACTAGTTTACAGTAAAGTGTAGAAGTTACTAGTTTCCACTCCTCTCTCCCCCTTTTGTCGAAGCAAAAAGGTGTTGCCAATGTTGAGGTAGACTTGATAAGATGACCCGAGAAGACAACTTAAGCATATAGAGTGAAAGATGATCTCCAAATGTATTAGACTATCCCGACCCCCATCATTTAAAGTAATGAGCGTGCATCATCCTAGTGAAGCTTTGCTCCTACCGCCATGGTTTAACCAACTCCGAACCATGTACCCCACTACTTTCGAGCTCTCCCTAGCTCATTGCATCCCTAGTTTGACACTTGCAAATGCTCCCCCTTGGTGTATGCTCAAAACTAGTTTTGGCTACCAAAGATTCGAGCAATGAAGTGTAATGCTACAAAACAAAGTTAGTAGACAAGTGCACATATATAATAATGATGATATATATAGGATGAAATTATAGAGGTTTAATACATGCATGACTCAATTATGATTATTCTAAAGCATGGCATGAAAGGGATTGAAACTAAACATACATAATAGTTGATTAAGACACCATTCATTAACTTCTTCCAAGATAAGTGTCTAGTGTCTAGGTGATATGGGATGAGGATGATATGATCCTAGATATGGATGAAGATGACTTTCTAATAGTGGAGAGGGATGGACCAAAATAAAGAGAGTATGTATTTAGCTAAGGTTTGGAAAGGATGGTGTGAAGATGAGACAGAAGATATGAGTCTTCATAATTGAAGTTGGTGGTTATAGATGTGTGTGTGGAGATAATGAAAGGAATGTTTGCACTTACAATGAGTGAGGAGAGAATTCAACGGAATACGAGCATCCTTAAAAGGGCATCGTCGATGTTGGAGAGAAGAGATCGACGGAATACAATCATCCTTAATAGGGCATCGTCAAAGAGAACGACGGAACAAAAACTATCCTATTTTTGTTGGGTAGATGAAGATGTAGGAGATTTGGATTTGTCATTGGAGGTGGATATGTTGGTGACAATGAATGATCTTGAGGATTGAGGTTAGGAGACTCATTGTGATGGATGAACCATGGAATTTTAAGGTGTTTTTTTGGTTGACGACCGAAGATGGATATGTGAAATGATGTGGTGATGACTCAACAACACTTGAAGCTTGGATATCTACTTTGTGTTCCTCACTTGCTAGAAAGTGGAAAAGACGCATTTCATAATGAAATTCACTTGGATATGACGATTGCCCTTTGATTCAAAGAGCGACACAAGGGTGAACATAGGTTTATTGATGAGGCGAAAAATGAAGCACTTTTAGGGGGTCATTTAAGCCCGGAATTGAATTTATTTGATCAAATATTGCCCTAAATCATTCCTTTTGTGATTTTAGGTACTTTGGGAGTGAAATCTGGAAAAGGAAGCAATTCGGACGTTTTTGGAGCATAAAAGTGAAGAAAACGCCAAAGACTTAATTTTCCAAGCTGGGAACAGTGTGTGACGGCGTTAAGAGTACATTCCTGACGGTGTCAAGGGTAAAGATCATGACGACCCAGTACAGAAATGAAGGCATCACAAAGTAGAGCGTCAAGAGTTAAATATGTGACGGCCTGCATAAGTGGACTACATGACAGCGTCAAAAGTAGATCAAGGCAGTCCGAGAATTATTTTGGCGGCGAGATGACGGCGTCACCCATTTGTTCTTGACGCCGTCAGCCTCTTATATCTATATATAGTTTTCTAATTTTCATTCATTAGAGAGGAACAAGTTTGGAGAAACCCTAAGGCCGAACCATATACGTATTTGACAGCTTTTTCAAGGGTTTTCAGCCCTTGAACCCTTACATGTGTTATTGAGATAAGTATTCTTTTAATTCAATCAATATGTCTATGTGTTGGTTGTCTATATCTTGTGCTTGTCTTGATTCCACCATGCTAGGCTAGATTTATCTTGTGTTTACTTAGATTTAATGAAACCTAGATGTTGATTATGTGTTGATTACTTGTTTATGGTTGTATTGGATGAATGATTTCAATGTTAGGCTTAAGAAAACTGGCAGATCTCCAATTGGTAACATGCTTGAGCGTCTTAGGAAACATGAACCGATGTGTACTATGTTTTATTGGTTGTATTTAATGCATGAGTAAATTCTAATGATCCCATGTTAGGAGCTTCTTAGCCGGCTCGACATAGGAGTGAAGTAGGCACTCATAGGATTGGGGAGTTAAGTACGCCACCCCATGAATGGTATTAAGGAATACAATCCGTCATCCACGCAACTATAACAAGTAATTAACGTGTAAAATATATCTAGGGAGTAGTGAAATCTATGTAAACACATTTCTCCCACTTATTGCTCACAACTTTAGTTTAAGTTAGTTTATTTTCATTTCTAGTATTTTATTTTAATTGCATATTTAGTATTGGGTTAGTTGACTAGCAATTAATTCCGCCTAAATCCTTCAAACCCGAGATATTTACTTGCTTTCTAAAAAATATAAAAATACAAAAAGAATCATCTCTAATCTTTAGAACTAGTATTTAGGTTTTCTAATCCTAGCGACACTATTCCTAGCTGAACGATCAATTCTCCGGTACTTGTCATTATACTATACTACATCGATCAGGTACACTGCCTGGTGGGGGTTGTAAGCTTCTCGAGATCCCTCGAGAGGTAAAGCCTGATGCAATCCCAACGCATCAAGTTTTTGGCGCCGTTGCCGGGGAATAGTTACTGTCTAGGTTAGAATCTCTTTTTATTAGGTCTACTTGCTAGATTCCTTTCTAGTAAAATTTTATTTTTATTTTTAGGTTTCTTTAGTCTATCTTATTTCTTTATGTTTTCGTTTGTAGCTTTTCACCACCCGACATCAGGGACGATGGGAACATATTTGAACCCGTCATCCCACCACAACAAACCCACCACTAGAACCTCTTAGGCCCCGAACCTTAGGAGAGTATTCCCGACCTAGCCACCAAGGCTACCGAAACACCATTGAGCTCACCGGAGCCAATGTAACCCCCTTGCGATCCGACACCATCCTGTTGGTGCAAAGCGGATGTGCATTCCATGGACTTCGTTCCGAAGATCCAAATCAACATCTTAAGGACTTCCTAAAAATCGTAGATTCCATAGACCTAGATGTTGCAACTAGAGAGACAACCCGATTACGCCTATTCCAATTCTCTCTACGGGATCAAGCTAGTCAATGGCTTGAGCGTTTACCCGCGGGATCCATCATCACATGGGATGATCTCACCACTCGTTTCCTTGCTCAATTTTTCCCACCGGGGAGAACTACTAAGCTTAGAAATGACATCTTGATGTTCCAACAACGTCAAAATGAATCTCTTTATGAAGCATGGACTTGTTTCAAGGACTTACTCCAAAAAGTCCCTCATCATGGCATAGATCTTTGGCTCCAAGTCCAAATATTTTATGACCATATCGAGGCGAGCCATTGACCAATTGGCCGGTGGTAAGCTACGTGATCTAAGTACGGAACAATCATGGGAACTCATAGAAGATCTTCCTCTCTATGACAACGAAAGTTGGAATGATCCCCGTGATTTGAACAAAACGGTCAAGGCAATATCTTTGCCTTCGAACTACCCTAGCACTCCCGACCGTAGGATCATAGAACTTGAGGACCAAGTCAAGTTTCTCATGAAATCTTACAAAGCTCCTAAGCCTTCAAGCCAAGTGAACAAAATCACTTCTTCATGCGAACTATGTAGTGGTCCCTATGACATTCGTGATTTTGTGGAATTCCCCGGAACAGCATTTGCGGACTACGCATCCTCGCATACCGACTAAGCGGGAGATAAGTGGTACACTTTCAAACCCGAGCCAAACCCTTACGGTGATTCATACAACCCCTCTTGGAAAAATCACCCAAACCTTAGGTGGAAACAAAATCAACCCAATTCTTCCAATCCGCCTAATCGTTACCAACCAAACGGTCCACCCTCCAACCGTACTTTCAACAACAATCCTTCTAACAACTATGGTAGTACCAACAATCTTGAAGGATTGATGTCTAAGTTCATGGCATCTCAAGAAGCTCGCATAGCTAGGTTTGAAACCGAATTCAACCAACAACAAACGGAGATGACCAACAAGATAGACAACTTGTTGAAAGCCCTCAACAACCAAGCGTTAACCACACCTAGGAAGGACACTAGGGACACCAATAACGGAATCCAAATTAAGGACCCCTCATCATATAAACATGTCCACTTTGTCAATGTTGTCACTATTAAGCCAATAGATAAGGAGATAGAAAAAATTGACAAGGATGAAGTTGGAGTAGAAACCGAAACTAGGGATGAAAGTAGGGAAGTTGAGGTTAATAAGGAAAAGAGGTTAGAGGAAGTAGAAACTATAGAGAAGTACTTTGATAAGTTGCCCACCAAGGAAGAACGGGAATATCATAAGGATTTATTCGATAGTCCCGAAAGACCATATATCCTTGGCACACCCCTTATCAAAATGGGAGACCCCTCTAACATTAACATACCATGCAATATCGGGCATATGCATATATGGAAAGCTTACATCGATCCTAGATCTCCTGTAAACATCATGACTAGGACTTATTACAAATGGGTGATGAAGAAACAACTTGATTTTAGGATGGTGCCCAATAGGAATTTGATAAGTAATTTTGTAGGGAGAGTGAAGAGATTGCATGTGATTATAGGTAATTTCACTTATGAGATCGATTTTATGATAGTGGAAGACACTCATCCAGTGCTAGATGATTGCCTAAGCCAAATAATATTTGGAAAACCATTTGTTGAGGCCACTAGGATGAGTTATGATCCGACTTTAGGGATAGTTAGATTCAAGGAAGAGAATGACGAGATTGCCTACCAAATGCCCTACAAAATTGAGCAATACCGCCTTCTCTCTAATATATAAAAGGAACATAAGCAAGCGGCTTATCTCTAATATAGGAATGATGAGGATAGACGTAGAGGAGTTGAGTATGTGAAGAATAGGATGCTTGGTTTCTACAAAGAATGCTTGCAACTAGGTCCGGAATACAAAACTGGTTTAGAAGATGGCCTGGAGAGTGAAACCAACGATGAGGTCACGTAGTAACCCATGACCTTGAGTCTAGCTACAAGACTCGTAAATAAAGAAAAGCGCTTCTTGGGAGGCAACCCATTCTTTGTGTGATTTTATTTTGTTTGTTTGTTATTTACTTCCGTATGCATGCTTTATTTTCATTGTTGGTAGATCATGTTTCTAAACTAAAAAGTGGAAATACTTTACTTTGTTGTTTTGGCCTAGTCTTAACTCTACCTAAAGGTATTTTTGCAAAAGATAAGTGTAAGGGGAAACCCCAAATATGTTTTTAAGAAACAAACCGATCATTATTCTCCACAATATTAAGTGAACATGTATATTTGTATTTGTTAGAGTCAAATGCTTGTATTGAGTCATAATGAAGTTTTGCAGGATTTTCCAGGAAGTAGGACCAAGTTTTTCCAGAAATTTTCTGGAAACTTAACATAAGAATTTCTGCAGGTCACTTCTGACGGCGTCATGAGCTTGCTCTTGACGGCGTCACGTGTAAAAATCTGGAAATTTTACCAGTTTTATTTTTCTAACGGCGTTTTAAAGTTTTTGCAGAATTATTAAGGTTTATAATCTCCAGGAAATCTGCAAACTTCATTCCACAAGCATTATATCTTATTTTGTTTTCTAGGATTTAGTAACTTATGTAGGTTGCCGCCGATTTTATGCGAGGTTGTCTTGTTTGTTTTCTCAGGATTTACAGGTTATGTATGACAAGAAGACGATTTATATTTTGGAAGGGAAGCTTTGATTGTTCATTTTCTTGGAGGAAGATCTAACCTGACCACCTTATTATCCATACCGAGCGAATCAGGGGATTATTTGATTTCATTTTTTTTTACTTATTTCACTTTTATATTCTTTACTTGAACATTGGGGACAATGTTCATCTTAAGTGTAAGTGGAGGGTAAAATGATGATACCTTACAGATACACTTTTGCTTGAGTTTGTTTGTTTAACGGTAGATGTGTAATAAAACTATGAGAAATACTTGTTAGTGCAATTTTAGCGCCAAATTTAAAATTTTTTACAACATTTAGGAGTGAAACTTTAGCCATAGCAAGCGTCTCATGGATAGGAGATTGTATGACTAGCACAAAACCGTACTATTCAGAAAAATTTTCCACCCAAATATGTGAGGTTCGCCTTTAGATTTGATAGGAAAAGCATTCATTATTAGTGCTTATGAGTGTACCGGTAGCATTTAGATTCTAGAACTTGCGTTAGTGATGCATCCCGAGACCGCTAGTGAGACTACATTCGTGTAGTAGGATTTACTACATGATAAGAGGCATTAGGATCACCCTTGTGTTAAACCCGTATCATAATTACTTGACCATTTAAGTCATATTACTTGGCTAGTTAAGTCAACTAATTTTTCCCAGACCCTTAGCGTTGTACTCATTTTTAGTACACGAAACCCCTAGTACACCCCTCCGAGCCTATCTTTTCGTTTCTAACTTTAAGCATCTTACTTAAAGGAAGAATTTGTTACACCCCACTTAAATGTACACCCAAATCGCCTTAGCCTTCCGTGTATGCGCTCATCTTTAGTGCATTATTGTTATTTGTTAAACCCTAAGTTAACTATCTAATTGATTACATGGTTGCTAAGTCGAGTCATATCTTTGTACATATTGTTTTGGGACGATTGGGACTCATGGGTAAAGTACTTATTTCTGGAGTAATGGGGAAGAACATCATTTATTACCCCCATATGTGCGTTAATCTTAAAAGTGCTCCAAGTGTTTTGATTTTCTTAATTCGAGTCATTAGATTAGTTTATTGTAAAGTATGTAAAGATTCAAGTGTAAGGGAATTTTCATTCCCTATGATGTATTATTTTGGATGGTAGGGTAAGGGTGTATGCAAAAAAAAAAAAAAAAAAAAAAAAAAAAAAAAAAAAAAAAAAAAAACGGACTACCATCCCGTTTCATTCTATGTTTATTTTATGTTTTTGTTATTTTTCATTTATTAGCTTAAGTCAAGTCTAGTCTTGGCTTAGCAACGCCATATTGTACATGTAATTAACCAAGATTGTTAACTCGCCACCAGTAAAGACTGCCTATATCCAACAAAACCGTGTATTTCATATCCCTACACCTAACGTTACAACCCTTTGAAAGACCTCTTTGATAGTTTATCCTAGGTGCTTACGCCATGTGGTGGAGGTTTGATCCTTTCCCAAGCCTACGGTAATCTATTTTGCTATGACAGGTAGTGAGAGATATCTTCCGTTTCCATATTGTAATTTATACTTCATTACACCCGAGAGATGTGAGTATCTAAACACTATTTGTGAGTTGCTTATGTATGAACTCCGTGCTTGTCTTTGGTCTTTAGTGGAACGATTATTTGTTGTAATTACTTTTATATTAGTGTTAAATGACCCCTAACTTGTATTTTGATTAGAATAAAAGCGCATTTGCTTGAGGACAAGCAAATCTCAAGTGTAAGGGTATATGATGAGGCGAAAAATGAACCACTTTTAGGGGGTCATTTAAGCCCGGAATTGAATTTATTTGATCAAATATTGCCCTAAATCGTTCCTTTTGTGATTTTAGGTACTTCGGGAGTGAAATCTGGAAAAGGAAGCAATTCAGACGTTTTTGGAGCATAAAAGTGAAGAAAACGCCAAAGACTTAATTTTCCAAGATGGGAACAGTGTGTGACGGCGTCAAGAGTACATTCCTGACGGCGTCAAGGGTAAAGATCATGACGACCCAGTACAGAAATGAAGGCGTCACAAAGTAGAGCATCAAGAGTTAAATATGTGACGGCCTGCATAAGTGGACTACATGACGGCGTCAAAAGTAGATCAAGGCAGTCCGAGAATTATTTTGGCGGCGAGATAACGGCGTCACCCATTTGTTCTTGACGCCGTCAGCCTCTTATATCTATATATAATTTTCTAATTTTCATTCATTAGAGAGGAACAAGTTTGGAGAAACCCCAAGGCCGAACTATATACATATTTTACAGCTTTTTCTCGGGTTTTCAGCCCTTGAACCCTTACATGTGTTATTGAGATAAGTATTCTTTTAATTCAATCAATATGTCTATGTGTTGGTTGTCTATATCTTGTGTTTGTCTTGATTCCACCATGCTAGGCTAGATTTATCTTGTGTTTGCTTAGATCTAATGAAACCTAGATGTTGATTATGTGTTGATTACTTGTTTATGGTTGTATTGGATGAATGATTTCAATGTTAGGCTTAATAAAACTGGCAGATCTCCAATTGGTAACATGCTTGAACGTCTTAGGAAACATGAACCGATGTGTACTAGGTTTTATTGGTTGTATTTAATGCATGAGTAAATTCTAACGATCCCATGTTAGGAGCTTCTTAGCCGGCTAGACATAGGAGTGAAGTAGGCACTCATAGGATTGGGGAGTTAAGTACGCCACCCCATGAATGGTATTAAGGAATACAATCCGTCATCCACACAACTATAACAAGTAATTAACGTGTAAAAGATATCTAGAGAGTAGTGAAATCTAAGTAAACACATTTCTCCCACTTATTGCTCACAACTTTAGTTTAAATTAGTTTATTTTCATTTATAGTATTTTATTTTAATTGCATATTTAGTATTGGGTTAGTTGACTAGCAATTAATTCCGCCCAAATCCTTCAAACCCGAGATATTTACTTGCTTTCTAAAAAATATAAAAATACAAAAAGAATCATCTCTCATCTTTAGAACTAGTATTTAGGTTTTCTAATCCTAGCGACACTATTCCTAGCTGAACGATCAATCCCCCGATACTTGTCATTATACTATACTACATCAATCAGGTACACTGCCTGGTGGGGTTGTAAGCTTCTCGAGATCCCTCGAGAGGTAAAGCCTGATGCAATCCCTACGCATCATTTATGTATCATGAAAGATGGTTTAACCTTAATGGGTTAGGTCGTAGTGGTGATGACACACTTGTTTGGTTACATAGTGGAATCTTCTTGTGAAGATGACTAGGTGGAATTATTGGTGAAGATGGGTGAAAGCGAAAGAGCGATGTTTATGGAATGATTTCTTGGGTAGGAGGTATTATATTGACTCTTGGTTTCTTTGAGGGCATGGAAATGGTGGATGACTCGATATTGGTAGAACAAAGAATAATTCAGTTTTTCATTTCTGTCACACCCCCAGAATCGGGTCCAGCGGAAGCATACATGTAGCTGGGGTGTAACTCAATTGGTATTACAAAACAAGTGTAAAATGGTTTTCATTTCAATCGTTTAGAATAAAATCGTTTAACTAAAAGTATTGAATTTACATTGTTTAAAATTTGTGCGGAAGTAGGCCCTTAACATAGTTTAAAACGGTCCCTAAATGAATATCAGAGTCTTCTATGGCCATGTCATGCCCTGCCAAAACCTCCAGTAGCGTGCCATTGCTTAATACCTGAAAATACATGCTAAAACGTCAACACGAGGTTGGTGAGTTCATAGAGTCTAGTGTAAAATGAAATACATTGCATTTAAATGAAGATTTCCCGGCAAAGGCATCGTAAATCCACTCAGTTGCAAGTCCCGCCATAAGAGACTTGTAACCTGTGTGTTTACGACCCACTGCCAAATATGAATTGGTTTATGTAAACAAAAGTAATAAGTATTTTGCGGAACACGAGATTTTCAATAGGGTTAACCATTATAACAAATACAACGTTAACCCAAAAGTAAAATACAATGCCTTAAGCTCATGACCCCGAAGCTCGACGTAATCGTATGCAATCAAGCATAAAATGCCCCAAGTAAGTGTTTGCCAAACACTCGGAAGTAATCCGAATGATATGCGTCCGTTTGACAGGTTGGCGCGACCAACTCGGACGGGGTGTCAACCCAAATAGATCTATCCACAGCATTCGCGCTCACACACATGTAATTAACGGTTCATGATAAAGGGGACTTTAGTGGCAGTAATAGGTAACTCAGGCAATGTAACAGTTTTGTATTTATGTCCGCAATAAAGTAATGTACTTGCATTCGTAATAAAGTAATCAAGGATAGAATAGGTAATTCATAATGTATTCAAGTATTTAATCAAGTATTTCAACCATCCAGTAATGTTTGAGAAAATGAATCGCGTTCAAGTAAAACAAGCATTGAATTTAAATAGTAAGGAGCATGTATCTTCCCCCAAAACAGTTGTAAAACAAGTAAAAGTAGGGGTTATGAACTCACCTGGTGCGATAGCTACGATGACAAAATTGAATACACAGAAATGAGGCACGATCTCTAACCGTAACCTAACATGAATGGTATGCTCTAATGTAAGAAATGAAATAATGCTACACATGCAAATACGTATGTTATCTGTCACACCCCCAAGATCGGGTCCAGCGGAAGCATACGTGTAGCTGGGGTGTAACTCAATCAGTATCACAACACAAGTATAAAAATGGTTTTCACTTTAATCATTTAGACTAAAATCGTTTAACCAAAAATAGTGAATTTACATCGTTAAAAGTAGTGCGGAAATAGGCCCGTAAAATGGTTTAAAACGGTCCCCATATAAATTATCAGAGTCTTCTATGACCATGCCATGCCCTGCCAAAACCTCCTGTAGCGTGCCATATGCTTAAAACCTGAAAATACATGCTAAAGTGTCAACACGAGGTTAGTGAGTTCATAGAGTTTGTTTAACAAATAATGCCTATAGAGAAAAGATCGCCCAGCAAAGGCATCGTAAATCCACTCAGTTGCAAGTCCCGCCATAAGAGACTTGTAACCTGTGTGTTTACAACCTACTGCCAAATGTATTAAAGTCTACGTGAACAAAGGTAATAATGGTATCCAAATTCCCAGATAAATATAGCAAAACGGCTATATAAATAAAATGATTCAGTCAAAGAGGTTATCTAAACAATACTGACAATGTCGCCAGACAAACAATACTGACAATGTCGCCAGATAAACAATTATGACAATGTCGCCAGATAAACAATTATGACAATGTGGTCATGTACATAAGTTTAATCAATCCCATGAAATACAAGAAAATCAAACATACCAATGAATGCAGGTGGTTAAATATACCAAAGAAATACCGGTAGTCAAGCATACTAATGAAGTGCAGGTGATCAAATATATATTTAGATAAAGCTGGGAATATTTGAGAAATCAACCAGGTAAAACAAGTAATGCGTTTTAAGTAAAACGAGCATGTATTCTCCCCCAAAGAGTTTATAAAACAATTAAAATAGTAGGGGCTATGACTCACCTGGAGCGATAGCTATGATGACAAGAATGGATACACTGAAATGAGGCACGATCTCTAACCGCAACCTAATATGAGTAATAACGATCTACCTTAGATCATGACATAATGAAATGAATGCACGTGCACATGATGCCTATACCACTCGTGACTTGGAAATATTCGTTATTGTCATAGTAAAATAGTTTCCATATTTTAGGAAAAATAAGTCCCAATGGAGTCATAAAAACTTGTCGTAATATATCGTATAAAAATGTTAGCGTTCTATTCCTCGTATCGAAAATCTTAAAATAACGTCGTTAAGTCTTATGAATATTCCTTGGGTCATACGTATTTCGTTTGTTAAGAATATAGTCCTTAGTAATATTTCTAGAAAATATACCATTTAGTGCGTAAGTTATTATTTTCTAGTAGTGACTATATATATATATATATATATATATATATATATATATATATATATATATATATATATATATATATATATATAGTTTTGACGATGTTAAAACGCGTATAACTTGGTCGTTTTAAGCTCATTTTACTCGTTCTTTATATCCCCGGAATTGTGGGACAAAATACTAACATATTTTTGATAAGTCGGGATGGTTAGATTTAGTTTTACGCCTCGAATTTGCCCGTGAGTACTGTTCATCAGCAAGCAGTTTTTCAGAAAATAGTTTTCGTCGTTAAATTCGGAAAATCATATCTCCTTCGTTATTAACTCGTTTTAATCCGTTCTTTCGCCCACGGCTTCGTTTTTTAAAGTATTTTCTAAATCTTGGGTCAAAAATAATCCTTGAGTTCCTGAGTTTCCCACGTTTTTAAAATAGTAACAGTATGTATATGTATATTTTCCAAAATCATTTTCCTAGTTTCAAACTTCATCCAAACCACTTTCAATCACCACAAAACTAGTCTAATCCTACCATACACCTTCTTAGGGTGTCATGGGTTCTTAAACATCACAAACCAAGTGGATCTAACAAGGATCTAACTATAATCTATTTCTAGGACTCAAAAATTAGATATGTATAAAATAGAGTGGTATAAATAACATATGCATGAAAATCTTGTATAAAAATCATATGAACATAATTAGAACTTGGTAAAATTATAAAAATGAGTTTGACATACTTACTTCAAAGATTGGAGAGTTTTTGGAGATGAAAACCTAATTAACCTAAAGGTTTTTATTTCAAAACCTTAAAATAGGTAACTAATGGAACTTATAAATGACTTGATCTTGAAATTTTGGTGATTCTTGCCTCTTGTGTTGTTGTTGCCGTGCACTCCCAAGGAGAGAAAAAGAGAAAGAGTTGTTTGATAGATCTAGTGAAATAAGAGGAAATATCTAAATATATGATATGTATATTTTATTTTAGACAAACTATGACATGTTTTAATGAGTGAGTAAGATTTTCAAAGGTGTAAGAGGTTTGGTGATGGGGAGGGACGGCAAGAATAAGGGGTAGGAAGAAAATATAGATTTTTGTAGACTTTTGGTTGAATATGTTAGATATTATTAGTTTTAGGTGATACCGGGTACCGAGTTAACTAAAAATAATTTTAACGGAGTTAACCGGGACATAATAAAGTCATAAAAATTGTAAAAATAATATTCCTGATGAGAATCGGAAGTTAAAATAATGATCGGGTTGAAATATCGTAAACCGACGGAGTTATAGGCTTCGACCGGAAAACGTAGCAATTGATTTGAAAACACCAGGTAAATTAATATTATAATTTTTATATTATTAAAATGAATATAAAAATATATTTGGATCATAGTCGGGAGTGTCGGACGTGTTATTCTCGTTTATAGTTCGCGTATTAGTGTTTATCTAAAATAAACATACGTAAATCGTTACTTATACCAAAAGTATTAATTTAATTATCCTACGAGTGGAATAGTATGCAAGTGCCATAATAATGATACGTAGACTATTTCTAGTCTGTATGAGATGTCCCAAATGATAATGCATGAATTCGCTCCTGAACCAAAACGGTTACGCGAATTTGAATACTCGTAAACTAAATTTATGATGAGATGAGTAATGCACGTGAATAGTGGTTTTCTTCCGGGAATGAATAGTGTCAAGTGAATAGTAAATTTTCTGAATATTTCTCGGAATGTCAAATTGACCTCAAAAACGATGAATAGTGATTGATGAATAGTAATTGATGAATAGTAACTTGTGAATAGTAAATTGTCGAGGTTTGGAAAATGACCGGAAGTTACGAGTTGTGACAGTCTTCCCTTCTAACAGGAACTTCGTCCCGAAGTTCAGTTTGTGTAAGTCTCTAGAATGGTATTGGTGAAAAGATGGTGATAATTGAGAATTTCAGCGAACTTCCACGATAGGAATTCGACTCTGCTTTAACCGTTCGACCTAACAGTCCATGATTTCTAGTTGTTTTCTTACAAGGTTTAGGTTTGTCATTGGGTTGGATTCCTTCCAATGGAATCATAAGTGACTAATCTGAAAGTTATTTCCTGGGGTTTGAATAGGTGAACCATAGTTGTGTAATCCGGCTGTTCTCTAACAAGGCTCAAGTCTGATGGCCACTAGGCTTACTCTGTCTGAAATATTACGTGGTCCAGTGTATATCAGGTTTAACTTTCCAAATTTTTCCAAATAATATCATGCCTTTCCTAGGCAGAACTTTCAACATGATTTGGCTACCAATTTGAAGTTTTAATGGTTTACAACTTATAGAATTTGTAATTGATTCTTGACTTGTAGGAAATTTTTGGTTATTTCATGAATGCTTATGGGACTAGTGAGTTGGGCTTTTCCAAGTTTTGATCCGTCAATGGATGTTGACACTTCGACCATAGAGTGCTTCGAATGGTGTAGTCTCTAAGCTCGTGTGATAACTATGGTTGCAACTGAATTTGGTTTATGGTAAATGGTTAATCCAACCATTTCTAGTTTCAATCACACCCGATTTGGGCATATCTCCCTAGGTTTGAATCAATCTCAAATTCTGGCCATTGGTCTACAGATGATAGGTGGTGTAGTTCCAAAGGAAACATAATGTAATCGCTAAGAGTTTGAGGTGAATTAAATTCCTCTATTAGGAGTAATTGAGATGGGTATCATGAATCTTGTTTTGAAAGGCTTACAAGGTTAGGTCCGTCAAGGGTGTTGTTGAAAATAATAGATTAGGATAAGGTTGTAATTCCTCCGCAGGAATGTCATGAATTAGGATCTCTCTCCACCTACGGTGCTTAGTCTCCATTACTAAGATTTTCCCCAAGTTATAGGTCATCAAATAACAAAATCCTAAAGGTATAAGTGATGTATTATAGTGATTGATTTTCAAAGTTAGTTTTGAGATTGTGTGTTTTGTTCATAACCCTTCCCTGAGTAAATGAATTTAAAACTTTTAAGCAAACGGCTTTTTAAGTAACATTTTCTTAATGTTTCAAAATTTAATAGTTATGCAAGATAGAACTATTTTCAACATAAGATGGGTAATATGATTTACCAAAAAATCGATGTTTAAAATTTCTTAGCATCTAGTAGTTTTGTAAAAGATTAACCAAAAGAAATTTGCTTGTCAAAATAAGTGCCTTAGAAAAGTATTTCTTACAAGATATATGTTTTGCATAACTATAGTTTGGAGAAAAATCCATTTAAAAGTGAAAATATTAAGAGGATAAAATAGTCAGATATGTATGTCTGCACAAAGGCATAGGTGTCTAACACGTTCGAATAAAGTCTATTGGTGAGGACATGTTCAATTTATAGTCTCGGTTAAAAGGTTGGATTTATCTCTATGGTGTTGCTTAGTGAGCACTCGTATCGAAACTAATCCTTATAATTTAGTTAAGCCAATACTTTCCAGATGATGGAATTTTTGGTGATTAGGCCAGTGATAGTGGTTCGAATGGTTTTGTGATATCTTGGGATTTCTGTTGAGTTTTGAATGGTCTTACTGTACCGAGGGATCCTCCTCATAGAAGGTATGGAAAGTCTTTCCTAGGGAGATCATAGATAATATCCACTTATCAATATTGGGAGTAATGAGTGATGAGTGACATAGGAATCTATAGAGTGTCACCTAATTCCTTATATATACATATGGGGATGGGGAAAGGAAATGATAGTGATGGTAAGAAGGGAAAAGACTGTGACAAGTGCGACAAAACGAGATTGTGATTAAAGAAAATGTAAGTGCATAAATATGAAAGTTCATGAAATAAAATGACTAGTTGACAAGCTTCCAATTGGTGGTTCACGAAGTGATGAAAAGTAGGAATGTTATGACAACGAGAGTATACACACACGTAAATGAAGCATTTGGAAAATGAGTTGAGAATTTAGTCCGGACAAAATTTTATTATAACCATTCTCAGTGTTGCAAAATTCATCTCTGAGTCAGACATAGGTGGTCAGCCTATATCTCACTATCCCGGGTTGAATATAGATGACCAGTCTTTATCCCACCGAGGTTCCATGAATTTTGAAATACTCAGCTCAGTTATACTAAGACTATGTCCTTCACGAATACCAAGAGGTTCAGAAAGACAAAAGCAAGTGACCCAACTCGAGGTCGAATGATGAAACTATGCATGGAAAACATAATGCGGTGACATATACGATACGTGAACATGCTTATATGAAAGACAATTATAGTAATCAACTAGAATAAGTGAATATAATATACCAGATAATGAGACGCAAATCTCATCACCTAAGTCAGCAACAAACCACAAGTGAGGCATCATCTTGGCAGGCAGGCACGTGACGGTCATAGGGTTAAGTTTTTCGTAAAAGTAGCTATAGTCTAGGTTTTAAAAACACTTAGTTCGCTATAGCCAAAGCTCTGATACCAATCTGTCACACCCCCAAGATCGGGTCCAGCGGAAGCATACGTGTAGCTGGGGTGTAACTCAATCAGTATCACAACACAAGTATAAAAATGGTTTTCACTTTAATCATTTAGACTAAAATCGTTTAACCAAAAATAGTGAATTTACATCGTTAAAAGTAGTGCGGAAATAGGCCCGTAAAATGGTTTAAAACAGTCCCCATATAAATTATCAGAGTCTTCTATGACCATGCCATGCCCTGCCAAAACCTCCTGTAGCGTGCCATATGCTTAAAACCTGAAAATACATGCTAAAGTGTCAACACGAGGTTGGTGAGTTCATAGAGTTTGTTTAACAAATAATGCCTATAGAGAAAAGATCGCCCAGCAAAGGCATCGTAAATCCACTCAGTTGCAAGTCCCGCCATAAGAGACTTGTAACCTGTGTGTTTACAACCCACTGCCAAATGTATTAAAGTCTACGTGAACAAAGGTAATAATAGTATCCAAATTCCAAGATAAATATAGCAAAACGGCTATATAAATAAAATGATTCAGTCAAAGAGGTTATCTAAACAATACTGACAATGTCGCCAGACAAACAATACTGACAATGTCGCCAGATAAACAATTATGACAATGTCGCCAGATAAGCAATTATGACAACGTGGTCATGTACATAAGTTTAATCAATCCCATGAAATACAAGAAAATCAAACATACCAATGAATGCAGGTGGTTAAATATACCAAAGAAATACCGGTAGTCAAGCATACTAATGAAGTGCAGGTGATCAAATATATATTTAGATAAAGCTGGGAATATTTGAGAAATCAACCAGGTAAAACAAGTAATGCGTTTTAAGTAAAACGAGCATGTATTCTCCCCCAAAGAGTTTATAAAACAATTAAAATAGTAGGGGCTATGACTCACCTGGAGCGATAGCTATGATGACAAGAATGGATACACTGAAATGAGGCACGATCTCTAACCGCAACCTAATATGAGTAATAACGATCTACCTTAGATCATGACATAATGAAATGAATGCACGTGCACATGATGCCTATACCACTCGTGACTTGGAAATATTCGTTATTGTCATAGTAAAATAGTTTCCATATTTTAGGAAAAATAAGTCCCAATGGAGTCATAAAAACTTGTCGTAATATATCGTATAAAAATGTTAGCGTTCTATTCCTCGTATCGAAAATCTTAAAATAACGTCGTTAAGTCTTATGAATATTCCTTGGGTCATACGTATTTCGTTTGTTAAGAATATAGTCCTTAGTAATATTTCTAGAAAATATACCATTTAGTGCGTAAGTTATTATTTTCTAGTAGTGACTATATATATATATATATATATATATATATATATATATATATATATATATATATATATATATATATATATATATATATATATATATATATATATAGTTTTGACGATGTTAAAACGCGTATAACTTGGTCGTTTTAAGCTCATTTTACTCGTTCTTTATATCCCCGGAATCGTGGGACAAAATACTAACATATTTTTGATAAGTCGGGATGGTTAGATTTAGTTTTACGCCTCGAATTTGCCCGTGAGTACTGTTCATCAGCAAGCAGTTTTTCAGAAAATAGTTTTCGTCGTTAAATTCGGAAAATCATATCTCCTTCGTTATTAACTCGTTTTAATCCGTTCTTTCGCCCACGGCTTCGTTTTTGAAAGTATTTTCTAAATCTTGGGTCAAAAATAATCCTTGAGTTCCTGAGTTTCCCACGTTTTTAAAATAGTAACAGTATGTATATGTATATTTTCCAAAATCATTTTCCTAGTTTCAAACTTCATCCAAACCACTTTCAATCACCACAAAACTAGTCTAATCCTACCATACACCTTCTTAGGGTGTCATGGGTTCCTAAACATCACAAACCAAGTGGATCTAACAAGGATCTAACTATAATCCATTTCTAGGACTCAAAAATTAGATATGTATAAAATAGAGTGGTATAAATAACATATGCATGAAAATCTTGTATAAAAATCATATGAACATAATTAGAACTTGGTAAAATTATAAAAATGAGTTTGACATACTTACTTCAAAGATTGGAGAGTTTTTGGAGATGAAAACCTAATTAACCTAAAGGTTTTTATTTCAAAACCTTAAAATAGGTAACTAATGGAACTTATAAATGACTTGATCTTGAAATTTTGGTGATTCTTGCCTCTTGTGTTGTTGTTGCCGTGCACTCCCAAGGAGAGAAAAAGAGAAAGAGTTGTTTGATAGATCTAGTGAAATAAGAGGAAATATCTAAATATATGATATGTATATTTTATTTTAGACAAACTATGACATGTTTTAATGAGTGAGTAAGATTTTCAAAGGTGTAAGAGGTTTGGTGATGGGGAGGGACGGCAAGAATAAGGGGTAGGAAGAAAATATAGATTTTTGTAGACTTTTGGTTGAATATGTTATATATTATTAGTTTTAGGTGATACCGGGTACCGAGTTAACTAAAAATAATTTTAACGGAGTTAACCGGGACATAATAAAGTCATAAAAATTGTAAAAATAATATTCCTGATGAGAATCGGAAGTTAAAATAATGATCGGGTTGAAATATCGTAAACCGACGGAGTTATAGGCTTCGACCGGAAAACGTAGCAATTGATTTGAAAACACCGGGTAAATTAATATTATAATTTTTATATTATTAAAATGAATATAAAAATATATTTGGATCATAGTCGGGAGTGTCGGACGTGTTATTCTCGTTTATAGTTCGCGTATTAGTGTTTATCTAAAATAAACATACGTAAATCGTTACTTATACCAAAAGTATTAATTTAATTATCCTACGAGTGGAATAGTATGCAAGTGCCATAATAATGATACGTAGACTATTTCTAGTCTGTATGAGATGTCCCAAATGATAATGCATGAATTCGCTCCTGAACCAAAACGGTTACGCGAATTTGAATACTCGTAAACTAAATTTATGATGAGATGAGTAATGCACGTGAATAGTGGTTTTCTTCCGGGAATGAATAGTGTCAAGTGAATAGTAAATTTTCTGAATGTTTCTCGGAATGTCAAATTGACCTCAAAAACGATGAATAGTGATTGATGAATAGTAATTGATGAATAGTAACTTGTGAATAGTAAATTGTCGAGGTTTGGAAAATGACCGGAAATTACGAGTTGTGACATTATCAATACCATTCGTTAGTTTTGAAAATAACGTTTATCGTCGAAAAATACATTTTTGACGTCTCGTTAAGTTAATAACCACTTTTCATGTAAATATGTTGAAACGGTACTCCACGATCCTTGTTTGGTGTTCTATCGGCAAATATAAGGATTTTGTAACAAAAATAACATTTTCATTACTTGAAAATATGCCCAAAATGGCCTCGCAAAACAAGTCGCGAAATGTTGTACGTTAAGGGTTAGTGATGAAACTCGGCGTTTTTGAAAACCTTGTAACAATATCTAGAAGTCGTGTCATTTAACTTTTTGCTATACGGGTCTTGATCGATGAGAAAATCGACTCTCATTGTTGTTACTTGAAAATATTATGTTCAACACTTAGAAAATTTTATTATAGTAAAAGCTGTCAAAATATATATAGTTTATCAGGTATATAGATGAGATCGTAGTTTGTTCGTTATAAGTCTATTCGATGAACGGCCAATTGATTTGAAAAGTAGTCTGGGAATACTTGATTTTACTTAACTACGGCTCGGACTCAAACTGATCCGATCATAAAGAAAAACAGCCGTGAAAGTGGTGTCTCGCAAGGACAGTTTTGCGGCAAAAATTGCAATAGAAAGAAAAGCTGATGGAAATATATATATATATATATATATATATATATATATATATATATATATATATATATATATATATATATATATATATATATATATATATATATATATATATATATCGCCGGATTTCAAACACTTGTATCTTTTTCGTTATAAGCCCGTTTTCTATGTTCTTTATATCCCCGCGAAGGTAATCAAATATACTTTAGGTTTCTCAAGGTCTCGGCTAGTCTAGATATCATTAAATCTCAGTTTTCCTAGCTAGAAAAATCAGGACAGATTCAATATTTTCAGAAAATATAGTTTTCGTCATTAATCTTGAAAATAGCATATCTTTTTCGTCGTAACTCGGATTTTAGTGATTCAAGCGGCCACGGTTTCGTATTTGAGAGTATTTTCTGAATATCTAACCCAATATTACCCAGAAACCCCTGAAGTTTCCACATTGGGCAAAGATGGACAGCAACTATATTTGAAAATATTTTTCGTCGTTAAATTTGAGAAAATCATATCTTCTTCGTTATTAACTCGTTTTTATCCCAGTTTTCGGCCATAGTTTTGTCTCGGAATGTATCTTCTAAATCTTTGGTCCAAAGTTACACCCTAGACCCTGAGTTTCCCATGTTTCATGTTTTTGGACAGAACCTTTATATAGTTTATAAAAATCAACTTTTCTAGTTCAAGGCTTATTCAAAACTTAACCAAACTATCTCAAATCAACTCCACAAATACCCAATCCTACCATACACCTTCTTAGGGTGTCATAGGGTCCTAAACATCACCAATCTTGGTGGATCTCATGAGATTACTAGTGAAATTTATAGATCTATGTTTATAAAAACAAAATGAGTAATAAGTGGTATGGATCTTACATACTTGCATGTTTTACCAATATATCTTGAAAATACATAAAAATATAAAGTAAATGAAAGTTTGAAAAGATCAAAAGTGTTTTTGAAGCTTACTTGAAATATTGGAGTGATTTGAGGAGAAAATGATTAATAATCTAGGGTTTTTACCACAAAACCCCAACTAGATCATGATTAGAACTTGATAAACACTTGGATCTTGAAAAGTTTATGGTTTCTTCCTTGTTTATTTGCCTTGGCCGATTATGTGGAGATGAGGAGAGAAAGAGAGGGTTTTGCTAGTTTTGTTTGATGTGGAAATGAAGAAATGTGGAAGAAATGAAGTATAGATGTATATGTATATGGTCTTGGTCAAAGTCTTTATGGTCTTGGTCATAAGGGAGGACATGGGGCGGCAAACAAGGAAAAGGGGGGAGGCTTGTTGGTGGCTCATTAAATGAGCTTGTCCCCAAAGTGTATGTATTAGTTTAATTCTTTTGTGTATTAGGCGTTATCGGGTACCGAGTTAACTAAAAATAAATGTTAACGAGGTGAAATAAAATACGACGAAGTTGTAAAAGTTGTAAAATATTATTCCTTGCAAGAATCGGGTGTTAGAAAAATTATTGAATTGAAATAACGCAAACCGACGAAGTAATAAGCTCCGACCGTGAAATATAGTAATCGGTTTCAAAACACCGGGTAAATTAATAATATAATTTTTATATTATTAAATGAGTATGAAAACATGTTAGGATCGTAGTCGGGAGTATTGGGTATACGTTCGTAGTAAAAACTGAGTGGTAACGTTAATTACAAATTAAACATACGTATATAGAAATAATGCATATCCGTGTAGGTTCTAAAGTGATGACGATGTGTAGACTACTCTAGTCTATATGACGTGTCGTTAATGAATGATGCATGAATTCGCAGCTAAACCACATTGGTTACGCGAATTTGAAGACCCGTAAACTCAGTTTACATAAGGGTGAATGATGATCATGAATAGTGATTCCCTCCGAGAATAAATAGTGTCACATGAATAGTAAAATTTCTGAACGCTTCTCGGAATCACAAACTGACTCCGAAAATGATGAATAGTAAAATGATGAATAGTGACCGGTGAATAGTAAATGATGAATAGTAACTGATGAATAGTGAATAGAAGAAATGTCCTGAAAATGCGGGTTGTTACAGTCTCACCCCCTTAAAAGGAACTTCATCCCGAAGTTTAGTTTGTATTGGTCTTTCGAGTGGTATTGGTGAAAAGTTGATGATTTTTATCGCGTATACTACTGAGCTCTAACAAGGTTCAAGTCGGACGGCCACTAGGCCTACTCTGTTAGAAATGTTGAATGGTCCAGTGTATATCGGGTTTAACTTTCTGAAGTTTTCTGAATGGTATCATGCCTTTCCTAGGCAGAACTTTCAACTTAATCCTGCCACGAACTTGATATTCTAATGGTTTACAACTTATCGAACTTGTAACTGATTCTTGATTTGTAGGAAATTCCTGGTTATTTCATGATTGCTTATGGGACTAGTGAGTTGGGCTTTTCCAAATTTCAATCCGTCAATGGATGTTGGCACTTCGACCATTGAGTGCTTCAAATGATGTAGTCTCTATGCTCGTGTGGTAACTATGGTTGTAAAAGAGTCCGATTTATGGAAAATGGTAAGTCCAACCATTTCTAGAGTCAATCACTCATGCCCTGAGCATATCTTCCTATGTTTGAATCGTTCTCTAATTTCTGACCATTGGTCTGCAGATGATAGGTGGTGTAGTTCCAAAGGAATCTTAATGAAATCGCTAGGAGTTCGAGGTGAATCAAATTCCTCTATTAGGAATAATTGAAATGTGTATCATGAATCTTGTTTTGAAAGACTTACAAGGTTAAGTCCGCCAATGTTCTGAAAGGCCCAAGGCGCACTAAGGCGCAAAGGAGGTCAAAGAGCCTCGAGTCGAGGCGCAAACCAAGGCGCGGGATTCATAAATATGAGGCGCACTATACATTTAGGTTTTTTTTATAACATATGTAACAACTTATGTAGCTTAAATAACACAAAAATATCAATATTCAATGCATAATGCACTTAATAGTTATTACATCTAACAAATGTTGCATTTAAACCCAAAATATTAAGCAGGCAACATATCAGAATCCATGAACTCCCCTAAATTTCTGAATATACATTACAATATATGAGTTTATGACTTATAAAATTTAACAAATTACCGTGTATCAAACTATCAACTATCAACAACAAAAAATTTATAGTTGTTTGGCAACACTTAACACTAAAGAAACAACATTTGTATCTGTTAATAAGCTACTATTCTTAGACATTAGATTACAAAAAAACATAGTTCTTTGTTGATTGTGTGTTTTAGTTATTTTCTAAAATATTAGGTTTATTAGATACTTTATAACTTAAAGGGCCAAATGTATATAACATGCAAGCCCAAAATGTATCTTACTATTAAGAAAAAAAGGCCAAAACCCCGTTACATCTTCTAGGCGCACAAATCCTCAAGGCGCTAAAGCGCAAAAATCCCCAAGGCGCTGCGATTTTTATGGGATTTATGCATGTCGTGAGCCTCGATCTAAAAAAATCCCAAAGACTGGAGCCTCGTGGGATTTAGGGAGTAGGCGCGCCTTAGGCGCGATTTTTAAAACATTGAAGTCCGCAAAAGGGTGTTGTTGAAAATAATAGATTAGGATAAGGTTGTGATTCCTCCGCAGGAATGTCATGAGTTGAGTCTTTCTCCACCTGCGATGCTTAGTCTCCGTTACTAAGATTTTCCCCAAGGTCTATGTCATCAAATCACAAACTCCTAAAGGTATAAGTGAGGTAATATAGTGATTGATTTTCAAAGTTTGTTTTGAGATTGTGTGTTTTGTTCATGACCTTCCCTGAATAAATAAATTTACAATTTTTAAGCAAGCAGCTTTCTAAGTAACGTTTTTCTCGATGTTTCAAAATTTAATAGTTATGCAAGATAGGACTATTTCCAACATGAGGTGGATAATACGGTTTACCAAGAATTGGTGTTTAAAATTTCTTAACATTCAATGGTTTTGTAAAAGAATAACCAAAAGGAATTTACTTGTCAAATAAGTGCCTCAGAAAAGTGTTTCTTACAAGATATATGTTTTGTATAACGGTTGGGTGGAGAAAAAATCCATTTAAAAGTGAAAGTATTAAGATGATAAAATAGCCAGGTATGGATGTCTGCACAAATGCATATGTGTCTAACATGTTCGAATAAAGTCTATTGGTGAGCACATGTTCAATTTATAGTCTTGGGTAAGAGGTTGGATTTATCTCTATGGTGTTGCTTAGTGAGCACTCGTATCGAAACTAATCCTGTAATTCAGTCAAGCCAATACTTTCTAGATGCTGGAATTTTTGGCGATCAGGCCAGTGATAGTGGTTCGAATGGTTTTGTGATATCTTGATATTTCTGTTGAGTCTTGAATGGTCTTAATGTACCGAGGGATCCTCCTTATAAAAGGTATGGAAAGTCTTTCCTAGGGAGGTCATTGATAATATCCACTTATCAATATAGGGAGTAGTGAGTGATCAGTGACATAGGAATCTATAAGGTGTCACCTAATTCTTTGTATATATGGGGGTGGGGAAAAGAAATGATAGTGATGGTGAGAAGGGAAGAGACTGTGACAACTGCGACATAATAAGATTGTGATAAAAGAAAATACTGTGATATAAGTGTACCGTGCATAGACGTAAATGTTCATGAGATGAAATGACCAGTTGACGTACTTTCAAGCGGCGGTTCACGAAGTGATGAAAAGTATTAATGTTCCAACAATGAGGGTATACACACACATGAATGAAGCATTTGGAAAATGAGTTGAGAATTTATTCCAGACAAAATTTTATTATAACCATTCTCAGTGTTGCAAAATTCATTTCTGAGTCGGATATAGGTGGTCAACCTATGTCCCACTATCCCGGGTTGAATGTAGATGATCAGTCTACATTCCACCGAGGTTCCATGAATTTTGAAATACTCAGCTCAGTTATACTAAGACTATGTCCATCACAATTACCAAGACGTTCAGGAAGACAAAAACAAGTGACCAACTCGAGGTCAAATTATGAAACTATGCAAGGAAAAAACATAGCGTGGTGACATATATGATACGTGAACATGCTTATATGAAAGACAATTATAGAAATCAACTATAATGAATGAATATGATATATCGGACAATGAGCTACAAATCTCATCACCTATGTCAGCAACTAACCAAAAATGAGGCTTCAGCTTGGAAGGCAGGCACGTGATGCTCATAGGGTTAAGTTTTCGTAAAAGTAGCTATAGTTTAGGTTTTAAAAACACTTAGTTCGCTATAGCCAAAGCTCTGATACCAATCTGTCACACCCCCAGAATCGGGTCCAGCGGAAGCATACATGTAGCTGGGGTGTAACTCAATTGGTATTACAAAACAAGTGTAAAATGGTTTTCATTTCAATCATTTAGAATAAAATCGTTTAACTAAAAGTATTGAATTTACATTGTTTAAAATTTGTGCGGAAGTAGGCCCTTAACATAGTTTAAAACGGTCCCCAAATGAATATCAGAGTCTTCTATGACCATGCCATGCCCTGCCAAAACCTCCAGTAGCGTGTCATTGCTTAATACCTGAAAGTACATGCTAAAACGTCAACACGAGGTTGGTGAGCTCATAGAGTCTAGTGTAAAATGAAATACATTGCATTTAAATGAAGATTTCCCGGCAAAGGCATCGTAAATCCACTCAGTTGCAAGTCCCGCCATAAGAGACTTGTAACCTGTGTGTTTACGACCCACTGCCAAATATGAATTGGTTTATGTAAACAAAAGTAATAAGTATTTTGAGGAACACGAGATTTTCAGTAGGGTTAACCATTATAAAAAATACAACGTTAACCCAAAAGTAAAATACAATGCCTTAAGCTCATGACCCCGAAGCTCGACGTAATCGTATGCAATCAAGCATAAAATGCCCCAAGTAAGCGTTTGCCAGACACTCGGAAGTAATCCGAATGATATGCGTCCGTTTGACAGGTTGGCGCGACCAACTCGGACGGGGTGTCAACCCAAATAGATCTATCCACAGCATTCGCGCTCACACGCATGTAATTAACGGTTCATGATAAAGGGGACTTCAGTGGCAGTAATAGGTAACTCAGGCAATGTAACAATTTTGTATTTATGTCCGCAATAAAGTAATGTACTTGCATTCGTAATAAAGTAATCAAGGATGGAATAGGTAATTCATAATGTATTCAAGTATTCAATCAAGTATTTCAACCATCCAGTAATGTTTGAGAAAATGAATCGCGTTCAAGTAAAACAAGCATTGAATTTAAAAAGTAAGGAGCATGTATCTTCCCCCAAAACAGTTGTAAAACAAGTAAAAGTAGGGGTTATGAACTCACCTGGTGCGATAGCTACGATGACAAAAGTGAACACACAGAAATGAGGCACGATCTCTAACCGTAACCTAACATGAATGGTATGATCTAATGTAAGAAATGAAATAATGCTACACATGCAAATACATATGTTATCGATACCATTCGTTAGTTTTGAAAATAACGTTTATCGTCGAAAAATACATTTTTGACGTCTCGTTAAGTTAATAACCACTTTTCATGTAAATATGTTGAAACGGTACTCCACGATCCTTGTTTGGTGTTCTATCGGCAAATATAAGGTTTTTGTCGCAAAAATAACATTTTCATTACTTGAAAATATGCCCAAAATGGCCTCGCAAAACAAGTCACGAAATGTTGTACGTTAAGGGTTAGTGATGAAACTCGGCGTTTTTGAAAACCTTGTAACAATATCTAGAAGTCGTGTCATTTAACTTTTGGCTATACGGGTCTTGATCGATGAGAAAATCGACTCTTATTGTTGTTACTTGAAAATATTATGTTCAACACTTAGAAAATTTTATTATAGTAAAAGCTGTCAAAATATATATAGTTTATCAGGTATATAGATGAGATCGTAGTTTATTCGTTATAAGTCTATTCGACGAACGGCCAATTGATTTGAAAAGTAGTCTGGGAATACTTGATTTTACTTAACTACGGCTCGGACTCAAACTGATCCGATCATAAAGAAAAACAGCCGTGAAAGTGGTGTCTCGCAAGGACAGTTTTGCGGCAAAAATTGCAATAGAAAAACTGATGGAAATATATATATATCGCCGGATTTCAAACACTTGTATCTTTTTCGTTATAAGCCCGTTTTCTATGTTCTTTATATCCCCACGAAGGTAATCAAGTATACTTTAGGTTTCTCAAGGTCTCGGCTAGTCTAGATATCATTAAATCTCAGTTTTCCTAGCTAGAAAAATCGGGACAGATTCAATATTTTCAGAAAATATAGTTTTCGTCATTAATCTTGAAAATAGCATATCTTTTTCGTCGTAACTCGGATTTTAGTGATTCAAGCGGCCACGGTTTCGTATTTGAGAGTATTTTCTGAATATATAACCCAATATTACCCAGAAACCACTGAAGTTTCCACGTTGGGCAAAGATGAACAACAACTATATTTGAAAATATTTTTCGTCGTTAAATTTCGGAAAATCATATCTTCTTCGTTATTAACTCGTTTTTATCCCTGTTTTCGGCCATAGTTTTGTCTCGGAATGTATCTTCTAAATCTTTGGTCCAAAGTTACACCCTAGACCCTGAGTTTCCCACGTTTCATGTTTTTCTACAGAACCTTTATATAGTTTTTAAAAATCAACTTTTCTAGTTCAAGGCTTATTTAAAACTTAACCAAACTATCTCAAATCAACTCCACAAATACCCAATCCTACCATACACCTTCTTAGGGTGTCATGGGGTCCTAAACATCACCAATATTGGTGGATCTCATGAGATTACTAGTGAAATTTATAGATCTATGTTTATAAAAATAAAATGAGTAACAAGTGGTATGGATCTTACATACTTGCATGTTTTACCAATATATCATGAAAATACATAAAAATATAAAGTAAATGAAAGTATGAAAAGATCAAAAGTGTTTTTGAAGCTTACTTGAAATATTGGAGTGATTTGAGGAGAAAATGATTAATAATCTAGGGTTTTTACCACAAAACCCCAACTAGATCATGATTAGAACTTGATAAACACTTGGATCTTGACAAGTTTATGGTTTCTTCCTTGTTTCTTTGCCTTGGCCGATTATGTGGAGATGAGGAGAGAAAGAGAGGGTTTTGCTAGTTTTGTTTGATGTGGAAATGAAGAAATGTGGAAGAAATGAAGTATACATGTATATGTATATAGTCTTGGTCAAAGTCTTTATGGTCTTGGTCGTAGGGGGTGGGCATGGGGCGGCAAACAAGGAAAAGGGGGGAGGCTTGTTGGTGGCTCATTAAATGAGCTTGTCCCCAAAGTGTATGTATTAGTTTAATTCTTTTGTGTATTAGGCGTTATCGGGTACCGAGTTAACTAAAAATAAATGTTAACGAGGTGAAATAAAATATGACGAAGTTGTAAAATTTGTAAAATATTATTCCTTGCAAGAATCGGGTGTTAGAAAAATTATTGAATTGAAATAACGCAAACCGACGAAGTAATAAGCTCCGACCGTGAAATATAGTAATCGGTTTCAAAACACCGTGTAAATTAATAATATAATTTTTATATTATTAAATGAGTGTGAAAACATGTTAGGATCGTAGTCGGGAGTATTGGGTATACGTTCGTAGTAAAAACTGAGTGGTAACGTTAATTACAAATTAAACATACGTATATAGAAATAATGCATATCCGTGTAAGTTCTAAAGTGATGACGATGTGTAGACTACTCTAGTCTATATGACGTGTCGTTAATGAATGATGCATGAATTCGCAGCTAAACCACATTGGTTACGCGAATTTGAAGACCCGTAAACTCAGTTTACGTAAGGGTGAATGATGATCATGAATAGTGATTCCCTCCGAGAATGAATAGTGTCACATGAATAGTAAAAATTTTGAACGCTTCTCGGAATCACAAACTGACTCCGAAAATGATGAATAGTGACCGGTGAATAGTAAATGATGAATAGTAACTGATAAATCATGAATAGAAGAAATGTCCTAAAAATGCAGGTTGTTACAATTTCACATTGGTGGTTTGAGGTTTGAGTGATGAAAGGTTATGAGGTTTGAGTAATATGTCTCTTTGTGAGTTTTTGACAAGGCATGATGTAGGATGGTTTAAAGTATTGTAGAAGAGGAAAAACAGTGAACCAGTTCGTGACACCTCTACTGGGGACGGTCCTTTAAATCATTCGACGGTCCTTTAACGATAAGGGACCGTCAATGCAATAAGGGACCACCGTCACTAAGGTGCAGAGTCTCTCCAGTTTCTGTTTTTCCCAGATTAAATGATAGGAGTAATCAAATGATTAAGTAATGGTTTAGGTAATAAGGTGGGATTGTGACACTAGACACCCTAAAGGAAGATTATGATCTAGTGTGAGGAGGAATAAGCCTAGTTACATAAGAATAAAAAATATAAGCATGTAAGCCATTTAATCATGCATCACATAATAGTTTAGGTGCACAAATACCATGTAAGCCATATAAAGAGATGCATACAAAACATGTTTATTATGCAAGAATAAAGTAAAACATGTTGACATTTAGCACATAAGAGCAAGTTGTTGATTACAACTATTAATTACATATATGCAAGTAATCTAGGTTTGTCAAGGAAAATCCTAATTACTACTGGTATAACGTCCAATCTTAACCGGAGACAAAGATCATCGATATAAAATGTCTTTAGTCAAATGTAGGAATAGAAATTTTTCATGTTAGAGAATGGATATGAGACTATTACTAGTGGTGCTCAATTAAGGCTAAACACGACCATTTTTACAGGTTTACCGCAAACCTAACTTCTCTTTTGGAAGCAATTTAACCGTTAGGTCAAATTGAATTTCTAGTGCAATAGGTTCTCCAGTAGCCATTCTCATATTAGAAAATTTGGAATTCCTATACTTTCCCATCGAAGTTTTCCAAAGATGATATTGGCCGATTTCGCTAGAACATATCCTAATATAACTCAACTAACAATATTTTAAAAGGCAGTTAATGAAAATGACTTGTCTTACACAACATTCTAACGAAGGCATGTGAGGTATTTAAATCATGTGTTTGATATTTATAGTTTGTTTGGTTTAGATGGTGCATTACATGATCACATCTTTGTTTGTTGAGTTCTTTTTTTAACATGTTTTGGTTTCAAGAATACTCCATAGTAAATCTTGAGAAAGAGAGACAAGGTTACTTATATATCTTATAATGTTTTATGTAGTATTATTGAGAGAAAACATATTGTATCTTTTTACAAATATGCTTGTTTAAAAGGACAAACTTTTCACTCTTATGAGTTGCTTATGACAACAAGTATTTTAGTTATTATGTTATTAATGAATCTTACTTGTTTATGCAATGACACACGTTGTATTAGGTTTTTTCCAAAATCTAATATCCTACATTTTTTAAACAAGTTATCTTGTAACATAACCATTCATGTTACAAAAGAAGTGGAATGCATAGGATATAAATTATCCTTTAGAAATACATATTATCTTGTTGGAGATTAATGATGTATTATGTGTGACATCTTTACTTGACATGGGATTTTGAGTCTTGAATCGTTTATGAGTAAAGTCTACATATTATAAATATATTAAAAGCCCGGGATTGCTTCTACAGTACACGTGCTTCAAAGAATTGTACCGCACAGTTGACTAAACAGTAGCATTTGTGCTGTCTCATGTTGTACGTACTGTAGCAGTACTGTAGCAGATGTACTGTAGATTTATTTTTTTATTTTTATTTTTTTTTTTTTGTAACTATGAATAATTTTCCTTAAATAAAAAAATACAAAACTTGCACAAAAACATTTTATTATGCGGTTATTCATTTTTGTTTAAAAAAAACAAATAACAAAAACAATACAAAACAAAAATACTAAGAAAAATACAACACCATAAAAAAAATAACAAATCCGCGGCAAAGCGCGGGCTACCCCGCTAGTGTTGTTTGTTTGCTCGTGTTTGGGTTTTCGGAAATGACACATTTACAAATTGCGTTGAAATGTAAATTGCTTGAATGTTTCGAATGAAACATACAAGTTGTCAATCCTACTTCATTGTGTATTTTAAGCATCTTTTAAACATATTAGTTTAATATTTGGAATACAACTTTTGGGCAAGAAGACTTAATATGACATTATCAGCACAAGTGTGAGTTATGATCTTATGCATATTCTTTTTGTCTTGATAAGGATGTCATCATTTTCATACCAATCGAGTGTGATTGAGTATGTAGGTTCAAGATAATATGTTATGTTATATCTTGAAGCTAGACAAATAATGACTCCAATTTCATGTTCATACTCAAAATCTTATCAATTAGATTCGATAATTATATCAATCATTATTCGAATAATGAATGGATATAAGTTCAAATCTTTCTTTACCCTCACAACCACTCTCTTTAATAAAGAAAATAAGTAAATATTTATGGAATGTGCTTCATCAAATTTAATACTTTTTGTATGTGTGAGGTTAATAATAATGACATGTTAACTTAATGATTAAAGATTGTCATTTATTTTTGTGTGCATAAACTATTTATTATTACATATAATATGCATAGTTTTTGACATTTCATAAGTATAAAAATAATTATCCTAACAATTTTTATACAATACACAACTTATGAAAAAATAGTTTATGACTACATGTTTGAAACAATTAGTGTGTGTTCAAATACATGCAAGGTTCAAGAATATATTTTCTTTTACTTAAGTACTAATGTATTATTAAAAACCTTTATCTTGTTTAGGCAACCCATGAAAACACAAGATAAGTGCATGTAATGTTTTAGAAATCATGTTGAAGAAGTGTTAAATATTTTAATGTGACACATTTTATCACTTGAACCTTTGGATAGATAATTGTGTAATACAATTATTTTTGACAAACATGATTAATCAACTTAGTCTACATATCTAAGTGATTTACTAAAACATTATAACATAAACAAGCAATCAAAAGCACATAATCATTTAGCATGGCACACACAAAGATTCGTAATTATTTTGTATGTTAGATACAACAATGTATACATAGCTTGATTTAGTTTTAAACCAAAATAATTTTCCTCCCCATTTTAAAAATTTAGAAAAGATTGTTATTTTGAAAAGATAAAGACTTAATTTTTCAAATATTCATTTACTAGAAGTGTTCGACTTGAAAGTAAGAGTAAAATGCAAGTTTTACGTTAAAACGTGACATACGCTTTTGACTACTATGTAGTATTTTGCATTTACAACTTAATTAAATTTAGAATCAATCCTTACAAGTATTTTTAAATGAAAGTACATTAAATTACCTTTAAAATGGCGGGTGGCACGACTCTTATGGACTTACGGTTGGTTTTATATGAATTTTCAAAGTTTGACACTTTTCTGGTGGAGGTCCCTTAATTACCTGACGGTCCCTTTGTAATAAAGTACTGCCTAGAGATAAAGGACCGCTCCCAGTAAGCAAAAACACATTTTTGTGTAAAAATTCATTTCCATCAAGCTAGTATACGAAGTGCATTCAACCAACAAAACTAGTATGAATTAAACAAAAAAGCACATGTTCAGCAACTACACACTTTTCATATTTAATCCCTCTTAATGAGAAATTTGATACGCGTACTGTACTCTATTTTAAAAACCATTTGTTTTGAAAACTAGAGCGACGTGGCTCTGATACCAATTGTAGAAACGTAGAGGGGGTGAATACGTTCCTCTTTAAAACATAAAATGTTTCGTATCAAATTTTCGATCAAGCGTGACTAAATATGAACAGTGGTTATGTCACTCATAACAATCATATATGTCACTTAAGAACAAGTATGCAATCAATCACATAAACATAAAACGTAACACTACGTTCAAATGTTTTTAGATAATTATGATTACTGATGAGGCGAAAAGTGTTACGCTTTTAGGGGGTCATTTAATTATTAGGTCGTGATTATTTGATCAAATATTGCCTCAAATCGTTCATTTTGTCATTTTATGTACTTTGGAGAAGAAATCTGGAAAAGGAAGCATTCTGGACATTTTTGGAGCGAAAGTGAAGAAAACGACAAAGTCTCCAAAATCAAGCTGGAAACAGTACCTGACGGCATCACGCTCTAAAGGTGACGGCGTCATGTGTTGGCAAAGAGGTGAATATGAAGTTTACACGAGAGGCGCCAGAAAGATTTTTGGGTTTAAAGAGTGACAACGTCACCCTTTGTGACGCCTAGGCCGTTACGTGCAATTTAATGGGTGACGGCCAAGAGAAGATTTTCAAGTGACGGCGTCAGATCTGGATCTAGGCAATCCGAGGAAAGCATTGGCGGCTAGTTGACGGCGTCACATGTATAACGTGACGCCGTCAGATTATATTCTCTATATATGGTTTTCTAATTTTCATTCATAAGAGAGAGAACTTTTGGAGGAACTTTACCATAAACCCTACGTCGAATTTTCACATTCTTGTAAGGGTTTCAAACCCTTCTTTCATCCATGTTTAAGTAAAGATAAGTCTTCCAATACTCATTCAATATGTTTATGTGTTGTTTGATTCTATCTTATGCTTGTCTTTACATTAACATGCTAGGCTAGGTTTGTTTGTGTTTGCTTAGATGTAATGAAACCTGGCTATTGATTATTGGTAGATTGTTTGTTATTAATTGTTGTTGGATGAATGATTTTGATGTTAGGCTTAAGAAAACTGGCTATTCTCCAATTGGTAACTTGCTTGAACGTCTTAAGAAACATGAATAGGATGTGTACTAAGATTTTAATGGTGGTATTTAATGCATAAGTGACTACTAAGGATGCCATGTTAGGAGCTAGTTGTCGGCTCGACATAGAAAGAGGTAGAAGCTTATAGAGTTGGGGAAGATCGTACACGGCCCCACGAATGGTATTAAAGAATATAACCCATCATCCATGCAATTGTAACAAACTATGCAATTAATGAAAGATAGCTAGGGATTAGTGAAATCTAAGTAAACATGTTTCTCTCATTATAAGGTTTTTCTCACATTTATTTTCTTGTTATTTTATTTTTATTGCATTTGTAGTTATTTGGGTTGTTGACTAGCAACTAATTCCGCCCACTCCTCTAATACCTGAGATTTTTACTAGCCTTCAATAAAACATAAAAATACAAAAAGAATCATCCCTCACCTCTAGACCTAGTTTAATTAAGTTTTTATCCTAACGAACACTATTCCCCAAGGAGAACGATCAATCCCCCGGTACTTGCCATACACTATACTACATCGGTCAGGTACATTGCCTGGTGGGGATTGCAAGCTTCTCGAGATCCCTCGAGAGGTAAAACTTTTTGCAAGGTTGCAAAACCACGCATCAATTACACTGTGGACGGTCCCTAATATACACCGGCGGTCCCTTAAATATTTGGGGACCGTCCCTATATAAAGGACCGCCACCAGTGGGCAGGTCTATTACATCTGATTGAGTTTTCTTTTGTTTTACGTTTCTAAGTTAACTAGTTTATATCATAAGCATACACACAACAAACCACACAAACCTAAATGCAATGCAAGTATGGAAAGT
Organism: Artemisia argyi; assembly: GCA_030686995.1. Taxonomy (NCBI): domain Eukaryota; kingdom Viridiplantae; phylum Streptophyta; class Magnoliopsida; order Asterales; family Asteraceae; genus Artemisia; species Artemisia argyi. The sequence continues at coordinate 49,075,805 of CM060676.1, forward strand.
AAAGAGATAGGAAAATAAAACGCAAACCGAACACGATGATTTATAGTGGTTCGACACGAAGCACCTCTTCGTCCTACTCCACTCCCCGAGTACCACACTCGAGAGTTACTTCACTAATCAACACGCTCCTTCAGGCGGAACAAATCGTACACAAGCTTACACGAGGTTTAATGACACTAAGTAGAATGTCGAGTTCTAATCCTAGCTAGAACCAATCTATACCAAGACCCACGTGGCTACACGAACAAGCACTCTTGTCCTACTTAGATCGACACACGATCTAAGCCGTCACACGAACGAGTACTCCCGTTCACTAGATTCTTCACACTAAGACACACTTGGATCTTCACCTAATCCAAGTCTTCACACACGACACACTTGGATCTTCACCCAATCCAAGTCTTCACATACAACACACTTGGATCCTTTCCCTATCCAAGTCTTCACACAATGATTTAACTAAGTCCTAACCTAACCACTTAGGACATCACTCTCCTTACAACAAATACATGAACAAATCTAGTTACAAGAGTTCTTGGATCTTCATCTTCTCCAAGTTCACACACATATATCTCCGTCCTCGACTCACACACAAGTCAGAAGTATTTACAATATCTACAACACCTATAACCGTAACACTTGTTACGTTTGTGTGTGGACACCTATAAAATCTCGAATCTTCATCTACGTCGAGAGTTCTTCTCTTGCACTTTGCGGAAGAGGAACACACTTTAACTTCTCTAATCTTCATCTACGTCGAGAGTTCTTCTCTTGCATATTGTGGAAGAGGAAATCACTTATAAACATATACCGACATGTTATAGTGATCAAAGAAGAAAGAAAAATAAAATAGAAAGTTTTTGTGTGAGGAAGATCAGTTTTTCTAATAAAAATGGGTCAGTATTTATAGGCAGCTTGAGGAGCGTTGGACGGTCCTTTATCAATAAGGGACCGCCGCCTATTTAAGGGACCTTCCTGACAGTTTTTGTCATTTTGTGGTGAAATGTTACCTAGTGAAATTTTATCTGATTTGAGTGAGAAATAAGGCCGTTTGGACAATATGAAATTCAAATTTCAAATATATTTTTCTTATTAAAACATTTCTTTATAAATACAAAAATAATTTGTCTAGTTTATTTTTGTAAAAATGTTTTGTGACATTTATAAAATGTAGGGATTAAGGACAAAAGGTTTTTCTTTGATCACTTAACAAAGTTGGTAAGGTATTTGTTCATACGTGAATTGATGTCGAGAGACGTTGATGTGTGAACGAGTAACTTGTGCACTTTACTTTATGTATTACAAGTTACGTGTTTGTCATCATTAAAACATAAAGACATTGTATAGATTAAACGTCGTAACATTTGCACTAACAATCTTTAGTTTCAAAGGTTGAGCAATGCGTTGAAAAAGAGGCCTGACTAAAGTACTTTTGTTCAAAAGCATCCTTCCGTATAAAGTACGTACACCCATAATCGTCTATTTCTGGCTGTTACATGTTAAGAAAAGTGTAATATAAATGTATTCTTAACAAATAAATTATTTATATATTTGCATAAATAGACAAATGTATGATTATTTACCACTGAAAAAGAACATGCATAATACGGTTGACCATAAGTAGCGCGCGTACGGGATGCCCGTTCTATAATGAATCCTCTGCGACAATTACACAAGAAAATACTTTTGTGTTCAATCTGGCCAAAGAATTTGTATAATTATTTACAACATAAATCAGTAGTGTTATTATTAATTTAAATAACTTTTTAATCATTTATTATGTTTTGTCGATGTTAGAATACAAATAGTTATTTACAACATATATGAGTAATCATTTACTATGTTTTGTTGGTATAATTATTTACAACATAAATCAGTAATCATTTACTATGTTCTGTTGGTATAATTATTTACAACACAAATCAGTAATCATTTACTACATTTATCTTCTTCTATTCTCAGTAATTTCAGTATACATGTGTTGTCGATCGGAATATAAAGTTTCCCACGCGGATGCCTTATCAAGTCTGTACGCCCCCCATTGTGGGTGACTATCCAGGAGTGGTGAATTTCATTCTAGCGTTACATAAATGTAGTGAGCACCGTCCCCGTCCCTCACACGGACAATCACAAGGGGGCCACTTTCTTGTGCTGAGTCTGGACCGGACAAAAGCGGAAAACACGTAAAACTTTTTCGCGGGGATATAGCTACAACTGGCCGGTTAATCAATGTAGCAATAACCAACCCCGTGTTCGGCATATTCATCCAGTAGGTCTGCGGTGCAAATCAAGAACTGAACCATTCTACCGAGCGCCGAATTTGGTTAAAGCCATCATACACTGGTACAAAAAGTTCTGTTGGTCACGCCAAAAATGTGTGACGATATGCATATAGTCACGCACGTTTTTTCGTCATGTGTGACAAAAGGTCCCGCCACCGTAGGTGGCATATGGTCACATTGTTGAGTTCGTGGCCTTTTCCATTGAAAAAGAGTGACCAAAATCCCGAATATGTATGACAAATTAGGCACAAGTTTTGTTGGATTAGTCATTATCAGTGACCGTAAACACCTTATAGTCACACGAATGTTTTATGAGAGTGACTATTGTTCGTCCTTTGGCCACATAAATATATAATATATGTGACATTTGAGATGATATATTCAAGTAAACGTGTATTTTGTGTGACTATTGATAATCCAATGGCCACATGAATTTAGAATAAATGTGAAGTTTGTGATGATTTAGTCACACAATGGGTGTTATTTTTTTGGAGTTAGTCACATACAATTTAACACAAAGTGGCCAAAAGTGTGAATAAGTGTGACCATATGCTGTTTAAAGTGAAGAAATGTGTATTTTGTGTAACTATTGATCATCCAATGGTCACATGAAGTTTATGTTTGCGTGGCCTTTTGTAATATTTTGTCATACAAAGCATGTTTGTTTTGGGTATTTAGTCACATACCATTAAGCAAACAGTGGCCAAAAGTGTTAATAAGTGTGACCATATGCTGTTTAAAGTGAAGAAATGTATATTTTGTGTGACTATTGATCATCCAATGGCCACATCAATTTTATGTTTGTGTGGCCTTTTGTAATATTTATTCACACAAAGCATGTTTGTTTTGGTTATTTAGTCACATATCATTAATCAAACAGTGGCCAAAAGTGTAAATAAGTGTGACCATATGCTGTTTAAAGTGAAGAAATGTGTATTTTGTGTGATTATAGATCATCCAATGGCCACGTGAATTTTATGTTTGTGTGGCCTTCAGTAATATTTAGTCACACAACGACTAAAGCAAACAGTGACCAAAAGTGTTAATAAGTGTGACTATATGCATCTTTTAGTCACATTTAAAAAAATCAATATATATCAAAACAATTCAAATATATATATCAAAACAAATTCAAATACAATAAAATTGGAATGTATAACTGAACAAAATGTAAAATTGGACATCCTTTTATACACCAAGGAGTCCTAGTCGGCTTACAATAGTTTCTTTATAAGTATCTATAATCTTTTCCATAATTAAGCAAGTAGCAACGTCTAGCGGTCTTAATATCTGAGCAGTACCAACTTTAACTAGCAGTAGTAAATACTTGGCCACATTTTCTTTGAAGTTCATGAGCCGCACTAAATCCATCTAAGCAATATTAACACAAACATGATCAGCAGTAATTCAAACAACATCATGAAGACTTTTAATCCAAAACAATGAACATACTAATAAAACTTGCAGTTAAACTTACAAGTTTTTCTCCCATTGATCTAATCTCATCACCTGGATATAAAAGTCTTGAAAATGTAGGCTACTGCATATCAACACATCAGGATGAGAGCAGGACTAGAACATGTCAAAGCTCACAAAATCAACAGAACTAGATGAGCCACTGGTTCAACTATCTGCACAAAACATGATAGGAGAGTTAATACTAGTACCACGTTAGTACTGCTGGAGCAGAGTTACTGCTAGTATATATATATATATATATATATATATATATATATATATATATATATATATATATATATATATATATATATATATATATATATATATATATATATAACAGAATGTATATAAATGAAGCAAATATATATAAAATTGTAATGTCGTATATAATCAAATTCTCAACTATCATAAGTTAAAACCTGTTGACTCTTCGCCGCCTTAACTTGCTTTTGCAAGGTTTCACTAGAGACCAAATGTTTTCGCTTCGTTGGTACTAATTTAGTTCCTGTATTTTGTTCACTAATATTTGGTATCATAGTTGGTGGTGTAACCTGTAGAACCGGTTTGTCGTGGCTTAAGCGTTTTTGTATGTCCGATAGTTTTAACAGGTTCCTATATGTATATATAAAATACAGTACATTAGTCATGTACGTAAAACTAAAAAAATCAAAGGTGGATGTTTTATTACTTACCACTGTTTCCATTACTGGTACGTTTTCCAAATTTTCAATGGCCATTGGAGTGGTCACCTGCAATATAAATTAAGAAATACAATGGTGCTATCATTAGAAAATGAAATTGTTAACAACATAAAAAGTGGCTTACATCTGAGTCTAATACCAGTTTCTTTCTGCAAAAAAAATATGAGAAATGTAAGAAACTAAGGCACTAATAACGTTGCATAATATAAGATCTGCCAACCATGAAACCGTAAAAATATACATTGGTTGGCTTTGGTGACTGAGATGGAGCATACCCACGCCTCGAAAATTAATAAGTATCAAAAATCCATCTGAGGGAATTTAAAAAGCCAGGCATCCCATGTATCATCCTCACCCGTGAAAATAACATGTACCCCCTGCAAGAAACAAGTAACGTGATTAATGCTAACATAAAAGACTACAACATTAGATGTCCCAAATATAAGTTTAGTCTAAAAAACATATGGGTGGCATATCGACTCGGGCAACAAATAATATACAATTGGTTGCAATTTTATGCAGTGCCAAACGTGGAAGGAATAAATGTCAAACACATTACCAAGCAACCAAATCACTAACATTTGGTACAAATGAAACAGTTTGACAAAAAGCAACCATATTTGAGTTAATTTCCTAGATAACATATGTTATGTTAATCTTTTGATAGATAACTTACGCAACTGCGATAAGCAAACTCCAACTGTTCAGCAACATCATCCCGGAGTGGAAACCAATCAAGACTCCCTTTACGAGCAAAAAAGTGGCCTCTTAGAACACGTCGATTGTCTCCATTCCAATAAACAGGAAAACTATTTCGTCTTAATAAGTCTACCTGCAACGATTACCACCACACGAATTTATAATCAAAAACATGTTTTAGGCTAGTTTAATCCATGTAAATCAATTTAAATCATTTTATATTCGATTACACATTTAAGAAAATATAAATTAAATATGTGTTTGAGCATACCCATGAACAGAGAAGGATAGGTGAGATGAGGGTGATGGTGGCTCGACTGTGATGCTGGTGGTTATCTCGAACCAAACAACCGAAGCAAACAAAGTCTCCCATACAGTTCCCTTGTCTTGATGATGGTGATGGCGTGGAGGAGTGACGGTTGGTGGAACCACGGCGAGATAAGGCGGTGAAGTGTGGCGGTGGTGTGAGTCGGTTCTAGAGAGAAGGAGAAGAGATAAAGAGAGAAGATAGATCTGACTAAGCTAGTAGTGTTAATGTTTTGATTTTGGGTGAAAAAGGGGCACCATATGAGCGGAGCGGGAGATTGAAATTTTGGGGAAAATTTAGGGGCGGGATGTTGAGCGCTATACTAAAAATTTGGAGATTGAAAGCCTATCAAATGAGCTTGAAATGTTTAATGAGTTGAGCTCAACCTTATATAAGTTCGACTCGAGTTATTGTTGAGTTCTCGAGCTTGTAAGTGATATAAAATATGTGTTTTTTTTTTAATATGTAAGTGTACTAAGTGTAAATACTTATTTATGAATGTATCAAGCTTTTCGAGCTGAAGTCGAACCAAATTCAATTCTTAGGTTATATTTCAAATTTAATTTTTGTAATAAAACACATCTTTATGGATAAATCGAGCTTTTCGAGTCAAGCTCAATCCGAGTTCAAACTTTCTCGATCCCGGATAACATATGATCGGGAAGGTCCCTGGATACTTGCTTCTTAGTGTCTGTGACAAATGGTATACACCTACTAAGCCGGTGCAACCCATGCATGACCAGTGATAATGGCTAATTCACATGGGTCATGGGTCATGTGCATTAACTAGGTTACCACTGGTCACATTAATTAATTAATGGGTATTTGACATCAATCTAGGGATGAGCATTTTGACCCGAATCCCGGAACCATATATACCGGAACCGTACCAGTATCATACCGAAACGGTACCGTTCCCGATATACGGTACGATATCAGACTACGAAATAAGGTGAAAAAAAATCGGGACCACTAATTCGGTACGAGACCGGTAACAAATCGGGAAATTCCCGAATAAAAACGAGAAAAACCCGATTCCCGGTATTTGTACCGAAACCGGTACCGGTATCCGAATCCCGTCCGGTACGGTACCGGTACCCCCCTTTCATGCTCGGGAAAAAAACGGTACCACCAATTCGGTACGGGTTCGGTACCATTCTGGTACCGTGCTCATCCCTACATCGATCATATAGGTCATATGCATTGGGTGGATAGTTGCTTAGAGTGTCATGTTACGACACATCCATGACTGTTGACAATTGGTAATTAACATGCATGGGTCATGGGTCATGTGCATTGTGTTAGAGTGGCTTTTAGTGTAATGGAAACCATGCATTACCGGTGATAATGGCTAATTCACATGAGTCATGGGTCATGTGCATTAGGTTATCACTGGTCATATTCATTAATTAATGGGTATTTGACATCGATCATATAGGTCATATGCATTAGGTGAATAGTTGCTTAGAGTGTCATGGTACGACACATCCATGACTGTTGACAATCGGTAATTAACATGGGTCATGGGTCATGTGCATTGGGTTATAGTGTCTTTTATTGTAATGGAAACCATGCATTAGCGGTGATAATGGCTAATTCACATGGGTCATGGGTCATGTGCATTAGGTTATCACTGGTCACATTAATTAATTAATGGGTATTTGACATCGATCATATGGGTCATATGCATTGGGTGGATAGTTGCTTAGAGTGCTATGTTACGACACATCCATGATTGTTGACAATTGGTAATTAACATGGGTAATGGTTCATATGTATTGGGTTGTAGTGGCTTATAGTGTCATGTTATCAACCAATACATTCATGGTGATCGACAATATAATGGGTAATTAACATAGGTCGTGGGTCATGTGCATTGGGTTGTAGTCGCTTATAGTGTAATGGAAACCTTGCATGACCGGTGATAATGGCTAATTCACATGGGCGACTTTTTAAATACAAAATACACTAAAGGCCAGGTGCGCTTGGTTCAAACTTGGGAAAGGGAAAGGGAAAATGTAAGCTAATGGTCGAGAAAGGGAAATGTAAAGAAGATCAATCCCCCCAATTTATTGGGTAATGATCCATTACCCACTATTGGGTAATGGGTTATTGCATTATGCTTTGCCAAGAATATTTTTTCGCTACCTTTCCCATTCTTCACCCCCTATAACCCTCTACCAAGCATTAGGGGTGTTCAAAAAATCCGAGAAACTGACAAACCAAGCATTCGGTTTCGGTTTTTACTTTTAGATATCTGTGGTTAACCGAACCGAACCGTATATAATATAAATAAATTACCCAGCCCGCGATGGATAGTTAAAATCTTCCAACTAACCGAACCGCCCCGTGAACACCCCTAGCAAGAATATCAAACACACTTCATTTACACTTCTACAGTAATATATGTATATATATATATATATATATATATATATATATATATATATATATATATATATATATATATATATATATATATATATATATATATATATATATATATATATATATATATATATATATATATATATATATATATATAATATACAAACTTACACTTCACACATTTCCATAATCATCTCTTTATCTCTCACACTCACAGTTACAACTCACTCGGATCTAGGTTTTGATCCCAAATCTCAAAAAGCTGATAAGATCACAAATGAATATAATCCAAATACCCCCTTAGAGCTATTTATTCTTAGGCTTAGGTTGATTATCTGTTATAAGAATTGCGTTGCATTTGTGTTGATAGAATAAGGAAGAACATGTTGTGTTGTTTTTGTGAATAATTAGAGCAAAAGAGATATTAAGGTTTGCTTGAATTAGCTTATTTTATCTTAGGATTAGGTTGACTATCTGTTATAAGAATTATGTTGCATTTGTATTGAGAGAATAAGGAAGAAAAGTGGCGGATGTGTGTGCGAATATTTAGGCTAAAACATCCAAGTATCAAAGATGGAAGAAGTATCAATGATGCGTGTACAGACACCACTTTCAAGTATGAACATAAACTTGTTCTGGTGTTGTCCATCCATTATTGATTCATCTTTGCTCTTTGTCAAAATACAGAAATAATTATCAAGTATAATTTGTATTGATAGAATAAGGAATAACATGTTGTGTTGTTTTTGTGAATAATTAGAGCAAAAGAGATATTAAGGTTTGCTTGGATTAGTTTATTTTATCTTAGGATTAGGTTGAAGTACAATAAACATATCAAGAACTTAAAGAGTTTTTTCATGTATTTAGTTACAATGAAAATATTTTCATTGCATTGTTAATATAAATTTAATATGATTTCATTGATTCATGATTAGCTCTCTAATGTCGCAGGACCTACATAACTAATATGTATGTTCGTCACATTTAAGTGAGCAATATAAATGATAGTAAGAATTTGGTTGCTAAGAACTTAAAGCTCAATTATCAGGGTAGATCTATCTAACGATTTTGATGGGTTCCATCGCTTTAACTGGACCCCATTTTCTAACGATGTTTAATGGTTCTTTCAATAATCAAGATTAAACATCGTTAGAAAACGCGGTCCAATTAAAGCGATGGAACCCATCAACATCGTTAGATAGATCTGCCCTGATCATTTAGACGACTTCAATGCGATAATGATATAGTGTGTATTGTTCATGACAGGCCACACTCCTTCATTATCACATTCAAGATGAGTGATGTTACTTAGACTCTATTCTTTACTCAACATTTGTAGATTATTTGTATCACTCTGTTTGCTTTATATATATATATGTATGATGTATTTTTAATATAAGAATCATGTTGCATTTGTATTGAGAGAATAAGGAAAAAAAGTGATCATATGTGTGTGCGAATATTTAGGCTAAAACAGCCAAGTATCAAAGATGGAAGAAGTATCAGCGATGGATGAAAAGCCACCACTGTCAAGTATGAACATAAACTTGTTCTGGTGTTTCATCCATTACTGATTCATCTTTGCTCTTTACCAAAATACAGAAGCAATTATCAAGTATATGTTCAACTTGCCAAAATACAGAAACAATTAACAAGTATTCGTTCCAAGAACAAAGGTTGTTTCAAACACACCCTGAATTGCAACATTATGTTTTATTTCATTTACACTATATTTTTTAAAATTTTAATATATTTTTTAATTTTTTTTGCAGCAAATCCATGGTCAGACTACTTTCCAAAGAGATATTTGGATGAGGTCAATCATGAAATTTTGCAGATTTCTTCAGGTCAATCATGTTCCATTGTGACTAGTCTTTGTTGGCGACTAATGTGTATATAGTTCTGTCAAGAGTTATATATAAGCATTGATCCCTGGTAAACACTCGTACCAATGGATCATGGTTGGCCCGAAGATGTTGAAAAGGTTCAAGCCACCTGTGGGAAACATCAATCTTTTCCTGCATTAAACATGGGCTGCTGAAAGAAAGAAAGCAGGAAAAACACAATCTATCAAACAACATGCTGAGGATGAAAAGGAATACAAAGAAACAAAAAAACCATCTCTCAAACAACATCTCAAGGCGTACAAGACATTGGATGATATGATGATTTGTCTGATGTGGAGTTTGATGGGTTGGATTACGAAGATGCACATGTGGCATTTGACCCGGAGAAATCTCCAAAATTAGATTAGTAGATTTTTAGAATGTGTAACTTTTATTTCCAGTATTTTGTAATTTTTCATTTCAAGTTATAAGGAGGAAATGTTTAATCTTAATTCCAGTACTTTTGTCATTGCTCAATTTTCTCATTACTTGTTGATATTAATATAATGATTCTCCCTTTGCACTAAAAAAGATTCTGCTGATAAGAAAATGTTACTGCAGCTGGTTTTGTACATTATTTTGTAATTTTTCATTTCAAGTTTTAATGGAAAATGTTTAATCTTAATTCCAGTACTTTTGTCATTGCTCAATTTTCTCATTACTTGTTAATATTAATATAATGATTCACCCTTTGCACTAAAATAAATAAATAAATAAATTCTGCTGCTATTATTTCAGGTGGGTTTGTACTGCTAGAACTGAGAGTGCAGGGGTGGATTGGTAACATTTACACTTAACGGTTTAAATCCCCAATCAAATCGATAATTCAGTTTCACGCACATATAATTTCTCTATAATCACAAACACTAACATCTTTTATCAATAATTTTCAAAATCCCCAAATCACAAAACCCTAATTCAAGATGGTGTTGCCAATTGAATCAAAACTCACATTTGTTGACAGACACAACATGGTCGCTTTTTTGAAGAAACCAGATGATTCTGAAGGATTCACGCAGATAATCGATTTCTTGAATGCTACCCCTATTAGGTATGCATTAACTGTGAATCCTCCTATATGCATTTCTTTTATTAAGCAGTTTTGGGCTACTGCTAAGGTCATAACTTTTAATGGAGAAAAACAGATTAAGGCTAAGGTAGATGGCCAACATATACTCATAACTGAGTCATCTATTAGGGAATCTCTTAACCTACCAGATAATGAAGTGATTGTGTGTCTTGAAAATGCCGCCATTTTCAAAGGTTTGAAAAAAGTGGGGTATGAGAAGAAGAATGATAGATTAAAATTTTACAAAGGTCTCTTCTCATCTCAGTGGAAATTCTTGATTCATACTCTCTTACATTGTTTGAGTCCTAAAACAATAGGTTGGAATGAGTTTGGTACCACCATGGCATCAACAGTGATATGCCTTAGTAAAGGAAAACCTTTTAATTTTTCAAAAATGATTTTGGATGGTATGATCCAGACCTTGGATGATGATGGTAACTCTTTATTATATCCAAGGTTTTTGCAGCTTATTATTCCAAATCAATTGACTACTATTAAGAGACATAGAGAAACTTTGTATGCCACCTCACTACAAAAGAAAGTATTTTCAAATCTGAAAAATAATGGCAAGGATTTTTCAGGAAGGGTTACACGGCTTTTTCCATATATGGTGAACCTTCCACAAAAAAAGGGTGAGGATGTCATGGAAAAGGCTGCCACTTCTGCTGCTAGCTTAGAAGCAGAGCAGGCCAGTGGTAACATACATGAGACTGAGTATACAGCCATTGATTCACCTCTCAGTGAAGGTAACACATCCCGAAGTGATGAGGGTAGATCTAAAACACATGAATTGATGGATATTGATGTAAAAAATGTCAATTCCAATGATCCATCTCTCGGGCTAGGTAACACAAGCCGAAGTCATGAGGCTAGAATGAAACTTATACAGGATTTGAAGGACAATTGTACCCAATTAGAAAAGGTTGTTCTTGGCCTCCAAAAGCGCACAACAAAACAAGGTGAAAAGATCAAAAAGTTGAAAAAGAGACTTCGATATTTGGAAAGTCAACAGAGCTCAAGAAAAACTCAGTTCAGACGTTTGAAGAAGGAGGGCACAACACACAGGATGAGTTCTTCTAAGGCTGCTAGTTTGGAGGATCCTCCAAAACAGGGGAGGAATGAGAGCAGAGTCTCAGGGGAGGAAACAACAAATGCTGAAGGTGCTTGTGCTGATATGCATGTGGATATGGATATTGGGATTGACAGTGGTGATAATATGGATGATGACTATGTATTTGCTGACAATGAGGGTAATGAGGCGGTTTTGGAAGATCTAAATAAACAGCAGGTAGTGGAATTTCCAGGTGAAAATATTGTACATGCTTCAAAGATCATGGTGGAGACTAATACTAGTTTGGAAGAAACTGCTGCTACTAGTAATGTTGAACAACTGGCCAAGGTGGTACAAGATGTTTCTACTGCTGAAGTTTCTACTGCTGAAGAGGTTGCAAAGAGAGTTGATGAAGCTGAAATAGCTAAATTTATGGATGAGAAAAGGAGATATAAAGTGTCTGAATTTGAAACAGAAGAGCAAGTAGCATTCATTCTTCAAGAAAAGGAGAAAAAAAGAGCTCATGCAGAAAAAATGCAAGCTTTTATTAATGAGGATGAAGTTCTACATGCTAGAATTGAAGAACTTTACAAAGATAAGACTTTAACTGATGATAACAGAGTACAAAGACTTGCTGATTTGATAAATGAAAGAGGTGTAGAATTAGCTTTGAGTCAGCGAAGTAAGTCAATGAAGCAACGTCAAAGTCAGAAGAGGAAAACAAATACCACAAAGTCTCCGCTCATGAGTGTAATGAAAACATACTTAAAGAATCAAGGTTTTTATAAACCTCATCAACTCAGGGGAAAGTCATATGACGAAATTGCACATCTATACTACCACTGCAAGAGATATATTGAAGAAAAGTTTATCCCCATGGGTACAGAAGAAACACCATCAAAGAAACAAAAGATCATTGAAGACAAGCATGCTGAGAAGAAGAATGATTCACAAAGAAATGAAGACAGCTCTTCTCTTGATCAGATGATGGTGATTGTTCCTGAAACATTATATGTTGGTCCTATTCAATCTAGACATCCAATCATAGACTGGGAGATTTACAAAGATAAATTTGGAAAGGCTTGGAAGATAATCAGGCTTGGTGGAGGATCAGAAGTGTGCAAAAGTTTTTAGGAATTGATAAGAAGAAGTGACAGAGAAGACTTAGACAGATTATGGGAGTTGGTTAAAACAAAACTCAAAACAATCAAGCAGCCAGATGTGAAAGAGCAAGAGCTGTGGGTTGAGTTACACAGGTTATATGAACCTGATCCAGCTGATATCTATTGGAACTTCCCAATTTATGATCTGTCAACTTCATGGAAGTTTTATGATATCTGCCATGTACATTAGTTATCAACACAAGGTGGAGTTGATGTCTTTATGCTTGAAGAAAAAGAGTATCCTTTGAGTGCTAATTTAATTGCTGTGATGTTATCTAAAAAGATCATATGTGAAAAAATTACAGAGGTAGTTAAAGATCTCATTGAAAGAATTCGTGCTCAGTATGAGAGACAAATGCAAGAACGGAATAAAAGAAGATAAGGTGTTTGGAGGTAGCAGGGGTGTAGCTTCTCTGTTTTCATTAAATAGAGAATCGTATCTTCTATGTTGTTTGTGCAAAAGTTACTAATGCTATCATTAAGTTACTATTTCTATTACAATAGTTTTTTGTGTAATTTAGCCTATTGTAATGGATTTAGACTCCAAAAAGTCAAGCTTTTCTATGGCAACGAAAAAATTTGCAGTTTTCACTAGTATATCTACTTGCAGGCAACATAATTAATAATATAACATTAAAATTGATTAAAAAAAAGCATGACATGATAAAAACATAACATTAAAATTCAAAGGAATATAACATGGTTGATAAAAAAACATTGAAAGAAACTCTAAAGTCCCTTGACAATTGTGTGCTTGTTGAAAACCTTGAGCTTCGCTTCGGCAATCTTCTTCTATTATTCCAAAAGCTCGATAACGTCGGACTTTTGAAGCTTCTTAAAATACTCCAAGCACTTGAACATCTGCACTGAAGGACGCACAAGTTCCATTTCAGTCATGTACTTGTTCCTTTGAATAACAATATCAAGCAACTTTTGATACGCCGTAAACAGATCTTTCACATACTTCACAACACGCTGTGTCTCCCTATCAAAATACACCGTCATTTGGTATGGTAACTCAGTTGAGTTAGCAGCCACTTCAAGTTCCCGAAGAAGCACAAATTGAGACATTCTTACACCCTTTGATACAATTTATGTTTTACTGTTTTTGTTTACCGGATGAATGAGGAAGTTACTTGGGTTATAGCATATAAATAGGCGGGGTAATTACATGTGAAAATGTGTTTTAGGCGTGTTTGGGTAATAAATGCTAAACGTTTGGGTTACCAACATACACATCCCAAAATTTCCTAGTAACATTAATTTATGCCTAGCAGCATTAAGTTATGCCAAGCAGCATTAACATAATTAAAGTAGATTACAACTACTTCATTTCGTTTAACTTGATGTTTTAACTTTATTTCATTTGTAAATACAAGAATTTTAATTAGATTATAACTTTTACATTATAGTTTTAAATGATTGTTACAAACATTTAAAACTATAATATTAAAACAACAAATCTTTGTAAACTTTTAAAAAATAAAACAATCCTATCTAAATTCATTTTACAACTAACTAAATATATTTTTAGGTAATGATTAACATAATTTAAGTAGACTACAACAACTTCATTTATGTTACAAGGATAAATTTGTACATGGTTAATGGTCACATATAATACCCTTATAACGTGACCATAATCATGATTTAGATACACATTTGTGATATGGTGTGACTATTGTAAAGCCTATAGTCACATGATCGTGCTACAAATATATGTGACTATACACATTAGGATTTGGAAAGCAAAGACACACTAAACTTTAGACACACATATTAACTTACGTGACCATATGTATCGAATTTTCGTTATGCTTAATCATGTTTGTATGGTTTAGTGTGACCATATATGACATTTCGTCACACTCTTCAAGTGTGTGACATATATTTATCACTCTTAAATGCATATCGTGACTAACGTTTCAAACTGAATTTTTAGTTGTCACACATTTCAAATTCATATGTGGCTAACTATTCAGCAAAGAATAGTAGTCACGTTTATATAATGTGTGACAAACTTGACTATATAATTTAACCACATACACAATTACCTCATGTGACCATATATCTAGTTTGGTCACACTTTTAAATTGTGTGACATATATTTGTCACATATGTATATCTATAGTGTGACTAATGTTTCGAGCTCATTTGTATCTGTCACACGTCTCGAATTAAAAGTGACTAAATAATCCAAAATTTTTTTTCCAGTTACCTCTAGTCACATAAATATTCAAATGTGTCCGAAATGGTCACACAAGTCGGATCAAGTGTGGCTGTTCATTTTATTCTGGTACATTTAGTCACGTATAAATGTTACAGTGTGACATTTCAAAATCGACCATGCGTGACCAATAGCACTTTTTGTACTAGTGATACCACCACATACTTGTGTAATTTTCTCTGCGAGTGTCTAACTCTTGCATTAAAAAAGTTCTAATGTCAGACCACCTATCTTCGTGGAGACCAACACCGACGGCAACGCATAGAAATCTACAATTTCCATCACCTACTACATTATAAATACTTATGATGTATCGATGGAAAAGCTCTAGAATTCGCTCTATGAAATATTTTCTAACTTCATCTCGAACGTATAACCTATGTCTTCTACTTTGTTCAACTCTGGGACCAATGTATGAACTATATCTCGCAGGTTCTTTGTTCAAGTGGGACTTTTGTAGATCTAGAATAACTTCGGTGATCTGCAGTTGGTTCTTTATTCCAGTCTGGGACTTTTTTCCTTTGCGCTCGGACGTCCACGAGTACTTTTGTGAACAGCAGGTTCACGTGTATCAGCAGATTCGGGATCATATATCCCTCTCACATTCTTTAACATATTTTTCTTGACAAACGACAACATTGTGCTAAAAACATTCTTGAATTTTCGTATTTCAGTTTCACAAGAAGGACCATCTTCAGGCGTAGGAGTAATGATACTAGGCCACGGAACAGCTACGGTTCTCCAAAAAATATCAATCATCTCTAGTGGAATGGCCATTATTTCTGCATTCATTAAAAGTGACTCATATGAATTACTGATATTAATGGGGGAAATAACTTGATAATCATAAATTTAATATACTTACTATGAATTTGATAGTAAAGCAATTCGTGAAAGCACGGTAACTCATAAATTGACCGCAACTGATGACCACATTCTTCTGCGGTGATCGACCGTTGGAGTTTTCGAAAATGAGTTCCAAAGCATAATAGGAAACTTTATACCACAATTCTGCAAATAGTGGTATATTACATTTATGCATTTTTGCTTTTTTGCTTCTATAAAAAGTTTCTTTTATCACAGTTTCTTGCACAATAATAATCTTATCAATCGAACTCAACAACATGTCTAAGTTGGACTGTGTGGTGCTCAAATATAATTTCAACAACCGTGTTGACTCTCAACTCTACATGTTGTTGACTGGCCGTAGCTGCGATATTCATCGGTAATAAACGTGAGAAACATGTCTAGATAACCTTGCAACCAGTTATTCAAATACCAAGAAATATATGAAAAAGCAATGAATTAATAAAGTAGATAAATTAATAAAAAAAAAGGTCATTCAGATACTTATTTATTACTGTAAATAATAAAAACAATGAATTAATAAGTACCTGAATGTTCGACCAGTAACTATTGTAGGTGTGCATAATAATGCAAGAATATTTCACGTGTCGGAGCTTTAACCATCCAATCCCATGTTCCTTTAATGGACCCATACTCCTTTAGCGTACTGCATCTTGGTCTGCAATACTGAAACACATTTTGTGAAATATGCCATCAACAAAGTAATTTGTTAGTGTTCAGGAATTCTTCTCTGCATGCCCCAACCAACGCTAAATCTCTGTCAATGATGATAACATGCTGGTAATATTCTTCGTCTATCACCTCCTTCACACATTGCAATACCCATTGACTAGGCTCTTTTTCTTTGTCTAAAAAGCAAAACGCCATTGAAAATGTCTTGTTTGTTGAAGTAACTCCAACAATTTCAAAAAAAAACAGCAATTTAAACAATGTGGTGTTGTATTTGAAGTCCATTAGCATAATCTCTGGGAATGTACACCATAACGCACCATAACTGCTCATATGTATCATCAGATGCTTTTTTACTCATTTAATTTGCAAAATCCAAGTGTGTTTTTGTCACTGTCGAAAATGTAATTTTTTACATAACTAACATCATGGAAATCTAAATCATTTGTAGCATGCGAAAGTCGGAACTTATGCATACTTACATACCAGATTAGAAATAAATTTGACTTTTTGGTTAAGTTTCACGAGAGATTCAAAATAGCAATGAATAGAAGCTGTCTTCTCAAACACCAATAAAGTTCTAAGTTATAGAGATCTTTAACTAAAAAAATCAAGTTGATCCCATTGTCTTATGCACATCACATGAAACATGTTAGCCGGTGAATTAAAAAAAAAAATGTTAAATTACATAGGCATTAAATTCGAGATATAGATGTAACTACCCACAATTTGAATATAACATTTTTTACTGGGTATCATGGATTAACAAACGGGTCACATGGGTTAACTGTTAACAAGACAAGCAAGTGCCGTTTCAAAAAAAAAAAAAAAAAAACGAGATAAGCAAGTTTTAAATTTAGATTTATTCAAGTAGAATGGATCCTTGAAATATTATATTGCGCATATTCAATAATTTAAACATGACATGCTGGGTATTAGTTGACTTCGTATTTTATAGTTTTAAAATCATATATTTGTTTATGAGTGGTCTAAAGAAATTAAGGGTGCGTTTGGTACGCGAGAATGGGAATTAATCGATCACAATGATTATTATTGCAAGTGTTTGGGTAGCTAAGTTGAGAAATCAAACTATCACTTTATACCCATAGATTCATAGTCGGGGGAGTAGACACCTTTTCTAATTGATTTCGGTGGGACCCACCACTAACATGTAAAATTATTTTTAAATGCATAAATCACCTTATTTTCTTTGTTCATTCTAACATTTTATTTTTTTGAGACACACCACTAACATGTGAAAACCATAGCTTAAATTTTACACCAAACAATAAAAATGGAATCGATATCTTTAATCCAATACTACTCTCTAATCATTGGCAAACCAATTGTAATTCCAGGTAGCATACCAAACGCACCATTGTTTTTCATATATGAACTCAATATTTCTTTCAAAAGGCAAGTTATTTGGACCCTTCACAGGGAGGGTTTTCAATAATTGCACGTATCGCCGGTTTGTACGGTATGTATCACAGATTGTATGATTTGACCAAACCCTCTGATGCATTGGTGGAGGATCATTAGGGCAGGAAGGGGTGCTGGCTTCCCTAGAATTTGGGTCATAATTAGCGATTTTCATGCATGTAGAGATTTAAGCAGTATTTTTGGTGTTACGCTTTCCTAAAATTGTGGTAACAGGACATGGATAGTTATTTTTAAAACCAAAAAGAACCTGTAAAGATGTTATGTGTTGACTTGGTGTTTATTTATTTTCCTAGTTAATTCATAATAATTTTGGTGTATTAAGCTTTTATGAATTTATAAAAATTGTTATCAACTGGTAGCTTTAGGTAATCACTTATGAAATTGTAATAGTTTACTACGTAGTAGTTTGAATGTTTTATTCTTTATATTTGTTATCTTCCAAGTACATAAGATCCGTGGAAGAAGAGAGAGAGAAAAAAAAAAAAAAAAAAAAAAAAAAACCTTACTCACCCATTCAAAAACTTACATCATAAGAATACCAAAAGGATAATCTTTAATGTTAGAATGTTATACTATTATATCGAGAATTTTTAAAACCAAAAAGAACCTGTAAAGATGTTATGTGTTGACTTGGTGTTTATTTATTTTCCTAGTTAATTCATAATAATTTTGGTGTATTAAGCTTTTATGAATTTATAAAAATTGTTATCAACTGGTAGCTTTAGGTAATCACTTATGAAATTGTAATAGTTTACTACGTAGTAGTTTGAATGTTTTATTCTTTATATTTGTTATCTTCCAAGTACATAAGATCCGTGGAAGAAGAGAAAAAAAGAAAAAAAAAAAAAAAAAAAAAAAAAAAAAAAAAAAAAAACTTACTCACCCATTCAAAAACTTACATCATAAGAATACCAAAAGGATAATCTTTAATGTTAGAATGTTATACTATTATATCGAGAATTTTTGGCCAAACCCCCGCCCCCGCCCCCCACCCCCCCCCCCCCCCACCCCCACCCCCACCCCCCAATCAAAATGGTCAAGCTCCGCCACTTCTCTAATGTGTTAATATGGGAAGGGTTTGTATAACACAACCTTATATATTTATACATAGTATATATTTGCGTTCACGTGGCAACAAAGCTTAAAATAAAAACGATATGAACCAATAGAATTGCAACAAGTGTTATTTTCTTTAAACGAAAAAGCTTAAATGTAAAACAAAATAAAAAGGTACAATAGTTATTTATTCTCCCTATTTATTAGCTTGATTAACTATTACAAAAACCATTACCGTCACTTTTCCATTCAAGATCTAAACCTCTCTTCTCATTTTAGATCTAAAAAATTCATACCAAAAAATCAAGAGTTTTTTTGGTCACCATAGTACTTTCAAAAAGTATTTAACAAAATATGTATTTTTAAAAGTATTTAAATAAATATTTATTTTTTACTTTTTCAATTCCAAAAATCTCATGAAATCTAGTTTTTCAGCCAACCATCGTTTTCATCTTTTTCAAGTATCCATTATATAAAAGATTCGATATCTTTTTTTTTTTTTTTTTTTTTTTTTTTTTTTTTTTTTTTATCAATTATAAAAGAATAATAAACTAATAAATACTCATCCATTGTCTTCATCTGCTAATTGTCCTCTTTTCTTGCATCTGTCCCGATCACTCTAAACCGATAGCGAGCCAAAGAAAACATAATATTTCGATTAACGTTGTCATTTAATATAAAGCACGTTCCATTGACTTCCTTCAAGGGTATTTACGGTGTATTTGAGCAATCAATATGAAGTTACTAACGTAGGATACATGCGTACATGTGGACTTTAACACTCTGTTCCCAAGTTTTTGAAATGATAGAAGAGAAGAGAAGAGTTAAAAATAGGCAGAAGAGAGGAGGAGATGAATGAAATTATATTCTTTAAATCATGTTCCTGAGTTAGGAGAGAAAAGAAGAGATAAAATATGATTTTACAATTATACCCTTGGTTATATATAAAAGTTATGTTTTATAATAGGTCATTTAAGTAATTTTATTCATTTAAAGCTTCCTAATATAACTTCTCTCCAAATCATCCCACTTGTGGAAAGAAAGTTTTGGAGAGAAGTTTAGCCAGAATTCCTCTCCCCTTCTATTCTCTTCTCTCCTAAACAAAACTC
Source organism: Artemisia argyi (assembly GCA_030686995.1). Taxonomy (NCBI): domain Eukaryota; kingdom Viridiplantae; phylum Streptophyta; class Magnoliopsida; order Asterales; family Asteraceae; genus Artemisia; species Artemisia argyi. The sequence goes on from CM060676.1 coordinate 49,096,183, forward strand.
AGGAACACGAATTTATTTTGTTTTCTTCCCACTTCTTTTCTCTTCTTTCAAAAATAAAACTCGGGAACGCAGCGTAAGATTTCAATGGTTTTCATATTGTTCACTAGTTACTTATCAGTTAGTTATCATATTGGTTTCATTGATCGTATTGGTTGTGATGGTTGTAGTCTAATGTTTACCATGTTCGTCTAGGCGATATGCCGAAATTGTGTTGACATCACTCTCAATCATCACGATTTCGAAGACATAATATTCCCCCAGATGATGACACGCCAGAATCATGTCGTACATCATAGTCGTCATTGATGATACAGTCAGCAATGAAAGAGTCTGCGATTACTGGGATGGACAAGATGAGGATGTACGACCATGTGGATGGAGGACGATGTCTACTAAAGGGCTGTCATGGGCTTTTATGCTTCTCCATAATAAAACAAATAATTAAATAGTATGTTAAATATTTTTAGGAGTACGTATTTTCTTAATTAACTTTTTTTTAAGTGACCATTGTAATTTAAAATTTTAATTAAGAAAATACGTTCTCCTAAAAATATTTAACATACTATTTAATTATTTGTTTTATTGTGGAAAAGCATAAAAGCCCATGACAGCCCTTTAGCAGCCATCGTCCTCCATCCGCGTGGTTGTACATCCTAATCTTGTCCATCCCGGTAATCGTAGACTTTTTCATTGCTGACTGTATCATCAATGACGACTATGATGTACGACATGATTCTGGCGTGTCATCATCCGGGGGAATATTATGTCTTCAAAATCTCGATGATTGAGAGTTTGGGATGTCAATACAATTCCGGCATATCGCCTAGACAAACATGGTAAATATTAGACTGCAACCATCACAACCAATACGATCAATGAAACCAATATGATAACTAACTGATAAGTAACTAATGAACAATATGAAAACCATTGAAATATTAAAGTCCGCAAGTACGCATGTATCCTACGTTCGTAACTTCATATTGATTGCTCAAATGCACCGTAAATACTCTTGAAGGAAGTCAATGGACGTGCTTTAAATTAAATGACAAAGTTAATCGAAATATTATGTTTTTTTTGGCTCGTTATCGGTTTAGAGTGATTGGGACAGACGCAAAAAAAGAAGACAATTAGTAGATAAAGACAATGGCAGAGTATTTATTAGTTTATAATTCTCTTATATTTGATAAATATATATATATATATATATATATATATATATATATATATATATATATATATATATATATATATATATATATATATATATATATCGAATCTTTTATATAATGAAGACTTGAAAAAGATGGAAACGACGGTTGCTAAAAAATTAGATTTAGTGAGATTTTTGAAATTAAAAAAAATAAAAACAAATATTTATTTAAATACTTTTTAAAATATATATTTTGTTAAATATTTTTTCAAAGTACTATGGTGACAAAAAAAAACTCTAAATAAATATCCATTTCAATTTTTTACAAAAAAATAAAAGTTTCGTCCTTCTCCCGATCGAATTGTGTCGCCGTTGTCCATGCCGCTGGTGCCGGAAGCTATTTAAAATATCTATTTTTTATTAGAGCAAAACCCGCGAAAATTGGTCAACGTTATACACGTTTTCATTTTTTTTTTATTGAGGCTTCGGATATTGTAATATTTTTAGCAGATTGTGTTGATTTGGTGTTTGATAAAATACTTTTTCAGAAAAATTTAATTATATAATATTATCGTTTGAAAACAGTAAATTTTATGTATACTTTAAAATGTTTGAGTATCAACATGTGCGAAAGTAAAAAAATAGTTAGCATAAATTGTAAATATAACCGTGGTATCGACTTTGTATTGGATTTTTTAGCATGTTTTTTTACAATGTTATTAGGCCAAAGGTTCTTTGATCACATGTGTTTACACATAAATCAAATTTATTTTAAAATTTTTGTTTATTATATAGATATATAAGAATTTACCCATGAAAATTATGATATAAGTACAACTAATAAGTATGCATGAGTTTTTCATTATGCATTAATATCATTGAATATTTTGTAAAAATTTTATTGGATGAAAGATTTAACTTTGTTTAGCTGACATAGATGTTAATGTTGAGATTGATGTTGTTTAACTTCAACTATTGATATCATATTGTACAAAATGTGAGAGTTTAGTAGCACATAATGAGCGTTGATGAAGTTTTTTAGAAATGCTTTTTCGGATATCCGTATGTAAACTTTAAATAATAATTACACGAGTCGTTATAAGTATAATCGTGTATATTTATTTTCATATCACAGCAACTCGTACTTACCATTTGATATTTATATTACCGTTAATAATAATTTAACTGTATTTAATATTCAAACACGTGTACGTATAGATTAAACTTTTAAATATGATAAATGAGTTCTTATTTATATTTAATGTAAATAGTCAAAAGATATTTTAATAGATGAAAGTTTGAAAATAATATCTATTTTAAAAATTTAACGTATATTAAAACTAATTCGTACATTTATAAAATTTTGTAAGTTTAATAGATGGAAGTCTCAAACCTATGCTAATACTCATGTAATTGTAAACAAAATTCATATTATAAAGTGTAGGGGGTATAAAATGTAAAAGGTTATTTGTTTATTATCTAAAGTTATTAAAAAAACATGAAAATTTATAATTTTACACTTAACTCCACATAATATATATTTTATTAGTTACTTCTTTTTTTTAAGTTTTTATTTTCATAAATTTTACACCTATATTTTTATATGTTTTTTTTTCCTCAATCAAATTCTCAACCAAATTTATTAAACTTTGACCAAAATTAATTCAATTTGACTTTTTATTGGCCTATCATATTGCTCAATTTCGTATATGTGTTAAAATCAAGCATTCTTATTGATCCAATTTTTTTTCAACTAAGATTATTTTGTCAAAAAAACTTTAAAATAATGTAATTCTTTTATCATATAAAAGATTTGTATGCGAGTCGTAAGTGGTTGTAATCAATAACACATGGTTGATAATATGGTCATGTCATTTGATTTGGCTTTTGTAAATATGCTATTGTCTCTTCTTAGAATGGTGGCAGTGGGAGCGGTATGCCCATCGGCATGGAGCATACTGCCGGTGAACACCGCCGTCACCCTAGCGGTATGCTCCATCGGTAAGGCTCAGCGGCAAAATATGATTTCACGGCATGGAGCGGTTTGAAACAAAATAGATACGTTGGAGTATTTAATTTTGTGATGTATGAAAAAGGCATGGTTGCCACTAAAAAGGGGTTGTGAGGTATGAAAAAGTATGAATGAGGTGAAATAATATTATTGGTGGCTTTTGGGAGACATAGATGATTTCGAAAGTATGACTGCCACTCTCCTTAGTCTAATGAATTGTGAAGTCGTTTTTTATTTATTTGTTGATCATCTAGTATGGAAAATGATGTGGCGACTTTCTGTTTTTGATCAAAGTTGGAATCTAAATGTGTCAAATGTAACCAGTGTTATTTTCTTTAATACAAACGTATAAAAAAAATTCACTAAAATTTATCATTAAAAATATGTCATTTAATTATGAAATTAAATTTGTAAAAAGACTTAATTTTTCACTAAATATTTGTCATAATCATTAGTGTGTCACTAAAAAAAGTTATGTGTCACGATATACGTGTCAAAAAATTTGTGTGATAAAAATATTGTGTTACTAAAAATTTATTAAAATTTTGTAATGTATTACTAAAAATGTACTAAAATTTGAATGTGTCGCTATAAATATATCAAAAAATTAAGTGTCAATACAAATATACAAAATCTTAGGACAAAAATACACCGTTGGTCTCTAAACTTTCCACAAAACATCGCCACAGACCCTAACTTTCCAAAATCGTCGTGGTGTGTCCAAAAATTGGGATTTTGAGGCCGATTGCGTCCCTCGCCCCGTAATATAACAACGTCCCGTTATAGTTTCCAAAACCCCGTTACATGTTTAGTTTGGAGGGTATACAAGTCTTTTTACCTAGTTGCATATTTCTCTCGCGTTGTACTACCTAGCAGACGTCTAATCCTTTTTCCCGCCATTATGTCTAATATAAGTAGCACAAGTACTCATTGCTCATCCCCAAACTTGTTTTGGAAGCCTACCAAAAAAACTCTAATGCAATGTCACTCACCAAATCTAATAATTTAAGTAAAAAATCAAGAATCTCAAACCTTGGATTGATATTATGGCAAATCAGGGATGCACCTTACTTTGATAACCATGAAGTCGAGAGAAATTGGGCAATGAGGCAATATGGTTAGTGCTTTTGTTGATAATCGGTTACAAGCATATGTATCTTAGATTGTTTTATGGTATTTCCCTTTTTTTGTTAGAGAATCGTAACAGTGTTTTGTTTTGTGTTTCAACAGTTGGTCGACCTGGTGATTTTAGCATGAGATTTCACCACAATGGCCTATTCAAAAACTAGCCAGGAAGGATATACGAAGGAGGTAAGGAACGTCAGGTTGATTATGTTGGAATTAATGAGATATCGATTGACGAACTGGATGCTCTGATGACCCAAATCGGTTATTCAGAAGTCAAAACTAATTACTACTATTTTGTTAAACCTGGTAGTACATTGGACGATGGCTTATATAGTTTTCGTGAAGCTGTCAATCTTGACATGTTGAAAGACATTGTGAAAGAACATAAGCTGATAGATGTGTATGTTGAAATAGGTAAGAATAGGTTAGAGTTGTCTGAGATGTCCCCACAGTCTATTAAGACTGTATTTTTGGAGATGGATGAACCTAGTAGAAAAATGCATGTATTGGCTATGGTGGAACCCAAAGTAGTCAAACTGGCGCTAAAAACAAAATAGTTCAAGTTCTAAGAGAAAAGATAAACAAGTGCCTCAAAAGGTTGCATCAAAGAAAACACATCCTACAGGGAACAAAGTTGCAATAGATAAACAAGCTGAAGGTACAGGTGTTGATGAAAGTCAAGATGTTGCAGTTGAAGAAGCTTGTGTGCAATCTGGAATTCAAGATCAAGGTACTCAGGATGTTGCAATAGATAAAGAAGTTAAAATTGTAGGTGTTCAATCTCAGAGTCAAGATCAATCCATTGATGAATCCCAGTGTCAATCTCAGGTCCATTCAAGTAATGTGCAAGCAGTTTCTGTTTCATCCCAGCATACTACCCGAAGAGTGATTAGGTAGCAGGCTTTAATGGATAGAATGATGCCCTCACTATAGGTCACTTATGTTATGCTAATGAAATAGACAATATTTATTTATTTTAACTATGAACAAGTTATGTACTTTGATTATCATGCTTTGAAAAGTATGAAATTTTATGCATTTGGAATTATATCCAATTGCATTATCTACAGAACCATGTTATGTTTCTAAATTTTAATTGTGTCCAAAATATGTATCTTGTGTGCAACGTACTTTTCGATTTTTCATTCATTAGTGTACAATTTTTAGAAGATTTTTAGGGTTTTCAGACCCTCTTTTCTTCCATGTTCAATTGAAGTTAAGTTTTCTTTATTCAATATATATGTGTTGTTTGATTACTTGTATATCTTTTCTTCCCTTTTACATGTTAGCTTAAGTTTATTAGTGTTTGCTTAGATCTGATAAAACCTAGTTATTGATTGTTGATGAGTTGTCTATTGTTTAGTTGATTGCTTCGCGTTAGGTTAAGAAAACTGGTTGACCTCCATTATTTAACAAGCTTGAACGTCTTAAAAAATCGTAATCGTATGTTCGCTACGGTTTTTCTCGTTGTATTTAATGCATGAATTGATGTTAATGATTCTATGATAAGGTACTAAACGTGCCGTTGTAGGAGAATTTGATATTCATAGAGTTGAGGAAGGTTGCACACCCCCACAACTGGTATTAAGGAATACGACGCTTCAACTAAAACAACTGCACTGTGACATTCAACGAATCAACAGGAGATAACTAGGGAGTAATTATAACTAACTAATCTAAGTAAACACATTTGTCTCATTATAAGAAGTCCACAATTTTTTATTTTCTTGTTATTTAGATTTTATTATTAGTTTTGGGTTAGTTGACTAGCAACTAATTTCGCCCACTCCTTCAAACCCGAGATTTTACTGCTTTCAAAAAAAATATAAAAATATGATAACATCAAATATACCCGATATTTTATATATCAAATTCCCGTATTTATTGCCTCATTTATATTAATATGGTACTTAATTCGTTCATATCAACCAGTATATAATAGCCTACCATGAAAGCGACACCTAAGCGAGTAAATGCCATGTCATTACCTACTGGATTGCCTACATGGCACACACTATTCATGCAGAAATTCACGAATTTTTAAAAATTGTCACGCATGGGACTCGAACCCGTGACCTTGCATTCAACAAATAACAATGTCAACCACTAGACCACTTGAGGTTTTTGTTTAAATTTTTGAAAACAAATACTATATGCTTAAAATTTAATGCATTAATCAGTTACATATTTTCAAAAAATGATTTCAGCTACAATAATATCGACATTCCCATCAATGTTAGTCAAACATTTTGTAACTGTCTCCCCTTTCATACGCATTTCTTAAAACAAATCCAATAATCACGCCCATTTCCTAAATCTATGTCAATCACAGCTTATGATATTCAAATCAACCAGCAAACCTTAACCTTCAAATCAGTCTCAGAAAAACTTCAATCAGACATGTATGTTTTTTAGGATTTGGTTACAAATTAGGGATAAGAACTAATATTTACTTTTAATCATGTATTAACATAATATATACTGATTTGTTACAGAATCTTAGCAAATGATCTTCTTAATCCTCCTAAAATCTCGATCAACAAGGTATGTCTTTTCGATTTCGAACAAATACTATTATTGTTTCTCTTTCTTTTTTTCAAACAAATCAGTGTTTTCATTTGATACTATTTTAGGTTTATGTTGGAGTTGATCTTAGTTTCATTCATAGGTGGTTTCCTAATTAAACCTAAACCAAATCACCAAAATATGTAGCAATTATCAAATTCAAAACACACAATATCACCAATTCATAAAATTATGTGAACAATAAGGGACAAATTCAGCTTATGTTTGTGTGTTTCACGTTTTTTCAGGATTATAAACACAATGACACAGGTATGCCATTGATTTTTGCAAATTTTCAAATCACGAAATGTTTATTGATTGATTTGCTGTTATGTTTAATTTGTAGTGAAAATAGAATTTGGATTCATAATCAATTTCAAGATGAAATTCTATGCAGACCAGGTGTTTGATAAAATGAATATGAAGTAAGCTTTGCAATAAAGTGATCTTGCAATTTTATTCACAAATATATGATGTTTGTTTGGATTTTTTTATTATTTTTTACTTCAGTTATCACAAGTTTGATGAAAAGCTCACCATGTGTTGGGGATACTAACTAATTAATCAAGCCGGAAATTAATGATGTTAAGCCAAAGGTACGATTTGGAGTTATATTGAATGTTAATCATTTTTGTTTTGTATGTTCATCTATTTAGGTTATTTTCAACACAAATTGGGAATCTATTGATGTTTAGCAGTTAATAAACGATAAAAAAAGGTATGATTTTTGTTGATGATTAATGGCTTAATTTGCAATTTTTAGTTGTATTGTGGTTAAATGATTATAAAGCTAAAAAAAATAAGCTATTCCAAACAAACACTAAATTTTTTTATGTTAACTTAATAATGTTTAGTGGATTAATTTTGTAGTTTAATGGTCGAACCTAATTATATAGTTTGCAACTAAACTTTGACAGTCATTTTAGATGTATATCCTTGAATAAACAAGATTCATGAAGCAGTTACTAATCACTACTTTGAAACAATAATAGCACTAATCAGTACATCGAAACGATAGTAGCACATCCAAACGCCATGACATTACTATGTAATGAAAACAATGTACTATGCATTTCACAGTCCTTAGTTCATAACTTGCGTGTTTAAGTACGAATGATCAAAATGGGTTCATTCCCGACATGTGTACCAATGATCCACTGCCCATGGGTGACTGACATTAAATACAAATTTTCTGCTAATTAAACAATTTCCTCCACTAATTTTTTTTTCTCTCTTCTGAACCCTCCTTTTTTTGTGTTCACTGTTTCTTTCATTCTTTTTTTAGGAGGACATTACTGTACAGAATGTCATGCAGGCGCACCGGTATGAACCTTATTAGTCTTCAAAAAGCTTACTTAGTCTGGTTTTTAAGTTTTAAAAATTACTTTGATCCACATGATACAAACTATATCAAATCCTGATGTGTTGGATGCAAGAAACAGGGTTTGCTACTTCGGTAACTCTTTTTTTGTTTTTTCACTTGCTTTCCTATAGTAGAGTTTCATCATTTATTCAAGTATGTGGGCAATTGGTCCTCATACTTATTTCTTATAGTTTTCTAATTAACCATGGTATACAGCTTCTATTGTGTTTCGCATTGCACGAGAACACCCTGTTAGTGTATTAGGTCATTTATACATGTTGTCCTTTATTTGCTTATTTTGTGCTAACTAATATTTTTTCATATATGCGATGAAGGTGGTTCTTATAAGCTGAAAACATGTAATATCAAACACCCCTTAAATGTTCATATTTAAGTTTCATAGTTTGATGTTACGATGCCTACAAAATCGGGTTGTTAGTCGAATTGTAATTATCTAAGAATCTAAATTATAAAATGAGATAAGAAGTTACTTTGACCAAGATGAGTAACAAATGGAACAAGACCAGGTTGTTAAATCAGAAACAAAGCGAAAAGAAGGAATTTGGATCAATTACAAAAAGTAAGCAAATGAACATTGTCTTCATGTAGCTTTTTTATGGTCTTTAATAACAGAACATAAACAATTATGGCTACTATTGCATACATTTGAGTAAATAGGCAATTGGTTGTTTGTTTGACATTGATTATTTAGTTGATATAATCAATTCAAACTTATTTGGTACTTAACTATCTGTCATGTTTTGTGTTCATTGCCGATGATTTAAGTGTTGTTAGATTACAACTAGATGCAAATTTGGATGCATTTTCTGGTCATCTACAATAATTTAAGTTAGTTTGATTTACCTACTTGAAGTAATACGGTTGCCGCATGTTCCTCTAACTGATGAACAAGTATAAATAATTTAACTAATAGAGGTACAAGTTTCATTTGTTAATATCATGCGAGTTGAACTATATAGACTAATTAGTAACCTATCCACATATGATATTTGCACAATCAAAGAACCTATATGAGTGCATTCTAACAAGAAGTAATTGCTCTAGAGATCTCCTTTGTTTAACTTCTTTTATATTAAATTTAGTAATTTATTGTTTTTTATTTTTGTGTTTAATCCCTTGACCGTTTGCAGGTAAAAGAAGTCACAATGTCTTTCTTTATACTGATTGAGCCAGGTAAAGCGACGCTAGAGATGTTGCTCCTTAATCTACACATTTTTGTATTAAGTAAATACTGATTTGATGATGAACTTGTGATAGATTGTAGGATCTTGATATACAATGTGAGTAATTAATTAAAGAAGAATTTGGTGGAAGCTGCAACTTTGATGTGGATAATGCATTCCACAAGTTAGAAAAGATGGGTATTTTAGCTAAGGTATGATTGTAGTTCCGTATAGTCTTTTTTGACGTTGTTTATTGATTACGCAGTGTCAATGAAGTTAAAAATATCATAGATTGTGATCTTAATTTAATGATTACTTTTCTGTATGCTTAAAGTAATGCATATAGGTCAAATATCATTCATTTTCTTCTTAATTGAAACTTATATTTTGTTGATGCATAAAGTAGATATTGTTTCGCAGTTGTACATTTATACATTGTTTATTCATTTTAAATGTAGAATTCTAATGGAAGGTACTACTGTGTTGGTTTGAAGCGTGGTGATGAGATCGTGTACCAACATTTGAAGTATTGCTTGTGGGACCTGACATGGCTATAGAGGTGAAGCACAAAGAATATCATAATTAGTAGTTAAGATTACAATAGTCACTTTATACATATTTCCAAGAAGTTAACAATACCAAGTATTTGTGTGCCTTTTATTGGGAAAAATGCGCACGAGTGTCTTTAGTTTTGGATCAAATGATGCCTACTACAGACACTTAATCCAGAAAGCCTTTGTGCACTCACATGCTCTTTCTTAGATCAATATAATTTCCGATTACCAAGAACAACCAACCTGATGTTTTGTATGGACCTTTATTTTTTGGCTTGGCTATGCTTTTAACTCATTGACTTTAAAATCGTGAATGAATTTTCCAAAAGGAAGGCAGGTTATTTTTATTGAACATATTGAATTATACCTTTGATGGAGGTCTACACAAAAGACTAATCATTTCCACATAGACGCCACAATCTATTTTTGTAGTGTTCCGTAAAGCAAATTACTCATGTGACGAAATGTAAAACAAGCATATAGTTAAATATGTAACAAATATGGGTCAAAAAAAGAGCAAGCTACATGGAAGGACCATATCAGTAGTTATGGAACCAACAAAGTATGGATTTTGGTTATTGTATATTAATTTGGATATTCTCATATAGCTCATTAGTTTCATGAAGCTCTAGGTTCTGCTTTCACAAATGAAGAGGAACACATGTATCCAGTTCCTAGAAACACAGGTGGGTGATCTTGAATACTTTATATTTTTAATACCAAAATGAAAGTTGATAGTATAATTGATTCTGTTTTATCAACTACTGAAACTGCAGGGTTGGTTTATTTGGAAAGTTGCAGCACGTAATGCACCACGAGAAGGAAAGGGATTCATACTTTTTTAACAAGTTACCCGGTGAAGGTATGTACAAGCTTTATTGTAATGAGAATCTTTTTACGTTGCACAAAGCTATCTACTATGGTAAGTGTGAGCAACATATATTTCTTAGAAGGTTAGAGAACACCCCCCCCCCCCCCCCCCAAAAAAAAAAAATATATCAAAACTATAGTCAAAGTTTATTGTTTGACCTCAGAAGTATATAACACAAATGAACAATAAAATGAGAGTGTCATTATAATACTTTATGCATGTATTATATGCATTTTACATTTGTTAACAAACATGGTGCAGTGAGAATCCATGAAGCGAACATGTGCACCATTAAACCATCAGAAGAATTGCATTATCATCACCTAATATTATGATTTTGATGAGGTTGCTTACACTTCCAAGTATCTGTATTTTTAATATCCTATTTGCTTTCTTCCAATTTTTGTAGCTATTGGCCTATTACTATAAAGCCTGACATCAATGGTGCTATTGACAGTAGCCAAATGTTGTTAATGAGCAACCCATGAAATGGGTAAAATTGGGTCAACATGTAAAATGTCTCTTAATGCATGAATTATAATGCTTACATATTAGTTTCACGCATATATCCTGTGATTGTCTACGGAGTATATTGTTTGATAAAAGTCCTCAATAAAAATTCTCTATTGCCACTAGAAAAGAACTGAAATCACTCTTAACTGTGTTTTGCAGATCGATGGTTTGATTCTATGTCATATTAAGTTGGTTGATATCACTAGAAAAGAACTGAAATTCTATATCAGAAATGAACAAACAATTTAAGTCATCATTCTATATAATCATGTTCTTGGTTCGTTTATGATTCGTGGCACGTTGTTTCTTAGGATTACGAATTAAAAAGAGATTTTGTACTGAAGTCACTTGGCGAGGTGGGGTTCAACGTTGAGTTTACACCATTGGGATCTTTTTTTTTTTTCATATTTGCAACACTTATATTTGGAAACTTACTGATGTGGATGCCCTTTTTTAATCCTTTTTGTTTATTATACAATACGTTTCAGGATCGAAAGACTTTATTTGAATGGATTTTTCAGGTCAAAACAAGCAGGAGTTGTGGCTGTTCCTCGGTGTGGACTTTTTTCATAAAGGTCGTGATTCTTCAGAGAATGTGACGAGTTACCGTAATCGTTACATCATATTTACCTTCTCTAAGGGTGACACCAGTTTGCCTTTTGCTGGTGACAAAATGCAGAGGTTTTGTCAATGCAACTCGACGCCTCAAGTTTCTCTAAGTTAACGAGGGTAGTTATCGTAGGAATATGACAATTTCTTTTTGTTGTAATGTCATTAAGTAATATATGCAAAATTGTGGAAGTAACTAATATCCATGTGATTTACAAATTGTGGACGTTTTATTTTGCATATTAACCATCATGTAATAAAATTGTTATGATACTTATGATTGTTCTTTTTATATATAATACATGACCAATCTATAATGGTCTTCCAATTATTTTTGTTAAACATATATCCCGTTAATCATTATTTTATAAAAGCGTTCAAATATTTTTGAAAAACAATTTTATGAAGCGAATCCGCCCATCGGGCGGGTCATGAAGCTAGTTCGTTCATATTTGTATTTCAGGTTAATTGAGGCATTGGAACAGGAAAAATGCAAGAAAAGGCCAAGTGCCAGGAATTTTCAAAGTAACAAGAAAGTTACGGCGTAGTTTGGTTATTGGAGCTACGCCGTAGATAGTTGATGAGCTTTGATGAATTTTCACTAGAAGAAAGCTACGGCGTAGCATACAAATAGGTTACGCCGTACAAGTGTTAACGAGAGTTCTACGTTCGTAGATTGCCTTGAGGCTACGCCGTAGTGATCAAGTGTGAAGGTTACGGCATAACTTATTATTTAAGCTATGCCGTTAGTTATGGATATACATGTGGATAATTACATGATGACGAGCAGAGGCGGAGGGAGGGGGTCACTAGCAGGTGCTAGACCCCTCGAATAAACCCATCTATTTTATTAATGCAACAATATTTAGCCCATAACTTAACTGTGATGTACAGCTGGCCTTCCCCAAATATATTTTATATCCATAATAAAAGATAAAGATAAAAACCAGCGTGTAAAAATGTTTCCTATTTTAGCGGCAAATGAAGAAATAAATTCGGTCGTCAGTTAGGAAATCATTTTCTACCTTAAATGCTTTTTTTTAATTTTTTTTCATTATATTTTTACAGTTACTTTGATGTTTTACCCCACAACTTTTGTTCTATTTTAGTTTTTTTTTTTTTCTTTTTATTTTTTTTTCATTCTTGACAAGTATAATCACCATTGAATAATTATAATTGTTCAATATATTCTATTCATGTTTCTTTTATTTGTTTTATGTTGTTCAATTATATAAGCTATCACTACAAAATTTGTGACATTTACTCACTAAAACTTTTACCCACTAAAATGATATAAAAAGTCACCAAATGTATATGTAGGCTATTAAAAATAAAAATCAATAAGATAAAATTAAAAACAAAGTATAAGAGTTTCTAATCGCTCTCTCAAGTCTCACCCAATACCAAAAATGAAAAGCAGAATTATCTCCGTCGTCACCTAATCGCTCCACCACCGTAATTTTGCCGATCGAAACCCTAACTCCGGCACCGTCGTCACCACATCCATCTCTATCCGGTCGTCAATCGGAACCCTAACTCCGGCACCATCGTCACCACCTCTATCTCTATCCAGTCGTCAATCGGAACCCTAACTCCGGCACCGTCGTCACAGTTATCAACTTAGGTATAATATAATTGATTATGTGTCGTTTACATATTATTTTGAATTTTTTTGCTCATTATATGCTTATTAATAGCTGAATTATTATTAGTTATGTTGTTTACAGCTTATTATATGCTTATTAATAGTTGAATTAGTAAGAAATTAGATGTTAATTTGTATTAATATTGGCTGATTATCTGCTTATTTGTGGATGAATGCAAATATGGCTTGTTATTCGTGTTTGTAAGCGAATTAAACATACATGAATGAGGCTCATAACGAATCAAGTTTAACGAATGTAGTTGATATGTTGTAATGAATCAAACAAACATGAATGCGAATTGAACAAGCTTGAATGCCGCTTTTTGTGTTTGTTTACGCCTAACAATGAAAAAGAATGAAGTAATGAAGTTTACAGATTAAGTAAAACATGAATGTAGTTTGTTTGTGTCGGTTCCGTTTAATTACAGCAAGAATGAACGGACACGAATACTTAAATGAATGAATTTTTGTGCTCATCTTCGTTTAGAAAATTATTTGTGTTAGTTTATAACGATGCTAGATAACTGAACATTAAATACCTTATTGTTGTTTCACGAAGCAACTGTTCTGTTTTTCCAGAGACAAATGCTCTGTTTTGCAAATAGAGCATGGTGAAACGACAAAGAGAGGGAAGCCAAAGGTAGCGGGACTTGACCCGAGGCTTGGGACAATGGATAGGAAGATGAAGTCCAAGACTTGTACAGCAAATATGGCTGACTTTCCCAGTCATTTTGGACACCTTGAGCCTACATTGTGGTATATATTATATGATTAGATATTATCGAGTCTTTTACTGATGTTGAGTGTTTAAGGGAATTTCTATCTATTGAATATGTGCATTCTCTTTGGTACCATCTAAGCTGCGTGTTTTATCTGTTTTTACAGCTTATGTGCGTGTCTTGCACATAACAAATTTATTAACTGGCTCCTCACTTTATGATCCTGCAGGTCCTTCCAATCAGTTAGACCATCTGGGTTTTAGTCATTTCTGAACTCTTGCTCTGGTCAGGTATCCATCTATGACTCTAAAATAGTAACCCGAGCTTAGTTTCACCGTAAAACGAACTTTCAATTAGTAGTTAGATTAGTCACTATTAGTATACCTAAAGAGAAAAGACATAAGTGTGGTTAAATGCAATACCCAATCATTTATTGTTCTGAAAGAGTTAGTCAATCTTGGTTTTATCTTTAACCGAAAGAAGCAAGAAAAAAGAGTAGAATGTCGTTGTTAGAGTTCATGTTCTGATCATGACACGTGGTTGAGTATGACACGATTTTTGTTTGTTTCTTGATATATGCAGAAGAGTTGCACAGGAACTTGATGTCCGAGTGGGTGATGAAGTTCGTTATGCTATAAGATTTGAGGACATGACTTCAGAGAGAACTCGTATTAAGTAACTGACACACTTTAATATGCTTAGTTGCTGTTATTACATTATCCACATTTATATTCGACAACTTATGCAGATTTCGTATCTTTATATATGGCCAGGTATCTTAATGATGGAGTACTACTTCGTGAAGTCTTTCTGACCCTGAGTTGAAACAATATTCAGTAATCATATTGGATGAAGCTCACGAAAGGAGTCTAAACACGTAAGGCCTTATACTTTACCCGCAACTTAACCTAAAATATAAAGATAGTGCATACACTTTAATCTATACTTAAGTACTTTATTTGTTACTTCTAGACTCTTATGCCTATAAACTTTGCTGTAGATATACACATTAATGAGCCAGAAGGGGACATTTTGATATTTATGACTCGGACAGGTAAATCTAAATTCATATATTGCAATATCCATTCTGTTGCCATAGTTGATATACTTATTGTTGTACTTCACTATTTTTTTAAAAAAACTGATAAAAAAACATTTAGGGTGACATAGAGAAGTTAGTATCGAGATTGGAGAATAAAATTCAAATCCTCGAGGTTGGCTCGCGTTATAATAGTTGATATATCTTGCTATGTCAGGTTCCATAATTATCTTTGTTTTAATGCATTGTTGTCTACAAACTTTGTAGGATCTCTACAAACAGAGCATACAGTGGGTGGGGGCTATGGTGACACAATGGTAAATTTCTAAACCAGACCTTCTGGGTACATTTTCCATAAGAACCGGTGGAATGAAAAATCTTTCCTCTATGATGTTGCCTGTATTTTGGCTGCACATACCATCAGGTCATTTGAGCATGCCAGATGCTTCAAATAGCGTGCAACATACTTCTTATCAATATATACTTGCTTATCCGAACATTGTGCTTTGTCTCCAAGGGTTGATGACACGTGTCTAGGTATGCTTGATGCGCGTTAATACTTAATAGTGATATAGAATTTGACAACTTGATTCTTTAAGAGGCATTTGTAAGTGCACTAACTTTTTTCAACATGTCATAATTACAGATGTTCAGAAAAAAGCAGGGAACGAGTTAAAAACAGTTGTTGATGCTAATAGATCCAATCATCCTATGAATGAAGGTATGCGAACCTATTTGTGATTATGTTATTTAGTTGTTTCATTTAACATGTACGTTTGATGAGTGTGTAAATACTCATCATTTTTACTAAATTTTAACTGCCAAAACGCGAGAAAACACTCAAGAATGCATCAAAATAATGAAAATATCCCAAAGATCGTGTTTTATATGTTTCAAATGCAAAATGATTGAAAACAAACGAAAAACAAACAAAGTTTGCATAATTGGCAGTTTCAATCCCCCAACTTTCAAAAAATTATCAAAACTAGTCCCTAAGCGTTTATTTCAAATGAAAAGTCAACCCAAGTTTCTTAAAAGTCAAAAGAAGTCAAAAATGATCTTTGGGTAGAAAGCTTTCAAAAATGAACAAGTTTAGTCCCTGAAGTGAAAAGTTTGGAAATTGTACAAATTTGGTCCCTGCAGTTCGGAATTTGGCAAAAGTAACCCCGGGAGTTCTAAATTGAAGAAAAACGACAAAGTGAACCTTGGGAATTCATAACTTGTCAAGAGTGACCCTTGGGAGAAGTTTGGAAAATGGCAGTTTCAGTCCCTCTAAAATCACAATATTACACAAAGAATCCTTGGGCTTAAACTACTAAACCAAATGGACCCTTAGCTTACATAACCCAAAAATAAACCCCACCCATTTATTTCCCAGTCCACCATTACCCCTAGCCCATTATCCCTAAGCCCACAAATTAACCAATCCATACCCCGTATTAATAAAAACTCGGTCAAAGGGTCAATCAAAGTCATACACGGGTCAAACTCACCCTTCGTCCACCTCTCACCCCTTTTACCCAGATATAACACCATCACCCCCTGACCATCCTCTCCCACACTCAACCTCACCTCAATATCCCCCCAACACAGTCCCCCAACCCACTATCACCATTCCCCACCTCTCAAAACCCTACCTAACCACAATTACACCCTGGCAATCCAAAGTTATCACCATGAGTTTTCGCGCCAAAATTAGTTTAAAGGTTAGGATCAAATCTGATGCAATTGAACGATAGGGATTTCATCACAAGGATCAAGAGGAGCTTCCCAAACCCTAATTTCTGAAGAGGAAGCACAAGGGAGGCAAAACCATACCTACCACAGTTTTTAGTATAAATAGGGCTCCATTGTAAGCCTAAATGGCATCCTTTTCCTTGTAATCTTTCTGTTTTATGTTTAATTCTCTTTTGTAATGAATTTCTGTTGATCTAATTTAAGCATTATTCAGTTCTTAAGCAAGTTCACTTTTTACTCAAATTTCTCAATTTCTGCAAATAATTGTTATTTACTTTACTTTGTGCTCAAATTAACTCCAGAAGCTTATATAAGTTGTTTGGAAGCAATTTGGAAATTTGAAAAGAAAACTCAGAAAAATAAACAATATAAGAGAATACAAGGAAAATAACAAAAATACAAAAAAAAAAAAAAGAAATTATCAAAAGGAGTTGCAGTAGCAGTAATGGAGGTGAAGCATGGTTTAGAGCTCCATGGGGAGCAGTAGGTTATGTTCTTATGTCCTTTGGTTCTCAGATTCTCACTAAGCTTGGATGTCAAGTAAAGTTTTGAACCTTAGTATTTCTATATTATGTGTTAAGTGTTGTTCATTGCTATTAATTGCTCAAATCAGTTTATTTAGATTTATTATTGCTTAGTATAGGGTAATTAGTCAAGTTTATGTATTAATTCACTCAATTGCTTTGTTAAACTTTCAAATCAGTCACAGTAGGGGTGTTTGGAATTGATATTGTTGATGTGTTGTTGTTGTTTATTTTGATTGAACTCATTTGAGATATCACCCCTAGGTTCTAACCAGTCCAAATCAAGCACTCTTGTGGTCATTTTCAAAAGAAAAATCAAAATCCTCCCTAATCCCCCATAACAGTTGACTGTTGGGATTAAAGGTACTCAATAGCTTCAATTTCACTTAGAATCTGTTTAGGTAGTTTAAATTAGCTTCTATTAGGTTGAACATATCATAAGTAATCCATTAGTGGTAATCAAAATTTAAATTGGTCAACTGTTTCACAATTTGCAAAAGTCAAATTTTCTTAAGTGTTGATATGGGACAAATTTCAAAGGAACTTGTAGGGCTCATCTTTGTTTAGAAATCAGTACTAGTTTTTGTTTAGTGATCCTTGGTAGCTTGTTTTTCAAGGTCAAAAAGAATTTTGCATTTTGAAACCCATTGGGTAACCTTAATCTATGTCCATAGTGGGTGCTTTGGCCTGTTGACTGCCCTGCTCCCAGCAGACCCCAATTGACCCGTTTCTCCACTGACCATAATTTGGTCAGTTCTGGGGCATTGGGTGTGATATATGTTGCTTTAGGATCTCTCTTAGATAGTCTTTAAGGGTTTGCTTTTTTATTTCACTTGTAGGCTTATTTGATTGTTGATTTTTGGACTCAAACTTGCCCCCTTGGGACTGCATGCTGTTTGTTCTCAATTTAGCTGAGCTTGATCTTGATTTGGTTCTTGTTGATTTTTCTTGTTGTTGTTCAATTTGGTTGTTGCTATTTGCTGCTTTTTTAGTTATTAGTTGCACCCTAAGTTTGCTTAAGCTCATTTAAACCTTAGGTTGGGTTGGCAGTCAAACAAGAAAACACAAAAAGAAAAAAAGTTTTGAAATATTTTGATTTTGTTTGAAATTTTGTTGTTGTAATATGATTTCAAAGAAAGAAAAGAAATTTGTAATCTTGGTGTGAATCTGTGGATCTGTCAAGCAAGCAGTAAAAAAGAAAAAAGAAAAAAAGAAATAAATTTTGTGCAAAAATAAGGGGTCGAACCTGGGACCTCTTGCACATCCAGACACACCACACACACACCACAACCAACTGCCCTTGGGTCTTTTTTCAATAACCCCTTGCAAAATCTAATACTTACCCCTTTGTTGTTTGGTGGGTATAAATAAGCTTCTCAGCTTCTTGCAGCTTATTATGTGCTTATTATTTAGGGTACCTAGCTTTGTATAATTTTCTCAGGATCCTAATTAGCTGTAATATTTACCAAAAAAGTTTCATAATTTTTTACTTAGTTTTAATATTTTTTATAATTTAATTAGCATTAATTAGTATTTAATTCATAATAAATAGAATTTTTATTGGAAAATTAATTTTCTTTTTTCGAAAATTTTCTTTTGTCATTTAAGATGTAGGAAAATTATTTGTAGGCCCGTAGGATGTGCGTAGCTAGAATTTGACATTTTTGTTTGCGCGTTGACGTTTATCTTAAATAAACGTCACGTTTATTTGTCAACTTGCGTTTTAGGATTCCCGATACCTAATTATGTTTCCCGTAGTATTTTAGGATTTTCCTAGTTTGGTAATTGCCTTTTGTTCCCTTTAGGTTGTTTAATTTTCATTCACGTTTGTTAATTTTCAATTTACGTAAATTTAACGTATCACAAAACCAAACAATCCTTCCAACATACAAGATTTTAATCTCAATCTCACTCGAAGCTTTCATTCACACCTCATTGGGGTACGACCTGGGAAATCACTTCCCGGTCTCACAATTTGAATATCACTTTCACGAGTTTTGCGAGGTAATCTTTTTCCTAAAAGATTTACTCGTATTTCTCCACGTCTTGTTGTCTCACGATAACATAGACTACACGTTTGTTGATATTTTTGATAAATTGTTTTTGCACACGCCAAAACACAACGAATCAAATGGCGCCGCTGCCGGGGAGGCTGTGTGTCGAAAGTCTCGACAAGGTTTAGACGATTAGTCTTGTAGAACCTTCGCAAGAAGTTACGCTTTTATAAAACTTATAAAAAACCAAAGATATTTTTCTTTTGTTTCTATACATGTATTATATCTATATAAGATAAAGAAAAACACAAAAAGATTTTCCCGTTTCTTTGTTTAACAATAACAACATTAAAATCTTACCACCGCAAACCAAGGCAGAACACCTACCAACTGGGGGTGTGACCATAATAAGTTCCCAAACCAAAGATCAAAACTTGCCTTTGTATCACTTGCGTTTTGGAAAGCTTTTAAACGAGAAACACACTTTAAGAGGAGTCGAAACGGTATGTGGCGATCCAACGAACTTCGCCCATTGAGAGATCCATTCTTCTCTCCCGCTCCTTTGTGCGTTTTTCTTTAGAAGTCAACCTTGCGTTCTTGATTATTGGTTTAAGTTCCCTTTTCGTTAAAGTGGTATGTTTTAATTGATTTTTTTGTTGTGGTGCATGCGCACTCGTTCGTCTACGTCAACAAGTCCTTTGCAATCGCTTAACAACATTCCAAGAAGAAGGCGTAATCGACGACGTACCAATCCAATAGTCGAACCCGAGATTCGTACTACTCCTATCATGGCGGCCGAGCCCACTATGAATGAGCTTCTCCAAGCACCCATCGAGGGTTACGGAGATGCTATCGTTGTTCCAGCCATCGTGGCTGACAACTTTGAGCTCAAAACGGGGTTGATAAACCTTGTCACCTCGCGTCAATTCTATGGTTTCGAAAGGGACGATCCTCAAGATCACATTCGATGGTTTAACAAAATCACGTCCACCATCAAATGCAAAAATGTCCCTGAGGAAGCAATCAAACTTCTTCTCTTCCCGTTTTCTCTCGATGGGGCTGCCAAGAATTGGCTAGACAAACAACCCCCTCGATCGATTGAAACATGGGAAGATTTGGTTAAGAAGTTTGTAAATGAATTCTTTCATCCTTCCAAAACCACGACCCTCAAGAATGAGATCATGAAATTCACACAGAAATTCGATGAATCATTCGGTGAGGCATGGGACCATTATAAGGATATGCTTCGTAAGTGTCCTCATCATGGTTTTTCCGAGTTAATGCAACTCGACACTTTCTATAATGGTGTGAGCCAAATTGATCAAGACTCTCTCAATGCCTCCGCGGGAGGTAATTTCTTGAATTGAACCACAAGAGATGCTTTAGTGATCATCGAGAATAAGTCTAAGGTCCGCATTCCACGAAGCAAACCGATTGTTTCCCAAGTGAATGTTACTCCTTCTACCTCATCACCCGTGGCTCAATCTAGCACCGATGCTAGGCTTGACAAGCTCACGGAAGCTATCCATGCTTTGGTTCTCACCAAAAATAAGAAAGTTCCTTCTCAACCTGCCAAAGTCAAAAAGGTTGAAGTTTGTGTTACTTGTGGTGGTCCACACGCGTATTACAATTGTACTGCCGCCGATGGCAATCCATTTAAGTTAATGCAATAGTCGGTAATTCAAACCAAGGAGGTAACCAATACCGTCCTCAAATTGACCCGAACTATCGTGCTAGCAACCAAGGTGGTCCACCCGGTTTTCCTCAACCCAATAATCCAAATCGATTCAATCAAAATCAACAAAGAAATCAAAATGTTCAAAATCAATTTCATACCCCTAATAATCAATTTTCAAATCAAGGGGGTAATTTCAATCAAGGTTTTCAAGATCATAATCACCAAGCTCCTAATGTTGCTTCAAATGAACTTGCTAATTACATTAAGGCAAATGAAGCTAGCATGAGGAATATGCAAAACCAAATCAACACTTTGAAGAATGATTTTCAATCTTCAATGTCGAGACAAGGTCATGAGCTTAAAAATGAACTTCGTAATACTAACCACAAGATTGAACAATCTCAAAGTAAGATTGAGAACATGTTTGCTAGTCTTATGAGTCAAATGAATCAAGCTTCTACTTCGGGTACTCTTCCGGGAAACACCATTCCTAACCCGAAGGGTGAATTGAAAGTTATTACCACTCGTAGTGGTAAAGCTATTGATGGACCCTCGACTCCTATTCCTCCACCTTTGAAGGAAGTGGAACGAGAACCCGAGGTTATTAAGGACAAGGTGCAACCTTCAAGCTCACGAAGTACCGCACACGTCCAACCTACGGAGGTTCAACCATCAATTCCCGAATTTGCTTTTCCTAAGAGCATTTCTAAGCCTTCGATCCCATATCCTTCAAGGCTTAATGATCAAAAACTCCGTGAACAAACTAATGATCAAATGAAGAAGTTTCTTGAGATATTTCAAAAGTTACACTTCGACATTAGTTTCGCGGATGCTCTTCTCTATATGCCCAAGTTTGCTTCCACTTTCAGGAGTCTTTTAAGTAATAAAGAGAAATTGTTTGAACTCACTAAAACTCGTTTGAATGAAAATTGTTCGGCGGTTCTTCTAAAGAAACTTCCTGAAAAATTAGGAGACCCCGGGAAATTTCTCATTCCTTGTGATTTCCAAAAGTTTGAAGAATGCTTCGCCTTGGCCGATCTTGGCGCTAGCATAAATCTCATGCCTTTCTCTATTTGGCAAAAGCTTTCACTTCCCGAGCTTACACAAACACGAATGACTCTTGAATTAGCAACCCGAACGGTTACGGTACCGAAGGGTATTGCTGAAGATGTCTTTGTGAAGGTTGGCAAGTTCCATTACCCTGCCGACTTCCTAGTCGTTGATTTCGATGCCTGATGAGTGTCTAAATACTCATCATATTATACCTATTTGAACCCACAAAAACAACCAAAAACACACAAATGACTAACAAAATGTTACAAATTCATCACAATGTGTTTTATATGTGATTCAGGTACAAAAGATTGAAAAACAAGTGAAAAATGATCAATTTCACAACAATTGTCGTTTTCAGTCCCTGGAGTTACACAATTTGTCAAAACTAGTCCCTGAAGGTTTTAAATGAATAAAAAGTCAACTTAAGTCCTTGGGAAACCAAAAATGTTCACAAAACATCCCTGGATAAAAGTTTACACAAACTGGCAACTTTTACCCCTCAAGTTACAAAATTGGCAAAAATGGTCCCTGGGTATTCAAATCTTGGAAATTTCACAAATTACCCTTGTACTATGCATGAACTTATATTTTGGAACAATTTTAATAAACTTTTGGGAATTTACAAGTTTAGTCCCTCAAATATCCAAATTTATATAAAAGGTCCTTTTAAGTTAAAAATGATAAATTATACAACTTTGGTCCTTTTACTAATGTTTTGTGGCAGGTTTAGTCCTTGGAAGATGGTTTAGAAGTATACAAGTTCAGCCCCTGAACTTTAAATAAATTACAGAATTGGTCCTTGTTAGTTACAATACAAACGGACCCTAGTATTATCATAAACCTAATCCAAACACAAACCAAACAAACCCAGCCTATCCTTTGGCCCAAAACAACACAACCCGGCCCACTCCCTAATAATAAAAACCAGGGTCAAAAGGTCAAACCCCGCCCAAACCACTATCACTGTTCATCCCTCACCTTCCCAACCTTAAACCTGAAACCAGATGGTTTTTGTGTCACCTCCCCCTCCACTTGCCTACCCCAGCTCACCCCTACTTCTTTCCACCTCTAATACCTATCCCACACCTCAATTAATGCTTCCACACCAATAAACACTCCACCTTTCTCACCTCTCCCCTGTTTTCACCCAACCTTGGTCCCCAAGCTCAATAAAGCTCCATAACTTGTCCCCTCCACCTATACAAGCCAACAAGAAGCATTAATTGCTCAGAAAACTGCTACAAGTTATCCTAGGACTTTTGGCGCCAAAATACATTTAAATGGCTAGGATGACTTCTGCTTAATCAAAGGCTGAGATTGTTGGAGGGATTTGACCAAGAAGGTGGTGGGAACACAGAAGGTTATAAAAGAGAAGAGAAGGAAATGAGAACAGACACTTTTGGCCTTAAGCCAATTGTCACTTAGTTTTTATTCATGTCATTTACTGCTTTCATTTACTTACCATGTCTTTTACTTGCTTTCAGTTATGTAATGAACCTTGACAAGTTTAATTACAAGCTATTTACAGTCCTAGTTTCTTAACCTTTAATTTTCAGTCATTTATTTTAAATGTCATTTAAATACCTTGTCATTTACATTTCATGTTTGATTATAGTTGATTGATGGACTCTTTAGGCCACATAAGCTCCTGACAAAGCTTGTTAAGCTTTTAGAAACCATTAAAAAGCTATGATCTTTTAAATTAGAAAAATACTTAAAAAAGAGAGAAAATCAATGAAAAATCAAAAATAGTGGGTTAATAAAGAAGATGAGGATGCAGTGGTGAATTTAGAGTGTAATGGGTATAAGGAGCTTGTTAGGAAGCTAATGGGTGTGACCTTGTTCATTTATTCCATGATCTCATATGAATCCTCATTTGTAAGCATTTTCTTAAAATTCTTATTTTACTGTTCATGTTCTTTATTTACTTTGATTTCTATATTTTCTTTTTTATCTGTTGTTATTATATGTTTTTAAAGCTTTAAAGTTCATGTTTATGTGATAGTTTATGTTGTTGCTTAGATTTCTGTTTTCACTGTGAAAACAAGGTTTTAAGTGATTCATGTTTATTGTTGTTATAATTGTTGTTTATCTGTCTATTTGTCCTTGTTATATGTTATTATAATGTATGGAATCAGGTTCTTATGCTTATTCATTGAAAACCTTAGGATTCATGTGACAAGTGATAAATAAGGGACTGTTTGGATTTGTATGGATTGAGGTCTGAGAATGGTTTGAGAGGTTCATTTCTGTACCTGCATAATCCTTGGGTTATTGGAGGGTTTGACACCCCTTTAGGCTCAATGGTTCTGTCTTTTACAGACTTGAGCATTTTCATTTTTATTTCAAAAGTCCACTGAGTTTTGTGACTGTCTAATCTGTGTATATGGATGCTAGTAGCATTGTTCTTGTTTGATTGTGTGTTATTAGTTGTTTATGTACTCAGATAAGTGGTCACTTCCATGCTTTGTTTGTGCTTAGTCAACATTTCTTTTTCTACTATCTTAGTATTGTGTCTGTGTTAAATTTTATGTCCAAATCTTTATTATGTGTTTAGATGTTAGTCTTCTTTGTTTATTTCATGTTTATTATGTATAATACATCAAAATCAGTGCTTAAATTCAGATCAAAGTTGATGAAAGTCAACTTTGATCATAAACTATAAAAGTCAAAATTACCTCAAACCTGATTTTTGATTAAATGTCTGATTTTCCTGTGTCTTTATTATTAAGTTTTAATCTTTGTGCTCTTAGGGTTTCATAGTTTAGCTGCTTATCTATCTATGTGATTTTTGTTAATTTTTATTATTAATGTTTAAATGCTTTTCTGAGTGCTTATTTTAGGCTATTTTTGCCCTGTCTCACAGCTTCAAGCCCAAAACCACAAGCTTGTAGCTTGTGTACCTTTGAGCTTGAACCTGTGTTTATTGTTGCTTTTGAAACCCTACTAGCTTGTTTATGTATGTCTGTGCTTATTTTTATGTTTTTAGCTTATTTAGCTACTTTTTACAACCACCCTTTTTGCACCACTGAGCCCACTCAACTGAAGCAAACAGTTGAGTGGTGCTTGTTGCCAAAGCTTCTAATAAGATCCTTATTTGAGCTTAAGCTTGTGATTCTTGGCTTTTCACAAAGCCAAGCTATCCATATCAATGTCTCAAATACAGTTGAGCTTATTAGAGCTCATTTAGATAAGTTTTGTGAGCCCTTGTGTTTGCCCACTCACAACATACCCCTGAGTTATCAGGGGTATTACACTGTTTCCACAAGCTCACACCAAGCTCTATAGTGATCCTTAAGTTAAGTAGCTTTGCTTTTTAGGAAGCCTAGCTACCCAGCTTTAAGATCCTGTTATTCATTTTCAACTTGTAGCTCTCCTCATAGGGCTGCAACAAGCTTCAACTTATCACACTTAGAAAAATTATGCTGAGTCCTCAGCATAATTTACTCTCACTAGCTTATTTCATAAGCTCACCAAAAGCTTATCATTTGGACTTAGCCTATAATATTTGGATCTATGTGGAGTCTATCTACTAGATTTCAATCTTATGTGCTCAAATCCTATCTTGCAGCCTATTTACTAGGGATGCAAGCAGCTTGTTGTATTACACCATTTCCTGTGCACTTAGCCTAAACCACCAAACTCAGGAAATGGTAACTTTTTATAAGCTTCCTACAAGCTCACTAGTGGACCCCACTAGGTGAGCTTGGGATTTTTGGAAAGCCTACCAGCATATCTTGCAACTTCAATTCCTATTTTGGCTTTTGGAGCTTATTCAGTGAGCTTTAAGTGCCATCAAAAAGAGTTGCAGGGGGTGTTTGGAACTGAGTATACCTGAGAATTGCTTATTTGCTTATTTTAAGCTTATAAGTGAAACTCAGTGCATAAGCTTGTATATATATATATATATATATTACACTTGTATAGATATATTTTAACTTTTACTTTTAAGTAGGGAGCTTATTATAGGTTCTTAGAAGCCTCAATTCAATCCAAGTTTAGCCAAAAAGCTAAACTGATTAAATCATAAGCTCATGCTTATAAGCACTTCTCAGTGCTTATTTTTGTACATACACACATATTATACTTGTATATACTCTCACATACCTTTGTTTCATACTGTATAGCTTTTTCTAAGCTTCTACCAAGCTTATTTTCCCACTGTGAGCTTAAAAGCTCATCTGTGTACCCATAAGCCCACGTTCAGCTTATTTGTATATTCTATAAGTCCCATTTTCTTCTTATATGTATATTATATGTATTTATTCAGTTTCATAAAAAGAAAAACCAAAAACAAAGCTTTAACCCAAGTGATAGCTTCTATTTAAGAAGCTTGAGCTTTTTAACCAACTGTTATGGAAATAAGCTGTTACACAGCTTAATTCCAAGTTTTGAATAAGATGGTTTTGTTAAAGTTATGTATTTTTGCTTTGTGTATAGTTTTGTAAAAAGAAAATTGAAAAAAATAAAAAAAATAGCAAAAATGGGTGTGGGTGGGATTCGAACTTGGGACCTCTCGCTAGTATCATGCATTATATCCCACACCCCTTCCAACTGCTCTGGGGCACCAGTTCCGTTAGTTCATGAACCTTCAATCCTTTTAAGCCATTTTGAACCCTTTAGCTTATTTGGACTGTGTAGCTTATAGCAGCTTATAGGGATAAGCTGGGTGCCCCATATTATTTTTCCTAGGCTCCTTATTAGTAAATATAGTTTCTGTAATTTTTTCATATTTTTTACTGTTCATCTAATATGTATAATAATTAATATAGTTTCACTAGGTTTTAGGAAATAATAAATAATATATTTTTAAATCTGCTTATTTATAATTTTTACAAACTTTTTATATTTTTTTGGTATTCCTAAGATACTTAGGAAGTTTTATAAAAAGTTTTATAATTTTATAAATAAGTTTAGTATGTATAATAATTAAATTAGTATTAATTTGTTTAATTAAGTAATAATAGTTTTAAATTAAGTTTCCTTATTTTTGTATATAAAATATAGTTTTTATATTTTTCTTAGCTTCTTATAAGTATTTTAGAATTATGTAAAAAGTTTTAGATTTTTGTTTGCTAATTTAGTATATATAATAATTTAATAATAGTATTAGTAATTAGATAATATTAAATAATTAATAATAAATAGAATATTTGTATAATAAATATATTTTTAGTTTCAAAAATTATTTTATATTATTTTAAACTTTTCTAAGTTTTAATTTTATTTTTCTAAGCATTTTTTATATTTTTCTTATTTTTAGGTAATTATAAATAGTTAATAATAGTTTTAATTAATAAAAATTAATATAAGTGTATAATAAATATTTTTAATTTCCTAATAATTTTCTTATTCTTTTAGGATTTCAAAAATATAATTTTCACATTTGTGGGAGTTATATTTGACGGTATTCAATTTTTATTTTGTACATAGACGTTTATTTAAACGTTTATGTACGCGTTTTAGGTTTCTAGGTTTTCTTATTAATATAATAATAATATTATAAATATAGTTAGTTATTTTATTTTCTTTTAATTTGCATTTAAGCCGTTAAGGCATGCAAATTCCCTCTTTGGGAATATTTAGTTTTGTTTTATTCGTTACGTTTACGTTTATTTAAACCTAAACGTACGTTTGTAAATACTTTATTATTTTAGGGTTTCTGATTGTACGTTTCTTAAACGAATTAGCTGTGACAGAGCTATTACTATTCACATTCCAGTGTTAGTCAATCAGATTCCTGTTTTTCTATATACGTAGTATTTCAACACATTACAAGTCATTGTAGTATCACGTTCACACCTCGTTGGGACATAACGACCTGGGGATGTACTTTTCTGTACTCACGTACTTTTTCGTACTTAAGACCCACGGATTAACTTTGCTAATTTCTCCCGGCCTCTCCCTTTTTGGTATCGGCCGTTCGCAAGCGGTTGAGAAACGAAGTGGATGGTTCGGGAGGAATCAAAATTTGGCGCCGCTGCCGGGGAGGTGTGCTGCCTACTATGACTTGTATTTTGTATTTTGTTGAAATACCTATCCTTGTTTGTATATTATACTAAATCATTCAACTACCGGGTTGTCAGGACACATTTATTACAGTTAATTATTCACAAGTAATTAGCTTGCGTGGTAAACCTGACACAAGCCTGGGAGGTAGTGATTATTTATACTGTATCATATTTCATTTCAATAAACAATATAAAATACAAAAACATTTTTTCCTTTGCACACAATTTGCACAGTTTGATTAGTCCCTCAGTTACAACATTTGGTTGTTGGCTGTTTACAGTTACTGAGCTCTGTCTGACCCAGATTCCCTTTCGAGGGGCAGTTGTTAGGAATTTTCTTTCTTTGTACATATATATATATAAATCTAAAAATATAATAAACAATATAAAAATACAAAAATATTTTTTGGTTGAAATCTATCTGTGCTTTGATTTGCACGTGACTGTCAATTTTCCTAATCTTGATATTCCTAGGTCTAAATTTTGGCTGAACACCATATTTACACTAAAAAAGGGTTTACTGTGCTTAGTATTATCCCTGGAAAGAAATAGATTAGGTTTAAATCAGCTTCATGTATTAAAAATCTCATTTAGGTTTCCTTTTTAACCATTTCTTTTGTACATATATATAAAAAAGTTTTAAAAATACAAAAACATTATAAAATACAAAAATAATCTCCTTACCTTACACATTTATAATTCTGTGAGTGGCAATCCCACTCCTATTTCTCATCCAATCTGTGAGTGGCAATCCCACTCCACTTCCCCATGAACCATTTAATTCGGGGTCAAGTCAAGCTAGCGACTTGGTAATCAAAAACAATAACAGAAACATGGGTTTTCACCCATGTGTACCACCCTAGTGTGGGGGTATGCCCCACATGTTGTATATAGATCTGAAAAACTTTGAAAATTGTAAATACAGAAAAATAAAATAATTGTTGTGTTACCCCACTTAGCTTTTAAATGTTAGCTTTTTACGTTCAAGGTTTCGGCATAATAGCCGGGATTTTGAATATTGAGGACAATATTCATTTCTAGTGTGGGGGATGGAAATTCTGGCGAATTTTATCACTTATATACCTTTGTATGCCCTTTTTCCCAAAAATGGCCAAAATTTAAAATTTTTTTTCATTTGGTGTTAGTGTTTTGCATTAAATACAACAAATGGTAATCAGTCCACCATGTCTAACCCACATAAGGATTGGCTAATCCTGGAGCAAACGGCTCTAGGTAAAGATACCTCAAATCCGTTTACGGCTTGCAATTTGCCCAAAATTGTATGGTACCTCAACTCGCCATATCCTAATAAGCAAATGAGTTGGCTAGCCCGCAAGATTATGGTTTGTGGTAAAGGCTGTGGAAAACCATAATTGGTAATCAACTCACCAAGATGTTGACTATTCCATCAAGAGTTGGCTAGTCCAGAAGCAAACGGCTTTTGGTAAAGACGAATCAAATCCGTTGACAGCTGGTGATTTGCTCAAAATCACACGGTTATCAGGTGTGCCACAGTTCTTACACCTGGCTATTCCAGAAGTGATGGCTTTTGGTAAAGAAGTTTTCAAATCCATTAAGTTTTAAATAAAAGATTGCTAGGGACTAGCAATAGTTTAGTGTGGGGGATTGATGAGTGTCTAAATACTCATCATATTATACCTATTTGAACCCACAAAAACAACCAAAAACACACAAATGACTCACAAAATGTTACAAATTCATCACAATGTGTTTTATATGTGATTCAGGTACAAAAGATTGAAAAACAAGTGAAAAATGATCAATTTCACAACAATTGTCGTTTTCAGTCCCTGGAGTTACACAATTTGTCAAAACTAGTCCCTGAAGGTTTTAAATGAATAAAAAGTCAACTTAAGTCCTTGGGAAACCAAAAATGTTCACAAAACATCCCTGGATAAAAGTTTACACAAACTGGCAACTTTTACCCCTCAAGTTACAAAATTGGCAAAAATGGTCCCTGGGTATTCAAATCTTGGAAATTTCACAAATTACCCTTGTACTATGCATGAACTTATATTTTGGAACAATTTTAATAAACTTTTGGGAATTTACAAGTTTAGTCCCTCAAATATCCAAATTTATATAAAAGGTCCTTTTAAGTTAAAAATGATAAATTATACAACTTTGGTCCTTTTACTAATGTTTTGTGGCAGGTTTAGTCCTTGGAAGATGGTTTAGAAGTATACAAGTTCAGCCCCTGAACTTTAAATAAATTACAGAATTGGTCCTTGTTAGTTACAATACAAACGGACCCTAGTATTATCATAAACCTAATCCAAACACAAACCAAACAAACCCAGCCTATCCTTTGGCCCAAAACAACACAACCCGGCCCACTCCCTAATAATAAAAACCAGGGTCAAAAGGTCAAACCCCGCCCAAACCACTATCACTGTTCATCCCTCACCTTCCCAACCTTAAACCTGAAACCAGATGGTTTTTGTGTCACCTCCCCCCTCCACTTGCCTACCCCAGCTCACCCCTACTTCTTTCCACCTCTAATACCTATCCCACACCTCAATTAATGCTTCCACACCAATAAACACTCCACCTTTCTCACCTCTCCCCTGTTTTCACCCAACCTTGGTCCCCAAGCTCAATAAAGCTCCATAACTTGTCCCCTCCACCTATACAAGCCAACAAGAAGCATTAATTGCTCAGAAAACTGCTACAAGTTATCCTAGGACTTTTGGCGCCAAAATACATTTAAATGGCTAGGATGACTTCTGCTTAATCAAAGGCTGAGATTGTTGGAGGGATTTGACCAAGAAGGTGGTGGGAACACAGAAGGTTATAAAAGAGAAGAGAAGGAAATGAGAACAGACACTTTTGGCCTTAAGCCAATTGTCACTTAGTTTTTATTCATGTCATTTACTGCTTTCATTTACTTACCATGTCTTTTACTTGCTTTCAGTTATGTAATGAACCTTGACAAGTTTAATTACAAGCTATTTACAGTCCTAGTTTCTTAACCTTTAATTTTCAGTCATTTATTTTAAATGTCATTTAAATACCTTGTCATTTACATTTCATGTTTGATTATAGTTGATTGATGGACTCTTTAGGCCACATAAGCTCCTGACAAAGCTTGTTAAGCTTTTAGAAACCATTAAAAAGCTATGATCTTTTAAATTAGAAAAATACTTAAAAAAGAGAGAAAATCAATGAAAAATCAAAAATAGTGGGTTAATAAAGAAGATGAGGATGCAGTGGTGAATTTGGAGTGTAATGGGTATAAGGAGCTTGTTAGGAAGCTAATGGGTGTGACCTTGTTCATTTATTCCATGATCTCATATGAATCCTCATTTGTAAGCATTTTCTTAAAATTCTTATTTTACTGTTCATGTTCTTTATTTACTTTGATTTCTATATTTTCTTTTTTATCTGTTGTTATTATATGTTTTTAAAGCTTTAAAGTTCATGTTTATGTGATAGTTTATGTTGTTGCTTAGATTTCTGTTTTCACTGTGAAAACAAGGTTTTAAGTGATTCATGTTTATTGTTGTTATAATTGTTGTTTATCTGTCTATTTGTCCTTGTTATATGTTATTATAATGTATGGAATCAGGTTCTTATGCTTATTCATTGAAAACCTTAGGATTCATGTGACAAGTGATAAATAAGGGACTGTTTGGATTTGTATGGATTGAGGTCTGAGAATGGTTTGAGAGGTTCATTTCTGTACCTGCATAATCCTTGGGTTATTGGAGGGTTTGACACCCCTTTAGGCTCAATGGTTCTGTCTTTTACAGACTTGAGCATTTTCATTTTTATTTCAAAAGTCCACTGAGTTTTGTGACTGTCTAATCTGTGTATATGGATGCTAGTAGCATTGTTCTTGTTTGATTGTGTGTTATTAGTTGTTTATGTACTCAGATAAGTGGTCACTTCCATGCTTTGTTTGTGCTTAGTCAACATTTCTTTTTCTACTATCTTAGTATTGTGTCTGTGTTAAATTTTATGTCCAAATCTTTATTATGTGTTTAGATGTTAGTCTTCTTTGTTTATTTCATGTTTATTATGTATAATACATCAAAATCAGTGCTTAAATTCAGATCAAAGTTGATGAAAGTCAACTTTGATCATAAACTATAAAAGTCAAAATTACCTCAAACCTGATTTTTGATTAAATGTCTGATTTTCCTGTGTCTTTATTATTAAGTTTTAATCTTTGTGCTCTTAGGGTTTCATAGTTTAGCTGCTTATCTATCTATGTGATTTTTGTTAATTTTTATTATTAATGTTTAAATGCTTTTCTGAGTGCTTATTTTAGGCTATTTTTGCCCTGTCTCACAGCTTCAAGCCCAAAACCACAAGCTTGTAGCTTGTGTACCTTTGAGCTTGAACCTGTGTTTATTGTTGCTTTTGAAACCCTACTAGCTTGTTTATGTATGTCTGTGCTTATTTTTATGTTTTTAGCTTATTTAGCTACTTTTTACAACCACCCTTTTTGCACCACTGAGCCCACTCAACTGAAGCAAACAGTTGAGTGGTGCTTGTTGCCAAAGCTTCTAATAAGATCCTTATTTGAGCTTAAGCTTGTGATTCTTGGCTTTTCACAAAGCCAAGCTATCCATATCAATGTCTCAAATACAGTTGAGCTTATTAGAGCTCATTTAGATAAGTTTTGTGAGCCCTTGTGTTTGCCCACTCACAACATACCCCTGAGTTATCAGGGGTATTACACTGTTTCCACAAGCTCACACCAAGCTCTATAGTGATCCTTAAGTTAAGTAGCTTTGCTTTTTAGGAAGCCTAGCTACCCAGCTTTAAGATCCTGTTATTCATTTTCAACTTGTAGCTCTCCTCATAGGGCTGCAACAAGCTTCAACTTATCACACTTAGAAAAATTATGCTGAGTCCTCAGCATAATTTACTCTCACTAGCTTATTTCATAAGCTCACCAAAAGCTTATCATTTGGACTTAGCCTATAATATTTGGATCTATGTGGAGTCTATCTACTAGATTTCAATCTTATGTGCTCAAATCCTATCTTGCAGCCTATTTACTAGGGATGCAAGCAGCTTGTTGTATTACACCATTTCCTGTGCACTTAGCCTAAACCACCAAACTCAGGAAATGGTAACTTTTTATAAGCTTCCTACAAGCTCACTAGTGGACCCCACTAGGTGAGCTTGGGATTTTTGGAAAGCCTACCAGCATATCTTGCAACTTCAATTCCTATTTTGGCTTTTGGAGCTTATTCAGTGAGCTTTAAGTGCCATCAAAAAGAGTTGCAGGGGGTGTTTGGAACTGAGTATACCTGAGAATTGCTTATTTGCTTATTTTAAGCTTATAAGTGAAACTCAGTGCATAAGCTTGTATATATATATATATATATATATTACACTTGTATAGATATATTTTAACTTTTACTTTTAAGTAGGGAGCTTATTATAGGTTCTTAGAAGCCTCAATTCAATCCAAGTTTAGCCAAAAAGCTAAACTGACTAAATCATAAGCTCATGCTTATAAGCACTTCTCAGTGCTTATTTTTGTACATACACACATATTATACTTGTATATACTCTCACATACCTTTGTTTCATACTGTATAGCTTTTTCTAAGCTTCTACCAAGCTTATTTTCCCACTGTGAGCTTAAAAGCTCATCTGTGTACCCATAAGCCCACGTTCAGCTTATTTGTATATTCTATAAGTCCCATTTTCTTCTTATATGTATATTATATGTATTTATTCAGTTTCATAAAAAGAAAAACCAAAAACAAAGCTTTAACCCAAGTGATAGCTTCTATTTAAGAAGCTTGAGCTTTTTAACCAACTGTTATGGAAATAAGCTGTTACACAGCTTAATTCCAAGTTTTGAATAAGATGGTTTTGTTAAAGTTATGTATTTTTGCTTTGTGTATAGTTTTGTAAAAAGAAAATTGAAAAAAATAAAAAAATAGCAAAAATGGGTGTGGGTGGGATTCGAACTTGGGACCTCTCGCTAGTATCATGCATTATATCCCACACCCCTTCCAACTGCTCTGGGGCACCAGTTCCGTTAGTTCATGAACCTTCAATCCTTTTAAGCCATTTTGAACCCTTTAGCTTATTTGGACTGTGTAGCTTATAGCAGCTTATAGGGATAAGCTGGGTGCCCCATATTATTTTTCCTAGGCTCCTTATTAGTAAATATAGTTTCTGTAATTTTTTCATATTTTTTACTGTTCATCTAATATGTATAATAATTAATATAGTTTCACTAGGTTTTAGGAAATAATAAATAATATATTTTTAAATCTGCTTATTTATAATTTTTACAAACTTTTTATATTTTTTTGGTATTCCTAAGATACTTAGGAAGTTTTATAAAAAGTTTTATAATTTTGTAAATAAGTTTAGTATGTATAATAATTAAATTAGTATTAATTTGTTTAATTAAGTAATAATAGTTTTAAATTAAGTTTCCTTATTTTTGTATATAAAATATAGTTTTTATATTTTTCTTAGCTTCTTATAAGTATTTTAGAATTATGTAAAAAGTTTTAGATTTTTGTTTGCTAATTTAGTATATATAATAATTTAATAATAGTATTAGTAATTAGATAATATTAAATAATTAATAATAAATAGAATATTTGTATAATAAATATATTTTTAGTTTCAAAAATTATTTTATATTATTTTAAACTTTTCTAAGTTTTAATTTTATTTTTCTAAGCATTTTTTATATTTTTCTTATTTTTAGGTAATTATAAATAGTTAATAATAGTTTTAATTAATAAAAATTAATATAAGTGTATAATAAATATTTTTAATTTCCTAATAATTTTCTTATTCTTTTAGGATTTCAAAAATATAATTTTCACATTTGTGGGAGTTATATTTGACGGTATTCAATTTTTATTTTGTACATAGACGTTTATTTAAACGTTTATGTACGCGTTTTAGGTTTCTAGGTTTTCTTATTAATATAATAATAATATTATAAATATAGTTAGTTATTTTATTTTCTTTTAATTTGCATTTAAGCCGTTAAGGCATGCAAATTCCCTCTTTGGGAATATTTAGTTTTGTTTTATTCGTTACGTTTACGTTTATTTAAACCTAAACGTACGTTTGTAAATACTTTATTATTTTAGGGTTTCTGATTGTACGTTTCTTAAATGAATTAGCTGTGACAGAGCTATTACTATTCACATTCCAGTGTTAGTCAATCAGATTCCTGTTTTTCTATATACGTAGTATTTCAACACATTACAAGTCATTGTAGTACCACGTTCACACCTCGTTGGGACATAACGACCTGGGGATGTACTTTTCTGTACTCACGTACTTTTTCGTACTTAAGACCCACGGATTAACTTTGCTAATTTCTCCCGGCCTCTCCCTTTTTGGTATCGGCCGTTCGCAAGCGGTTGAGAAACGAAGTGGATGGTTCGGGAGGAATCAATGCCGATCCTCGTGTTCCCCTAATTTTGGGAAGACCATTCTTGAAAACGGCTCGTGCATTAATCAATGTCTTCGAAGGTGAAATGACTCTTAGAGTTGGCGATGAAAAATTGGTCATTAACATTGAAAACACTTCAAAAGATCTTCTCGAACTTGAACGAGAAGAAATTAACCGACTTGATGCCATCGATGTTACATGCGATGAATATTTTGAAGAAGTGTTAAATGTGTAAGGATCAATTAATTCTACCATCGATATCTCTTCCCCTTCTCTCACTCCATTTGAGGGAAGTGACTTTCTTTTGGAAGAGGTCGATACTTTTCTTTCCCAAGATAGCTCAATGTCACACGAGTTTGATAGTAACTATCTTGATTCCGAGGGGGATATACTTATGCTTGAAAAATTGTTGAATGAAGATCCTTCACCCCCTCACCTTCCAAAAGAACTTCATATCAAGGAGGTCAAAAATGTTGAAAAAACTGATGACTTCCCCGAGGTTGAACTCAAGGAACTTCCACCCCATCTCGAGTATGCATTTTTGGAGGGAGACGATAAGTTTCCCGTCATAATTGCCAAAGACTTGAATGAGGAAAACAAAACCGCTCTCCTCAAGGTTTTAAAGTCACACAAGCGAGCCATTGCTTGGAGACTTTCCGACATCAAGGGTATCAACCCGGAATTTTGTATGCACAAGATTTTGATGGAGGATGACTTTAAACCGACGGTTCAACAACAAAGAAGGGTAAATCCTAAAATTCATGAGGTTATCAAGCAAGAAGTCATAAAACTTCTTGATGCCGGTTTGATTTACCCTATTTCGGATAGTCCTTGGGTGAGCCCCGTTCATTGTGTGCCAAAAAAGGGTGGCATAATGGTAGTTAAAAATGATGATAACGAGTTGATTCCTACTCGATTGGTAACGGGTTGGCATGTTTGTATTGACTATCGAAAGTTAAATGACGCCACCCGCAAAGACCACTTTCCTCTACCTTTCATGGATCAAATGCTCGAAAGATTGGCGGGAAATGAATACTATTGTTTCCTTGACGGTTTTTCGGGTTATTTCCAAATTCCCATCGACCCTCAAGATCAAGAGAAAACAACTTTCACGTGTCCATATGGAACATTTGCTTATCGACGCATGCCTTTTGGCTTGTGCAATGCTCCGGGCACGTTTCAAAGATGCATGATGGCCATTTTTCACGACATGATCGAGAAAACAATGGAGGTCTTCATGGATGATTTTTCGGTCGTTGGGAATTCATTTGAATCGTGTCTCTCCAATTTAGACAAAATGCTTCAAAGGTGTGAAGACACCAATCTTAGTCTAAATTGGGAGAAAAGTCATTTCATGGTCAAGGAAGGAATTGTCCTTGGCCATAAGATCTCTAAGAGCGGGATTGAGGTTGACAAGGCTAAAATAGATGTCATTGCTAAACTTCCTCCTCCCACAACCGTTAAAGGTGTTCGGAGTTTTCTGGGTCATGCCGGCTTCTATCATAGATTCATTCAAGATTTCTCGAAGATAGCTAGGCCTATGACCCAACTTCTTGAAAAAGAAACTCCGTTTGTCTTTTCTGATGAGTGCATCGAAGCTTTTCAAACTCTCAAAAGAAAGCTTACCGAGGCACCAATTCTAGTTGCCCCCGATTGGGACCTACCTTTCGAACTTATGTGTGATGCAAGTGACTTTGCCATAGGTGCGGTCTTGGGGCAACGAAAAACCAAGCATTTTCAGCCGATTCATTATGCAAGCAAAACCTTGACCGAAGCTCAAGCTCACTACACCACAACGGAAAAAGAGTTACTAGCCGTGGTGTATGCATTTGAGAAATTTCGGCCATACTTAATCTTGACTAAAAGCATAGTGTACACGGATCACTCGGCTCTCAAATATCTCTTTGCCAAGCAAGATGCAAAGCCGAGATTGATCCGTTGGGTTCTCCTCCTACAAGAGTTTGATATCATCATTCTTGATAAGAAAGGAGCCGAGAACCTCACAGCTGACCATCTTTCCCGATTGGAAAATCCTCATCAAGGTGTCCTCGAGAAAAAGGAAATAAATGAAACGTTTCCTCTCGAGACACTTAATGTGATTTCTTGTCGTGGTGACTCTAGTACCCCATGGTTTGCCGACTTTGCAAACTATCATGCGGGGAATTTTGTTGTCAAAGGGATGTCGTCCCACCAAAAGAGCAAATTTTTCAAAGATGTGAATCATTACTTTTAGGACGATCCCTATCTATTCAAAATTTGTGCGGATCAGGTCATTCGTAGGTGTGTTCATGGCCAATAAGCCATGGAAATTCCTAGGGCTTGTCATAATGGACCCACGGGGGGACATCATGGCCCGAACTACACCGCTCGAAAAGTATTTGATTCGGGTTTTTATTGGCCCTCCATTTACAAAGACGCCCATGACTTAGTCAAATCTTGTGACTCATGTCAACGTCAAGGAAAGATAACACAACGGGATGAGATGCCACAAAATGTCATCCAAGTTATTTGATGTTTGGGGCTTAGACTTTATGGGGCCGTTCCCGTCTTCACGAGGGAACAAGTACATACTGGTGGCCGTTGACTATTTGTCAAAATGGGTCGAATCCAAAGCTCTCCCAACCAACGATGCCCGAGTAGTTGTAAAATTTTTAAAGTCTCTATTTGCTAGGTTTGGAACTCCCCGCGCTATCATTAGAGATCGCGGTACTCACTTTTGCAATGACCAATTTGCAAAAGTCATGCTCAAGTGTGGTGTCACTCACCGACTTGCTACCGCTTATCACCCACAAACGAGTGGGCAAGTGGAGGTTTCAAACCGTGGGCTAAAAAGAATTCTTGAAAGAACCGTAGGCGAAAACCGTGCCTCTTGATCGGATAAGCTAGATGACGCTCTATGGGCTTTCCGCACGGCTTATAAAACACCCATCGGGTGTACCCTTTATAAGCTTGTGCATGGAAAAGCATGTCATCTACCGATTGAGCTCGAGCACAAAGCTTATTGGGCTCTTAAGAATGCCAATTTCGATCTTAAATCCGCGGGTTATCATAGGAAGGTTCAACTTAATGAACTTAATGAACTTCGTGATCAAGTGTACGAAAACTCTTTAATCTACAAAGAGAAAACAAAGAAGATCCATGACTCCAAAATCAAAAACCGCATTTTTAACGTTGGTGACCGAGTCCTTCTTTTTAACTCTAGATTGAAGATATTTTTGGGTAAGCTTAAAACCCGTTGGACTGGGCCTTACACCGTTGCCAAAGTTTTTTCATATGGTACCGTCAAGTTATCTCAAAATGACGGTCCAAATTTCAAAGTGAATGGGCATCGGTTAAAGCATTACTTTGGAGGGGACATACCACCCGTGGTTGTTCCGGATCTCCAAACTTTCCCCATGGACCAATGAATTCGGGGATCGAGTCAAGCTAGCGACTCGATAAACAAAAACAGTAGCACAACATGGGTTTTCACCCGTGTCTCTCATTTCTTTCTACTTTCTAACGCCTAAGTATGGGGGAGTGGCTACCCCCCGCAGTTGTTTCCAATGTATATATCTTCTCAAAAAAAAAAAAAATGTGTGTTGTATAAATAAAGTGAAAAATGAAAAAATGACGTTCCCACAATTAGCTTTTAAAATTATCTTCTTACGTTCAAAATTTCGGCATAATAGCCGGGACTTTGAATATTGAGGACAATATTCAATTCTAAGTGTGGGGGAGGGGAAAATTCTAGCAAATTTTATCAAATTATACCGTCTAGTACCCCTGTTTTTGGCCAAAATTAAAAAAAAAAAATCACTTTATATCAAAATTTTTTGTGGTTATCAGTCCGCCAAGTCTAACCGACAAAAAGGATTGGCTAATCCAGGAGCAAACGGCTCTTGGTAAAGATAATTCAAACCCGTTGACGGCTGGCAATTTGCCAAAAATTGTATGGTTCCTCAACTCCCCATATCCTCAAAAGCAAATGAGTTGGCTAGCCCGCAAGATTATGGCTTGTGGTAAAGGCAGTGGAAAAACCATAATTGGTAATCAACTCACCAAGATGTTGACTGTTCCATCAAGAGTTGGCTAGTCCAGGAGCAAACGGCTCCTGGTAAAGACAAATCAAAACCTTAGAAAGCTGGTGGTTTAGTAAAAATCACATGGTCATCGGATGGACCATAACTCTTACTTGACCCCAAAACATTCGGCTACTCCAGAAGTAATGGCTTTTGGTAAAGAGACTTCAAATCCATTAAATTTTCACAAAAGATTGCTAGGGACTAGCAATACTCAAGTGTGGGGGATTGATGAGTGTGTAAATACTAATCATTTTTACCGAATTTTAACTGCCAAAACGCAAGAAAACACTCAAGAATGCATCAAAATAATGAAAATATCCCAAAGATCGTGTTTTATATGTTTCAAATGCAAAATGATTGAAAACAAATGAAAAACAAACAAAGTTTGCATAATTGGCAGTTTCAATCCCCCAACTTTCAAAAAATTATCAAAACTAGTCCCTAAGCGTTTATTTCAAATGAAAAGTCAACCCAAGTTTCTTAAAAGTCAAAAGAAGTAAAAAATGATCTTTGGGTAAAAAGCTTTCAAAAATGAACAAGTTTAGTCCCTGAAGTGAAAAGTTTGGAAATTGTACAACTTTAGTCCCTGCAGTTCGGAATTTGGCAAAAGTAACCCCGGGAATTCTAAATTGAAGAAAAACGACAAAGTGAACCTTGGGAATTCATAACTTGTCAAGAGTGACCCTTGGGAGAAGTTTGGAAAATGGCAGTTTCAGTCCCACTAAAATCACAATATTACACAAAGAATCCTTGGGCTTAAACTACTAAACCAAATGGACCCTTAGCTTACATAACCCAAAAATAAACCCCACCCATTTATTTCCCAGTCCACCATTACCCCTAGCCCATTATCCCTAAGCCCACAAATTAACCAATCCATACCCCGTATTAATAAAAACTCGGTCAAAGGGTCAATCAAAGTCATACACGGGTCAAACTCACCCTTCTTCCACCTCTCACCCCTTTTACCCAGATATAACACCATCACCCCCTGAACATCCTCCCCCATACTCAACCTCACCTCAATATCCCCCCAACACAGTCCCCCAACCTACTATCACCATTCCCCACCTCTCAAAACCCTACCTAACCACAATTACACCCTGGCAATCCAAAGTTATCACCATGAGTTTTCGCGCCAAAATTAGTTTAAAGGTTAGGATCAAATCTGATGCAATTGAACGATGGGGATTTCATCACAAGGATCAAGAGGAGCTTCCCAAACCCTAATTTCTGAAGAGGAAGCACAAGGGAGGCATAACCATACCTACCACAGTTTTTAGTATAAATAGGGCTCCATTGTAAGCCTAAATGGCATCCTTTTCCTTGTAATCTTTCTGTTTTATGTTTAATTCTCTTTTGTAATGAATTTCTGTTGATCTAATTTAAGCATTATTCAGTTCTTAAGCAAGTTCACTTTTTACTCAAATTTCTCAATTTCTGCAAATAATTGTTATTTACTTTACTTTGTGCTCAAATTAACTCCAGAAGCTTATATAAGTTGTTTGGAAGCAATTTGGAATTTTGAAAAGAAAACTCAGAAAAATAAATAATATAAGAGAATACAAGGAAAATAACAAAAATACAAAAAAAAGAAATTATCAAAAGGAGTTGCAGTAGCAGTAATGGAGGTGAAACATGGTTTAGAGCTCCATGGGGAGTAGTAGGTTATGTTCTTATGTCCTTTGGTTCTCAGATTCTCTCTAAGCTTGGATGTCAAGTAAAGTTTTGAACCTTAGTATTTCTATATTATGTGTTAAGTGTTGTTCATTGCTATTAATTGCTCAAATCTGTTTATTTAGATTTATTATTGCTTAGTATAGGGTAATTAGTCAAGTTTATGTATTAATTCACTCAATTGCTTTGTTAAACTTTCAAATCAGTCACAGTAGGGGTGTTTGGAATTGATATTGTTGATGTGTTGTTGTTGTTTATTTTGATTGAACTCATTTGAGACATCACCCCTAGGTTCTAACCAGTCCAAATCAAGCACTCTTGTGGTCATTTTCAAAAGAAAAATCAAAATCCTCCCTAATCCCCCATAACAGTTGACTGTTGGGATTAAAGGTACTCAATAGCTTCAATTTCACTTAGAATCTGTTTAGGTAGTTTAAATTAGCTTCTATTAGGTTGAACATAGCATAAGTAATCCATTAGTGGTAATCAAAATTCAAATTGGTCAACTGTTTCACAATTTGCAAAAGTCAAATGTTCTTAAGTGTTGATATGGGACAAATTTCAAAGGAACTTGTAGGGCTCATCTTTGTTTAGAAATCAGTACTAGTTGTTGTTTAGTGATCCTTGGTAGCTTGTTTTTCAAGATCAAAAAGAATTTTGCATTTTGAAACCCATTGGGTAACCTTAATCTATGTCCAAAGTGGGTGCTTTGGCCTGTTGACTGCCCTGCTCCCAGCAGACCCCAATTGACCCGTTTCTCCACTGACCATAATTTGGTCAGTTCTGGGGCATTGGGTGTGATATATGTTGTTTTAGGATCTCTCTTAGATAGTCTTTAAGGGTTTGCTTTTTTATTTCACTTGTAGGCTTATTTGATTGCTGATTTTTGGACTTAAACTTGCCCCCTTGGGACTGCATGCTGTTTATTCTCAGTTTAGCTGAGCTTGATCTTGATTTGGTTCTTGTTGATTTTTCTTGTTGTTGTTCAATTTGGTTGTTGCTATTTACTGCTTTTTTAGTTATTAGTTGCACCCTAAGTTTGCTTAAGCTCATTTAAACCTTAGGTTGGGTTGGCAGTCAAACAAGAAAACACAAAAAGAAAAAAAGTTTTGAAATATTTTGATTTTGTTTGAAATTTTGTTGTTGTAATATGATTTCAAAGAAAGAAAAGAAATTTGTAATCTTGGTGTGAATCTGTAGATCTGTCAAGCAAGCAGTAAAAAAGAAAAAAAAAAAGAAAAAGAAATAAATTTTGTGCAAAAGTAAGGGGTCGAACCTGGGACCTCTTGCACATCCAGACACACCACACACACACCACAACCAACTGCCCTTGGGTCTTTTTTCAATAACCCCTTGCAAAATCTAATACTTACCCCTTTGTTGTTTGGTGGGTATAAATAAGCTTCTCAGCTTCTTGCAGCTTATTATGTGCTTATTATTTAGGGTACCTAGCTTTGTATAATTTTCTCAGGATCC
This sequence comes from Artemisia argyi, assembly GCA_030686995.1. Taxonomy (NCBI): domain Eukaryota; kingdom Viridiplantae; phylum Streptophyta; class Magnoliopsida; order Asterales; family Asteraceae; genus Artemisia; species Artemisia argyi. The sequence goes on from CM060676.1 coordinate 49,139,171, forward strand.
TAATTATCTGTAATATTTACCAAAAAAGTTTTATAATTTTTTAATTAGTTTTAATATTTTTTATAATTTAATTAGCATTAATTAGTATTTAATTCATAATAAATAGAATTTTTATTGGAAAATTAATTTTCTTTTTTCTAAAATTTTCTTTTGTCATTTAGGATGTAGGAAAATTATCTGTAGGCCAGTAGGACGTGCGTAGCTAGAATTTGACGTTTTTGTTTGCGCGTTGACGTTTATCTTAAATAAACGTCACGTTTATTTGTCAACTTGCGTTTTAGGATTCCGGATACCTAATTATGTTTCTCGTAGTATTTTAGGATTTTCCTAGTTTGGTAATTGCCTTTTGTTCCCTTTAGGTTGTTTAATTTTCATTCACGTTTGTTAATTTTCATTTTACGTAAATTTAACGTATCACAAAACCAAACAATCCTTCCAACATACAAGATTTTAATCTCAATCTCACTCGAAGCTTTCCATTCACACCTCATTGGGGTACGACCCGGGAAATCACTTCCCGGTCTCACAATTTGAATATCATTTTCACGAGTTTTGCGAGGTAATCTTTTTCCTAAAAGATTTACTCGTATTTCTCCACATATTGTTGTCTCACGATAACATAGACTACACGTTTGTTGATATTTTTGATAAATTGTTTTTGCACACGCCAAAACACAACGAATCAACGTTATTGTCTGAATTATGCTGATCAATGACGATTTACCATTTTATTACATGTCAGTGACACTTTTGAAAACGAATGTCATGTTTTGCATAAAAACAATCAGCATTGGCATTCAGTGAGTCAAAGTAAGGTTATGAATTCCTATGTACATGGATTGTTGTTTTACAAATATACTATCAGTAAGCTGTATACAGTGTACAGTTGATAGGTTAAGCTACACCAATTGTTAACAATTTGTTGTAACTGGTCTTAATAGAGGCATACAAAACGTTAGTAGCACCTCGCACAGAAATAGCATAGATGCATGTTCTATGGAACCAGGTTGGATTACCACTATGTTCGTATTTTAGTATTCAGATTAGCTATATGATCCACATGAACTTACAGGTCCACATGAACTAAGAAATCTGTCATTATAAGCTCTTCTTGCATCTTTTAACCACATTATATGCTCCATAATTGAAGGTTGCATTTATAAATAGTTGCTACGAATCAAATGTCTTCTTTTGGATGCTATTGCATTTGTAGTAGTAACCTATAAAAGATATAAAGTGAATCCCAAAAATTAATGGATAATATGGTATTTTTTTTTCTGATCTATAATTATTCTGATGACAGGAACTCTTCATGTTTGGAGTCATATTTGGATCCTGCTTTCATGCCTGTAATTAAAGCACCTGAACAGCCATGCTAGGAACAATGGGAAAAGACCGCTTTGCTAAATTTTTAGCGTATGTTGATCTTGGGAATGCAACACTTTATCGGTTTCTCCTGCTGAAGAATACTCGCTCCAAATTTTGGGCATGAAATTGAGTTCCTAGCGTTTTTGTACATTTGAGATTGAGATTGTTTTAGAGATTGATGTGTTTGAACTTATTTTGTGAAATGCAATTTGTATTTGTGCAATAATTTTTTATTTTTGAGAAATGCAGAATGTATTTGTACATTGATATTGCAGTTTCTATTTGTATTTATGCCAGATAGGGCAAACCCTTTGCTGACTGAATTAACTAAACATATCTGTCATTTTTATTGATTTGATAGAAACTGGTGCACCCATTTAGTGACTAAAATAGTTTAGTCACTGAATCCTTTTAAACTTTTGCTCACTAAAATTTTAGTAACAAATGACTTTTAGTGATCCCTTTGTTATTTACTCTTTTTTCTTTTTAGTGGGAGTTGAATACATAGCTTTTAGTTACTATTTTGTATCTTTTGCCTACATTTGATTTAGTGAGCAAATGTCTTTAATTTTGTAGTGTATATGAGCTTGAAGAACCAATGTTACGTTCTTTGAAGAATTAAAATAGATAAAAAAAAAAAAAAAAAAAAAAAAAAAAAAAAAAAAAAAGTAGAAAACAACATTTTTTTTTCAAGTTTATTACTTTTAAGGCTAGATGTGTTAAACGTTTCCGTTTAGTCTGCACGTGTTAGTTGTTGTCATTGTTTACTTGCACAAAATAATGTTCGAAACCATTCCTTTTACTGTTAGATTTTTTCCGATTATCGGTACCATTTTCCGATGACGTTCGGCCCCCCTTAACTACAAATCTTGGCTCTGTCCCTGATGACGAAGACCTACGGCGTAAATTGTCATGGACCTACGACGTAGTTTATTGCTTGGGTGCCAAGTGTTGAAGTTGAGGGATCAAATGTGTACAATTCATAAAGTTGTATTGTTAATAAAACACATTTGATGTGTTTATTATTCACGGTGGGAGAATGCTAAAAGGAAGAAAATGGCCAGTTTTGCAATATCCCGATAAATGAAGGGTGAAACATGGATTGTGCCTAAAGATCATTATTATATAAACTAATGGTACGAGGTTTATTTGATATTATATTACACCAATTAGGTTTCTGTGTTTCCTTGGCTGCCGTACAAGACAAAAGAGAAAAAGGAGAGTTGCAGTTGGTGGCGTAGGTTTTATGGGGCAAACCTTTCGGGGGTACTTGACTAGGGAATTCATAGCATAATATAATAACTTTTCGACTTTCATTTATTAATTATTTTTTCTTATTTATTGATAATAATTATTGATTCAGTTTTTATTATCGATGAGATGAATTGATGCTTATTATGATTTAATTAATTGTTATTATCTTTTAATAAATTAATTATTATTGCCATTTAGTAAATCTTTTTATATAATAAACTAGCTTATAGACCCGTGAAATCCACGGGATTTTAGAGAGTTTTTTATTAAAAAAGGCAAATACGTGAATAAAGTAAGAAAGAACAACGAACGTAAACGCTATGAAATTTTCTTGTAACGGAATAATAAGTTATAAGTGGCTAATAGTATAAAATGTAATGCTTGTAAATATCTGTGTTATAAACATTCATTGCCTCGTGATCTCCATGTTGTCTTCAGAAGCAAATGTATGTAGTGACTATTCTAACACTTCAACAAAATGTCCATTACGTGAACACCTAATAAGTTTAAAAAACATGTAAATAAAAGAAGTTTGGGATTTATAATAAGTGTAAATAAGAAAAATGCCACAAAACATGTAATATGTATACTGTACATACCTATTAACCATTTAATCATAGACCTTGAAGAACTTTTTTATATACCACATTTATAAAGATCTTGAGAAAAGCAAATTGTTGATAAGAGTATATGTAAAGTAAAAAAAAATGGTATAATACATGTCATCTTTATACCGTACATACCTTTTAAATATTGAAGATAAACCTTAAAGTAATTTTTTGTAGACAACGTTTGAAGCAGTTTCGGAGATATTAGCATCCACATCACAAATGACAATCTTCAAACCTCTTTTGCTTTTGACTCTAGAAAACGGCAGCGTATAGTTGTTCATGTGTGAAAAATGACGTGACACATACAAACTAACTTTTGAAAGTTATTCACCCTGGCTCTTGTTTATTGTTTTGTGCAAATGAAATGAACACGAGATATTGTTTTCTCAAGATCTTTAACGGTAAACGTTTTTATCAGACGGATGTGCAACTTTAAAGAGTGGTCTCTTTGTAAACATTTTTCATCATTTGTAGTTGCATTAAGAGATATTGTGGTGGATTGGGTTGTTTAAGTAAGTTTTGCAATCAATGTACCAAATGCATTAAGATTTGATACAATTATACTATGTAAAATATCAAGTTTAGATAAATAGCTAATGCTAAAATCAAAAGTTAAGCATGAGAATTAATGTATTTAGAATTGTTTATTGATCTTTTTAAGACTTCTGGTAAATCACTAAGTAATGATATCACAATAATAATCCAAATTTTTTCAACAGCATAATATATGAAGTTGTAAACATTATGAAAAAATGTTTTCGACCGGTATCACCCATGTGACCAATTTTTAGCTAAAAATACTTATTAAACCAAACTCCATGAACTTATTATTCGGAGGATATATATATGTACGACTCATCTGTAAGAGTCTTAGAATTTGGCAATTAAAAGAAAACAGGAAAGCCAAAGATCTAATAAGATATTATTTTAGAAGTTTATTGGTTAACGACTTAAAATTTAACGTTTAAAATAATAGAAAAAGTAAATATGTCTAATTGTTTATAGCTTAGTAGTATAGGTCTAATTGTTCATAGCTCAGTAGTTCATACCCATCAACGACAAATATACCAAATAGCTTATAGACCCGTGGAATCGTGAAATTTTTTAATAATTATTCATTAAAGAGTTAGGATAGTAACAAACAACAACGGTTGTAAACATGTTACATTAGTTTATGAAGGGAATAATAAGTAAGATGTGAATGAAACAATAGATAATTTGGTTTATAACTACTAAAATAATAAATATGCATGTATCATCTAATCCGATTGGTAGAAAGTTTGAAAGAGAGAATGTATGCATCAACATCAAACACTCGAGCAGCCCATGTTCATTCCATGAACACCTAAAAGTTTGAAGATGAATCTTTTTAGAGTGATTCAATTTTTGGTCACATGACGACCTTTAAAAAGATACATTTTGACTTGATAAAAGAGATAAATGAATTGATTTCAGTCTTTTGCGCAGAGCACCATGATTAACAACGACTTCTTCCTTAAAGAAAAAAGAATAACAAAAGAAAGAGAGTTGCCATCCAAGTGTGATGTGACTTTGCGTTACAATCATTATTTTATTAATATGGAAAGTACTCTGATATGAAAACTTGATTAGGTACCCGGTAGCTAAAAATGAATGAAAGAGAAATATAGTAAAATGGTTAAGACATGATTATTGTATGCAACAATATATGGAGCACCTCTTGTTAACATAGGAGAAGATAAAATAATCACGGGTAAGTGTTGAACCATTTGCACCAGTTATGAGAGATACCAAATCTATGTGTCTTTCAATGCAATCGGGAAATCTAAGTTAATTGCCAAAAGTAATTTCACAATAAAAATTTAGGTATCATCAGTTTGACTTCATATGTAGTTACAAAGTTACAATTAACATATATTAAAAGCGTCCAAAAAAATCCAAGGGACCAAACTATGTCCAAAATGCTTTAAACATCTTATTAAAAAGAATTTGTGCAAACTTCAGACTATTATTTGTACACAACATATGACCGTTTTTAGATAAAAATTGTAAGTCTGTATTATGTGGAGACCATTATCTGCACAAGCCTCAAATTACCCTGCAAACCGGAAAAAAGAAGCATTTATGTAATAAAGCATGGTATTATGATACCTGGAAAATAACAAATGTTAATTTGAAGTCATTTTTAATTATTTACCAACACATAATTTAAAAGTTATGGGCCAATAACTTAATTTGTATTTTATTTAATAACTTTAACCACATTAGAAAGCATGCTATGTGTTAACACTTCTACTCTAACACACACATTTTATTTCTACTTGCTCCTGTCAACAAATGAATTTACAACTTGTAACTGTGGTGTCTAGAGGGTTAGTAAACGGGGAAAAACTGCTACATCTAACACACATATTTCGGTCACAAATAATCAAGTACGCATATTTAAGGACTCGTAGGGGTGTTTGGGATTAATTATTAATAACTTTTATCAGCTCTACCCACGGATTGGAAACTAACATATGGTTCCCGAATTGATCTACTATAGGATATGGATCTTATATCGAAAAAACATATAAGAGACACATATTTGGCCATTCATATCTAAGCAGATTCATGTGGTAAGTGTAATAACATAAATTGGTTTCATAGCAAGTTTTCAAAGTTTTTCCATGCCCAACGACAGTTGCAACATTCAAACTTGGGTGTGGTACTTTCATGATTGTGATTATGTGGACACTCAAACCTCATTCAAGATAAAGGATTTATAAATCATGGGTACATACATAGTTACATTACTAATTCGCTATACATGAATATATCCCTCTGGAACTAATGTTCAAATGGTCGTATGTTAGATTGTACGTGTGGGTACATTGCCCGTGAAGGTGTGTCTAGACCTATAGTTTACTACTCTTCTTAGACATGGTAAAAGAATTCAAAATAAACTACAATTTGCTAATCTAGACCCCCCAATGTATATACAGAGAAGATGCCTATTTGTATGTGTAGCATTAATGCACATGCCAAGAACGATGTGTGAACACTGAACGTTCAAGATAGGACTATTGTCCTATATTATGAAAGTTATGTTCTTAACCATCCAAAACCTACCCACCTCATCTACATGATCAATTAAACACATAAGCCTAGAAAATAAGCTAATCCAAACACTCCTTAAGCAGTTGTATTGATTCTCTATCTGTCACAAACGATAAGTGGAGATTCAAAATATGGATTTTATCTATCGTTCAAATAACATCAGAGATATAGGTATACATTACTAAACATGGTGTAGTTACCTATCATAATTTCTCACAATATCCAACAAAGAAAACAATACTAATCGAAAAACAAAAATAAACAAAGCCACCTTTACTACATATCTTAACCGACCTATACCACTCATTATATCCCACATACATGCATAAACACTATAGCTTCTTAAAACTTGACCTATATCAGGCATCACCAAGTTTTAGTTTTATTTTTAAAATTTTGATCTTCTTTGGTTAGAACTATCTTGTAAGCTACATATTGTCTAAAAATCAGTGTCAAACATCCCTCAACCAAAGTCATCGACCAATGATCATATCACCTTTACATAAAACACATACAAATCAAAATTTAGGTCTACTCATTCAGGCACATTCATTCACATTTGTGTCACGTTATATATCAAACTAATCAACTTTACTCAAAGAATGTATCAAACTAACGATTCATACGTATAAGACATGTCACATTATATCATACGTTGTAACTGGTCTAAAGTCTAAACTATGATGTACTCAAAGTCTTAAACTATGTAACACCAATATCTCCTAATATAGATATCACAACTATCTAACACCATTATCTCCTAATTTAGATATCACATCAGCCATTAAATGGCTTAAGTCTTGTCTAATTTTTATAGCAAAAATGTTTCAATCTTCATGGGATCCTCAATATTTCAATACATTGTGTAAGAACAAACAACAAAGCAAAATATAACATGAAGATGAAAGAGAATCAAATGTAGTTGTTGTGATCAGATCCTAAAAAATAAAAACAAATAATAAATAATAGAAATTCAGAAATTCCACCATATACACCTGTTATGCAGACTGCAAACTGGTTACGGATCCAAATTCAGAATTCCTTGCCATTCCAATTCTTTCATCTTATCGTTCTTTTTTAGATTAAGTTTTTCTATGAACTACAGACTTCATATCAGAAAGAACGAAGTTTTATGATTGAAATTTTCTAATCATTATATCTCAATCAAAACACATCGTATAATTATTGTATATGCATAATATTAGAACTACCTGGCCACTTCCACCTGCTCTTGTTTTCCAATGCGAGGTATTTGTGATACCATTTAAATCAACCTTAGAACCAGATGAGCTTGAACTCACAGTTGGTGTACTTGACCCCTGTATCATATCCAATGCAGTGAGACAAAGACGGATAATACAGTTTAAGAGTACGCACAAATACTTAATAATTAAACAGATGAAGAACATTATAATTTAGTAATATCTTTACCTTGCAAAACTCTTCTCTCCATCGCTGCTTCAAGACATTGAATCAGTCTCAGACTCTTAGCATTGGACGACTTCTTCCGTTATACTAACCTAAAATTATAATTATCAAAATATCTATATCAAATTGGAGTAGAAACAATAACAAATCCCGAACACGGACTTAAACATAAATGAAATCAAATAACTCAAAGACATGCTTCAAGTTGTTGTTAATTAATTATAAACAATTTATAAAAATAATATATGAAACAAACTTTTTTGATATGGTTTTGAACATTTTCTGAGATTCAGTTACAAAGAAATAGAATGCTTTAATTAATTAATAAAAATAACGGTGCTATAAAAACATATCTACACTTGTTAATACCAATGGCAGCCTCAAACATGATCCAAAAGTCTTAACCATCGAATAAGTTCACTTATTAATAAGACCCTAAGCAAAGACTTAGTTCCCAAATCGACACATAAGAGCAACCACAACAATGAAAATGGGAACACTACCATAGTTAATTGGGAAGGGAAATGGCTCGACAAACGGTCTTCTAAGCGCACGTGACTCAATAGATTGTGAGGTGGTACTAATGTAGTGTTTAAGCATATTTTCAGGAGGAGCACACCCTGTCATTTTACCCCATTTCAGTTAGCGGTTGGTATATGAATCATGAACATTATGCAATAAAAAACATTTAGAAGTATATTCGATTTAACTGTCTAAGAAGGACATGTATATTTCCAGAAGTGGTACTACTGTAGTGCCAACAATCAAAACTTACCTACAGGTATATTTCCAGAAGTGCAATCCCTGATTCCAAGACCATCAAGAATAACAATGAAACATGAGTGTCGATAGTACTATGCTGCAAAAGCAAGTCCCACACATAAAATCACACAATATAAATGTAAATATTTATCTTTTTGGGCATACCATTAGTCACCTATACATGGGTTGGTCTCCAAATCACTTCCTTATTCCATTCTTTTGTTGTCCTGCTATAGAATTGAATACACATATTATTAGAATATGTCTTTGTGTCCCATTAGGGTCATTCTCTATATAAAAAGTATCAAATTTGAAAGCCGGTTTAAGGGTTTGTGGCTACATGATGACTTAAACGGGACAGATAGTCGTCTTTTTAATTGACACATGTACAAAAAATAGTAGATTGGCTAAAAAGAAGATTTGAATTTTATGCAAATAATCTTTCTAAGAAATATACATGTAGGTAAGTTTTGATTGTTGGCACTATTACCATTCTCTGATTATCGGCATCTCTTCGGATGTCCCCAATATACTAACATCAGAGGAGACAGTTATATCAGAATAAAGCAACTTTACTGGCACATACATAAAAAATTAACTTGATGTTTGTATCTTTTAGAGCATGATCGCACTAAAGATAAAATTAAGGGTTATTTGTTTATAGATATCATAAGACTTACATCGAAGCAATAGAAAGAGGCTCAACAGATCGTAGGCTTCTTTCTCAATGGTAATCATTGGTTCAAGAATCTCTACATCATCCTCGCAACACCATTGACGCAAAGTACCTCCATTGTAATTTACATAACACTGTTACTACACGTTTAGCACAAATTAATCAATGCCCATTTAATATCAAATTGTCACTTCATAAACAACTCAAATTCCCAAAAAAATAGTAGCAGTGTGAAAATACACTATGCATATAAAACTAACCTGAAAAACCGGTGATGGTGCCGTTCCACTTCCAATTTGATGTTGGTGACGCCATGGCAGCCTTGCTGCTGCTAACGTCATTACAGTCCAAGCTAAACCTCACAAATTAGTAGAGAATAGTTAAAAAAGAAACTGTAAATACTAATAGTCTAAGCCACAATCACTTGTTCAACAATCTAACAAACAATAGCCCCTACTCTAATAATGCGGAACTTACAATTCAGAACCCATGAGGCTCGATAATAAGCAATTTTTTCGTGTAATCTTATATAGGCCCTGTTCCTTTTCAATACCAAACAACACCTAATCTAATAATAAGCAGTTTTTTTTTATGCAATCCTAAACACAAACTAATCTCATAATAAGCTATTTGCTAAATCAAAAATTGTCAACCACTAACAGAATACACACCTTCAAATCTTGTATTTTAAATTAGAGAGATATGTTGCAAATGCTTTAGATTTGTGTTGACTGCTATACATAATGATACATTATTCCTGCAATACAAAACCATACATATCGTATTACCATAAACAAAGTTAACATAAAAAGTAAAAGAAAACAATCAAAGTTACTAACATGATGAGCTTCGGTCCTTCAGTCTCAACATTCAAATCGGAAAATAACCAATGCATCTTGCCAGCTGTCATGGTCCCCTCTTCTACCTCCCCACTGCAAATAGACATGTATCAGATACGCAGTTTGAATAATCAATTTTAAATACCCTTAGAACACGCAAAAAACATATACAAATAACCAATCCCAAACACCCCACTCTCAACTACGAATACTAATAACAAACCCAAACACTCCATTCTCAAAAAATCTCTTACTTTCTCAAAATAATAGCAAACTTATATATACAGATGAAAACTTTGACCCAAAACTAATCATTAAAAATCAAAATTAAAAAACTAACAAAAGAAACCTGATTTATGGTGGAAAAAGAAAAGAAGAAGCAAAAATTGCAATAAAATAAATAAATAATAATAAATAAATAAATAACTTTGAGAATTTAATTAGGATTGCAAAACTTACATACATTACTTCCATCAACCACAACGTAAATGTTAAACAATTAATCTTCCAGCAGAAAATCCAAAAAAGAAATGAAAATAGTTGTTGATCAATCTCGTGCCACAATAACGAAACCCAAATTGAAGAACCCACCGCCACACATGGTTTTTGGTTTTGTGATATTAGTGTGTGTTTTGTGATAACCGAATCAAAGACATTAAAAAGAAATCGTAGTATTAAGATCATTACCAATTTCAAAGCATGGCAGCAACAAAAATTCAAAAGATAGCGACTGTTTCAATATTCTGGAGAGGATTTGTTATTTGCAATCATATTGGAGAGGATTGGTTAGAACAAATCTGATATGTATTTTTTTGGGATGATTTGTTTCAAAAATAAATTGATTGATTGTGTAACCGATTGCATTGAATGTCATTAATGTTTTGATGTAGTGTATAGAAGAAGTTTTAGCATAACACTGGTTTGAAGAATGAGCTTTGGTGTGTTGTACTCATTAAATCTTCAGCCAATCAAATTCAAGACATATCATCGCATTAATTAATTGGGCTGCTTCAAAGGCTTGTAAATTATTCTGGTTTATTAGTATAGATAGATGTTTTGATGTAGTGTATAGAAGAAGTTTTAGCATAACACTGGTTTGAAAAATGAGCTTTGGTGTGTTGTACGCATTAAATCTTCAGCCAATCAAATTCAAGACACATCATCGCATTAATTAATTGGGCTGCTTCAAAGGCTTGTAAATTATTTTGGTTTATTAGTATAGATAGATGAATTACATCATTTCGAAATTTTTTTGACAAAACAATCTTAATGGAAAAAAATTTGAGTAATAAGAAAGCTAGACGAAATTAATCAATATAATTGACTAATAAAAAGTCAAAATTGAATTAATTTTGGTTAAACTTTAATAAATTTTGTGAACAATTTGATTAAGGTAAAAAACACATAAAAATATAGGTGTTAAATTTATGAAAATAAAAACTTAAAAAAAAGAAAGTAATTAATAAAATATTAGTGGTTGAATTTTAAATATGTTATATGGAGTTAAATGTAAATTATAAATCTCCATGTTTTTTGATAATTTTAGATAATAAACAAATAACCCTTTACACTTTATAATATGAACTTTGTTTACAATTACATGAGTATTAGTATTTGTTTGAGACTTCCATCTATTAAACTTAAAAAATCTTATATATGTACGAATTAGTTTTGATATACGTTAAATACTTTTAAAATAAATATTAGTTTTAAACTTTTATCTATTAAAATATATTTTTACTATGTACGTTAAATATAAATAAGAACTCATGCTATCCTATTTAAAAGTTTAATCTATACGTACACAAGTTTGAATATTAAATACAGTTAAATTATTATTAATGGCAATATAAATATCAAATGGTAAATACTAGTTACTGTGATATGAAAATAAATATACGCGATTATACTTATAACGACTCATGTAATTATAATTTAAAGTTTATATACGGATTCCGAAAAAACATTTTTAAAAAACTTTACGGAGTATATTTTCACTCTATTAACCCTCATTATGTGCTACTAAACTTGCAAATTTTATACAACATAATATCAATAGTTAAAGTTAAAAAACAACATTAACCACAATTAGGGGTGTCATAAATCCCGACCCGACCCGGACCCGAACCCGAATAATGATACTCGGGTCGGGTTACTCGGGTCCAAAATCTTAGTCGGGTCAATCGGGTCAACCCGACTAACCCGATTACGAACTCGGGTCGGGTACCGGGTTTAAAATACGTGCCTATTCGGGTTCGGGTCAACCCGACTAACCCGACGATTTTTTTTTTTTTTTTTTTTTTTTTTTTTTTTTTTTTTTTTTTTTTTTGTCTTTGTTCAATTGAAAGGCCCAAGTTAAATTAAGTGATCCATGTAGTAAACTTGGCCTATTTTCTATATAATTTTTAGTATGGTTTTTTGCTTGAAAACTTTGTAGGTCTAAGACGTACCGTATCTTAGAGTAAACTATATCATCATATCGTGACTCATCATTTCACATGAATTGTATACTTTAATAATAAGAATATAAGAATGTGTATGGAAATGCATATTACAAAATGGTATGTTTCTGATTTGTTGTTCCGAGACGAAAAAAAGTTATAATTGACTTGCAGAAGTTGCGTATAGCCTGGACATCAATGTTGGCTTAGGTCAAACAAAAATATCAATGTGCAATTACTTACATGCTCATGTGTTTATATACTGTAATATGTTTAAAATCTAAGTGATCTATTCGTTAAATCAAATACTCATTTACCAATTGCGAAGTTTTCTTACTTTTATTAGTTCGTAGAAACAATTGTTACATAAAATGATTTTAAAGACTAGTTTTGATATATACTATGACAAGAATAATATAATAACTAAGTAGACTTATGGTTCATATACAATTTATGCAACAAATTACTACATTTTAACTACTAAGTTTAAGAAATAAAATTATGTGATTTTGTAAATTGGACAAACCCGAACCCGAATTGACCCGACCCGACTTGACCCGACCCGATTTGACCCGAACCCGACTAACCCGAGTTCAAATAGGGTCGGGTTCGGGTATATTATCTTTACCCTCGACCCGACTTGGACCCGACCCGTTTGACCCGAACCCGACCAACCCGACCCGAATAACACCCCTAACCACAATATTAACATCTATGTCAACTAAACAAAGTTAAATCTTTCCTCCAATAAATTTTTTACAAAATATTAATTGATATTAATACATAATGAAAAATTCATGCATACTTATTAGTTGTACTTATATCATAATTTTCACGAGTAAATTCTTATATATTCATATAGTAAACTAAAAAAATTAAAATAAATTTGATTTATGTGTAAACGATGTGATCAAATAAACTTTAGCCCAATAACATTATAAGAAGACATGCTCAAGAATCAAATACAAGGTTGATGCCACGGTTATATTTACAATTTCTTATAACTGTTTTTCTTACTTTCGCACATGTTGATACTCTAAACTTTTTAAAATAATAATAAAATTTTCTATTTTTAAACGATAATACTATATAATTAAATTTTTTTGGAAAAACCCTTTTGGTAATTAATTCTTTTTGACTTTTAATTAATTTATTATTAGTTGATTACTTGTTTGATTTTAATTTCTCGTTTATTTATCTTTTTATTTGCATACTTTCTTTGCGTGTCTTAGGACACCTTTGTTTTGGTAGCATTAAGGTTTGGTAGTTCCTATGAAGCTAGGAGAATTGACCATAGGACCCATAGTGAATAAGAGTGTATTTAGTGATAATAATTGACCATAGGATTATCACTATTTGTATGAAAATTTTAACGAACAACCCATAGTGAATAAAGGTGTGTTTAGTTATAAGAATTAACCATAGGATTATCACTATTCGTATGGGAATTTTAACGAACGACCACTTACCAAGCTGATTTGCTTAAGGAATTAGGGGGATCTAAGTTCTGACAGGCCGGATCCCGCTAGACAAGTCTAAGTTAGTAGAGGCACTTAATGACTCTTTTACCTTGTAATTGCTAGCGAACTCTTGTAATCATTAGGTTACGGAATAGGATAAGGTGAAAGATAGGATTGAACGATTTGACCATCTGAGTCCAGCCGACTTGAATCCCCGGATGAAACTATAGTAAACACCGTTACTTTAATAACTGAGAATAGATTACCAAATGATCCTTGGTAATTAATAATTACCTTGGTGGGGAGTCTAGGATCATAGGATAGACAAATTGACCATAGGAGTCTACCGTCTTTAACCACAATTTTATACGTGAGTAAAGTCGGTTTGAGAAATAGATCATAACAATTGTCATCCCATTAGTTGTTTGCCAGAAAACCATGCCTATTGATCACATTGAATCAATCTCATTTACTTTCGCATTTGTTATTTTCAGTTAATTAGTTTTATTAATATTCAACTCAGAAACCCCTTAAAATTGTAACATAGACTTAAATTAGGATCCGCACACATAGCTCTTGGGACGACCTCAGCTTTACCGTTAGCTATACCATACACGATCGGGTACACTGCCCGATAATGCATTAGGTAGACCTTAGGTAGACGAGTTAATTATAAATATAAAACCTGGTCAGTAAATCCTGTATCAAAATACAAAAAGAATCATCCCTGACCTTAGGCTTAATTGACATACACTTCAACCTAACGACACCATTCCCCTAGAGAATGATCAATCCTCTGGACATACCTATACTACACTACAACGACCAGGTACACTCCCTGGAGGATTGCAAAGCTTACCAAGATCCCTTAAGAAGTAAAACCTTTTGTGAGGCCGCAATCCTCGCATCACTGTAGTTTTTTCTTGTAATGATGCTGCAGCTGGCATTTGCAATGCTTCTTTGTCATATATAAAGTCAATAAGCTCTTGGATGGCCCTGTCACTTTCGGGAATATAGTATTTACTTGGTATACTGATCCAAGCTGTATTGCCTGGGTCATCTTCATTGTGCTTCTCCAATTGTACCATTGCCTACTTCCAATAGCCATTGAGAAAATGCGAGAGTGTCTTGATATTGTTGATTTGAGAGTCCTGTTCATCAAAGTCACATGTTTTCTCTAATCCTAATTGTGGAAAACTAGAAGGGGGTTGAATAGTTTACCGTTTAAAATCTTTTTAACTTGTTTAATTATCTTTTGAAACTTTTCGTTTAATCAAAGATATATACACAAACACAATATATAACATGCAAGTATAAAGAAAGAAACGATCAAACCACAACACGAGTATTTATCATGGTTCGGCTACAAGGACTCTTTTTCCTTGCCCTACGTCCACGCCCCGAGTATCCAACTCGAGAGTTTCTTTCACTAGTCAACAAGCTCCTTTCACCGACGGAGAAAACCTTACACGTCGCTTATACACGTTTACCGACACTAAGCTAGATGGCGAATTCTTTTACAAGGGTACAACCACTCCCGTTAGTTCTTTTACAAGGGTACAACAACTCCCGTCACACTTTGTATTTTGAGGACTAAAATACTAACCGATCACTACTGAAAATACACAATCAAATGAAGTGTAAACTACACAATGCTAAGCTAACAAGTCTTGCAACGTTGTGTTGAATACTTGTAACTTTTTATGAACTCGTGAACTTCTTTGCTACAAAAAAGAAACTTCACATATGAAATGAGATGTTAAAGGGTTAGATGAAAGAATGAATGAATGTGTGTGAAAATATGATGTAGAGTGATTAGCCAAAATTCAAACATATGGCTTGGTATTTATAGCAAAAACCTTCTGCAGGTCTGGCGGATACGGCGGAACCCTCAGATGGGTTCCGCCCGTATACCCCCAGGGCTCCGCCAGGCTTGCAGTTGGTTTTGCAATAAATCATACAAACCAAACAAGGTCACATCTCATAAAAGCTAGTCAAACACAAACTTGTGCAAGAAGACTTATGGTTAGTTAAACACACTTTCTTTCCATAAATGTATATTGACAAACTTATCATAAATGTGATGTGACATTTCTATTTTAAGAAATAAAAAGTGTTGTGTTTTATGTGAAATGTAAAATGTAGCAAATGTCTAATTATACAAGTCTTAAAACTAGGATTATGATTTGCTCAGAAACTAAAGTTTACATTTTGTCGTTAACAAAACTTAGCAAAGATCGTAAAATATAAATAACGTTTTTAGGCGATATTTGTATTAACAATCTCCCCCTTTTTGTTGATGACAAAACATATATTTTAATGAATATAAATGAAATGGATTTATAGTTTGGAATAGATATCCTTTTGAGTTCAGAAAGATCGTGATTATAGTTTGAAATAGTAAGAATCGCTTTACAAGGAGCATGGTCTGAAAATTTTTCATTAAAATTATTACTAACATCATTAAGATAAGAATTTTCTAAAGTGATAATTTCGTAGGAAAAGAGGTCCGTATTAATATTTAGGATGTTAAATTTCTCCTTTTTAGAAAACCTTTTTTTTAAACCTTCTTTTCAGACATGACCATGTAACTTTCATCATGAGGAAGAGATGACTCACATATACCACTTAATATTGGAGAGAACCCTGGTGTAGAATCCTCCTTATAGCTTAGTGAGTCATAATAAAAAATAGCAGGGAATTTAATTTCAAAAAATCGAAGACAATCAATATTACCTTCACTGAGTTGTCTCCTTGTCTTACCGTACTTAGCAGTTTCCCAGTTGTTGAAAATTTGATTGTTATTTCGAGCTTTTCCTACTAGCTTGAGAATGTATTCTTCCAAAGTAATATCTAGTTCGTCCATAATTCTGAAATAAAACTTACTTGTGCAGAAGAAAAGTGAAACAATCAAAGTAAATGCTGAACAAATATGCAAAAAAAAAAAAATAATAATAATAATAAATAAAAATAAATCAATCAAAACAGAAAAGAAAAATATGTAGAAAAAATACAATGAATGCAGAAAAAATACACAACAAAGTTAGTAAATTAGAAACTAAAATCAAAAACTAAATCAGTTAAAAACTAAATTAAAACACTAACAAATATTCAAGTATTAAACAATTCACTCCCCGGCAGCGGCGCCAAAAACTTGATATGCTTCGTTACATATAGGTTTTTAAAGTTTACATTTATATTTAGTCGACTTAACATATAACAAACACTAACGGGCAGTGTACCCGATCAATATAGCCTAGTTGGTAAGTAGAGTGTCGATCACTAAGAGTGAAACGTTAACACCTAAGTATCTATCAGTATTTTAATCCTAAAGTTAGCTCTAATAAAACCTAATCTAACGCAAGGGGTTTTCAGCCTGAGAGACTGACACAATGTGTAGATTAAGTAAAACAGTAAATTAATAAGGCGATAGACACACACGTATACAGATAGAAAACATATACAAATAAGAGGCTTGGCCGATAGTTAGGAAGCTTTGTCACCCGTTTAATTGCTTATTATATAAGATGAGTACTAAAATATGTTGTCTCTAAGTGGATTCTTACGTGTATGTATATATCATTCCAATCTCTAGATCAAGTCTAAACGTCTAGATTTAGGGTATTAAGTCTTCTCGACGGACTAATCATGTCGTGATTAATTAGGCCTCCGCATAAAGTCCACCTTAATGATTACTAACTTTATATATTATTTATCCCTTTTATAGGCTTACATTAACTATGCAAACGATGTTAATGAAGTAATTGTGCGAGCCTAAGGTCGACAAGGCACGATAAACTTGTATATGTAATCAAAATATACGTATAAGGATCCAATAAAACATTAAATGCTCTTTATAAAAGCTGGAGACAATTAAGTCCGATCAAATAGTTAAAAAGACACTAACTCAACGATTAAAAGATTGCTAATACAAATTAAATGAATCTTCCTATGAATTAAAATACTAGCAGGACCTTCTTATAGTTCTGAATTCTTTTTTCTGGTCGTGTCTTGTGTGGTCTGGTCATCGTCCTTGTGTGGTGAAATTCTATGGTTTTTCGGTCTCTTTCGAATGGCCGACGAATGGGGTATTTATACATTCTGATAACAGGATCGATATGACGTATCTATTAAGTTTATATGCCACATCTAGGTAGCTTCACGTGGTGTCAAAGATTATTATATTCTGGAATATTCATACACCGCCATAGGATACGGCGTACCTTAAATCTTCATGTAGTGCAGGTTTCTTTAGTAACTTTGATCCTCTAGTGAAGTCTTGAGATTGATACGCCGCATCTATGAAATGTCATGCGGCGTATCTGGAGCAGGATAAGTTAGATCTTCTTACATTGACCAAGGCTTCATATACGACGTATGGAAAATCCATGCGGCGTATGCATCAAAGTCAAGCAATGGTCTTCATAATCGTCTAAGTCTTTATGTATGTCGTATCTGTCTAGAATGATACGGCGTATGTTCCTTTAGTTGAGTAGACTTTTCCATCTTGATACATTTTGGTCCAATTTACGTCCAGAATAGCTAACTTTCACCAAATGCTTGTTTGAGATTTACAAAAGTAAGTGATTAAGTATCAATTCTCATATAAAATAATATAAAACATTATAATAACATATGATAAATGATGCTAATAAAATGTAGTTATTTGATACCATCACCTGTCCCTCCATGGCCATAAACAAATATGCATTTTTGTTGTTGGTTATTGATGGCATTTATGACTTCTTTGAAGATTAGCCGCTGCCAGGATTTAACAGACTTACCAATCTAATAATTTCATTTCTCAGCAGTTCATGATTGTAACTTCTTTCTTCCATTATGGCCCTGTTGTTCAAAATCTTGAGTAAATGCGTTGGAGGCAATTCCAGACCAAAATCTTTCATCGATTTTTTTTTGTAGAAATTAAGGATTGCTTGGATCTCATACATAAGGCCGCCTTGTAAGTCATGACCATCTATGTGGATGTCTGGTATTTGTAATTTTTCTGACAATATTCTTTTGACATCGAATCTGCATGTGACTGAAGCAATGCAATTCGGTTTGATACATCACAAAAGATAAACATTTGGAAAAAAATGATCTCATTTAAGATGTAGTGGCTAATAAAGAAGCTTCTTGTAATGCTATATTCAATTCTTGATTACCTCCTAGTGACCTATTGCTTCATACGCAGCCCTGTTTATAGGGTAAATGCGGTCTCCAACTGTGTATATATGGCGGAATGACATTCTACCTTTTTGATGACAAAGTAACAATCATAGGTAGAATACATGTCCAGAGCTAGGATGTATGTATGTCAACTAGCCAATAGCTGAGATGGTGGTCAACCATCTGCGTTGATAGTATTTTCCGTTTGCATGCCATGTGAATTCTTTCGGGAAATTTAGGTACGTTAAATGCCTCCCGTCTGTATTGTTGGCATTATATTTCAGCCATTATGTTAATATTGTTCTCTTGTTGTATTCATCGTCAACAATCGCTTGTAGCTGCTGCCCTCTTCCAAAAGTCAAACGCTGCATATTTTCAAGGTGAAGTGCAAGTATTTGAACGGTTGGATCTCTGCTATGTATGCTGAATCCAAGAATCCTCCAGCATGCCTCATGTGGACCAATGTATCTAGCATCATAGAAATTTTTTATTTCGTCAATTTGAAATGATCGACGGCTTATGCTTGCGCCTGTATCTCCAAGTGTTCTAGCAACTTGAGCAATTATGAGGTTGGTGCCTTTAGAAATGTACTTGAACAGGTATTTTATGAGCATCATCCATTTGCAGTATTCAACATTGATATGTGCATAGAATCGCATGCATAAAGAATGATTATATTGAACAACAGATTTGTTATCAAGCTCTACATTTTGCTTGACTGTTGTTATACATGTATCTCTTCGTCGGTGATGCACATAGCCTTTTTTTATCAATATATGTGGCAGAACAGAAAGGCTTTGGGAAGTTCTTGCTATAGGTATCACTACAACGCATACACAGTGCAGACTTATTTATCAACCCACATGGTCCATGCATCATGAATTCTGAAATAACTCTATGGCCTTCAGAATCAGTTGCTGGATCCGGTAGCTCTTCAAACACGTATATGTCTACATCTTCATTCCTTTGTACGCATGAGTTTTCTTTAACCCATAGTAACAAATGACAATGTGGTAAGCCTCTTTTTGAATTCGACCGTTTATAAAACTGTAAGAAAAAGGAGACCGAGTTAGAAATTTGTCGAATATACAATTAAAATAAAAGTCATATACGTATATAATGTAAAAGATACCTGCTTCATTATAACCGAAAGGCCTACCATCTCGTAAGAATGTTACCAAATCATGGATCTTTCTTTCAAATACACTGTCCACAGGATCAGGCCTGTCTGCAACTGTTATGTTTGGAAAGTCTTACATATATTCTGGAATTTCAGGCCAATTTACATTGCATGTGAAGGTGATAAAAAACGACGGGTTTCCATGAACTTGGCATATAGCCAAAGCATCTAAATAGTGGCTATACATGTAGCGAGGTCCTCCTACAAAAGACACTGGAAGTATTACCTTGAGCCGACATTTGAACTGTCACAATCATCGCGTGATATGGCATCATATAATCCTGCCATGTACTCATTTCTAATGTCATTTTGCTTTTCTCTGATAAAGTCCAGCCGTGACTACTTAGTACTACAATATGCTGTCACAACATACTGCTCAAATAGCCTTCCGCTTCTTGTTAGTAAACTATACTATTGTCGTCGATCGTGAAGCTAGTATGCATAGTATATTTTCATTGTCATTTTCTTAGGAGGATCGGATGCTAACTTTCTTTTGGTTAATAATGTACGACCCAAGTGGTACCCGTCTTCACCATAGATAAAGATTAGTGGAAATTGAAATGGCATATACGAATGGTGTAATTTGTTAATTCGTTGCGGAGGGGCATTACATTTCTCAATGATCACATCAAGTCTGTTCTACATCTGGGCCACCTTAAAAAACAATTGCACCGATAGAATCGCCCGACGGCAATTCATGCTGTCTTGAGCCAACCACACCAAATAATCTAATTTTGAATTGTGGTATATCAGCTTCTGCCATTTTATCTCTTGTTGTTCTAAATAGCTGGACTAATTCATTATGCTCGTCCAAAACTTCTATTAAATTTTCTACGATGTCTACTCGGAGGCCATGACCAGTTCTTTGAAAGTTTTCAAGACGATTTGCAACCTCGTTTTCTGTGTCATAGATATATAGTTGCAGAAATTTTGGACATTTTCCTGGTTCAGGACACATGGTCCCTATCCAATGGTAATGTTGGCCTGAAATCTTGAATACATAAGGACCACAATCCTTGTTAACAGATTCATCTATCTCTGCACCTAGCGATGTCATCGAAAACATCTGATTGTAAGCTCGAATATTTTCCATAAAATGCATGTCAGTGAACAGTTGCTTTATATATTATGGATATTCATCGTGAGCATCTAATCGGACCTCGCCTTGATTGCAACACTTACGATATTTTGGATGGGCTTTTGAAGACGACTTAATTCTTTTGTCATACTAGAATCATGCCTTGCAATGTTGACAAATGCGATTGTGCTGACCCATATATACGTATGTATGTGGAGGTCCTGCATTTAAAATACAACAATGAGAGTGTAACAAAATGAGTGTAACAAAATATACACAAAATAAAAAACTATTTTTAGAAAGTGTATGATGGTGGTAGAATAGAGAATGGCAAACAATATTAGGACATGTTTATTTTATTATTATTATTATTATTATTATTATAAACAAAACAAAAGAGATAGCCATTAAACCTTGTCTAGATCTTGCAGTTCTGTTTGTTGGGTTGCGTATATGTTGTTGCCTGCTTGGTACAGAGGACCTTCTACATGCAACAAATGAAAAAGACATTCGTAAGTAATGTTGCCATATAATCAGTGAAAGAGTATTATGCATAAATAATAATACCAAAAAAAGGAAACCAAGAAAACCTTGTGGTTGGCGCATCTGATTGTTTGCTTCCGCACATTATAATTGGTTAGCCGTCGATGAAGAGCATATTTGATCAGACGAAAGCCTAATTCCATTAGTAGAAGCTTGCCGTTGACCTGCAATAAATCTACCACCATTTAAAAGGATATTTTAATTATAAATTGTATGTCAAAAGTAGTAACCGTAGTAAAAGATACCTTCAGTAGATGAAGAGTGGGTATTAGTGAAAATCTGGTTGGTATCTATTGCACCCAGATGTTCTCCACCTAGGACAAAGAACAGTAACACGCTTTTAAATTTATGAAACAACATATAGCATAGCAACTCAGACGGAAAAGTACTTGAAACTTACATAGCAGATCTGCTATTGGGTTAGCGCTAGCATTTAGTAAAAGATCGTTTCTGTTGTTTGAAACCAATGGCAGATTTCCGTTTTCTAGAAGCTCCTGCTCTTCGTCATAAAAGTCATACATCTTTCGTTTCCCTTTGTCTACCAACAATGGACTTTTTCGAAGACATGAATCATGGGCGACTGAATTAGATGTATGATTGTCCTGTGATTCTTCCACTCTGCATTCATCTGAAAGAGGACATTACCAAATTTCTTCAATTAGATATTAATTGTTAAAAACGTTGAATGTTTTAATATGAAAGAAAAGGTGAAACTGATATGGTATATACCTATTTGCTGTGCAGCCAAATCCTCTGAAATGTCATTGGGTAAAATAGGTTGTAACTTGTCGGGAAGAATTCCACTTGCAACAGGTTGAGAGCAACACACCTTCTTACTAATGGAACTTACAAATAAATCAGTACCACCTATATCACTTGATGCTCGCTTTCCTTTTGTAACTATACTATGAGCTCTTATACCTTCAACAGAAATGGAAGTGTTCCTAGATTCTAAAGAACTAAAAGAAGGAACCCTACGTATTGCCATTTTTTTTGGTTTTCATACTTAAAAGAGTAAATTATCAAGTATTTGATAGAAAGTGCAATAGCTAATATGTCGTTTGCAATTTAAAAAGGAGACAAATAATAAAGACCAAACTTATGCACCTTTAGGTATAGCATCATATATAGCAATTTTTCATGCAATTGTTAAAGGTAAACACACATATGCATCATTAATAGTATAAGCATGGAAAGTAAAGTTAAAAGCATAACCAGTGTCATAAAGGACATGAATAGGTGAATTTCGCTATACCTTTTTTATATGTTTCAATGTTTGTTTTTTTTCCTACAAGTCTAAGACTTGTCAATAGTAACAAAGGCACAACTGACAAAAGAAAATGGATTTACGCATAGAAGTAGTACTACACAAACCTTGTCGAGTAATCTCTGAAGTCTTCTTTTTTTTTTTCCTTCACTTTCGTTTGTCTGCAACGTTTCTTGACAGTTTGGTGTGACAATGAACTGATAATGGATTACATAGTATGATGGAGAAGCTTCTTCATGTACTTTACATTGAAACACACGTACACCTTGTACTGCAACGTGCATTTTGTCCACAAATCTTTGTGTTTAGGTAAAAACGAAACGTTACAGTAGAACATAACATTTTGGTTAGTGTACTACCCAATAGATGATCGACTCTTTTTTCATGTTAGCCTTTTTTTTTTTTTTTTTTTTTTTTTTTTTTTTTTTTTTTTTTGTTAATCGATAATCTTTCCGTTTCAAAGTTAGACCCCGTAAAAAGATAGTGGATTACTTTTATTTGTATCAAACATACAGGCCAAGGAAGTGGGCTTAAGTAGCCTACATATTTTTAGCGGGAAAAGCCCAGCTTAACGACGACGTTTTGACATGTAATTAATATAAACTTATAATGTAACACTCCAACCAGACAAGGGTCAAAATATCACATTATTGTGTCATACAAAGCATAATATGCAAGAGGAAGACTTATAATAAATAGTGTAAAGTCCAAAAACACTCAAGACTTCCCAAAGATAACATAATCCGATAAGTCTAAATGAAACTGAACGGAAATGAAATATCCAAAACATAAGTCTCATCATATTCCAAAACAAATGGGTAATCTAAATCATGGTAGGACTTCTAAGCTCCTAATCTCATCACTCATGCCCAACGCCCCGCCTATTACCTGCCGCAGAGAAAAAAAACGCGAGTAAGCTTAAAAAGCCAACAGATATATATATATATATATATATATATATATATATATATATATATATATATATATATATATATATATATATATATATATATATATATATATATACACACACACACACACACACACACATATACATAATAGATAGGTAATAAGCATAAGTAAATGAAAAGGGATCATACGAATCAGCTGAACAATATCATAAGTCAAAGGAATTAAAAATGAAATGAGGAAATCAAACGACAATACAAATCAGATAATCATAAGGAAACAAACGAATCACATAGGAATGCCCACGAGCTCAAATGTCTAAACATGATACATGAATAGACCACATAATCTCTCTCTCTCACACACACACACACACACACACACACACACACACACATATATATATATATATATCCGTTAGATCATATGTTGCATTAAGAGGGGAGACCTCTAAGTACTAAAAGTGAGAGGGGTGTAAGGCACACACAAACCATTCACAACAAAACAAAATGAAGTACCTAGGATGCATCCATACGCTCCCTACAAAAAAACAAATCATATATATACCTGTTCGAATCAAGTACCTACACATATAATGGCCAGGTGTACACATATCATAATCATATCAAATGAGAACACCGTGGACTAATCACACCGCCACGGATAATGTCATGCCATTGGTGCCATCAATAACATAGCCATGGTACCTCCATGGCTAGTTAAATAGCCCGGGGAATAGAACAAAACAAATCATATCAAGTCATCATATCATATCAAAACAGAACGTATCAAACTGTACTAAATCATATCATAGTAATTGGATAGCAAACGGTTATCATAGCAAACGGTTATCATAGCAAACGAATATCAAATAAAGGATCATATCAAAAAGGGAATCATAGCAAATGGAATCATATCAACGAATCATAGCATAGCAAACGAATCAAAGTCAACGATCGATTGGTCATGAGAAACCTTTACTAAGAAAAGGTATAATATATGTACCTTATGCAAAGCAAGCAAAACAAACCAGGAAAGCACACGGAAACCGGAACTACTCCTTCTTCACATAATCTACACAAATTGACGATCACGTATTACTCACAAGCTCATTTTAATCCTATTACACATTTGGGGTTTCTTTATATTTTTAGTAACTTTCCAAATTAATTAACTTTCCATATTTAGTAAGTTTCTCGGATTAGTAACTTTGATATTTTAGGGTTATAAATGATAATTAATAATGACAATTTCATAGTTTAGGAATATGTAAATAATCTAAAATTAGGGTTTAAAGTGTAATTTTCCAATGATTAGTGTTAAATGTGTAAATTATCAAAGTTTAAGATTTATTTACGTCACATTTTTAATATCAATGCTTGAAACAAACACTCTCGAACACACATATACATTCACACCTTACTTGGTTTTAAACCAAAACGAAACACACCCTAGTCGAGCACCTATACCTCTCTTAGTACGCACACACACTCACACACCTCGATATATTTTAGCGAGACAAAACAAACCTCAACCCGACTCAAATCTAAACCAATATTACCACGACCCTTGACCTCTTTTTACCAACAACAAAGCCAACGCCCCACAAGAAATAATAAAACCAAACCAACCTAATGCTTCTTAGTGATCTGATTAATACACCTCATATGATTTTACTTTGTTTACTACTCCGATATACATACATTTCCAGCACACGTGCTCCCATGCATGCACACACATTTGAACACGTTACCATGAGTCCAATATATCATCTAAACCACACATACCCACACCCTTAGTATTTCATGCAATAACATCAAAACATACGCATGTCCTTTCTTATATATTTCTTATGCAATAACATCAAAACATACGCATGTACTTTCTTATATTTCTTAGGTTTTACTTCTGTTTTGTAAACGTATTCTTAACACCATAAAAACTCCCCAATGACCAGATTCAAATACTTATACGTATTAACATCTTCGAACAGTAAAACCACATAGAGATTGACCATGTTATACGTTTCGTTATTAGTATATTCTTATCATTTCATGTGGTGTCTTATAGGTTATTCCTTACACAGCTTAACGAAGCAATGATCAGATTCACATGTACGTATACCCCAACGGATCCAAACGGCCAAACATGAAACAAAGTCGACACAAGCTGGAGTTAAGACCTTCACCTCAGTCCACACGACATAATTCAGGTCGCATACATAAATATAGACGTATAGTGGTTATTTCATATTGTGACACATATATAGTTTATATCCTCATAATTTTATGCTACTTATATGTACAGTTTGTGTGCATGTCAAAGGAATAGAAGCCAAAAGATGAGATACCTCAAATCGAAACAAACGGACGAGCAAGAACCAAGGAACCAGGATTCTGATCGAACCAAACCAAAACTAAAATCTTCAATTCCTACAGCCCACGATCACACGCTGAGTTACCATCGCAATGGATCACCAGTTCACCACCTTGCCAAAACCAATCCGATTACCCCTGCTATACCATAGTACCTTCTTGGACTTCTTGGAGAGAAAAATAGGCTGCCGTCACTAGTGTGTGTTTGGGATCATGGGGACTCATTCTTCTTCCAAAATTTCAAAGTGTTTAGTAACATCTTCAAGGTGATACTGTGTGTACCAAGTTTAAATATATTCAGCCCTGTCATAAGATATTGTTGTGCACAAATTTAATTAGAACGTACTGGACCCTTATTGTGACTTATTTAGACGTATGACATTAGTTAGGAAATAAGTGGTGTACATTTTAAATGCAAATCAGATCTTATATAGGGACTAGTATACGTTTTATATTCAAAGTGAACAAAAGGGTGAATCGAATTCATATATACTTAAGTTATAGATTCATATTTCATGATTTATATTCATAACATTATGGTTCAAGTCGTATCTCGTATAATATTATATATTCGAAAGTCGTCGCAATTGTTCAGGTTATTATATATTATCACATGCCAATATTTTAGTGTGAAATTTTATTATATATACTGTAGATCCCATGACAACTGGTGGCTTTTGAAACCTTTATAAACCCCATAAACCTCACCTTCCTACCAACAAAAAAACACAAACACGCAATGGCAGTTGCTACAACTTATAAGGTTAATGGGACAACACTATTGCTGATGTTTGTTTTTGTGTTTGCTATATTAAGAATAAGTCATGCGGCTGCTGTCCCAGCGGTTTATGTGTTCGGGTCTTCGGTTGTGGACGTTGGAAACAATAATTACTTGCCACTTTCACTTGCCAAGGCTACTTTTCCTTACAATGGCATTGATTATCCTAATGGGATATCTACTGGACGATTCTCTAACGGCAAGAATATTGCTGACTTTATTGGTATGTTCAGTTTTACTTGCTAAACGTAGCCACAAATTGTATTAACAAGTTTATTAGGTTTGTAACTTTGCATACAAAGTAAACGGTCGAGCTAATTAACAAGTGCACTCATGGAGTTGCACCCAGTAGATTATCGTGTCACATTTGCCAAAAAAAAAATGTGAACACTTTACACCTTACTGAAGCTCCACATTCAGAGATTTTCGGGAGAAGGTTATGTCTATCTAGAACCTCTTTAACGCTCTTTACGAGCGCACTATTCAAAGAAAAGCACAGATAAATTGCTTAATGTTTTTAGTGCTTTTTTTTGCATTCTAATAGGAGTATATAATAAGTAAACATTTGTCATTTTACTTTGTTAGTTATATGATTATATATATGCAGTAAAGTTGAAATTAAGTATTGTGTTTTGGCAGCAAAAAAGGTGGGATTACCAACATCGCCACCATTTCTATGGTTGATGGGCACGACACCGCCAATCACCGGAGTTAGCTTTGCATCTGCTGGGTCTGGCATACTTAACAGAACCGGTGTAAACATTGTAAGTATATCGAAAACTGAAATAGGAAAGAAAATAATAAATAACCATTGGGGGAGCAGATACGCTATAAGGACCCTGACTGGCAAGGGGTCCCAGCGCCTAAGCTGGCGGATAAGTTCCACTCCGTGCTAATTGACTGCTTAGAAACTAACTGTTTGCAGTTTTATTCATTATAATAGGTACAATATATATCATTAGCACAACAAGTAGAATACTTTTCTATGGTCCGTGACAAACTAATCCAAGAACTTGGACAATCGGATGCCAAAATGCACCTATCACAATCCATACTCACAATCTTTATGGGAAATAATGATATATCTGCATATTTTACCGCTGGTTCCGCAGTCGCCAAACAGTATACTCCACAACAGTATGTTGATCTTTTGCTGTCCACCTTTAGAGGGTTGCTCAAGGTACCAAATTTTGTAGTGAACAAGTTAAATAATTTGAATCTTTGAATGATTTTTTCGAATTTTCATGTGAATTGTGTAGACATTGTATCGATTGGGTGCACGAAAAATGGTGGTGTCTGGAGTTGGGGCGATGGGTTGTTATCCAGCTCAAAGAAAGACAGATAGCGAGGGTGAATGCATTGGTGAAACAAATTTTTGGTCAGCTAGGTATAATGAAGGGCTAAAGATTATGCTACAGGATTTGAAGTCTGAATTATTAGACATGAATTATGTATGTTTTGATATGTATGCTGCCATGATCAACCTCTTTCAGAATCAAGAAACTTATGGTATTATTTACTTAAGACTTTAAGCATCATCAACTAATATATCTAACCTTTCGTTACAGTAGAAGTACGATGATTTGAGCTTACAATGTATGTTTGATTATAGGAATTACGGAGATAAAAAACGCTTGCTGCGGACTTGGGAACCTAAACGCTGACTTTCCATGTACTCCAATATCGAAATATTGCCCGAACAGGGAAAACTATGTTTTTTGGGATTCTTTACATTTTACGGAAGTGGCTGCAAGCATTTTTGTCGACATCTTATACAGTGGAACAATAGAGTATGCGGTTCCCATCAATATGAGGCAACTTATTGATGTTTCAATGGTTTCTGCAAAGAAAAGAATAAGCAATATACTGTGACAAAATATACAACGTTGTAACGTCTTACTTTATTGTTAAATTTCGAGTCGCTGCCTTTATCTCAATAATAATGGGGCATACTATAGGACCCTTTATGGTGCGACATAAGGGGTTTAATCAAAGATGCCTTTTGTCTCTATTTTATTTACAGTATAATAAAGTTTTTTGTTAGTTTCTGTTTTATATTTCTGACAATTTTAAATATTTGACTTATCAAACTTTATATTTTCAGTTTTGTACTTTCAAGTTTATAAATATAAAAATAAATAAATAAATAAATAGATAAATAAAAATGGAGGGGTCCCCTTTAGGGTCCTAATAACTTCCCAATAATAATTGTTGTGGCAAACATATGGAAATTATTATATACGGAGTAGTTCATAAATACTTCGTACTTTTTTGTTTCGTTTACTTTATAAGATCTCCATGAAGTAAGATCATCTTTCCTTTGTGGAAGTGTTCATATTCATCACAGCTATTCAAAAGCTTGTTTTTTTAATGCAACTTATATATATTAAAAACCAACAAGACGTTAGAAGAAACAAACACCAAAACAGTTATAAAGAAATACATCCAAAAATATCTCATCCAACAATTGACTTACAAGCTTGCTATACCCAACAAAACAACTTTGTCCTAAGATAATACGGAGTGTTAATCAAGGCTAAACATAAACAACTACCCGACGAACCTAAACTTTCAATAGAAGAACTCCTCGATCACAAAGATTACAATGTGATATGACGAAGCACTATGAGATTTATTGATGACCTTATTCTCGAAGAAACATCTTTTAATTCGTGATCTTTAAAGCTTTAAAGACATAGCGAATACTTTTCGAATTTTTAAAGTACTGTCCTTGCTCAAGTTGCTCTGCAATAAATCGAAAGCCCGCTGTTATTTGACAAATGGGCCTTTTTTCCAACTGATTGAGGGAGTGTTTTACTGGACTCATATATATAGCCTAACGGAGAATGGTTATCTGATTCTCATTCTAGCTTTTGCATTCTTCAAAAATAGTGGAGAAAGGCAAGAATCGAAGGACATATGCTAATTAAACTCATTTTCAATAGATTCCCCACCAGAATCAGGGACCCAAATGAAATAACGGATAGGTATAAAAAGAAAAGGTAAAAATTGGAAGAAAAAAAAAAGCAAGCAAACCCTCGTCACTTTGAGCAATCCAATTTTTTTCAACGTCATCTTCATTCATATTAATTTGTTTCCGTCGTTACTACAAAATAGTAACATTATATTCACACTTATTAGAACATGTTTACATAATTTGAAGTGTAAAGAATAAAAAAGTTCACATTAGTATTAGTATGTGTAACAACCAATTAGGTGTAACAAATATTCACTCTTTTAGTTTATGTGTGAAGATTTATGAATATTTTTCACATTTTTAAGTGTGAGGGTTTAAAACAATTCTTTACACTTTTAAGTGTGATAATTTTGATTTTGAAATAACTCTTCACACTTTTAAGTGTAATGGTTTTGATTTTGAAATAATTCTTCACAATTTTAAGTATGAGATTGAAATTCTTGAAGCTTTTTAAGTGTGAGAATTTGGAACAATTAAACACTTTTGAGTGTGAATATCTTTTTTAAAAAGTTCACGGTTCATAAAGTACGAAGAAAAAAATATATAAAAACAAATTGGGCCCAAACAAATTTATTGTAGTGTATTTTCAATTCATAAATCATATTCTTTAGTTAGTCCTTGCTTTCTTCCATGTGATAATGTGAAGGATATATATGAAACACAGTATGTGATAACTTGTGATAAGTATTCAAGCGAAAGTCATATTAGTTTGTTCGTTTTTCTTTGCGTCAATTACTTGAGATCAAATAATTTTTGACATATTTCGAAATAGACAGTACAAAGCAAAATATGGCTAGGACCTGCAACGTATGAGAAAATATGGCTAGTACCAGTGGCGAAGCTTGGATTTTGTAAATGGGGGGTCGGGATCTAAATTTTTTTTTCCTAAGGCTATATTTCAGGTATACCGAAATTTTTGGGGGGTCGAAACCGAATATACCGAAATTTTTCTACACGAAAACTATATACCCTCTACATCGCAAAAAAAATTTCGGGGGGTCGGGCGCCCCCCCCCCCGGCCCCTATGAAGCTTCGCCCCTGGCTAGTACTATACCTGCAACGTATGAGTTAATCAAAATTGTTAGGAAAATTTAACTTAAAATTTTTGAGATTGCACGTACGGAAGTATGATAACAAATGTGAATGTGTTCATTTATAAAACCTAATATATATGTTTGTTGAAATATGATAAACTGATAACAAAGTTATATATACAGGCATTATCGGTCTAATATTTTGTATTCCGACATAAGTTCATTGTGCTACCAAACAAGTGAATCAAGCATATAACACTTTTTTTTTTTCCTTCCTTCCTGTCAAATTCCTTTTAAGTACCAAACATCGGAGTCCAATCAACTTCTCCTAAGAACAAACGGTGTAGCTAGTTGTGGAGGTTCGCCACTCCAACGTAGCCTTCACCGTGGCTCGTTGCCACACCGTGGAGCTTCGTTTTTGCTGCCCGTTGGAAGGTGCATCGTCTGCACAACGAAGGAACAAGCCTGACAAAGGGTTGCAAAGTTATTAAATTTAAACGGTAATATTACAGTTTTATGCCAAACGGCAACTTTTTTTTTTTTTTTTTTTCTTTTTTTTTTTTACAATAACAATAAACTTAACCCGCTATAAATACTAACCCAATTACATTCATTTTTCTCACTACAATTTCTATATCTCAACCAAAACATACTTAAACATCTCTATATCTCAACTCAAAAAAACAAAAAAAAACATGTCTCAAAACCCGAATGAGCCCGGATATTTCACGAACCTCCTCACTTCAAACTAACAACAATACGGGGGATCGTCAAACCCGTCTACCCCCTCGTCGCAAACTTCAAACTCCTCATCGCCATATGGTTCGCAACAATATAATCTGAACGAAATTTACCTCAACCAACAATATGCGTTTCAACAAGTATTCACAAATCAACCCCAACGATACCCATCACCACAATTTTTTAACCCATCTCAACCATCCACGTTTCCTTTATCTCAACCACAACCACCACTCGACTCACAACCCTTTGGTTCACAACTTAAAGTACCACAATCACGTGAACCGGCCAAAAGTAAGGGAAAAAAGCCATGGCCAAAAAATCAAAAAAAGTCGTGGATTTAGACGCTAACGATGACGATGACATTGAAGTAGTAGGCACTCGTGTGAATCGGAAATGGAACAAGCCTGAAAAAAAGTTGCTTGCGGAACTTTGGATTGAATTTTCCCAAGACAAAGAAACGGAAAATGACAAACCCGAAGATTTCTTTTGGAACAAAATTGTGGAGAAGTTCAACGAGCAAACTACCGGTGACCCTCGTGGAAAAAATATGATCACCTGTAAATGGACGAGGCTAAATGGCGACTTCCAAAAATTCAACGGCATTTATAATCATTTGGGTCGTCGAAGTGGTGCAAATGAGCACGATCATATCGAGGCTGCGAAGGCGAACTTTGAAGAATGCTTTGGTTCGAGGGGTTTCACGTATCTTCACGTTTGGGAGATATTTACCTGAAATGGGATGTCGGGGATCCGATAGACATTACAAGTGTCAAGGATATATTCGGCCTGGACAAACGACCTCGTCCCGAAAGAAACAATAGACGAGCTGTAAAGAAACGAAAGTCGACAGATATGTCGAGCGCGGCGAGCTCCGGTGGGAGTTAAACGAGTACTTTTTCGGGACAATTATCCAAAAAGTATTCGCAAACAAAAGACGCTAAAATGGATTGTTACGAGGCGAGGAGGAATAGGGAAGAAAAGGTGTTTGAGAAGGAACAAAAGGCGTCGGAGATGCAGGAAATGTAGATGCTCATGCTAGATGCGAGCTTGGTTAATGACCCGGTAAGAGCCGAAATCATTCGCATGAGACAAGCATTGATAACTAAAAAATACCAAAGTATCGATGACGACGTTAACGAATAAAATGTTTAATTTTCATATTAGTAGTATGTGTTGTATTTTTTTTATTTTCGTATCGTATGTTTTTTTTCGTATCGTTTGTTTTTTATTTTCGTATCGTATGTTTTTTATTTTGATGAAATAAAATTAGTATGTTGTATTTTATTTATTACTGAAATGAATTTAGTTTATTAAATGAAATGAATAAAAATAAATAAAGTTGTAAGTTGTGGGTCTCAAATGAGTAAGTTATGTTTAGTTGTTAGTGAAGAGGGTTGGTTGTAAAGGTTTGTTAAAGTGATATGACATGCTGTGATACCCAAATAACGAACCTTGGTTCATCACTACAACTTGTGCTCTAAGCTATTCTCTACCCATGTAATTCTATTCTCCTCCCTAATTTCATTCTTTATATATGATTTACTCGTACCAAACATCTAGGATCCATATTTAATAGCCCATTTTGCAAATTGACTATTAAATTTTGTGATTTTTAAATAATGTTTATTCGTGTTTGCACTATGTGGTAAGGAGTGGCAAAATGAGTATTAGGGGTGTTAACGATTTGAGCCGTGTCGAGTTTTAGCCTAAACGAGCTAGGCTCATTTATAGACAACTCGGCTCGAGCTTGAATAAACTTTTGTAAATTGGCTCGAGCTCGAACTCAAATATTTTTTTGTTGTTCGAGCTCGAGCTCGAGCTCGAAGCTCGTTTAAGATTTATAACTTTTTTTAATATGTCTGTATAAAAAATTGAACTTGATAAGCTCGTTTATTAGAGCTCGAGCTCGAGCTCGAGCTCGAGCTCGAAAGCTCGTTTACAATTATAAATTTGTTCTAATGCTCAAACTAAAGTTTATATAACTTATAAGCTCACAAAAGCTTGTTTAAGAACACATAATTAATGTTTTATAACATATAATCTAAAGCTTTACTCTTGCTTATATAGAGTTTTTTCTCTTGAATGTTTATCTCTTCAAGCGATGTGGGATAAGTTTACTAGTCATGTCACTCCTATATTTTGATTTCTCTTGTTCTTTTGATATTTTCAAAGTTTATATCTTTATTTTTCATGTCTAAGTATCTATATTTGTTAAATAAAACATGTCTACCTGGTACAGATCTTGTTCAATAAAACACTTCATTATAATTTTGTCTCTTAGTCACAGTGCATTGGTCCAACTTATGGAAGTTGTTGTAGTACCAAAGATAAGCATAGAAACATTTAAAATACGTAGTACCAAACTAGCCAAATGTAGTAATTTTGATCATTGAAAATGTATATTTACGACTGTATTAGACATTTTGCAAAAGAACGATTCTAAATTTGAAATTAAGTGATGGATTTACTGCATATTTACTGCAAAAGAAGTTGCCATATCAATTTTTCTTTTTTTTTAAGTAAACATGGGTTTCCGACTTGATATTGCGAGCCGACTAATCCCACGGCGACACTATAACTTTGTATTTCAAAGTCATTCACCAACTTATATTAGCTACCTGTGAATTTCAAAGGCGTATAGATTAGTTTCTAGTTAGAAAAGAAAAGATATCATTATATTTTTATAATTTTCTAATTTTAAAACAAAAGTAAGATAAACTTATCTACATTCAAGTATTTAGTAGCTAATAATTATATTAAAAGGTTTTTATCTTCCTTTATTATATAATAAAATATAAAAAACTATTCATTAGATTATTGTCACTTAGTAATTAATCGAATAAATAAACACCAAAGTATAAAATACAAAATAAAAATATGTAATTGTAAGTAAATATTGAATTTTAGTTTCAAGCATTAAATAAGCAAATGGTGTAAAACTTAATGGTTTTTAGACTAGTTCAATCAATTGTACTAGTTGAACTATTAAATATGCAATGTTGTTTTGTTTAACTAAATAACTATGAGCTGATGTTACTCTTCATGTTAATAAGATTCACTACATGCTTATTTGCAGTGTTTTTGTATGTGAGTAATGACTATAAAATACTCAATTAATGTGATTGTAAAAGTAATAACACAATCATTGGAGCATTGCTATAATGGTATCACTTCCTCATAGTTGTAGTGTAGTATTGGTAATTTCAGGGTATTTATCGTTATCTAGGGGAATAGTGGGTAAATTTAAAGAGTATGTCGTTTAAATCTAAGTATTGAAGGGATAGTCTAAATAAATAGGTCATGAGTGGTATGTAGGTGTAAATAAACTCATGTTATCATGTATATCGTTTGTTTGTGTGTGTGACACGATAACTTGGGACTCGAATTTGATTAGGAATCACATATTTCAGCACATGACTCATCTCTTGACCAAACTCGTAAGAGACAAAGATGAGAATAGCCTTAATACATAAATGAAACGTTTAATTTCATTGAATATCAAATAAAATTATATTTCACTTTAATTCTCCGTAATTCATGGTGTATAATTGCTATAGGTGAATGACTCACTTTGCGTTGTTTAGCAAAACTTTTTCCATGTCTAAATTTGAAGTTTTTACATGTTAATTTTTGGTATCGAGTGTTACAATTATTATGAAATTTACAAATTTGACTTTTAATATCTTGATTTTCTAAAATGATTACAGTGACTATTTCAAGTTGATAGATTAACATGGAATGATTGTTACAAGTTTAAATATTAGTTTTAAAAACAAAAATTCATTTCGTTTATACCAAAGAAAAAGTGTTCAAATGCTTTATATATGTTTATCACAGGATTAAATATAATAAAAAAAAGTAATAAAATAGTATTAAAAGATTAAATTTAAAAAAGTTTTCATTTATTTGGTTAACAATATTGTAAAGACTAAAAGGCTTTTTTCTCTACTAATAATGTATTAGAAATAAAGATGTAAGTCAAAGAAAACACATCCCACATTGAAAGAGAGAAAAAAAAGAGAAAAATGAGGAGCCTATAAAACTAGGTCCACAAAAAAAATGAGGAGGTTAAGTTATGACTTGAGTCTAAAGAAAATATGTAACTTAAAGATTATAAGTTATGACTTGATTCTAAATTTTATTAGAATCATATATTAAAATATTAAATTTTATAATAAGCTTAAAAACTTATATAGATTAAGTACTTACATGTTAAGCTCGAATAGCTCGTTCAGCTCATTAAGCTCGTTCAACTCGAAATAATTAAACAAGTTTTCGACAAGCCGAGCCTAACATTAGTCTTCAAAGCTCGGCTCGTCAAACTAAACGAGCACTAATATTTGTTTGAGATCGGATCGAGCTCGAAAGTATTAAGCTCGAACTCGAGTTAAACGAGCTCGAGCTCGAGTAGCTTGTTAAAAGCTCGACTCGTTAACACCCCTAATGAGTATACAAAAGAAGGTTCGTGAAATTTGCTATTCATCTTCTCATTATCCCTTCTCACCACGGCAACAACGACCATATCTTCTAATAATGGTGTTGTGACTCCTTCTTTTGATTCAGCAATTTTAGAAGTTCCTTGCTTTTCAGCCTCAGTCCTTAGCAAACTTATCTGGTAATGGTTTGTCTTCCTCAGTAGGTATTGCTTTTACTAAGTGGATTTTGAATTATGGTGCTATTCATCATATGGTCATCTTTTGTATCAGTTTATTTCATTAAACCTTGATTCTTCATAATCGATTATGGTTGCTAATGGTGGCTTTATGCCATTAGCAAGTGTTCGGGGTCCATTTCCACACCATCTGTTTTGTTGTCTAATGTTTACTATATACCAATTCCTACTATGAATCTTTCTTCTGTTGGTAAAATTTGTGAACATGGATATGATGCCAAATATTCTGTTACTGATTGTTGTATATGAGACCGTCAAAATCAGAAAGTTATTAGGACAGGCTGTGGGAAGGGGGACTATGTGTGCTGGATAACTTCAAAGATCCAAGTAATGTCGCAGCCTCTATTGTGTATTTATCATAATTTTGGTTAAGTCGTACTTCTTTAGCTTTTATTTATGGTACTTTCGTTTAGATCATGTATCTGCACGTCGTTTGAATTTTTCTTCAAGAGCTTTGGGACGGTTAGAAAGTCATGATATTTCTGACTATAGTGGTTATAAACTTGCAAAATTTTCAGCATTACCATTTAAGAAAAAAAAAATCATATTCAAATGCCCTCTTTGATCTTGTGCATTATGATATGTGAGGACCTTTTCCCTTTCTACAAAAGGAGGTTCCGAATACTGTTTGTTTTTTATTGATGATTATATTCGTTATACCTGAATTTACCTTATGAAATATTGCTCTAATTATCTTAGCACTTTTATAGATTTTAGAGCTCTTGTTAAAATTCAACACTCAAGTGTCATAAAATGTTTTGGTTATGATTTAGGAGGTGAAAATACTTCTAATGAATTCACCTCTTTACTTGCTTTGGGTGGGAATATGTATCAAACATCTTGCATAGATACTCCTCAATAAAATAGTGTTGCTGAAAGGAAGCATCACTATCTTGTTGAGTCTACAAGATCGTTTATGTTATCTGCCAAATTACCTAGTGTCTATTGGGGGAAGTTTTTCTAACAACTGCATATGTCTTAAATATGATCCCAAATGCAAACAACCTTGGTCTATGACCCTTTTAACGTTTTATGGTCATGCTCATGATTATTCCTCTTATTGTATCTTTGGTTGTACATGTTATGTACTTCAACTACATGTTGAACGTACTAAGTTGTCTCCTAAGTCAGCCATATGTGTCTTCTTGGGTTATGGTGTGAGTCAATAGGGATATTGTTGCTATGATCCATTCAGTCAAAGTTGTATACCGCTCGTCATGTTGAGTTTTTGAAACACATTCCGTACTATTCTATCCCAACTAGTTCACATAATTCCACATGATCGGAATTTTGTAAAAATTGATCCTTCTGATGTTATATCACCCAAGAACCTCCACTTGTTTTCTTTATCATAATAACAGAACTTGTCACAAACCCATAAACCACTAAAACACCACCAACAATAACTTTACAAACCACCACTACTACTGAAACACCACCAGTTATAATTTCTGAGGCTACATCGACCGCTAATCAACCCCTTACCATGACTATCCTAATCATCGCCTGAAGTTGCAGCATTTCCTCCTCCAAAAAGGTGGTTGTGTGGTGGTTTCTAGTGGTAGTAATGAAGGTGGTTGTGGTATTGTGGTGGTAGTGCCTAGTGGTGGTAGTGAAGGTGGTCATGGTGG
Organism: Artemisia argyi; assembly: GCA_030686995.1. Taxonomy (NCBI): domain Eukaryota; kingdom Viridiplantae; phylum Streptophyta; class Magnoliopsida; order Asterales; family Asteraceae; genus Artemisia; species Artemisia argyi. The sequence continues at coordinate 49,177,445 of CM060676.1, forward strand.
GTTAAAGGTAGTGGGTAATCGGTGGTGGTAAAAGTCGTGGTTGTGGTGTAAAATTGTAGTGATAATTAAGGAGTTTTGTGTAGAAAACGAAAGAGGAGATATGCATTATGTATTTGTGAAAAAGAAAGATACAAAATCTAATAATAATGGCTGAACTTTTCATGACGACGCTTTTGTGAACTTTTTGAGACGATATGATAATAATTGGGTCTGGTCAAATCAACCTTTTTTTAATTTAATTTATATTTAAATTTTAAGAAAATACATTTTTAGATAATGCTTTTAGCGACGGGTGTTGTCGTGACTAAAAGTGTTGGTGGGATAGAGTAAAGGTTGGGTAGGAAACAAAAAATCTTGTGGGGAGCTTTTGTATACGACAACTTTTAGAGATGACATTTTTTAATCCAAAGTGTGTTTCATTAATTTATTATATTCCTTTTGTATAATTTAATTAAAATTAATGTATTTAAATAAATATATAAAGTACATTATAGATTAATGAAAAGTGTTCTAAAACTTTAAATAAATAATGTTTTAAGCGAGTCAAATATGAAAGTATAGGTTTCAAAAAGCAAATGTTATCACCTTCGAGACTATTTAAGTGACCGAGTCATGCGAAACAGATGTCTTCATATTCAATCAAGTTGGATCATTGCATTTCATTATATCATTACATAGCGCTTATACGAAACAATATCTCTTGTTTACGCAAGTCAAATATGAAAGCATCAATATTTATTTGCAAGTATTATCACATCCGATACAATTCAAGTGATTGAGTCATGTGAACCAACCAAGCGTCTTCATATTCAACAAAGTGGAATCATTGAATTTCATAAAATGATTGATAGCGTTAATTTGAGACAACATTTTTTGAATTACGCATGTCAAATATGACGAGTATCGATGTTAATAAGCAAGTGTTATCACATTGTTACAATTTAAGAGATTGTCGAGATATGTGAACCAACCAAGTGTCTTCAAATTCAATCAAGTTGCATAACTGCATTTCATTAGATGATACTGATAGTGCATATACATAAGAATGTCTTTTGAATTATGCAAGTCAAATAGGATGATTATCGACATTCATAAGAAAGTGTTATAACCTCTGAGACTATTCAAGTGATGATCGAGTTGCATTATCACATCCTAGACTATTCAAGTGATCGAGTCATTTGAAACAAATGTCTTCATATTAAATCGAGTTGCATCATCACATTTCATTAAATGATCAGCACATGGTTTGTCTACAGCCGTTGATAATCCAAATGGGGTTTATCCTTAAACCCCAGACACCTCTTTATAAATAGAAGGTATCACAAAAAAGAGGGGATTCTTTTTACACTTTTCCCACACTGTTTCACACAACAAACACACACACATTGGGTTTGTTTAAGTGTTACTCAAGCTTCTTGATTCTTAATCATTCATTTGGGTCTTTACCGTTGATCAATACAGGAAACCGAACAGCACTACCATCACAATCAACTCTTAATCACTACCATACGTAAACAGTAAATAATTTTTTTTTTTTTTTATAATTATAGTTGTCACATATTTTAGAGTTGAAAATTCATATTAAATACTAGTAGTTATTTTGATATATATGATACTAGCCTATAAAACCATGATAAATCACGAGCGGCCTATTAAAAGTTAGAAAATACTAACCCTAAAAAGTAAAAAACAAAAAAACCAACCAATATTAACTCTCAAACAATATTGTTCATTTTCTAATAATAAAAAGTAAAGAGAACATTGAATTTGGTAAAAATAACAAAAGATAATAAACCAAGAATCTTAAAAAAATGACAATGTTAAACTTAACTTCATATAAGATAGGTAAAACAGAAATGGCTATTTAACTGTATGGCGGATCAAATCTTTTGTAGCACTTCATGGTAAACAACGTTCAAAGTATTGTTTGAAACTTTGCCATCCTTGTCGTATATCAAAACCTTCAATCCTTTACGACTTTTGACTCTAAGACACAACGAAGATATGAGATACATTTGATAATTTAGCTGCAAACATATTTTTCAATATGTTAGAACCCAACTATCTATATTCGTGGATAAAACCAACAAAGTATTGAAATTACATTTGATCATATAGGTGCCAACATATTGATTTAAAATATAGTGGTGGCCTGTGATACGGGGGATTGCGCCCTCGCAACAGGTTTTATCTCTCAAGGGATCTCGAGAAGCTTACAACCCCCACCACGCAATGTACCTGATCGTTGTAGTATAGTATAGTGACAAGTACCGGGGGATTGATCGTTCAACTCAGGAATAGTGTCGCTAGGATTAGTAAGCCTACTAAACTAGGTCTAGAGGTGAGGGATGATTCTTTTTGTATTTTTATATTTTTATGAAAGCAATTAAAATCTCGGGTTTTGAAGGAGTGGGCGGAATTAGTTGCTAGCCAACTAACCCAATTAACTAAAGATGCAATCAAAATAAAATAACAGAAATGAAAATTAAACTAATTATACTAATGTGGTGGAAACAATAATGAGGAAAGTTGTGTTTACTTAGATTTCATTACTCCCTAGATATCTTTTACAGGTTGATTAGTTTGTTACAATTACATGGATGACGGGTCATATTCCTTAATACTAGTCGTAAGGCCGTGTACAATATTCCCTAAATCTATAAGATCCTACTTCACTCCTATGTCGAGCCGTTAGAAGCTCCTAACATGGGATCATTAGAATTCTCTTAGGCATTAAATACAACCAAAAATCGTAGTACACCTCCGATCATGTTTCTTAAGACGTTCAAGCAAGTTACCAATGGAAGTCTGCCAGTTTTCTTAAGCCTAACATCGAATACAATCATCCGTAACAATTATAAACAAACAATCAACCAATAATCAACATCTAGGTTTCACTACTTCAAAGCAAACAAAATAAAGATCTAGCCTAGCATGTTAAAGAGAAGACAAGCGTAAGATATAATCACACAACGCATAGACATATTGAATGATTTGAATAAGTACTTATCTTCAATTGAACATGGAAGAATCAAGGGGATGAAACCCTTGAAAAGCTGTTAAAATTCATCCTAGGGTTTTTTCCCTCAAAGTTGCACACTAATGAATGAAAATTGGAAAACTATGTATAGAGTTTACATCTTGACGACGTCATGTATTAACTTGTGACGCCGTCAACTCACCGCCATGATAAAAATCGTATTGCCTAGATCCATTTGTGACGCCGTCATGTAGGAAATTACTCTGGGCCGTCACTAGTAATTGGACCCTGACAGCCTTTGGTGACGTCGTCAGGCCATAAGCTTGAAAACTCTCTGGGCCGTCACGTTATAAGTTCCACATCCACCTCTTTTGTAACTCTTGACGCTGTCACTTGTAAAAGCTTGACGCCCTCAGGTACTGTTCCAACAAGGAAATTTGAGACTTTGTCGTTTTCTTCACTTTTATGCTCCAAAAACGTTCAAAATGCTTCCTTTTCCAGATTCTTCCTCAAAAGTACCTAAAATGACAAAAGGAACGATTTAGGATAATATTTGATCAAATAATATCGAATTCGAGCTTAAATGACCCCTTAAAAGCGGTACACTTTTCGCCTCATCAAATACCCTTACACTTGAGATTTGATTGTCCTCAAGCAAATGCGCTTTTATTCTAATCAAAATACAAGTTATGGGCCATTTAACACTAATATAAAAGTAATTACAACAAATAATCGTTCCACTAAAAACCAAAACCAAGCACGGAGGTCATACACTAGCACCTCACAAATAGTATTTAGATACTCACATCTCTCGGGTGTAATAAAGTATATATCACAATATGGAAATGGAAAACATCTCTCACTACCTGTCATAGCAAATAAATTACCATAGGCTTGGGAAAGCATCAAACCTCCACCACTTGGCGTAAGTACCTAGGATAAACTATTGATTGGCTCTAAATAGTCAACTTATATTGACCAGGGAATGGTCAACAAAGTCAAATAGCCTAGAGTCAATCTCCGGGTAATATAGGGTATCACCAGGTCGTTAAGTCCCGACGAGGTGTGAATTGTGCTTCAGCGTGCTTGTGATCGGGTGATTTTTCACAGAAAAGGGGTTGTTATGAGAATTATTTGAGAACTATGAAATGAAATAGCTTCGGAAAGCTATATGATTGATTACTTGAATTTGGATTAAGAAGAACTGAGCTAAAACCTAAAAAACGTAAGTTTACTGAAAACGGGAACAAACGTACGTAATAAAAAGTGAGTTTGATTATCTAAAAAGGCTACGGGTATAAAAATGGTATTTTTACAAACCTAAAGATTAAAGAAAATTTTTGGAAAATTAAAATTAATTTTTGCACTATTTATATAATAATTATTAATTAAATACTATTTTCCTATTTACTTTTAATTAATTAAATTAACCTAAAATACAAATAATTATGAAATTAACCTAGAAAAATAAAATTTAAACTTAGAAAAATCTAAAATACTATAAAACTAATTTTAAAGCTGAAAATATATTTTTAAGACTTTTTAATTAATTATTATTAACTATTAACTAATTATTAATTACTTTTTAATTATTTAAATTACCCTAAATTCTAATTAATTATGAAATTACACTAGAAAATTGAAAATAAAATTTGTAAAAATTAAAAGTAACTAAAAACTAATTTTAAAACTAAATTTGTATTTTTCTGATTTTCTAATTAATTAATATTAATTATTTACTATTTATTAATTACTAAAAACTAATTTAAATTATAAAAACTACCAAATGATGAAAGAAAAATCTGAGAAAATTAATAAAATTATGTTTAACTATCAAAAGCCTAGGAAAAATATAAAAATGAGATTAGCTTATAAATAAGCTGAGGTAATAAGCCAATTGGCTTAAATAGAAGCTATCACTTCCAATAAGTTGGGCTTTTTGGGATTTTTTCTGTTTCACAACTGCCTATTGATTGTTTTTGAACAACTTTTGTGAAAGTGAATTGCTTGGAGATCAAAAATAAGAAGTATGGTGAGCTTATTAATTTGACAGTTGAGCTTTTTAGATTATTAGGAGTTTAATTGAAATGAAAAAGCTACCAAATGATGTTGTAAACACAAATAAGCTTGAAACAGATTTACAACTACTCAAAATAAGACAAATGGAACCAATAATCACAAGAAATAAGCAGTTGATAAGCAATAAGCACTCCTAGTATCTAACAGTCCAAAACAGGTCGAAGGCCTGTGGGGTCCACTAGGGACCTTGGAAGTACAAACAAAAAGTTGAGCCAATAAGCTGAGCTTATTGGCTGTCTAAAAAGCTAGGTTTCACCCTCTGGGTCCCACAATTGAGGTCAGGAGGGGGTTGGACTATGGGTACAAAAGCTGAGTGATCAGCTTTGGTCAGGAAGTGGGACAAACTAAAGGGCACTTGCAGCCCTAGCAAATAAGTTATAAACTACAAATTAAGCTAAAAGCCTAAACGCCTGGCTTATTGGCTTTGTAGTAAGCCAAAAAGCAGGGTATGGGGCCCACTGGTTAGCCCTGTGGGGTCCATAAAAAATGGGTCAATGGGACTGATAGCAGTGCACAGGGGATCACCTTCCCCTGCAGCTCACTTTGAGCTTGTGCAAAGGCTTTTAAAAAATTCACAAAAATAAGCTAACAATGGGACTGCACAGTTCAGCTGAGGCACAATATCATACTAAAATCTTAGAGCTTAGTTCAAACTACAAAAATCACAAAAATTGTTGGAAATTTTGGAATTCTGACAAAGCTAAACTTTTGACTTTTTGAGATTTTGTAAGATTTGACCAAATTGAATTTCAAACTCTGATTTACTGACTTGTTTAAGTTATATAAGCTCTAATAAGCTCAAAATAAGCTAAGACTTATACTTATGACTTGACATGAGGTCTATGCCTCTCTAAATCCTTCACAGATGATGTTTAGACCAATTACTATGTGATTTTGACTTTATGAAGTTAAAACACACCAATTTTATTAGTTCCTAGTCCTACTACACCCAAATGTGACTGAAAGAAACTTCTAACAACAAGCAAACCACCTTGGATTACAATGAACTACCCTGATCCAAACAGTCCTTTAGAGGACTTGATTTTTGATTTTCAAAACAAAATGATAATTTCAACTATGAATTTGCTTTCTAACAACCAATTATGATATAACAAACTGAATTAAACACAAAGTTACAAGCTAAAACTATAAACAATCAATATTACTTAAGAAGACAAATTTGACAGTTAACTAAGAGAATTGAAGAACACTGAATTTTCAAACACAAACCACTAATTTTACTCACTAATCACTCTTAACTACAACTAATAAGAACACTTAAGATAGAAACAAGCTACAATAAGCAGTTTAAATATAAAAAAGGAAAAATGGTAGAAAAAGCTCACAATGTGCTTTCCTGGTTAAATCCAATGAACCATGAACCAAATACCAATCCTACTGGTTTCCATAAACCACTAACCCATGGCCATCCTTAATTCACCATGCTCCATGCTTTTCTTCATCACTTTCACAATCTTTTTGATTTTTTACTTATTTTATATATATTTTTTTTTTTGGTATTTTTGCTTTTTGACCCTAGACTGAATTTTAAGGTTACTAAAAGCTTTTAAAAGCTTTTAAAAGCTTTTTGGGAGCTTATGTGATCTATTTCAATCCACAATAACAACAAACAACAATATTAAGCTACAAATGAGATTTTGAGTTAAAATTTCACAATACTGAAATCAAACTGAAAAACTTGAATTGATTACTTGAAAAGGTTCACAATACACTGAATTAACTTACTTTGACACTAGAAAGCTTGAAAGTACAATGGAAATGATAAAATTAACAAATCGACCTAAGTTACACTAAATTACACTAGTTATCTATCTCTAAGCCTTCTCTTTCTTTATATAGGACTCCATTAGGGTTTCTTGAGGCCTATGAGCATATCCCACTTGATTGTAGACCATTGGATGCTTTCTAACTCAATCTCCACCTTTGAATTGTTTTCGCGTCTTTTTTATTATATAGAACCAAGGGAGCAGTTATAAGTGGAGGTTGGTGTGGTAGATGGGGGGCATTAATTGTGGAGGGTTTGTTTGGTGAGGGGCATTAATTGGAGGTAGCTATGGAGGTGGGGGGATGCATATTGGAGGACAACTTCTCCCTGGTTTTGCGAGGGTGTGTTGGGAGGGAGATGGTCAAAAGGGGTGTTTGACCGGGGTATTATATTAAAAACAGGATGGGCCGGTTGTGGTGATGGGCCAAAGGTTGGTGGGCAGGGGTATTGGAATTGGATTGGGGTGGTTTTGGTTTAAAGATACTAAGGGTCCGGTTTGGTTTTAGATAGCAAAACACAAGGATCAATTTTGTAATTTGCAAAAGGTGAAGGGCTGAAGTTGCACATTTTCCAAAGTTATACAAAGGACCAATTATGCCAAGTACCAATATTCCAAGAACCACATTTGCATTTTTCCACTTTTCAAAATTCTCAGGGACCTTTTCTGCCAAATTTGGAATTTTGAGGGACCAAACATGTAATTTTTGAAACTTATGAGCCAAGTATTCTATTTTGTGATTTTTAACTTTCAAAAGACTTGGGTTGTGATGCGATGTTTGTTAGTGCAAGTTTTAAATTTATAAGAATGAATTACCAGATCTAGAAACAACACATACGAGCAAGTGTACTCGTCCGTTATAGCAAGATATGATGGTAAGTCGGGATCGTTTGCAGGGATTTGTAAGTGAATCAAAATATAAGTCTAAAAGTAAATCTCTAATGTACGCAAATATGATAATAAGCAAATTCAATAAATTAAAAACTACACTTGTTTAGACTAGTTTTCTACTTAATGACACACATGATTGTGATAACTTTTGATGACATATTGGTTGAGATAATTAGATGGTGATCTAATCTATTGTTTCTACAAGTTAAACCTTCGTCAAGATTTTAGTTCATTAAAACAAGCTTTAGGTGTAAACCAATCAATTCAAGATCTATCCAAGGTTCATAAGGTATGGTGGATATCTTAAACACAAGACAAACTTTTATTACCAATCAAATACTCTTAAGAAATGGTCAATACAAAAGGTAACATCTTCATAGACAAAAAGGTCACAATCGTTTATAAATATTTAAACTTTCGTCCTACTAAAGGTTTACAAACAATCCGATTTGACGTTATAAAAGAATTCTTATTACAATCATACTTCCTGTTTCTTTGTTTAGTCAAGAATAATTATGGTGAAAAACAATCATTCATAGACAAATGATTATAACTAGTTGAGTAATAACAAATCTTTCGACCTTTGAAACTATTATCAATTAGTTAACCTTGGCTAAACAAATGTCACGATGAAACTTAAGGTACAATTGGTTCTTAGGATTGACTTGAAATTGAATTAAAACATGTTATCACAATCATCACTATCACTAAGTATAAAACATCATCAAAACAAGTGTAAAAAGATTACTAGCCACTCATGGCAAACATGCAAATAAACTCAGAATATTTAACATAAGAATCCATGGTTATAAGTCTTACAATGCTTTGAAATTGATAACAAATGACAAGGTATTGATAACCTATGAGTTGGTGATGATTTCTTGAGATTTTCGGACTCCAAATGTTGCTTCCTTGATCCTCCAAAGTTCCTGGTTCTTTCTGCACGAATTTTCCTCCTTAGAGAGCTAGAAGATGATAATAATTGTGTGTAGTAATGAGAGTAAATGGTATCTTCAATTGTGTGTTGAATGGTGTTGAGTTATGCACTTTTGAAGTCCCCCCTAGGCTTGTCCAACACTCTTGGTCATAAATAAGAACTTAAATGCTTGAACTTGGACAATAAGACACTAAAAAGGGCCTAGAACCTTGGGACAAAAGACCAAGATTCGTGCACAAAAGTTGGCAAAAACATGCAGAACTGACCAACCGATCGATTACGGGTTGGCACCGATCGGTTGGTGAAAGGTACTTATGGCCATCCGATCGGTTTCACACCAACCGATCGGATGGTAATTTCGGGCAGCTTTGGACTTTGACTTTGACTTGTGTAGCTGATGAGGCGAAAAATGAACCGTTTTTAGGGGGTCATTTAAGCCCGGAATTGAATTTATTTGATCAAATATTGCCCTAAATCGTTCCTTTTGTGATTTTAGGTACTTTGGGAGAGAAATCTGGAAAAGGAAGCAATTCGGACATTTTTGGAGCATAAAAGTGAAGAAAACGCCAAAGTCTTAATTTTCCTTGCTGAGAACAGTAGGTGACGGCGTCAAGAAGAAAATCCTGACGGCGTCAAGAGTAATTTTCATGACGGCCCAGTACAGAATTGAAGGCGTCACAAGGAAGAGCGTCAAGAGTAAAATACGTGACGGCCTGGAAAATGTTATAACGTGACGGCGTCAGAAGTAGATCAAGGCAGTCCGAGAATTCTTTTGGCAGCGAGATGACGGCATCACCAATTTGGTCTTGACGCCGTCAGCCTCAATTTCCTATATATAGTTTTCTAATTTCCATTCATAAAAAAAGAGAGAAGTTTTGGAGAAACCCTAAGGCCGAACTTAGTACGAATTTTACAGGTTTTTCAAGGATTCTCAGCCCTTGAACCCTTTCATGTGTAATTGAGATAAGTATTCTTTTAATTCAATCAATATGTCTATGTGTTGGTTGTCTATATCTTGTTCTTGTCTTAATTCTATCATGCTAGGCTAGATCTATCTTGTGTTTGCTTAGATCTAATGAAACCTAGATGTTAATTATGTGTTGCTTACTTGTTTATGGTTGTATTGGATGAATGATTTCGATGTTAGGCTTAAGAAAACTGGCAGATCTCCAAATGGTAACATGCTTGAACGTCTTAGGAAACATGAACTGACGTGTACTAGGTTTTATTGGTTGTATTTAATGCATGAGTAAATTCTAATGATCCCATGTTAGGAGCTTCTTAGCCGGCTCGACATAGGAGTGAAGTAGGCACTCATAGGATTGGGGAATTAAGTGCGCCACCCCATGAATGGTATTAAAGAATACAATCCGTCATCCACGCAACTATAACAAGTAATTAACGTGTAAAAGATATCTAGGGACTAGTGAAATCTAAGTAAACACAACTTCTCCACTTATTGCTCACAACTTTAGTTTAATTTAGTTTATTTTCATTTCTAGTATTTTATTTTGATTGCATCTTTAGTATTGGGTTAGTTGACTAGCAACTAATTCCGCCCAAATCCTTAAAACCCGAGATTTTTACTTGCTTTCTAAAAAATACAAAAATAATCATCCTTCATCTTTAGAACTAGTATTTAGGTTTTCTAATCCTAGCGACACTATTCCTAGCTGAACGATCAATCCCCCGGTACTTGTCACTATACTATACTACAACGATCAGGTACACTGCCTGGTGGGGGTTGTAAGCTTCTCAAGATCCCTTGAGAGGTAAAGCCTGGTGCGATTCCCACGTATCAAGTTTTTGGCGCCGCTTCCGGAGAATAGTTATTGTCTAGGTTAGAATCTCTTTTTATTAGGTCTACTTGCTAGATTCCTTTCTAGTAAGATTTTATCTTTATTTTTAGGTTTTCTTTAGTCTATCTTATTTCTTCGTGTTTTTGTTTGTACTAGTGTGGTCTTTATGGAATCAGAGAGTCGCCTTTTAGAAATTAGCAAGAGGCTTATTGCGCATAAAAGAAGAAAGAGAGAAGCTAACACATTTAAGAAATTCATTAAGCCTCTCCAAATGAAAATTGAATTTACAGACTTCGCTCCAACCCCGGATGAATTGAGTTACCATAGGTTCCTCTTACAACATCCTTGCCCCTCAAAATATAGAAAGACACCATGGATTAGGAGGCATAACTTCAGGAACATAAAAATTCCTTGCATGATTGGGTACATGTCTAGAGAGCATACATACATTGACTTAAAAGCACCCATGAATATCATGTCTAGGCTCTATTACAATTGGATAATGAACGAAAGGTTAAGCCCTAGAAAAGACCCTTACAATTCTAATAGGCTATGTAACTTTGTCAGGAGAGTTAAAGGGGTACACATCTTTATAGGAAATTTTACTTATCAATGCGACTTCGTAATCCTAGAAGATGTTAGAGGCATTATAGATCCACACCTAGGAGAGATGGTTCTAGGACAACCTTTTGTTGAAAAAACTAAGATGTATTACGACCATGAGAAGGGGATAGCTCAGTTTACTGATGGGATAGAGAAGGTCACTTTTATGATGCCTCACATGAAGGAAGAATTAAAGGGCATCAAGAATCTACAAATTGATGAGATTCGACCCTATGAGGTTAAGGAAGATGGAATTACTGATGAAGCTTATTATGAGAGGAGGAGAACATACTATTCGGGTTGCATGAATCTAGGCCCGGAATACAAGCGTGATGAGAATTGGGTTAGATGTTTTAAGTTAGCACAAAAGTGGGAAAGGAAAACGTAACCCATGACCTTGAGTCTAGCTATAAGACTCGTAAATAAAGAAAAGCGCTTCTTGGGAGGCAACCCATGCTTTGTGTGATTTTATTTTGTTTGTTTGTTATTTGCTTCCGTATGCATGCTTTATTTTTATTGTTGGTAGATCATGTTTCTCAATTAAATCGTGAAAATACTTTACTTTGTTGTTTTGGCCTAGTCTTAACTCCACCTAAAAGTATTTTTGCAAAAGATAAGTGTAAGGGGAAACCCCAAATACGTTTTTAAGAAACAAACCGATCATGATTCTCCACTATATTAAATGAACATGTATATTCGTAATTGTTAGAGTCAAATGCTTGTATCGAGTCATAATGAAGTTTTGCAGGATTTTCCAGGAAGTAGGACCAAGTTTTTCCAGAAATTTTCCGGAAACTTAACATAATAATTTCTGCAGGTCACTTCTGACGGCGTCACGAGATAACTCTTGACGGCATCACGTGTAAAAATCTGAAAATTTTACCAGTTTTGTTTTTCTAACGGAGTCTTATGGTTTTTGTAAATTATTAAGTTTTATAATCTCCAGGAAATCTGCAAACTTCATTCCACAAGCATTATATCTTATTTTGTTTTCTAGGATTTAGTAACTTATATAGGTTGCCGCCGATTTTACGCGAGGTTGTCTTGTTTGTTTTCTCAGGATTTACAGGTTATGTATGACAAGAAGATGATTTATATTCTGGAAGGGAAGCTTTGATTGTTCATTTTCTTGGAGGAAGATTTAACCTGGCCACCTAATTACCCATACCGAGCGAATCAGGGGAGTATTTGATTTCATTCTTTTTACTTTTTCACTTTTACATTCTTTACTTGAACATTGGGGACAATGTTCATCCTAAGTGTAAGGGGAGGGTAAAATGATGATACCTTACATGCACACTTTCGCTTGAGTTTGTTTTGTTTGATAGTAGATGTGTAATAAAACTATGAGAAATACTTGTTAGTGCAATTTTAGCGCCAAATTTAAAATTTTTTACAACATTTAGGAGTGAAACTTTAGCCATAGCAAGCGTCTCATGGATAGGAGATTGTATGACTAGCACATAACCGTATATTCAGAAAAATTTTCCACCCAAATATGTGAGGTTCGCCTTTAGATTTGATAGGAAAAGCATTTACTATTAGTGCTTATGAGTGTACCGGTAGCATTTAGATTCTAGAACTTGCGTTAGTGATGCACCCCGAGACCGCTAGTGAGACTACATTCGTGTGGTAGGATTTACTACATGATAAGAGGTATTAGGATCACCCTTGTGTTAAACCCGTATCATAATTACTTGACCATTTAAGTCATATTACTTGGCTAGTTAAGTCAATTAATTTTTCCCACACCCTTAGCGTTGTACTCATTTTTAGTACACGAAACCCCTATTACACCCCTCCGAGCCTATCTTTTCGTTTTTAACTTTAAGCATCTTACTTAAAGGAAGAATTTGTTACACCCCACTTAAATGTACAACCAAATTGCCTTAGCCTTCCGTGTATGCACTCATCTTTAGTGCATTATTGTTATTTGTTAAAACCCTAAGTTAACTTTCTAATTGATTACATGGTTGCTAAGTCGAGTCATATCCTTGTACATATTGTTTTGGGACGATTGGGACTCATGGGTAAAATACTTATTTTATGGAGTAATGGGGAAGAACATCATATTACCCCCATATGTGCGTTAATCTTAAAAGTGCTCCAAGTGTTTTGATTTTCTTAATTCGAGTCATTAGTTTAGTTTATTGTAAAGTATGTAAAAATTCAAGTGTAAGGGAAATGTTCATTCCCTATGATGTATTATTTTGGATGGTAGGGTAAGAGTGTATGTTAAAAAAAAAAAAAAAAAAAAAAAAAAAGACTACCATCCCTTTTTATTCTATGTTCATTTTATGTTTTTGTTATTTTTGATTTATTAGCATAAGTCGAGTCTAGTCTTGGCTTAGCAACGCCATATTGTACATGTAATTAACCAAGATTGTTAGCTCGCCACCAGTAAAAAACTTCCTTTATCCAACAAAACCGTGTATTTCATATCCCTACACCTAACGTTACAACCCTTTAAAAGACCTCTTTGATAGTTTATCCTAGGTGCTTACGCCATATGGTGGAGGTTTGATCCTTTCCCAAGCCTATGGTAATCTATTTTGCTATGACAGGTAGTGAGAGATATCTTCCGTTTCCATATTGTAATCTATACTTTATTACACCGGAGAGATGTGAGTATCTAAACACTATTTGTGAGGTGCTAGTTTATGACCTCCGTGCTTGTCTATTGGTCTTTAGTGGAACGATTATTTGTTGTAATTACTTTTATATTAGTGTTAAATGACACCTAACTTGTATTTTGAGTAGAATAAAAGCGCATTTGCTTGAGGACAATCAAATCTCAAGTGTAAGGGTATATGATGAGGCGAAAAATGAACCGTTTTTAGGGGGTCATTTAAGCCCGGAATTGAATTTATTTGATCAAATATTGCCCTAAATCGTTCCTTTTGTGATTTTAGGTACTTTGGGAGAGAAATCTGGAAAAAGAAGCAATTCGGACGTTTTTGGAGCATAAAAGTGAAGAAAACGCCAAAGTCTTAATTTTCCTTGATGAGAACAGTAGGTGACGGCGTCAAGAAGAAAATCCTGACGGCGTCAAGAGTAATTTTCATGACGGCCCAGTACAGAATTGAAGGCGTCACAAGGAAGAGCGTCAAGAGTAAAATACGTGACGGCCTGGAAAATGTTATAACGTGACGGCGTCAGAAGTAGATCAAGGCAGTTCGAGAATTCTTTTGGCGGCGAGATGACGGCGTCACCAATTTGGTCTTGACGCCGTCAGCCTCAATTTCCTATATATAGTTTTCTAATTTTCATTCATAAAAAAAGAGAGAAGTTTTAGAGAAACCCTAAGGCCGAACTTAGTACGAATTTTACAGGTTTTTCAAGGGTTCTCAGCCCTTGAACCCTTTCATGTGTAATTGAGATAAGTATTCTTTTAATTCAATCAATATGTCTATGTGTTGGTTGTCTATATCTTGTTCTTGTCTTAATTCCATCATGCTAGGCTAGATCTATCTTGTGTTTGCTTAGATCTAATGAAACCTAGATGTTAATTATGTGTTGATTACTTGTTTATGATTGTATTGGATGAATGATTTCGATGTTAGGCTTAAGAAAACTGGCAGATCTCCAAATGGTAACATGCTTGAACGTCTTAGGAAACATGAACTGACGTGCACTAGGTTTTATTGGTGGTATTTAATGCATGAGTAAATTCTAATGATCCCATGTTAGGAGCTTCTTAGCCGGCTCGACATAGGAGTGAAGTAGGCACTCATAGGATTGGGGAATTAAGTGCGCCACCCCATGAATGGTATTAAGGAATACAATCCGTCATCCACGCAACTATAACAAGTAATTAACGTGTAAAAGATATCTAGGGAGTAGTGAAATCTAAGTAAACACAACTTCTCCACTTATTGCTCACAACTTTTGTTTAATTTAGTTTATTTTCATTTCTAGTATTTTATTTTGATTGCATCTTTAGTATTGGGTTAGTTGACTAGCAACTAATTCCGCCCAAATCCTTAAAACCCGAGATTTTTACTTGCTTTCTAAAAAATATAAAAATCCAAAAATAATCATCCTTCATCTTTAGAACTAGTATTTAGGTTTTCTAATCCTAACGACACTATTCCTAGCTGAACGATCAATCCCCCGGTACTTGTCACTATACTATACTACAACGATCAGGTACACTGCCTGGTGGGGGTTGTAAGCTTCTCAAGATCCCTTGAGAGGTAAAGCCTGGTGCGATTCCCACGTATCGGTAGCTCTTTATGTACTATCCAAACTTGATTAACTTCTGAACTTGGAACTTTGAGATGACAAAACTTAGGTTCTCTTATGAATTACTTCATAGATTGGACTTTTGGGCTTGGGAATCTTTGTGTGATCGCGTATACTTCATTTCCTTCACTTTTTCTCCATTTTTCCTGCATTTGGCTACATATGCTACAAAAACATACTTTGATATGATTTAGTGGTAAAACCATATAAAAACAACCAAATAACATACACAAAAACACTACTAACGCTTATAAAAACATGTTAAATTTGAGCGTTATCGAATCCCCCATACTTAAACTTTGCTTGTCCTCAAGCAAATCTAGAAGAAAACTAAATATCCGAATGGTAACCAAAAAAAATGATTAGAAAAATTTGATGCAAATCCACCAAGTACAAGTACAAGATATGATTCATCGTTTTAAGCTTTAGTAGTGAAAAATCGAGATGTTTGACAATACCAAATGATTTTCTTGCTTGATTAACATTTCTAAACACCTCACAAAAAAGGAACGAAGTATAATTCACTCAATCACTCATTATTTAGGTGGTGGAGTATATGTAAGATAAATTACACTCATTGCTCAGTCATGATCTAATTATTACCATAAGCTTGTACAAGAAACAAAACTACACCGCAATGGCGTAAGCACCAAGTCTACATATCAAAGAGGTCTTTTATTCGGGTTATAATGTAAGGCTTAGGCTTGTACCAGGCTTATGTTTAAACATCTCATACAAAAACATAATAGATTACTGGCGCGAGTTCTTGATTACTCAAAAACCGGATGGTCACTACAATATTCTTGTACTTGATATTCACAAAGCCATTACAATACCTGGATAGATAAAGTAATTTGGTAGGGTAGGGATAAGGCATGGGAATATTTACGAAATTGGTTTTAAAGAAAAATAAAATAAAGTCTAAGTCTCATTGTTGCTAGTCTCCAAACAAACCACGAACCCATAATTGATTATAGTTACAATCTTCCTCTTCTTCAAATAACGATACATCGATTCGCCATAACAATATTCTTCATTCTTAGCACATCGGCTAACAACATATCACAAGATTTCCTCTATTCACATATATAGCACATTTGCTATAATTGTCACCTTATAGTTGCGATGATTTTTTTTTTTCAAATAAATAAACTCCCTCACACTTCGCATAAGCATCACCACAACAATACAAATAAGAAGCTGCAGTTTCCGTCTTTGTCGGAATGGCACACACATGATTGGTGAAGTATGGCCAACTAATAATCATTAAAACTATCCAACAACCAAGCAACTAGCAACCCACTATTTAGACTTTGACAAGGGTTAGGCTAAGGTTTAAAGTGTAAAATATTTTTGTATTTTTCTGGATTTATCAAAAACGAAAAGGATGGCTCAAAGGGTGTAACTAAGGGTATCTAGCGCTAAAAATGAACGCTAACAAAAAGGGTTAAGAATTGGAAATTAACTAATCAATGTGACTAGCTAAAAATCAATAATAAAGGCTATTTGGTTAAAATCCTAAAGTTGCCTCTTATCACGTATGTATACTTATATTACAAAAATGTAATCTCACAACGGTCTCGTAATGATTTACAAGCACAAGTTCTAGAATAAATAAAATCACCGGCACACTCATAACAAAAGATTCAAGCATAAAAGATGTATGCTAGATATGAAATAGGCTCAAATCCTCACAATTTAGTGGAAAGGGTTATAATATGCGCTAGCAAATGTTATCAATCCCAGAAATGGATTGCAATATTAATCGGGACACATCTCAAATTTTTCAAAAATTACTAATTTTTACCATTGGATTGATCCAGTTATTCTAATAAATTATTCCTAAAAGCGTGAAAACAACTAGATTATAAGGACAAACAAAATTTAAAAATTAAATCAATATTAGACTTAATTTCTTATTTTACCTACTCACCCCCCCCCCCAACACTTAAGTTAAACATTGTCCTCAATGTGATAAACGAAAAAGCATAAAAGTAGGGAAAATGAGAAAATAAACCGTGATATCCAGTGTTATCCAAACTTCTGTTTCTTGTAGTCAACACCTGTATTTATTAGAAACAAAAACAAACAAACAAAAAGCATTGCAATTTTATTCAAATTAGTGGCACACCCCCACACTTAAGTTCGACCAAGTAGTAAAACTTTGGGGTATAAACACTGAAAATCAAAATCAAAAATAAAACACACGGGTTGCCTCCCGAGAAGCGCTTGTTTTATTAACGAGTCCTCAGCCGGACTCAAACTTCGAAATAGATTATGAAGTTTTAGTGTTATGTTTCCTTTTAGGGATATACAACACATTTCCTATCACAATTCCCTTTCCTGTTTCATCTATGTTTTCTAATTTAACATTTTCCCATGCTCTAGGAAGAGCATCATAGATAAAATCATTACTGTGTGCCCAAGGAACCATTTCCTTGTGTGGAGCCATGAATGTGTTAGCTTCATATTCAAATTCGGATGAAATTTCCTCATTAGAAATCATGTTTAATTGCTCCTTATCATAATAGAGTTTAATTCGGTGCCCATTTACAATGAAACTTCCACCATGTTTGTCATAAAGTTCAACATAACCTGATGGAAATCCATGTTTCACTATATATGGTCCAAACCATTTTGGTTTGAGTTTCGGAGCTTTAAACTTGTATTTCATATTGAAAAGCAGAACTTTATCTCCAGCTTTGAATTGTTTTCGAATTCTTAGCTTCCTATCGTGATAAGCTTTGGTTCTTGCTTTGTATAGCTTGGAGTTTTCATAAGCTTGAAGTCTTAACTCATCAAGTTCATGTAATTGCAAAAATCTCTTTTCTCCAGCTATTTTTAAATCAGGATTACAGCTTCTTAACGCCCAGTAAGCACGATGTTCAAGTTCGAACGGTAGATGACATGTTTTCCCATACAAGAGTCTGTACGGTGTCGTACCAATTGGTGTCTTATATGCCGTACGAAATGCCCATAGAGCGTCATCTAATTTCCTTGACCAAACGGAAGGATTGTCTTTAACCGTTTTTTCAAGTATTCTTTTTATA
Source organism: Artemisia argyi (assembly GCA_030686995.1). NCBI lineage: Eukaryota > Viridiplantae > Streptophyta > Magnoliopsida > Asterales > Asteraceae > Artemisia > Artemisia argyi. Next base: position 49,195,813 of record CM060676.1, read on the forward strand.
GCTCTATTGGTATTTTCGACTTGACCACTAGTTTGTGGATGATAAGCTGTAGCAAAACGATGATGAACTCCATATCGTTTCATTACTTTCTCCATTTGTTTATTACAGAAATGGGATCCTCTATCACTTATTAAAGCTTTAGGAATTCCATAGCGAGCGAAAAGCTTTTTGAGAAAGTTGACAACAACTCGTGCATCGTTAGTAGGAAGAGCTTCAGCTTCAACCCATTTAGAAACATAATCGATTGCAACGAGGATATATTCGTATTTGTGTGATTTAGGGAAGGGTCCCTTAAAATCAATTCCCCAAATATCGAATATTTCACAGACTTGAATGCTCTTTTGAGGCATTTCGTCTCTTCGAGAAAGGTTACCGGATTTTTGGCACGCGTCACAGTTTTGAACAAGAGTATACGCTTCTTTGAAAATTGTAGGCCAATAGAATCCAGCATCAAAAACTTTTCTAGCTGTAGTGGAAGGACCATAATGTCCCCCAGTTGGGCCATGATGACACTCATCAAGAATTTTTCTTGTTTCGGCACCCGAAACACATCTTCGTATCATTCCATCCTTGCACAACTTAAAAAGATAAGGTTTCTCCCAATAATAGTGTTTTAGTTCTGAAAAGAACTTACTACGTTGGTAGTAACTCATTCCTTTTTTAAGAATGTCTCCTGCAAGATAATTTGCGTAATTTGCAAACCATGGTATTTCCTCAGCATCGTCTTTATCTATCGTCATGAGAGTTTCTTCTGGAAAATAATCATTAATTTCATTTTCTTTTAATTCTTCCAAATTTGGATTCTCGAGACGTGATAAATGATCAGCTGCAAGATTTTCTGCTCCTTTCTTATCTTTTATTTCGATATCAAATTCTTGCAGTAATAAAATCCATCTGATAAGACGTGGTTTTGCATCTTGTTTGTTAAACAAATATTTGAGTGCGGAATGATCGGTAAAAACTATCGTTTTTGAAAGCACAAGATAAGATCTGAATTTGTCGAATGCAAAAACTACGGCTAATAATTCTTTCTCCGTAACTGTATAGTTTTGTTGAGCATTGTTGAGTGTTTTACTAGCAAAGTAAATAGGACGAAAATGTTTTCCTTCACGTTGTCCTAAAACAGCTCCAACAGCGAAATCGCTTGCATCACACATGATTTCAAATGGTAGTGACCAATTAGGTGCAACCATAATTGGGGCACTAGTCAATTGACTCTTCAATGTTTCGAAAGCTTTGATGCAGTCAACATTAAAATCAAATACATAATCTTTTTCTAAAAGTTTAGACATAGAACGTGATATTTTTGAAAAATCTTTGATAAATCGGCGGTAAAAACCGGCATGTCCTAGAAAACTTCTAACGGCTTTAACGTTAGTTGGTGGTGGTAATTTGGTGATAACATCTATTTTAGCTTTGTCTACTTCCATCCCTGAACTTGATATTTTGTGTCCTAACACAATTCCTTCAGTCACCATGAAATGACATTTTTCCCAATTAAGAACTAGATGTGCAGCTTCACATCTTTCAAGCATTTTATCGAGATTGGAAAGACAGGTTTCAAAAGAATCACCAAAAACTGAAAAGTCATCCATGAAAACTTCCATAGATGTTTCAAGCATGTCTTGAAATATTGCAATCATACACCTTTGAAAAGTTGCAGGTGCATTACATAGACCAAAAGGCATACGCCGGTAAGCGTAGGTTCCAAAAGGATATGTAAATGTGGTTTTCTCTTGATCGGCTGGATCGATAGGAATTTGGAAATATCCAGAAAAACCATCAAGGAAGCAAAAGTATTTGTTTCCTGCTAATCTTTCGAGCATCTGATCCATAAACGGTAAAGGAAAATGATCTTTCCTGGTGGCTTTATTAAGTTTTCTGTAATCAATACATACTCGCCATCCAGTGACAGTTCTAGTAGGAACTAACTCATTCCTTTCGTTTGTCACTACAGTCATTCCTCCTTTCTTTGGAACACAATGAACTGGACTCACCCATGGACTATCCTCGATAGGATAAATCATTCCTGCGTCAAGAAGTTTAATGATTTCCTTCTTAACAACCTCTTTCATATTTGGGTTGAGTCGACGTTGTCTTTCTACAACGGGTTTAGAACCTTCTTCACAATTGATTTTGTGTTTGCAAAAATCAGGACTAATTCTTGGAATATCAGAAGTTTTCCACGCAAAAGCGCGTTTATGCTTCTTAAGAACAGAGACGAGTCTTTCTTTTTGATTTGTTTTGAGCAACGACGATATGACTACTGGAAGAAGTGAATTTTCTTCTAAGTAAGCATATTCGAGATTATTGGGAAGGGTTTTGAGTTCCAAATCAGTGGGTGGTTCTTCTAGAGATGATTTGATTTTCAATTGATCTTTATCAATGATATCTTCAAATTTCTCTTCTTCCTCTTCTTCTACTTTTATTTCCATGAATTCCTCAAATTCTTTATCAGAATCTGTTTCACTAATCTTTTCTGAAGTAGTCATGAATGGTTTTGAATCGTCAAGTAATGCATCCAATTCTTCTTCAGTGACTTCATCAATTACATCGATGTTATAGCATGTATCATCACTGGAATTTGGATATTTCATTGCTTTATCAATTAAGAACGTGATTCGATCTTCTCCTACTCCAATATTTAGTTCTTTACCTTTAACTTTAATCATTGCATCAGCAGTGTTTAAGAAAGGTCTTCCTAAGATTAAGGGTACTCGACTATCTTCTTACATTTCTAAGATGACAAAATCCACAGGAAAAACAAATTTACCAACTTGAACAAGCATATTTTCAGCAACGCCAACAGGATATTGGTATGTATGGTTGGCTAATCGTATACTCATCTTAGTAGGTTTCAATGTATTGATGGAAAGTTTAGAATACAACGAATAAGGCATCAAATTGATACTTGCACCTAAATCGGCTAAAGCATCACATGTGATGTTGTTTCCTAATGTACATGGTGTAAGAAAACTTCCGGGATCTCCAAGTTTTGGTGGAATTTTGTTTTGAATTATAGCAGAGCATTCTTCATTGAGAACGGTAGCGGAAATTTGTTCTAACTTGTTTCGATTATTAAGAAGTTCTTTCAAAAATTTCCCATAATTGGGCATTCCAGCTAGAACATCAACGAGGGGTACGTTAATTCTAACTTCTTTAATCATCTCTAAAAACTTCTTATTTCTCTCCTCTCTTTTCTCTTTTCTTAGGGCTTGTGGATATGGTATTTTTGGTGTATAAGGCTTTATTGGTGGAATGGTTGGTTTTTTAGTTGGTTCTTTTTCAATTGCTTCTTCCTCTTCTTCTTGAATAAGAGTAGTATCGGTAGGAATGGGTGGTGGATCATATGAGAGACCACTTCGAGTGAATACAGCATTGATATGCTCATTTCTGTTGTGTGGTGGACGATAATTCTTATCGTTTGATCCAGATGGTTTTGGATTGGATTGGGTGTTACTTGGTAATGTACCAGGAATTCGAGAAGAAAATTGATCAGAAAGTCTACCCAATTTTTGTTCAAGATCTTGAATAGAAGCTTGATGATTTTTCTGACCTTGCTCAACTTTGGTTTTGAGATTGAAAAATTAAGTTTTTACAAACTCATTTGTGGTTCTTTGAGCATTTACGAATTCTCGCATCATTTTTTCGAAATCAGATTCTTCCTTTTTATCTGAATTTGTTGGGTTTGGATTTTCTGTTCGAGGTTGAAAATCACGGTTGTTATCCCTTTGTTGGCGATCTTGCCAATTTCCAGAACTTCTTCCGTAATAATTACCACGAAAACCTCCTCCACGATATCCTCCTTGGACATAATTGGCTTCCCCTTCGTTGGGTCCATTCATAGGTTGGTCATCACACTCGGATGATGTGTGATTTCCTCCACAATTATTACAGCCATCTCGCATTTCTTTCATTTCTCCTTTTATATCTTTGTATTGCGAGTCCATTTTAGAAGACAAGGCTTCTATTTTGTCCATGAGTTTTGAATTATCTGAACTTTTGGCAAAAGCAACGGTTTTCCGTAAGGGTTTGGTTTTGGAATCTTTTGACCAATCGAGTTTAAGAAGTACTCGATCTTCAAGAAGTTGATATGCCTCATTTGGTGTTTTGTAAAGGAAAATTCCTCCGGCATCAAGGATTGCTTGAGATGCTTCATCAAGACCATGATAAAAGATTTGGATTATTGTTCCTCGTCCTAAATTATGACCATGACAACTACGAAGCAAATCTTTCATGCGAAGCCAAGCTTTAACAAGAGATTCATTAGGATTTTGTGAAAAAACACGGATTTCTCCCATTAACCTATCATACATGGCAGGTGGAAAGAATCGGCTTACAAAAGCTTGCCTCATCTCCTCCCAAGTATTAATAGTTCCTGGGGTTAATTCGTTATACCATACTTTGGCATCTCCGGTGAGTGATGATGGAAAAAGTTTGAGCTTGATAGCATCGACATTAGTGTCTCCATAACGAAACATGCCACAAATTTCAGTGAATTCGGCAATGTGTTTATGCGGATCGGCCCGCGAACGGCCATCGAATTGACGGTCTTTGATCATAGAAAGATGGTGACCTTTAACGGTAAAGTTTTCACCAAGGTCGGCGACAACAATAGCAGCTCCAGGAGTGGGTGCTATGGTACTATTGGCGGCCCACATGGGTAAATCGCCAGCCATGGGTATTGGTTCAAAAAGGTTAGAAATTGGGTTTTCTTCGGAAAGATTATCAAACCAATTAAGAATAGTTGAAGATCTCTTCTTACGAAACAAACTTTCGGGATCGGATAAAGGTGTACTAAGCTTTTTAGTAGTAGAACGAGTGTTCATACAACTATCAAGAGAATCGAATTAATTACCTAAACAAAACAACAACAACAACAACAACAACAACAACAACAAAAAAAAAAAAAAAAAAAAAAAAAAAAAAAAAAAAAAAAAAAAAAAAAAAACAGAAAATTTTCAAACCGAATCGGTTGAGAATCAAACCGATCGGTTGGACGCTACGGTAAAATTAAAATGTGAGAAACCGAATCGGTTGGAAGAGAAACCGATCGGTTTGTTGCTACGGATTTTTTTTTTTTTAGAAAACGAACACGAAAAGAAACGGACTTTTAAAACTTAAAGAAACACGATCAAAATCCCCGGCAGCGGCGCCAAAAACTTGATGCGATGTTTGTTAGTGCAAGTTTTAAATTTATAAGAATGAATTACCAAATCTAGAAACAACACATACGAGCAAGTGTACTCGTCCGTTATAGCAAGATATGATGGTAAGTCGGGATCGTTCGCAGGGATTTGTGAGTGAATCGAAATATAAGTCTAAAAGTAAATCTCTAATGTACGCAAATATGATAATAAGCAAATTCAATAAATTAAAAACTACACTTGTTTAGACTAGTTTTCTACTTAATGACACACATGATTGTGATAACTTTTGATGACATGTTGGTTGAGATAATTAGATGGTGATCTAATCTATTGTTTCTACAAGTTAAACCTTCGTCAAGATTTTAGTTCATCAAAACAAGCTTTAGGTGTAAACCAATCAATTCAAGATCTATCCAAAGTTCATAAGGTATGGTGGATATCTTAAACACAAGACAAACTTTTATTACCAATCAAATACTCTTAAGAAATGGTCCAAACAAAAGGTAACCTCTTCATAGACAAAAAGGTCACAATCGTTTATAAACATTTAAACTTTCGTCCTACTAAAGGTTTACAAACAATCCGATTTGACGTTATAAAAGAATTCTTATTACAATCATACTTCTTGTTTCTTTGTTTAGTCAAGAATAATTATGGTGAAAAACAATCATTCATAGACAAATGATTATAACTAGTTGAGTAATAACAAATCTTTCGACCTTTGAAACTATTATCAATTAGTTAACCTTGGCTAAACAAATGTCACGATGAAACTTAAGGTACAATTGGTTCTTAGGATTGACTTGAAATTGAATTAAAACATGTTATCACAATCATCACTATCACTAAGTATAAAACATCATCAAAGCAAGTGTAAAAAGATTACTAGCCACTCATGGCAAACATGCAAATAAACTCAGAATATTTAACATAAGAATCCATGGTTATAAGTCTTACAATGCTTTGAAATTGATAACAAATGACAAGGTATTGATAACCTAAGAGTTGGTGATGATTTCTTGAGATTTTCGGACTCCAAATGTTGCTTCCTTGATCCTCCAAAGTTCCTGGTTCTTTCTGCACGAATTTTCCTCCTTAGAGAGCTAGAAGATGATAATAATTGTGTGTAGTAATGAGAGTAAATGGTATCTTCAATTGTGTGTTGAATGGTGTTGAGTTATGCACTTTTGAAGTCCCCCCTAGGCTTGTCCAACACTCTTGGTCATAAATAAGAACTTAAATGCTTGAACTTGGACAATAAGACACTAAAAAGGGCCTAGAACCTTGGGACAAAAGACCAAGATTCGTGCACAAAAGTTGGCAAAAACATGCAGAACTGACCAACCGATCGGTTACGGGTTGGCACCGATCGGTTGGTGAAAGGTACTTATGGACATCCGATCGGTTTCACACCAACCGATCGGATGGTAATTTCTGGCAGCTTTGGACTTTGACTTTGACTTGTGTAGCTCTTTATGTACTATCCAAACTTGATTAACTTCTGAACTTGGAACTTTGAGATGACAAAACTTAGGTTCTCTTATGAATTACTTCATAGATTGGACTTTTGAGCTTGGGAATCTTTGTGTAATCGCGTATACTTCATTTCCTTCACTTTTTCTCCATTTTTCCTGCATTTGGCTACATATGCTACAAAAACATACTTTGATATGATTTAGTGGTAAAAGCATATAAAAAAACCAAATAACATACACAAAAACACTAATAACGCTTATAAAAACATGTTAAATTTGAGCGTTATCAGGTTGACTTTTCTTTCAAAAATAAATGCATAGGGACTATTTTTGACAAGTTTTGAAACTTGGGGGACTGAAACTGCCAATATTGCAAACTTTGACCATTTTTCATTTGTTTTTGCTTATTTTGCATTTAAAACATATAAAACACAATCCCTGGGATAATTTCAGTATTTTGATGACTTTTTGATTGTTTTTGTATGTTTTGCAGTTCAGATTTGATAAAAAATGATGAGTGTTTGAGCACTCATCAACTATCAAAGAGGTCTTTTAAAAGGGTTATAACATTCGGTGTAGGGATATGGAAAACACGGTTTTGTTGGATAAAGGCAATATTTGCTGGTGGCGAGTTAATCATCTTGGTTAATTACATGTACAATATGGCGTTGCTAAGCCAAGACTCGAATCGACTTAAGCTAATAAATCAAAAATAACAAAAACATAAAACAAACATAGAATGAAACGGTATGGTAGTCCGTATGTTTTTTTCTCTTTTTATTTATTTATTTATTTATTTTTTTGCATACATTCTTACCCTACCATCCAAAATAATACATCACAGGGAATGTACATTCCCCTTACACTTGAATTTTTACATACTTTACAATAAACTAATGTAATGACTCGAATCAAGATAATCAAAACACTTGGAGTACTTTTAAATATTAACGCACATATGGGGGTAATATATGATGTTCTTCCCCATTACTCCATAACACAAGTACTTTACCCATGAGTCTCAATCGTCCCAAAACAAAATGTACAAGATATGACTCGACTTAGCAACCATGTAATCAATTAGATAATTAACTAAAGGTTTAAACAAATAACAATAATGCACTAAAGATGAGTGCATACACGGAAGGCTAAGGCGATTTGGTTGCACATTTGGGTAGGTTGTAACAAATTCTTCCTTTAAGTAAGATGCTTAAAGTTAGAAACGAAAAGATAGGCTCGGAGGGGTGTACTAGGGGTTTCGTGTACTAAAAATGAGTACAACGCTAAGGTTTGGGAAAAATTAGTTGACTTTATTAGTCAAGTAATATGACTTAAATGGTCAAGTAATTATGATACGAGTTTAACACAAGGGTGATCCTAATGCCTCTTATCATGTAGTAAATCCTACTACATGAATGTAGTCTCACCAGTGGTCTCAAGATGCATCACTAACGCAAGTTCTAGAATCTAAATGCTACCGGTACACTCATTAGCACTAATAATGAATGATTTTCCTATCAAAGCTTCCCTTCCAGAAATATAAATCATCTTCTTGTCATACATAACCTGTTAAACCTGAGAAAACAATCAAGGCAACCTCGCGTAAAATCGGCGGCAATCTATATATACTAACAAGTCCTAGAAAGCAATTTAAGATATAATTCTTGTGGAATGAATGTTTGCAGATTTCCTGGAGTTTATAAAACTAAAGAATCAACAAAAACTTTTAAGACTCCGTTAGAAACACAAAACTCGCAAAATTTCCAGAATATTACACGTGATGCCGTCAGGTTTTAAGTCCTGATGCCGTCAGAAGTGACTTGCAGAAATCTTTATGTCAAGTTTCCGGAAGATTCCTGGAAAAACTTATGTCCTACTTCCTGGAAAATCCTGCAAAACATCATTATGACTCGATACAAGCATTTGAATCTAACAAATACTAATATACATGTTCATTTAATATTGTGGCGAATCAAGATCATTTCGTTCTTAGAAACAAATTTGGGGTTTCCCCTTACACTTTGCTTTTGCAAAATACCTTTGTATGAAGTTAAGACGAAGTTAAACAACAAAATAAAGCATTTTCACAATTTTAGTTTGAAACATGATCTACCAACAATAAAAATAAAACACGCATACGGAAACAAATAACAATCAAACAATTAAAAATCAAAACAAAACATGAGTTGCCTCCCAAGAAGCGCTTTTCTTTATTTACGAGTCTTGTAGCTAGACTCAAGGTCATGGGCAATTACGTGACCTCATCATTGGTCTCATTCTCTAGGTCATCTCCAATCTTAGTTTTGTATTCTGGACCTAGTTGCAAACATTCCTTGTAGAAACCGAGTATTCTACTCATGACATAATCTACTCCTCTACGTCTATCCTCATCATTCCTATAGTAGACCGCTTGCTTGTGCTCCTTTTCAAGGTTTGATAGAAGACGTTATTGTTCAATCTTATAGGGCATTTGGTAAGTAATCTCAACGTTCTCATCCTTGAATCTAACTATCCCTAAGGAAGGGTCATAACTCATCTTAGAGGCCTCAACAAACGGTTTTCCGAACACTACTTGACTTAGGCAACCATCTATTACCGGACGAATATCCTCTACAATCACAAAGTCGGTAACATAAGTGAAGTTTCCTACAAAGACATGTAATCCTTTCACTCTTCCTACAAACTTGCTCATCCAATTCGTGTTAGGCATCATCCTATATCCAAGTTGCTTCTTCATTACCCAATTATAATAGGTCCTAGTCATGATGTTTATAGGAGACCTAAGATTGATGTAAGCTTTCCACACATGCATATGCCCAATGTTGCATGGTATGTTGATGTTAGAGGGATCTCCTGTTTTGATGAGTGGTGAACCAAGGACGTAAGGTGTCTCGGGGTTATCGAATAGATCCTTATGATATTCTCGTTATTCCTTGGTGGGTAACTTATCAAAGTATTCCTCTACATTTTCTACTTCCTCTAACTTTTCTTCCTTAATATCCTCAACTTTCTTAATCTCATCCTTAGTCCTGATTTCTATTCCAACTTCATCCTTGTCACTTTCTTCTATATTCTTATCTATTGGCTTAATGGTGACAACGTTGACAAAGTGGACGTGTTTGGATGACGAGGAGTCCATAATTTGGGTTCCGCTACTAGTGTCCCTAGTGTCCTTCCTAGGTGTAGTTAGCACTTGGTTGTTAAGGGCTTTCAACAAGTTGTCAATCTTATTGGTCATCTCCGTTTGTTGTTGATTGAATTCGGTTTCAAACTTAGCTATGCGAGCTTCTTGAGATGCCATGAACTTGGACATCAATCCTTCAAGATTATTTGTACTACCATAGTTATTGGAAGGATTGTTGTTGAAAGTACGGTTAGAGAGTGGACCGTTTGGTTGGTAACGATTAGGTGGATTGGAAGAATTGTTTTGGGGCATGTTTTGGTTTTGTTTCAACCTAAGGTTAGGGTGATTTTTCCAATAAGGGTTGTAGGAATCACCGTGAGGGTTTGGCTCGGGTTTGAAAGTGTACCACTTGTCTCCAGCTTCGGCGGTACGCGAGGATGCGTAATACGGAAAAGCTTGTCCGGGGAGTTCCATGCGTCATGGGTACCACTACATAATTCGCATGAAGAAGTAACTTTGTTCACTTTTCTTGAAGGCTTAGGAGCTTTGTAGGATTTCATGAGAAACTTGACTTGGTCCTCAAGTTCCATGATCCTACGGTCGGGAGTGCTAGAATTGTTCGAAGGCAAAGATATTGCCTTGACCATTTTGTTCAAATCACGGGGATCATTCCAACTTTCTTTGTCATAGAGAGCAAGATCTTCTATGAGTTCCCATGATTCTTCCGCACTTAGATCACGTAGCTTGCCACCTGCAGATTGGTCAATGGTTCGCCCTGTGGAGAGATCGATATGGTCATAGAAGATTTGGACTTGGAGCCAAAGATTTATGCCATGATGAGGGACTTTTTGGAGTAAGTCCTTGAAACGAGTCCATGCTTCATATAAATTTTCACCTTGACGTTGTTGGAATATCAAGATATCATTTCTAAGCTTTGTAGTTCTCCCCGGTGGGAAAAATTGAGCAAGGAAACGAGTGGTGAGATCATCCCATGAGGTGATGGATCCCACGGGAAAACATTCAAGCCATTGACTAGCTTGATCACGTAGAGAGAATTGGAATAGACGCAATCGGGTCGACTCTCTAGTTGCAAAATCAAGGTCTATGGAATCTACGATTTTAAGGAAATCCTTGAGATGTTGATTAGGATCTTCGGAACAAAGTCCATGGAATGCACATCCGCTTTGCACCAACCGGATGGTGTCGGATCGCAAGGGAGACATATTGGCTCCTTGAGTGAGCTCAATGGTGTTTCGATAGCCTTGGTAGCTAGGACGGGAATACTCTCCTAAAGTTCGGAGCCTAGGAGGTTGGTTTGCTAGTGGTGGGTTTTATGGGTGGTTTTGTTGTGGTGGGTTGATGGGTTCAAATATATTACCACCATCCATGATGTCGGATGGTAAAGGTTACAAACAAAGAAACGAAGAAATAAGATAGACTAAAGAAAACCTAAAAATAAAAATAAAACCTTACTAGAAAGGAATCTAGCAAGTAGACCTAATAAAAAAAATCCTAACATAGACAATAACTATTCCCCGGGCTGCGGCGCCAAAAACTTGATACGAGGGATTGCGCCCTCGCAACAGGTTTTACCTCTCAAGGGATCTCGAGAAGCTTACAACCCTACCAGGCAGTGTACCTGATCGTTGTAGTATAGTATAGTGACAAGTACCGGGGGATTGATCGTTCAACTCAGGAATAGTGTCGCTAGGATTAGAAAGCCTACTAAACTAGGTCTAGAGGTGAGGGATGATTCTTTTTGTATTTTAATATTTTTATGAAAGCAATTAAAATCTCGGGTTTTGAAGGAATAGGCGGAATTAGTTGCTAGCCAACTAACCCAATTAACTAAAGATGCAATCAAAATAAAATAACAAAAATGAAAATTAAACTAATTATACTAATGTGGTGGAAACAATAATGAGGAAAGTTGTGTTTACTTAGATTTCATTACTCCCTAGATATCTTTTACAGGTTGATTAGTTTGTTACAATTGCATGGATGACGGGTCATATTCCTTAATACTAGTCGTAGGGCCATGTACAATATTCCCTAACTCTATAAGATCCTACTTCACTCCTATGTCGAGCCATTAGAAGCTCCTAACATGGGATCATTAGAATTATCTTACGCACTAAATACAACCAAAAATCATAGTATACCTCCGATCATGTTTCTTAAGACGTTCAAGCAAGTTACCAATGGAAGTCTGCCAGTTTTCTTAAGCCTAACATCGATACAATCATCCGTAACAATTATAAACAAACAATCAACCCATAATCAACATCTAGGTTTCACTACATCTAAGCAAACACAATAAAGATCTAGCTTAGCATGTTAAAGAGAAGACAAGCGTAAGATATAATCACACAACACATAGACATATTGAATGATTTGAATAAGTACTTATCTTCAATTGAACATGGAAGAATCAAGGGGTTGAAACCCTTGAAAAGCTGTTAAAATTCGTCCTAGGGTTTTTTCCCTCAAAGTTGCACACTAATGAATGAAAATTGGAAAACTATATATAGAGTTTACATCTTGATGACGTCATGTATTAACTTGTGACGTCGTCAACTCGCCGCCATGATAAAAATCGTATTGCCTAGATCCATTTGTGACGCCGTCATGTAGGAAATTACTCTGGGCCGTCACTAGTAATTGGACCCTGACGGCCTTGGTAACGCTGTCAGGCCATAAGCTTGAAAACTCTCTGGGCCATCACGTTATAAGTTTCACATCCACCTCTTTTGTAACTCTTGACGCCGTCACTTGTAAAAGCTTGACGCCGTCAGGTACTGTTCCAACAAGGAAATTTGAGACTTTGCCGTTTTCTTCACTTTTATGCTCCAAAAACGTCCAAAATGCTTCCTTTCCCAGATTCTTCCTCAAAAGTACCTAAAATGACAAAAGGAACGATTTAGGGCAATATTTGATCAAATAATATCAAATTCGGGCTTAAATGACCCCTTAAAAGCGGTACACTTTTCGCCTCATCAGCTTGCCTCTACGTCTAGGGAACAAATCTGTAACCAAAGGAGTGTTGTGGTTGAGTAATTGTAACATAGTAACCAGAAAGATATAAAAATTTGATTATTTTTTAGATAGTAGTGTACACCATTTGAAATGTCATTTATGGGTGGCCTTCCCCTTTGTCGAGTAAGTCTATCTGTATTGAAACGCAATGACAAACATGTGTGTTAGCTAATATTATTCAAGCCACAATGGAAAAATCATAGAGTAATTATACGTGAATGAAAATATACCTTGAACACGAAATGGTGAATGTGCTTTAGCAGAGATAGGAGTCGCAATATTTTCGTTTGAGTTTTGGATAGATAACTGAGATACATTTGGTAATCTAACTGCAAGCATATTGAAGGTATGATATACATTGACTATCTATATTTGTCGATATCACCGATAAAATATTGAAGTTGCATTACATCAGATAGCTACAAAGTTGATTTATGATATAGTTGCTTACCATTGGAGATGTCACTTAGTGGCGGTCTGCCTTTGCGTCTAGGGAGCAACTATGTAACCAAAACACAGGAGCAAGTTTGACAGAGTAACCAGAAAGATATAAAATTATTGTTATTATTTACAAAATAGTATACACAAATTATATTATAAAAATTGGTTTAATATATTTAGTAATGTCATTAACAGGGGGCTGCCCATGTGGCTCTTAAGAATGTTTGTATTTGCTTCATTAGGATTTGTAATGATCATAGGCGAATGTCGTGACACTCATATCATAAAATAAACATGTTTTTTTTTTGTGCAAAGGTGCGAATATTTATATTGATACTCCAAATATGTACAACATAAGGATAGAACAAGATTTGGACATTCTCCCAAATCTGATACAAAAGTAAACAAGAACTACCAAATACATCTGAAGACAACTAACATGCCTTATTCGATAACAAACAAAACTACCAAATACATCAGACAAACTACACTTTCCGGCAGTTTGCAAATCCAATCATCAAGCAATTCTTCAAACTTTTCCCTTCTTACCACTGCATCATCTCACCTTATTTGCACTACCATCTAGCTACATTTCCTCTACTTCATTCTAACAAGTCACTCATCTTTCCACCACAGTTACAAGCTAGAAATGAAGAGAGGCATCACTAGGAACCCATAACCTATCCATGTGGGTGGGAGGGGGGGGGGGGGGCTCTGCCAAGACAACCTACATTTCCCTCTCAAAAGGAAGGCTTCAGTTGCTTGGGAACATACACCCTCCATGATGACCAAACCTAACCTCCTTGACAATGCATTGGATGGACCAAGAAGGATCATCTTTCACTCCACTCTATTCCATCCATCATGCACTGTCCCCCCAGCCATTCACCTTTCACAATGGGAGTCTCTACTTTATGGTACATCCATATTGAATTAGACCTCCTACCTAGTCAACTTTGCTTTCCAATCTCCTCCTAAGTCCAGACTGAAACAACAAAATGACTAAAATAGGTACAATCACACCAATTAGGACTCCAAGTTACAAGGTAACTACCCATTGTAATGGCCTGATAAGAAGCACAAAAGCATAAGATCATACATTCAGTGCTTTTTGTCCATGTTCCAATCAATTCCATATAGATCATAGCTTTCCAACTCCAATATACTTCTGCTTCACATTTAGCTAAACACCCCTTTTAAGACCTTTGCTTCACACATACTAAACTTTTCTGTCAAATTGGATATTCCACATGGCTTCAGCATTGAGGACATTAGAATTTGTCTTGACCTTGATTGTTACCATCCATGCTTTAATCTCATCACATATAATTTTGACCATGTCTTCTGCATTTCTTTTTTGACCATTAAAAATTCTACGATTCCTTTCTTTCCAAATGTAATATATTGTTCTAGCTAGACATAACTCTTTTATTACCTCTCAAATACCCCCACCATTAGTAACAATGCTCAATTTGTTCACAATTCCATCCCATGTAATATCCATATACTGAATCCTTGCCATCTTGCACATACTCTGCCATACCAGTTTAGTAAACTCACATTTGAAGAATAGATGGTTGTATGAGTCAACTTCTTTCCCACATAAGCTGCATTCATACACTTTATTAGGATACCATCTCTGTAGCTTATCTTGGGTGCATAGTTTTTGCTTAACAGCAAGCCACAAAATGAAAGTGTGCTTGGGCACACCGTGAGAATGCCACACAAGATTCTTCCATTTTACTTGACTATTCTCTTCTCTCATGTCTTTCCAAACTCTATTAATGGTGAATTTCATTGCATTGCCATTTTAATCCACCCAGATAGGCTTATCAAGATTGTTAGTCAACAAAGGAACAGGAATGATATTCAATTGAGAGAATTTGACAGTCCAATGTATTGGCCATTTCCACCCATTATCATCAAGAACATCAACAAGCTTAGCATCATCTTTGTATCCAACAAAAAAGATCTCTTTTTTGCTGATATAAGTATCTAATGCCACTTCATTGTGCCATTTTCCATGGCACACATTAATAGTTTTTCCATTCCCAAATTGGTACCTCATATGCTTACCCACCCAATCTATGAAACTCAAAATACACTTCCAAAACCAACTGTCCTTCTTATCAACAGTTACATCCCAAACATTTCTATTTTTGAGTTTCACCACATTTATCCACTTTACACAAAGAGATTCTTTTCTTGAAGCCACATTCCATAGGTGTTTTGACAATAAAGTTCTATTCCATGACTCCAAAGATTTAAACCCCAGCCCACCTTGATCTTTTGGCTTACACACATCAGTCCAAGTCACTCTAGCCTTACCTTTATAGCTATCTCCACTATTCCATAAAAATTTCTTGAATAGAGCTTCAATATCATTGACAGCTGTCTTCGGAAGCAGAAACACAAAACCCCAATATAACTGCATTGAAGAAAGTACTGAAGCAATTAATTGTGCTCTTCCTGCATAAGAGGTACTCTTGTTTTTCCAATCATTGAGCTTGCTTTGTACTCTATCCACTAATTGCTTACAATCAGCAACTCCAATCTTCTTTGTAACCAATGGAACACCTAAATACCTCACTGGCAACTTACCTTTTTTTAAAGGCATGATATTGCTTATAGCATTGATTAGAGGTGGCAATTTGTGCCCAAAATTAAAAAATTGGCTAAATAGGCTAACTTTTAAAAGATTTTGGCACATTTGGTCCCCCTCCTTTTTTTAAAATGGGCATATATTGCCCAATTAAAAGTTAAATGGGCACATATTTTCTCTCAATTGGATAACATTACAATTGTTTTTAAAGAAAAAATTTTAGATATAATATATTTAATGTTTTAAATATAAATGTGTTAAGTTTGAGGAATTTATTTCGTCGTTTTGGGTTTTTTCTAAAACGATTCGTATAACATGTGCCCGTTTGGCCCGTGCCCATTTAGCCCGCGCCCATTTAGCCCGTAGCCCGCGCCCGTTTAGCCCGTAGCCCGTGCCCACCCGGCCTACCCGTTTTGCCACCTATAGCATTGATTGTTTCATCATCAAGACTACAACAAAACATTGCACATTTTCCAAGATTTGGATGAAGACCAGATACTGCACTGAACTTGTTAAGGGCTTTCTTAATTGTGTTCACTGACTCCACTCCACCATGACATAACATAATCAAGTCATCAGCAAAACATAAGTGGGTGATCTTCAAATGCTTACATCCAAAATGATACTTGAAAGCTCTGTTCTTCCTAATCTCATCCTTCACAATCAAGTTGAGCTTTTCCATTACCAAAGTAAAGATATAAGGAGAAATAGGGTCACCTTGTCTCAGCCCCCTTTCACCATTGAAATAGCTATACCTTTCCCCATTAACACATATAGTGAACTTAGCATTAGTAATACATGTAAAATAAACATGTTATATGTGGTGTGCAAATAAATTCACAACCATGGGATACTCGTCATTATGACAACCATCCTAGAATTATCTTTTACATTGTTTATTTGATATTTGTGTTCTATAAACAATATATTTTACATCCTATTTAGTGAACACTTAAAAAATAATAGCCAAGTATTATACCGTTTGGTATCTATTTCATCGGTCTCCCTCTAGGTCTACGAACCAATGATGTGTCAGGTATGTTTGCTGATGAACATGAGCCTTTGGCTTGTGGTGTAGCAGTAACACTATGTTGTTCCATTGAGGCGGATTTTCAAGTGATAGAATACAAAAAGAGGTGTAAACGTTGGAATTAAAATTGTGAATGTGAAAATTGTGAATGTGCCTGCTCTTTCCTATTACATGAACACAAAAGGTGTGAAGATATGATCAAATCATACATTTTTTAGAATTAATTTGAAACATAATTACAAAGAAAATAACCAAAAATACTTATAAGGAAATAAAGTGTGATACAAATTAGGCAAATATATGAAGTTGTTAAGAAGATTTGACGTATGCAACAACTGTAAATCAACCATAACCCATTTATGCAGGAAACAGTTGAGTAAGTCGTTTTACATTTGAAAGATTAAAAACAAAAACCCACGAAAACTTATTTGTGAGATCCCTAAAAAAATATCGATCGATCCATTACTGAAAATTGACAATCAGTACCCACAAAAAAGCCACATAAAAACTAATAATCAAATTGAGCCATTCTTTTTTAAATGCACAACCAAATAAAAGAGGTGAAACATGTTACTCCCAGAAAAAGAAAAAAAAAATTGAGTATTCACTAAATTGATTAATTCATTTCATGAGTACCCAGGAGAAAACCCAACCCATCAAAGATGGAAACCTTGAAAAATTCGTTTCATGTTAATATTATGATTGTAAAATTACCTTGTACTAATTTGATTGGATGTTAATATTATCATAGATGGAAATCTTGCATAATTATCGGTTGGATCGAAGATTGGTGAAAAGTCAAACATTGTTGAATGAATGGGTGTGATTGTTGATTGATATGTATGAGGTGTAATAGTTGGCGTGGCTTTTATGACATGACATATATGTCGGCATGGCTTAAATGAGGTGGCAGGGTTTCAAAAAAACATTCTTTTATTATATATATAGATATTTAAGGTTTAGGAACTATATATCTATACTACCTTATAATGTATTTAGCACATCTATATTTAGAAGTCTTAAAATGTTTAAGACTAAAAACATTTCTTTAATAGGAAAGATGCATACACATATAATTAAAGGGAGATGATTTGTACACTCTCCCAATTGATTGAGACACTCCAATTTAATGTGTTACATTTATACCCTCACATGGGTGAAAATGTAAATGTAACTATAAGAGTATAAATGTTCAAACACATTAATTAGAGTGTCCCAATCAATTCAGGGAGTGTGCAAATCATCTCCTATAATTAAAAGCCTATAAATTTTAAGTGTCTTTAAAAGTCTCGGTTGTTACAAGTATAGCTTTCAATGCTTGTAATCTTTTAAGACTTACAAGGAAAGAAGCATATTGTACACCACTTTAATGCACATAATTTTTAGACTTACATTACAAGAAGCATAGTGTACACCACTTTAATACACAAATTAAATTTAAAAAAAAATAAAAATAAAATAAAATAACCACATTAATGTTATTTAATGTAATCAATTAATTAACTGGTCAATAAATACAATTAAGGGTGCGTTTGGTATCCCACTATAGGAATGGAACTATGACTATGAAAGTGATTAAATGTGTTTGTTTAAGATGAGAGGGTCCACCACTATAGTAATGAATGATAGATATAATTCATACTCCATATACATCAAAAGTGCTAGGAATGGATCTTTCATAGGTGAGGGACCCACCACTACTATCAAACTCATACCCATTGTCATTCATGTCACTATACCAAACGCACCCTAACAGTTATTAAAACACCCCTTACATAAGAAATACAAATTATCAAACATATTTTACAACCAAATTATACACAATTCCTACATTAAATGTCACTAATACAAATAATAAATCACATTGTACAAATATTCAAGCTCGAACGGGCAACGGCCCAAATGGCCTTGAGCCCGAACGGGTGCAGGTCAAACGGGCTTGAGCCCGAACAGGCACGGGCTAAACGAAATTTTTGATATCCGTAAATTTATTGTCAAAAAGAAGATAATAAACTAAAATACATGATTTAAAGAAAAAATTAATTTCAGGGTACCCGCCGCTGCAACGCGCGGGTACCCTGCTAGTATGCAGTTATAAGTTTAAGTTGAATGTATATGTAATTTTTAAGCTTTTGCAAAAATATATATGTAATTATAAGTTTAAGTTACATATTTAAAAATAATGAGTGCGCCGAAGCCGCCAACCACAATGCTCACCTAGACGTAGGGGTGTTTAGTATTTGGTTTGACATCTAACAAACCGAAATATAAAATGGACTGAAACCAAATAAAATTGGACCAAAAAATTTAATTGGTGTATGGTTTGGTTTAAAACCAAACCGAAGTATTTAATTGGTGTTTGGTTTGGTTTTGAGTTTGATAAATACATAACCAAACTAAACCTAAAAAACCGAAAAAACCAAATACATATCTATCCACACAAAAAAGTTTAAATTATATATATACAGATTTTATATGTTTATCTTCATAACCAAAAATCCTAAAAATTTCAAATATCTTATAAACTAACAACTCCTTAAATCAATGATGCTTGAAGATAAAATATTCAAGCATAAGACTTCTGTAAACCTTTGTCAAAGAACATTTTATCTTATTTTGCTTTCATTTATTTCCGTTAAGCTATGAAACCTTTTGGTTTCTTCAACTTTTGTTTTGTTGATTTAGATAAACACATTGTGAGACCCTTTGATTTGGTAATTTTATTTGAACTTTTAAGTTTTTATTTGTAACTTTTAGAAGTTTACTTGAATTTGGTTTTCTTGGTTTTAACCGAAACCAAACCGAATTATAAATTGGTGTATGGTTTGGTTTTATCCGTTTTATAATTGGTTTGGTTTGGTTTTGATTTTAACTTTTAAAATTTTCAAACAGATTAACCAAAACCATACAACCCATACAACCCATAAAACCGAAAACCGAACCGATGAACACCCACGCACTAAATTATGTGATTTTGGTCTCCCCAAACAAGATTCCCCTTTAAAATTCGCCGTAATTTTCGTAACAACCAAACCAGTTTACCTCCAAAAATAACGGATACTAAAAAAATATCGGACACCTCCAGGAATCTAGGATTCTATTTCTTCCAAGAATCACTCATCTATATTTAGAAACCTAAAATATCATTTTACTAAATTTAAATTCCTTATGTATCTCTATATCTCATTTACCTGAATCCTAACATGATTCATTGATTCTTGTAAAATATCACCGATATCATCCGGAACGATCATCTAACGATTTGATCGTACCCGGAGGTAAATTTATGATCTCTAACTTTATGTACATGTTTAATGATGTGTTATCTATGATTATGCTTATTGTGGCTTTTGTTTTTGTTTTTGGCAGGAAAGGTTGTAAAAGTAAGATTTAGGAATAAAAGGAGTCCAGGAAGATTTTCTAAATAAAATAGAATAGAAAAACTGAAGAAATACACAAAAATGTCGTTTCCGATATTTGATGGAAACATTTACATATCAATCAGGACTCCTTATCTAAAGGTAACATGTTCTTTCACATGAATTTTAAGTTGTTGTAAAGCTCGCTGATGCAAATTGTATATGTATCTTGCTATACCGGAAATTTGTCATGTTATGAGTGTGTATGGGTTGGACGAAAGTTGTTAATATCTGTATCTTGGGTACAGAAAATATATGTAGCTTGTTATGCTTCCTGTTACTGGTTTTTATATCATGTTACTAAATTTAATGAATTCAATTGGTTGTGTCTTCACTGTTTTGTAAAAAATTGCATATATTATAGGAAAAAGAAGACGATCCACCCACCTCAGATGAGGTGAATAGCAATATCATACCATCTGCGTCTGTGCTAAGGCAGCTGGCCATAGGTGTTGAGTAAGTACATTTTGTTTAATACCTATCTCGTGCAAGTTTTGTGAATGCTGTACTTATTGCAGTCCATTGCAAGCACTATGTTGAATTTGTTTAATACCTAACTGCACAGGACCAGAAAAATTATAAAGTCAATGAAGGATCTGATAATAGTATCAAGAGATTCTTCACCTGTGAAGGAGAGATCTGGTTTGAGCTTATCTGCTGTAAAGTCGTTTGTGGTGGGGGATAGAGATGATAAATTTGCTCTTGAGTTCGGTCGTGATGAAAAAGTAATGTCTTTTATCCAGTCACTGCAGAATCCAGGTATATCGGTTGTTTGTCCAAAATTCCGACATGGTTTCCACTAAAAAACCGTCAAATAAATGTTAATCTATAAAACATAATCTTCAGCCTTGACAGCCGGTAACAGGTTTATGAACACCATGAAAAGATAAGTCAACATGGTCGAAGTTAATTCCTTGTCATCATTTTGACATAGTAACTTTTTATGGCTGTATAGATTACCGTTACATAATTGTTTCAACCTTTTAAAAGTTTGAGGCTTTATTTAAAATCTTTGATAGTATAAGGCCTTTTTATACGGAAAACTAAAATCGTTGCGTGATATTTATGTAGTATATATTGATTGATTTAATTTGTTGCAGTCCCTAATGATAATAGAAATAGTTCACTTCACTTATTGTAATCCTTGCAAGATGTTCGCAGAAGGAAATCTTTCTCGAAGGAAGACTGGCCCCCTCTTTGAGACGTATACGAGCATTACGAATTTTGCCAAAGAGCTTCATGGTGCTCCTCCCGAGAACTTTGTTACAGAGCTGGCTGAAGCCGTTGGAAGCTTAAGAACTTTGAAGAAAATGGCATTGTTTTGGTCCCGGGTCGTCGAAGAAGTGAGTTTCCCTTTAGTTATCTTATAATATATAAAAGGGTACCATATGAAGCTTGAGTTTTGATATAAATAATTACTAATTTCGTAGAAATTGCATACTTATCGTAGGTAATCACTTTAAATAAAAAAACAAAATGAAATTTTACAATTTTCTCAATCCTAAAAAATAAGTTGGTTAGACAAAACAGAAATCATTCCATCTTCAATGCAGTTAAGCAAATTATCAAGGGCAGCTTAAATGTACTTTACGTATATGATTATTATTTTCTTTTTTCAAGCCTATAATATGTTGCTATTGCGGTGTTAACACTACCTTAATACTTATATTTTTGTTCAGTTGAGAAGGCTATGGAGTGAAGGACAATATATTCCTGGAATCCCTGAAGATAAAGTTCCAGATATAAATTCCTGTTTGTTATATCAGCAGTTGCAGGTTATAAATTGCTGTATATCTAGAAAACGACGACGTGCTATTGTCACAGAATCATTAGAAGCTGTTTTAAAGCAAGCTAAAAATAACGCCGGCAAGTCTCCTCCTGGAGGAAATACGGAAAACCCTCTTGTGTATGCTAAAGATAGCTCTGGTGAACATGTGCTTCGATTAGGAGCAGACAAACAGCTTGAGAACACGACACTTTTGGATACCGGTGAACCTGTGTATACTCCTGTTTTGCAGGTTTGATCATATTTATGCTCTAAGTAATTAGTCATTGTCAAATCACCTTTTTCACTTTTGTTAATTTATTTTCACTTGTTGGTTGATAGGAAGGGCCTTTACTCACAGAAGACGTTATTAAAGAAACAGAGGAATTTGTTTTACGTACCGGAAGGTCAGTGCAACGTGTTAATTTCAAACATCAAAGTAGACATTGAGTTGTTATATTTTAATATTGCAAAACTTTCACGTCTAGATGTGCGTTTTCAAACTGATCAAATACTATTATGAATAATCAAAACTTGGCTTTTTCTATATTTTCAGTGTTGGTGCAGGCTGCTCTCAGCTTCTCTCGGATATGCAGGCTTTCAAGGTGATTTTTATAACAAAAATGGGTTCTTTACATCAGATCTATATTTGGTAGCTAAGTTTTTGTATTTTTGTGTGTCATGTTTTAGGCAGCAAATCCAGGGTGCATTTTAGAAGATTTTATTAGATGGCACTCACCCCCTGATTGGACCGAATCATTAATGGATGATGATACTAAAGAATCTGACGATGGGAATCTTTCGCCTTCAAGAGGATACCTGAGTATTCGTATGCGGAAAGCAGGTCTACACTTCTCAAGCTTATAGGATCTGGAATAGTGTATTATTTTATTTTCAAAGTAGTACAGTACATATTTTAATGATGAGTGATTATTATGAAATTAGGTAATTTGTGGCGAGAACTTTGGGAAACTGCAAAACCGATACCTGCTGTTAGACAGTCACCTCTATACTACGAGGATTTATCTGTGTAAGTGGCACAGTTTCATTAACTTCATGAAAATCCTGATATATTATAACACAATGATTTGAAAGAAGAAAAAACGTGTAGGGAAGGGATTCTGCATGGCTTTGAGAGTATCTCACCTTCTGGTTTCTTTGAGCAGCTCTTTCTTTCTCTTGTAAGTTTAACCATATGTTGACAGCAATATAAAAACTGTTTCTGACTTGATGCCAAGTTTTCGAAAAAAAGTCATTTATCTAACAATTTGATGATATAAAACATTCACATTTTCAGCTCAGTTCTGGATGTGCAATTGCTGAGGCCAGAATATCGAGTAATGAATATCTGTACAACCTGTTCAAGGAGTCCAAAGACTATATCATCATTACCTGTCAAGGTAAAAATTGGGTTGAGAAAGCGCAAGAGATATGCCAGGTATTGTCTTACATCTAATCAGTGTTATTATGTTAAGACCAGAGCTGGGATATATAATGCGTGGGCAAGCACAACGAGTCCAAAAAAAACAAATCGTCGTTAGAATTTTTAATACTGACCTCAAGTTAAATATGAGCCTAAAGGGGTCAGTTTCGCCGGCCCGTCTACAGTCTACACTATTTAATAGGTCTTATAAAAACTTTGGTGACTTTCGACTCATTTGCCATTTTTTCCCTTTAGCTAAGCTATAGGATATACTGATTTGACTCATTTGACCCAATTTTAAAAAGTTGTGCTTCTAAGGCTCACAAATGATGGTTGGTATTGAATTGTTTAGTTTAATCTTGTGTTTGTAGGTCTATGAGACGGTGACAGTGATGGCATTGAACCCAGATATGGTTATAAGGCTCACGAAGCCGAAGCATGATCAAAACCCTGCAAGCGTCTTAGAAACAGAATCAGAGGACCCACAGAGCCAAAAAGACAGCCCTACAACAGTACTGTGCCCCACAATGTTTTCAAAGAAGCCACCCAAGCCTACATCCCCTAATGAGAAACAAGTTGGTTTCTTCGATAATGAACGGATAGCAGATGCGGTCCTGCCCTTCAAAATAGTGTAGTATACTGAACTGAAAATATCATAGTTAACTTGTAAATTTTGCCGAATCTCATTCGTCGATTTCATGGCTCCACCACTATCACAAGTGTGTACAAATATTCTGTCTAACGATGTAATTAATTATAAAGTTTTTAAAAGATGACCAAGCAAGATTTGTGCCTGTTACAAGTCTTTCCTGTCTGATTTACCTATAGAATAACACCGAAACTGATTATGGAAAACCAAAAACCTCATAAGAGATGAGAAAAACATGCAGTGAATACTAGTACTTATCGATTGGTTTGGTTAAGATCTAAATTCTTTATGGTAATCCAAAGATTACCTGTTTGAATCTCATCTATACTACTATATAATGCATTTGGGACTATTCTATAATTAGAAAGGCTTAAAATTCAGACTTTTACTTACTTGTTATGGAAGGATTTCAAAATTAATTGGTTAGGAAACAAGTTGGTTAGAAAGTTTGTTAGAAAGCAGGTTGGTTGTTCAAACTAAAATTATTTGGCTTAACCATCTCTACCATCTCTACTTATAAAGCATAAAGACAACTAAATGTGTAACCGAATAACGCAAAATATAGTCAAAGGTACCCGCCGCCGCATTGCGCGGGTACCGTTCTAGTATATATAAGTATTTCCATTGGATTATTTGACAAATGGACCTGCAAAGATATTAACTTTAAATGTAATTCTCTCTTATAGAAATCTTTATTTACGACGTTGCTTGAACATCACTAACATTTTGCACTAAAAGAAAGATTTCTAAATAAAAGCACACCTTTATTTCAAACTAAATAAAAAGCAACAATCTCTACAAATTTTTTGTTGAGGCTATCACAACAATATGCGTTCCCATCACCCATGCCTTCATTATTTTCATGTAGTACATTATATAGTACTTGCTGTTACTTAATCTATACTACTTATAAAGCAAAAATGGTCAAAGGTGAAAGTGGAAAAGTCAAGAAAAGTGAAATGTGAAATATTGAAAAATGTATATAAGGAAATTATGAAATGTAATTAATACTCTTATTAAAACACCCCATTACTTAAAAGTACAATGATTTATACACATTGTACAACCAATTAAAACAATTAATACAAATCACAAACCGGGTTGACCCGGGACGCTTCAAACCCAACGGGTTGAACCGGTTT
The DNA here is from genome assembly GCA_030686995.1 of Artemisia argyi. Taxonomy (NCBI): domain Eukaryota; kingdom Viridiplantae; phylum Streptophyta; class Magnoliopsida; order Asterales; family Asteraceae; genus Artemisia; species Artemisia argyi. The sequence goes on from CM060676.1 coordinate 49,221,069, forward strand.
AATTTGACCCGTTTTCGACCCAACCTAGCAAGTTGACCCGGTTTAAATCGACCAAATTTTTGACCGGAACGGTTTAACCGGTTGAACCACCCGGGTCGAACCGGGTTTCAAAACATATCTAGCAAATTAAATACAACTAATTAAAACAATTAATACAAATCACAAACAGGGTTGACCCGGGACGCTTCAAACCCGACGGGTTGGATTGGTTTAATTTGACCCATTTTCGACCCAACCTAGCAAATTGACCCGGTTTAAATCAACCAATTTTTTGACCGGAACGGTTCAACCGGTTGAACCACCCGGGTCGAACCGGGTTTCAAAACATATCTACCAAATTAAATATAACAAATTAAAACAATTAATACATATCACAAACCGGGTTGACCCGGGACGCTTCAAACCCGAAGGGTTGAACCGGTTTAATTTGACCCGTTTTTGACCCAACCTAGCAAGTTGACCCGGTTTAAATCGACCAATTTTTCGACCGGAACGGTTCAACCGGTTGAACCACCCGGGTCGAACCGGGTTTCAAAACATTATGTTTAATTCTCAAATCTTCAAACTTTTATTATTTTTCATTTATAACCTATAAACTTTTTTTTATCAATAAACTATTTGTCGCTATAATATCCCGTTGCTATGCACGGGTACTCGTCTATTAAATATAAAACATACATTTTGGATGTAGAAACCATACTATGCATGTTTATTTAAAAACTATCTGGTAAGTGACCATTGGGGTTTGACTGATGGTTGTTGGAGTGGAACGTGGTCTTGGCGTGTCCCTCCAAGGGGTAGAAGCCTTGATGACATCTCGGCTCTCAATTCTCTGGTGGGGAACCTCCGGTTGAATCCGCTTGATATGGATAAATGGTCTTTGATGGGTGACGCGTCGGAGAAGTTTAAGGTCAATTCTCTCTCAAAAAGCCTCGATTGCATTATGCTTCAGGGTAGTATGATTGGCGAGCACCATAACTGGAACTCATGGATTTCTTAGAAAGTTAACGTTTGCACTTGGAGGGCATCGATTGATAGGCTCCCCACTCGATCTAATCTTGTTATTCGTGGTGTGTCCCTTCCTTCTGTTATTTGTTGTTTTTGTAACAGGGATGTCGAATCCTTGGATCACTGTTTCATTAGATGCCCTCGGGTTATCTCGATATGGCGGAAGATTTGGAGTTGGTGAAACCTTGCATCACCCTCGGTCTTTCCTTCCTTCTCAATTCAGGATATTACCATAGGTAATGTCAAAACCTCAGGAAGCCCTCGAAGAAATAAAGTGTTGAATTGAGTTTTACATTGCTCATGATGGTGTATTTGGAAGTGGAGAAATACGGTCTCCCATGCGGATCCGGATTCGGCCCTTAAGATTATTGAAGAAGACATTTTCCCAACAATTCAAAGGATATCAAGATCGTGGATGTCGGCTCGCCTCAAATCGTGATGCAAATTGGAACAACTGGATTTCAAGACCTTTTGACATTTTTCCTTAGATAACCCTTCTCTGGTTTTTTTGGATTGTCATCTTTTGGGCCTGTTGTCTTTCCTCTTTTTCTTTGTTGTTCTCTAAACTCTAAACTTTCGGTTGTTTCTTTTTTGGTTCTCTCCTAGGGGCCTTTCTTAATTTTATTCCAACCTTTCAAAAAAAAAAGGGACTTAAGACGTACACTCTTTGCTCCCTAATTAACTATTATTCTAAATGTTTCATTCTCCTTTCAATAAGACCCACACACTCACCGTGATAAGTATCACAAGTGCGGCCACTAGCTAGGACCATTAGGACGACCACCATTTGCATGGGCTGATATGTAGATGTGTATGTGTTCTGCATCAATAACTACAAGGACTAATTTTGTGAATAGTTGATAGCTACAAATTCAGGTTCACTTTTGTAGTTATTGAAAGTTTGTTGATTATTTAAGCGGGAAAGTTTGTTAGATACTATATGTTTAGTTTAGGGTTCCAAAACTACAGCTAAACTCGAATTTGTGTCCACTACTAAACTTTTTTAAAAATTTCAATTTTGGTCATGTGCGACTGTGCTATTGTGCGACTCTACTTATAATTGGACATATAACATGATAAAATGTACCACTCTAATCATTTGATGATACACTTGTCACATTTTGAATGAGGTCGCACATTTACCTTGCTCGACCGACGGTTGTGCGACTGTGCGACCAATTCAATATGTGACAAGTGTGTCACCAAATGATTAGAATGGTACTTTTTGACATGCCACGTGTCACATTTTTAGTGGAGTCATGCAGTAGCACAGGTCGCACATGACGAAAATCGGAATTTGCAGTATTCATGGCTTAGTAGTGGACACAAATTCGATTTTGGGTGTAGTTCATGATCAAAAAAATACAAGCATTCTCTTTTACTTATTTAAATGTTAATAAAATAATTCAATTAATGTTTCAATTTTTTTGATTTAGTTATGATTAGGGGTGGGTAATCAAGTCGTGTTCAGGTTGACCTACTCGGGTTCACGGGTTGGCTTGTTGTTATAACATTTAGCTAGGAATGGCAATGGGGCTATGCCCATCCTCAAACCCGATTACAAAGTTCATCCCAAAACCCACCCCAATCCTCATTAGTGATCTTATCGGGACGCCCCGTTGGGGCGAGATGCTCCATCATTCTCGTGCCATTCCTTTTTTACTCTTATTTTTACATTATTAACAATACGATTTTACGGAATGACTAGAAAAATTGAGAACCCATTAAGAATAAATTAAGCATTGGAATAATTTATAACTTTTTTAGAATATTATAACACAAACAAGTTTTTATCATCACAATTTGATATATTACAAAGATAAAACTAACAGAAATTCGAGAATTATATTTTTAGTACGTAAATATTAACACAATATTAATGTATATATATATATATATATATATATATATATATATATATATATATATATATATATATATATATATATATATATATATATACATGTATATATATATATACATATATGTATATATATATATATACATGTATATATATATACAAGTATATATATATATATATATATATATATACTTGTATATATATATACATGTATATATATATACATATATGTATATATATATACATGTATATATATATACATGTATATATATATATAATATATATATATATATATATATATACACACACACATATATAGGTATGGGTTAAAATAAAAAGGGCCTTATAATAAAAAGTGTAGGAAGGATTGTGAGGGCGACATGTGTCACCCCTATGCCACATCATATGACACATGTCACCACCCCCCCCCCCCTCGCAAAAAAAAAAATTTTTCCCGCCAAAAAGAAATTTTGTTTTTTGGGTAAAAAAAAAAAATCCCGCCAAAAATTTTTAGTGCATCACAGTTATAAAGTTACTGCATCACAATTATAAAGTTACTGCGT